>CM069862.1:40937412-42224912 GCA_036172795.1 Pelodytes ibericus | reverse complement strand
GTTTTTCGTCTTATATTCGAGGTCGTCTTATAATCTGACCTCAAATTGAGGTCAGATTATAAGACAGGGAGCGGCAGGGGACCCGGATCCCCCTCTCTAACAGCGGAGGATGTCTGGGCGATGCGCGCAGACATCCTCTGCTGCCGCCCAGCACGACCGCCGGCACTTCTATGATGAAGCCGGGTTCTTTCGGCTTCATCATAAAAGTCCCGGCGGAAGTGCTGGGCAGCAGTGGAGGATAGTGCAGACATTCTCCATGCTGCCCGACACTGCCGTCTATTATGACGGACCGGCTGTCCGTCATAATAGACGGAAGTATCGTGCAGACATCCCCCTGCTGCCCCCACTAGCCACCAGGGAGATACAAGGTGAGGGGAGGGGGGGAGAGAGAGAGACACACAAGGGGAGGGAGGGGGGAGAGAGACACACAAGATGTGGGGGAGAGAGGGAGACACACAACGTGAGGCGGAGAGTGAGAACGAGGAGGAGAGAGATAACGCTGGGTGGACAGACAGAGACAACACTAAGGGGGGGAAAGCGAGACAACGCTGGGGGGAAGGGGGGAGAGAGAGGCAACATTGGCAAATAAAAGGAAATAAAAACAAGAAATGCATTTTTTTGTATCATAATTTTTATTAGATATTAAAAAGCAATTTATATGTGAATATATGCAAGTTGAACTTTTGTCCTATAGGGTAGTCTTATATTCAGGTTTTTAGTTTTTTTCCTAAAGGAATATCCAAAGTTTGGGGGGTCATCTTATAATCAGGGTAGTCTTATAATCAGGGTAGTCTTATATTCGAGCAAATACGGTAGTTCTGCCCTAACCCTGAACCTACTAAATGACAATTTTATGTCAGTTAGTAGAGAACCCAACTAGAATGGACCCTTGTCTGGATCTTGTAATAACTAACAACAAGGAGTTTATGTCAAACATCCAAGTAAGAGAACACTTGATATATAGCAACCATAAAATGGTGTAAATTGATATTAATGTAAAAAAAAATAATTGGTAGCGACTCCACCAAAACACAAATTTAGAAGAGCCAACTTTAGAAGGCAAAGGGCATCCTTTGAACACATCCTTTGGGGTGAATCGTTTATCAGAAAATTACTGAAGGTAAGTGGAAAAACGTTAAGCACATGTAACAAGGTTATACATATCAACATCTTGGGAAACATATATAAAATAAGCAAATTAAAATCCAGTGAGGATAACCTGTAACCTAAGATGTGAAATGGAAAAGAAAATGTAATTCAAACATTATAAGGTAAATGGAAAAAAAACACAAGGCGGGAAATGTTGGTCCTTTTGTAATAAAAAATGGGAAATTTGTTAAGTGAGAACAGAGTAAAAGCAGATATTTTTTTTTCTTCTGTTTATACCAAGAAAGAATATGAAACTCACTTCGTAGAGAGGTGGTGCTATCAAATCCAATACATGCCTTCAAAAATGGTCTGGATATTTTCTTTAGAAAAGCAGAACATACGTGACTTTAAATTACTATATTCGAATATAAAACGACCCTGATTATAAGACGACCCCCCAAACTTTGGATATTCCTTCAGGAAAAAACTAAAAGCCTGAATATAAGACTACCCTATAGGAAAAAAAGTTTAACTTGTATATATTCACATGTAAATTGCTTTTTAATATTTAAAAAAATTATGATATTAAACAAATGCATTTCTTGTTTTTATTTCTTTTTATGTGCCAATTCTGCCTCTCTCTCCCCCAGTGTTATCTCTCTCCCCCTCCCACGTTGTCTCACCCTCCCCCCAAACTTTTCTCTATCCCCCTTCCTCCCCTTGTCTTTCTCTCCCCCCTCCCCTTGTCTTTCTCTCCCCATGTTTCTCTCCCCCTCCCTCCCCTTGTCTTTCTCTTCCCGTCTCTCTCCCCCCCTTGTCTTTCTCTTCCCCCTCCCTCCCTCCCCCCATTGTCTTTCTCTTCCCCTTCCCTCCCTCCCTCCCCTTGTCTTTCTCTTCCCTCTCCCTCCCCTTGTCTTTCTCTTCCACCTCCCTCCCTCCCTCCCCTTGTCTTTCTCTTCCACCTCCCTCCCTCCCCTTGTCTTTCTCTTCCCCCCTTGTCTTTCTTTTCCCCTCCCTCCCCTTTTCTTTCTCTTCGCCTCTCCCCCCTTGTCTTACTCTTCCCCCTCCCTCCCCTTGTCTTTCTCATTCCCCCTCCCTCCCTCCCCTTGTCTTTCTCTTTCCCCTCCCTCCCCTTGTCTTTCTCTTTCCCCTCCCTCCCTCCCCTTGTCTTTCTCTTTCCCCTCCCTCCCTCCCCTTGTCTTTCTCTTCCCCCTCCCTTCCCTTGTCTCTCTGCTCCCCTCCCCCCTCCCCCTCACCTTGTTTCTTGCTCCCTGGTGGCTAGTGGGGGCAGCGGGGGATGTCTGCACGATACGATATCCATGCTGCCCGACACATCCGTCTATTATGATGGACAGCCGGTCCGTCATAATAGACCGCAGTGTCGGGCAGCATGGAGGATGTGCAGACATCCCCCGGCTGCCAAATATCCCTGGTGCCTAGTGGAGGCAGCCGGAGGATGTCTGCACGATACGCACAGACATCCTCCGCTGCTGCCCAGCACTTCTGCCGGGACTTTTATGATGAAGCCGGAAGGACCCGGGGGATCCAGGTCCCCTGCAGCTCTGCGGGGACCTGGATCGCAGTCTTATAATCTGACCTCGATTTGAGGTCAGACTATAAGAGGACCTCAAAAATAAGACGAGGGGTCTTTTTCAGAGCATTTGCTCTGAAAAAAACCCATCTTATATTCGAGCAAATACGGTATATAGAATTAACATAAAAATGTACATCTTGTTGAATGTACCCCCTGTGTGGAAAACTTCTAAAGCATTTGGTTTTCCCCTTCTTCTGGATCAACAGGAAGAAGGCTAGATACAAGGGTTGATCTTAATGGACTGAGGGGGGTTTTCAACCTAAATTACTCTGCTACTATGTTACCAAAATGGCACATCCTATTTAAGGAAATGTTTTCCTGTTTTCCAGAAATAGTTTCCCATCTGTGGCTCTATGCTCCCACTTACTTGGGGATTAGATGTTTTGCTGATTCACGGATCCTCAGCTAACCTTGGTAGGCCTTTACATTGGTGAAGGTGTTGGCCTTGTTCAAATAAAGATGCCCTTTTCTCACAGCTCCTGGCTCTTGGAGGATGTGTTGATTTGTGTCTTTATGAGATTTGAATGTGCACAGAATGGGTTAACTAGGCTTTTAATTCACTCATAGAGGTCCAGCCATTAAACTATAACTGGTGAGTTGAGATGTGAGCTGCAGAAATAACCTGCTCCTGTGTTGGGAGTAAAACAAGTGGTTTGTTAGATTTTTGATCAACAACATTACATTTCAAGCGACTGGCTGTGCTTTCTTTGAATAAAAGTTGCACGACTGAAGGCACAAGAAAACCACTGTGGTACTGCGCAGAGGTGGCCAAAATAGTAAAAAAAAAACTGGTTCATGGGTTGAAGGATAAAACTTACCAGGAAAGGTTAAAGAATCTTAAAGGGACACTAAACCTTTTTTTTCACTTGTGCTTTACAAGTGAAAAGTTAGTTGCCCCTCGTATGAGGATGAACGGGCGTGTACTTTTGATAGTACACACCAGTTTATCCTCTGACCGACAGCTGCCATGCCTCCATAAGAAGCAGGCAGCCATCTGGTCGACGACTGGATCTCTGCTAGCGCGGAGAGAGACCCTCATTTTTGTATGAGATCAGCAGGGGGGACCTTAACTAGGTGTGCTGTGCTAGCAGCAAGAGACCCTCGTAATCAGATGTCAGATTGGCCGTGCGCATGCTGACAGAGCAAAAAGTAAACCCGCGTGTATCTATTAAGATACGCTTCAGGTTTACTTCATTCTACCGGCAAATGTATTGTTTCACCCTTGCTTCCTTTAAGGAAGCAAGTGTTAAACAATGTTTAGTCTCCCTTTAACATTTATAGCTTGGGGGAATGTTGAAGTGAATCAAGGGTAGTGGATGTATGGAATAGCCTTCCAGCGGAAGTGGTAGAGGTAAACACAGTGAAGGAGTTTAAGCATGCGTGGGATTGGCATAATGCTAACCAAGATAAGCAATAAGGTCAGGGACTAATAATAACATTCTATGTTTCTATGTTAATACAATTTTGACATTGCTGTATTTGACTGGAAGCAAAAAAATTGGTGGTTTAATTCATATGACCATGTTGTCTATTCACTAAAAAGTGAACTAACAAATGAACCCCACAAATCAGGTATTAATAAAAACACAGAGTTTAACTAAGAAGGGTTAATCCAGATTTTCTCTAGCTTTGAAGTAACGTCCTGCTGATGTTGCTTTTGCCCAAAATTCATGGGATGTTACTATTAACCAATTTTATGGTCCTCATTTTATCTACCTCGGAAGAGTGAGTCTGCAGTCCTGGGGGTGGAAAAAATTCTCCATATCTTTTATTTCTGGTGATTTGCTGTTCCATTGTTAGGTCACTTTTTTGTAAAGAAACTCCCTTGCACATCACATAATAGAGCATCAATACCACTTGTTACCCTTCTGTTGAGGCATTCTGCAAACAATACCCAGCTGTTTGCAATGAACATACAATGCTATATTAAAAGATGAGATCCATCAACCCTTTTTTAAATGCATATTTATGTATTAAAAATGTTCTGCATTCTAACTATGTCTCATTTACTAGTACGATTTCAGGCTTGCAGCTTCTACTGAGCTGGCTACAGAACATGAGTAAACACAGTTACAAACAGTGTCCAAAGTATGCAAAATGTACATAAATTGTACAGGTTTTTCCCCAGATCTAACATTTGCATGCTCCCCTGCTTGTAAATATAGAATGCATGTGTATGAGGTAATATTTAATTCATTACGAAGGGGAACTAGTAGGACCTAGATTAATTAATTAATTATAGATTCTTTAAGGCATGCGTAGAAATGCTATATCTGTGTAGTTTAGTATATTTAGTAAATGTGCATAATTAATGATAACTATCATAGGAGATGTACACAAAGAATAAATATACACGGATTTCTGTAAATAGTTTTCTGTGCAAATTACAGATATATGTATAAATATTTATAAATATTCCTTTCTTCTTGTTAGAAATGTGATTTGATTATATTATGTTCTTGATACACAGGTTTCTAGTACATATTACTTTTAACATATACATATTTTTAACATGAAGTATGTAAAAACACACCCCAGGTGTGTGGTCCATCATTATCCCAACTGAGAGGCAGGCTCTTCTATTTAGTTACACGTTTTTTGTTTACAAACACATCTTAATCTCACTGTGAAACACGTGCAATGAACCATCTACTCATGTGGTGGTAATCTCTGTAAACCTGTAGGTCTGAGCTGTTTACATTGATTGGTAAATACACAACAAACAATACCAGACCACCCATAAAGACATCCACAGATACCATTATATGTATTGCCCCTGGCTTTTCATACTTTAAAGGAGATGTTTACCTATTAAGTGTAATATTATGTTTTGTTTTGTTTTTGATATTTGACATTATAATTTTGTTTATTAAAAAGCTAACTATATACATTCTCAGTAATTAGCAAGTTTATGGATTGACAAAAGGTAAGATTTTATTATTTTTACTATGGGCTCACTATGATGTTTCTGCTGTTGCTAGCACTGCTTTTATGCATGGTCCCTTTAAGGATAGACAAAATGTAAACATTCAGATTTTATATATATTTACATATATATTTATGAAAGACCATTTCTCCGTTTTATACTATTTTCGACCGCAAAGTGGGAGCTCTAAAACGTTTGGAATATTAATAAAACCGTTATTTGTCGTAAAAAACACTCGAACATTACAAGTTAAAAATTATCATTTTTATTTTTTTTATCATTTAGAACAGTTAGCAGGTCAGATATCCACTGATTTGAAAGATATAACAATTGATTTAATGTTAGTGGTATTGACTAAATGACAAAAGTAAATAAAATGTACTCTGCTACCTAAACACTGTTGACATGATGAAATTGCAAGCAAATTCATAGGTTAAGAGAAAAATGGGTTTAAAAAGTGACTGTGGTGTCCCCCATTTATGATGTCACCTGTGGTTTTATATGCAAATGAACTGCTTTCAGGGGCATATGTGACTGTACAAGCCACCAGGTGATGGCATACTCAAGAGTAACCACAGAAATAATTAAAACATATTTTTCTCTTATGTTTTGCATTTGCTTGCAAGTCCTCCGAACTCCTAACATAGATTTTTTAAAATGTTGTTATTTACTACGTGTTCACAATGTTTAGGGGATGTAGTCCTTTTACTATCAATTCAAAAATCAGCTATTTCAAGGATGCCCATTTGTACTAAAATCGGAAGAAGTGTTGCTTCTACCTGCTGTAGGACCGGAAAGTATATTATTTCTAGGGGCATTCCATGTATCCACCGCCACCTGTATGCAGTGATAATAATAACAAGTAATACGTTCTCACTTTACATCTGACCTCTGACTGTTTTAGACTTTTTATCTTAGCATTTGTCCTTGTTTGAAATACACTTCCCTTCTCTACTTTGTTGAAACCTCTTGTGTATTTAAATATTTATATATGCCCTTTGTCCAAGAAAAAAATCCATAAATAAAAGGAAATCGAACATTTCCCGAATGCAAGAAACCAATCACTGCCAAATATAACATTTTATTATCTATTTATTTTATGTTCCCAGTGTGTCAATCCCTTGACCTGCTGACACCCTTAGTCTGTTTCTATTGGTCCAACACCAAGAACCACAAATGATTGGACCAATGGAAAATTCCTATGGAAGTATGCTCTTCTTCCTAGATTATAAAATATAGTATTATACTCTATATGTTACCTTTGTGTTACTCACACAGTTGCACTAAACACAACTTGACACTTAATTGTATTACTTTTCATTTTCACACTTGTTTGAAAGGACCTAAAGCATTCACCATTGGTGTACCTTGTGCTGATAAGTACACTGTATTCTTTATCAAATCACTGCCAAGTACTACAACTATTACACTGAACTAATCTAGTAGGCCACAGCATTGCTTTTAGATTCTAAACTTTGATGAGCCAGTTTATTTTTTTATATTTAGTAACATAATGCTATAATTTGAAAAAGGAAAAAAAAAAAGAAATAGCAGTAATAATTATAATAACCTTACAGATAAATGGAAGCCAACATGATATTTACATGTACTAAGGCAACAAGACATCTGTTTTTCAGAAGGGCCCTTAGGGCTATGGTTGCAACTACCACTGCCTTACAAAGTGTATTTTTAGTGAGTCTCCTTTCACTAAGAGAAACCGTGGACAATCTGATTCATGGGTGTTTTCTCTCCATGTTTCAAGGGTTATGAAACAATAAGCTTTCTCAGGCGTGTGATAGTCCGACAAGCAGAAATAGAGAGAGACAAGAAAAAAAACTCATAAATGGAAAAAGCACTGATTGTATGGCTGAAATCTGCTACTAAACCCTTCACAGCAGAGAGCGAGGTTGGCTGCAGAGCTTTGATCTCCGAGTTTGAAAAGAGATAAGGGCATTTTCCTTGTCCATGGGAACTCGTCCCAGGTGCACTGTTTGATCACTTGCAATCTTATATCCAGAACAGACCATAGAGTTACCCAGTGATCAAAAGCTCGCCGAGCTTAATGTATGGATATCCTCAAAAGCATTTACAAAGTATGAATAATAAAGCTCTCCATAAATGCTCCTTTCAAGCGTTCACATGCGCAGGGGATCAAAGCATTTAGCACATGCAGTGCTCTTCACAATTATCTGCAGAGGGATAAAGCAAGGCCTCATGTTGACTCTGGCCAGTAATTGGAGAAAAAAATTGTAATAAAAAGACTGCACTACTTTAATTGCAACACAATAATAATAATAATGAGAATAATTATTATTCTCATTGTGATGCAGTTGTTTATTAAACTAAAACTTTTTTTGCTTTAATAACTTTGACATTTAGTTGTGGTTAACAAACAATGTTGACACAAAATAAACAGTGTTAGTGGGTCACATGAAACTTCCAAAATCAACCTGTCATAGGACAACAGCCCAGTGAGGATCGCTGCCCAGATCTAGTTTGTAGAGAATATGCCGTCTTCCTTTTCTGCCTGTTTTGCCTGCATAGAAGCCCCACATGGTTCCTCTCTTTGCTTGGTTTGACATCAGTCTACTTCAGTATCTTCATTTTATTGTTGTCTGCTTTCGCTCAGGTTTTCTGTTAGGGGCTTATTCCGGTAGCTTTGATTTTCACAGCTAAAGCCAGAGCCATAAAACCAATTAGGAGCATATTGGTGATACGCATGGTCCCAGAAGTACGGCCATTCAGGTATCACTGGAATCTCTCCAAATATAGCCGAAATACGGACATAAGAGGTGAACAGAGACCAATGTGATTGGTGCCTGGAATCAGCCAAAATGCATCCAATAAGAACCAAAGTTGTAGCATCAAACGCCCCATTAAATCCTATGGGAGGTTTTCTGTGTTAGCACATGTACATTGGAGTGTGTATATACACCGATCAACCATAACATTATGACCACTGACCAGTGGCAAGCCGATGGAGGCAGTGTTATGTGTTGGGCAATATTCTGCTGGGAAACCTTTTGTACTGCCATTCATATGGATGTTACATTGACACGTTACACCCATCTGAGCATTGCTGCAGACTATGTACACCCTTTCATGGAAACGGTATTCCTTGACGACATTGGCCTCTTTAAGCAGGATAATGCGCCCTGCCACAAAGCAGAAATTGTTTATGTATGGTTTGAGGAACACAACAACGAGCTCAAGGTATTGATTTGGCCTCCAAAATTCCCATAGCTCAATCCAATATCGAGCATCATTTTAATAAAAAGGAAAAAAAAATATTAATTGAAACATTTTCAAAATTAAAGAAGAAAAAAAGAAAAAAAAAAAAGAAATGGAATAAAATAACCCAAATAAAAAGTACAAAAAAATTGTACTAACAAAAAAATTAAAAGAAATTTCAAATATTTCATTATTTAAACGTACCATTTTTGTCATTTTTTTAATGTAATTTCATGCCTAGCACACTTACAAAGGTTAATCATCAATGAAAAAGTTAACTAATACATGATACATGATTGGGTAAGGTTCGTACTCTATGATGAATGATTGGGTAAGGTTCGTACTCTTTCATCAATGAATGATTGGGGAAGGTACAATTTTCCTCACAGCTGTTGATGAAGATTAATATCCAGTGATGTGATGTCACCATTGAGCTCACATGACATCACTTGTATTGCTTTTTTTGTTATGTCAGTGCAATAACATAAATAGTCATGTACATTTCCCTTAGATCCCTCCTTTTATTCTACTGGTCTATCTCCCAGTCACTCTGACTTCCTTTACCTTGGGATTGGCTAGTTTCTGTTTATTCCCTTGAAGGAAGCAAGGATTAAACAAAACACGTCCCAGGACATTTAAGTAAACCCGACATGTATGTTAATAGATACAGGCGTGTTTACTAACTGCTGTGTCTCACATGCGAGACACAGCAGTTCCTGGTTCGCCTGGCTCTGACAGCCCAATGCAAGGGTCTCTTATTGCTAGCACAGAGTGAGACCCTCGTTTTTTCATGGCATCAGCAGGGGGACCTAGTTAAGGTCCCCCCTGCTGATCCCATGCAAAAACGAGGGGCTCTCTCCGTGCTAGCAGAGAGACGGCCGCCGACCAGACTGTTGCCTGCTTCCTATGGAAGCATGGCAGGTATCGGTCAGAGGATAAACTGGCATGTACTATCAAAAGTACACGCCAGTTTATCCTCACACTAGGGACAACTAACTTTTCACTTGTGCTTCTATATTAGAAGCACAAGTGAAAAAAAAATGTTTAGTGTCCCTTTAACCCCTTGCCGACAAAGGACGTGCCAGGCACGTCCTGGGAGAAACTCCCTTAACGACAAAGGACGTGCCTGGCACGTCCTGCAGTCAATGAAGCGGTTTTCGCGATCACCGATCGCGAAAACCGCTTTAACAGTGCTGGTCTATTGCCTCGACATCGAGGCAATAGCCAGCACCGAAATTTCTATTTTGGGACCCCCACGATCGCCCCACGGAGCGATCATGGGGAGCCATATTGATGGAGCATGCTGCTCCGTCAATATGGCTAAGCCCTCTGCCGGTCTGAGCTTCGGAAGTGAAAGCAACTTCACTTCCGTCGCTCTGAATATGCTACTTGACTGCCCCTAGTGGTAGTTTAGTAGCATTGCAATGGAAAAAATTTAAAATACATATTTAATTAATTAAAAACAGGTTATTTAGCTATATTAGCCTATAGGGTTAAAATTAAATATTTTTTAGCATAAGGGATAGGGTTAAAATTAAATTAAAGTTAAAAAATATTAAGGGATATAATAAGGATTAGAGTTGGGGTTAAATTTAGTGTTAGGGTTAAATTTTGGGTTCGGGTTGGGGTCAAAAGATCAATATAGGAAAAAACCAAAAAACACTATTTTTGGTTTTTGCCCCATAACTCGCAAAAAAATACCGAAAAATATGGAAACATGCATATTTTTGAACTCGAGAGAACATTTAGAAACTATTTAGATGGGGTCTTTTTTAATTATTTTATTTGTGTAAATTATATTTTAGGTCAAAGTTAGAAAAAGTGGGTTTTTTAAAATTTTTCATCATATTTTATGATTTGTTTTGTAGTAAATTATAAGATATGATGAACATAATGGTATCTAATGAAAGCCCTTCTTATGATAAAAACAACATATAATTTTTGTGGGTACTGTATGTGAGAAAGAAAAAAATTACAGCTAAACACAAACACCCTAGAAATGTCAAAACAGCCATTGTCACCAAGGGAAAGTCAAGGTGAAAATGTCTTGTCACTAAGGGGTAAACTGGTAAGAGCATTATTTTGCAACCCTTTTCATGCCAAAACCAACCAGAGAGGGCTGAATTCTAAAATAAAAATAAAGTTATTACGCCAGCAGTTGAGCCTAAATTTCCCATGACTCCCAGCCAGTTTGTTAAGCTTCATGGGAAGGAGAGTACTCAACAACTATAGTGCCAAAGGTTATGTATTATATAATTATGGATTGGTACTGCAGCTGTTGTGGAACGCACATCTCATGATTCTCAGCCATGATTCATGTAATAACAGAATGTAGTGCCAAAGGTTAGTCACCACTGCTGCATACCAAGTGTCCTTTTTTTTGGAACCAGACCTTTATGTCCCTTTTTATTGCCTCTAAATGCCGATTTTGTAATACTTCCCGTCATCACAGAGCTGCACTACACAAACACTAAACATTTATCTGTGAGAGCTATGGAAAGGGGTAGAGTCACTGTACTAAGATAACACATAAAAAGAAGAAGAGTGAAGACAACCGGAAAATGAAAACATCAACAAGTAAGAAACACACAACCACCAGTCAATTAGTGAATTCAGCTTTACCAAAATGGTAAATGTGTGCGAGAAGGAACACCAGAGGCAGACATCCTTTTCATAGTGCATTCTGTGGATGAAAGGTACAATTGTAAATGGCATGGTTTGCTAAAGGGTTTGTCAACTTACATTGAGTCCTGATCTCGGGACCCCTCTGATCACGCAACATTAATATAATAATGAATATTAATATATATACAACTTTATACATGGGTGTTCCTTCACTTTTATTGGAGTTATTAATTGGCATAGGTGATATGTGTTTTGATGCATGACTTTGAAATTGACAGGTTTGTTGTACATGTGCCCATGTATTGTATATGCTATTAGAGAATGTAATGTAGCAATTTCCATATGAAAAAAAAAACAACTTTAAAATATTTTGTACTATACTTTTAAGCCCTCTAAAATTAAATTATGTTATTAAAATGGGCAATCACCGCTTTTAGAATAGCTGAAAAACGTATACTTTCAGCTGTGAAGTTTCCCTGATTCAAATGCTGTTGACGCGTTGGCCCGAGATCAGTTAACATTTCCGATTTTGGCCTATTTTCTAAATTTTGGTTATTTTCTTCCATTTCAGACCAGCTTATTGAATCAAATCCTTAACAAATACACATACTGTGATTCTTTAGACAGGGTTAGCTTTCTGTGGTGGCACGAGTTGTGATCCTCCTGCTGTAGGATCACAACTCCCATGAAGATGAGGCAGCCCTCACCAGGGTGCTTACCTCTCTGTTGGCTCCTAATGTCCCCCCCCCCGCCCCGTGTTACTTACCAGCGTTTTGTTTGAATCCAGCCACGGACACAGCGCATTCCCACACGGCTTGATAGCCGCGCGCATGCGCTGTGTACCGCCGCTGTCCGATCAGCTGATAAGAAGGGGTGTGCGGGGGGCGGGATGTGGGTTGCGCAGCTCACGCATGCGCGGTGGACATAAAGTTACAGCTGAGTTATCAGCTGTAACTTTATGCGCATGCGCAGTGAGCAAATTCTCCTGCGATTGCGCAGGAGAATTTGCTCCAGTAATTCGTCAGAACACCAGCATGGGAATTTGACCTACAGTGCCAATTAAGTCTAAATTTAGTTATGTCTTCACATAAATAACTATTTACTGGTTTATTCTACTAGTCTGAGATCTGCAATACACCTTCTGTATATTGTCAAACAATATGAAAGCTAAAGTGAAAAAACTCTGTATCCATCCGCTTCACAGGTGTTACTTGCCACTTCTTGAGACAACAGGAACCTGTTATTGCTCTTATTTTATCCCTTGAACCTCCTCGGAAGTTCCCTAAGGGTTAACGAAACATTATATATCGATCCTGTACTTCAGCAAATACATGTTTCCGTATGCTAGAGCTATTTAATTATTACAATGCTAAAATCTAATCAGTTGATGACTGAACCAGCATCATGGAAGATTCTCTGGACCAATGTTTATCCAGCTATTTTGTCCGACTGCCACCAATGTACAAATAGCTTGGTTCTGGTGTCCATAGGGTTACTACCTTTTCTTTAAAAAAAAAAATATTGGAAATGCCATTGCCTCCATAGCTTAAATATTTGCACAAAGCCAATTTTTTTTTACAAGCCTGGAGGTAAAACATCTGTGGGTGGAAACCCTAGGTGTCCATAAGCAAGTTTCCTAGTTGATTTGGTCATGGTTCTCTGTCCTGAACCATTCTTTGTAAGGCGCATCCCATCTTTGTTGTGTCAGCCTTGAGATTGCGTCACCAGGTGTTTCTGGGACAGCCTCTTTTCCACTTGCTGATGTTGGTTAGCTGCTTGTGTAGAGTGTGTCCTATCCAGCCCCATATTATTTTTCGTTTGTTGAGTCCTCTTTAAAAGGTTGTACGTTGCTATCAAGGTATCATAATAATTGCCAAAGTCCGGTGGCCGAATGCACCATCTGTAGAATCGGTTCAACCCTCAGGGTTGCAGGTTCAATTCCAGGTGAGGCCAATTCTGCCCTATTACTTTATGTAATGTACAGGTAAGTGTGTTTTAACAAAAGTATTTTTCATTATAATGTCATTTTGAACTTTTTGCCCATATTTACCATGAGATCATTTTAGGTTTCTTTTAATATTTGTGCCATACTGGAGGTGGCGAATATGTTATTTACATAAAATATTTGGAACAAAACTAGTATTCACCTAGATGTTAGGGAAAACATACAACGAACTTAATTGAGCAGATTTATTAATGACGCCAGCTTAGGTTTCGAATGACTGAATGGGTTTTAGAGGAAATGTAAAGAAATGAGGCGTTTCATTGCTTGGCACAGCAGTGACTGGTTTTTAGAAGGGATCAAATGTTAACTGGGTTGTACTTAAATGGAAAGGAAATATAGTCAGCACAAAAAACATGGTGAGGCACACTTAGCAAATTAGCTTAGATTAAAAAAAAAACATTTTTATCATTGTTTTTTTATTATATGATATTAATACTTTTTTATATACAGTGCAAATTAGCCTTGTATTGTGTATGGGCAGCACGCATGTTATACATCACTGTGCAAGACATATGACTTCTCCTGGCGATGCCAGCTCAATGGTTGTGGGTTTTGTAATGTTAACAGTCACAGTTTGTGGCCTAAAATCAGGTATTGGCAGCTGGTACAGGTTGCGTATCCCTTATCCAAAATGCTTGGGACCAGAAGTATTTTGCATTTTTACCAATAAGATATATTAAAGCCTCTCAGCTCTCATGAAATACAGTAGTATCAATGGAAATACCATACAAAGCACATAAATAACTGTTACTGTGATGTAGCTGTGATGTGAGGCATGGTTGGGAACCTGCCGTTGGCGCGTCAGATTGTACAGATTGTGACGTGATTAATACTTCTGCTGGGAAAATAGTTTGCCTGACTTATTTCATGCCATAATACATTTTGCACCAGTATTACAGTAAACTGCAAACCACACATTTAATAGACACAACAGACCCCAGGCAGACCTATCCTTTCATTCTATTTATGAGTGACTGCATTCAATACCATCGCTCCTGATTTTCTAATTACAGTATAATATTTCAAATGATGAATTCATAAGGTCCGATGATATATTTTTTAAATGTCCGCTTGATTTTGAATAATCACTTTTAAGGTGAAAAGTTGTCGACATTGTTGGTTCCAATTTTCCTGCCCATTAAAGTTTTAGAAACACTTATTAAAACGTAAATAATGGTTATTTGTTACGTAGAAGGTACAAGCAGCTTTCATGTAGCTGTCGGTGCTAAAACAAACAAGGTCGGCATAATATAAACTTGAACGTAAGATAATTCTTGGTGTTTTTTATTTTTAGTGCTGGCTTAGACACGCCAGAATAGCTTGTGAAGTATTAGAGGATGCTATTGCCAAAGACAATATTTATTTTTTTTAGGGTGGAAAACATAGCCTCGGTTGTATTAAGCTTACCCTTCTTGCTGCTCGTCAAGGTTTCTTTTGGCTGCTGTGCATCAGAAACAAGCTTGGTCTTCATTCACCTTCACGGTCTGCACTGGAAGAAGTGGAGTGTTTTTGCATTAAGTGACTGGCAACATTTAAGGTTTATGTTCTAAAATGTGGTTGAATACCTTCTCTCTTTAGCCTTCTGCATGAATTACACAAATTATACAGAGGAGAATGTTCAGTCCTCACAAACAGACATTAAAGGGACACTCCATTAATGTGATTAATGTATAGCAAAGCTGACATTTAAAGGTCCACGCCACCCTGTTTTTAATGCATTAGCAGAGCAAGATACATAAAGCAAATTTTTGGTAGAGATTTGCACAGTTTTTGGATATTTGAGAATACAATGCAACAGGCGTGCTCCATCTATAGTTCCTAATTTGCAGGTCCTCAATGTACGTATATACTATCAGAAATGTGTACGCCCCGCAGTTCCCCCATTGAAGATGTCAGGTGGGTATGATGCTTCTCAGACATGCAAATTGTGATCTGTGTGCATCTCTATGGGACCACCCTGAGAGATACTGGACATACCTATCTTCATGTCTCCCAACTGTCCCTCTTTGTGCGGGACAGTACTGATTTCAGGAGCCAATCCCACTGCCCTGCCAAGCTCTACCTGTCCCACTATTTGAAACAGCGGGATTTAAGCAGGCGCTGATATTCCATGTGTGCTAGGTGTGCGCCCCACACAATGCCGCGCTGTATATTTCCGGGATTTGTGTGCTGCGAACAGACCACACACAACACTCGGAAATACACAAAATACATTTGAGTAGCCGACGACAACAGTAAATTTGTCATTAGAGTCAATCACTTTATTCCCAAGTCGACCAGCATGACAGGTAAACGAATGTGCGGATACTTTCCGTGCTGGGCGAATTGACAATAAAGTGATTGATTCTGATGCCGGATTTGCTGCCGTCGGCTTCTCGGATGTATTTCGTGCAGGTGTGCTGCCAGTCCGGCTCATACCTGTCACTCAGGGGCAGGATACACCCCTGGATTTAAGAGTGCAAGTCTCCGGTGTCTCAGACATGGGAGACTGGCTGCTGAGCATGTGCTATATGTCATGCACAGTAGTGATGTCAGTGGGAGTGACAGCGCCTACCACACATGCATGGGAGAGCTGACACTCAAGCTCCGCCCACCGGTGTCCCGATTTGCTGGTGGCAAGTGGTATGCATTTTAACAAGGGAACCAGAGGTGTTTTTAGGATGAGCAATCACTAACCGAAAGCTTGCAAAAGGTATGTCTTACATGTAAATATCGCATGAAAATTTCTCATTTTTAATTTTAACATGCCAGTTCATTATAATTCTTTTATTTTAAAAATTCAATTTCTATTCTATTTCTTGAAGTTTTACATAATCCTCATGATTTACGTCCTGTTTATCTTCTCCACACACCTCTTAAGAGTCCATCAGATGGGTCTATTCACTAACATTCAACTTTGGAGTTCGACTTTCATTTTTAGTCAAATTCAGCACCCAGGTTAGAATCTTCCCAGCTGAAAGTAATGGGAGTCAAAATAATCAAAGCTAATTTTAAGACTAAGTCAATTTCGGCACCTAAGTTTCACATTGTATGTGTCTCTGTGGAGATACACGGGAAGCGCTGTGTGTCTGAGCTGTACACTACGATAATGCCGTAAGCCCTACTTTGTTTTATGCACAGATGGACAAACAATGATTGTGCATTCAAACAATTTTTTTTTTAAATAAATGGATTGTGCCTATGCAAACTGTGCAAAACAGTAAAGTTAGAGGAAAATCCCATCTTTTGTCTGGCGTTAGCATTATACCGTATTTGCTCGATTATAAGACGAGATCTTATAATCGAGGTCGTTTTATAATCTGACCTCAAATTGAGGTCAGGCTATAAGACTGAGATCCAGGTCCCTAGCAGAGCTGCAGGGGACCTGGATCCCCCTCTCTAACAGCAGGGGATGTCTGCGCGATGAGCGCAGACTTCCCCCGCTGCCGCCCGGCACGACCGCCAGGACTTCTATGATGAAGCTGGGTACTTCCGGCTTCGTCATAAAAGTCCCGGCGGTCGTGCCGGGCGGCAGCAGGGGAGGTCTGCGCTCATCGCGCAGACATCCTCCACTGCCCCGCTAGCCACCAGGGAGAATCGGGCAGCTGGGGGATGTCTGCACGATACGTGCAGACATCCTCCATGCTGCCTGACACGGCAGTCTATTATGACGGACCAGCTGTCCCCACTAGCCACCAGGGAGCGAGTTACAGGTGAGGGGGAGGGAGGGGGCAGAGAGACAGGGGGAGGGAGGGGGCAGAGAGACAGGGGGAGGGAGGGGGGCCGAGAGACAGGGGGGGGTGTGGGGAAGATACAGAGACAAGGGGAGGGAGGGGGGAAGAGAGAGACAAGGGGGGGCACAGAGTAATAAGGGGAAGGGGGGCAGAGAGAAACAAGCGGAGGGGGCAGAGAGAAACAAGGAGGGGAAGAGACAGAGGAAAGGGGGGAGTCAAAGGGAAGGGGAGAGAGAGACAAAGCTGGGGGCAAGGGAAAGAGAGAGACAGCATTGGCACATAAAAGGAAATAAAAACAAGAAATGCATTTTTTTATATAATTTTTTATTAAAAAAAGCAATTTACATGTGAATATATACAAGTTGAACTTTTTTTCCTATAGGGTAGTCTTATATTCAGGCTTTTTTCCTAAAAGAATATGCAAAGTTTGGGGGGTGGTCTTATAATCATGGTCGTCTTATAATCGATCAAATACGGTATATTGGCGCACACTGAGATTGTGTCACTATTGTGTTTGACAGGGTTGCAATCAAATGCATAGATTAGCAAAAAAAATGGTGTTTCCTATTTATGGCATCACCTTTTGACTTAATATGCATGTGAACTGTCTATAGAAAATGTACCATAAGATATTAAATAGGGGGGGGGGCGCAGCCTGTAATCGGGTCAATACAGTATTATTTGGACAACAAGCCACAAACCACACAGGCATATTTAAAACACATTTTTCTTTATCTATATGGATATAATGGCAAAAAACAAGGTATACAGTTTTTTTTTAGTTGCAGCCTAGATAGTTTTCTTACTCTAATTCACAGAAAATAACAGTTCACCTCTGCTCAAACTCTACCAGTTTGGTGACTGATCTCTTCTAAAACATCCCTTCTCTTTTTACATAGCTGGAGCCCTTTCAAAAGCAGAACAATTCTGTAAAATTCCTTGGATGGCAATTGTTTTAATGGTGATTTTCCAAACACATTTGCCAGCGATGCAGTACAGAGATCTTCAAAGCAAACTGTTTCTGTAGCAAGTCCAAGAGCGACCTCCTCACATTCCATCTGTAAATTTGCTGCAGGTGATATTCTAAGGATAGAAGGGATGATATTGTCCAAGTTGTGCAAGAGTTTAATATCTTTCACTTGTACAGTTATACATCATGTTGCTATGGAAAGAAAAGAAAGAAACAGTAACAAAGAAAAACAGTAACTCTACCCTTTTAGGAAATAGATTTGAGAAAAACAAGGGTAACGAAGTTCCACACAAGGCCATGATTTGGGGTCATGAATGCAAAGTAATAAAGATACTTTAAATACACCAAAGCCCAGAGTTTAGATTACAAACCAGTCCTGGACTCAGGAAACAAATGGAAATGTGATTAAAGAGATTATGACAGGAGATAAGAACCATCTGTCTTATGTAGTTTGTCTATTTTCCTGTCTTCATAGAAACATATTTATCTCATGCATCACATGTAAATGTGTATTTCTAGATATCTAGAATAGATGTAGTTAGCCCACTGCAAAGATTACAGTATAACTACTACCTATTTGAATGTAGACAACTACAGGGGAAACAATTTGAGATCTGTTCTCAATAAGGAGAACTGTAGGGATAATCATTACCCCTTGCTAACATGATATGTTGGCAGGAGGCATGTTAGTGCTACAGTGCATGCACAGTATTCATTTTCCTTTGTCATTCACTGGAGGAGAATGAAAATCGCCATCACGACATAGCAGGACAGTTGGGAGGTCTGCAACAACAACCTCAGTCAATACCATGGGGGTCAAACTGCGGCCCTCCAGCTGTTGGAAACCTACATCTCCCATGCTCTTCTGCCAATGTCTTAGCTGATAGAGTATTAGAGCAGCCATCATTATTTTCAATTTCATTATTTATCTCTGCTAATCATGTCACCCAATCACCCAACTGTTTCGCCATTATATTGCTCTTTAATTTATCACTGCGGTTTTTACTTCTCTTCGACTTCATTACTTGTTAATTTTTATTTTTTGTTACCAAACTTGAGCTCCCATATCAACAGGTAAGTTAACTTGAAAAGGGAATGAGCACAGATCTACAAATAAATAACAGCACTGTGTAAAAAGTGAGTATTTGAATATATCAATACAAACCCTTGTGGGGGAGTTATATAGCTCATATAAAAAACAATATCCGTAATAAACCAAGACGAATGCGCAATGGTAATAAATATAAATGTATGGACACTAAAGAAGAAAAAAGTCAACAAAGAGTAGACAGCGCTACAGCGCTATATATATATATATATATATATATATATATATATATATATATATATATATATATATATATATATACCGTATTTATCGGCGTATAACACGCACTTTTTCTCCCTGAAAATAGGGAGAAAATGGTGTGTGCGTGTTATACGCCGAAAAAAAAAAAAAAATCTAAAACTTACCTCGTTCCTGCTCTGTCCCCCGGTGCTCTGAAGCTGCGTGGCTGTGAGGGAAGCGTTGTGAGCTTCCCTCCGGTCGCGCGGTCAATAAAGTCTGTTTTTTTTAAAACAAACTTTATTGACCCCGCGGCTGAAGGGAAGCTCACAACGCTTCCCTCACAGCCACGCAGCTTCAGAGCACCGGGGGACAGAGCAGGAACGAGGTAAGTACTGGGGTCTGGGGAAGGGGGGGGGGAGGAGGGTGGCATAACGAGCATACTTAGGGGCAATATCCTGCATAGTAAATGGCATATTGGGGCAATATCTGGCATATTAAAATGGCATATTGGGGGCAATATCCTGCATATTAAATGGCATATTGGGGGCAAAATCTGGCATATTAAAATGGCATATTGGGGGCAATATCCTGCATATTAAATGGCATATTGGGGGCAATATCCTGCATATTAAATGGCATATTGGGGGCAATATCTGGCATATTAAAATGGCATATTAGGGGCAATATCCTGCATATTAAATGGCATATTGGGGGCAATATCCTGCATATTAAATGGCATATTGGGGGCAATATCCTGGCATATTAAAATGGATTATTGGGCTTCAAAGTTCTTAATTTAAGTTCTTAAGTTTTTTTCCCTGAAATTTCCTTCTTAAAATTAGGTGCGTGTTATATGCCGGCGCGTGTTATACGCCGATAAATACGGTATATATAATCGTAATTTATAATCATATCATGCTATGTGCAAAGAAACAAAATACCCCATATATATGTATATGGATAAGGTATATAACAATTGCAGATATATCTAATTGTATTAATATAACTTTAATGGTCAGAGAAGTCCAGCAGGAGAGTTGCCTCACTGTGTCTGAACCTGGGTCAGACTTGATAAGGAATTATGCAAAACCGTATTTTACCCAGCATATCAGCCTCTGTGATTTCCTGACAAAGTCGGGTTGCACTTTTGATAGTGTGTTTTTTTTTTTTTTTTTTAAGGTATTTGTATGTACATTTATTTTTATGTACTCACTTTTTATTTTCTATTTATTTAATTATATACCTTGTCTGTGTATATATATATATATATATTAGATCCAAGAGAAAGCACACACTCACGGGGCTTGTATGAAAAAAAGTCGATGTTTTAATTACTCACAGTGACAATGTATCTGCATGAGCATACGATCGACGTATCGGTCCACACTGTGGACCTTTATCAAGACAAAAGAACATGGCAAACAAACATACATATATAGGGGAGAGCGGAGGCTTAATTACTTGCCCCACCAACGTGTGCAAACACCCGTGATGTCGAAAACATCTGGCCGAAAAGCACGGCACAGAAGTGGGGGCGTGTTTAACTTTATGAGAGACGCGTTGCCACAGCGACGCGCATAGTGTACAAACTTAGTTTCATTCAAGCGTGTATATCTGAGGTAAAGGAGAATCCCAAAAACGAAATGCAGCTAAAACCGAAATGGAGACACGAATGCTGTAGGCAAAGTGGGTACGAATGCACAGATGAAAATACGAATGTAATTATATATACATACACATACATATTTTAGCACTGTCCACTCTTTGTTGACAGGTGATTTAACTCCTCTAACATTGGAGAAGGAACATGAAGAAGATTTCCATGATGATTTCACCATTTTTAGAACATTGCCGCACAATGGCTATTGATTTGTCCAATAAGTAACTTGGATCTTTTTTTTTTTACAAAACATCATTAGGCCTGTCCTGCAGTCACTTCCTGCTATCACGTATACCTTTTGTACAATCAGATTAGCGTTACAAGGGCTTGTTAACATGCACCTGCAATTTCCAGCCTTCTCCAGAAATGACAGTAGGCGGATGCCTAGGGCGGCAAATTTTGGGGGGCGGCAGCGCCCCCCAGCACTGAAAAAAAAAAAAAAAAAAATTTAAAAAAAAAAACGCGCTTGCAGGCAGAGACGGAGGTGACAGGGGATCGGAAGATCCCCCCTCACCAACGCTCTGCCTGTCAGGCTGCACGGGGAGCCGAACAGGCAGCACAGAGAAACCTCCGTGCTGCCTGTTCGGCTGCCCGTGCAGTGTGCTGATACGAAGTGCCGACAGTCGACCTGTCGGCACAATCGCCGGGAAGCCGAACAGGCAGCATGGAGGAACCATGCTGCCTGCCTGCCAGGGAAAGGTAAGTGCTGATGGGAGACTGTGTGTGTGTGTGTGTGTGTGTGTGTGTGTGTGTGTGTGTGTGTGACTGAGTGTGATGGGAGACAGTGTGTGTGACTGAGTGTGATGGGAGTCAGAGTGTGTGTGATGGGAGACAGTGTGTGTGACTGAGCTTGATGTGAGTCTGAATGATTGGGCATGTCTTAGGTGTGTAACGTGGGTGTGCAGCTTGGGTAGGGGGGTGCCCAGATTTTGTCTGCCTAGGGCAGCACAAAATCAAGATACACCACTGGATATGATCCATGATACCAAACAGCTGAAAACTACACCTGAAAGCAGACATGGAAGGGTCTATTAGATTGCCCAGAAAAACGATTTGAAGTCCTTGCTCAGCATATGTTAGGCAGCTGTGCTTCGTTATTAGAATGGACATGATTAGATGCATTGATGTATATGGATGCTTTAATGCTACACACAATATTTATTATTTCTAATCTTCTTGAAGAATTGAATGCATCATTATAATCATATAGAGCTTCATCATACAGTATTACCTAATGGAGAGTATTGCATGCAATGTGAATGTCTTTCCTATAAACAGGCACTGGGGTTGTATGTATGGAAAGTAATTAATGATACTCATTGTGATACACTTACTCTCAATTCTTTCATCTAGAATTATTTATAATCAGGGATTAAAGTGGACCCAAGTATTAAACATATTTACTTGGAAAAGGGGTATTTCTCAGAAAAAGATTATATATTATGACCTACACTGTAATCACTGTGTTTCTAGAATCAGATCTATCATGGCAATGATCTGTGGAGGCAGAGAGGGGAGGGCTCGAAGCTCCAAGAACATTGCAAGCTCTAGGAGTTCTTAATCATAGATGATGTACACTAGGTGTGCTGAGATTTAAGGGACTAAGGTGACCTGTGATACACCTTGAATAATGATTAAATCATAAGCAGGGTGACCAGACTTTGAAAATAAAAATCCGGGGCACCCATTAGTCTCTCTCCTCCTTCCTTCTCTGCTGTCTCCTCTTTCCCACTTTGCCTGCCATTTCTTTCCTTTCCCCTCATGTCTGCCATCTCTCTTCTCTCACCCCATCTCTGCTATGTCTCTCCTCCCTCCCCATCTCTGCCATGTCTCTCCTCCCTCCCCATCTCTGCCATGTCTCTCCTCCCTCCCCATGTCTACTGTCTCTCTCCTTCCCCCATGTCTGCTGTCTCCCTCCTCTCCCCCATGTCTGCTGTCTCCTTCCTCTCCCCCATGTCTGCTATCTCCCTCCTCTCCCCCATGGCTGTTGACTCTCTCCTCCTCCCCCATGCATGATGTATATCTTCTCTCCACCCATGTCTGATGTCTATCTTCTCTCCCTCATATCTGTTGTCTCTGTTGTCTCTCACTTCTCCCATCATATCTGTTGTCTCTCTCCACTCCCCAATGTCTGCTGTCTCACTCCCGTACCTTAGGGAAACACAGACAGCATCAGATCCGTGTGTTAAATAAACTCAGATTTCTGTCAGTGTTGCCTTGTGCTCCTTGCGTGTAGTGATGACTTAGAGCATAGTATTTTCGATGCTTTGAATTATTACTGGTGCGCGGAGCACAAGGCAACACTGACAGAGGTCTGAGTGTGTTTAACGCAGAGATGTGATGCTGCCTGCGCCTCCCCAGTGAACCGCACCACGCTGCTTCACACAGTGGGTGCAGACTGTCACCTCCGTTCACCAGGTGCAGCACACCCATGCCCATATAATAATAATAAAAAAAACAACTTGTTGCTGCCTGTTGCCTTCCTCCATTTGTATGACATGATAAAAATAGGAATATGTGGTCTTTTCAGTCCAGAAACAAATTAATCTGTAAATGATGCTTATAAAGTAAGTGTTCCTTTTCTTGGATATTTTGAAAGGTATGTTTTTTTAATTCTAAGTTGTTGATTAGTCATGCACAATCCTGCCGATGTTGCTAGGGTTAAAGGGTATTTTATTGGGTCTGTTTTGATATGTCAATTTGACTTGTCAATTTAAGATATTACAAATCTGCCAGATTAACGAGAATGTCATTCAGTAGCGTTAAATGGCACCGATACAATGTACAGGATTGCCACTCTAGTAACAAGCCTTGATATATCCAGTAAGTTCATTGGTTCTAAGTTTTTATTATACATACAAAGAATCATAGCGGAAAGTCATGAGCTGTTGTCGGTTTAACATACTTATGGGCAGTTATCTAGGTTAGTAGAAGAATGTAATATGACCGCCATAATGTGCTGTAGCTCAGATCCAGCATTAAAAATCCATTTATTTCATTACAATGTAGTATGCGTCATCTATTTAATGGATCTTCGAGCTAAATCACAGGTAGATTTTGGTCTCACAAAGTTACCTGCATCCAGCTACTTTAATAGTAGAATGTAATATGATATGGATAGATACTTGGCACACACTGTGATTTATGTTGCTGTAATCTGAGCTGAATTAAAATTGTATTAGTTGTAATTAATACCGCTTCTCGTTGGATTTGTGGTAGTCTTTCAACACGTGGTAGTTATCTAAGCATTTCAGTCATAGTCTTTGAATTGTTTTTAATAGGTGAATAAGCAGTTTTTAGGATTTATTGTGTAAACACTTATACATGTGATGTGGGTGTTCTATTGTGATTGAATCTGGTCTGCGCCACCCTGGGGATGCCACTGCCCCGGGCAGCATGAGAGCTCTGTCAGTGCTGCTCGTCGCGATCCCGCACCTAGTGATGACACGGAGCATCGTATTTCCAATGCTCTGGATCACCATTATGCGTATGGAGTGCGAGCAGCACTGACAGGACTGATGCTGCTCACTTCCTTGCATGGGGGTGAACTGGCAGCAGGCAGCTGTGGGGGCAGCAAGCAGCAGCCGCCCCCACTAAGCTGGCACCCTAGGCAAACGCCTAGCTCGCCTATAGGTAGTGCCAGCCCTGATCACATATGATTAATAGCTCCTAGAACTTGAAACATGCTAGGTATTGGGAAATCCTCCCCCTCTCTGCCTCTGCTGTTACTTTACTCCGTTTTTTAATTAATTACATTTTCTGGGGCACGCTGGACTCTATTATTTCCTTGTCATCCGGTCCTATTATTTCTGTGGTGGAGTCAGTTGGCATCAGCTTTTTGTCATGTTGCATGTCATACTAGCATCTCCCTGAAGCAGAGATCCACAAAACGTGTAGGAGCACTGACTTTATGGACCTTCCCAGCTTGGCATATTTCCGCATTCAGAGACTGCATGCACCCAAGTTCACCACAGCACAAACAACATGATTTCATCCACGCAACATAACTGCTGTATTCTCACCACCCTGCACCAGCTTCCATGTAGTGGGATTCACCTCCTTACCATTCTTACCATCCTTTTGTGTTCTGATCACTCAGAGCATCGTATTTCCTGCTCTGAATCATTACTGGTGTGGGGAGCATAGGCGTGCGCAGCCTATTGCATTAGGGTGTGCACCCTAAAGCACAAACACACACGCCGCACACGGCGTCCCCCCCCCCCCCCATTATCATATTATTTTCCCATATCATGACATCACATGTTCCACCCCTTTCTCAGCATTTAAATTAAAAGAGAGTTAACAGAGTTACATGTTGCAATAAAGCCCCCTATTAAGAATGGTGGAGAATAAGTAACATAACTTAAGTCTCAATATGCCAGGATTATTCCCCTCAATACCCCAGGATTATGCTCCGCAATATGCCAGGATTTAGCCACCCAATATGCCAGGATTATTCCCCTCAATACCCCAGGATTATGCTCCGCAATATGCCAGGATTTAGCCACCCAATATGCCAGGATTATTCCCCTCAATACCCCAGGATTATGCTCCGCAATATGCCAGGATTTAGCCACCCAATATGCCAGGATTATTCCCCTCAATATCCCAGGATTATGCCCACAATATGCCAGGATTATTCCCCTCAATATCCCAGGATTATGCCCCACAATATGCCAGGATTATTCCCCTCAATATCCCAGGATTATGCCGCGCAATATGCCAGGATTATGCCCCTCAATACCCCAGGATTATGCCCCTCAATATGCCAGGATTATTCCCTTCAATATCCCAGGATTATGCCCCTCAATGTCCCATTATTATGCCCCTCTTTATCCCAGGATTATGCCCCTCAATATGCCAGGATTAAGCCCCTCAATATCCCAGGATTATGCCACCCAATATGACAGGATTATGCCCCTCAATATGCCAGGACTTTCCCCCAAAATATGCCAGGACTTAAACACCCAATATGCCAGGACTTTCCCCCAAAATATGCCTGGATTTAGCTACCCAATATTCCAGGACTTAAACACCCAATATGCCAGGACTGTCCCCAGCAATATGCCAGGACTTTCCCCAGCAATATGCCAGGACTTTCCCCCAAAATATGCCTGGACTTAGCCACCCAATATGCCAGCCAGGCCTTCTTTCCTTTACTTACCTCGTCGCTGCTGCTGCTGCTGCTCTGTCTCCGGTGCTGGGCCGCCTGTGACTGAGAGGGAAGCGTTGTGCGCTCCCCTCCAGCCAATGCGCTTTCAATAAAGTTTAAAAAAAAAAAAACTTTACTGAATGCGCATTGGCTGGAGGGGAGCGCACAACGCTTCCCTCTCAGCCACAGGCGGCCCAGCACCGGAGACGCAGCGACGCCGACGAGGTAAGTAAGGAGGAGGATTTTTTTTTTTTTTTTTGGAAGCAGGGTTCCGGCGCCCCCAGCCAAGATGCGCCCTAGGCAGCTGCCTAGGTCGCCTTACTGGTGGCGCCAGCCCTGGATTAGGGTGTGCCCAGGCACACCCGGCACACCCCGTGTGCACGCCTATGGTGGGGAGTAGAAGGCAACACAGACAGAGGTCTGAGTGTGTTTAACACAGATATCTGTCCACCAACTTGATCGTTTTGTTTTTATTTATTTTTAAACAAACATTTCATTTATTGATTGGTACAGATTTATTCAAAGCCTAAAAACACAACCTTTTTTATTCACCAAAAGAGTAAACGGCAGTTATTGAGTATTTATTACCATCGTATTACATTATGCTGTTCATGTGAAAGATTGGAATTGTATGATGTAGGTAAAATATATAGTTATTTATGGAGCAAGTGATAGATGTTCTTGCATAGTTTCATTGCATAGTGAAGTCATTGTGAGCTCAATGACTCCACTCTTATTCCTGTCCATTATCTGAAACAATTTGATCAAGGTCTCCTGCCGTGTCGTGCAGACGATGAATGAATCAAAATGTATCATCAGATCATTATCCGTGTCTATAACGCTGAGAGATGCTGTGCTGAATCTTATTATTTAGAGTAAAACCTTCTTTTTGCAATGCTGCTCTCATTTCATCAGGACTCAAAGACAGAAGTAACCGTTCTTTAAGGTTCAAATGTAGACGGGACAATCAGCTTTCCGACCGGTAATGTCACGCATGTTTATGTAGGTGTCAGATTGGGTAACAGATTGGTTGCTCCTAAAGAAATCCCAGTTCAGGTGGACATCGACCTAATTCTGAAGCTCTTTTCGGAACCCTGTACAATGTAAATCTAATGATAAGCAAGTCCTGTCTAATTTCAGCACAGCTCATGGGGAGAACTGCCATGGTCATGATCAGGCTCTTCCAATTTTATCCTAAACATGGATTTGTCCAAAATGTTGCTGGGTAGTGCAGGCAGCCCCCAGCAGGGGAACCCTGTGCCCAGGTCCCATTAAACAGTGGTATATTCCATTTGTGCTGCACAGAGCTGGCCAGAGTACCTGGGCTCTGGTTGAAGATCTCCAAACAACAGTATTGCCTTATAAGGTCTGTGAAGGCCAACCAAAATTCTCCATCATTTGCCTGCTCATTCAGCGCTGCTTTTACCTTGCAATCAATATAATTCCAATTTGGGGCCTTATCACTCTGAGGTTGATTCCATTCATTTTGTATTCTGATCAGCTTCTCTCTATGTCCACGGTAGAGTACCTCTTCAGCCCCAGAAACAGAGTATGCATTTTACCAGCTTTTGGCTTCTGTGTCATAGGCATTGGTAATATCTATTGAGGGGAGGCAATGGCAGCCAACAGTCCCCAAGAGCCCCTTGATGGAAGTCAGCATGACTCCCTCCATCAGCAATAAAGTGAGGAGTGGGACATATATCCTGTAACCAGATTCCAGCGGTGATCAGTGATGCTCTGAATCCCAATCTTCTAGTCCAGGGAAAGCGGCCAACCAAAAATATAAATAATAAAATCCACCCAGCGGCGCCCCTAAAAAAGTGTTTTATTTTTTATATATCATAGTTGCTTATGCACTTTTGTTTCTTCCTAGCATAATAGATCAACCTACTAATTACTGGGTCCTGCTTTCTTTTCCGTTCTAAAGTTGCAACCACCACTGAATATGACCCCTTCAACCTACGGATACCTTCTGAAGTACACAAATTTTTTTTATTGTTTATCGGGAATGTTTCGTTCTTCCATGTGCTCTTTACATCAAAGTGTTCCATGACCGCTTCCTTATAACAGCACTAGTGGAGTAAGTGGACAGAGAGAGACATTGCATTCCTGAGAGCTATGGAAGGATGTCACTCATCGAAGAGTTTTCAAAGCTTGCTCCCAGCCTGCTCGCCTTGGCCTTTTTTTTTTTTTTTGCAAAGACGAAATCTTTCCCCATTTCAGAACTAGCTAGGAGATCATTAAAATAGTTGTACTCAAGTTACTGATGCTATTGAGGCCCACTGAACTTCACAGTTTGTGTAGCATATCTATGAGTCAGTTGATTTCCCCCCCTTTTTTAGTGCTCTGTGTGCTTTATTTTTCCTACGCTTCATAAAAAATTTCATTCCAACATATAAATGGATAAATGAAAAGTGGAAAGACTTGTGGAGTGTTTGAAGCAGGAAAGGTAGAAAAAATAAATATGAAGCATAAAATCAGTCATTTCCACTTGAAACAGAAAGTTTGCTGTACGACTGCCAAAGTAAATAGTAAAGATGTTATTTTTTCATACATAGAAATTGAACGGTATGATTGTCAAGTTAGCGTAACAGTCACAGAAGCTACAAGCGAATTTGAATGGATAGAATGACTACTACTGAATTCTTTTTGTCTGCGGATCAAAATGCTCGCTGTCGCGTTAAAAGATAAGTTAAGTGATAACCTTGTAAAACGTACTAGTGTGGTTAGCAAGCATGATGGTTATACAAAATACTGTGATATTAAAGCAATACATAAAACAACTACTCACAGTATAAGAAAACCAAGTCAGGATTATAAATTGGAAAATGTATCTACTAACCAGAAACAATGGGTTTCCCAAGTCTATATTCAGTAAATATAGAGGTCTGTATGTAAAACTATATATGTGTGTATATTTGGAAAATAATTTTATTTATGAAGCACCATCATATTCTGCAGCACTATGTAATATATTTATTATTGCAGTATGATGATGCTTCATAAATAAAATAACTTATATATATATATATATATATATATATATATATATATACGTGACAAGACATCTAAAAACTTGTCATCCAAATGTTTCATGTATTAATAAAGCTTTGACAAATGGTTTGGAAGAAGGGAAGACTTCAAGACAATTTTCAGTGTACATTGCTTCAATCTTTTATTTTGTAACCTTGGTTTTCATTTTCAAGTAAATCAAGAACGTTATGCAACTTGTGAACTATGACATAAATTGTGAAATACCGTAAACCTAGTTTCCTGCAATTGTACAGAACATATGACTGGTCTGTGGAGTGCTTCATGCGTCTAGTCACTAAAATTTAAGAATAGGTCGAGGAGGTCAACTTTCATTTTGAGACTAATGAGTCTATTCATTAAAATTCTACTTTCGAGGTCGACTTTCATTTTCAGAATTTGGCTTAGTTAAAAAATATCTTCAATCATTTTACCTCCCAGTACTTTCAATGTGGAAGATTCAAACCGTTTTTTTTCCCAAGTGTCAGGGCCTTTACCAGGTCAGGTAGGAGTTTCAGTGCAGGGATAGTGGAGGTGTCTGGTTGCATGTTATATATTGTGCCGGGTGAGAACAGATAAAGAAACAAAGAGCTAGGTATTGGAATAAGGACTGAAGGAGAGACAAAGGGGAACTTTAGCAAAGAACTGCAGGAAAAGGGTTTGAGTAGGAACTGCAGTATGAACAAAGAGCTATAGCAGGGACTGTAGACAAAGCAGAGGTAGGGGTAGAGAGAGATACACAAGACCTGAGGTAAGGATGAGGCCTGAGGAGTATAGCTAAACAGGAACACCCCAGAGGGTGAGATCTGAGGAGGGGTAGCTAAACAGGAACATCCGAGAGAGGGTCAGATCTGAGGAGGGTAGCTAAACAGGAACACCCGAGAGAGGGTGAGATCTGAGGAGGGGTAGCTAAACAGGAACACCAAATTGAGTGCCAAATTTGACTTGGTCTCAAAATGAAAGTCGACCTCCAATGTCAAATAGACCCAACAGTGTCTGGTAAAACCACTTGTAAATAGCTAATAGCTGCATACTAGATGCAACTGAATTTTCAGATTTGACCCTATATAGCTCAGCTCAGCTTCTTCTCCTGCAGTAATGTTTTCAGATTGTTAGCTGTGGTGGATATAGTTACCTCATTAAATGTACATTGTCAGGTAAAAAGATACATTGTCAGAGAACTGATGAACCCTTGACTATTTAATGTGAAGATATACAGGTTTTTGTCATATTTCCTGACAATGCTGAACGTGGATCTTCAACCCTGAGGTTTTAAAAGATACTGCAGTTAGATCATTTACCACTGTCCATTTGATTGGCTAATTTGTTCACTAAATGTATTTTCAATATGGGAAAAAAAATGTAATTCTCATTTTAATTCTCACTGTGTTATTTTACCATGTGAATTATAGAAAGAGAACAAGAAATAAAAAAATAAAAAGAACTTGGCTTCTCAAATAGGTTATGTTAAATAGCAGGGTCTGTGTGCCAACCAGGGGTATTGCTAGGTCTCCAAATGATCTGGGGCTAGAGCCCAAATGAGCTCTGTCACACACATACACACACAGTCTCTCTCACATACACACACACACACACACTGTCTCTTTCACACACTGCATCTCTCTCTCTCTCACACACACACACACACTGTGTCTCCTCTCTATCACACACTCCGTCTCTCTCTCTCTATTTCTCACACACACCATCTCTCTCTCTTTCTCACACACTGTCTCTCTCTTTAATAGAAAGAGGAGCTCTTCGAGCAGTTCTTAGGATTTGCTGTCATTTAATTTTCTTTTTCAAAGACATAATCTCAGTTAGTGTTTTAGCATGTATCCTGAGGACCGCAAGTTTAATATTCATTGCTGCTTCCAATTTTGTCTGCTGTACCATTTTACCAGGAAGTTTAGAAAATGTTCTATGCCTTTAAACTAAATGGTCCTTACAGTTACAGATCCAGGCTGGTGCCTCTCATGCACACTATGGTTCATAGCGCTTAACAGATTTCAGTGGTGCTGTGCACTGTAAATTAGTACCATGCTCCTGTGAGGTACTGTGACTTTTTGTTTGCCCCACACATCTTATATCTCATTATTATCCATGAGATTACAGCCCTTAGATTCTCCCTCCCTCTCTCTCACACACACCATCTCTTTTTCTCATACACACACACACACACACTCACCCCCCCGAGACTCACACCTAGATACATTGACACATACACACACACACATACACTTACACACAATGAGACACCCACACACATTCACACTTACACGCAGACACTTACACACATTTAAAAAAAAATTTTTTACCTTTTACTGTTGGTTCCCCTCCCTGCTAAGTTACCTTTATTTGCAGGGAGAAGGACATTTCCGACGGCAGATGCAGAACACCGTCATCAATTTTTTTCTGCCAGATGTCACTGGACACCCCATGCGCAGACAATCTCACAGCGTGATGGGGGTGGGGCTTGCACCCTTTGCGCTGTGTCAGTATTGCCAGGAGGTGCGGTTACCGCAGGCACTAGCCTGTGGCCGCACCTCGAGGAGGAGTGGCTTGGAATATAGCTTTTTTTTGAAACCATGGAAACTTTGGTCCCCTTTTTATTTCCAATCTCCTTGCTTCCTCAGGCCTCATAATTTTCAAACTGCTGACTTTTAACTTTTTGGATTGTTTTACATAGAACTCTTTGGGGTCTATTCACTAAAAAGTGAGAAGAGGGGGGTTAAGGTGAGATGAACATCTCATTCTCCTACCTCAAAGCAATAAAAATCGCAATTCGCTATAAACAGAAAGGAGTTCTAATTTGGAGGCGAGATGGACTTTGTACAACATCCCTCCTACAGCTCACCTCCTTTAGAGGTGGTGCGTTGGATAAAATAAATAAATAACCTCATTAAATTTAAATATGCCACCCGCCCAGGAGCTGCCCCCAGATAACATCAGTTAAATAAATTAACTCTACCTACCCTCCCACCTCTACCTTGCCCAGGTTGGGGAGAATAGTTCTAATGAGAAAAAAAACATCCTGTGTGTGCCATGAGGGTGGGCAGCGCAAATTACTGCCCACCCCCATGACACACAAAGAGTGCCTTTGTTATATATAATTATGTTGTTTTTTTAAATACACCAAATCTCTAAATTCAGTGACATCATTAAGAGGAAACATACAGTAGGCTGCCTCCCTCTGCAGCGCTTTTCATTCTCCACTCTTACTGTGTAGATCGTATCTTCTTAGTTGAACGCAGTAGAGAGGAGGGGTTTCAGCAAGTTGTTTCAGCTATGATGTAACACAAGAAGGAGGGCTTTGAGAAATAGGCAGGTTTGTTGCCAAGGCAACAGCAGTTTCCGAATATATGTCGACGTAAACAAATTGATAAAATAGAGCCTTTACATGATATATATATATATATATAGAGACATAATGCGTTTTTTTTTTTTGCATGACCATGTAAGGTGTAACTGCCCCTTTAAAGAGAGCTTGTCAAGCAAACATTGATTATTGTGTATACAGAGAATTAAAAAAAATGATCTGTACATTGTGCATGTTTGCAGTTCCGCCATGAGAAAAATATTTTTAAATGCATCTCCGCTTATGACATCTTGTGGCTTGCTATGCAAATGATACATTTCCCATTGAAAATGCGTTAATTTGATTATGACATCACTTTGTGGCTTGATATACAGAGACATCAGACTCATTTGAAACATCAGTTTCTCCTATTTAATGCATTGCCTTTAAAGATATTAATGTTGAGTGACGTTTTCCAGCTTATTTACCGGTACTTTATAATCTTCATATAATGTTTTGCAGAGCAGAAAATGGACTTCCTGCTCAGCGCACAGTCCCATAACAATCACCAAAAACCTGTCTACTACATAAGGATGGAGGTCTAACAACATGGGTGCCATTAAATCAGGTAATATTTACATTCCCTGTACAGTGGGCAAAAGGAACACCCTCTAAAAAAAACAGAGAATACCTGAACATAAGCATCCTGCTTAAACACTTTGTTATTGTCCTTACTGGCACCATTGGCAAGAGCTTATCTGTCCGACTGGCAAAGCAAGAGGGGGCATGTTGGCCAGATCAAGTCCATTAGCAGCGATTCCAGCAAGTAAATCTTGTTGTCCATATGTATTTGGAAGTAAATATGGGATCAATGCACATGATAGTATTTAATTTAAAATGGCTATTTTATTGCACCACATAGCAAGACGCACCAATAGGTAAATATTGGGTTTACATCAAGGGTATAACATTCCCTTTATATGTCTGAAATACTAATTTATTATATATAAAATCTTAGAACATATTACTGCCAAAGATGTAACAAGCCATGTCAAATCAACATGGAAAGTGCTACTTTGTATCCACAGATTACAAACCTTAAAAATTGTCAATAAAAAGGTAAATACTTTTTAGTAACCGCCCTTTCGTACCTTAGGAAATCACAAAAAGGTATATACACTCAATTAATAGTAACGCTAAAGGTCGATTCACTTAAAAAAATTAAATGTGGTGAAAAGATAAGTAAACTGCGGAGTTGGAAAGATATGTGAGAATTTTCAGTCACTTGTCAGTTCACTTTTACTGAATAGCCCACTAAATATTTCTCGGTGACACATGTATTTTTAAGAAACAGATTTTAATGAAGCCATCTCAGGTCAGCGATCCTAATAAATTAGGGAACACTTGTATTAGAGCATTACAAATGCTCCAGTTTCATCAGTTTACAGAGCACGACGACATACGATGCCAGGATGTTTAGATAAATTGTGCATTTAGAATGTCCATAAGCTCACACACTATCCGTCATGATGAATACTGGGCGAGGAAAGGGGGGGTGTTTGGAAATGTACAGTTAGAAACGGTCATGTGGATTTAATTACAAATGCAAAAGATAAATCTACGATTCCATGTAGATAAACTTGTACGCCACTCTGCTGGGTGTTCACCACGGAGGAGAAACTTAAGAGACATTTCTGGGTAATAGCATTGCAGCAGGATCTACACATGTTTATCTTGTCACCAGTTTCATTTTGTAATAAGATTAATGGTCTAAGGATCTGGTAACATAACAGCCAGATAAAAAAAACAAAAAAAAAAACAATCAAAACTTTGGAACCTGTAAGAAGCCCCTTCCCCATATATTTTAAAATGAAGATGGAATGTGGTGGGACACATTTTATGGTAGTATCAAGGTCTCCACGCACCCTTTTCTGAAGAAATATCCCATGTTTTCTCAATTACATATATATATAATAATATATATAATATTATATATAATATTATATATATATATATATATATATATATATCTTATTTGAACCCAAAGATCCCCAGGTTTTTCATTCAAAAGTTTGGTTATTGGAGGACACCTTGGACAAATTTCTTCTGGTTCTCATCCTCTCTCTTCCCCATAGGTCTTTAAGTGTTGTGGTTACTTCCACACACTTAACATCTGTCATGGGATAAATGTTAATGGAGAACTCAGAAGAAGGTACCATCAAACAACAAAAAAAAATTGTGATACGAGCTAAAGGCCTACCATTTACATTATCCTATAATGGTCTTTATTTATTCATTATTCTGATAATCCCAGATAATATTCAGTCCATTTTAAAAGCCGGAACCATAACCCCCTGCCCCCAAAGGCTCAAGGTTTCAATTAATGTTTAATATAAAGCACAGTGACACAGCCATTCAAATAACAAAGAAGCTAAAACATTCAAACTAAAAGCCCAGTATGCTGTAGGTTTTATTTAAGTTTTCCTTCTTTTGTGGCAGTCTAGGCAAAAAGGCTTCCAACTTTAAACATGGTGGTTTTATCCCACATCTGTGACCATTTTTCCAAGAAAAAAAACAAATAAAAAGGGGACAAGGCAGGGAATAAAGAAACAAACAAAACATGCATGGTTTAACACACAATGTAGACCTACAACATAATAAATACTTTACAAAAATATTGCAGTTTTTGTAAACAGAAACGACAATTTTACCCCACACACTCAAGAAACAAAAAGTGAGGCGCACATACTAATTTTCATGTAAAACAAGAAGATGAAACATTGTCAACATCTTTTTGAGAAAGTGCCACTTGTTAATAGTTTTAGTCCCTGAAAACAAAGTTCCACGTAATGAGTTACCCTGGATTCCCTACTATCGTATCACCCACCATGTCCACGCTTCTTTAGACTAACTCATTGATACCAAAATCTGATGTGAGCAGGATTTTATGAACCATTTTCTTGCCGATTGTTTTCCTTCAAAAATTTTTTGAATAATGCACAATGTCCAATAAAATCTCTTAGTTGAAATGTCGAATCTTTACTTATACTTTCCAAGGACCCTAAAAAAAAAAAAAAAAAGCATTCTTTTTGCTCAGTCACATCTATTTCAATTGGCAGTATATGGTTTACTAGAACTCCCACATTCATCTATGAAGTTTTTTAAATGGAAATTGCATTGTATTTCAATTCATAAATGCTGCACATGGCAATACTAATATGGTATTCTCTTGCAAACCATACATGTACACTGCACAGATTTGTTTAAAAAAAAAAAAAAAAAAAGGTCAAGGATGGCAAACTTGTGACTATCCAATACTGCAGTCCATAGAAGGATTTGGGCATCCTATTAGGAAGAAATTCTAAACACTTTGAAAGGTTACTGTTGAAGGGAGCTGATCCAGTTTCCATCAGATAGAGCGGCAAGGACCTTGTTGCATTCTTTAGCACAGATAGCCTTCCATAATAAACTCCTAAAATTCTCTGGCTTCTTGGATCTGTTTTAAATAGTCATCTTCGGATGGGTTCTCAGTACATTTTTGGCCATTGTTTGGTGGACGAGCCTCATTGTATCGACTCCAGTCACCTTTGCACATGATCCAGGGTAAAATGTCAACTTTGTAATGAAGTTCTGCTGAAAACTCTACGCTGATTAGATTTGGGGTTCCTGCTCCCTTCCCTCTAGTTATTAATTGCATACTGTCATCAAAGCAGCAATGTTGAGCTGCGAGCGTGGTACTTTCCAAGGATAGCATAGATCGGATGCAGTATCTGGCTGTGGACTTGTAGATGTCTAGCTTCTCCTTTGGCCCACTTGCATCTTTCCACCGAAAATCTTTGCGTTTGATGCGATCATATATTTCAGCTGTGCTGTACGCCACTTCTGTTGGGTAAGAGCAAGGACAACTGGGGAGGTCGTTGGCTACCTTATGCATGTACTTTTTGAGGAATTCACTTTTGCAATTCATCCATCGTTCACAGCTGTCCGTATCTACAAAATAAATAAATTTAGCGAACTCGCAGGGCACCAGCAGCAATGGATAGTTACGAAATGATACTATGCTGGTGCTTTTACATTCAAATTATTAAATTAATATCATGATTATTTCCATTAACCAGTCTTCCCTGCAAAGCTAAACTGTACCAACAGATTACACATTATATAATAAATTATTCAACCCCAAGGGCAAGCCTGCTTGTTGGGTTAATGACCCAGTTATCAAAACCGTTTTTTGGGCGTAATTTACTAAGTGATGTGCAGGTGGGACAAACATGCCATCTCATTGACTTAACTGCATTATTAAGAGCACCAAGCCTGGTGAGTGTGTTCTGCATGGAGAAAATATTTCTAAATTCAGAATCTCTAAATGCAGCTCTTCTAGTGGGCGGAACTTGTAACGTTTGGCCCTGCACAATATATTGTTAAGTCAGTGAGATACAAATGCACAAGGAAAATTGTGATTTCAGACAGGCACCAAAAAAAAAAAAAAGGGCAGAGTTGGTGTGCTCCAGTTATTTGTAACTGGCTCCAATAAATTTGCTGCATGGTTCCAAAATTGCTGACCACTTTTACAGAAAAATATTACTGCCTAAAAGACAGATGGAGACAAATTATGATGTTAACAGGTGCCAATTACATAGGGGAATTGGGGTGATAGGGATAGCTGTGTTTGCGAACTTTTCTATCTTCGATTCTTCAACAGTGGGGAAAGTCGCTGTATGACACCAAGAAAGGAAGTTACAGTAAGGGCTGTGTAGGCTATAGAATGAATAGTCAGTAGTTCTCCAGTACTATGCAAATCTACTTTGATATTTTAGAATATGCTTTGGAGGTCCCAGTTTTCTTTCCTGTGACCAAATGGCAGTATGTAGGAGCCAATAAAAATATCAACATACTCCATTGCCATAAAGAAAAATAAAATTCTAATTATAGTGACCTCACTAGAAAACACTTACCAACGCCAAATAGTTTTGTAGCATTAAAATCCTCGCTCCCTGCGAGAAGACTCACTTCTGTTGCTGCAGTTCTAAACGTGTCTTCAATTCCTGAGAGTATGCAAAGGAGATACACAAGTTAATATACAACCAAAAGTGGAAGTTTGGTTCATGTAAATACAAGTATATTCATTTCTCTTTCTGGAGTAGATAGAAATGTAAACATTGGAAGGACAAAACACACAAACGCAAATTATTCATAATCTGTGATTTTAATTAGCGTTTCAAAATACATATTACTGTCCCCTTAATATTTTTACTGTAATAGACCATGTAAAGTATTGTGAAAACTGAAAGTTCCACTCTTATCTGAATACTTGCAACAATGGTTTTAATCAGGAAGATTTCTTTGGGGACATACTAAGGCAGGGCTCGACAAATCCCGGGTAGGATCAGCAGCACATGGCACTTCCCATCCTGAGATTATTTTTTTAAATAAAAAAAAGTATTTTACCATCGCAGCGCTGTAGTGTCCGATCAACAGTAGCGTGCAAATGGTCTGTGCCTGTTTAAAAAAAAAAACCCAACCTGATGGCTTATGCGTGTGTGTCTAGCTAAGTGTGGATGTGTATGTGACAGACTGTCTCTATATGTGTATGGATGTGACTGACTGTCTCTGTGTGTGTATGGTTGCGTGAATGTGCCGTTGTCTGGCTCCTAGATTTTTTTTTCTCGCTCCTAAAAGTAACTTTGTCAAGCCCTGTACTAAGGGGTCTACCCAATGCGACGATCTGGCTAAACCAGGGCCAGACAAGGGGCTTTTAGACCTGTAAGTTGCCCAGCACATCCCACAGAAGCGCAATTGGATTGAGATCTGTGGAATTTGGAGGCCAAGTCAACAATACATAACACAATAAACTTTAAAAATGAATTGTTCATTGGCATGGTTATTGTTTTGATATGTCATAATAACATTTAATAATGAAAAATAATGATTGACATGATAATTGTACCATTTATACTGTAATGACATACCGTATTTATCGGCCTATAACACGCGCCGGCGTATAACACGCACCTCATTTTAAGAGGGAAATTTTAGGGGAAAAAAATTAAATTTCAAATAAAGAACTTTGAAGCCCAATATGCCATTTTATTTTAATATGCCAGGATATTGCCCCCAATATGCCAGATTATTGCCCCCAATATGCCATTTAATATGCAGGATATTGCCCCCAATATGCCATTTAATATGCAGGATATTGCCCCCAATATGCCATTTTAATATGCCAGATATTGCCCCCAATATGCCATTTTAATATGCCAGATATTGCCCCCAATATGCCATTTTAATATGCCAGATATTGCCCCCAATATGCCATTTTAATATGCCAGATATTGCCCCCAATATGCCATTTTAATATGCCGGATATTGCCCCCAATATGCCATTTTAATATGCCAGATATTGCCCCCAATATGCCATTTTAATATGCCAGGATATTGCCCCCAATATGCCAGGATATTGCCCCCAATATGCCATTTTAATATGCCAGGATATTGCCCCCAATATGCCATTTTAATATGCCAGATATTGCCCCCAATATGCCATTTTAATATGCCAGGATATTGCCCCCAATATGTCATTTAATATGCAGGATATTGCCCCCAATATGCAGGATATTGCCCCCAATATGCCATTTAATATGCAGGATATTGCCCCCAATATGCCATTTTAATATGCCAGATATTGCCCCCAATATGCCATTTTAATATGCCAGATATTGCCCCCAATATGCCATTTTAATATGCCAGGATATTGCCCCCAATATGCCATTTTAATATGCCAGGATATTGCCCCCAATATGCCATTTTAATATGCCAGGATATTGCCCCCAATATGCCATTTTAATATGCCAGATATTGCCCCCAATATGCCATTTTAATATGCCAGGATATTGCCCCCAATATGCCAGGATATTGCCCCCAATATGCCATTTTAATATGCCAGGATATTGCCCCCAATATGCCATTTTAATATGCCAGATATTGCCCCCAATATGCCATTTTACTATGCCAGGATATTGCCCCCAATATGCCATTTAATATGCAGGATATTGCCCCCAATATGCCATTTAATATGCAGGATATTGCCCCCAATATGCCATTTAATATGCAGGATATTGCCCCCAATATGCCATTTAATATGCAGGATATTGCCCCCAATATGCCATTTAATATGCCATGATATTGCCCCCAATATGCCATTTAATATGCCATGATATTGCCCCCAATATGCCAGGATATTGCCCCTTAGTATGCTCGTTATGCCACCCTCCTCCCCCAGACCCCAGTACTTACCTCGTTCCTGCTCTGTCCCCCGGTGTTCTGAAGCTGCGTGGCTGTGAGGGAAGCGTTGTGAGCTTCCCTCCAGCCGCGCGGTCAATAAAGTGTGTTGTTTTTTTTTTTAAAACACACTTTATTGACCGCGCGGCTGGAGGGAAGCTCACAACGCTTCCCTCACAGCCACGCAGCTTCAGAGCACCGGGGGACAGAGCAGGAATGAGGTAAGTTTTAGATTTGTTTGTTTTTTTCAGGGTATAACACGCACACACCATTTCCCCCCTATTTTCAGGGAGAAAAAGTGCGTGTTATACGCCGATAAATACGGTATTTTAATAAATTACAATCAACATGTCCTGTAGTTAATAAAACACATATCCCATATACCACTTCGTAACCACAACTTGCAAAAAAATCAAATGTAATATGTTCATGTACGTATGTACACACGGCCATTCCCTAACTTTTTTGGGGGGTTACTAAGTGGCGTATGGGATGTGTGTGTGTGTGTGTGTGTTTTATTAACATCAGAATGTGTGGATTGATGTGGTAATCGGACCAGTTCATGCCTTTGGAGTATATTAAAAATTGAAATAATTTAAAATATGGCATATTAAAAACATGACTATAGCAATGAACAATTTATTTAGGATGTTTTATATTATCAATATACAATTTTTTAAAATGTATTTTGTAATATTTATTTTATTATTTTGGGGCCATTTCAGGATGACACTGTAGCTCAAGTCAACCCGAAAAGGCCCCGAAATAAGCAGAAGTCGTTGGGGAGTAGAGTGTCTACCATTTGAGTCGACGGAACCCTAGAGGAACTGGCTGCCAAATGTGGTCACAAATAGGGCAGATTCTAGATCACTTCAGTGATTTGAATGACCCCCTTTTGCCAACACAATAAGAGCTACATGAATAGATCAGTTAATGAATAAGCCAGCCCACCGATCTCACATACTGACCCCATTAGCATGGCTGCATTAAAAAAAATAAAAAAATATTTTGTAGGTTTGTTATATATTTTTTTAGAGCGGGTGAAAGATGTAGAGCGCTTTTAAACACTAATACGTTTTAAGTACATGAATGTCGTTTCTTTATAACTGTATGACTTCTGACATTTACATGGTTGAAAACACCAAATTTCACTATAACTTAGGGCTTACTATAAAAATAGGAGAAAAAGGAAAAAAAAAAACCCCATTGTACTGTCTGTTTAAATAAAGTGCTGCTGCTTTTCCAGAAACCAACTAACAAGAGAGCCCTTGTCCATAAGCAGAAGAGATTATCTAATGCTTGTAGAAAAGTGAAAGGCATCATGGGAAGTTCCTGCTGCCAGAGTGTTTGATTACTGGTATTATCCAAATGTACATATTTTTTTTTAAATCTAGTCTTAAAAAGAGAAGGCACCAAAACAAACTTTGCTCTAGTAATTGGTGTTATAAAGTATTGCACTGCTTAACTGTACCCAGACATCATGCATAAATGTGCATTTATTAGCCAAAGACAGCAATATGTGTATTAGTACAAAAAGCAATCTTAAATGGACTTCCTCCGAGACATAAAATTCTTAGTTACTGTAAATGAATTGTGCTGGAAATATCAGCTTTGTAAAAGTTAAGAGGCTTAGAGACCACACAGAAAATTTAATTACAAACACCTCATTAGCTCAGAAACGCTACATTCTACCTTGCTAACATTTAGGAAACACCCATAACTGCCAAAAAATACAGTTATTTAAAAGGGATTAAATGGTACTGGAGTCGAAATAAATACAATTTTTAGTCAGAAATCTACCACACCTTCTGCACTATGCAAACGTACACCCTGTGTAAAGCCAGTCATTTGCTAATGAAGAGGCCCATGCAGTATGTATCTGAATTGTGGCAGAGGTGCTTTCTTCACAGGCCTAACTTTGGTCGCCAAGTTACATTTTTCAGGACAGCATACTCAACTTTGTTTTTTTTTTTAATGCCAGGAAAATGTGATCTAAAATTTATTTTGAAGTGATTTAAAAGATACTATTTTTAAATGTAAAACTAGAGTACAAAAATTTGGAGCAATTGCTATAAAACTACTAGAATGTTTCCAGTCCAGTAAATATGGCTTTAATTGTTCCAATTTTTGTAATAGGTTACTTGAAATTTTACTTTTTTAGGTTTTGCTAAATTGAATATACTGCATTTCCTTGGAGCCAAATCATAGTGCGCCCCATTGGCACATGTGGGCTGCACACATGCACTCAGTGATATCATCAGTGACATCACACAACTACCCCACCCCAATCACTGCCATCAGAAAAAAAACAAACAAAACACATAGTTAGAAGCTTGAATGAGCTGGTCTCTGCATGTGCTCCCAAGTTTCCTGCTCCAGATGAACTATCTTGTTGCAATGTAAACAACAGTATGGGAGGGCCATGGCAGTAAAAATTGAAAAATATTCCTAAGGAATGTCTGCATGCATTTGTAGCTCCTTCTACTTTTCCAAAAGAAGTTCTGTAAAGCCCTGCTGTCCCCATGAACAGGTTCTCAAACAAACATTCTCACAGATCCTTAAAAGTAAACCACAAACACACATTCAATGCAATATTATATAGATTATAGGATGCATCTGTACCTACACACGTTTAGTTTCCTATTTCTATAGCTCCTTTGATAGCAGTCGCAAACCATTTTTGTACTGAAGACTGGAGTATGCAAGAAATGTATTATCAAGCCATCTGGAATGCATTATGTGAGCCAAGAGACTGCATGTGTATTTTCCAGGTGTTCTACAGTCATCTCAGAGGCACTGGCCAAAATAGCAGTTTGATCTTTTCCGTGTGTGTACCACAGTGGACTTTTTGCAGTGCTTTTTTTTGTTGTTGCACATTTAAGTCCAAAAAGGTAAAACACATGTAGCTTTCCATTACTATATCAGTAACTGGCTACTATACTTCGAAAGCGATAGTAAGAGGTTTTAATTATATCTATTTTTTTCATTTAAAAAAAAAAGTTGTACACACCAGGGCAACTTGGCATATCGCAGGTCCTTGACTCTGTGGCTGTGCAGGCATAGCCACAAGATCGGGTACGTTTCTGGTTTCCAGTATCACAGGTAACACTACATATAGACCAGGGGCTCCAGTCACCTTCACCATCAGCATAATCTATAAAGCAACATTCAACAGTTTAGTATAACCTTATTACATTAAATAAATCAATTTTAAAAATAAAAATATTAAATATGTATATATCTGTTTATCAGAAAGAATACTTTAAGGGAAGTACAAATTAAAGTACCTGACAGTTTTCTCTTTGCTCTGTATAGCTCTAACAGGAAGTAGAAGTTTTGTTCAGAATTTTGGGTCAGATCCTGCTACATCTAAACTCCGATGAAGGAAGATCTGACCCAACATTCTAAACATGTCCGCTCCAGTGGAGGTGAATAGAGCAAAGAGGGCTCAGTAAAATACATTCATTTTTATTCCCTCATGAAAAATTTCTAATTGAATGTCTACATTTGATGCAATTTTTCCAAGGGGCTTCATTTGTCTTTTAAAATTGAAACGTTGTCATAGCCTAGTCCATTTCCTCTATTATCACAGTATTTACTAATATCCATATATTGTTAACATACCATACTCTGGCTGTTCTTTTACATCAAACGTGCGATGACTGGGCACTTGTCGATTCCATCCACTCAGACGGTTTAAGAAGTTGCTGTCCTCAGTGGTGCTGTCATATTTGTAATCTTGGTCACCATAATTTATCCTGGGTAAAGTCGATGACCTCTGCCACCAGTTTCTCCAGTCAGGTGATGGAACTGGCCAGCTGGGCTTGTTCTCCTTCTGCATTTCATTCTCCGGCTCCGTGTCGGGGCCATCAACAACTTCAATAGTAACCTGAGAAATTGTATGGGGGGGAGGGAGGAAGAGACAAATAAAACGGCAAGGTTTATTTACAGTGAAATGTAAACCTTTAGTGGTCAATGCAGAGAAGATACATGGCTGAAATGGAGCTGCAACTCCATGCACACTTAACTTTAAATATGAATAAAAATCCCAAAAACTAGAAATACATTAAATTACATTTCTAAAAACCAGATTCCTAAGGTGCATGGATATTCCTCACCAGCATCTCTTTACAGTCCTAATGTTGCTAGATGCAGTGGACATCCCAGCACACGATTACCACTTTATAAAAAAAAAGATTTAGCACTATAATAAATTTCTTTGTTCAGAAGATTGGGAAAATATAATGATTTAGAACCACTGCTCCGTTGGCATAATAATCGATAAAGATTTTTTATATATAAGCTATAAGCAGTTTAAGCTTATTGTGAATTTGTGAACTAATTTCTATGCAGATATCTTCTTGATCACCATAAGTTTTCAATTTCCATTTTGTAGAAATATTCATGGGATTATCTCAGACTTTCACAAAAAAACATCATAATGCTGAATTGACGTATTCTAGCAACATTGAACTATAAAACAAACAAAACGTTTTCCCCCCCCTTTTTTTAATGTTGCTTCTATACGTTACTGTGCGACTATTAAAACATTAATGTTACTTCCAAGGGGGTCTATTCACTAAAATATGAAAATAAATGTTGGTTAACCGACAAGTGAACTGCATAAAAAAATATATATATATATATCTGCCATTATTAATGGAACTGGAAAATGTATCCAACTTATAGTTTCTAACACCACTAGCTTTTGCTGTGCTCTTTTCAGATCACCAGTTTGCATTCTAGTGAACAGACGGCCATGAGTGCACAAAAATTCAAAATTAGAGATGGATTTTTTTCCACCTCATTTATTTACAGTGAAAGAAATCTAAATAAAAACACAGTAAGAGAGAGCTTCTAATTTGGTGTAAGATCTGTCTGCAAGTTAAAGGAGGTCTGACTATAGTGTGTCTAACTGCTTGAGTTCCCAAAATAGATGTATAACCACCAATCCCAAATCTGAAGATACACAAATTGAAGTTTATATTTACTCCTGCACAGATTCCAGCTACATGTCTCTGTTGTAGAAAGGGCTTTTATATGTGCACTTCAAGCAGACATAGTGGCCCAACTACATAAAATAATGATGGACATCAAAGACCTAAAATAAATAAATTAAAAAAAGACCAGACTGTATGTGTGTATATATATATATATATATATATATATATATAAGTTAGATTTCAGCCCATTTCTAACTTTCAAATTTATGTTTTTTCTTTTAAAACAGGTTTGGGATCCTTTTTAGAGCTAATAGATTAAAGGATTGGATTTTGCAGAGAAGGAACATGTGCTCTACAGATGTTTTAGGTAATAAAAGAATTCAAGGACAGTGACATCTGCTATAGCATTTCTTTTCAATATATGTGCTCATACACCTAGAGGAAAGAAGAATTATTTTTTCTACCATTAAAACTATTTTTTAAACATCACAGCACAAAACAGGCAAGCAGCATTATACTTCCTCTTTGGTGGCTCATCATAAAAAAATATATTGTAGGATATGTAGAGCACGGAAGAATAACAAGTCTCACATAACGTACCAAGCGTAATGCCAAAACCCTTAAATGTTAAAAGATACACAGAGACACTGGACCACGAGTGAAGGCAGTCAACAGCTTGACAAAGCTTCACAGCTGTTTAATATTGTGGTTACCAGGATTATTTTGTTATTTGCCATAAAAGGAACAGATGGCCTATAACCTAACATTTTTCAGATTCGCCAAAACGGTCTACACCAGTAATTTGTAGCTACAATGTCAGAAGCCAATAGTCAGGCTAGACTTCCTAGAAAAAAAAAAAATCATCCCTGGCTGTGCTCAGGTGGGACAAGGAAAATTCACAGTCAGTGACTTACTTTAAGAATGAGAAATTATGAAGTATTGGGGCTACTGATCCTCAGTCAGAAAGAAGAGATAAACTGTCAAGTATTTGATATTCCTCTAGGAGTCACTCAAAACCCATTGCTTGAACATAGGATGCCCCAACTGAGAATCTCCTACTGGTCCTAGTGCTCATGGAACTATTGACGGTGTACTGGTTTATGTGCAAGAAATGTGTTCTAAGAAGATATAAATGCACATTGAACTAACATATTATAGAACCTCACAAGAAGCCACAAGCCTCTCCTTTGAAACAAGTAATGACATCTCTGTTCACTAGTTTAGACAAGATGAGCTGTGATGCCCAGTCTGTAAAGTGCAGCTCAACTCATCATACAATGTCTGTAGTAGCGCAACTATGGGACACTCCATCTGTATCCTGCTCACACAGAACAGGAATTCCTATCAACACACATCTACATCTTGGTGCCATCTGAAGAGGCCATCTTATACTTCTCTATTTACTGGACAAACTACTACTTAACTGTGGAGAACTTTAGGTTGACCCCACAGTTGACTTAACTAGGTCCCCCCTGTTGATCCCCTGGGAAAGCTAAGGTATCTATCTGCACGAGCACAGAGATAGACTATTGCCGACCAGAGTAGCCTTCCTGCTTCACACAGAAGCATGAGATCTGCCACTCAGATTAAGCTGGCATGTACTCAAAAATACATGCTAGTTTGACCTCATACTAGGGGCATTCCATTTTTTACTTGTGCTTCTATTTAAGAAGCACAAGTGAGACATTTTTTTTTTGTATCTCTTTAAGGAGGTAGTAGGCATTTCTGTTTTACTGAAAATAGATATTCCAATCTAGACTTTGCAAAAGAAACGTGTCCTTCCATCTCACAGAGCATTGCTCCATGGCAGTAGAGAGAGACACTGTCTGGCACCGGTTTGTGATTAGCACATATAATCAGGAGAGGAGATGGTCAGCTTGTTGCATTTGGTGTCCCAGATGCTATACACCAGTCGGGGCTGCCAGGACATGGAGCAGCAGCTCTGTGATGACAGCCTGGAAGAAATGGGAATTGCTGCTACAAGTATCCTTCAAAAAAAGCTATTTTAAACCAGACAACTTTCTTCTGTGTGATTAAAAGATCTTAAGGGTTTAAAATCCCACTTTAAGGGCGATTTCCCCCCGCACACAGAAAGAACTTCATTTTAGGGACATTTCTTCTTTAAATTAGTGTCTAATGTCTAATCTCCTGAAAGAAAACATTAATTTGTCCATTTCACCATGACTTGTAATTCATCTCAGTCAGCCTGTCCATTAAACACAGCCATCAAAACAAGCAGTTGAATAGAAGTTTAGAGACATTTATACAAGCACCTCAGTTTGAGAACTATACAGCACAGTGACATTTGGAAGTAGCCCACTTTATTCTCCATTCACGATAAACTGACCTAATTAAAGAAAATTACAGACACTACGGAAATAACAGTTTGCATTATTTTTTTTGAAAAAAAAAAAAAAAAATGTAGGAAATGGCACTCAGGAAACAAGACATTTAAATTGCTAACATCTGTATTGACAGAGTCCATCAAATGCTCTACTGCCTAGTGTTAAACATCTTGGTTCATAATAAAGCCATTTTAATGTTCACATGACTTATGGTAAGGCCAATAATCTCCTTTCTACAAATGGTATAGCAGATACACGAAAGTGTGTAAAGTAGTTATGGTCTATAAATATGTGTAATTTGTAAAATCAGTCTTATGAGAAAATAACTTAAAAAATATATATGCAGCTTTTTTATGGTTTTTACTTTTATAATCAATTCAAAAATATAAAATAGCAAAATAAGTATCTTCTGTAAAACAACACATACATAGTAAATATAAAAATATATATAAAGTTCACAGAACATCAATATAGACAAAACATTACAAGACAAAAACCATGAAACAGGGACCACTTTGATACCTCCAAAAGTGTCATATCTCAAAAAAAAAAAAAAAAAAACCCATATTGGTAGAGAACTTAAAGGGACAATTTAGTCCCCAAACACACTTTGGTACAAGATGAAGATGACTGCTTGCATAGTGCACAGGCATTTTTTTTCCAATGTGATTTGATGCAGGCATTCTGCATAAATCAAATTTTAAATATCTGACTCAAGCCCTCCCAAGTGAGTACTCTGCATGCTTACTGCAGGTGCAGCAGCACTGATTATAGAGACAGAGAGACACACAGAGAGACACAGAGAGAGACACACAGAGAGAGACACACAGAGAGAGACACACAGAGAGAGACACACAGAGAGAGACACAGAGAGAGACACAGAGAGAGACACAGAGAGAGACACAGAGAGAGACAAATTGAAATTAATCTCACTGGTTCCTGCAGCAAAAAAAAAAAAAAAAAAAAGGAAGTGACTTTTACGCAGCTATTGTGGGCAGTCCTGGTTTCTTGCAAACTGCTGTAATTTCACAAATTCCTCTATCTAAGTATTTTATATTTTAAGCAATGCAACATGTAAAACATGCATTGTAAATGTACGTTGAAAGCACATTGATATTTGGAAGATGCATTTTGGGCACCAGACAGTCCCTTTTAAAGAAGAAAAAAAAAAGTAGTAGCACATTTAGGGAATAATTAGCGATTGTATAAACCCGGCAGTATGTGAGAAAGGGAATAAGAGACAATGAAGATGGCCAGGGATTACAACACATCACAGGGAACAATGGAGTCCAAAATCTCTGGAAATCAAAACCTGAGAAAGTCTTTCCACTCACAACTGCTCAGTCACATGCAGACAAATGATTGAGCCGGTGCTTATCCAATCAGCCAGTCAAAGAACAAAGGACTGATTTCAAGAGGAAGTCCAAACACAAACCAGTGACCAATATAACAGATCTAGAATGGTGCTGGAGATTGTAAAAAAGAAAGGACCAGCAGTGAATTAGTGACTCAAGTGTGCTGGTGCACTAGACCAATGTCTGCTCCTTGGGCTATTGCTTGCTCTAAAGCAGTGCCGCAGCTGTTACAAATATAGCATCGCTTTAAAATAGTCAGCTGTCCATTTACAAAATGAATATCTAGATAAAACTATAGAATGCACCAACCAGTTCCCCGTTATATAAACATGTACTGCGCAAATGGCTTCCTTAATGTTAACCCTTATGCAGCCAGAAACCACACGCCACGCAAAGCAGAGAGACAACAGCGGTGACCAGTGGCACCACAGCATAATCACAGCATTAACATTAGTTTATATTCCGTCTATTTCTATATATAAGAGAGTCAGTCAACTGCAGAAAAGTGCGTTCTGTACATAGGTATTTTGCAGACCTCTGACCACAAAAAGTAGCACTCAAATTAAAGACACATCAGCTAGTGTGTAATCTGTGTCTGACCTCCCATTCAGCCAGTTTGTGTAATATTTGTGCCATGAATAATGGGCGACTGATGACAAATGAAGTGTAAATGTGTTCTATGCTTCAGAGTGAGGTTTGCAGACATTGAGCAACTCTGGATGGTCTGCCAAAGAAGAGCTGTACATTTTAAGAGCCATTTATTAGGATATATTAAAAAAGTGATAACTGTAAAATTGCTGGGCTTACATAACAAGTTTAGCAATCCTCTGTGAACTGTTTACAAATGAAGTCCAAAGCCAATATGGGGCAGATTTAATCAGCAGCTTTTAATCCTGCCAGAAAAGCTAGATTTCCCATTAGGTTGAACACGAACACACACACACACACACTATCAGTTATGGTGGGATGAAGAAAACTGAAACCCCCTATAAAATAATTAAAGAGACAATATAACATATTCAACCTATTTACACATCCCATAAAATTCAGCAGGCCTGTTTTTTCCACCACAGATATGCTTAGAATTTAGTGCAAACTAGCACAGCAAGGCATTCTAATAACATTATGTAAAAAACAGGTCAACAGCCTTCTACCCACTTTACACATGGCCCCCTTAGAGCACATGCACATTGTCAAAAACCTCCTTTCATCTATAAGCAAGGCAGAGAAATAACCTTTGCCGAGAGCATGGCCAGTGGTTTTCAAAGAATTGCTTAGGGCCACAAAACTGAAAACCCATAAAACCAACTTGAGTTGCACAAACTGAAAACACATTAGATTTGAATGTGGCTGCATATCTGCCTTGTGTGTTACAGTACATTAATAGTGTTGAACGAACCCGAACCGCACTGTTCGGGTTCGTACCGAACATTACGGTTTTTGGACCCCGAACATTTCACTGTATGTTCGGGTTGGAGTTCGGCGATTTAATGGCGCGTTTTGAAAGGCTGCAGGGCAGCCAATCAGAAAGCCCGTAGCATTACATACATATACATTGTATGTAATGCTATTGGCTTTCTATAAACCGAAATAGAGTCCCCATTCATCCGAATAGGTCAATTGACCTATTCGTATGAATGAGGACTCTATTTCGGTTTATAGAATAGCAATTGACCTATTCGTATGAATGGGGACTCTATTTCGGTTTATAGAATAGCAATAGCATTACAGGTATTACATCTGAGAGTCAAATAGAACCGTCAAATACTGTGCTTACAGCGCACTTTGAAAAATTCTAATAGTTTTGGGTGGTAAATAGTACATTTGCGTCTTGTGTTCCAAAACTAAAATCAAAGATTCCTTCTAGTGCTATTTTATGGCTCAGCTGTATTTTTAATTTGTATGTATTTTATGTTATTTGAAGTTATTTCCCTATCCGTATTTGTTTGCAGGGCACTTGTCCTACACTTACCCCCATTTTACTTCCTTTTGCAGCCCTCTAGCCCTTTCCAGGACTATTTTAGAGGCCTTTTAGTCCCCAAAAGTTCGGGTCCCCATTGACTTCAATGGGGTTCGGGGTCAAGTTCGAGCCCGAACCCGGACTTTTTTCCGAAGTTTGGCCGAACCCGAACATCCAGGTGTCCGCTCAACTCTATACATTAAATCCCCAACAACCATGGGCGATCATAGTATCCCTCTTTTGCAGGGACCATCCATTACAGGCCCGCATCTCTCTTTAGTAGGAATGGAGAATGTCTGATGCATTCGAGTATCTCAGAGAGTTCCACAGCTGTAAAATGCAGTCTGCAGAAAATATGCCCATGTCAGTGATGCCACTTTTAAATATTAAAAGTAGTGGTATTCCAAATAAAATTGAAGCATTGCAGCCACCCATCACCAGTATTTATAGGTTTTACAAAAAAAAGGCAGACAACAATAGTTACTCACTAAATACATAAACCATTCCTTAGCAAGAACAACAGAATTGGGCGCCTAACAAATACATATTTTAACAATGCATTATGCAGTTTGAGCTCTTCTACCTGGAGAAACTCACGGTGATCAATGTACAATTACATCTGTGAGATAAAATATTCCTCTTACCTCACCTTTTTCTACCTTGCATTCCCAGACAAAAAAGGTATAGACTAGAAACACAACATCAAAGAAAAGAAAAAAACATATACTATGACAAGTACACTTTAAGGACTAGAGAATCCCTGGGGAGCACAAAACACCAAAATAAAACAAAAAGATGTAAAAATAAATAAATAAAATCATACCTGGATGTTTGGATTTTGACCATTAATATCAGCTTTGGACAGATCAGGAAAGTTTGGAAGATCCAAAAGGAATGAACCCGGTCCATCTCTCTGTAAAGACGTGCGTCCACTGGTCATAACACGCTTCGGAAACGACCTTCGGGTAACTTGTTCTTCAAGATATTCCCGCTTTTCCCCTGGATTCATTGCAAAGCTGGTTTCAGGTGGAGAATGTTCATTCTGCACAGGTAAAAAGAAATGAAGAAAAAGAAAAATAGGATATGAAACAGATTCTGTACGTCTAACAACGTACACCCTGGGTATGACCCAACAGCAAATTCACAGCTTTTCAATCAAACTATTGGTTAAATGTAAAGGGTGAAATATTTCAGTATTTTTTTTGATGGCTGTATTTCTGAAAAAGAGGGCCATAGTCCTTCTGATGCCCGTATCAACAAGAGGACTTCTGTTCACTAAGTTTTCTGCCAGTTAGTATTAGTCTACCCTGAGACAAACTACACATCTGTTGAATAACGACGTGTGGACCATGTTCATATTATAGGCCGTAATCCTGTGACAAATACAGGGCACTGATGGCGCCAAATGCTTTGTTGGCAGAAAAGACTGTTTTCCAGTGTTTAGAAGTGTCAAGTAAAGGAAAAGTTAACAGCTTCCATTCTATGTCCCAACATGTCACAGTGTACTATTAAGATTTTTTTGGTGGAAAATTAGAATGAAAATGAATAATTTCACATAAAAACTATCCTCCCAAAAAAACTCCAGCCGATCCATAAAAATTGCCAAATATGCATGTAAAGGCATTATATAACTCCGAAAATTTCCAATAATATGATCATTTACATTGGAGATTATTACAACTTTCATCCAAAACATGCCTTGTACACAGCTTAGCAAACCCTTAAATGTAATGGCCATCAGACTCGAAATACCACCTGCTTTCTCCCCTGTGCGGAAAGTTTATTTTAATTTCTCTGCTAAACCAACCCTCGAAGTACAATCAGTGGGTTAAACCAAAAAGCACCACATTCCTTCTCTCCCACCGGATACTAAAGTATCATTGGTATGGAGTATCGAGCTCTATTTAGTTTTGCTCCTTTCACAACCAAACCCATCTTCGATATTTGCTAAATGTTTTAAGCTGTTAACAACCAAACTATCTTAGGGGATATCAGATTTTACAAGTATTCCAAAAAGCGGATTATATTTCACCCGGACTTGGGTCAGTGGTTCACTCTCTTGTACACACACACCAAAGAAAAGCTGAACAATAACAAGACATAGATCCCAGACCCTGCTAAAGCCATTCCTGGAAGGGAAAAAAAAACATAAAAAATTGTACATGATGTACACTTTGAAGTAAAATATATATATATATATATATATATATATATATATATATATATACCGTATTTGCTCGATTATAAGACGACCCCCCAAACTTTGGATATTCCATTAGGAAAAAACTAAAAGCCTGAATATAAGACTACCCTATGGGAAAAAAGTTCAACTTGTATATATTCACATGTAAATTGCGTTAATAAAAAATAATGATATGAAAAAAAATGCATTTCTTGTTTTTATTTCCTTTTATGCGCAAATGCTGCCTCTCTCTTTCCCTTGCCCCCACCTTTATCTCTCTCCCCCTTAGTGTTGTCTCTGTCTCCCCCTTGCTCCCCTTTTCTCTGTCTCTTTCCCCCCTCCCTCCCCTTGTCCGTCTCTTTCCCCCCTCCCTCCCCTTGTCCGTCTCTTTCCCCCCTCCCTCCCCTTGTCTGTCTCTCCCCCCCTCGTTTCTCTGCCCCCCCCTTCTTACTCTGTCCCTCCCTCCCTCACCTGTTTCTTGTGGGGCTCCCTCCCTCACCTGTTTCTCCCTGGTGGCTAGTGGGGGCAGTCTGCACGATACGTGCAGACATCCTCCATGCTGCCCGACACGGCAGTCTATTATGACGGACAGCTGGTCCGTCATAATAGACTGCCGTGTCGGGCAGCATGGAGGATGTCTGCACGTATCGTGCAGACATCCCCCAGCTGCCCGATTCTTCCTGGTGGCTAGTGGGGCAGCAGAGGATGTCTGCGCGATGAGCACAGACTCCCCTGCTGCCGCCCGGCACGATCGCCGGGACTTCTGTGACGAAAGCGGAAGTACCCGGCTTCTTCATAGAAGCCCCGGCTGTCGTGCCGGGCGGAAGCAGGGGAGTCTGCGCTTCATCGCGCAGACATCCCCTGCTGTTAGAGAGGGGGATCCAGGTCCCCTGCAGCTCTGCTGGGGACCTGGATCCATGTTTTATAATCTGACCTCAATTTGAGGTCAGATTATAAGAAGACCTCGATTATAAGACGAGGGGTAATTTTCAGATTTTTTTTTCTGAAAAAAACCTTGTCTTATAATTGAGCAAATCCGGTATATATAGAAAAAGAAAAAAAATGAAATGAAAAAGCACAGATTTAATCATATATGAAACTTTTATATGTTAAGAAGTTGTGATGGCCCTACCTGGAAGTTCCTCTTCTGTGGGAGCTAGCATTATACATGGGCACACACTGACAGCACTATTTCCATGTTACCAACTTCTATATAGGATATGAATTAAAGTGTACATATTTCGAATCCACTCATTGGACAATAAAAACCACATACTGAATTCAGAATCACTCAGTAAATGGGAAAGGTTTACAAAATTATACACATGCGCGCACACACACACACACACGCACGCACAGATATCAGCCATAACATTGATAATCTCATTACCATGGCACCCGTCAGTGGGTGGGATATATTAGACAGAATGTGAACATTTCGTCCTCTATACCTAAGGAGGTTATATATATCGGGTTACACTTTCACCCTAATAGCACTTTAGCGCACTATCACTTTGTTTTCGGTGTTTTTTGTTTTTTTATATTGGCCACTCAGGGGTAGTTGCCCGACAGTCTGCCACTATACCTCATAATCCAACCACTTTTTGATTTTGTCCTCAAAGTTGATGGTGTGTTAAAAGCAGGAAAAATGGGCAAGTGTAAGGACTGGAGCAACTTTGACATGGGCCAAATTTTGAAGGCTACACGACTCAGAGCATCTCCAAAACTGCAGCTCCTGTGGGGCGTTCCCAGTCTGCAGTGGCCAGTACCTATCAAAAGTGGTCCAATGAAGGAAAAAAAAATGTGGTGAACCAGCAACAGGGTCAAGGGCAGCCAAGGCTCATGGGGAGCGAACGGCTGGCCCATGTGGTCCAATCCAACAGACGAGCTACTGTAGCTCAAATTGCTGAAAAAGTTATGGTTTGGATAGAAAGGTGTGATAGAACACAAAGTGCATCGCAGGTTGTTGCGTATGGGACCGCATAGCTGTAGACCAGTCAGGGTGCCCATGCTGTCCACTGGCAAAAGTTCCTACAGTGGGCACATGAGCATCAGAACTGAACAACAGAGCAATGGAGGAAGGTGGCCTGTTCTGATGAATCACGTTTTCACATGGATGGCCGGGTGAATGTGTACCACTTACCTGGAGAACACATGGCACCATGATGCACAATGGGAAGAAGGCAAGTTGGTGGAGGCAGTGTGATGCGTTGGCCAGTGTTCTGCAGGCAAACCTTGGGTCCTGCCATTCATGTGGATATAACTTTGACACTTACCTAAGCATTGTGGCAGACTGTATTCCCTAATGGCATTAGCCTCTTTCAGCAGGATATTGTGTTCTGCCACAAAGCAAAAATGGTTCAGGAATGGTTCCCCAGTTCTCAATCCAATCACGCATCTGTGCTGGACAAACAAGTCTGATCCACGTGGCCCAGCCTTGCAACTTACAGGATTTAAAGGATCTACTGCTAACATCTTGGTCTAATGGAGTCCATGCCTGGAAGGGTCATGGCTGTTTTGGTGGCAAAGTTTCTTCTATGAACAGTGAAGCAATAAAGATGGTGTCTAATCCTTTTAAACATTACAATGCGATATCCCTTCCAATTGTCTAACGCACCAGTTTATGGTGCCACAAACATAACGCTGACCCCCAAAAGGCACATTACCATATACTGACTATTTTATATCGTTTTCCAGAAATAATTGCAAGGCTATTTTTGTGTTGCCTTCCCAGCTTCAGCAACTCAGTCAGTCAGAGACCCTTTTCAGCTCACAGTTATTAGCATCAAGTAAGACTTTATTTTCCATTTTAAACCACTCAGGGGGCATTTCTCCCAGGTAGGAAATGATTACCATGCGCAGACTGCGTGACAGATGCATACAGAATCGGATACACAAGTACCTTTAAAAGGACACATTGGTTTATGTATCAGAGCATGCGTCACATAAAACTAGGTAACTAAATATCCATCTATAAGAACACTAAAGCAAGTCACGAATTGTGCCATTTAATAACACTACAATGCGTTATGCAGACGTCGGTGGTGTCCTATCACACTTGTAGAGGAGTTGGAAAGATTTCCCCATTCTGCTGCATTGGAGAAATTTGTCCCACTTGGCTAAATTGGCCTAAAGTTTAAAATTCCCATCTCAGATCCCTGCAATTGATTGAGCAGACCCTTCACAATACAATTGTAGATGAGCTCCACACTGGCATCAATAGAACTTTCGATTAATGGAGTAAAATAATGTCAGGACCCTTTGAAAGGTCTCCAAGTTCTTTCATTTTAATTAATTACTGCTGAATGCAATGGCATTTAGCACCAGCAGTGCTCGGAAAGGGGTTTCTCATTGGAACATGGTCCAAAAGGTAAAGCAATAGAAATTAAAATAAAAATGGAATTTAAAAAAAGCAATTTAAGCTAATTTGGGGGACTGGGTGTTAATTGGATACACAAATTAACAAGGAATAAACTCTGTTCTTTGTAATAGCAAACAGCAAAAATGAAAAATAAATGTGAGAGGGGATGGAAAAAAACAAGAACTTTATTAGCATTTTCTAGAGGAACAGGTTTGTAACTCTACAGATTTGTTTTAATGTTCTGTGTATACTCTAGGTTTTCAGTTACACATTTGACAGGAGAAATTGGGATTTTATCTGCCGTCATAACCTAACATAAAAGGAGAGAGTCATACTAAATTTCAGGACCAGGGTTAGGCACATCAGACTTTATTTGTTGGAGGTCCTAATCTCCCACTGTGTGAGCCTTCTATTGTTACAGCAGAAAAGACTCCCTGCTGATAAAGACAGTGGATGTGAAAGGGTTGAGCAGTGAATTACTGCTTTGCTTCATTGAAACAGGACAGTCACACTCAACAAGTTTACATCCACCTGGTGGGGAAATCACATGAAGCAGACTTAAAGATTGATCACGTTCTATATAGGGACCACTGAGGCTCATTAATAAACACTGCATGTGTGACACAGGAATGTTTAGTGGAACACGGTTTTAGAACATTGCACAGTAAAAAGGACGACTGTAAAAACTGATCTGTAGAGAAAACAAACAAACCAACCAAAAAAATAGACCTAACATTTCAGAAATAAATGTTTCAAAACAAAATGTAAATAAGAATAAAAATAATAACTTATGTTCAAATATCCTCTGGTTGTCAAGCTCTTCCTGGGCATGTTATGATTACCCAATTTAGTGGCACTCAAAGATGAGGACTAAGTCGACCCAGCCATGAATTGAACCTGCAACCCCAAATAACTAATGTTAGGGGGAGGGGGGGGGGAATCAAAATAAACAAATGATAATAAAATAAAAGAATGCATTTATATCTAGAAGTACATATTCTGTATTTATATTAAAAGGTCCTCTGTCTGGTAAGCATCAGGGTTACGGCTGTTGTAGACAGTCACTCACATGCTAGTCATTGAAGGGACCTTGACATTTGAATGGGCAGAAAGATAATTTCCACTTAAATTGTGCCACAAATGTCCATAATATTATCCATTTAAATATAACCATATTAAATCTTTCTTGGCGGGTGGCATTTTACAGTGTGGTTTCTCATAAGATACAGTCTCACTATTAGCAGAAAGGCTGTTTAACGCTTTTTTAGAACTGAAGCTAAAGTTAGGAAAGGAAAGTTGATATTACACACTTATTAGATAATCCCAGCCGTTTCTGCCGATTGCATTTCGAAACAGAGTTTAGTGCTTTGTTGCTATTCTAGGGAAACTCTTTAGAGAAGGTTTAAAAAGGGAAACAGGTGCATTTCAAGAGAGAAAGGACAGCAAACAGATTCATTTGAGCCCATTTCAAGTTCAACAAGCCAGCCAATAAACAAACATTTAAAGCTTCTATAAGGTATATTTTATGCTCAAAAACAATATTCATTTTGGAGGTAGAGAGTGTTCAAAGTTTCAAAACATTGTGTATATTTTTAAGTATGATTTAAAAAAAAATCTCAGTTAAATCAGGCTACTATCTCTCTAAAGTTGAGTCAGGAGATCCCTTCTCTCTTAGAACTATGCAAAACAGAAAGTGGCACGAGACAAGCCCAACCGGGAATGGTCCATATGGAAAAATGACTACTATAATAAAGTCTCACCTATACATTTGAAATTGCTAGCATTTTAGACAAACCGAAGATATATTTATTTTCGTCTCCACTAAAATGGCCACTGAAACAGATGCACATGCACCGGCCCAGCACCAGATGAGCACATCACAATCCCACAGCCTACCATGTGTGCACATTAAAGTGCTCTCAATGTATTTTTAATAGACATGGTTGGGCTGCCCAAGTCATAGACAGGGAAGAAGCCAGACACAGAGTTTTATTACTTTTCTTTGAGATGTCTGGTGAATGGCTTCATGGATCAAAATTTCAGATTCAGACAATTGTACAAAAGAGGGACAAAAAGAAGAAGAAAAAAAATGATTATTATATGACTGGTCCTTCAGCTATGAATTACATCTTGCTTTGTACTTCAAAAGCTACTTCTTGCACACTTCCTCTTTTAAATGGAGAATGGATAAAGTTAACACCAAAAATATGGAAAAATTTGCAAAGGTAGCCATTTTGCATGTTTCCAAGGTACACTGAAGATTAACCATGTTCAATGTAGGAACGGAATATAATACAATGAAGAAAGGAAATAAAATACTTTATGTATTTGAGGAACAGCGTATGTTTTATGATTTTCCACCACCTGCTTAAAAATATATTGGCACCATGCTGAAAAATGTATTAATTGTAATAAATTTAAACCACCTGCAGCTGCCTTGCAAAGGAATAATGACAACCTATTCTTAACACTTATATAGAATCATCTAAAGCACTTTCTACAGAAGCAACAACTTCCTCCTCTCTCTAAAGTCTGGCAGGTATGACCAAACACCTCATGCAATGATTCACTAGTGCATGAGGCACTATTAAAACAATGTTCCACAGATTTGCTACTGTGGCTTAAGAACTCAAGAGACACTTCAGCTGTGAGAGCATGCCTGTGTCATGTCCAGGAGGGGTGGCTTGGATTCAAATTTATAGTCCTTGTCCCCAGATGGTGGACATTTACTGGACATTGGGACAGACATTTACATGATGTTCTATGGACCTTTAGAGGCCTTGCAATGGACATTAGCAAGCAGGTACTTTTCCTGTGCCTGCCCTCCAATCCTAGCATATGGGGTGTCTGCTCATGCCAACACGTGCTGTGATCACGTGTATCAAGGTTGACATATCACCCAATGGAAAACTAGACAAGATAAAAAATATATTACAACTCAAACTTAGGAAAGTTTTTTGCACTACAGAAGTGAACAGAGAACAAGAAAGGCTTGCATGAAAAGAGTTGATATCCAACTGCAAGCCATTGCTATCCCGGTGTCATAACAAGTCTAGCCAGCATATAGTGCCTTGCAGAGTCCGCCACAACTGGCCTGATGTGGACTGTGTTACCAATGATGTTTATCCAATGGCCAGTCCAAGCTGTACAAGTGAGGGAGGAAGAGCTGGCTAAAAAGGAAGTCGCAAAGGACTGCAGGTAGGTCCTTTAAAGCCACACCCTTGATAACCCAACCCTCTCTTGGCAAACCAGAACAGATAGGAGGGATGAGTAAATTGCATCCTGTCAGAAGTCAGCTGTTGTACCGTGATACAGTGACTCTCCAGGTACCCAGGTAATTCAAGACAAAGAGGTCTATTTGCCAAAAGGTGAACTAACATGTGAACTGCAAAAACGTTCCTAGCTTTCCATCTCCGAAAATCAACAAAAAAACACCTGTGTTAAAAGAAAACTAAAATGTATCTCTCAAACAAAACCAGTGAGAAATCAGAAAATAATGTCCCAAATGTAATATAAAAATACATAATAAACAATTCTGCAATGAGGCGCTATCAATATGGCGCCAGGGTGCTGCTCCTCTTGGTAGTGTACACCTTACTCCTTCCATTTGTAAAACATGAGAAACTTAATAGTCTCCTTCCTTTACAGGTATAAAGTTCTATTTGTGGCACTTTGAGATCCTTAGGGTCACCAAGGCCAAACATGCCATCAATAAGTGAAAATGTAAAAACATACATTTTAATAGTTTGTGGCATATCCACAAAAGTCAACTGAACAGAGGCCTGCAAGTCGCAAGCACAAATGACTCTTAAAAATGGAACATCTGAAACCAACTTATATTCTGTGTATTTTCACTTAGACAAAAAAGTTGGGGGTAGAAAGGCCTCCTAAAATTATATTTATTAGCCCTTGCAATAATATTTAAGGACAACCCACTTTCACCACAGAACAAAACCCTCCACAGAATATAAAGAGATTGTAGTCATTCCAGGATGTCTAAGAATGACTAAGACTAAGAATGTAAAAACAGTGATGAAACAAAACAGCGGTGCATATAATTAATATATGAAAACAGAGCAGTGATATTCATCATGGAGTGTAGAAAGAAAGCTAGGTATTGCAATATCAAATATCACACAACATAGAAAATACTACCTCAGAAGGTATTTACTTCAGTAGTGCACAGATGTTCACTTAAACTGTCAGGGGGGAAACTATGATCTTTTCAACAGAAGTATTTTGATCTGAGAATTCATTGTTTTTCTTCTTAGATGTGGCATCACTATCACTTTTCCAGCTGTTTCGCTTTCCTAATTTGTCAGAAATAAAGTCAAACTTATACTACTGAAAAAAATAAAAAATAAATAAATCCTCAAGGGCAGGAACAATTATATTGCCAGATTGCACATTTTTAGTTAACATCTGAATGTTGGTAAAATATTGTAAAGGACTAAAACATGGCTGCCTCATATGCCTCCGCATCAGACGAATGACCCTGACTAGGACACCCAGGAGTCTGCCAGTTCCTTAATGAAGACAAACAGAAGAACAAGATAGTCCTGTCGCAAACTTCGCAGTGGTTGTCTTTATGTCTCTGGGTCGTCTACAGGTTTGATTTTATCCAAAAAACAGTCTTTTCAGTGCCGTATTTTACACAGAACTGTTGCACGGATCTTGTACCTGGCTACCTTTTTTTTTGCTTCATGCATTTCAGGGCTAAGACGAAGAAGAGGAGAGTAGGGTACTCGGCATGTCTGATTGCATGGCTGTCACAGAAACAGGAGGAACCAAGGACTAGAAGTCATTTTTCTGAATGAATGACCATCCCAACTCTTAGTTGGGATGGTCACATCCAGTTATGCCATGATTGGTTATTTGGCCATGCACAATCACAGATTACATTTTTATTACTTTATTGGGAAAGGTGGATTCTAGAATCTAATAAGAGTTGTTAGAATGACTTAAAGTCGTCATATTTAAAACACATCAGTCTACAATCTTCTAAAAGCTTGCCAATGATTTTATCCACGAGTTAAGAATAAAAAAGTTCTTAAAATCTAAAAGATCTTAATTTGTACCTATAAATGGTTTCAAGTTAGAAGACTGTAGCACTGTGAACAACACAGCATTCCTAGCATTATGGCTTGGCAAAATATGCTTTGTTCTGGGTTATGGCGACAGACGGGCCGTTTTGGGACATATTAGGGGGGGTCCTGGAGCATTTTTTTTTACACCGGGGCCCTGTGGTTCCTAGTTAGGACTAAGCCTGTTAAACAAGATTTTGGATTATATAAGCCCTCCCAACCCAAAAATGATCTTGTTCATGGATTCATCTTTAGATCTGAAGAAGACACTGTTGTGGTCTTGGGCAGAAAGCTTTTTGTACCAAACATCATGCACTGTAGATACATTACTCATTACCATGATTCACGTTAACAGTGACACAAAATATCGTAAACACACTGTTACACAGGTGTCTCGGACACAAAAGAGTTAAAAGGGACTGAAGCAATGTTTAGCATGGATGGGTTTATTCGGTGGCACAGTGGGCCACTTAACTGGACTTGCACCAGGTTTATATAGCCTTGTCAGAATGCAAGAATCCCTCAAGCTGTGAAACAGATCAGGAACAGAAATGCAGTTTTATTGGATCTAGATTATAAAAGGAAATGTCTTTATATCACATCTATTGATATAGGCTGGGCATCAACCTACTAACATTATCAAAAGGACCACTTTACCTCCACAAAAATAAATATGCTAGATGAATCCAAAACCCCAAAGACCAAATGTGTTATAAAATGTTACAAGCTCTGGTCTCCACCAAAAATAACTTTGAAATTTGGAATAGCGTGTATTGTCTTTGGACAGAACAGCTGAACTTATTTAACCACTTGGATTAAGTGAAACACAATGTTAAATCCGTGGACATCTGCATTTTACTGAACAAATTGGGAAATGTACAGAAATACAGATGTCACTGATGTCAATGAGACTTTGAAAGCTCATCAAAACTCACACCCTCTAGATCTGTGGTTCTCAAGCTAATCCTCCAAGACCAAAATTTCAGGTAAATCGCAATAGTCAGAAAATCTAAGAGGCCAGTAACTGAAACGCTCGCTCACACCTTAGTTGCAGATTGCCAGCTCAGTAGCAAAATTCAGAATTAAAGGGATCAGGCACTTGAAAGGTTGCAAGCAAACTACTGAAAAAAGTGTAAGGGCTCTGGAAAATTCAACTCATAAAATGGGCTAGAGTACTTCTACTTTCTTTTTGGGTATGCCCATTTACGCAATAGGATGTGCAATATGTAGCTCTGAGTCAGGAGGAGAATCTACACACCTGACAGACTATAAAGTCCTGTGACACAGAAAAACCAGTGACTGCAGGCAGCCGTCCTGACACAAACCGGAACATGTCTGACCTAATATTGAAAAGAGGAAAGGCCACTTTAATGAAAGGAAACGCCTCCTTTTGCTTTACATCCAGAAGGGTTACAATACATCTAGATAGGATGTAGGTCCACAACATGGGTGATTGCGGTAGATAATGAAGTAAAAGAGAAGTACCAAGTAGACAAGGAGTGTGTCTGTGTGTGCCAGCTCTGCTGTCTGTACCTCCAGTAGACTGCACTGAATGAGGATTACAAACTTTCCATCTATGGTGAAATAAAATATGCAGACCTGCCTTCAATAAGCACAGAGTTCTTGAAGTCTATAAATACTGTTCATGGTGTTTATAATTGCCCTCCACCGAGATGCAAAATAATAAATCAACGTGACAGGTTGAAAGGGTGGACAAAAATATATAATCCAAGTTTAGGAATTGGCAACCTTTAGCACTGCAGCTATCATGGTCCAAATTTCCATAATGCTCAGCCAGCCATGGATACAACAGTGGATTCCCTCACAAGTCCAAGATAATGCTCGGACATGAAGATCCAACTTAAGATTCCGCTAAGATGAGCGCTCCTACCTACTGCATCTTGGGAGCTTTTTGCTATTCACTTTATCCATACACACACACACACACACACACACACATACCTATATAAATAGCAAGTGTAAATGGATTTAAAATCACCTCTGTCAGAAGTTAAGCTTCCATTAGAAAAAGAAAGAAAATAAATGAAATGTGACACCATTCCACCCCCAGCTTCCAAATGCACCCATGCAGAACACTGCATCAGTAAGAAAATGCCATCAAGGACATCCCAGTAAAAACCTGAGAGGCTTCTTCCCTCAGTGGAAAATTCCTTGATGTGGAACATTAAACACAGAAATTACTTTTTAATGTTACTCACTTTGAAAGCACTTTCACACAGTGTATGTGGCTCAAAGTTGACCAATACATGCTACACAATAGTTGCCTTATTAGTCAGGCTGCTACATTGGTATATTTAAAAGGAGTCCCTGTCCCAAGAACAGCATTTTCCATGCAGATCTAATAAATTTAGTGTACAACGCCGATGTGGAATATGGTAAACACGACAGATAATGCAGGATTACGTTGCAACAATTAACAGATTTATCACATTAAATAACATAACATACACATGCCTAGAATAACATATACATGCCTAGAAGATAAAAAGATGGCTTATAGCATCGCACGGTGTGTGAATTCAGATTCCCCAATGATCTCCAAACCAAGAGAAAACATTGGTTTCCACAGACCTCTAGAAATATATACATTAATGTAAATTAATTTTTTTAGAAATGTGCTGTACTTTGTAATACAGCTGGTCTAGCCTTAATCTGTATATGCATGACACTTTCACTGTCACGGTCAATGGAAATAACTTGAAGGTGGCTATCTGCTAAAAAATGAACTGCAAAAACGATATATTAATAGGATAGTTGGGTTCTCCACTCTGCCCATCTTTTCTACTCCAGTATAATGCCAAAATGTTTGCAATTCACTTTTAGTAACTACCACTGACCCGAAAACCCCAACATATGGACTCTAGTTTGTGACTGGTCAGACATCCTGGCTCACTCTTTTCAGGTCCTTTGTATGATCATTACATGAACTTATGACATCTATGGCTTCTAAATCTGAGTAGGCCTCTGGAAAGTTATAGAGTGGTTATATAGATAATGAATTGCTTCAACTCCAAACTGCCTAACCTAGTCCAATTTCAAATTAAAAATCCATGGATTCTCCCATATTACAACAATGACTTGATACGGTGTATTCCTCTTGCTAGTGGCTCTAAATTGGGCAAAGGCCGCTCATTACACTGGACATCAATAAAATAGACACTGGCCAAAGACACACTGCGAACAGAGACCATTAGGACATTACAGGTATATGTGGACAATGGGGATATGTGTAAAAGAGGTGCACAGCAGACAAATGTCAGGAGTGTGCCAGTCCCAAAATCCTGGGGTGCTCTTCTGTTTTGAGCGCAAAAATGTAGAAAGAATCAGACTCTGAAACCATGAAATGCAGGTTCCATTACTGCACATGAAAGTGTTAAATGTATAATGATAAGCTGCAATTAAGCCCCAAATGGGAACATGTAAAGCAAGAGAAATCCTTGCCAACATGACCAGGGGCTTCATGCAGCGCTTCATGATGTCCCTATTGAATACTATTAGTCTTCTCTGGCCTAGCATCCATTAAGATTCAAAGTCCCCATGTCTGCCAGGACATCCAACTACAAGGTAATCCACCAACAGGACAGAACATTTAACAGTAGAGAAGGAATGCACTGCAAAGAAATGCATTTCTCAAACCCTTGACATTTACAAAGGTTGTGACCCTTTCCTGGTGTAGGAAATGCCAAGGTACTTCCAGATATAAAAACACACTAACTGTCCTGTTTGTAAATTGCATCACCCTAAACCCTTCATTCAATTTCCAGTCATCATAAACACTTCAATTAATGAGACCATTACTGGAAGACAAGACAAAATCCTCCATGAGAAGCATCATTGTGTCAAACCTAGTAATGTTCTGACAAAGCCATATAGATCTGGTAGGATTACACCATAGGGAAAAAAAGATCAGTGCTCAATTGTTGCCAACAGAGTTTACAATCTTGTCACTTTGCAGCACAATTCAATGAAGTGTTAAGTATGCTGCAGCAAATCATTCAATAGGCAGTTGCCAACATGAAACATTAGGTCCTTTTAATCTTGTGCCAAATGCCTTTTATCTACCAAAGACACTGCCACCAATATTTAGATTACAAATCCTCAGCGTCACAAAAAAAAAAAAAAAAAAAAAAGAACACTAAAAACTTGGAAAGTTACAAAGATGGCACTTGTGATACAATAACTAGGAAAATCCTGAAGGCAAAATCAATTAACAAAAAAAAGGGACAGGATCACACATTATGCCTTAATTATCCATATAAGCAAACTGAACAGCAGTATTTAATCAAGCAGCACACTGCCTACAGTATGAGGTAGATACTCCACACATAATAACTTGACAAATCTCAGGACCAAGGGGAATGTTGGCTAGCTTGTCTCATTAGCCGACTACTTTATATATGTATATTATATTGGAATGGAATACTTTGATTCTGAAAACACTGATAAAGCTCTATATGGAACTTTTATTTTTTTAAACATTACAACAAAACATCAGGAAAAAGCGTCAACATGTTAGTAAGTTTAATCTTTCTATAGAAAAGGAAAACTTCAGACACAATAAGGGAGTATATTTACTTTGAACAAATGTAGCATTTTTAGTCTGAAGAGAAGTACTAGAAGAAGAGAGCTCAGGCTTTCTTGATGGATGGTGGAAAAAGCAGATGGATCAATGTGAGAAAGTACAAAAAAAATGTAGATACTTTGCATAACCCTCCGGTGGAAGTGGTAAAGGCTAAAAATGTAAATGGTATTCAGAAAATGCGTAGTGCATAAGGTTATCTTAAGGAATAAATTAAAATAACCTTAAGTAAAGAAGAAATAAAAAATAATATTGGCAGCCAATTTGGTCTTATACGCATCTAAAGTCAATGTGGTGTATGCATGTATAGAAAGTTTGGTGCAAAGTTTAAAAATTTGAGCAGTCCCCGTGGAAACCGATGAAATGTCCTGCTGACAACTCCACTTTTAGAAAATTTTCCCCAGATGTATCATTTATACAAAACCCTAGGTTTACTTTGGATTAAACTTTTGCATCTGATTTAAATATGGTCAAGAATATATTACGAAGATATAAAATAAACTTTAAGCAGTGTTTAAACTACAACTATATGCAGCATAGTCAGATTTATATAACTAATGCAATCAGCGGAAATGGCACTCACCTGGTGCTGGCTGGCATTCGCAGGATTGGCAGGGCTGCCTCTCAGCACGGTGATGTGAAGGGTGAGAAGCAGGAGCCCAAGCAGTAAGAGCAGCTCGGCTGCCAGCCGCACCATCCTCTTGATGCGCCCAGCTTTCAATGCCTGTTCAGTGGAGCCAGCTGTGCTGCCCCCGTTCTCCGGATCCAGGGGAGCCGGCTGGGTGGAGGAGCCAGGGGAGCCACCGCCACCACCGCAGCAGCACCTCGGAGCCACTGCGGGATAGGAGGGAGCAAAGCCTCAGGAAAAGCTATAGGGGGTGAACTAGGGTCTCCCCAGCCCAGGGGAGGAGGCAGATCAGCAGCGGGTAAGATTTCTCTGAGCCAGCTAAGATCCAGATTTAGCATGAGATTCTCTTGTACCCCAAAACAACCCCTTCCAGCAAGATCAGCCCAATCAAGCACCGCAGCCAGGTCGTACAAGACAAATGCAAGTCTCCACGACAAGGGGGCCCTTATTGTCCCGTGCTCCACGTGCAAGTTTAAATCCTCTCCAGCAGCAGATAATGGGTCTCCCGAGGGTGCTCTTGATTACTGTAGTCCTGGGGTTAGAAGCAAGCTGTGGCTGGACCTCCTCCAGGTGCTGCTGGGCTCCGGATTCACTCTTAATCTGCAATGACACAGTAGGGGGTTCAGATCAGCCCCAACTCGGGTATGTTGTGACTCTGCTTTCACTCACACTCTGCATGGAGCAGCACAGAGGGGAATCCTGTGTAGAACATCCTCCAAGCAGCCTTATCCCTGGCACTCAGCAGCACACCCCCCAAATCATGCTGCTCACTGCTAGTGCCCCCGCGATCTAGATTTCCCGCTGCAGTTGTTTGCACAATGCTCACGCCCCCTTCGGAGACTAACCTGGATTGCAACCTACTACCCCTGTGCAGCACGCACTGACTGTCAGACCTACTACTCCTGTAATTCACACACTGCCTGACCTGCTACTCTTATGCTGCATGTACTGACTGCAGATCTACTACTCCTGTGCTGCACGTCCTGATTTACCTCCTACTCCTATTCTGTCCAAACTGACTGGCTGACCTACTACTCCTTTGCTGCACACACTGACTCCCTGACCCACTACCCCGGAGATACACACTTACTATATGACTATGCTGTGCCTTACTCTGTTTGCCTTAGCTGATAAACGCCCTCTGTGTCAACTGAGCTTTATAGCGCACTCCCAGTACTTGTTGTTGGGCTGATACCCCTCCCCTGTCATTAGTCTTCCTCCCCCCATTCTCTCATACAGACTTCTCTCCCCCGTGGAGTTCGCTTCAATACGGTCAGCGTTAGTTTACAAACAAGCTCCCGTACTCACCACATGGGGATGCAGCCTACCTCCAGATCCTTCATCACATCAGAAGTGCATAGCCCTTAGGGGTCGCTGGTTAGGGCTATGCACTGTTGCTCATGTATTTCATTTTTAATAGATATAACTAGCAGCTCCTGCTCCACTCAAACTTCCAGTGCATTTTACAGGCAGAGTTCTAATCATTTCTATTCAGGCAGATACAAGAATTGCCAAAGCAGGTTTGTACCGATTCCCCCCCTTATTTATTGCTGAAGACCTAACCTTTTCTATGGACTTTGCTTATGAATGAGGGAACTGCAGGAAATTGAGAAGGGGATTTAAAATTTAAAAAGGCGAAAGTAGCTGGAGTTGGAAAAATTCTCCCATTCAGCCTTAAATTTGTAAATCCCTTCTAAATTCCCTGCTATTCTCTCATTCCTGAATAAAGGATCAGACCCATTAATATTGGGGAACCACTTCTACACAAGGTGTTGCTGTTTTATTTCATGAGAATGGAATACTCATAATCTATTTCCATACCTCATAAGTGACCCTATTTACCCTGGGGGGTGAGGACGGTGGAAGTATCCTAATCCCCCTGCACAGCGCTGTGTGCCGTGTTCTGACAAAAAAATCCAGGGACTCAGATCTTACTTGAGAGTGAACCATGCATGCATGCGATCACTCAATTCACAGTCTGAGCATGTATATCACACTCAAATCACACATGATCACTGAAACCTTTTCATTAAACAAATACCACCTATGCTATTGTCCCATAGACATAACATTGGCATAAAGACAATTTTTGACTGACCTGCGTGTAAAATACCGGCCTGCCGCAGCTGAGAAGTGAAGGTGCACATTGGTTTTACTGCGGAGAGCAGGTGCTGAGTTTTTAACTTTTCCCATTTCTAAAGAAATACAAGTTTTAAAAAAGGTACTCTTTAAACTTTTGCTTCTTTAACAGGAGTAAAAATTGGAAAACTAGGGGAGGTTTACATTCAGCCAATCAGAACAATCAATTGTCAGGGTCAAATACCTACTGCAAACCTAGGGAGACCATGCTTTCACATATACTCAACCAAAATGACCTAGTAGGCACAGTGGTGTATCTTGGTTTTGGGCTGCCCTAGGCAGACAATATTTGGGGACACCCCCCCCCCCCCCCCCACGTTGAACACCTACGACATGCCCTATCACCCACGTTGCACACCCACAACATGCCCCATCACCCTATTACATGCCCCATTACCCACATTGCACATGCATTAAATGCCCAGTCACCCCATTACATGCCACCATCACCCCCATTACATGCCACCATCACCCTCATTACATACCCCCACCACATCCATTACATGCCCCCATCACCCCCATTAATTGGAAGGAGCTAAAGCTTGCTGAACGGTGGGGGAGGGAGAGAAAATGTTTGAAGCACCAGAAGTGTGCTTTAACACCCTCTGGAAAAGTGCCGCCCTAGGCAAGTGCCTTGTTTGCCTTGTGGAAGATACACTACTGAGTAGGCAACTGGATCATCCTTCATGCATGCAACGGTAAGGAGCAGAGAATGCCTAGCTGAGGATACAATTTCATATACATGCCATTTTATTACCATCAAAGCTAAAAAAAAACCTAATAATATAACTATTATTAATAGATGTGACACATTTCACCATCCAGCCCAAACAACAAGACACTATTAGTTGGAAACATAAACTTAAATGTTATGGAAAATGTATTCATACTTACTATAATTTTAATTTCCTGGCTATATGCCACGGCTGCATCAAATGTGGATCAGCTACTTGTATCTGTGCTGATAGATCAGGAGGAAAAGACCAACATTATAAATATCCTCCTTGTCTCTATTTGGCTTTGTAGAATAGAGTCACAGGAAGGACCTTTGATGCTGCCATGGAGTAAAGCCAGGAAATGAAAATTGTGCTGAGAATGAATACATTTTCCTTATCCCTTGCTAATTAATGGCAGCATCACACGTGGATAATACTCAAGCTCAATGGACTTAAGAAGAGCAAAACAAACAAAGAGACAGTGACAAAAATGCAATGATCTCTCTGCTGGACAACAATGTCTGGAGATTTGCAAGACAAAAGTGATTGCTGCAACTTGGATACTCACTGAGACAGCAGTTTTTCAGTAAAAAAAAACATGCAGATAGTGGCAAATAATGGTGCTATTGGTGTGAGAGCCTATGTATAAACCAGACTATCAGGGAGTCTGCACAGCTTCTCTAATCTCTACCAGTATCACATTTGTGGTTTGTGCAGGCACTCTGCACTGGCACTGCCCATGTATAGAGAATCAGGTGCTGCAAAGTGCTTGCTTAGTGTCAGAGGATCTCTGACGTTTGGCGGAGGTTCTTCTCCCAGCACTGAAAAGTGTCAGAATTTTTTTTTAAAAAGGGGGCAATCGTCATTATACATAACACGCAACAACTGCTAATTTTTTTTTTTTTTCCACTTCCCGACACTTTCCAGTGCGGGGCTTGTTTTGCATACCCCGCAATATTTTTTGATACAGACCTTGGACAATTAAAACAGCAGCAGGCCCAGGCGATCACACTGCTGGATCCCTTCTGCCTGATCCTGATTTTATTAACTGCGGTCTCAGTGAGTATCCAAGTCATCCAGTATCCAGAGGTCACTAGAATGGGATGCCATAATTCTGTGGACTTTATAACCACATAGTATGGGAGGTCAATCACATAAACTGTTACCACACTGGTCACTGCGGCACTTAACCACTTAACTAATCAGGGTCCAGTAATAAAAAGATTCTCCTCCAGGGAGCTATCCTTAAAAGGGCAGTTCCAGCCAGGTTATGTTCTGTTTTACATGTTTGTAATATATGTGAAATGCACTCAATTTTACCCTAAAATATACAGTGTTCCTGCAGTTTAACACTGGGATCTCTACATTTTATGCAGGGGCAGGCAACGTCTCTGTACAAGGATGCCAAGGTCCATGGAGATATCTTTCCATAGACTACCATTAAATTGTCACAAAATCCATTATATGCCCACCATGAACAATGCTGGGGCCTACCTATGATTCAGTGACATCCAATTAGGGGACAGAGGATGAGCTGTTTCTATAGCAACAGCAATAAATCTATTATACGTTATTTGAACAAAATGTAATTGAAGTAGTTTAGCTTTAACAACATGGACACAGTTTTGTCAGTGATGAGGCATAGTTGGTTGCTAGCTATTCAACTCTCAATCTTAGACAACTGATTCTGTAGCATGATTTCCACTTGCAACAGTTTTGTCCTGCTCGGATAATGACTGTGTCATCAGCATTCATATGCACATTTGCCATGTTGCACACTTGGGTAGATAATTTATAAATAGAGAGAAAAGCTGGGGTCTGAGGATGGATCCCTTAGGCACTGCACACTTAATCGGAAAAGAGAGGGAGGAAGAATCTGCAACGGACACATAGTGAGTCTATCAGATAGGTAGGAATGAAACCAGTAAGCCAACTGCTTAGTTATACAAAAGTAATTAAGCATGTTTAGCAGAAGATCATGATCAACCCTATCAAAGCCCTTTACAAAGTCTAGGAAAACTGGTCAGTCAGCTGACCTCTCTCCGTCCCACACTGGATGTCATTGGTCACTTTTAGGAGAGCAGTAAACATGAAGTGATAAGAACGAAAACCAGATTATAGAGATGTTAGTTAATTGGACCGTTCTCACACAGCTGCTCAAAGACATATTTTTTCCAAGAACTCATTACTCCTGAGGAAGTGACGCAGTCTGTCACGAAACGTGTAGAGTGTACTTTTTTTTTTAAACGAAACTACAACTCCCGACTTAGCTAGCACTAACTTCCGGGTTCAGAGACTGTCTTGCCGGCTTTTCCATCACAAGATCTCCGTTTACCACGGAGGAAGTCGCGGTTTGGTTACTTGTTTCATACTCCCCCTGACAGCCTGTTTTTAATTGTATTACATTCCTTAAGAAGATTTGTATGTCGTCATATTCTGACTACTTCTCCCTGGCTGCATCTTATTTTTTATTTTATTTGTATTTTTATGGACATTTTTCTTTTTGTGCTTGGCAGTTATTTGGCCATTTTCTTGCACTTACATTTGCTTAAAGCAATTTTTTTGAGCATTTACTTTGCACATCCTGACTATTTTTTTGCTTTGGCTGCATTATTATTATCATCTTTATTTTTTATTCTTACTTGTATGGACACTTTATACTTTTATGCTTGGCAATTAATTATTTAGTCATTTGCTTGCACTTCTATTTGCTTTATTAGCCTATTTTTTGAGTATTCATCCAATATTTGCTATTTATTTGCATTATTATTATTTTTCACATTTATTGTCTTTTATTTACCGTATATTAGCCACTATTTACTTCATTGTATTATTATTTCTGCTATCTACTATTTCTTTGCTCTTTTTGTGTGCTAGTCTGGGAGTGTGTTTCTGTGTATACCAGGTTTACCCTGGTTATCCACTATTTTATATTTTTTCCAAGACTTTTTTCCAAGAGGATAGGTAGCTGCAAAAGTTTAACAGTGACTTGTATACTATAATCTGTCCTGTTATTATGTAGCAACACTACAGACCTTGCCTAACATGGCATTGTCATCATGTGCATGCCAGTGTATTGGGATTCCAATGACATGCATGCAAAGTAATGATGCACTGCAGCAGTCATGCATTGTAATGCTGGTATCCTACTAAAGTGTGAAAAGTGTAAATACGGTGTATGCAAATTCTAAGATCTGACCAAAGATTGAATAGGATTACTGAGTGGAGAATGCACAAAACATCCTTGGATCTCAGAAAGACCTTTTGTTCTCGTGGACACAGCCATTGATTTTAAAGGAGGTTTAGGGCATTCAAAACCCACAGGTTCCTTATTGGAGTGACAATAAACAGGAAAGACTTTTACAGTCAGTCATTTGAGTGATGGTACAGTGCCTCTCAATTCCATTTAGAAACACGTTTTTCTTACCTGTTGATATTGCCAAACTGATAGCTCATTAGAGTTAGCTGATCAGTGACAAGTCAGTCAGACAGTACAAGAACTTTGTTTTGATGAAGGTTTTAGTTTTTTCTTCTCTGCATTTAATATATTGGTCCCAATAGCCAGTGGCAAACTAAAGTTCTGGTTTACATGCATACTCAGTATGCCCTGATCTGGCCCTAACACCAGCCAGATTAGGGCATAAAGCTGAATTGCAGAGATACCACCAATCCAATATGGCTGATTTGAACACATTAGCAATTTCTTCTGATTTTGGCTTTTGGTTCAGGGGTAGGGTTAGGACAGCACTCCTAGAGGACCAAACCCCACAAACCAAAGTGAGCAGAAATCCACAGAAGCTGCCTAATTTTGCAGAGTTCAATTCTCAAGATTTTTGCTGTAGAATTCAACAGAAAAGTATCGAAGAATTACAGTAAAGATATTTGAAATGCACATATATTCATGTATTAATGTTATATATTACAATCCGATATTTACATTTATATAAGCATTTTTACATTTTAATAAAATAATATTTTATGTTCATTTACTTTATTTGAATGTATTTAATTAACGTAGCTTTTTGTTAAGATGTATAAATACAAATTTTCATTTTATTTAAGGGTCTACTCAAAATACACCGATTTGTCCCGAAATAGCGGGCTGGGACAAATTTCACAAATCGACAAATGCCTGCCACTTAGTATCCCTGAATTGAGGCTACCCAATGTGCACCGATCATAACCAAACATGTTCCAAATTTGGGTGACATTGTTTGAATTCTGCCATTTCAATACTGCTGATCTGAGCTAGAGAATTCAAGTTTAAAGCCCTCTAAAGGACACAACATCACATTTCAAAGAGCTTGTTTCACATGGACATGTATTTATATATGCCCTAATGTCATTTCTGATGCAAATATCCAGCATTACAATACGGAAATATGGCCATGTCAAAAACAGATAAACAAGTGTTTAAACAACAGCAGGCAAAAAATAACTCATGTTAAATGTAAAGATGACATCAAGTGTAGATGGTATGTAAAGAGATGCTTTAATGAAAGAATACAAATAAAGTGCTTAATTGAGCACTCATTGTTTCATAAAGCTCTAACAGGGGGCAGACATGTTGTGTAGAATCTTAAGTCAGTTCTGCATTAAACTTCATGCAGGCGAATGAAGATCTGCCCCAAGATTCTGCCCCCTGTTAGAGGTATATGAAGCAAAGAGAGCTCAATAAGGTACATTATTTGTATTCTTTCATTAATACATTTATATGTAAAATGCCTACACTTGATGTGACCTTTCAACTAAACACCAGTCAGTTTGTTGGCACAGTTGTCCTTTAAGCAGTAAAATACAAGTCCACAAACACCAACGTGTAATCACAATGAAAGGGAAGGAGTAGCAAGTTATATATTAATTGACACTGTTATACACAATCACAGACCATCACCTTTGTAATAAGGGAAATATATGAAAATACAGTTGAAATAGGTACATGCACAGGAAAATTGTTGCAAAATATATTACATGGAAATTCATAGAAACATATAGAAACATAGAATGTGTCAGCAGATAAGAACCATTCGGTCCATCTAGTCTGCCCAATTTTTTTTGAGTACTTTTATTAGTCCCCCGTTCCCGGCTTATAGCTAGGATAGCCTTGTGTCTATCCCACGCATGCTTAAAATCCTTGACTGTGTTTACCTCTACCACTTCTGCTGGCAGGCTTTTCCATACATCCACTACCCTCTCAGTAAAGTAATACTTCCTGATATTACTTTTAAATCGTTGCCCCTCTAATTTAAGACTATGTCCTCTAGTTGTGGTAGTTTTTCTTCTTTTAAATATACTCTCTTCCTTTACTGTGTTGATTCCCTTTATGTATTTAAATGTTTCTATCATATCCCCCCTGTTACGTCTTTCCTCCAAGCTATACATGTTAAGATGCTTTAACCTTTCCTGGTAAGTTTTATCCTTCAACCCATGAACCAGTTTAGTAGCCCTTCTCTGAACTCTCTCCAAAGTATCAATATCCTTCTGGAGATACGGTCTCCAGTACTGCGTACAATACTCCAAGTGAGGTCTCACCAGTGCTCTGTACAATGGCATGAGCACTTCCCTCTTCCTACTGCTAATACCTCTCCCTGAATTCATTAGCATACATTTACAGAGGCCAGAGTGGCCCGAATGCTGCAATACACACCACAATCCACTTGTGAGATCACAGCAATCAGATCAAAATATACACATGAATTACAAAATCCAATCAGGATCATTATAAAAAGGTAGGAGATTCACACACACACCCATTGCTATACCCAGAGGGGTCTAGGACACTTCCGTGCCGCATCTTCATCGCTGACAGTTCAGCGTGGCAGTTAGAACGCTGAACTGTCAGCAATGAAGAATAACGCGGCCGTTTCATCGCGGCTATGTAAGAGTTGACAGTTCAGCGCTGAACTGTCAGCTCTTACAAATGTACAAGTAAAAAGAAAATAACCCCCCCTAATAAATGATTCCCAAACCCCAATACTAACACTAAACCCCAATACTAACACTAAAATTAACCCCAATACTAACACTAAAATTAACCCCAATACAAAAATTAACCCCCTAAACCCTAATACTAACCCCCGAGCCCTAATACTAAAATTAACCCCCTAAACTCTAATACTAACCCTCATACTTACCCCCGAGCCCTAATACTAAAATTAACCCCCTAAACCCTAATACTAACCCTAATACTAACCCCCGAGCCCTAATACTAACCCCCGAGCCCTAATACTAAAATTAACTCCCTAAACCCTAATACTAACCCTAATACTAACCCTAATACTAACCCCCGAGCCCTAATACTAAAATTAACACCATAAACACTAATACTAACTCTAATACTAACCCCCGAGCCCTAATACTAAAATTAACACCATAAACACTAATACTAACTCTAATACTAACCCCCGAGCCCTAATGCTAAAATTAACCCCCTAAACCATAATACTAACCCTAATACTAACCCCCGAGCTCTAATACTAAAATGAACCCCCAGATGATAAAGACAGATTAGTATCGTATCCTATTAATTATTACTTTGCTCTCCCTCTGTGCACATTGAGGTCTTTCTACTGAGGGTAAAGCCATTTAGTTGGAGCTAAATAACTACTTATCAAAGGCAATCCTGTTGGGATGTGTCTACTGGATGGGTCAGTGTTGCAACTAACATAGCTAAATTTCTACAAATTGTAGATGCGTGTCTGATAAATGGTTTGTTGAATCGTTTGCTGGTTTTGTGTTATCATGGTGGATTCTCTACCATCACCCCGACCATGGACAGCTCCTGATGTGCCAAGGTAATCTTCAACATCTGAATACTTCACACTCAGGAAGATACTGCCCGCTTGGTCCACACATGGATCTGAAAGACAGGAGATTGATTTCCATTGACGTCTATAATTTTTGTTAACATGCAGCATGTGCAATGTACATTCTCCGTTAGATCTTTTTTTGATCATACATATTAAAACCTTATTGCAGAATCTGAACATATACTTTGTAATTGTAGCTTTTGTTATGAACATTTCTACATATCTCTGTATGTATTTAGGCCACGTTGAGTTATGTGTGTCATCATGCTGACATGTCACTTTGTCAGATGAGTTGTGTTCACTTGAGAAACAAATGTATGATATGAACTACAGGTGTATTTGTTATGTGTGGATGGGTATGTATCTTGTGTCCCATGATGTAGGAATATTGTGATATTTCTTACCTTTAAGGACCAGGGATTTTCCTGGGACAAAGGACCAGAGCGTTTTTCAATTTTTAATACGCGGTTTTTGAAACATAAATTTCCTCTCTCTCATTTAACGTACCCATACAAGTTATATGTTGTTTTTAGAGGACAGTTAGAGCTTTCTTTTGATACCATATACATAAAAATGATTTACATTTTAGTATTAAAAAATACATATAAAAGAGGACATTTTTGAGGAAAAAAAAGTTTTTCCCCATTATTTTCCCAATAATAAGCTACATAACTAGTGCAACACTAACCCACTTATCCCCCCTAATTAACTAACTAATAAAAAAGAAAAATATTGGTTCCCAAACCCCCCATAACAAAAAAGACAGAAAAAAACTCTGAAGAGTGCGATGTCAGATCAGTAAAAATCATGCAACAGGCATGCAGGGGTTAAATTTTATTAAATAAATATATTAAAATTACCTTTATTTATTCAAAAAAACTTTATAAATTGTAAAAATAAAAAAATCTGTTAAAAAAAAACACTAAATGAGGGCCATAAAGTGGAAGGAAACTGATCACAGTTAAAAACTGTGATCAGCAATGAAAGGGTTAATTTTTTATTTTTTATTTTTTTACCTATGTGTATGTAATTAATTTATTTTTACTTACAGGTCACTCTCTGTGCTTCACTATAAGAATGTGAAGCACAGGGAGTTAATTAGAGGCAAAGTCAGTGTGTGAACACACTGACTTTGCCATCTAATTTGCATGTTATCGCGGTGATGACTAAATCACCGCGATCACATGCCCGGAAACTGACCGATCGGGTCCTGGAGCTTTGCCTCGGGTGCGAGGCTTAGTCCTGGACCCGTTGCAGACTAGCTGGCGGTGCCCACGGAGCGCACCGCCGGCTAGACTGCATGACGAGTTAACTCGTCATAAGGTCGCTAACGCTGCAGCTCTTATGACGAGTTAACTCGTCATAAGGTCGGGAAGGGGTTAACAACAGATGTTGATTTCTCCAGTATTTCAACTGTGTTGACATTATTGGTTATCCCTTTCTAGGTATTTCTCATCTTCTGGCTGGTATATCTGGCTAAAATAAGGTGGACAGCGCTAGAATAAAAGTAACAACAGACAAAATTGTTTAAAAAAGTCGAAAAATAAATTAATATATAAATAAAATATACATTTAGAACCAAAACATGGATGGTACAAATTAAGTAATATATACTGCAAAGTGTTGAATTACAGAATAAACAATATATTAAAATAGATTTGTATTCAATAAACCTGTGTCTCCTTAAGAAAGCACTTCACCTTGATTCACGCATAAAAAAGTCAGATAGACAAAGCTGACTTTAACTACAAAGTGCAGGGGAATAGAAACACTTAAAACTTTTATATACTAATATAATGAACACTCATAACATATGGAGAGAGAATTTGGAATTATCCCATCTGGGAGAATAAAGACCTCTGTGGCAGCATATTACCCTGGATCGCCCCAAATAAACCCAACGTGTTTCAATAATTCTGTATACTGCCTTTTTCAAGTAGGCGTGAATGATGAGTCACTATTCGCCCCTACTTGAAAAATGCAGTATACAGAATTGCCGATATGCGACTATGGGAACACTTCAGCTATTTCCGTAACAGCTGAGACCCTCTCAAAATGGCCATGAAATAAGCCAAAGTCCTACCCATAGAAGTGTGTGGGGAGGATCGAAGTTACAATTTCTGCAGCCAAACTCCGGACGAGTTTGACTTCCAAAATGTCGGCACAAAAATTGGCTGATTTTCACCAAGTAACCCAAATTTGAGGGCTACTCGGATCAACTATAATGTGGACTATTACATTTTAGACCTTTTTCCAAAATCTTATTAAAGACAATCATTTATATTATACAATGATGCAGAAAATGGTGTCTCTTAATTAAAATATTCATATATAAAAAAGTAAGACATTTTTTAGAAACCCCTATTACATAATTTATATATTGTAAACACAGCAGTTAAATTTAATTCCTGCATCACGACTATCAGGGTCAGACAGGAAATAAAATATCATCCCATTACCATCAGTATAAAAAACCTGCCCAGACATTTCCTGTGTCACATGACATTATGGATTGGCATGCTAGCCCAGATGTACTATATATTTTCTACTGATCAATGCCCAATCTGGGGCTCATTTGGAAAATACAGAACTTACTATTTTTCTTGTTTTTTTATTTCTGCTTCTGATATATTTTTAATCTTCTCGGTGTCGTTACCTAGAGAGGTGACAGAAGGCCAGACTGAATAGAAGAGAAGTATTTCTCTTTAATCTGTTGTCAAAACAAGCGAAGATTCTATATCAGGGCTAAATACAAAGTGACAGCCTCTGCCTACATACAGTACTTACAGCCCGACAGGAGAGTCAAGGTCACACAATATTTTAAATTGTTGTAAAAGGAAAATAAACTGAAGGAAACCATGGTGGGAAAGGTCACTAAAGTACACTCTGGGCAGTGTGCATACAGGAGGTTCATTGTGGTTTTTGCTAATTTCTGCCACATGGTTTGCAAGTATCATTTCTCCAAGACTTCTGTGGGCGTCCTGTATAGGGCTGGAAATATGAATAAGAAATGGGAAAATGTGGTCCCATTTCTATGAGACTGTAAAAAGTATTTGCAGATGGGGCCTTGTCCAAATGGCATTATATTCAGGTGGATTCTCATATGTTATAGTCCCAGTGAGTAATAGGAATGTACATGTAGGCAATCATGGTTACTCATAATAATGGAATGCCCTCTGCACAGTTTAGTGGAAAATTCCTATTCTGAGTACAACGTCCTGTTTCATGCCGAAAAAAGTGTAATCTGAATATGCTAAATAAAGTAATAGAGCACAGTTTCCCCTCCCAGGCATTATTGTATTGGTACATTATTATAATTTCCAGGGTGGTGTTTATTGGTTTTATATTTTTGTTTGCTTCTGTGACATGTTTCCCAGACTGTTGGCTCCACTTAATGAACATTTTCCTACAAATGTACCCACATAATAAATATCATTTATTTAACAGGGGCTCCACTGACATTCTCTACTCAATGATCAGAAACACTGCAGGGATTTCAGATTTTTATTCTTTAAGCCTTTGTCTCTCTGGAAGAGATTTCCTGTCCTCTAATTTCCTAGACCGTGAAAACTGGCAGTTTCCATCATTTCATTAAATGTGTAAAAGGCACAAGCGTCATCCAGGGAAGTATAATCAGTACTCCAGCCAGCAGCTATGCAGCCATGGGGACAAGCTAGTCACCTCACTTCGGGCCAGATTTCTCAAGGCAAGAAAAGGTGCTATTTCAAAAACGTGCTAAATTTATTTTAGCACTTTTTCCTGCGCCAGTTTTGTCTTGATAAATACGGCCTGTAGTATCAGCTACTTCCTGCATTACTTTCTGGGCACAGCTGCAGTTGGTAGGAGCACATGCATGGGAGCAATTGCAGCTCACTGTTCATTATGTAATGCTAAGTCCAATGGAACAAAAGCATGAAGAGGATAAAGGACATTGGTACATAAGGCTTTAAAATGTATAGAGTTGAAGAACAGTAATTAAAGAGCACTGAGAGGGAGGGAGAAATAGTTTTTGGATAAAATAAAAATAATTAAAAAATTAATTAATAAGGAGAGAGAGAGAGAGAGAGAGAGAGAGAGAGAGAGAGAGAGAGAGAGAGAGAGAGAGAGAGAGAGAGAGAGAGAGAGAGAGAGAGAGAGAGAGAGAGAGAGAGAGAGAGAGAGAGAGAGAGAGAGAGAGAGAAAATAGAAAGATGGGGAAAGAAAGTGAAATAGACTGATATATCATGGTGGAAGAAATACATTATTTATTTTATATATATTATTCACAATTAGTCACTGTGTCCTTTTATGTGAAGAACACAATTGGGCTTAATGTATAAGAATCAAATCTGGGGCAAAGGTTGAATCAGCTAGAACATTCTGTTGGTTTCTGTAATGCTAACTCCATTTGTAGATCGTTGATATTACTACTTATCCTCTAAGGCAGTGGTTTTCAACCTGTCTAACCACAGGACCCACATTTGTCCTTAGTCATTAAGTCATTTCTGAGACATAATTAATTAAAATAATTATTCCACAAATCAATTGGTACAGTATTCGACAATATATATATGCACTGTTCAAAACATGAAACAAAGAAAAAACAGGGCTTCTTCGCAAAATTAATTGTGCAATAAATGAGTGCAAGTTAAAATGAAAGTACTGTTGAGCTAAAAACAAAACAAAATTTAAAAAAAATACATTAAAACATATGAGACCAATTTGAACTAATGGAGAGATGGGGATGCTTTTTCCTCCTTATACATGTGTCAGAGTTTGGTGTGATGGTAGACAAAGCATTTCTGAGGACATGTTCTGTTCCCATTATTTGCCTTCAGCTGGGCAGGTACGTTAAACTCTCACTGCCATCTATTTGCAGCATCAAACCCAAACTTCACTTGACCCATCTTAGGCAAATTTCAAAATTGTATCCCTAAAGAAAGAGGTGAAGCCTCAACTGTTTCCTAATCCTAGGAGGATTACTGGAAGAGATATCAGTGGCACAATTGAAAAAATGTCAATCAATGCAAAAAAAATATATATATATAAGAGTGGTGCACAAGGGAAAATGTAGTAAAAAATTGAATACTAAATCAAAACATAAAGTAATAAAGAGTGAATAAACGGATGGATAACTAAAGCAATGTTCTAGAGAGTAAGTTATCTTATCAAACATAGAGGGTTGATGTCCTCAGGCACAAAACAAACAACGTGTGACATTGCGTATACAATTGCAGATGGATCGCCATTGCACCCCAAGTATGGCACTCACATATGCTAGAGCCTATAATACTGGCTCTAATATCCCAATGAGACAAAAACGAAGATGTGGGATCCCTCTCAGCGAGAACGGGCCAAAGCTGAAATAGCCAGCCCTATAGGATGTAACCTACCCGAGAGAGGAATCACCGTTTTTTGCTCGCTTGCACCATTACAGAGCAGACATCTCCATTAGCTTATAAGACTGGTCCCACCCATAAGGGCAGTCCAGATCCAAATAGCCTGGCAGGTCTCCTCTGCACGAAGAATACAGCAACCACAGACGAACGTTTCAGCCTTCAATGGCCTCGTCAGTGCTGGTATCCCTCTAGGTGCAGCGAGCTAGGGACCCACGTCTGGGCATACTCGTAAAGCTCCTTGAGACAAAACGAAGATGTAATGGTGCAAGCGAGCAAAAACGGTGATTCCTCTCTTGATTAGGTTACATTCTATAGGGCTGGCTATTTCAGCTTTTGCCCGTTCTCACTGAGAGGGATCCCACATCTTTGTTTTTGTCTCAGTGAGTTGTTAGGGTATGCCCAGACGTGGGTCCCTAGCTCGCTACCCCTAGAGGGATATCAGCCATGCCACACTGACAAGGCCAATGAAGGCCGAAATGTCCGTCTGTGGTTGCTGTATTCTTCGTGCAGAGGAGACCTGCCAGGCTATTTGGACCTGGACTGCCCTTATGGGTGGGACCAGTCTTATATGCTAATGGAGAGGTTTCCTCTGTAATGGTGCAAGCGAGCAAAAACAGTGATTCCTCTCCTGAGTAGGTTACATCCTATAGGGCCGGCTATTTCAGCTTTTGCCCGTTCTCGCTGAGAGGGATCCCACATCTTCGTTTTTGTCTCTAATATCCCAAGCTTTATGGGAGAACAATCCCCACCATCCAGGAGATGTAAAATCCTTTACCTTCCAAGGAGCAGATAAACATTGATGAACAATAAAAACAGCATATAAAAAACAACAATTGGCGCAGAACTGAATCGGACGTCAGTGTAGTCGTGCAGAGGATCTGAGGTAGCTCTCCCTCTCAGCTCCACAAAGTGGTCTTGACATGCTTGCTCCCCGTCCTCATTATGTTTTTTGTCTGTGGGGTCAACACAAGTGAGTGAGGCACTCTTTGATAACTTTTATATATTATAAACAGGTGCCTGTTCTTCCCTATATATAAATATATATATTAAACTTTATTCCAAAATAATAAAAATAAAAAAGTACATTTCTGAAGTGATCTGACTAGTTCAAGGCCTACTTGCAACAGATAGTAAATAACTATATATAACATAGTATATATAACATGATTCACATCCTTGAAAGTAACATACGTTTTTTAACCCATAAAGGAAGCAACCCACCAATTCTTGTATTAAAGGACAATGTTTAGCACAAAATAAACTTCTGTTTAATTCAAAGGTTGCATAAAGTGTTGCTATTTTAAATAAAAATTATTTATTGAAAGAAAATGAATAAAGCACCTTAATGAGGCCTCTTGACTTGTATAGCTCTATCGAGGCAGACATGTTGTTTAGAATCTTGTGCCTGCTGCTAATTACTTATTTATGTGGTTTTCTACATGGTTTTAAACACCATACTTTTAGTTATGCAACTTAATTACTTATTAGTTCTTTGGTGTATTGGATCTGCCTTATGCGGAATATGTGTTGAGAGTATGCCTTGTCAATGGGGTTGGCGGTTTGTATTTTTATGATGTTTAATAAATAGTGCTTTTTGGGATTTGCTTTCCCTTGGATCTATTGGGGAAGATAGTAACCTATTAGTCTATGCATGTGTGAAACATGATTACCTTACTTGTAGATAGTGCATGGAGGTGACAAAGTAATGGACATACCATCATACTGTGAAGAGAGGGTGAAAGGCTAGGCATATTAATGAACATATAGTTATTTCATCAAAGGCAGTAGTGGAGCTTCTTTGTCACCTAGGTAATGGCAGCTACAGTGTGAGTTCTGTCAGCTTCTCAGTGTAATGGAGGAGACCACCATCATGGTGAGCAAGGCAGATTCAGGGATAAGTGAGATTGTCCCTCCTGTTTACTTTTAATTTGATTAATGGCTACTGATTCCAAGTCAGAAAGCAACACAGGAGACAACAATCAATGAGTGGTGAATGACCTGCTGTTATATTGTTATTAATAGAATACCCACATAGTGGTCATTATGGACATTGCTTCTACATCAAGACTCTCACTTTAGAGCATCAGAGGCTCCAACAGTGTGTCTCATAACTCACAAGCACCAGATGGCAATTGAGGATGGGGTTTTTTAGAGGCAAAGACTCTAACGGTGAGATGGTCCTGCCTCCATCTTATGCAGGTCCTGCCTCCATCTTACACTGGTCCTGCCTCCATCTTATGCAGGTCCTGCCTCCATCTTATGTAGGTCCTGCCTCCATCTTACACTGGTGCTGCCTCCATCTTATGCAGGTCCTGCCTCCATCTTACACTGGTCCTGCCTCCATCTTACACTGGTCCTGCCTCCATCTTACACTGGTCCTGCCTCCATCTTACGCTGGTCCTGCCTCCATCTTACGCTGGTCCTGCCTCCATCTTCAGTTGGGCCACCCCAGATCCGACTGAAGATTTTGCAAAGATGAACAAGTAATGCAGGTGCAATCAATGGGGAAAAAGTTACATAACCTGTATTTTAACGTTTACCAGATAACATTAGATTACATCCATTATGCTATACACAGTATATTTACATAATAATCATTTCAATACAGTTAGCCATTAAGTAAGTGTATCAAGGCCAAATTGTCCTTTCTTCATTAGGTATTTACATATAAAGCCACTTTTTAGGATAGTATAGATATGGGACATACCAATACCCCTTATGATTAATCTATGGTCTCTTCAGCCAAATACCAACTATGTTTATTTACCTCATACCTTTTTTGTCACTTAATATGCACAAAGTAATTTCATTAAAATAAAAAATAATAATAATAAAAAATAATATATATATATCATTTTTAGGGAGTGGGGAAAAGCTGTAGTTTCCCATTTGGCATATAAACCATGACCCAGTTATAAGCAACGGCTTTATAAATAATGTATCTTTCCAAATTAAGGCTGAGAGGTGTCCAGAGTGTCTGCCACTTAGTCCAGCAAGTACAGTTCAACCACATGTTAAATGCCAACCCTTGTGTACAAGCTAAACAGGACAGCATATGAAATAAATTTTCCTTTACACTGGAATAGTAAAATGTTCACATGTAACTAAATAGCTTGTTCCACTGCAGAAACAGCTTCCAATCGCTTTCATAAGATGTGATTTTCAGTTCACATTTCTTTGCCAACAGTGACACAGTCTGGAATAAACAATAATGAAACATGGATTTGTTCTGTTTTTCTTTTAACATAATTACATTTTTGTTGAACTACATCAAGTTTCATTGGAAGAGACCACAATAGATAAAGTAAATGTGGAAGTTTTTCAAGGAGTTTAAACAGTCAAATCTGTTTTATTTCTTTTTAAAGACACATGAATCAGTATAACAATTCATGCCAGGATAGGGTTTGGCATTTCTCAAATAAATGGCAGATGTCCCTTGGCTCCCACTGATCCCATGATGAAAATGGTTTTAGACACAGTGTACCACTCAATTTTCAAATACATTATATCCCAATGTACTCAGTTATGGGGGTTATTTATAAAACTCAGCTGAAGTTGTAGAGACAATCTCAGAGTCTGCGGTATACCCAAAGACATGCTGATGGAAGGCCTTCAGCCCATCGAGCAGGGTCTGTTTGGCTCACTCTTCAGAAACCACTCAGACAATCCTGCTGGAATTGAAACATTCTACAGAGTGCAGAGACAGAATGAGGTATCCAACATTCCTCCACGAGATGTGTTATGTAGTCTACATTACCACACAGACCACAATGTATTACTTCAAGCCTATATAAATATGAGTCCTATTGAGATCCAGGACAACGAGATTGCAATATATGCAGACCACTCACGAATCACACTTCAGGTACAAAAGCCATTAAGACCCTTCATAGCTGAATTATGAGCTGCACATGGAATGTCCTCTCTAATGTTTTTAAGTGGACTAGGACTGGGAAACATCCAGGTACATGAGTGGTCTACAACAGCAAGGTTCCTGGCTCAACTCTTACAACGGGAAGCTGACCCCGAGCAACCAACTCAATAGTGCTGATGTTGTCCCTTTGAGGGCTCCCAGCATTGATTCAGGAACCTTTTCACTATATAGCCACAAAAGTTTAAAATACTTTTACATAATTATTGCCCTTCTTCTCTAGACAAGGTGCTTGACAATAGTAAAAAAAAAAAAAGAAGCAAGTGCACATCTAGAGGGATAACAAGAAATATACCTCCCAGGTATAATGTTCACGAAAAATTATTCAACAGGAGGTGACATGAAAAGTAGTTGGAGCAATTTATGCTCAAATATAGCGCTCAGAACAACCCTTTAATGTCTTGACAAAATGAGTGATTTACCTTGAGGGTTACTGGAAAGTGGCCGTGATAAAATTCAGCAAGCGTAAAAAAGACAGAAAGATGGATGGCGCTGTAAAAGAGTATTGCATTTAATAAAAACATAAATAGTATCTTTTATATTTAAGAAAAACTAGAAGTGCTCTGACACAGAGATATCCTAATAACAGCGGTGTGATGGTGTCGTTTACAGCAGTCTGTCTATGACTTCCTGGTTGCTCAGATCAGGTCTCTGTGCAAAATCCCTCCCGCGAATGACATCAGGATGCTCTGCACATTTCACTCCAATCAGTTTGTCAGGAATGTTATGAACTGTAAAAATCTGGAAAATTCTCCTGTTGTCTAATGTGTCGCCATAGGTGAAACCAATTCCTGAACACCATTAACAGAACTATACCATTATGGGTTGGAGGATCTGGAGCTTTGGGTATCTGAGCACAGGACTTGTAGCCATGACTAAGTAACTGTTTCACACCATCATTAATGACATCACTATTTGGGAAAGTTAATACCTTCAGTGGTTAATTTTAATTGCAAGGTTTGTTGATTTCGTTCCCATTTCTTTTTGATGCATAAACAATGAGATGTGGATTTAGTTACAATTGTGCTACACTACAACCTGTAGTCTTGTTTCCAACTCTTTTGACACAAAAAGTAAATAACTACAATGTATACGGTACAAATCAAACAAGTTCAATGCATGGAATAACCGTATGGACTGTGAATGGCTAATGTTCACATCTCGTCCATTTTCTAATATTGTTAAAAAGGTAAATAAACCAAACAAAAAAGAATAAGCTTCAAATGATAAAAGACACTTCAATAATGTAAGGTCACATTTGTCCTGCTTTAGAATCTATGGTCTTTTATAAGATATCAGTGCTATTTAATAGGGAGGAGAGAGTTACCTCCTAGGACAGGTTTTATTCCTTTAACTTGTTTGTGAATAGAAAGGGAAAAAAGAGACTTCCCAGCTTGTCAGCTTCTTAACAAGTCCACATAATAGAGATGATTCATTAGTTCTACTCATTGTGTGGGCATTCATTTGTGAATAGGCCAGGAAAAACTGGGCCAAAATGGCAACACTGAGGCTAAATGAACAGAGGAAGTCTGGGATTATGCATCCAACACATATTACACATCCGTTAATAAACACCTGGGATATCAGTAAACACTCAAATAATACGTGTTTGCTTAAGTCTTCCATGAAATAGCTCTTTTCAAGCCTGAGGAGCATTTGCCAGCCAATATTTGTAAAACTTTTCCAACAGTATAAGGGTTGGGCTAACCACAGAAACAGAGTTTGATGTCAGTATTTTGTGTTTCAGTCTTTTTTAAATCCAACTCTTAATCCTTCTGATACTTGGAAGCATTTGTGTCCCACGATCCATTACCATCAAAGAAAAAAAAAAAATGAATTTAAAGTATATAAATTAAAAGAGCTCTCATGCTGTACAATCACAGGGGTTGATTATATTCCAGCAGAAATGTGCAGTTCAGATACAAAAAGGCCACTCATGCGATTTCATTAAATCACTGGAGTGTGGACTTAAGGACTCAATAGCCTGAGAAAAGCCCCTAATATAACAGATTATCATTTGCAAAAACAACTTGTTAAAGCTGACTCGCCATTTCTCAATTAATTTTGGTTTATGAAAATGACTTTTCACTAACAATCTTTCGGGTAATTTGTAAAAAGAATCCGCTATTCAACACCTCAAGTTAACTAACTCCAAATAACAGAAATGTTAGGTCCAATCTTACTTAAAAGGACATTTGCCATGGATATTTTTGTTCTCCTGTTGAACTTTAAAACATTAATGAAATTGAATGTAAACATTTTTTTTTTTTTAGATATTAGATTCGTTTTTTATGAAATCAAAGTTTCTTAGGGCAGAATCTTGCTAACCTGGTAATGTCTAAGGCGCATGACACCTTTGACATGTTAAATGCCAGTGACAATTGTCTGTCGCGGGTAATATGTGGTCGCTGTGATTTGTCATTTGTATGCCCCAGAAAAACTTGGAGCACACCCGTAGCTTAAATCAGATGTTTGTATATGTCTGATCAGTCTGAAAAGAACATTTTTTCAGAGGTATGTACACGTTCAATTGCAGTAAGGTGTTAATGGCATTGTCATACATTGTCATAACTCTCAAAGTGGGACAGTCCCAATTTTCGACTGCTGTCCTGCAGTATCGATTTTTATTCTCTAGTGTTTTGGGAAAAGCTTATACATGCACAGTAGTACAAATGGGAGTGACGGCACTATAACACATGCACTGTGCCACTTACTGGGGATCCATGTTGCATGGGAAGTATGCAATGCATGGGAAGTATGTAATGACAGACCTGGTGAGTTTCTCCTGTAGGAAGAACAGAGGTAGCCGTGCTGAATTCATTGATAAATGAATGTGATCCTCAAAGAACTATTTAGGGCCAGTTTAGTTCTTCTAACATGAAACACTCACCAGTATAAGAGTTTTATACTCCAGAGCTATAATCAGTCAAATATAGTGTGTAGTCAGCTTTATCCAATGCAGTCCAGTAATGTAGCAGCAGCTGTATGTGAACACAGTAAAACAAAGGTATAACTATTATAAAAACACAAAGCATAGGCAGTTTACGAAATGGTAAAATCAGTGGGAGATTATCTTTAATGCGTAAGAATTTTGGGGGTCATGTAGAAACACGGTTCACACGCAGATTGCACCATAAACTGGTGCAATCAGAGTGTGTGCCAATGTATGAAACACACTCCTTTTGGGAGTCTGCGCTATCTTTTGCAAATGCATAGTTTTAGGTTTTGTCAACGTATAACAAATGCTTGTGTCTGGAAGCCTCCATCAAACACATTTTATCTCAACAGTTTAATTTAACATTGTGAGTTTCCTCTGCTAAGTTAACACATCCAGTTTGTCCCTGCACAATGGGGGCTATTCACTAATAGGTGAGTTGAGATATTTTCTAACATGCCTATCTTTCCAACACAGCTATTAGTGCCTGATTTTTGTAGTTCACTTTTCTGGTGACCAGACCCTACATTGGTTTATTCACAGGGCTCTCGATGTCAAACCTATTTGTTTTACTATTGTGGCTAATGCAAAGTGACACTAACCAAACCATGCACAATTAAGCAAGTGGGTTGTGGCAAAAAGGAGAAATGTCACAACAAAGATCTTTTCACCAACAGTACTGCACACTATGAGAGATTTAGCAAATACTAGGTACTGGCACCATATCCACAATTGATGCGTTTAGACAGCCTGGAACCACTATGGAGCAGTAGGGACCATTAGCCACACTTCAATGGCCAATTAGCCACCTGGTGACTATCGGTAGTGGCCCACCCAGGCGCACTAGACAGTGGATTAGGATTAAATGATAGGGTTTCTAGCCAAATTGGATAATTTATTTGCTGTTATGGCCTAGGTTTTTAGTAAATAAAACTTAGGCCATAAGTAAATAAAGTCCTTTATGTCATACTGTTAATCAAGACACTGCAGTAAATCAAAGCTCCGTTAATGATCAGGCTTTGTACACTTTGAGTAGCTCAGTAGCATTTCAGATGCCTGCAGGAACCAACATCTGTAAGAACCTAAAGCTGATTAATCTGCCTTTACTCGAGGAATTAAGTAGAAAGCAATGTTTTGTAAGTCTCTCAGACTGGAAAGGATCTCATCGACACCTGTTTCACACAACAAATGGTTTTTGAAAAGAGAGAAATTCTTTTCCAAGGTGTTTTGTTTGTCATGAAGGATGAGCTAATTGGTAGCGCTAGAACGAGGTCATAAACAAGCCCTACCCTTTCAGCTGCATTTTCACAATGACTTGTGATGTCACTCCTCAGGTTTAAGTGAAGTTGAAACATTCTCTCTTTTCTACAATATCTTACATCACAGAGCTGTGAGAGCTAAAGCTTTAGATTTTAGAATCATATAGTTGCACAGTATGGTGACCAGATTTCTCCTTTAAACAGTTGTAAAAATATATATATTTAGCAGGATGCAGTTATTTTTATAAATCTCCCTTAATAATTAACAAAAAAATCTCTTGTAGCAGATCGTTGGCATATGGTGCCACAGAGTGGTATCATCAAAAGTCGGCAGATGCTTTTAAAAACATATGCCCTCTTCAACTACGCGTTTGCTTACATTACCGCTGTACCAGTGTATATACTATTTTATGACTCAGTTAACCACTACAAAACCTTTGAGGTGCTGGAGTGTCTGTTATTGTCTATGTGTTTCAGTAAAGAATTGGCCTGACCGTAATTCCTTTTTGTGGGATCCAACGCGCAATCCAGACATAATACACAGGCATTGTTTAAGCAATAACATCCAAAAACATTTTGGAGTTAAATTGAAACACAGAAGATCATACTGGATAACAAGTATTTCAAGCAGCCAGCAATCCATATTGACTGATCATGTTAGAGATATGTTAAAATATGACACACATGTTTCAGGGGGGAAAATCAACACTATAATGGAACAAAAAATTATGAGTCAAATGTAATACACAGTTAAACCTGAAATACTCCTGCATCCAGTTACATTACATCACTGCACATTTAACAGTAACAAGTTACTCCCACAAAATGCTACAGACACACATTCAGTAAGCTCAAACTCTGCTCAATAAAGATAAGTATTGCAGTTTATTAAAGGATATTTTTTTTTTAGTAAAGGTGTTACTTGATAAATCCAATATTAAGGAGGGGGAGCCTGGAATGGTACTTAAGTTCTCTGAAACTCTACATGACAAACTGGAACCTAAAGACTAAAAGACCTACTCAATAAAAGAGAAAATTGCAGGGAATTTGTTTACATATTAATCCTAAATTAAAGCCCCACTGTTAAAGAAGGTGTGCATGATGCCACTGTTAGTAATGTGGGGACACTGTGGGTGGAGATTAGCAGAAGCATTAAAAAGTTGTACATGCTACAAGCCAACAAACATTGATGTAAATCAGAATGAGGTTTTAATCATGTGCAATTTTAATTACCCAAATATATACTGGAACTGTGGAATAACTAGTTCCGCTAAGGGCAGAAAGTTTCTGAACCTGCTAGATAATACATTTATACGCGATTAGTACAGACCCCAATTAGATTGGATGCCTGTCTGGATCTGTAATAACAAACAGGAACTTATCTCAAACTTCCAAGTAAGAGAATACTTTGGGAATAGAGCTGACTTGTGCAGTGCAGGCTTGGTTGCTTATAACTGTAAGTGAAGTCAGTGCCCCAGCTGCAGTGGTAATTTGTAAGCTTTGTTATTCTTGATTACATGCCACATATCAAGGTGTTCTCTTTCAAATTAAAATATATGAGCCACTTACCATAGTGGCTTACCCATGTGCCATAAGATATGACTTTTTAAAATGCTTGTAGAGAGTGTATCTATGTGAACATTTTAATTTTAAGGAAAAAAACGTGCTCCAAAACGAAGTATATGTTATACTAAGCAAATAATGCAGCAAGGACAAATTGGAGGCTGAATAATGCTGGAGAGCCTTTAATGCTGCTCTCAAGTGCACACCGAGCACAATAATGAGGTTTTGTTATTCCAAATAGCTATGCATAGCAGCCTGGAAGCAGACAAAGGCTGCTAAATAGATAGACAAATATAAAACATATTGCACTCTTAAAGAAATGCATAACAGTGATTCTGCCTGTAAAATACTGGCTGGGTGGTGACCCTAATTAGGAAGATAAGCCTAATTCTGTCCAGGCCATTATGTTTGATCTACAGGTTTTTTTTTTTTCAGTTTAGGTATCGTGTCAATAGACTGGCACAAGGAGGATGCGATTCTATATTTAAAAAGGGATCAAAATCTCAGCCGGATAATTACAGGCCAGTAAGTTTGACATCAGTAACAAGGTATTTAGTTGCTAAAGGTGTACAGTCAAGAATACATCTTGAATAAGAATAAAATTAGTAGAAATCACATGGTTTTGTGAAAGACAGGTGTTGTCATACCAACTTAATAGCATTGTATGAAGAAATCAGTAAAAATATATATCTAGGTGAGACAGCTGATGTGATATATTTTTACTTTGCTAAAGCATTTGATATGGTTCAACGCAAAAGGTTACTATAGATAGAAAATAAGCTTGGGGCAAATGTATGTATTTGGATTGAAGATTGGCTAAAAGATACAATGCAAAGAGTTGTTGTAAATGGAAAATCATAAAACTGAACCAAGGTAATAAAGGACAGTGTTTTACAACACTGAGTCATTAATTAACTTAATATCAATTATTTTGTTTGGGGGGAGGGGACTTACTTTGCACTTTATTTAATCCAGAGAGTCCCTAGCCCCTTCTTATTTTCTTATTAACCCCTTGGATCACACAACAGGGGTCAAATGTGGCATCTGAATTGCATTGCTTCACAGCCTGTGTCAGCAATACTGATTTGGAAGATGGCCAATGCACGCAGATGTGCAATTGAGGCGTTTAAAATATGTAAATCTACAGCAGAATCAGTGGGAACTACATTTCCTATGATTCTGGAGGAGCTGCTGTAACTTTACATATTTTAAAAGCCTCAATCATGCATGCGCACAGGTCACCATCATATAGCGGTCTACTCAACATGCCCTGATCAGGGTAATTGTGTTTGGCTACTAAATATGCCCAATTTCGGCATAAAATCTTCAATATCCTTCGATTCTGGGCCAGCTTTAATCTCATCCACATTTGTTTCAGGGTGGTCCGACCTCCACCTTGAATTGGCGGAAATCGCCAAATTTCGGGCAGTTCAACTCTCCAGGTTTTAGGTGTAGAAATGAACAGAAAAGTGAAGAACAATTATAGTAATCATAATGCAAACATAAAAAATATTTATACATTTATAATATATTAATGCTATATATTCTAATGGTATATTTACACTAATAAGAAGTTTTACACTTTAATAAAAACAATATTTTATGCTAATTAAATTTTTATGTATTTAATCAATGTCAGGTGTTGAATTTAAATTTTTACAGTATTTTTTTTACATTTGGGACCATTCAGTAGGACTTTGGCTATTTTTGCAATAACCGAATTCCTCTCATTGACTTCTATGGGAGGAATTTGACTATTTGTGTAATACCCGAGGTCCTCCTGAAATGGTCCGGAAATAAACCAAAGTACTCCCCTTAGAAGTCTATGGGGAGGACCAAGGCTACCATTTTTTCTTTCGAAATGCCGGCATGAAAACCCGCCAGAGTGACCAATTTTTGTGCCGATTTGAGAATTGAAATGTACTGAAATTTGGAGAATTGAAATGTACTGACATTTGGAGAATTCAATTGTACTGACATTTGGAGAATTCAATTGTACTGAAATTTGGAGAATTGAAATGGGAGGATTTCATGTATGTTTTCCAAATTCAGAGAATGTACGGCACATATTGGGCAGCCGAAAGTGTATGTTTTAATAGCAGAAATGTTCTGATATGAATGCTTCTGATGCTCCGGTTCCCAAATGGTGCAAACTGGCGATGATCCCAAATTTTAACCTGAATTCAGCGATATTGAGTAGCCGCATTTCCTGTTTGAAATAAATGACTATTTTAAATGTTCAAGCAATAAAGCTTGTGACACAGGACTCTGCCACATCATTAGCTTGTCATGTAGTAACAATTCATATTCTTATCATCTGGACCCGTATTCTTGGTGTATTGCACAAAGACTGATTTATTCCCTTTTGATTTCATTCTTCCATGATAAAATCCTTAGAAATCCAGATTGCATGATAGAAACAAAGCATTACTAAAACAGATGGCCTGGTAATGTGTATGAATGCAGCAAACTAGATTAACTGGGATGACTAGGGATGCTTTGTGACCTGATAAATCTTCTCAGCATTTGTCAGGGAAAATGCTCTTTAAATCTTATATTTATAGCAACACAAAATTATTTCAACAACTATTTCTCTTTGAGAAATGTAGCCCAGGTTTGAAATGTTCTACTGCTTTGATGTAAATGACAAAGTAGAACAGGTATAACAAAGGTATCTTTGACTTTTACGAAATTAAATTTTTTTTATTTTAGAAACTAATTTATATATAGATTCTATATATAATTAGTAAAAAAAAAACAAAAAACCATAAGGATTCGCAGATAAGACAACAGGGGTGAAAGTGGATGGTGAGTAGTTTTCTTATGTTAGTTACATAATTAATTAGGTTGGAAAAAAAATCTGTCCATTAAGTTCAACCCTTCCATACACCCATAAGTTTAATCAAAATATATGTATATTTCATGATCCGAAGCCAGTCGGAATCACCATGGATCAACATTACCTAATTTACTTGTGATAACGCTGTATGCATTCCATCTCTAGAAACATATCCAACAACTTTTTGAATATATGGAGTGAGTTGGTCAAAGCAACTTCAGAAGGCAGTCTATTCCACAGTTTAACCATCCTAAAAGTAAAGAAACCTTCTCTACACGTAAGCAGATAGCTCCTTTTTTCCAGTTTTGAGTGATGCTGAGGTGTTGTCGGGAAGGTATGATTTATAAAAAGAGCTACAAAAGGTCTTCGTATTGACCTTGGACATACTTGTAAAGGTTTCTAATATCCCCATGAAGGCGTTTATTTTCTGCAGAAAAAAAAAATCCCAATATGGACAGCCTTTTGTCACAGCTTAAATTTTTCATTAATTTTTGTAGACTTTCTATTTGGATTAGATCCTTTTTTTGTACTGGCGCCCATAACTGCACTGCACATTTCAAATGTGGTCTTATCAGTTATTTATAAAGAGTCAAAATGATGCCTTCTGCCTCATAAAACAAATAATGTGGGACTTAATCCAGTATCCGTGGCACATTAAAAGGTTTGGGAACTTGATAGCCTATGATGCTCAGCTAGTACTCAGGCTGTGCAATTCAGGAATCCCCACCTCCTTATTGGCTGCTAGTAGCATCATTTGAAAATAGTAATGATCTCTGAGAAGGAGAGATAGCCATGCATTCAAATGTACTATCTTCAAGACATTTTCATGTAAAAGAGCTACCTTAATAATAACCCGCAAAAATAGTGATGATGAAGGTTCCCCCCCTCAACAATAACAGGCGCCAATGTGAGTGCTTCGCACATCAGTGCAGATTACCAAGGGTGATAATTTTGGTTGTATTAGCTCCTGTATGTGGCATATTTAATGGGCTCATGTATGTGGCATATTTAATGGGCTCATTTATGTGGCATATTTAATGGGCTCCTGTATGTGGCATATTTAATGGGCTCATGTATGTGGCATATTTAATGGGCTCATGTATGTGGCATATTTAATGGGTTCATGTATGTGGCATATTTAATGGGCTCCTGTATGTGGCATATTTAATGGGCTCCTGTATGTGACATATTTATATTTCTTCGGAATGTAATAGCCTAAATTTGATTTGAGTACTATGATTGTATGCAATATATGTTTTTGACTCAAAAAACTTTGACAGTATAACCTAGACATTACTTTTGACTGAGAATGCATAAGAATAAAAAAATATTGAAAATGATCATAAAAATTGGGAAATTTCAACTTTATTGGGTGTTCGGTGTTTTGTTACATCTTCTTTAACCATTGCAATACAAAATATAACAAGAACGTCATACTGTAGAAAAAAAACATGTAAGCAGATATTACCGTATTTGCTGGAATATAATACGACCCTGATTATAAGATTATAAGATTACAATACGCGCAGACATCCTCCGCTGCTGCCCGGCACTTCTATGATGAGCATTGCGCAGACATCCACCGGCTGTTAGAGAGGGGGATCCAGCTCCCCTGCAGCTTTGCGGGCGACCTGTATCCCAGTCTTATATAATCTGACCTTGATTTGAGGTCAGATTATAAGACGACCTTATATTCGAGCAAATACAGTTCTATCTTATTAATTAAAAGATTTTCTATACTTAGAACGTTTGGCACCCTTCCTCTTTTGCTTCCTGTCGTCCTGCACCTGCACTTTATGCTGAGAGACTCAAGCTATCAACAAAGAGCTATACTGCTGCTATCCTAAGAGCCGTTTTTTTTTGGCCTAGACCCAAGTATTACCATTTGGGAGAGGATTTACCAACGTTCATCCTTAACCAGCTACACTATGATGTATTTTTTTTGCGTTTTCTGTTTCATGTGTCAAACTTAAAACAAGCTGCTAAAGATACGTTTTTATATTTACACTTAGCGCACCTTTCACGTTTTTATTTTCACTAGTTAATCAATTTTGGTGGTGGATAAGGGGGTTGCACCACCTGATTGGTTGCTTCACTTTATACACTATTAGAGCACCATGTATTCCACGTTTTTCACTACTGTTATTGGACATACAGACCAGGCAATTATTTAAAATAAATATTATGTCTCAGGCGAGTTTCTCCACTGCCACATATACTAAATAAAAGACAAGACTAAAAAAACAAGAAGACCTTAATGATAAGTTACATTTACTAAGAAGCACATCATGTGGAAGTTGTGTGTTATGCAATGCTGGATCAGTGTAAGAAATCTCCCAGTGTGTATCAAGAGAAAAGACAAAATATTTTTTTCAAAATGTGGGGAAGGGGGGTCAATTGGGGACTGAAAAAAAAGGCACAGAAAGATTTGGGGATCCTCTGCCCCAATGTTGTGTTCTGCCTTTATTGTATTTAGGCTTGGATGCTCTCCCAATCGATTGGTTATGATAGCTGGGTTCAGTATTCCTACCATGAGGCACTGTAACTAAATTCTTGTTATCGTAAAGGACAGGGCCAGCCCTACGCTTCCTGGTGCCCTAACCGATCAAGTAGTAAGCCCAGGAACATATCGCAGCAGTAGTAGCAGCATGCCTAGCTGACGAGATAGCCTCCATGGTCCAGCTGCTCTGGTAGGGGAGGCCTGTTATAACGACTATTGAATACTGAAATCATCATAAGGGTTACTTACTTAAAAACACCATGATGTACAATGTATTAAAAAGTCACTCTAATTTTGGTTGTTTATATTTTGTTGTTTTCTATTTTTTTTTTACATTTTTACTTTTCCGTTCAACACTCACTGCAAATACAACTTTGACTGCTAAAACAGTGTGTTGTCCTCCATTGCAGCAATCAAATGGTTGAAACACATGGAACAAACTGTTTGGATTACATATGTACCTCACAAAAATGTTCTTTGAAGCACTCAAAATATATTTTTTATGTGCTTTCATAGAAACCTAAACATTTCTTTGTATTTCTAATATATATTTTGTTGTATGGCAAACTTCCCAGACTATTGGTACAATACCACAAAGAAATAGGAACCAAGCATCAAAATTACTATTTTTTTTTTAGCATACTCTATAAAAAGTTGGGGTGAGTTCAAAAGTAAATTCTGTAGGTTAACAATGCATTATCTTCCCTGACTAAACTGAATTATGGGAGACATAGATCAATCAAACATGAGCACATTTATTTGGTTGTAAAATAATAGATGGACGCAGGGCTCAAGTACTTCAGACGTGAAGCCGCCATCATGTGCTCCCAGACATTGTTAGTGAAATTGGCATCAGGATAGAAACAAACAGCTGTCCGTCATAATAGACTGCCGTGTCGGGCAGCATGGAGGATGTCTGCAAGTATCGTGCAGACATCCCCCGGCTGCCCCCACTAGCCACCAGGGATCAAGGTAAGGGGAAGGGAGGGAGGGGGGGCAGAGAGACAGGGGGAGGGAGGGGGGCAGAGAGACAGGGGGAGGGAGGGAGGGGGACAGAGAGACAGGGGGGACAGAGAGACAGGGGGGAGGGAGGGGGCAGAGACAGAGTCAAGGGGAGGGAGGGGGTTAAGAGACAGAGACAAGGGGAGGGAAGGGGTTAAGAGACAGACAAGGGGAGGGAAGGGGTTAAGAGACAGAGACAAGGGGAGTGAGGGGGTTAAGAGACAGACAAGGGGAGGGGGGAGAGAGAGAAAAATGGGGGCAAGGGAAAGAGAAAGGCAGCATTGGCACATCAAAAGAAATAAAAACTAGAAATACATTTTTTGATATCATAATTTTTTATTAAAAAAGCAATTTACATGTGAATATATACAAGTTTAACTTTTTTCCTATAGGGTAGTCTTATATTCAGGCTTTTAGTTTTTTCCTAAAGGAATATCCAAAGTTTGGGGGGTCGTCTTATAATCAGGGTCGTCTTATAATCGAGCAAATACGGTATTTGAGCCTGTGACTAACTTAGCGCACCAACCTTTTTCTCTTCCTTATTCGCCATCAACGTGCTTCCTGTCTTGAACGCTGCCTATCTAACTGATTTAATATGTTGTCTGATGCCTGCCCTGACATTCTGGTTTTAAGATGTTTTATTAAGTCAAAGTGTATGCATAATTACAGTTTTATAGATGATGGTGTCACAGTTCAATCAGCAACATGGTTTAGCAGTGTGGCTTATTAGACTTAAATTATTGAATAAAGTGTAACATATAGTAGAAAGGTCAAACAACAAAATAGTAAGTGGGGAATATGAAACAAAAAGGGGATGTAGGAATAGGAATAAGAAAACAGGGCTTAATGGACAAGATCTCTAGGGTCACAGGTTGAAGTAGAGCAGTGCTTCTAAGTTTCTTAGAAAGCTTTTGAGTCAGACTTTCGAGAACTTAAAATTTTGGTGGGATATTTACAATAGTGGTACTAGCAGAGGCCATACGTATGTGGGTCTCATAGCTGTGTATATGTAAATGCTCCAACAGTAGTTGTAGGGCGTAGTCTGAGTAGTTGCTTCAAATTTTGGGATATTAAAGAGAATATAAACCCGATTAGAAAAGTATAGAAAAGGCAGAAGGATATAGTGCAGGTAGCTCCCAATCCGGACTGGGCACTGTAGGAAACATGGTAGATCAATAGGGTGGTGGCGGATGAGCTGTCTCTTGTCTTTTTTGATTGGTATCTGATGTCCACTTTGCGGAGTGCTGCTGTTACAGGGCAGGGTGCTCTCCGTGTTTGTAGAGTTATGGATTTAAGTCAGGGGAAAAGAGCAGTTTGGCTTTTGAGGTTCTCAGGGGGTTTCATAATGCCCTGACATTTTCTTCCCCCTCTTATCCTTTCCACTCCTTTCCATATGTTTTTTTCCTGCCTCCCCCTTTTTTTATTCGCTTGGGCCAGCTGTAAAATAATCACCGTTAGTCTCAAAAATGACTACATCACATTTCAACACTTATGGTTCCTGCCATAAGACCAGCATCATTCAACAGAGGATACAAATAGCTAAACATTTTTTAATTTTCATTAAAAAAATCCACAATTAATAGCAGCTGTTCCAACCATTTGTATTACTTGTCAATTACAAACTGCTTAACGTATTTCATTAAGACTTTCTATGAACTACTTCCTGGTGTTACATTATTTAATTACTATACAGAACGACGGAAATTTTGACAATGGCACCTGTTTTACACAGAGCAGAAAACGGACCTTTATCAACAAATTCAAACATTCTGTCCACCTGGCAAACTGAGAGAATTATTTGAAAAGTCTAACAGAGTAATATGAAACAAATGCTGAGTGATCGCAAAATCAGTGCCATATCCCACAAGCCATCCAAATATTACGTTTGGGCAATCTGCAAGAAACATATGGATATAGTTGGAAAGTCTTTGTTTTTTTTTTTATCATTATTATCAGGCAAATTAAAACCTATTGAGTTTGGAAAAGCATAACTTAAAGAAGCACGGCATGGAAAGTAAAAGGGCTGATTTAAATACAATTAAAAACGCAGCATAAGAAAAATGCAAGTAACAAGGCCTAAGTTATATGGAAGTCCCTTTAAATTAGTGAAATGATTCCCAAACTAGCCCTCAAGACCCATGTACCCATATATATGTATATGGTGTATTTGGCTAAATCAGACAGACCCATTGCAGACAGATGTATAAACTTAAGCCATGAGTTCTCCATAGGAGAAAAGAGAAGAGAAATGTTTCCCCCGGGCCGGGAAAAAAACAAAAGCCGGCTCCACCTTAGAGATAAATCATACCTTTTGTAACAGTAATCGGTGATGAGGTGCTGCGTCCGGCTGTGCAGATAGCCAAATGTACAAACCAGAAACAAAAAAAATAGGACGTTGGCACTCTCCAATCCGAGTATAAACAAAGTATTTATTAATCCAAGAAAACCGACCAAACAAAAAATATTGATATATTCAGTGGAACATGTGCAGGAGTGCAGACAGGAGATAGATTGCCGTACGCGTTTCGTGCCTACTGGCACTTAATCATAGGCTGCCAATTCTGAAGAGCTCAATTACATTTACTAAAGCAAATATCATGAAAGCTTAGAATTTTGTTCTTATTAAAAGGCATTATATTCTGCCTCATGTATAAAAAAAAAAGACAGCGTGCACGCTAATTTTAGCACTGACGCAGTTTGTCTCATGACTGGACTCATCGAGTAGCTTTAGCACAGAATTAAATTAGAAGTTTAGTAAATATTCTTATTTTAAGGGAAAACGGAATCCAGACACACAATTAATGCATATGACTGAAGTAATGGCCTCATAGATATATAGTATTTGTTATCTATGTATGTATCACCTCTTTGCAGAACATTATGTGGGGCAATTATGTAATACTGTACAAGCTGAATTGTACAAATCTGTGTAACCTCAAAGACATACCTCCCAACTTTGCCCCCCGGCAATTCGGGACTCCGGGGGGTGGAGTCTGTAGTGTGTAGGGGGTGTCAGTGCTACCGCTCTTGTGCAGTAACACTGTGACCCATTTTTGATCCTGGTTTCTGAAGCCAGGATCGCTACTGCGCATGTCCACAATGCTGTGCATGCCCAGTAAGCATTCTCTGGTGTCTGGGACACAGGATTGCGTGCCTGAGTCCTGCTGTCCCTCTGAGCTCTACCTCTGTCCCAAAAAGCGGGAGAGAGGTAGTGTGCGGCGGGACATGCCTCCAAAATCGGGACTGTCCTATGCAAAGCGGGACAGTTAGGAGGTATGTCAAAGAGACTCTGGCTTGAGAAATTGTGGGTAAAAGAAAATGAAGCAAGCTTAGTGCTTCCATACAGCGCGTGGATAAGCATATCCTTTAGTTCTCTATTGTCAATCCTTCTTACACTTCATGAAAATATTCATGGACACTAAATATTGCAGGGAAATAATAAGCCTCAAAATATTATACCTTTTATTGGGGCTGGACACTGGGCTGTTGGACCAAATCAAATAGTGAAAATGACAGAAGTAATAAGGCCATGAAGAGGTAACCTCCCAGCTCTGGATTCTGACACTGAAATGCTAGCCTCTTTCCCTGGTCACTGACAAATCAGCTGGGCATATGTTTTTAACCCTTGACACCCTACGGGTTAAACAAAAAGTTTAATTGACCTTTAAGGGAACTAAGCCCATAAGCATCTAAGACCGTTCATCCATGAGAGATAAGTGTTTGTAACTGCTTTACATAGTTATGACTGAGCATGTCGATTCCGGCCAACACATGTCTCGTGTATGCTTTCACGACTAGCTTAATGCAGACATGAATAAACATAAATACAATGAATAGATTCCATTGGTTAACTTATCTGTATCACGGTGAATGCTATCATTTGGAAACAGTGGGAACTATTCACAAAAACTGAACTGACAAATGAACTGCAAAAATCAGGCAGTGACATTGGAATTTGAACGATATCAAGATTCTGGCTATTCAGTTCAGTTTAGTTGGTAATCCTGGTGTGTTATGAGAATGGTCTTGCCAGACATCACAATAAACAACATTTGCCTATTTCCAGACATTTTCTCAGTTTATAAAGTTGCTTGGAAAAGCAGGTCATCTATCCTGCAACTTAACATGTCTTCCTTTTTGCTCATTGGCTTGTTCTTTGGATCATAAGATAAGTAATTTCACATTCAATAAGTACCAGGTTGAAAAAAAAAAAATCTATAATCCTGTAAAAATATATGTAAAATAATTTGCTTATGGTTAAATAGGATTGTTCACATTTCCATAATCGGGTACTTTTTAGTATGAAGTATAGCTTCCCACAGCGTATCCTACCTTCATTATGTTAAACATTTCATCATAAAATGTAATAGGAACTTGGAAAATAGCATTGTACGTTTTTTATTTTCTTTTGTCTAAATGGCTTTTTAATCTCGTAAGAGATAAATCAGTTCCTTAGGCTGTTTTTCTGCTATCACCGTGTTCAGAAAACTACAGAAAGTTTCCCAGCTTTACTTTTTAAGCTAAAACTTATCTATAGCAGAGGGCATTTACAGGCAAGTTGTTTTTACTGAGAGAAAGCCTTATTGATTTTGATGCAGTCTGTGTGTGTTTATCGATTGGCCCCATAATTGAACCACTTGTGCCGTAACACATAAATCCCTTTTAAGCTTATCTTTTGAAATGAAAGGATCTCCTTTGGCATCTTTTTGTGGTTTGAGCACTCCTCTTGAAACACTATCTGCACACATATTGTTACACCTCTTTGTGTTGTTCACCTGGTTTTGTGCCATTGTCAAGCAACATAATGTAGCGCTGAGTTGTTCGATTAGACATCCACAACCAGTAAAGAAAGGGATGGGTCAACTTCCAAGTGACCTCTTTCAGCCAATTTCCTGTTGGATAATTCCCTTTCAGTTCTATAAAATACATCTGAAAAGTTTCTTATAAAATCATTTATTAATATAAACACAAGGCCGATCAGACAAGCCCATCACTGAACTTTACTGAAGCTGTTTATTTAATGGTAACTAAATCACTGGATCAGGACAAAGGCCTACCACTAACCATGATAATTACACCAATTTCCCAGATTCGGCTGAATAACCTCTAGTATCTTCAGCTTACACTTTCTTCTTAACTTTTATTGGAGACCATTAAAGCGACTTAAACATTATTTTTACAGGGAATGAAGAGAATTAAAAAAAAAAAAAAAAAAAGATCTGTACAGTGTGCTAGCAGAACTACAAGAAACTGTAATGAAAGTAAATTAAAAGAAGAATGGGTCTCTGGAGTGTCCATCACCTTGTGGTTTAATATTCAAATTACACATTTCTTATTGAAAGTAGTCCATGTGCATATCAATAACCAGGTTTGCTATTCTATCACAATCAGATTTTTTCCCACCGATTCCACCTTAAAAGGAAACTACCACTTACATAAGATGTAACTAGATTACCCATGCATTTAAAACAAACACATATATAAGATGTATGCCACAGATTTTTTTTCTATGTTTGAATTAATTGCATATAAAAGTAAAAATAAAATGAGTTGTTTATCTCCAGCATCCATTTTGCAAATTTTACCCATAATACAATATTCTCCAAAATATTCCAGCAAGTCTCACTTTATAACTGTGGCCAGAGCCTGCATGATGATGGCATAAGATACACCCTTCCACTCTCACTGGCTCCTGTGTGTCACTAGTGGGCAGGACTAGTTGGCTGTGTACCTTTGTTTTTACCTGCCTTCCAACAAAAAGAGAGGAGATTGACCTGATCAAACAGGATCATAACCTTGCCCCATTACCCTCCCATTCAGTTCTGACTTATAGACTGCATTCGGTGTCCCTGGCCCCAAAGTGAGATACTAGTGCTGTAAAGTCACTGGGGGGTGGCACTGAAAACCACTATATTTCACAAAATGGCAGCACCCAGTCACACATGTTTAGTAAAATATTTCATAAAATAAACTCACATAACAAAAACAAGACATATCTGAAATCAACAATGCAATACAAACAAACCAAAAAAACCCTCTTCATTTTTGGTGGGGGTGTCTCTTTAATGATTCCTTGCCTTCCTCTAACCTTAGGGGAATTTCATGCTAGCTTTGATATGATAAATGCTAATTTTATGCTAATAGTAATACTGCAGACTCAGGGTCAGTTTATCTAATCCACTCTCCATCCTTATGATTGAACTCACTAGTACATGAAGTGATTATTAGTGTATAACACTAATACACTAATACCTAAGAGCACATACCTTTTTGTGATACATTACTCTGTAATGGTAAAATCCACGTACAGATAATACAATGCTTACCTCATGAGTGAAGCATCTACACAGCGTGTCTCACTAAGAACTACATTTAGAAAAATGTTTACTTGGTGAAAGAAAACCATGGTGGTGACCTGATGCAGGAATATTTCTAGACCACCCAGAATGGCATGAGTCATTTATACCCCATCTTGTCTCTATCTTTTGTTTTTTAATTAACCAGCATACTCATACCTTCATCTCTTCCTAATGAGTTTGCTTTGTTTCTATCCATTGATAAGATTGAATCCTTTGCAGGCCAACCCTTTTGTCAAATGCTTCCATGTATCAAGGTACTGTATATGTAATGAATATACATATTAATATCTAACACAAGTTTAACATTATTTATCCCAGAGGTAACAGTTTGCTAAATATCAGACAATAAATCAGCTCAGGTATTCACTGCAGTTAAAACGTGCCAACTTGGAAATTAACCTTGGGGGCTATAAAATTAAAATATATTAATATTTGGTAATTTTTTTGTATTTAAATGAATGTTAGTTCTACTAATAAGGATTTACCTCACTGCTTCTCACGCCTCACAAATGAAAGTTTTTTTTTTTAACAAAGCTCATTATTGGTCATTTACAAAATGTTCTTACCTTAGAAAGTACAGACAAAACAAAACTTTCATTTAAAATTGTAGGTGGAAAAACTAGCTGTGTGGCCTGAGGCAATGGATGGACCTCTTTTGTTGGTAAGCGTATGTTAAGACAAATACAACCTATGTGTCTACATACACTTAACTAGGTTTATTAGACAGTCCATAAACTAAAAGTAATTTGATGTAATGGTTTTATTGACTTTTGTTAGTATTTGTCCCCTGTTCACGATGGGAATCTATAAATAGGTTTAAAAACAAACAAAAAAAAAACATTTTATTTTTGATAAAAACATGGTCAACAGTATGATAAATGTAACATACTCAAACAATAACGACACATAATAATGATATGTTGAAAAGATCACATCGTAATTATCTCATGCCATCATAAAAATTATTATCAATACATTTTTTATAAATACATATATATAAGAAAAACTATATGATAATGGATCTCCATTTTTCTGTAATGTTTAGTGTAAACTAAAGAGGTTTTATTATATTTCAGCCTAAATACCAGAGTATGGTCTCATGATTTTTAACAGACTCTCATGAAACACGTTCTGCAGAAAACTATCATATCCTAGATGTGCAGTTGTCAAATATGATTCTAGTCTGTTTCTTTAATTATTTGTCATTTAAAACCATTTCCCATAGTTGAAACACAGACCTAAAAACCAACAACAAAAATAATAACAAATGAACACAAACAGGCGATGAGTCCTCACATTACAAACACTCCTTTCTGTCCACCATGTTGCAGAGCTCCTTTCCCGCCAAAACACTATTAAGGAATGGTAAAATGTAGGAGAATTGACAGCTTTTTCTAGCTATGCTGGTTACGCTGAAGAGCGGTTAAGATGACACAGAGGACTCTAAGAGAGATAAGACATTGTACGCAGCTTTCAAAATCACAGCCAATATGTCATCCAGAAGGTATGTTTTTCCTACAGTAAGTATCATGTGTGTTAAGAGCATTCCTCCAATTTCCAGGCAATGAGGTGATGCATGGATGGGCTCTTGTTTCCCATCTGGTCAGGTTTATCTGATGTAAAAAGCAAAAGAAAAAAAATCTCCTGATTACAGATTTGATTGGTTATCTTTCAAACACACGTGTACTGAACTCTTTCAGCACAGTAGACCTCACCCTGTACAAGATAAAACTATCGGATCTCAGCATGCAAGTGCTACACTGAAACAGCATTATGTGGACATAATGTAGGGGGCATTCCTTTCTAACACGTTACTATAATAATAATACAATTACTATCACATAGTGTTAGAAGATCATGGTGTGTTAAATTGTGAATTCATTTCTAACAATAAAATCAGACAACTTAAAAAATGTATTAAAAGAAAAAAAGGTAAAATCAGAAGTGCAGAAACAAATTGTCCACCTTATCAGCTCATAATGAATGTTCAGAATTATAGTTTCTGTGCTATTCTGCTTTCCAGGAATTCCTAGATGTCTTTGCTACTTTATTACTTGGACAGTTATTCCAGGTTTATATCAGTAGTAGCAGCAGCAGCATTTATATAGTGCCAACAATTTAGATGGAATAGGGAACATGAGAACTTAAGGTGAGTGAGAGAACAGGAGAAAAAGAGGGGAGCAGGAGGAAAAAAAAATAAAATACATTGTGGCAATGGAAGGCATTGGGTGACTGTGTAAGCCGAGTGCGTCACATTACTAAATGGGTGATCTAGGTTATCTAGGGGTCTGTATTGTAAACCTGCAGACTCCAGTCACATAGGAATTAAAGTTTTTGTGGACTGCAGGTAAGTATAGCGAGTGAGGTAGTTAATACTGCTAATAGTTGTGTATTGAGAAGGGAGATTGCTAAGAGAGGTCAAAACCAAACCTATATTGGAAATTAGCATGGGGCAAGTATCTACTATCCTGTGTAAAATATATTTTACATTTTCTACCAAGTCTACCACCTTCTAACTTTAAGTTATGAGTATTCCTTTTTCTAAAAATGATACCTTCAACTTTGATCCCTTAAAAGACAACTGTCCCAAAAAAATAGTTATGCTTAACTGAAAGATTGCATCAAGTCAAATACAAATAAAGTACTGTATTGAGCTGTGTGTGCCTGTATAGCTCTATTAGGGGGCTAACAGTTTGACATTTTTTTTCAGAATCATGGGTCAGGTGAAAAAGGATCTGACCCAAGATGTCTGCCACCTTACAGAGCTATGCATGGGAAGAGGGCTCAGTAAGGTGCTTTATTTTCTTTCATTAAATAATTTCTATTTAAAATGCAAACACTTGATGCAATCTTTCAGTTAAACAGAACTTATTTTTTTTGCTGACAGTTGTCCTTTAAAAAGTGTAACTTTTTGTGTTGTACATTTTTAACTTTAAGCTGTAGTGAAAATGTCTAATCTTTACATATGAGAAATATACCATTTCTGTAGATAATGTTCCCATCTCCCTCCTTCCGGGAGAGAACATGCTATAAGACTCTCCAGTCAGGTGCGCGAGCGTCTAACATAAGATATCAGCACAGTGTGTTTTGGTTGAATCCCTGCTGCCCGTCGTCACACCTACCATCTTGCGAAGGAACACAATAGAATTCCGCTGTTTTTTGTGATAAGCTAGACGCAGTGCGTCTAGCTTATCACAGGCTCAAAAATATACACGTGTAAATTAGGCCTACCAAACAGGTGTGAGTTTGCTGCATGCTTTACAATATGTATCTCTAAACATGTATTTATTGCAGGTTTCTTTCAAGGGATGTGCCTGAAATGTGGGTCCTCTGAAGTCACTAGTACTCAATTCTTACACCAAATCTCTACACCGTGACCGTAACACTTTCCAAATGCTTCCCCCAGAAAATAAGGCAACAATTGTCAACAAAAAAAAAGAAATGAAAGGGGCAGTTCCACCTACACCGTACATAAAATTATTTTTAGATAAGCCCAGCATCCTGGTCCTTCAAATAAAATGTAACCACTTTATTACTGTTGTTATAGCAACAGTCTGTCTCCAAGCCCTTCTAATGGATGTCAGTGAATCTAGAATTTTCCATGTAAAACTACAGGAGGAGGTTAATTGTTTTGAAGTAAAAATAAGTGCATTTCACATATACGGATAGCCCCAACTGCCAGGCCTTTTGGGACGGAGGTAGAGCTCGGCAGGAAACTAGGATTCAGGATCCCAATCCCATGGTCCTGTCGCAGGAGAATGACTACTGTGACACTGCTACCGCGCATGCACGGTAGGGCTGTCCGTTTCACTGACACATGAGGTCCTGATTTGGGGGGTGGGGGTGGGGGGGGGATATGGGAGCTATGTATATTAAACACATCTATGTACATAAACAACATACAGAAAATAAACTGGGTAGACTTGCCCTTTAACTTTTTGTTTTTATATATCTTCAGAATACGGGATCCAGTACCCAAGATCATTTACAACTTTCCATGAGACTTTGTTCAACCCACTGAACTTTCACTTGTGCATTTTAATAAGGTATTACTAGTGAAACTGACCTGTAATAATTTGGCTGTTTTGATTTGGAACCACTACTGTCAAGACTGTTTTCGTTCTGACTAATATTGGAGAAAAGTAAAGTTAATGTAAAACCAATACACACAGGTCTGTTACTTAATATATTTCATTTGACTTGAGATAGTATTTCAAAGGAAACATATTGGAAAAATGTGGTTTCATTCCAAAAATATTGGTAAAATTAAAAAAAAGATTGAATAAATCATAAACTGACATCTGCTAAAGAGAATACGACTTACAAATACAACTGAAAGTATTCCAAGTTCAATTCTAAAGTAAGGATCTAATTTTTTTTTTTTTTTTTTTGCAAATGCCGTTTTTAATAAAAACAGCACAAAAAAAAAAAAAGAAAGAAATTAGTCTGAAATATGGACTGAAAGGAAACCTCTGCATCTTTTCTATTGTCATTTTAATCAAAAGTTTAAAATCAGATTGGTCCCTTTAGGAATTACTCTTTCCAGAGATTTGAAAAACAGTTCTACAAATGTCAGCCTAAAGGAAATGATTTAGCACAGCTACAAACAAATTGCGAGCTCTGTATCCATGAGAGATGTGAGTGTATTAAAGGGACAGTAACCCCTTTTTAACAAATTTAGAGTTGTGAGTTAAGTTTCTTTCAGATACACTACCAGAACACTTACACTTCCCTTGATATCAGAAGTCCACTACATCAGTCCTATTAGAGAAGAAATCAAGCTCACTGACTATGTTTTCAGCAATTAACTGGAGTGTAATCACTGATAATAAACAAAGCAGGGAATATTTTAACTATGAATAGAAGTTGTGATTTAATACAAATCACTATTTTCATGAACAAATTATTCTCCAATGTTCGATAAAATGTGTACCATTATGCTGGGTAATTACCCCCCATTTTTAGCTGCCAATTTGACCTAGTCCTTTATGTGATTGGAATTTACCCTAGAAAAAATGATCCATTTAGTTTTTTTACATTTTAGCTTGACTGTCCCTTTAAGGATAGTTAGTGTATATTTATTAAAGGGGCAGAGTGTTTACATGAATGATCAAAACGGTAGATGAGTGGAGCATGCATTTTCTGTTGCCTGCTCCAATTTCCAATGTATGTTTTATTCAGCATGCTCCAGCGTGCTTCTGTCTGGAGTGGACCTCAGAACACTAGAACGGTTTCCTTTATGACATTAAAAGGCACACCAAGCCGAGACAATCGCAGACAGCTCTTATTCCTACATACATTTATTAAGAAAACAAAAACAGCAATGCAATCTGCAAGTTAATTGTACAAAGTAATTATGTGGGAAGAAAATGAAAGGGATACCCAAAGTTTGATAAAATAATAAACATGCCCTGCTTGTAACCTTTTCTTTAGGAAGCAGTGTCACAATCCTGAGGCCTGCACAAATGTTCAGAATAAAATAAACACAGCATTTATTGATCTTTACTTTTAAAATAACTAAAAGGTAAAAGTAAACGTTTGTGTCCACAAACAGGCACATGCCATAAGATCAAACAAGGGTAAAGAAGTCACATGTTCTGGGGTCGTTTGGGCAGGATATGGTCTCTCCCAAGCAATGTTTTCACTGGTAAAATCATACCCCAGTGCTAATGCACACAGCAGCACTAACATGTTGGCGCCACAAGTGACAAGCCTGACTGCAAACGGGCCTTAGTATGGTCACTAGGCAGGATCAAAAGAAACATAGCTGAGGTGATGTGTGCAGATGTTTGACCCAAGATGCAAAGCGCCAACTTAGCAGAGGTATACAATTTAGAGGACCTTGTTAAAATAAAAAAGATGATGGACTGCGGAACCAAATGATGTTAAAGAAATCCCTTTTGGTATTGTCCTTTTGAATAACTTTGCCTTGGTACTGTAGGGAAGAGTTATAAGTGGACTCACTAAAGGCAGTTCTGCAGACCATGTGCCTGTGTTCTGGGATATCGCAACACAGTTTGGTTTACGGCTTGTTGACTAGCGAAGGTTGTGTGGTACTTACACGGTTCATTCAGATGTTGGTTACCACACTGAATTCCATGAATTTAGCATATGAAACACTTTTTAAATTTGGTGACAGGTTTGTTGTATTTTCTGTGCTGGACTTAATTGTTGCATTTATTGTTTTATTGCTATTTATCACTGGTACTCTGTATTGGCGGTTTGTATCTATTGCATTAAATTTTCAGCTCACCACATTTTTGGAACATTGTGTAACATTTCAGAATGCCAGTTTTTCTTGTATTGTTACAATAAGCAATGGTTATCTGAATAACTAGAACCTCATACGGCAAGTCATTTGTTTGGGGATTGGACCCAAATTCAGTGTAGAAAATCTTTATTGAGGTTTAATGCTATATACAAATGTGAACAGTGGAGACCATCCTCACTCCCAACACTCAGAGGCAACACCCAACGCGTTTTGTCTAGATATGTCCCTTCTTTACCAGCAGAGCCTATGAGCAGCAGCTTGACATGTCTCAAAGCCCTTATACCTCTTAAAAGCCCATAAAAATATACCTAGAACCTCTTTATTTGGAAAAACCTGATGACCCCACATTCACAACCAACAGAATAACATTATCACTACCGTCACTATGTGAAGATTAGGATGGGCATTATAAATAACCAACACTCAATGGTAAAAACACAAGCCCCTCCCTTACACAGGGGTAAAACCCATCAATATTTTCTGCCCCAACAATATCACAATAGAAATCATTTTATTAGAGAACCCAGAGTGAAACTCCATTGGTAGCCTTTTGTTCTAAATAAACAGGGTACATAGAGCTGCACATTATAAATGAGCTTCCCAACATGCTCGCTGCTGGTACTTTCAGAAAAGCTCCTTTTTATAACTCCAGGCAAAAGGCTTGAAAGGGACTGTATTGTGCCAAAATTACATCTTCCAAATATTAATGCATATTAATGTGCTTTCAAAGTACTTTAAAATGCATGTTTTACATTTTGCATTGCTTAAAATATAAAATACTTACAGCTAGAAGACATTGTGAAATTACAGCAGTTTGCAAGAAACAAGGACTGACCACACTAGCTGAGTAAAAGTCATTTCCTTTTTTGTTTGCTGCCGGAACTAATTTGAATAATGCCATTCAAATGAATCGAATATCCTGTCTCTCTAGTGATGTCATCAGACAATGTGTGCACTGTTAGAGATCCTTCTGTGTACAAGAGCTAGGCCACTCAACAGACTCAATTTGAGGAGGAAAGGAAGTGACTAAATTAAACAAAATTTTATATCCTCAGTGTCTATAGAATCAGTGCTGCCGCACCTGCAGTAAACATGCAGAGTAATCACTGGGGAGGACTGAGCCAAATATTAAAAATGGGATTTATACAGAATGCCTGCATCAAATCACACAGGGATAAAAGCCTGTGCCCTATACAAGCAGTGATCTTCATCTTGCACCAAAGTGAGTTTGGGGACTAGACTGTCCCTATAAGATCCTGTGTCAAGTACAAATATGATGCAACTGTAGGCATGATTGGGGATTTTGAGACTAAACTAACTGTTTAATGGACAATAGCCTACTGAGATAAGATTCAAAACAGCTGACAATCTGAAGATTGCTACACCTGTTGTAAACTGGTAAATGCTCTAAATGCAGTATCCATTAAAACCTAAGGAGATCAACAGAGGAGTACTATTAAGTTAAATATAACTTCTAATGTTAATATGCTAATTTGGGCAATTCTGCGAGCATGCACTAAAGCATGCTGCCCCCTGGGGAGAAAATCATTATATAAAAACTAGCTATTGACATATTATTAAATAATTATCAGAAGTCTGGAACCGTATCACAGATTACATGCACGTTTTAAGATAGTAATTGTGTTGTTTGTTCATCAAAAATAATTTTACAATAAATATTTAGTTAGGGTGCAATAACCCCAAACATCTTTATTAAACATAAATGACAAGACAATTCATATACATGTATTGTGGAAAGTTAATTTACAAAAATCACAACATCTGAAATCAGGTGTGCTAGCAAAAAATTAAAAACAGTTAATTAAAACTATTTCAAAAGTTAAACTTGTGTTGTTGGCAAGTTCCATGTGACCATATTATACCCCTAAATTACAATACTCAGCAACACAACGGTCCATAAAGAATCTAAACAATGTTTATATTGTGAATGTAGAGAATGGAAAAGTGATTCATACATTGTATTAGTAGAATTGCATTCAAATGCAAAAAAACCCTCATTTTTTAAATGTGTCTGTGGTGTCTGCTGCTTATGACATCACCTTGTGGCTTGATATGCAAAATCACATGTGATGTCATAAACAGGAGACAATAAAGACCAATTTTAAAGCAATTTTTCCTCTTTTTTAATGCATTTGCTTGCAATTTTGCCAAGTCAACATATAGCTTTTTTTCATCTCTACATTTACAGCATTAGCAATGGTTAGGTTGACCGTCCCACTTTGAGAATTTTTTTTTTATCACAAGGCAGGTGAATATGGTTGCAGCAGCTTCAAGCCCCAAATGGATTTAAGGCATTAAACTTATTTAAGGCATGTACTCAACTAACAGTGGAGACACAGCAGGTCAGGAGACTAGTGCGAGCTGACAGTGTCAACCCGCGCACAGCCAATCAGAGCGGGGGACCTAAGGTGCCCTCTGCTGATCACATGGAAAAAGGAGGATCACAGTGGCTGACCAGACTAGGCTACCTGCTTCCCATGCAACATGGCAGCTGCCAGTCAGGGGTAAACTGGATATGTACTATGATAAATAAAGTTTAGTGTTCCTTTAAAGCTTTAAAATCTCTCACATTTTAACAATGCAATATATAACTCTATTCTTCTTGCAGGAGGATTGCATCAGTTTTGTCCCTGCACAATACATAAGTCAATTTCTCTAACTTCCAACTCACCTTTCGCAAAACTGTAAGCAACTGCTATATTTCAGGTAATAACACACATTTAATCAGTCACGTTATTGGCACATAACTGTGCAAACCATAATGTTAAAGAGGCTGTATCACCTAGACATAGCTTATACTGTGAATGTAGGCAAAATGATTGAAAATTATCTATACATTGTGTGCAAAATTGCAAGCAAATGCCTAAATTAGGAGAAAAGTGTGTTCTGAATGTGTCTGAAATCTCCAGTATATGATTGGAACAGCTCATCCCAGGGGGCACAGGCGGTCTAGGTTATCCTTGTGGGAGTTTGAGCACAGTATTTTAGAATAGCATAGAACTTCCTAAAGGTGGGAAGGGGTTAAAAACTGCTAACCATACAGATCAGTCATGAAATTGGAATGCAGCATTTTAACTGGATACAATGCTCTATATGCACTGTAAATACTTATATTTAATTGAAAGATTGCATCAAGTATAGGCATTTTACATAGAAAAAACTTTTATGGAAGAATACAAACAAAGAACCTTATTGAGCCCTCTTTGCTTGCATAGCTGGACGGACATGTTGTTTAGACTATTGGGCAAGATAAAGGATGATCTAACCCAAGATGTCCACTACCTGGTATTGCTATACAAACAGAGGGCTCAATAAGGTACTTTATTTGTGTGTTTTTTATTTAGGCAGTTTTTTATAAAATACCTATACTTGATGCAAGCTGTTAATTACCGGTAAACTGAGCTCTTTTTTTTATGACAGTTGTCCTTTAAAACTAGGTGTTTAAGTTGAACAAGTTAAGATACAAAATGACTATACCATGGAGTACACACCATGCTAGCTTTTTGGCAAGTGGTGCTGCATAGTGATTTCAGTAATACCATAGTTCATATTCTGTTTATTTTCTATGAACTTCATTCCTACTGTAAACATAGTATTTCTCCAGTGGTATGATAAACAAACAAAACAAAAACATAAGGAATAATACCAGGCAATTGTCTATACAGTGCAGTGGAATAGAGGTATTTAAGACAAACAAATGTATTGGTATTTTTAACACAGGAAAATTTAGTGCAAAACCAGAACTAGTTACATATAGACCATAAACATTCCATGTCTTCTAATAATTTACTTTTGTGAGATTAGAACTACTAAAATAAACATGTTTGCAAGTTAAGCCAATACTTAAAAAGAGTTAATTAAAAAAAATATGGTAATAAAAGTAAAAAAGAAAAACAAATCCTCCCCCCCCCCCAAAACAAACAAACAATCAAAGCACATGGTTTACAGCATTAGACTCACAAATTGATAACCAGCCTGTGCCAGGAAAGTTGTGAGGCATGGAGGTAAAGGCACTTCAAATTAAAGCTATCAATTCTCAACGTCAGGCCTTTAGTCCCACAAATCTTTTAAGGTCTCTTCACATGGTGACAGGTGGCTCTTTTATTAGCACAAGTAGGCATGCCTGAATGGCAAAACTACAGACCGCTCCACCTGTGCTACTGTGGGTGTCCTAAAAGACGATTTAAAGGAAACAGACTCATTTAGGCCACATTTGATTGGTCTAGTTGTAGCCACAGAATGCTCCGAAACAGAATTTTAACTTGGGGTTCCAATGTTACCACAGATACAATTTTTTTTTTTAAATAATCCAGTAGGAAAAAATGTATACCTAAAATCATCAGTGGTGGTCTGAGTTACATAATATCATATTTCCTTTGTTCTTTCAGTGCGATACCTCACAGCTTCCTACTGTGGACTGTTCATGATCAATTTATGAATTACTTTAACCAGCATAAAACCAGCAGCTGTAAGGCACGTTTGGTCATTGGAAAGCATCACATTTTGATTACATTGGAATGTTTCCTCCTGAACAGCCAGCAAGGAGTACTAAAAATAGTCACCTGATTTCCCTCCGGCGGTACCTTACAGCTTTCTCATAATGTTTAATTCTAGAAAAGTCACAAAATATTGCTCTCCAAAAATATTGTTATTCTCCATTGCTCTGAGTAAGAGCAAGACTATACACCTCCAGCCTTTGAGCTGGGTGGTGCTGTGCAGACAGAATTGTAAAGCACTTTGTAGAGAAACACATTGTTCATTCCTATGGCACTCGAGGGGTGGCTAAAGATCAGCAACTGCTATTATTATTATTATAGTATTGGGCTCGCTCTGTTTGAAGTGAGCACGTCACAGTGATACCCAATACTGTGGAATGTGTAGTAGCCGATTTTCAAAGCTCCAGACTTTGAGAATCAGACGCAGTTGAAGGTGAAACGTGAGTTCCTACGGTGAACCATCACATAAACCGACTTTAACAAGCAGTGAATAACTTGTGCAATTGGTGTTCTGCTATTAAGTTGATCCTTTCTAAATCCCACGAAAGGGCAGAGGTTGAAGCTGAACCAGTCTTTACACAAACATACAGTGTAGAACAGTTGTGAAGCAGAACATTAAATACACGTCAAGGTGGCATATCTAAATTATATTTGCTACGCTTCCCAAAGCTCACTGGTAACACCCACAACGCTGTGACTGTAGTTAAAGGGAACAAACCATTTAATAATACATATATTCTAGAGCAGGGGTGTCCAAGTTAGTCTTCACCATTACTGTAAATAAGAAAAATGAATACGTCCCAACACACACATGCATTTCTGATTATGTGGCCCACTTCAGAAAAAACTTGGATGCCCTTGTTCTAGGTTGGATTTGTAACAACAGTACTACTATATGCTGGGAGAACAATGTTTATACATATATTGGGGTCTATTCAATGACCTGAGTTAATTATCCCACGTCATTGAATTCCATAGACTGCAATAGAAAAATGTGAGTTAACAACTCACATTTTTCTATTACAGTCTATGAGATTCATGATATTAGATAAATAACTGAGGTCACTGACTAGACCCCATAATCTGCGTTTTTTTTCTCTCTCGTCACACTCCATGATGGCTCTCTCCCATTGACATCATAGGCAGCTGGCTAATAGAAGAGTTCAGTGCATTAAAGATTGTGCCCATAGATGCTACATGGCTCAGCTAGTGATCCAAAAAAACAAAACAGATGCAACTTCGAAGGCTTTTGAAGTGCCACCATTAAAAAACAGTTAGTAGTCTGAGATTGTGATTGTATAATTGTTTGTTGCAATGTACATTTTACTTCTCTCAACAGCTGTATCAAAAATATTTTACAAACAAATATTGTATTCCTCTCCAAAAAAGAAACTAATCAAAAAACGAAAAAGTTATCAATCGGCATAAATATTTCAATCAGCCAAAAGCACCAAAAACCAATTAGGGCTGACCAACAAACACTATAATAGATGGGATAACATGTTCTTACTTACAATAACCTGAATGATGAATCAGCTGTTACATGGGTCACACTGATATGTATTTGTGAACTGCTCATTAAACACTCAGACCAGCATGTTATATTTAAAGAGAAACATGCAAAAAAAAAAAAGTTCTGTTTAATTGAGAAGATTGCATTATGCGTAGAGGATTTATATTGAAACCATTTAATGTAAGAATACAAATAAAGTATATTATTGATCTCTCTTTGCTGCCAATAGCTGAAACAGGTAGCAGGCATGTTGTTTAGAACCTTTGGTCAGATCTTCCTTCACCTTGATTCAGAAAGGAATATTTGTCTCAAGAAGATATTTTATTTGTATTATTTTATTAAAGAATTTCTATGCACAGTAAATGCAATCTTTCCATTAAACGTTTTTTTGCTACAGTTGTCCTTTAAAGACAAAAGATTGTTTGCCGAGTGTTCTTAATGCCACAGTTACCTCTTACTTGACCAGAATAATGATAATCTTACCCAGAGACTAAAATACAGGAAATATTTGTGCATGATAGACCGGCAAATGTTAGTAAGTAAAACGGCATATGTTGGAAAAGTAGTGGAATCACGATGGAACCTTGCGGATTGTTCTACATGAGGCCCTATAGAAACGTGATGTCAATGTTTGGGACAGGCAGGTGTATACATATTTTTGTATCTTTTAACTACTATGCATTTGGCATACAGGTTCTATGGTGAGATAAAACAACAAGACATACAAATCTATTATATAGTGAAACTTTGTCAGTTTTAAAGGGCAGGTATACATAACAAGTAATATTTTAAAGGGCAAGTAGCCATTGTAATATTGTTTATTTTTTCCATTCAGTAGTTTAAAAAAAAAAAAAAAAAAAAAATGTGTTATGAAAGCAAGCGGACATAATGCTTGCAGGAGATAAGTAATTATATGTTACATATCACACCAGACACTTTATGGAGTTTTGTAGATCTCGGACTAGAGCAGAGGAAGAACACAAGCTTTGGGAAAATGTAAGATCCTCTGCTGATCAATGTGTTCATGTTCATGGCTACAGGTATCGCAAAAAATACGCTATATTTATATCTATGCTATTATACATTATGTGTCAATTCCAGCACAATTTTACTCTCTGAAAATGATAAAACATGGTCTCTGAATGAAACCCCCCCATCAAATCTTGCACAATGCATTTAATGGGAGTTTTGACATCTGGCCAAGTATAACATTGGGTCTGTTTTTCTTAGATCACCGGAACATCGTATGGACATAGCTATATATTTATAAATATTTATACATTTGTTCTTTTATTAACTGTCTATAAAAATGGATTAAAACGTATTTATAGGTTATTATTATAAATTATAACTTAGTGTGCATTTAAGAGATCAGAACGATGTCGCTCATTGGCTGGTCATATATTTCTACCTAGAATCCCTTGCAGCAAAATGTCACATCTGTCATTCACAAACATTCAAACCAAATAATAATAATATAAAAAGGTTAATTCTGCCATTACCATCATACTATATACAGAGTGGTCATATCTGAATGACACATAAGCCCCTTTCTAGAAAGAAGCTCGGTTTCCTGTTACCAGTTCACTTTTTAAACGAAGCTGACTGTCATTGCATTTTCGTTGCACAGAAGTGGATCACGTTAATACTGTACATTTACAGGACAGAATGTGTTCCAAAAAGGAAACTCTTCAAAGTGTAAAGATTACCAGAACGTCTCAGAACTCATTTCTCATATTATAACCAGCAGGAATTCACATTCAGTGTAACTGACCTTGTTATGCCAGTATTTAAGCGAGTGAATTTGTGCCAATAAAAAAAAAAAAAAAAAAAAAGTTATTTGAGTTGAAATAATAAAAAAAAATATATAAAAAGGAAGAATTAGTGTCAATGAGCCGATAAGGAAATGATTGCATTAGAATTGTCCACAGAATAAAATGTTTGGGTTAACCCTTTATCGCAGAGGGTCCATTTCCTGTAATGGAGGACAATGGGCTGTTTTTCTGCAAGGGTGACTTTCTTTGGCTTGAAAGCTTCGTGACATCAGTATGTCGGTTGAAATGGAGAGAAACCAGTTCAGGCATCAAGTTCAAAGCTGGTTTCGCTGGAAGCTGGTAACTTACGAGATTTGGAGTGCTTAGAATATTTCAGACGTAGATAGTCACCCAACTCATCAAGTGCAGTGAGAACCTGTGAAACAAAAAACACATTCAGTGATTCATCTGTGTAACAGATTGAAATGAATAACAGTGTCATAACTGATAAATGACCCATTTTCAGCTGCCTGTAGGGAAGCCTGTTCAGCATTCAGTATGACACTTATGGGGTTATGTCTAAAAAGTGTCAGGAGTTTAATAATAAAAAAAGCACAATCACTGTTTGTCCTCCTCTCCCACAATGCAAACTTATACATAACAAACACAGTTTGACAGAGGTTTCCTGACAAAAATCATTCTTTTCAGCACCTGATTTTCTATACATTAGCTGCGCAACACAAACTAAATATACACATTCAGCGTAGATAACGCAGACTCACGTGAGTTTGCTTTATCCATAGGCGCACATGCTGATTGCACCAGTATTTGGTGCAATCTGCGTGTGCACTTTGTTTATACATGCCCCCCCCTCCCCATGTGTCAGGGAGTTTTATACCTACATCAGTGTGATGGATGCTGGTCACGTTTTTGGTGTAGACTTGGGATAGGGTGATTTACCTGCTGCTTTTGGACTACAGCATTACAAAGGACATTTGTAAATAATTTTTGAAATACATGTTTATTTTTTTTAGATAGATATTGTTCCTTTTAGCTGCATTCCAGCAGCATGCTTTCTGAGATAAAAATAACTTTCAGGTTCCTATTGGCTGAGTACTGTACATCAGATATAAGGAGCAATGAGGCAGATTATGATCCATCTCACTTCCCTGATATGTGCAGCATTCCACATAGCCTGCTTCCATGCTGGATGTGGGCTAAGGCAATAAACGCCATGACAGAGGAAGTAACGAGGAAGTGGTGGGTGCCCATGTGAACTCTCATCAATGCACAGTCAGCAATAACCTCTTGCAAATCACCAGAAACCTGTAGTAAAAGTTGGCATAATTATGTGACAGGATGGGAATGAGCAAAGGAACGTAATTATATATATATATTTTTTTTTTGACATGCCAAATAGTGTCCTGGCATCAAGCAAAATCTCAGTTTGCTTTAAGTAGCTATAACATTTTTTTATTCTGGCTTGACTTGTTATTTCTTGTAAAGGGGATATAGAGAATAACCGGATACTATGCTAAACGTCGTTATTCTCCTACTGCAATACTAGTGCTTTAACACACTAGATATTTGTGGTCCTCGTTACAGATGGAACAATATGCGGTAGTTTTAAAGTCTCGGTTGCAGTACATAATGGGGAGAATTGCATCTTATCATCCAGATATTAACAACTCACCACCATGATACAAATTACATGTCTGCATAAGCAAACAGTGGCTCTTTTAGCAAACATACATTCACAGGAAGAGCAAATTTAAGACCTAATTAAATACATCGTTATATATACACTGAAATGCTAATTAAATGCATATGATCACTTTTCATTGTTGGGTGTCAATGGCACTTTAATAATTGCTGCCTTCCTAACCAAAGGGGTTACTTCTTATTTTTGAATAACTTCCCAGAATTTCTTTTGTGAAAGACAGCTTCATAAAACTACCTTTAAAGCCAGATGCACCTTGTAATTAATGACTTTCACACTGCAGTTGATATTTTTTTTACGTTCCACTAATTTATGCAGTTTTTAAAAAAAATACTAGATTGTGATACAGATAAAGGAAAAGCGTGTAATAACTAAGAAAGGAAAACAATGCAAACTAAAAACAAATAATATACTTACATATTACACTACACAAGTAACTGGATTGCAGAAGCAAGGGAACCCCCCCCCCCCTTTCCCAAAGACAATCCTTTACACATTTCAAATGGGATTAAAATGTTTTCTTTTAATTGGTTTAATTTTAAAATGCATATAAGGCAAAGAAAATGCAACTATAGGTTGAATATCCCTTATCCTAAATGCTTGGGAACACAAGCCATTCAGAAAACGGATGTTTTCGTTTAGGGATCATTTCGCCAACAGAAGCCCTTTAAATCCCCCTCACTCAGTAACGCACAGTAGGTCTGTGTATGATGTCCGGAAATTAGCCGGTAGCCAGTGTGGAATGGAGGAGCCAGAAGAAGGAAATTACATCCCCGCTGGAACTAAAGAATCCTTTCTGCACAGTATGCAATCAGGACGCACCCGCATGTTACCTACGCTAGTGACATCACTAGGCGAATATCCCTCATCTGAAATTACCTTGCTGAAATCCCTAATTTCCCCCCAAAAATGTTTGGGTCCTTTTGATTAATGGATCTACACATAAGAAATACTCAACCTGTACGATTATTATTAGATGTTAAATGTGATGGCTTACTCTACCAATAAAAATAAATATCTTAGAAGGATCTCTGTTTTATCACAATTCCTTTGAGGCAGACTGTTTTTTGGAATGTGAAACATCCAGGATGTGCATGTAGTAGGAGCATGTAATTGTACGTAGTAAAAATATAGGATTTCATTCCCTTACTGCAAACCAAGAAAACAATGTCAAAGTCTCACTATGCAAAACTTTATTCCACCACAGAAATAAAGAGGAAAGTACAGCTCATTTTTTTCTTGTGCATGTAGTAGCCTGGTTAACATAGTACTAATATCTACTTAGCCAGCCTTGTCCATCATCCATAAATGAAGTAATTGTGCCAGATAGCAACTCAACTAGGCTTTCTATCCTATATCCTGCTTTGTGTTAAAGATGAGATGAATTGGCCAAACACTTCCATTTCTGAAATTATCATCATGCTTCCTACACTTCAGTTATGTGCCCTCCTCTGCCCAGCTTCTAATGCCTCCTACATACTCTTCGTAGTGTGCTTTAGAAGCAGTATATACAAACTTAACACTGGGTAGAAACTGATATTCAATTCAACATGTAATATGCTTATTTTACTCCAAAAACTATTTTGAAACTGCTGAAATAAGTCTGTGATTACTAATTTTTCCAAGTGCTCAATCCTCTATTCCTCAATTCCTTTTTGATCGCTACTTGTTATTGCTGAGAAATAAAATGAAATTAAGTTGTCCATTAAATTAATATTGACACTACAAAAAGAGGAGAGCCACAACTCACAAACCATGCAATGCCTTTTCACCTAGCAGATAACCAAGAACTTTGAGTATTAGCGGACATTGGCACTACCTCGTCAAATCTCATGTCCAGCACACTGCCCCTGTAATGTGCCAGACCCTTCATGAACCCTTTTCGTTTCTAAAGACACAAAAGTTCTGTGCTGCAGAATAAATGCCCAATTGTTAGATCAGTGGGTCTGTAAAAAAACAATTGTCAGAAGAAGTGCTAAATATTGAGCTGGAACTATTTATTACTAGTCACGGTGCATGCATCACATTTACAACTGTGGCATAGACCAGTGTTTTATCCAAATGTTTGTGTTGAAGGCTGCATAAGAACAAAATAGCTTAGGTTGGGGTGGGGCGGACATTATTAATTTCATGTGGTAATACCATAGAACCTATAAGCTTTTTAGACAGACAAAAAAAAACCATGGAAAAACCACATTTCCGGCCATAGGCCCCCAATTGGATCCTTATGGAAGCCATAGATTTTACAACATAATCCCATGAATCCACCAAGGACCAAAGAAGGTGTCTGTGTCAAACAAGAATAAAAAACAAAGGGTCTAGGGCTAAAATGAAGTGGAGATCAGTTATATTTCAACTTACAGGGGGTAGATAAGATAACACTATATTAATATCGAGTATCTACGGTATTAAGAAATAAGGCAGCAATATGAGCTGCGACTTCTGTTCCTTACTGCTTGTGCAGTTTGTCTATGTTTAGCACATGTGGTCATGATTTTTCACTACTGCCCTTGACACAATAAATAGCTGCAGTCTTTGTAAACGATGCACCTCCTTTTCCGTATCAACTTTTTTATACTCTATTAGTAGCTCCACGTAGCTTAGAAAACCACACGTATTAAGGTGTTAATGGTCAAACAATCTTATTTTCCAGTTACAATAGTTCTTTTTCATGTGCTGTTTCCACATGGTGTAAACATTTTTCATGATTGTGCACTCTTTATAGGAGTATGCTGGCTCAAGAAACAAGCAGTAAAGTCCCAAGTTTAGTTGGGTTCTGTACTTTTATTCTCTGCTGTAGAACTTTCTTTACTTGTACATGGTTTCCATGAGCCTGTGCAAAGGCAATACAAGCCTTTCCTATTTCATTGTATTTGCATGAAGCTATTGCAAAATAATTCAGTATTCAATGCTTGCTATCAGGAGAATACATTAGGGTGAGCACTCCTGATGAACTGTACATGCACAGGGTAACTGTTCCCATGCAACTCACATAGGCCAATATTAAAGGAACTATCACCTAAATATTGTTGTTACTGTGAATAAAGCCAATTAAAAAATTTTTTTTTAAAAATCGATGCATTGTTTTAGCAAGCAAATGCCTTATATTAGGAGAAATTAATCTCTCACATTCACAGTGCTACCATCACTGTAAGGGATTCTGGGTAGGCATATACAAATAAGGTGAGCAATTTATACGTGGACCCCTAAACACAGCTTAGGGGGCAAAAGGTGATCATTGTTGATCTTACTTAGACATGTCTACCCACCTTGCAGTGGTGAGTGTGAGATTTCTGTGGGATCGTCTGCATTGGCTGGTGTGTGTAGACTTGTGTTTAATAATGCTACCCATTGAACTTCATTTTCTCATCAACTTTACCCCACCAGAACCTACATTGTGTGTAATTCCAATTCTGCTAACACAGTATATAGATTTGTTTTTATTCCCTACATTTACAGTATAAATAACGTTAAGCAGATAGTCTAGATGCATGGTAAGAAACCTGAGCAGCAATTCTGTATGAAGCACTGGGATGTGCAGCAAATCATGATCTGTGCAAACAGATTTGCCAACTGGAGCAGCCTTAAACCATCCAACCTTATGGCTGGGCACAAAGTGAGTATGCTCAACTTGCAATGGTAAAAAGTGGAATTTTCCTGCTGACCGTTCCATTTTTAGTAATTTAGTAGAATTGCACTTTGTAAATAATTTGCTCCAGTCTTTTTGATAAAGGAAAGTCCAATTAATATAAAATGATGAAGGACTTACTACTGATCTACAATTTTTATTTAAGGGATCGCTAAGATGCCATTCAGAATAAAGAAAGCTACAATATATTCAAGTAATTCAAACAACTCAGCAAACTATCATCATGTTTTAAGCACTTCAGGCTCATTACAAGTATATTATGCACACAGTTGCTGACATACATTTCAAAGGTTCTCTCGTTTCACTGGGAGTTCGTTTCTTTTCATCTCTCCATTTTAAACCTCTCGGATGTATGGCCCTAGAGGACATGTAAACTCGTCCAGGGGTCGCAGGAATGTGATCTACTATGTTTACACTCAGCAAAACAAATTCTAAAAATACGGAGCATGTTACACAGTGCAGTAAGCAGAGCCGTCTCTGTTGTGAAACAATTCTGAAATGCAAGTCATGCAATGGAATAAAAAAACCAAGGGTATTGCCTTCTTGGAATTTATCAGCTTACAACTTTATCATGAAGATGTGCATAGTCATAATCATTTCAACACATTTCAATATGTTTTAGTGTCTTCATCCAGTAAAGAACCTGTACTGTGATTAATGTAACCATAAAGAGGGAGTAACACCAATATTACGTAATACACGGACTGTAGATTCCTAATTTAACCACTTTGAAGTTATCGTTCGATCATGTTTTGTCTAGATTTGGTTCCTGGAGTTATCCAATGGGGTGTGGCCATTATTAGTCAGACAGACAAGCCTTTGCTAATGTATTTATTAGCCTATGAGACGGTCAGTCTGGCAGACCAATAACAGAGTGACTGCACAGAACATGGTCAAGCAGATATTTGAGAAAGTGCTTGTTTGGTCCCTTCGTCAGTGATATTGACTGAACAAAACATGATAGAAATAGAACTAAAGGTTAGTGAGATAAACAGGGTTACTTAGTTGTAAAATGGTTTTAATACTAGAAAAATATATAAGAGTTAAGTATTAAACTTGAAATGTACCTACTGCCAACCAATGTAATGATTATTTCAATAGCACATAGGAGGTTTGAATGTGGTCATTAAACATTAGAAATACATCTTGCTTATTTAATTTGAGTAAAATAAAAACATTTTTTACAATATAACATGACAAAGCAGCATTGTAATATACTTTTCATCTATATATTTGCTAGCCTTACAGCTATAGTTTTGGAGTTGGATTAAAATAAATGTTGCCTATGTCCTTCCAGGTGCGCTGATCATTTGGCATGGGACACAAGGAAGTGGATGGTTTGTCTGTGTAGTTATCAAGAATGCTGGGTTAGTACGCAGACACCACCCACTACCTTGTGGCTTGTGCTGCAAACTAACCGGTTCTGGAGACAGGTAAAGGAAAAGTAATTTAATATAAGGCTAGCAAATATATAGATGTAGTTAGGAGTATAATAAAATGGCACTTTGTCACGTTCTACATGAAGTTAAAGAGCCAGTAAACAATAGTAATATAGAAACAGAAGTGAAATATCCAATGGCCCATTTAGGAATAGGAGCATGCTCCTCCAATATGGTGCTGCCCTGTGTCCAGCAGAGAGCGACCGAAATGATAAAAATCTGTCACTCTGTTACTGTTGTTTGACTGCACCTAGAGGCAGTTAGCAACATTACACTGAAGAAAAAAAGATAACTAGATCTAGGGTTTGGGTTACAGTTCGGGTTAGTGTTACAGATGGGTTGGAATTAGGGTCAGTACAAGGTTAAGATTAAGGGGTGGTAGATTTAGGTTTGGGGTCAAAAGGTCACTGTAGGAGAAAATGGTTAGGAAACAAAAAAACACTACTATCAGTTATTGCCCTATAACTTGCAAAAAAACAACAGAAAGACAGAAACATTATTTTGTAAACTCAGGACAAATATAGGAAGCTATATAGATGGGGTCTTTTTTGTGTGCATATTGTCATCATATTTTATGATTTTTAAAAAAAATGATATCACATGATGAAAATAATGGTATCAAAAGAAAGCCCCATCGGTCCTTAAAAAAAAAAAAAAAACAATTTGTGTAGGTGGACCGAACACGTAGAAAGAAAATCACAGTTAAGCAAACGTATGACAAAGATTTAACAAAAATAATGGAATTCTGGTCTTCAAGGCACATCACATGGAGCATGGAACTCTGTCACTAAGTGGTTAAGCCCGCATTATGCTTAAGGGGGAAAAGAGAGATTCACCCTATAACATGAAGAACATTCTGTCCATCATTGCTTGCTTTCAAGAAATTGAATGATATATTTTCATACGTTATCTTCATCTCGGCAGCAGTACGATGTTAACATATTTTTAACTGCGGGCGAATTATTAACAATATTATATGTGCTATGCAGAGCCAGCAGATATCCCAAAACCCCAACACATGTACACATACTATGACTTAATAGGCACCCTTTGCATGCAAATAACGCAGATTACTAATGCTGCATGGTTAGCATCTCTGACTAATGTCTGTGATTTCTGCTGGTTATCACTGTTATATTGGGGATATTTAAGAGTGATAGAAGCAGGTGTAGAAGGATCAATGACAACAGAATCACATTCTCATTCTTAATTGGACCACAGATATATTAAGTTGCATTTTGCTGCTGTGGGAAAGTATTATAGTTCATACAGTAAACTACACGTAGGAATGTTCTGTGGCAGAACAGTTTTATTCAATATAAAAACGTACAGGGTATTATTTTCGATTTTATGAGCTTGCATACTCATCACTGGGCCAACATATCTGTCGATAGTGTCAGTATTTCCTGGGATGTGTATACTGTTCAGCAATTACACCACTGTGTAGGGTAGAAGCCAATTATGGATGAAGTTTATCACTTCATATAGGTTATATAATGCCCTTTGTTGGCTAACCGAGTTTGATTGCAAGCATTCAACACCACATTGAAAGCTCCTTCCTTGCGCATTAACCCCTTAGTGACCAGACTGGGATAATTTTTTTTTACCCTTTGTGAAAATGGTTGCTTTTACACTTTTGCGATGTTTGTAATTTTCCCCTCATTTAGTGTACCTACACATAGTATATATTGGGGTTGTTCGGAATAAGAAGGGCTTTCTTAAGATATCATTATTTCGATAATTTCATATAATTTTCTAAAACAAAATACAAAAAAACACTTTTTCTAACTTACTTGAAAAATCTTACAAACGCTAATGAAAAAACCTGCTATATACATTCTAACATTGGTCCTGAGTTTAGAAATACCTAATGTTCTTCTGCTATTGTTATAGGGCAATAACTGCAAGGAGATAATTGCTTTTTTAATTATTTGCTTAAATGTTACTGATGCTTAACTTTACATGATTTACTTTCATATCCCATGTAGGAAATCAAAAGTCTCTCTGCAGAGAGAAAAAAATAAATACACTGCTCAGAGTTTAATTAACACCTTACATAATTTTGCATAACCAGTACTCTCCATCATCACTGAATTAACAAAACCAAAAAGGATAACTTATCAAAAAGCATTTCACAAAAAAAGTGTCTTAATTAGGTTTCCTTCAGTACTCAGACACCTCAACTTACCGTATCCAACATCTCTTTTGTATGAGCAGCTGATATGCAAAATCGAGCTCTGGACTCCGTAATGGGAGTTGCTGGAAACCCAACAACAACAACGCCAATTTTTCTCTCCAACATGTGCCTTGCAAAGGCCCTGGGGGAGGAAGTGAGAAATATTATGAATAATTGGCATGTTAGAAATATATTGGCTTATGGCATCTATGAGTAAGAGCTGTACAACATGCACGAAGAATTGTTTTTGCTTTTGCCAGGCACCTATGTTTTTGTGCCATGCAAAAAGCAAAGTGTTTGCACCACTGACCATCATTTAGAAATATAAAATGTCCAGGACCAAATAATGGTCACTGGTTTGTTAATGGTTTATTCTGTGCATGTAGAAAAAATATATATATATATAAATGAAGATACAAAATGTGTTTAAATTAGGTCTGTGGTATCTCTTGTTCATCTTGTGGTGTGATGGGAAATTTGTAAATGGCATATCATGTCCCAAAGTGATGCAAGCCCATATTTTCTCTTAATTTATGCATTAGCACTTCTGATAACACGATTTATATCTTTTAACCATTCGGTTTTTTTTTATATTGAGAATTTGTCTTTTCCTTATAATATAACAAATCAACAAGAGGAGAACCCCAACAAACCCCTCACCCCCACCCCCTGTAAACTCTTCTCCCCTTAGGACCAATAGTCATCCCTGAAAAAAGATCCAACAGTCTTGGTTTGCACAGGAGGGGAGTCCACCAGATTTTGAACAGATCAGGGTAGCCTCAAAAATTCGAGACAAGCGATCTGTGAATAGCTAATTGCCCACCATGAAAAATCAATAATTGCCCAATATCCTGCCCCTTCCCCCTCTCCCAACAAACCCGTTCATCTGCGGTCTCAGGAAAATAAAATAAAGCATCCCAAGTAGTCTACCGGTATCTTGTAACCATTTTACATTTTGTACACTGCACTTTTCAGCTGAGCATGTATCTAATGGTACCGAGTTCTATACGAATAATAATGTGGTTAGCACCAGGCAGTTTACACTTCCTCTTACATACATTCACAGAATATATCATAATCGGCAATTCACGTTAATGTGGATGCTTTTGCTGTGAGAGGCTGACCTGCACAAAAGCATACTGAACTCCTAGAAAAGATGGATAAGCAGGAGAAGCATTTAGGTCCCGGAAAAGTATTGTCTGTCCAGGAGAGCTGCACTAGGAAAGTAGGGTTTCAGGGTGCCCAGTTTTGATGTACACTGGGATAAAAGAGGCAATAGGGGAATCTGTGATGTTTTTATAGTGTCCAGTTTGTAAGGGTTTTAATCAGTACCATTTGACAATCTTACTAGGAACTTATTCTGGCTCAGACCCAATACTTGTTTTGGAGACATTAATTCGAATCAGAATTACTGCATCAGCAAACGGGAGCAATTATAAGAGTTATTTGTTGTTCTAAACCGGGAACAGGTTTATTTAATATGAAGATAGTATGTATTTATTTTGGGGAAGGATCACACCTAAGAGTGTTGGGATTCTAGACGTCTTTTCAGCTCATGAATAATGATAAAGCTCTGGTGTGGTAAATAACATGGTGTATAACTAATGGAGTGGCGTGCATAACTGAGATTGCTCTGATTAGTTTTACTGATGTCAGGGAGATCAAATCCCCAGAGACTTAATCATCTTTAGTAAGACAACGAAAGGGGATTACTGCAGGCCCATATTGAATGGCCTTCCATCTGTTCCTTTCTAATATATGCGGCTTCATTAATTAATGCACTGTGGGTATTTCAATGCTATTTGTGTAGTCTCATGCCTATATTTGTACGTATGTTAACAAGTATGTATAAATAAGTGCACAGTGAAAGGTAAACAGTTTATGTAAAATCAAAATAGATTTTCTATGAAGAAAGGTATTAATTCATGCACATTCATTGTTTTAGTGGTAGGACGAACAGAAAAAAAAAAACTTTACAGGACATTATTTCTTGTTTTCTGGGTTAGTAGAGACTAAACATCCCATCCCTGTAATATATAGAATGTCAGTTTCAAAAATAGCATTATTAGAAGGTAGAAAAATAAATAAAAATAATGACTTTAGAAGGCTCACTGATAGGTCATTATAACATAATACACAAACTGAAATGAGAACAGCATTGTTCTAGCAGTTAATAGATTAAACACAAACGGCAAAGTTCTGAAAGTGATCTAAACAGCACGAACATTGCATCAGTTTCCATGGTGACTGCTCCACTTTTAGAACTTTGGTTACTTGAGCAGGTGCTAAAAGCTTCTGTTACTGGACCTGCTGTGCAATCGAGAGACCTTGTTTGTTTGCTTGGCCTCCCTAAATGATCAGTTATTGTTAAACTTTTTTTTTTTTTAAATGAAAACATTCTTAATGAAATCTGAAAATGTCAATCCCAGCACATCTGACAACACATTTGTTCTCAATCTATAGTAAAAGAGCTGTGTGAGGAGGTTCAACTTTATAATTCAGGAAATAATAAATGGTAATGTGTCATCTTTGGGGACAGAAGCTCAATGTAAGAAAACCAGCCTATGCTGCAATGATCGCCCAGTTTGTGGAAAACTAATTTATAAACTGGGTGTTGTGGGCAAGGTCCAGAGTGTAAAACTGGGTATTGTGGGCAAGGTCCAGAGTGTAAAACTGGGTGTTGTGGGCAAGGTCCAGAGTGTAAAACTGGGTGTTGGGGGCAAGGTCCAGAGTGTAAAACTGGGTGTTGGGGGCAAGGTCCAGAGTGTAAAACTGGGTGTTGGGGGCAAGGTCCAGAGTGTAAAACTGGGTGTTGTGGGCAAGGTCCAGAGTGTAAAACTGGGTGTTGTGGGCAAGGTCCAGAGTGTAAAACTGGGTGTTGTGGGCAAGGTCCAGAGTGTAAAACTGGGTGTTGTGGGCAAGGTCCAGAGTGTAAAACTGGGTGTTGTGGGCAAGGTCCAGAGTGTAAAACTGGGTGTTGTGGGCACGGTCCAGAGTGTAAAACTGGGTGTTGTGGGCAAGGTCCAGAGTGTAAAACTGGGTGTTGGGGAAAAGTTCTGGACATAATAATTGTTTTACTTTTCTTTTCACCTAGTGGGTGAAATCTTGGAAAGATTATGTCCTGGCTGGCTCAGGTGGAATACAATATTTTTTTTCCTCTTGTTTTGGTGTTTTTGTTTGGGGAGGAGGAGGTGTGAGATGCTGGTAGGGGGGCAGCATTTTATCATTAGCCCCAGGCAGCACAATGTCTTGGGCTGCCCCTGACTATTTAGGGAAGGAGGAGTCAGCTGGTATTCTGTCTATAATGGAGTGGCCAGCATAGTTGCCGGATCTAGGGTTGCCACCTTTTCCTCAAAAAAATACTGGCCATATTTGTGAGTGGGGTTACAAAAGGGGTGGACCCAAACACATTATTTGTTATAAACATATTTGAGTTGCTCTAAAGCACTTATTGAAGGCTATTACTAGGTAGGGCTAAAGCACTGGAATAGCTTCAATATTAACACCAAAGGGATGCAGCAACAAAACTTAAATTCTGTTACTTTATTGCTGGCAAAGACCGGCTTTTGGGTACTTATTGGAATGCTCATTACCTGAACCTGGACTTGGCATTTCTAATAGCAAGTTCAATCCTTCTCTCATACTACCAGGTACGTGGGGGGTAGGCAGCCATCCTTAAGGTTGTCTCTCAAGCAGCCCACTCCCTGCACACTGTGGAAGGCTGAGTGCCATGAGGCCATGTGACCCAGACGCTCTGGCTTCCACATAAGTGCGGGGAGCGCGAGATACCTCCTGTCTGTCTCTGCAACGAGAGTGCTGCTGAGGGGAGATCTTTCATTCTCCGGAGCCAAAAAGAGAAGGCGCCCTCCAGGTTCCAGCACTCCCCATCAGTGCCACCTGACTGCACGCAACATAAATAATAATTAAAAAAAACATGGGGGAGGTCACAGCAGGGATACTTGTCCAAGCAGCAGATAGTGCCCCCACAAAGCCTGCTTGAAATGTGATAAACCAGGAAGTTCCCCTTTCCCACGCAGGAAGAAAAATACCGGCCATTGTATTGCCGGTGTATTTGCGATGCCTGCACCGGCTTCATGGGCTCGATTACCGGTCCTGTTGGCACGGTGGCAACCCTAGCGGTATATCAATCATACTGAGCTGTTGTGGGAACAGCCTGGCCGTGTGGTATATAAGATGTCCAACTTGTGTGAGGTTCTACGGGAAGCAAGGGGTGAAATAAACCTCACCCAATGCTTCAGATGACCTCAACAAATGGACAACTGGAATGCCAAAGGTCTGCCAGGCTGTAACTGCTGCAAATAGAGGACTATTTGTCAAAAGCAAAGTTTGAAGATCACAATCAATATTTGAATTAAATCCTTATCTCTAAACCTTGTCAATGTCTTGAGTGTATTTCCTATTCATTTTATAATTCATTTGATGTATATTTTCATGGAAAACAATGAAATTTCTAAGTGACCCCAAACTTTTAAATGGTAGTGTACATGTTAGAAGTCTGGAAAGTTTATTCCAATGACCTAGAGTGACAGGCCCTGGAACTCAGAACCAAGTGCTTTACACCAGGACTACTTTTTAATCCATTGGAAGGCATCAACATTATTCATGGAGAAAAGTTACTGAACTCCGAGATGAACAATGTAATAATGTGCTATGGACATATCGCAGACCTTGCCATGGATATTGGTTTCCTTGTGCACTTTGCCTTTCCCTGTTTCTAACTGGTATTCCATTAATATTAAAATGACACCTTATAATGTTCCAAGGCAAAATGGAGAGTGTCAGATACAGAGTAAAATCAACACAGTTGTTGTATATACGGGGAATCAGTGAAACAAAATATATTATATATATATATTTATATATATATATATATATATATATATATATATATATATATATATATATATATATATATATATATAATATACACAAAATACAACATGGAAGGCCATAAGGGAACATCAGATGCTTGGTTTGTGTATTATTATAGTGACAAAACTTATAACTCCAATATAGGTTATTGCTGCATATAAATCATTAATACTGCTTGTAGATTTAGAATGACAGGGTGGTATAATCTGCACTTCCCGCTGCACTTTTACACTAGCCCCTCCCTGTTAGGAACTTCTTAAACGATACAACGAGCAGATGAGTTAATTACCGTGAGGACTTGTAATAAAACATTCATTTACCAGTAAAGTCTTAACACCCAGCCAGCACCTGCCACTTCTAATACTCACCCTACTTTTCCGGGCATGTATAAAAGCACAGGGACAACGGGTGAATCCTCGTTCCCATAAATGATGAAACCCAGATCACGCAATCCCTGCCTGAAGTATCTGGTGTTCTCTACAAGCTGCTGCATTCTTTGAACTCCTAGGAAGGGAAAAAAAAGCACAGATAAAATTAGAGTTGTCTAAAATAATGATCATAAAATAAAACAAAAGTGTAGCTCCTGTTCCATATGTCCATAGTGTGGAATCATACATGAAAGACAATATTTTTTTTGTTATTAAACAGTAATAACAGGATAAGATAAAAGTATAAAATGACGGTGCAGTGGGTGAATCTGCTGCTCAAGATTTTAACGGTTGGATGAGTTTCTAATTCCACTCCACCAACCACCTGCACTTTAGATTTATCTTTAGCTTTTCCATACTATTTCTCTGTCGCCTGCACATCTTACTATCTGCTGGGGCAAAAAATACCTAGACCGTGTGGTCTAAGATTACCCAATTGGTTGGAGTATCATCAACTTGGCCTGTTGATATTCCTTGAGAGCTGATTTGGTAACTGTTGTACACCACTAAATAAAAAGTGCTAAGATGGACTATGAGTATGGGAGGCAGGGATCAAAATATCTTACCGTAATCCACAAGTATCAATACCTATCAAAAACTATCCACCTACATAGGTCACGTCACATATTATGTCTGTGCTGCATCTCTTTCACGAAAATGTTAGCAGAAAAAGTAAAAATGCATAAAATATTAAGCAGATTATCGGTTTTATTCATATTTTCAAGTGGTTATGTATAAGGACTAATTCTGGGAGCAAGTTCTAAGAGTGAAGTAACCAGCAGGTATATTTAATTAGTTTCCATTTGTACAAAGCTGTTCTCCGTACGCAGCCTCAATCACATATGTAGCAGCCTCAATCACATATGTAGCAGCCCCAATCACATATGTAGCAGCCCTGCAATATTACATTAGTAATCATTTAAAAACCCAAGCAGGTGAACAACAAAAATCTACCCTTTTTTCCAGAAATGAATGCACTGGAACAAAGGCTAGGAAACATGCTGGTTTGGTAACCACTGTGTACAAGGTGATGTATGGCACAAATAAGACAGAACAGAGCTTTTGTAAAACTTTTGGCCATTTTTTGGTGGGATTAAAAGAAAGACAAGCAAACTCCATTGATAAGATCCCGTTTCAGAACTGAGGAAACAAAGTGCACAGATGTCTTCCACTCTAGTAGGTTGTTCAATGTGTTGTATATTTTATGGATCACAGAGCCCATAGGTGAAAGGAACAATAGCTTTTTTTGGACCCCTCACTGAGGGCACTGGAGAGCAGCTCCAGGCATTTCCTCTTCCAGGATGTTCCAGCACGTTGACTACACTCAATGTGTAAAGAAACAGACATTCTTTATTCTGTTAAGAAGATCATGTCAGGTATCCATTGCAATCTGACGTACAACTTAAATTCATGTGCGCAAGACCAGAACCTCCTTTCTCACTTAGTGTTTGCAACTCTGAACCAAGAAATCCGAGGCACAGTCTGAGACTCTTAAATAATAATTAATACAATTAAAGAAAAAGTCAGTCAATTCACACAATGAAAGGTCTGCATGTGAACAATAGTGGCTACAAAGCATGTTATTAGTATATTACTTGACTAGCTGCTAATTATAGCAACATTTGCATTTGTTTATCCATGGGCAATTTGACAGTAAATACATTGATGTGATTTCCGACACAAAGTAAACTACTCTTAACGTCCCTTTTGTTGGAAGGCTATGCCATGCATCAAATAAAACATTTTTTTTTGTTATTGTTCCTTGCAATTTCTGTCCTCTAAATTCAGGACTATACTTCTGTGAAAATCCTTCCATCTTGTAATAAGTTACTGGGCTCTGAAGTCAGACTATGGTTTTTAAGAGAGGTTTCGAGTTCTCCTTTCTCTCTCTTCTGTTCCTGATTATGGACCTTGATTTGTACATTTTGGCAGGTTTTAGACCTCCCTCATATTTTAGTAATCCTAACCTTAAACTTCATTATCACTCTAGATCTCAAACCTGGATTTGGCTACCTTGAAATTAGCACTTTGAAATGTTGGTAGTACAGCCTCTCAACTGTTCAACCCGTGGCTGAGCTAATCCTGGTCTCTGGGACCCTCTGGGTGTTCCATCCTTTATAGGTGGGCAGAATTATGATAATTTATTAAGCATTAGTATACTGCACAACTGAATAATAGGATTGCAATAAGAGAAGAGTTCTATGCACGCATTCTTAAATTAATTAAATACAAAAATATGCTCAACATAGAGGTGCTATGCCTAACTAGTCCAGTCTCTAAGGGTGGGCATGCATGTTTATTTTTCTTTATTGTATATATTTTGGGATGAATCTGTGATTTATTAAGAAGTAAAAATATATAATAAAAAAGTAATTATGATAAAGGGCACACATGATTAAAAGTAGAATAACACTCAATCACAATAGTTATTTTGTCGTCCTTTAAAGACTAAATTATAATAAATGTACAATTTTGTATTCACATAACAGCAGAGACTCGATCAGAGTGTTTACAGACACTGGGGGGAGCGGAGACAGGCTGTTTGCAGGCTATGTCATGCCATCCACATAGATGTTTCAGCAATGTGTTTGAGGACAGTATAGCATGTCCATATGCACAAAGGATTGAAAACCAAAGAACCAACTAAACAAATAAAAAAAAAATCATCAATACACACACTAGTCCTTCACATTTTCTAAAACCAACATTTACACAAACACATGTTCTACAGACTAGAAACAATGTTGTTATGATCAGGTCTTCCAGCCTATGTCTTTTATATTTACACACATGCATTTCATTGGTCACAATCGGCAACCACATCTGCTGAGCTTAAAACCTTTTTTTCAATGCATGTACATTGTTAGAATTATAATCCTATTAACTGGTGGTGGGTGGGGGGTTTAGAGTATTTTGATTTGCAGACTAAAACATTTTAGAAAAAAATTACTTTCTGATTAAACCTTGTAGCAGTTGGCAGCAACTAGCTGTTTGGTTTGGTTAAACCAGTCCGTTTTGTAATGTACTGGGTGAGTTGAGGCCACAAAATGCTTTGTAACTTTCAATCTGTAAAACAAAACATCTGTGCCATACTTAGGAAAACACATAAAGTCAAGTTCTTGACTACAAGATGCTCCAGTCCTTAATTCAAGCAGAGACCTGTGGTATTTTTAAAAGAATATTTTTGGCATACTATGTCTCCGCAGAAATCCGTTCCTCCACTTACAATTTCTCTAAAAACAAGACGGGATAACTATTAAAAATGGTTGGGAGTTTTGGTGTTCATCCATTGACGTCTTCCCAGTCACAGTAAGTCAACAAAAAGTGGAACTTTGCTGAATGTGGTTACCAAGCATCACCTTGAACATAATAAGGACTTTAATTTATCATTTTTCTGTTTATAAATTGTGATGACAGTAAGCTAATCCCACCTGCCATAAGATGGACTAATTACAGCGTTCCTTATTATTGTAATGTTTCGTTCGCCCATACTGTTATTTTTGCGAGATCACATCTACTTACTTTATATTAGCATTTATTTATATAGTGCCAACAAATTCATGGCCGGCACTAGGGTTAGCAACACCACGTGGCTTTATAATTTGGAGGGGCTTTTTTTTTTTTTTAAGGAAAACCTTCCATGTGCAAGCATCTGTGAGTGTGTCTATATGTTTAGAATATGTCCACTCCTCCTACAGACTGCATATTAATGCTAGTTGTATTGCTTGAGACTTTTATAGCCAATAACTGTGACACAATACACATTTCTGATCTGGTCATTGCTGGAGAGCAGAAGGGAAGTGTAAGCCCTAGCGGTTCGGTGGGTTGCAAGTATATGTGTGATCCACAAGCATCACAAATTCCTTCTACTTCTACATTTACAGTGACCGCTTACCATCTAATGTGTGGCAAGCAAATCAAGCTGATATTTTTACCATCCACTCCGTGAAGCCATGATTACTTTATGATACGATTTAAACAAAATATACACCAATAATGAACTCTGCATTTGTGTTATCCAATTCGGAAACCATCAACTACATGTATGCATAACAACAATAATGATATATTTATATATCTTTTTATATCGTCCTTGAGACGTCAAAGAGCTTTTAGGAGAAACATCTCCAGTTAAAGGGATATTGTTTATTTTCAAATCCTTATCCTTATGTCACATAAAAAAAATAATAATAATAATAAAAAAAAAAAGATTTAAATGAAAGACTTCAAGAAAAGTATAAAATATCAAAATAAGGTTTTTAGATGGTTTGTGTTTAAACGCCATGGCACAGATTTGAGTACTTCAGGGAAACAGATTTAAGGATCTATTGTTCTTAGATTATAGTATTTAAGTTACAAACATTAATATGCTCTCTACACAGAGCCTGTAGGATCTTATGTTTTTCCTATTAACCTGACACCATTAAATGTGCTTTCAATGAAAACCATATCTTGAAAAGGTAACTAAAAACCAAATTAAAACAGAATAAGGACTATTAGCCACAATTGTAAAATAAAACATCAGAATTCTGCCAATATAATTTGAAAAGTTCTGTTAATGGAACAAGTTCAGTATCCTATAAGTCTATGGCTGCTGGGTCGTGGTGGAGTATTAAGGCAGTACATCACGGTAAAGGGTGTCATTTTCACAGTCATTAATTAGCTGTTGGGTCTTGGACTTATACTTAACCAACCTCCAAGGCAACTTCACAAACTTATATTTTACTGACTTTATTAACTCACCAGTTGGACAAGCATTTTCTGAAAGCCACAGTCTGCTACCAAAGCTTTTTGACCTTATTACATCGATAATGTAAAGCAGAGCTTTGTGTCTCGTTAAATGTACCCACAGAAACCGCCTATGGTTTGAGTAACATGTCAAAATTGTACTTTAACAAAGATAACCCTGAGGGCTATTCATGAAAAGATGGGTTGCATGTGAGGTGAGAGGAACATGTCATCTCACTAGCTATGCATCAGAACTCACCAGTTTTGTCCCTGCACAGTATATAGCTAACTGGTGAGAGATAATGTTCATCTCACCTTTTAGTGAATAGCATTCCTGCCCTGTCCTTTTCTCTCTCCATTCAATTAGGCTCCTCATCGCCTCCAAAAACAAACCACAAGTAGCCATCCTTCTTATCCACACTTGCCAAATTTAGTTAGTTTTATTGCTATTGACCTTGACGAACTGCATTCACGCCTAAAGCATGTATAAACATTGTGTGTGTCCAGCGAAAAGAAATGCAACAATAATTCAGCTGGTGGAAAAAAACTGAATTTTATGCCCTTGGACTAACATTTAAATCAGCTTCTAAGGCCACTTCACAAACCTGTATTTTATGGACTTCATAAACTGAATTATTTTAAAAAAAGACAGTCTGCTACAAAAGCTTTTTGAATGTATGCACAGATTGCAAGTATGGTTATCATTTGGGATACTTTGATTGTTGCATTTTGGAAAGAATTTAAACGCTGCCCCGGCCATCACTCTCCTGGTAAGAACGAACAGAATAGTTAGTAGGGACTCACTAAGTTCAAGAGACCTTCTACAATGACATTGTTGCAAACAGTACTGAACTTGCCAGACAGTTTATGGCGTCCGGTCCCATGAATTCTGGGTCTGTTCCGCCATTAATGCAGCCTATGAACAGTGCATTCCGTTAGACATCCAGAGCCTAAACAAGGAGCACTGAGCTATCCAGACACCCGGTATCAGTTCTGGGGTTGCTGGGGCTCAAACTGTCGGGGTCACACAATGTTGTGGGACATCACACAGCTCAGTTCCATTTTAGCTTCGCTACTCACATCTCGGAAAACAAGGAAAAAGTCGGCAAGCATACAATTACAATTGTTTATGTTCACAGGTTGTAATTATCTTGCCAATTTGGAAGGCAGAATGTTAAAGGAGGATGTCATTTTTCCAGAATGTATATTTTACTAGTGTTCCTGGTTAAAAATGTACTCTATATAGATCATTGGTAATTCTGGATCAGGAACACAACATTATTGTTGGCAGGGAGAAGTAAACTTAACTTTTTTTGTGTGTGCAGGGTACTACTCACATTAGTTGTTTGAGATCGAGAGACAGCTATAATGAAAGTAGCAGAGTATGTGGCAATATTGACCCAAGTCTTTCATCTGTGTGTAAGATTGTATACCGTTCCCTAGATATATTTCTTAGGACTTCGATTTGTGGATTGGAGGTTACCACCAATGGCACACAATCTCCTTTTCTCTGAGAATACTAGTGGCTTTTTGATTTGAGCAATTGTCCTTTTTGTACTTTAACCATCGCTGATAAATTCCTTCCTGAGGTTCTGAAGATATGTATCCCGGTCTGTGGGATTATATCTGATAGCTTGGCTGAAGATGATGGAAACTGTTGGGTTTCAGATATATCTGTTGTTGTTTTTTTTTTGTTTTGAAGTCTGAACAGTAAATGCGAGTCTCCAGGAAGTGGATGTCCGAGATTCAAGATTATATTGGGATAGAAGGCATTGTAGCTTTCATGATCATCTCTGAAGGTTTGGTGTATGGAAATGTTGTGGCTGGCAGGTGGAAATTTAGTCCTTTTCAAATCTGACCATGAACACCTTGGCATATTGTGGTCTTTTTGGACATAGAACTCCTATCCAATTATAAAATAGTGTGGTATGAACTGTATTATGGATTCCATCCCCAAGTTGTCCTGTTCCAGGTATCTGTGGCTTAAGAATGGGGAATATTGGTGTAGAGGAATGCTATATCCATGGAGCAAGGATGGTGCCATTTGGAACTGGGCCAATGCTGGCATGTTTTTGAGGTCAATGGTATCCTGAAGGTAACTGGGTGTTTCCTTTACTAGAGGTTTAATGATTTTTTCAACCTAGCCATTTATATTTTCTTTGAGAATGCCAATTTACAAAATTATGGTTCTTCTGGGATTTCCCTCCTTGGGTAATTGGGGAGCATGTAGAAGGTGCCCACTTTTGGGTATGCTGGCAATAGACCTTTTACCTGGTCCTCATGTTAAGTGGCAGTCCCTTTTATGGTTTTTCTGAGCTTTCTTGGCTAGGTGTATGGGGTATCCTCCTGATGCCTGACATGGTGTCTGTCATCAGAGTTGTTGTCCGTGTACTTCCTCTATGTAATCCTTAGTGTCCATAATAACCAAAGCACCTCTCTATCCACTGGCTTAATTATATTGTTCTGGTTGCAATATAGTAATCTGATAGTCTTCTTTTCCTTGGTGATTAGGTTGCAGTTTGTGTTTTTTTTTTTGTCTAAACGGTCGGCAACATTTTCTGACTAGTGGGTCAGAACCAAAGTATGCAATATGATGGTGGGCCACATCATGTCAAAAGGCCAACCTTGGGAGGTCAAGTGTCATCACTATAGTGTATGATCGGTAGTGCGGTCACTCAAACAGGCAGCGCTTTTGTGCATGTGCAGCATTCGTTGTCCGGTGCCCCCAACACTGGAAAAAGATATGATAAAGGCAGGATTGCGGTGCTGAATCCCACTATCCTGCTGAGCTCTACCTCTGTCCTGAAGTTGGAGACAGCAGGATCTATACTATGTGCAGGGTAGATGCCTATTTTGGGTTGGGGTCTGCAGGCTGGATAGAATTTGCTGGCGATTGGAATTACTTTCTCTTTATGTTGAGTGTTTTTTGGAATCTCTTGTAGTACTGCTATAAATATGTATCTTCTCTGTACTTGCTTACAATTGTTCATTGAGAGTGGACATATCTCTGTTTAATTGACTTATTTTTTTTTTTTTTGCTGTAACAGTTTTTAATAAGTTTGAGTATCTATTCTGAGGCTCTGATCCATATTCCTTGTGCACACTGGCTATTGTAGGTGTGCAGTGTAGGGTTCTTTACAATCAGGATAATTCAAGAGTGTAAGCATCAAACAAACACCATCTTTCCGATTCATAACAAATGTCCTTTATGGAAAAAAAAAAGGCATTTAGGGATGAGTTCTTTTCTGAACTGTTCCACACCCAAAGGCAAAGAAAAATATGGGAAGTCAAGCCAATTTGCCAGTTTAATGCATTAGACCAGGGCTCGACAAACCCCGGGCGCCAGGTCGCCAAGGCGACCTGGAAATGGAGCCTGGCGCCCGGGTGCCGTTGCCCTAATGTTCCCCTTGCCGCTGCCATCCGTCTTTTGCAGCGCGAGGGGACAGACAGCAAGCTCCGCCCCCTCGCGCAACACGTGTGTTAGTGTTCAGCCGAAAGAGCCATGAGGATCGGCTGCGGCACGAATGTTCCCCCTCCCCAGCAATGAGGTAAGGCAGCAGGGAGGGGAAACATTCGTGCCGCAGCCGATCTTCATGGCACTTTCGGCTAAGTGCTGGGTTGTCAAGAGACGACACCCAGCACTCAGAAGTTAAGAAGGGAAAAAAAACTTGTGTATGTTTGAGTTGTATATGTGAAGTGGGGGGGAGGGATGTATATGTGAAGTGTGGGGGGAGATGTATATGTGAAGGGGGGGTATATATGTGAAGTGTGGGGGGGGGGGTGTATATGTGAAGGGGAGGTATATATGTGTGTGAAGTGTGGGGGGAGGTGTATATGTGAAGGGGGGGTATATATGTGAAGTGTGGGGGGAGGTGTATATGTGAAGGGGGGGTATATATGTGAAGTGTGGGGGGAGGTGTATATGTGAAGTGGGGGGGGATATATATGTGAAGTGTGGGGGGGAGGTGTATATGTGAAGGGGGGGTATATATGTGTAAAGTGTGGGGGGAGGTGTATATGTGAAGGGGGGAGGGATGTATATGTGGGGGGGAGTTGTATATGTGAAGGGGGGTATATATGTGAGGTGTGGGGGGAGGTGTATATGTGAAGTGTGTGTGTGTATATGTGAAGTGGGTTGGTGTGTGGGGTGTATATGTGACGTGGGTTGGTGTGTGTGGGGTGTATATGTGACGTGGGTTGGTGTGTGTGTGTTTATGAATTGCGTGTATGTTTGCGTGATTGTCTGGCTCCTAAAATTTTTTGCTGGCTCCTAGAATAAAATTAAATTTGTCAAGCCCTGCATTAGACACTGGTTTAAATAGAAACAGTGAATCCCCTACCTGGTATAATCTTATAAATTAATAATCTTTTTACAAACACAGAATAACCGCAATGGACTTATTAACATTTGACAGCGACATTTATCTTACATGTATCGAATGTTTTTTTTTCCCTTTTAGCCAGAGGGTGGACTGATCAAAGATGCTCTGACTGGTAGAGCTATAGAGGGAGAGCCAGATATTAGCTACAAAGTCAAATTCACAATGTACTTGATAGTTCACAGCGTGCCATCATCATTGTTTATTTATAAGATGCTAAACAATTATTCAGGGCTTGACAGATCACAGGGTAATAATGAATCTGCAGATAATAAACAGTTTACTAAACACTGTTCCAGCAAAACTGTAAGAAAATGTTTAGAATTGTTTTTACATAAAAATCTGATTTCTAATCATCAAGAAATGGCCAACATTTTGCCAGCAACTGTATATACTAACCATTCACATTTGCCATACCTAGCTCTTTGTGCACTCGAGGCATTAGAAAATTGGGCCACCTTTGATAAAGCTGCGCTGGGATGTGTCGATATGGCTTCATATCCTATACTCTGGTTTGATTAGTCAGAGCACAACATGATTGACACTCAGGAGCATACATGAAGGGGCAGAGAGTTCTGTTGCATGTCTCAGTCTAGTTATGTAGTGGTCATCACTGTGTCTCCTCAATTGCCTCACCCTCGTTCCTGTCCTGACTATTCATTCCTACCTTATGTTCACGTGGTCATCTACAGGTTTTGTGAATGGCATGCTCGTAGCGTATTACAAATCCAACTACACATGGACAGAGATAGACTGGTGCATAAAAACAGATGTCGCATAATTACAGCTTAATGATGTTCTTTGAGGAACTTGGCTCACGAGCTGAACTTGGGTTATACTCACAAGTTTCTTCCAACTTCATAAGTTTTCATGCGATACTTTAGGTTCCAAATTATTGAGCAAACATGACAAGGTGCCTTGCTAAGCTAAGCTGCCAAGCTGATCCATGAGTACTGCGATGATAATTCGTTACGTTTCACCAGATAATTGTTTTAACGTGGGTGTACTTTGGCCACGTTGGCCTTCCTGAATTAGCTTTGATTTCTCTTTCCTTCCTACATGGTTCTTTGACAGGTCTTTAAATACCCAGGTCTTCCAAAAATATTACACATATATGTATAATTAGGTGTAAAAATATATTTTCACTATAGAGCAAGAGGGGCTCTTCTAAAACTCGGTAGGAGAGGGGGAGCCAAACACGATCTCATTGCTTCATACATTAAGGAACGTGGAGGCTTCAAGTTTAAGTGAAGATCAAAAGGTTCCACCTCTGGCAATAGCTATTCTCCTACAACAGGTCTTGGAATATGTGTACCGCCACGAACAGGTGATTAATCACCAAACATGTCAAGTCTTCAGCAGAAAAGCAGCCAGCACATATTGCTCGCCATCTGGAAAGGATTACGCACTTCTGAAATGCCAACGATGTGAAAGCATTTGAGAAAAGTTCTCTCTTTTGTGTTTCTCAAACTGATAACAGACTGCCAGCTGGATTTATAAGATGTAGCCCCCCCCTTTCTCAGTCCATTGGTGCCAGCAATGCAGAAGATTGCATAACATGTTGATAAATAGGGACTTCGATATGAAGGCAAATGTGAGGCCAGTGTCTGTGGCAGACACAGCAATAACTCCCATTGTAATAAAAGCCCTACTTTGCCCCAATATTCTGCCCTGCCCAATATGTATGACGACTGCCTTTTAATTATAAATAAGATGTTTAAACATTCTCAGACCCCCTTAATCTGCACCCACAAGCTGCTCAACACCATTTTCTCCTTCACTTTCCTCTCCTTCGTTACCTTCCCCTAAAATTATGTATTAGGGTGTTTTGTTTTCCACATAACCAAGAGTTAAAAATCAGTGCATTCCCGGACTCCTTTAGTATTTTTATATCACTTTACTTGAGAATCTAATCCCATAATTGTTTTTCTTGCAACCAGTAAAAGGATATGTTGTCAAGTATATACTCCATTTATCCATTTTTGTTTACATGTTATTAGCTCAATGGCATAATATTTGTACATTTATCTTTATAACAAAGATAGAGAAGAGCCATTTCCATTTTTCTGAACAACTGAATCATTCCCTAGTCTTATCTTTGATCTAGAATAGACTTATGTGTATTCCCTGCATGCTTAAACTGCTTCACTGTGTTAACCTTTTTTGCTGGAAGGCTATTCCATGTATCCATTAGACATGTGCAAAACTAAAATTTTTGTTTCGTTTTCGTCCATCCGGACGAAAATGTTATTTATTCTAAAATGAATTTCGTTCATTACTGCATTCGTTACAGACGAAATTCGTTCATTATTTTCGTTTCGTTTAATTCATTCGTACGAATCAATTGACCTACACATTCCATAAACCGAAAGTCTATAAACCGAACGTTGTTCGGTTTATCGACTTTCGGCTTATAGAATACATGTAATACTATTGGCTTTCTATAAACTGAACTTGAGTCCCCATTCATAAGAATTTCTTATGAATGGGGACTCTAGTTCGGTTTATAGAAAGCCAATAGTATTACATGTATTCTATAAGCCGAAAGACGTTCGGTTTATAGACTTTCGGTTTATAGAACAGCAATAGCATTACATGTATTCTATAAACCGAAAGTCTATAAACGTTAGACTTTCGGCTTATGGAATACATGTAATACTATTGGCTTTCTATAAACCGAACTAGAATCCCCATTCATAAGAAATTCGTTTATAGAATAGCAATAGAATTACATGTATTCTATAAACCGAATGTCGTTCGGTTTATAGACTATCGGCTTATGGAATACATGTAATGCTATTGGCTATCTATAAACCGAACTAGAGTCCCCATTCATACGAATAGGTCAATTGACCTATTCGTATGAATGGGGACTCTAGTTTGGTTTAAAGAATAGCAATAGCATTACATGCATTCCATAAACCAAAAGTCGTTCATTATGTCGGTTTATGGAATGTATGTAATGCTATTGGTATTCTATAAACCGACTCTATTTCGGTTTATAGAATGCCAATAGCAAGAATGGACGAATGATTTTCGTTTATTAACCATTCGTTCATTCGGCTTTCGTTAGTTTAGCATTTTCGTTATTCGGACGAATGGACGAAAATGCTATTTTCGGACGAAAATGCATTCGTCCAAAAACGAATGCACATGTCTAGAATCCATTACCTTCTCAGTAAGGTAAGGCTTCCAGATATTACTTTTAAAATGTTCCTCATCTAATTTAAGACAATGTCCTCTTGGTTCACCTCAACTTTTCTCTTATTCCCTGGCACTCCTTGGATCTCTAGCTTCCATGAACTACATTTCCCATGATGCTCTGCCATCCCTCTTGGGTGCACAAATTGTATAATTACTGTCCGAGCATCTATCCCTACCTCAACACTGCCATGTCTGCATTTACAATTAAGCTCAGTTGACATCAGAAAAGCTTACCTCAATATTCCGACTTATTAACATTACTTGAGTTCTTTGCAATAATCAATGACATTTGCATCAAAGATGAAAAATGAGGCAAACTCCATAGATCTTGTAACTATCTCCATAAAGGAAAACAAATTGATTTACAGCAACACACATCCCTATTGTAACAGCTTGAAGCATCCCAGGCAGCTTGTTGAACAGCGCCCTCTACTGTAAAATCTCACTGCACCTTGCAGCAAAGTTATTTCAAAACTACCAGTAATAAGGAAAGAAAAAAGGCTGAAAATATGGCATGCTAAAATGGTATGGTGATTGTAAACAGCACGCACTTGTCTACTTTGCTGCATGTTTTCAATATTTCGATCTGATTTCCAGATGAAGCGGAAAGTTAAAAAAAAAAATTCTTCTATGTGGTTTGCAAATCACAACAGCAAGAGACTTTCATCCCTCAGCCAGTTGCACTTCCCCATAAGCAAAACTTAATGAAGCCATTCTACAAATTCCAAGAAGAAACTATTAACAAAATGATGCTGGGTTCCACGGCATTGTTTTATCTGCCCTGTATCCTAACTGGCAAGCCATACCCGGTGCACAACAACAGAACTGCTTTCTGGTATCAAAAGAAAGAAAATAAATGAATACAAATAATAATAATAAAAAAAAAAAAAAGAACAACAACATACTACATCAAGACAAATATGTATGCAATATTTTGTCTAATGATTTTTATGCAACCAAGTCTGCTGTAGAAATATAAAGTGGTCAACTGTTTATTTTTTGGGAGGGTACACACATGCTAAATATCAAATAATCATTTTTTTCCCATTATCTCATTTATGATTTTTTTTTTTTAAATCTTTATTTGCTTTTTGAATTTTATTTGTTCTAATTATGTTTCTATTTGTTTTTTTAGGAGAAGTAAAAAAAAAAAATACAAAAACAAAAAAAATTCTGGTAAACCTCACATATATTTTCACAGATATCTGAAACAGAACCAACTCAGATCCGGCTGCAGTGATGTGCTGACAAGCTGTCATGTGCTCAGCCAATCACAGCGGTTGTTTGCTGCTCCCATCTGTCTGCTTTTCTGTTAAGAGAACACTGTTGCTCATGGTTAGTCCTAAGAGAGACCCTTGTTTTTACACATAATCAGTAGGGGGGCTCCTACTTATGTTCACTTAACAGTCTGCGAACGGATCAGCCTGAATGCTTCACAGTAAAGGGTATGTGTCAGGGTTCAACACTGACCTTCTGACTCATGCATTTAAAGTCATTATTTATGTGCTTATATTCCTCCTGCCTCCTCTAGAGGCCTCCCTACCTTACTTTGCTTGTATTCCTTCCCCTCTGTTTGGTGTCAGGTGGCCTCGTTACTTTTTGCTCACACCCAGGTTAAATAGCTGCAGTTTCTGGCAAACAGTGCTTTTGCATTGAAGTTGGTGCCTGATTTCTGAGAGCTGCTGCTTCTGTTCCTGATACTCTCCTTAAAGCCGATTTGTATTGTGACCTTGTCCAGGAACTGGGAATCTGACCCTGAGTGGCTCAACCATCTCAGTATATGATTTTCAGCATCTACTGAGACCCTCTGAGTACATCAAGATCTCTTCAGCTAAGTTATTCCCTTTAAGCTACCCTTCTCATTTCTCACCCTCTCTAGGGTGTTCCTGCTTAGTCATCCTCTCTAGGGTGTTCCTGCTTAGTCACCCTCTCCAGGGTGTTCCTGCTTAGTCACCCTCTCCAGGGTGTTCCTGCTTAGTCACCCTCTCCAGGGTGTTCCTGCTAAGTTACCCTTGCCTCTGGCCCTAACCCTTGCCTCTGGCCTCTTCCCTTGTTTAACTCTCTCCACCCCTACCTTTGCTTTGTCTACAGTCCCTACTATAGCTCTTTGTTCTTTCTGCAGTTCCTACTCCTACCCTTTTCCTATTCTGCAGTTCTTTGCTAAATTCCCTCGTCTCTCCTTCAGTCTTTATTCCAATACCTAGCTCTGTTTCTTTATCTGTTCTCCCTTTGCACTATATTTAACATGCAACCAGACACCTCCCTCCACTATCCCTGCACTTAAACTCCTACCTGACCTGGTAAAGGCCCTGACAGTATGAGAAGCTAAAATGGCATGTATCTTAAAGTTAGAGATTTATACCCGTAATAGGGCACTGTGGTTTTCACAGCAGAAACAAAAAAGTGGGGAAAAAAAGGGTTAGTAGCTTTTAAAAATAGGTCAATTATTTTCACTCTAGTGATGTCACAAATTATATTCCGTAACATACAGTATAATATTCTTACAAATATTCCTTAAAAGAATATAAAAAATAATAAAAGATCCACTTATATAGCTATCCATATGGAATAAAAGATAAACAGGCAGCCACACACTGGTCTTCAGTGCATACTTGTATGGACATCATAATGACATATACTAGTAAAAACTATTCACCTGTTCAGTGACACTGAGCATACTTTCCAACGTGTAAACTGTGAAATATATGTAAGATTGTATGCATTGCCTAGAATTTAAAGGGACCCCATCACTTAAATTGAATAACAATTGAACACTTTGAATAAACAGAATAAAAGACAAACTATACACGGTTACCAAAATTGCAAGCAAAGGCACAAAATAGAAAATTATGTTTTAAAATGTGTGTGCGATGTCTAAGGTTTAGGACATGGCCCTTTTGGCCTGATAGATAAAAAAAAAAAAACACCCAAAGAAAAAAATGTAATTTGAATATTAAGCCAATTTTTATTTTTATACATTTGCAATTTATATCTATTTTTTGATAAGTTTTGTATTCACAGTATAAACAATACTTTGGATTGAAACTTTAATTAGAAAAGACCATCTTTGATTGTAACATATTTGCTTTGATGATAAGGTAAAAAAGATGGAAGTTAAAACATCTCAGTGTAAGTCATGTTAATGCCATTTATACACTCTTCCTATAAAGTTTAAATCTAATCTCTGATGAAATGTCATTTTCCATGGAAGACATAATATGCTCTTTTTACCGCCCTGTAAATATCCTGAGCTATAAACTTAAACATTTTCTTAAAAACATATTATGACTTTGAGTATAACTATTAAGGAGTCAGTCACTTCTTCATCAGTCCCTTTATCTATAACATAAGCATTTGCGGGTTCCTTTTATCCTATGTACCCATTTTCTTGAGAATATGAACAGATCCAGAGAGATAACATGGTTAGGGGGGATCTGAGGGCTTTTATCTTTGCGGTTTCTCAAGTACTTTCCCTTTCTTTCATCTCTTTTCTTTTATTTATTGGTGCTGGTAATCTATGTTTTTGTGCACGCTTCGTGTATTTTCTGTACAAATCTTATATGTGACACTGGTGGTTTAACTGAAACAATATATATCACCCCGGCCTGTGCATTTATCAATTATCATTTCTCCCACAGTGTGGACAAAAGTGTTTTTGGTGGCTTAAAGGGGCAATCCCACTTACATTATGTACAAAAAGTGCTACATCACGTAAAGAAACCCCCCCCAGATCTGCCTTAAATGTTATAGTCAACTCTTCCTGTCTCTTAAAACAGCAGTTGCTCTTCATATGCAGTTTTGTCAGATAAGAATAATTTATATACACACAGTTATATATTTATTGGGCACCCCCCAAAAAAAAAAAAATGTATGTGGAATTGCCCCTTTAAGTGAATGGATTTCAGAGGGGTCCTTTGTTGGGTCATAGGGCCTGATGGCCGTGCCAAGTAATGCTGCACCAAGACTCTACCACTGTTGTTATTCACAGACACGGTGATATCATGGAAGCTGCCCCTACAAAAACAGCGTCTAGGACAGTTTATCGCGGCTGTTTCAATGCTGACAGTCCGGCATGGTAGTTTCAGGGCTTAACTGTCAGTGCTAACAATCACAGTAAACCCCCTAATAAATTACTTCCCCCTAAAAGTTACCCTGAACCCAAACACTAATTTCTCTAATACTAACACTAATACTCCTAATACTAATTTCCGTAATACGAACACGAATACCCCTAATACTAACACGAATACCCCTAATACTAACACGAATACCCCTAATACCCGCCCTATCCCCACAAAAACAGTCTTAAATTTCCACTCTGCATGTACCATAGGACAACTCTCTCAAACTCAAAACACCGGACAGGATACCAGTTAGGACGTTAGCCCGGAAATAGATTTGTAAAAAGCGTATGGAAGTAACCTAAACGTAAATGGAGTAAGGGGGGAGTAGATGGCACCAAACATTCCCATGCTCAGACAGCAACAAATTGGCCATCACAGTTAGCTGCCAAAGCAGGGGACCATACCTCCCACCATGTCAAACTAGCAATGTAGGATGGGGTAAGTCACACATCCCGACAGAGCAGCGGTACATGTGCTGAATCAAGACTGTCCACCTTAAAGCGGGACAGTTGGAGAGTAACTCGATCAAACCCAACAAGTGTGGAACTTGCCAAAAGTACCAAAATTACTAAATAGTACTACACTTGAACCTCCAGAAGTTGCCCAGTAGGTTCTCTCAGGTTTATGACTTTGCTGGAATTTGACAAACCATTAGCAGCACAAATACTCTCTCCCAAGTTTCCGAAGTATTTTGTATGCTTACACCTGCTCCCTGGCATCTGCAAAGATCAGGTTGAATACTACATTTTTGTAACATCTGTCGACCCCTAGCTGATGCCCGGCTCTGGAACGCTACATGCAATGTGCTAACCTTATTTATTAAGAGATTAAAGACACGTGTGGTAGTCACATTCACCTCTGCCTTCAAATACTGCAATAGTGAAGAAAACTACTGTCATTTTCCCCCAAATCAGAAGCACAGTTGCAGCTACTGCTAATAAATCAGCACCGGCCCCAGGCTGAAGCGGACATGTGTTTTTCATTTATTGGTCAGAATTAAGCTATTATGTTCATGGAGAGCATCACAGAGACATTAAAGTAGTCACTATTTTAAATCGCTCAAGGGGTAATTCTAAAAGGAGGTTGCTACCATGTGCTAAAAGCTATTAATGTTCTCCAAACAATCCCTGTTAAAATAGAATAACAGTGCACTCATTTTAGGATATTTTGGTTCTGTTCTGCATCATGTTATATTAAGGCTTCCATACCAATTTCATTTATCCAGCCATGAGTGCTTGAGACTTTCTTAAAATATAATTTTTGAGAGTCGCGAGTCTACATACTGCTCATCTTGCCAAATCTGCCGCTGTGCACTTGAACTCGACATAGATCCTATTACGTAAGGCACAAAACACCCAAAATATTTCCAATTGGCAGCTTGCTAGGGGTGGGAGTCAGGCACCACAGTAAGCTCTTTTTAATGGAATTCAGCTACCATATTCCATGCCACCAAGGCAACATGGGATGCTGGGAGGCATGCATTGGAAAGGTGAGTGATCGATTCAAACTGCAGTATTCATTCACTGGTTACATTTCATTGACTGGTCCTGACACCACAGAATGAAAATTGGAGCTTCTTAGAGCTTGACATTCTATCTGGATAAAGTAAGTGTCCTAGTGCTTGGTTTCACGTATTCACCAATATCTTTACAACAAAAAAATGATTGAAAAATAATTCTATAAGTGAAGCCTGCAAAACAAGGTCAGTTTTTCATTTTAAAAGCAAGAAAGTAGCAATAAAAAAAAAAAGTATACTGATCATAAAGAAAAAAAGGAGACTCTGGCCTCAGGGTGGTACAAATTATGTCATTTATCATAAAGATATCATAAAGATCTTAAAAAAACAAACAGAAAAACCCAACGTAAAATAAATCGCTTACCGATCAACGTCCCATCATATCCCATAATGCACTTCATCACTCTGATGATCTGTTCCGTCACAGGTGGAGACATTGATGTTGCATAAACTGAACTGTGTGAATGAGCTCTTAAGAAGGCCACAAGTTCCTGAAAATCAAAATATTTGTAACCGTGGGGAAGAATTCTCACGTTGTATTTCAATGCACAAGAAGAATAGGAGATTATATAATCCCTCCACACAACCTCAGGCCAAAAAAAAATAAAAAAAGTTATAAAGTTAGCATACCCTCTAGCAATGTTTACATGTTCAATTACATTTTTACATAACTAAAGTCATAACTTAAGACATTTAACTGTCTAACTTTTTGTCATAACTAAAACTACCATAACTGGTCTAACTTGTAGACTCTTCACAGCTTGTAAATTTGATTTGACATAAAATTATCACTTTAATAAGACATTTCTACCAAACCTTTTGTATTTGCACCAATGTAAGGAATGTGTAGAGGCACGCGCACCGCATGACAGGATATTGTATCGGAGCACACAAAAATCCAAACCAAAAGGAAGCCTAGAAAGATCTGTATCAGAACAAGCACAGATCTCTGTCTCCTTTTGGATTTCATGGCTATGGAAGGGATCAGGGACACCCTTTTCTTCTTTATTCTTACAACATTAGAAAACTTTTTTTGCCATTTTAAATTTCTACTTAACCCCTTAGTGACATGACTTTTTTGGCTTGTCCGACGCTTGGTGACATGGGCTGTTTTAACATTTCTGAGGTGTTTGTGTTTTTCTGTAATTTATTTCTGTCTCATTTAGTGTACCCACACAAACTATATATCGTTTTTATCACCATAAGAAGGGCTTTCTTTTGATACCATTATTTTGATAATAGCATATAATTTGATGTAAAAAAATAATAAAATATGGCAAAAAAATGATTTTTTTTAAAATGACTTATTTGAAAAATCGTATACTCATGTACAAGAGACAACAAAAAAACACTGCTAAATAGTTTCTAATATATGTCTTGAGTTCAGAAATAGCCCATGTTTTATTTTTTTGTGCTTTTTTTATTCATGTTACAGGGCCAGAACTATAAGTAGTGCAAAGCTATTTTAAAATCCTTTTTTTCAAAATTAGCGATAGTGACATTGTAACACTGATATCTGTACTAAATCCACGAATGACCCCCAACATGTACATATTTTTGAAAACTAGACCACTCAGGGCATTTAACTTGGGGTATTTTGACACATTTCATGTAGCCATTTTACCACCAATCTTTGCCAAAGTTTGCTTCAAATTTGTTTTTTTTACATTTTTCACATAGATTGCAATTTAGGTAAACATTACCTTAAAATGTGAAGGGGTATTTCCAAATAACACCTCAATATGTGTTCAGCAACATCTCCTGAGTACAGGGATACCACCCATGCATAAGTTTGTTGGTTTGTTTTGGGGCTTAAAGGCCACATTTAGCGGGTGCGCATTTTGGTTTTCCAAATTGGAATTCTGACATGCATAAAACCTGCGCCCATGTCCCATTTGGTAAATTTTTGAAGCCAGAAAGTGTATTCTACCCCACAAAACCATATATTTTTTTAAAACTAGACACCCTAGGGTATTTCAAATGGTAGTATTTTAACATTTTCCATGCACTAATTATACTACCAGCCTATGTCAATGTTTTGGATAGTCATTTTTTTTCACATACATTGTACTTTGGGCATGAATTCATAGATCCTGTTATATGTCAGTGCCAAACAACACCTCAATATGTGTTCAGCAACATCTCCTGAGTACAGGGATACCACCCATGTATAGGTTTGTTGGTTTGTTTTTTGGCTAGAAGGCAACATTTGTGAGATGCGCATTTTTTAATACTGTATATGTACTAATTCTACCACCAGCCTTTGTAAAAGTTTGTGGTAGTACTTTTTTGGGAGTTTTTTTTCCACATGCATTGTACTTCAGGCATGAATTCACAGATTTTGGTATATGTCACTGCCAAAAAACAACCCAATATGTGTTCAGCACCATCTCCCGAGTACAGGGATAGCACCCATGCATAGGTTTGATGGTTTGTTTTTTGGCTAGAAGGCAACATTTGTGAGATGTGCATCTCAAAATTCCAACTTGGAATTTTGACATGTAGTCAACCTGCTTCCGTGTCCTATATGGGATATATCTTTGAAGCCAGCCAATGTAATTTACCCCTACCAAACCATATATTTTTTAACGGTAGACACCCATCACTCCTTGTGGCAAGGGCTCAGCAGCCACCGATACATCATTAGATGATGTATCAGAAAGCTGACCAGGGTCAAAATCGAACCCTGAGTCCGCAGGCCTCAGAATCAGTGCGTAAGCAGTGATCTTGAGCAAAGAAGGGGTTAATAGCTCTTAGAAGAGCCTATCTAGTACTGTAATACATTACAGTACAAAGAAATTAATCCATAAAACAGTGCAGACAGCAAAACATACTGCTGCTGTGTAAGATTGCTGCTTATACAGTGATGAATGGCAGGGAAGGGGTTAATACACAGTGAAAGACTTTCATAAAACCTGACAATTTTATAAAATGTTATTTTATATCACTAATACTGATCTGTCTCTTTCCGTCACAAAAATGTAAGTGAGGAGAGGGAGGCAGATCAATATTTGTGAATATTGATCCGACCAATTTTGATCTGACCAGGGCGAATGGTGAGCTGAATTGAGCAATCACCAAACCGCCTTTGCCACTAATTCGCTGTTACTGATCGCTATGCGCTCAGACAGCTTTAAAAAAAAAATCTAAAATATTTTTACTTTACACGTAATCCCCTAGCGGGTATGTGGAAAAAAAAAAAATTAACCCCTAAAAAATGCACAAACAGCAAAAATAAATGCGCTGATGTGCACGATCACTGCTTACGCAAGATCAGTGGCAGGGAAGGGGTTAAACGCAGGGAATTGCTTTTATAATTTTTTTTTATTGTTTTATTATTCGTGTGTTGTGAATTTATTATTTTTTTTGTACTTTTATAACTTTGATCTGTCTCTCTCCCTCACTAAAAAAAAATGTGAGGAGAGGGAGGCAGATCATAACTGGTCAGATCAATATAGGGTTAAAATTGATCTGACAAGGCAGTGGGGGTGCTCATCAGAGCATCCCCACTGCTTGTCAGTGTGCCTGCAGTCACAGATTGCCTCTGTGAAGAGGCAATCGTGTGACTGCAGGAAGAGCACAGGAAGCAGGTACTTCCTGCCCCCTGTGCTCTTGCCCTTAGAAGGGCAGCGCCATCTTGGTCACACAGTGACCAAGATCGTGCTTTTTTTTTGTGTTACTGATTGCCTCGACTTGCGAGGCAATCAGCAACACTGACTAAGCATAGGAAGCGAAAAATTCGCTTCCTATGCTCGTTTTTGTAATGCCCGCGTTTTAAAGGCACTGTGCCTTTAAAACCGGCATTTCAATCGCTCTCCGGAGCAGTCGAAATACCGACGGGCATTTTTTTCATTATTGTACAATGCTTCCACACGGAAGCATCGTTACAATACCGCTTGAGCACTGAAAGCGGAAAAACTCCGCTTTCAGTGCTCGTTTAGACACTCGTTTGTGTCACTAACGCCTCGGCACACAGGACGGACCTAGTCCGTCCTGTGTCGCCAAGGGTTTAACAATAAAAACAACAACAGTTTACGCTTACAAGAGAGAATTAATATATCACTTTAACACACATCAAAAAATAGGTGCCGAAAAAGTTAATCTTTTTCTGCATCTATCTTTTGAGGTGTGCTGAGTTATATATTTATTATTTTTGTATCTACTCTGTGGATGTTTTTCAAGCCCTTCTGCTACTCTGGCACCATCACAGTACTAATGTTTTCCTTTTAGGTGTGTCGGCATTCCATATATTTTTACTCTCATCAGAGAGGCATTTTTTTTATAACCCCCTCACGCTTGTAGGATGTTCAATGCCATCCCAGGTATCCATAGAACATCTTGACTTGCGGTCTGCCAACAATGAACTTTATAAACAATGTTCAGGTGTCAGAGTCCCTTTAATGTGCTTTATATGGTTGTGTCAAATGGTCATTAGTATTGTCGAGAAGTGTGTGGAAGAATATATGGGATGAAAAGAATCCCTCAGGCTCAGCTTTCAGGCTCAGGCTTGCCTTATCCCTAGAGGGCTCAGGGCATGACTAACTGTATCTCTTCTTCTTAGGGTTGCAGTCTTTTCTACAAAAAAAATACCGGCCTTGCTGGTGCCTCCATAGACTTAACATTGGCATCAAGCCAATTTTTTACCGGACTGGTGGTAAAATACCAGCTGGGTGGCAACCCTACTCCTTCTGTGCTGTGAGCCTATCAGCAGGCTACTCCTTCTGTGCTGTGAGCCTATCAGCAGGCTACTCCTTCTGTGCTGTGAACCTATCAGCAGGCTACTCCTTCTGTGCTGTGAACCTATCAGCAGGCTTTGGTACATAACACTAGTTCTGCCAATTAGCGATGTTCAGTTATGTGCTGTGACCAGAAAACAACCAATAGCCAATTGAAAAATTAGCCACTAGACATTAGTTTAAATAGAATACTGAATCAGACATTCTATAGAATGACCCTCAAACATGTTACGTTAAACAGAGATGAAGGAGATGTAAAATGTTTTCCTAAGAGCAATCTTTGAACTAGATGTTTTATTATTTTTATAGCTACTGCAGGAAAATAAGAAAGGGCCCCGGGAACATCCATTCCTTCTAAAAAAAAAATAGGCCTATATTTATATATATATCCACACTACTGTAATTGTGAACTGTATATTGAGACTTAAATGAAAGATAACCTATAAGATATACAGATAAATAACAGCTATGTTCAAGGGGGTGATTAATGCCTCCGTCTTAAAAAATGTCAGGGTTACGAAGACACAGGGCAGGAATATTGACCATCGTAAAAATTAAGGGAGAGTCACAAAATCACCAGGGATCCAGAAATACTGAACATGAGAAAATACCAGTATGTAGGCTACAAACATTGTCACATTAAAACAAACATAAGCACATAGTGATACATTAACACACTCACTTAAACGTTTATAAAAGCTATGCCCACAAACTCATGCTGAAAGAAATATTTTTTTGGAGGAGTGGATACTTGAGTGAATTTCTTATACCATTTCATTAATTAGCAGCTGTGAAGACATACGTTTAACCCCTTCGTGACTTTAGGACGTACTATGCCGTCCTGACTTTAAGTGCCTTAACCCTTTAAGGACCAGGGATTTTCCTGGGCCAAGGACCAGAGCGTTTTTCAATTTTTAATACGCGGTTTTTGAAACATAAATTTCCTCTCTCTCATTTAACGTACCCATACAAGTTATATGTTGTTTTTTAGAGGACAGTTAGAGCATTCTTTTGATACCCTATACATAAAAATGATTTACATTTTAGTATTAAAAAATACATATAAAAGAGGAAATTTTTGAGGAAAAAAAAGTTTTTCCCCATTATTTTCCCAATAATAAGCTACATAACTAGTGCATCACTAACCCACTTATCCCCCCTAATTAACTAACTAATAAAAAAGAAAAATATTGGTTCCCAAACCCCCCATAACAAAAAAGACAGAAAAAAAAAACTCTGAAGAGTGCGATGTCAGATCAGTAAAAATCATGCAACAGGCATGCAGGGGTTAAATTTTATTAAATAAATATATTAAAATTACCTTTATTTATTCAAAAAAACTTTATAAATTGTAAAAATAAAAAAATCTGTTAAAAAAACTAAACTAAATGAGGGCCATAAAGTGGAAGGAAACTGATCACAGTTAAAAACTGTGATCAGCAATGAAAGGGTTAATTTTTTTTTTTTTTTTTTACCTATGTGTATGTAATTAATTTATTTTTACTTACAGGTCACTCTCTGTGCTTCACTATAAGAATGTGAAGCACAGGGAGTGAATTAGAGGCAAAGTCAGTGTGTGAACACACTGACTTTGCCATCTAATTTGCATGTTATCGCGGTGATGACTAAATCACCGCGATCACATGCCCGGAAACTGACCAATCGGGTCCAGGAGCTTTGCCTCGGGTGCGAGGCTTAGTCCTGGACCCGTTGCAGAGTAGCTGGCGGTGCCCACGGAGCGCACCACCGGCTAGACTGCATGACGAGTTAACTCGTCATAAGGTCGCTAACGCTGCGGCTCTTATGACGAGTTAACTCGTCATAAGGTCCGGAAGGGGTTAAAGTCGTTAGGACGGCATAGTACGTCCTGTACTAAACAGCTCATCGCAGCTCCCCGCGATGAGCTGTTTTCGAATCCCGCTGCAGGCACTTACAGCGGGATCCCGCCACTCAGTCTGACAGGGAAAATGTAGCCGGTGCTCAAAGCGAGCACCGGCTACATTTTGCTAAATCGCGCTGTGCCCGAACTTCCGGGTTCGGGCACGCCTCCGTGACGTCACCCGTGACGTCCGGAGGTCTCGCGATTTTTTGGCAGACCCTGATTGGGTCTCTGCCAGAGTGTTCCTGGCTACCGATCGGTGGCCAGGAACAAATCGTGACGTTTTGGTGCTTGCGTCGTTTGGGACGCAAGCACCATGCGTCACGAAGGGGTTAAATTCTTATACTCATTAGAGCCTACTTTATTCAAGTCAACAATAATGATTTTTTTTTTGTAGTATATGGAGTTTTTGTAAATGGTTTATTTCGATCAGACTAAAACAGAAGAAAAAATGCCATTGGCTCATATCTATTTTTGTACATTGTCCCATTGATTAAGAGTTCCCCAATATTACATATTTAGTACTTTACCTCTTTTCCAGCAATGTAGCCTCCTACGGCACCAAAACTTTTGGTGAATGTGCCCATCAGCACATCTATGTCAGTGGGATCGACCCCAAAGTATTCCACCACTCCTCGACCTGTTGCTCCCACTGCGCCAATACTGTGGGCTTCATCCAAATAAAGATAGGCCTTATATTTCTTCTTTAAAGCAACTATTTCTGGAAGACGGACAATGGAACCTTCCATGCTGAAAAGGAAAAAATAAAAAGTAAATTCTGCAACATTGTCTGGAAATCTTGATATATGGGTCAAGATTTATCACCTATATAAACATGGCTGCCATGTGGCCTGAATTAAGTGCTTTTAAACAGAACCAGACAACACAGATCAAACTGAACTCTTGCTGTCCTGGCAGATCAAAGCAAAGTCCTTAATCATTCACATTATATTGTCCCTGACTGCGCGAAGGGAAAAAAAAGAAAAGAAGAAGAGGAAAGTCACAGTGTAAATTAAGCATAAGCTAATATTATGAGGCTTTGTCAACTAATCTCCCAAAGTTTTTTGCTTTTTGATAATTGTTTTCGAAGGATATATTTTGATCGAGGACAAATTGGGAACATTGTAGCATTTCCTGCTGCCGACAACCTCTTATTAGTTTCCATCATATTTGAAAAAGTCCTTTTTTGTTTTGATCATTTTTAGCACAGTTTTGGTAATAAAAAACAAACAAAAAAAACTACCATTATAAAGACCAGATTTATTAATTTGGAAATATAATTCTTGCATTGGCAGTGTTTAATTCCTAGAAGGATGATAATAAAATATTTTGTTTTTGAAGCGGCCTTGATTTCAACAAAGGCGCTTGTATTTACAGTGTACAAATATTGTTGCACAAAAATGGCATGTTTTAGTCTGACTTCTGTATTTATTTGGATATAACATTACAATGGCACAAAAAGTCACACTTTTCTGACAAATGGAAGCTATATCTATGTATGTATGGATCAAGCAACACTCATACGAGATTGGACCAGATCCTTGTTCATCATTGTTCCTGTTTTATGACCCTGTGCTGCTGTTCCAGATTTTAAGTGTAAGGCATCTTTTGCACTTTTGTATTAAATTATACTTTTTACTACTAACACCATCTCTTGTCCTTTGGAGGTTGATTATTGCATATCCACTGCGGAGGTTGCATCGAACCAGGACGAAAACTGCCACTTACATTTATGTTTTGTCCCATGTCAAGGGACTATATGTGAGTGTTTTACATTTCTACTGTTTTAAAGATACAAGTTACATATCCTGTATTCCCTGCATGGCAGATTGATTACACTGTCACTTTAAAGCACATATAGCGCACTGTCACTTTGTGTATTTTATATCTATGTATGTGTAAACACATGTGAAAACATACATACACACACAACCCAAAAGTCAGTTCAGAGACAAAGGGGCTAAATGGCACATTGCTAATGTCATGTTATATTAGAATCAGGTGGTTTTCACCCCCTTACTTCAGTATCACAGTTGAAACAAATGGTATTCTCTGCTGGTTTAGAATTGTAGACAATTTATATGTCATCATTAACTTCGCTGTATCACTTAATGTGAAAGTATCTTGATATTGATATCTTGATATTGGGTAAGTCCATTAGTTGAACACCTACAAAAAATCCAAACATTCAATCTATGTTCCTAGCAGTTTTTAAACTGCATTAACAAGATTAGTTGTACCTATAGACTAGGGTTGCCACCTGGCCGGTATTTTACTGGCAGGCCGGTAAAAAAATTGGCATCATGCCAATGTTAAGTCTATGGAGGCAGTACCAAGGCCGGTATTTTTTTGAAGAAAAGGTGGCAACCCTACTATAGACTCAAAACACCATTGGTATTAGTCCCTAAACTGCACCCAAAACGATTGTTCTATCCCACAGCCTTTGGCATTAAACTATTTGTGGACTAAATTTGTTCAATTAGCTAAGGCCTCAACAGCCATATTACAAGGCTGCTCTTTCACAGGCAATGTATTTGGTGGAATATTTCAGCACTTTTTCCTTTTTTTTTTTTTTTTTAAAGAGCCAAACAAAAGAGCCAGCCTAGAAATTGTTTATGAGCCAGGAAGTGGAATTTCTATTTGAAATTATTAAAATAAGTTAACAGCCGGCAGTAGGGAGTTTAGAAGGCACGTCCTAAACTCTTGGGATTTGTCAAGCCCTGGATTATTTAACCCACCGTGAGGTTTGCATGATGTATAATTAATATGCAAGTGGTTTTCTGACTGTCCGGAAAGACAACATGAAAAACATGCTAGCAAAACCACCAGAGCTTGCAATCTAAGGTGTACAAAGAGGTCAAAGTTTTATTACACTACTAGAAGCTATTACTTTATCCAGCACACAAGAGTATCATGGAGCAACTCAGGAACGACTAAGTCTTCTTACACAGTGTACACAGAATGATGGGGCCTAGGCTGAGTATGGACGATTGGGATGGGAGAGGAGTGCGAGTATTTAGAGACAGAATGGTGGAAAGGGCTGTGGCACACATTATTCCCACTCCTAATAACTTTATTTTGGAATGCAGTGCTACATATCCAAGCTCATCTACTGCCTTTTTCATTCCGAAGCCTGAATGATAAAAACAAGCCTTCCTGGACATCCAGAAAGTGTATACTGAGAGAGAGGGTACCATACAGAACTGCTTGGCCATGCTACTATTACCCATTGTAATGATACTCAATGTATTGCTCATGAGATGCAGAGTTGGTGCATTTTATAATTTAGCCTGGAGCAGAATGCACATTATCTCTCTTTTTTGGCTTTTCTGAAATGCCACATAAGGTTACGATTCTAGCATGTGAAGTATTAGGAAACATACTACAGTATTGTAGGCAATAACATTGTATCTAACTGCCTGCTGCTAAACATATATGGGTCCACTCAATAAAGAGAGAATTGCAGGGAATTGACAGGGGAACTTGAAACTTAAGGCTAGACGAGTTGGAAAAATTCTCCCATGCGGCAACTTAGCTACATTGGCCTAAAGTTTGAAAATCCCATCATTGCAGTTCTCTCTCCAGTGAGTAGACCCTTTTCTCTACAGTAATGCCTGTTTAAATAACAGATTGAAGTGCATTTTATGTGTTCTCAAGAACTGATAAACTATGTAGATCAAGCAACCTATTCACTGCAGATAGCAATCCTGGGCATTTTGTTTAATAGCATCAGTACCTGCAGTCTTCTCAGAAACGGAGGCTATGACAACACTACAATTTAGGAGAATGTCTAATACTGGACTGTGCATATAAATAATGGACCAGTTTATTATTTTGCAGTCCAATATAATTTACTCATTCTAAGGAGGGAGGAATGATTATGTTTATATCTATTGCAAAGTCAATGTTTTTATATTCAGCTTTCACAGATATTTCAATTCACTTTTTGTTTGGCATTTTTAGTGTTAACCAATAAAGCACGGGAGTCCAACTCTCAGAAGATTTTGTTTTTAGTTCTTTGTACACAGCGATAGAGTAAAGCAGAGCACATTAACATGCTGGTGGTCCTCCAGCCCTCTTGTGATCAAAGCTCTTTAAAAACATCAAGTTCCCTTCTGTTGTCCAAACTAATGTTTAGTTAGTGTTTAATCTGATTACAGGAAAAGAAAGGATGTCCAGACTGCACAGAATCAGCAGCTCTGGGAGTGATACTGTTCTAGCGCTGAGTGACAGGTGTTTAGATAAAACAGAAGTTTGTGCTTTTTGTCTGAAGCAGATAACACCCTGATTAGATGGCTGGATACCGTGGAAGAGGAAACCTGGAGAAAATCGCAAGCAAAATGTCACCGAGACCCGACAGTCAGATAGAGGAATAAAATGTGTGTTTTCATGGGCTGGGGTATGTCCATTGATGCAAGATGTGTAGGATAATGCATGAGGAAATCTGCTATAGATCATGTCCAGTGACATTTGTTTATTAATCAAATTAAGCCCTTTCCTGTACCCTCTGATCTCTCCATGATCAGTGAAAGATTAATTAAATGTGATCATAGTATCCATATCGGCCTGGTCAAACACTTCTGAAGCAGCAAGGAGCACAGTTTGCTTTCAGTTTACAGATATTAAAAAGAAAATATCAACACAAACTAGCAGTTATTATTTATTTTCTGTGAACAAAAATACAATGTGGAACATGAAAGGACCTTGTTAAATGGGAGCAACATATATATACACACACACACGACATTAAATGTTAATGCAAAGTATATATATGCATGTATATTATCTGCAAAAGAAGTGCAAGACTTAATTTCTTGAAAAATGAAAGTGTTCGATCACTACATGTCAATTATATTCTATTTTTGAAGTGCTTTTAAGTGCTTTTTTTGTGGCTTGAAAGACGGCACCCAGGCATAGAGTAATTTATATACCCAAGTCCACAAACCTTGCTCTCCTAGCATTTATAGTTATAATAACTATAATAATTACACACTGTGTTATATATTGTAATATATATATCAATGTCTTGTTTAGATTATATATATATATATATATATATATATATATATATATATATATAGACAGATGTATTGTATATATTTATTTATTAGCGTATATAGTTATTATAAGATTAGCAAATTAATACACATAAATACTAGATGTGCAATGTTTGTGGACTTATATATAAAATTACTCCATACCAGAAACATATATACATACACACCCACACAACTATTCAAAAATATGGGGGTCACTTACAAATTTCCTCGTTTTCCATGAAAACATACAACAAATGAGTTGCAAAATGAACAGAAATATAGAGGGGCATGTACTAAAAAACCAAATATATTTTATGTGCAAAACTATTTTTGTGCTTTGCTCCTATTGCAATGTACTAAACATTTAACACTCCAATAGTACATACGAGCAAATTGCGAATAAAAACGGGCATAATTGAGAATAAAACTATAAAAATATTTTTTCTACCTCTTTTGATAGCACGTGCTAAAAGCTGGTGTAATTTTCACACGCAAATAAGAATTATTTTTCACAAAATATTCGGAAAGTTCTTTAGCATGTGCAAATCTAATCGCAATTTGTTAGCGCAACCGGAAAAATGCACGCTAAATAAAAATACACGGAAGAGGTGCAAATCAGGAAAAAAACTGCAGAATGTTACAAATAGTTGCAAATTGCTCCTTACTCATGCTTTACCCACTGCACTTGTTTAGTACATGACCCCCATAGTCATAAAAAATGATTTAGATTCTAAAGACGACCAGTTTTATTGGTGGTGCTGGTTTAAGAACCAATAACACTAACCTTTTTTAGAATATATTATTTCAAACCTTGACTGCATTTCTTATTCATTTTGCATGCTTTGCTGTGAACCATGCAGTCAGGGCCGGCCCAAGACATTGTGCTGCCTGGGGCGAAGAATTAAATGCTGCTCCCCCCCCCCCCCCAAAAAAAAAATGCCCATAGTCATCATGTTAGATCATGATAATTCAAACTAAAATGAAACTTATCAGAAAGTGAGATTTCATATGCAACAAGGTCTTGTCTATATGCAAAATTATACGCAATACCATTATATTCAGTTCAAAACTGCAAACTCCAATATTATTTTTTTTTTCTACAGCTATGGTAATTCTAAAAACATATATTGATCCAGAAAAGCTCGGATTTAAAAAATCATTAGAACACATGAACAAAAAAAGTGTATATAGATTTGACACCTTAACCCTAAATAACTGTGACAAACATAAGTGGTGTAGTATGGGGAGGCATAGGCTTGCCTGTATAGTACCCACAATGAGGTACATTGGGATCTCAATTATACAGTTACTCAACCATTCTAACAACATGCATTTTATTGCTTGTAGAACATACTGGGCATACTTTAAAATTGAAAGCATTAGTGTTAGAATGGAACATAATGTATGTGTATCACATTGTGCTCAAAGGGTAAAAAATAAATACATTTTTAAGTAGATATGACATGTTATTTAATTTTGCTCTATAATACAAATATTGTCAGTTAAGAAGACATCCAAGAAAAATATAATTCACTTATTGCATTACATTTACACTTTTTACATCACCATTAAAGTAATACCCAACAGTGGCGTTATACCATATTGGCCAGAGTATAGGCTGTCAGTGATTAAAATGTGTGCCCTAAATGAGCATTTCAACTGAATGTACAATATTTGAACCAGTCATAAGTCACTGGTCACTTGTTATGTTTTAGAGAATTGCACAGAGTATTATTATAATAGTGTTTTACCATTACTTTATTTTCAACATGTGGGGGTTCTGTTCGAGCCCTATATAATAAAAAAAAAAAAATCAGCTCAACCACAACAAAGTGAAAATAATGTAATGGTAAAACATTATTATGATAATTAATAGGCTGTCCAACTCTATAAAAAAAAAGGTCACCTATAATATGATGGCGCCATGTTCAAATATTGTACACTAAGCAGTAGAAATGCTCATCAAGCCACACATTTTTTTAAGCCTTATTTAATAATAAATACTTTTTTAAAACTGAAACTAGGTGAAAATACAGTCTTGGTAAAACATTTCATGCGATTTAATTAACTGCAAAGGAATATAAAATATTTATTTATTATCAATGCAAGTTCAAACTTGCAAAACTCAGCTCACCGACACCACACTACAGAGGTCCGCTCAGCCGCTTCCACTATAAGCGCTCTGAAGGCTCTGCAGTGACGCCTCTCTGAAGTGAGGTCACTGGCTACGTGCTACTGGTCCTCATGCTGCCACGCAATGGGTAAAAGGAAGATCACGCTGGAAGCGACTCTAAGTACCAGAGAGAATTGTCGATTCAGTGATTCGGCCACCGAACGGCTGAAATAACGTTTATTGAGGCGCCTCTGCAAAAGTGCCGTCTGGGGCAGTTTCCCCACTCTGCCCCATTGTAGGGCCGGCCCTGCATGCAGTTCTGATCCAGGATCTGTCTCTCTCTCTGCTATTGCAGTGAGAGATGCTCTGTTTCACATATAAATCAATAAATGCGACCCTAGGGAGACATATGACAGTGGCAGACAGTGGCGTTTACCTGTAAATTCCTTCAACAAGAATGAGAATCTTTTTCCAAGGCCTGTGTGTTCGGGGCTCACCATGTACCACGGCATCCCGCAATAACTTCTCCAGGTTCACCATATCTTAAAGACAAACAAGAAAAAAAGAAAAATAAGCTCTCAGTACAAATAAGTTAAGGTGTAACAGAAAACGACAGGTTGTAGTACCCCTTGGGACCAGCAGTATTTAGGATAACTGATCATTTCAGCAGCACCAGCCCTATAAATGTTCTACCGTACCTAAATCCAATGTGAGTAACTCTAAATGTTCTACAGAACCTAAATCCAATGTGAGCAACTCTAAATGTTCTACAGTAACGAAATCCAATGTGAGCAACTCTAAATGATCTACAGAACCTAAATCCAATGTGAGCAACTCTAAATGGTCTACAGAACCTAAATCCAATGTGAGCAACTCTAAATGGTCTACAGAACCTAAATCCAATGTGAGCAACTCTAAATGTTCTACAGAACCTAAATCCAATGTGAGCAACTCTAAATGGTCTACAGAACCTAAATTCAATGTGAGCAACTCTAAATGTTCTACAGAACCTAAATCCAATGTGAGCAACTCTAAATGGTCTACAGAACCTAAATCCAATGTGAGTAACTCTAAATGTTCTACAGAACCTAAATCCAATGTGAGTAACTCTAAATGTTCTACAGTAACGAAATCCAATGTCAGCAACTCTAAATGTTCTACAGTAACGAAATCCAATGTGAGTAACTCTAAATGTTCTACAGTAACGAAATCCAATGTCAGCAACTCTAAATGTTCTACAGAACCTAAATCCAATGTGAGCAACTCTAAATGGTCTACAGAACCTAAATCCAATGTGAGCAACTCTAAATGGTCTACAGTAACGAAATCCAATGTCAGCAACTCTAAATGTTCTACAGTAACGAAATCCAATGTGAGCAACTCTAAATGTTCTACAGTAACGAAATCCAATGTGAGTAACTCTAAATGTTCTACAGAACCTAAATCCAATGTGAGCAACTCTAAATGGTCTACAGTAACGAAATCCAATGTGAGCAACTCTAAATGTTCTACAGAACCTAAATCCAATGTGAGCAACTCTAAATGTTCTACAGTAACGAAATCCAATGTGAGCAACTCTAAATGTTCTACAGTAACGAAATCCAATGTGAGCAACTCTAAATGTTCTACAGTAACGAAATCCAATGTGAGCAACTCTAAATGTTCTATAGTACCTAAATCCAATGTGAGTAACTCTAAATGGTCTACAGAACCTAAATCCAATGTGAGTAACTCTAAATGTTCTACAGAACCTAAATCCAATGTGAGTAACTCTAAATGTTCTACAGTAACGAAATCCAATGTCAGCAACTCTAAATGTTCTACAGTAACGAAATCCAATGTGAGTAACTCTAAATGTTCTACAGTAACGAAATCCAATGTGAGTAACTCTAAATGTTCTACAGAACCTAAATCCAATGTGAGCAACTCTAAATGTTCTACAGTAACGAAATCCAATGTGAGCAACTCTAAATGTTCTACAGAACCTAAATCCAATGTGAGCAACTCTAAATGGTCTACAGTAACGAAATCCAATGTGAGCAACTCTAAATGTTCTACAGTAACGAAATCCAATGTGAGCAACTCTAAATGTTCTACAGAACCTAAATCCAATGTCAGCAACTCTAATGGTCTACAGAACCTAAATCCAATGTGAGCAACTCTAAATGTTCTACAGTAACGAAATCCAATGTGAGCAACTCTAAATGTTCTACAGTAACGAAATCCAATGTGAGCAACTCTAAATGAGCTACAGAACCTAAAGCGAAAGGTAAAAACAATTAAAAAAAAATATGGAGGCCAGACTGCAAGTATGACAGACAAATAAAGGGTCAGTTCCACAGAACATACCCAGGAGCAAAGGAAATAACTATTCTAGAGTTTGGCTTGTCCCCTATTTAACTAGTGCCATTTCAGCAGCACCAGCCCTATTGTTCTCTAAATGTTCTATAGTACCTAAACCCAATGTGAGCAACTCTAAATGTTCTATAGTACCTAAACCCAATGTGAGCAACTATATAGGTTCTATAGTACCTAAACCCAATGTGAGCAACTCTAAATGTTCTATAGTACCTAAACCCAATGTGAGCAACTCTAAATGTTCTATAGTACCTAAATCCAATGTGAGCAACTCTAAAATGTTCTATAGTACCTCAATCCAATGTGAGCAACTCTAAATGGTCTACAGAACCTAAATCCAATGTGAGTAACTCTAAATGTTCTACAGAACCTAAATCCAATGTGAGTAACTCTAAATGTTCTACAGTAACGAAATCCAATGTCAGCAACTCTAAATGTTCTACAGTAACGAAATCCAATGTCAGTAACTCTAAATGTTCTACAGTAACGAAATCCAATGTGAGTAACTCTAAATGTTCTACAGAACCTAAATCCAATGTGAGCAACTCTAAATGGTCTATAGTACCTAAACCCAATGTGAGCAACTCTAAATGGTCTACAGTAACGAAATCCAATGTCAGCAACTCTAAATGTTCTATAGTACCTAAACCCAATGTGAGCAACTATATAGGTTCTATAGTACCTAAACCCAATGTGAGCAACTCTAAATGTTCTATAGTACCTAAACCCAATGTGAGCAACTCTAAATGTTCTATAGTACCTAAATCCAATGTGAGCAACTCTAAAATGTTCTATAGTACCTCAATCCAATGTGAGCAACTATATAGGTTCTCCAGTACCTAAATACAATGTGAGTTCCTATATATGTTCTACAGTACCTAAATCCAATGTGAGCAACTATTTATGTTCTACAGAACCTAAATCTAATGTGAGCCACTGTATAGGTTCTCCAGTACCGAAATCCAATGTGAGCAACTATAAAATGTTCTCCAGTACCTAAATCCAATGTGACCAACTATATAGGTTCTCCAGTACCTAAATCCAATGTGAGCAACTCTAAATGGTCTACAGAAACCAAATTCAATGTGAGCAACTATTTATGTTCTACCGAACCTAAATCTAATGTAAGCAACTATATCTGTTCTCCAGTACCTAAATCCAATGTGAGAAACTATTTATGTTCTACAATACCTAAATCCAATGTGAGAAACTATTTATGTTCTACAGAACCTAAATCTAATGTGAGCCACTGTATAGGTTCTCCAGTACCGAAATCCAATGTGAGCAACTCTAAATGGTCTACAGAAACCAAATTCAATGTGAGCAACTATTTATGTTCTACCGAACCTAAATCTAATGTAAGCAACTATATCTGTTCTCCAGTACCTAAATCCAATGTGAGAAACTATTTATGTTCTCCAGTACCTAAATCTAATGTGAGAAACTATTTATGTTCTACAGTACCTAAATCCAATGTGAGCAACTCTAAAATGTTCTATAGTACCTCAATCCAATGTGAGCAACTCTAAATGGTCTACAGAACCTAAATCCAATGTGAGTAACTCTAAATGTTCTACAGAACCTAAATCCAATGTGAGTAACTCTAAATGTTCTACAGTAACGAAATCCAATGTCAGCAACTCTAAATGTTCTACAGTAACGAAATCCAATGTCAGTAACTCTAAATGTTCTACAGTAACGAAATCCAATGTGAGTAACTCTAAATGTTCTACAGAACCTAAATCCAATGTGAGCAACTCTAAATGGTCTATAGTACCTAAACCCAATGTGAGCAACTCTAAATGGTCTACAGTAACGAAATCCAATGTCAGCAACTCTAAATGTTCTATAGTACCTAAACCCAATGTGAGCAACTATATAGGTTCTATAGTACCTAAACCCAATGTGAGCAACTCTAAATGTTCTATAGTACCTAAACCCAATGTGAGCAACTCTAAATGTTCTATAGTACCTAAATCCAATGTGAGCAACTCTAAAATGTTCTATAGTACCTCAATCCAATGTGAGCAACTATATAGGTTCTCCAGTACCTAAATACAATGTGAGTTCCTATATATGTTCTACAGTACCTAAATCCAATGTGAGCAACTATTTATGTTCTACAGAACCTAAATCTAATGTGAGCCACTGTATAGGTTCTCCAGTACCGAAATCCAATGTGAGCAACTATAAAATGTTCTCCAGTACCTAAATCCAATGTGACCAACTATATAGGTTCTCCAGTACCTAAATCCAATGTGAGCAACTCTAAATGGTCTACAGAAACCAAATTCAATGTGAGCAACTATTTATGTTCTACCGAACCTAAATCTAATGTAAGCAACTATATCTGTTCTCCAGTACCTAAATCCAATGTGAGAAACTATTTATGTTCTACAATACCTAAATCCAATGTGAGAAACTATTTATGTTCTACAATACCGAAATCCAATGTGAGAAACGTTTTCACCAACAGTGCTGCGGGAACTACATTTCCCATGAGTGCTCAATATAAACATACAGGGTGGAACAAAGGAGCTCCACAAAGAAGGCAAGTATGCTTTATCTGAACTGACCCTTATCCAAAAACAAATTTGGGTAATTTCGGATAATGAATCTTTGGATAATGGATACTTAACCTGCATAAGGATGAATCTTGCTCATCTTTCAATTATGGTCTCTGTATTCTATGGTCTCTGTATTCTTCCTATCAAGGTAAACAAAGGTATTCTTTTTCTATGAGATGGGCTTTAGCCTCATATCTTATTTTTATTTTTGCACTAGATAAGCAAAAACTATGGTGCCCCTGGTATCAGGATACAATTGCATTTACATTTTATGATCCATGCATTTTTATTTTCGGAATTGCAACCTCCATGATTCACAGAGCAGCAAGCAGACTGCCAATCATCCTGCAGCGAGAGACCGAGTTTATATAGTGAATTACTCGAGGGGCACCAACCAAGTCCCTTCTGTTGATTATTTGTAAAAATTGAGGGTCTCTCTGAAAATAGTCAGTACTTGACAGATGTCAGCACTTGACTTCTCTGATTCACCCTAGTGCTCTCTGTTCTTGTCAGGGTATGCAGCAACCAGATCAGCTCTGGTTCTCAGTAGGTTTGTAAAGATGCATGCTGGGTTTGTCACATTATTTGTAATATTTACATCCATTAAAGAGCCACTAAACTTATTTTTCACTTATGCTTCCAACACAGAAGCACAGGTGAAAAAAACTATTGGCCCTAGTATGAGGATAAAGGCACATGTAAGTATATATTATATATATATATATATATATATATATATATATATATATATACATACACACACACACACACACACACACTGCAGAGGCATCTGCAGCACAGATCATCACGGGGGCCGGAGTGAGCTGCTGTTTAGATGATGTTCTCGTTTAAGATGGCATACCACATCCATATGTGCAAAGTGGTTGAACCGAACCATTTTGTTCCTTAGCACTATGGTTCTTGGCATTGCCATAACCCACAATCGGTTTCAAATATGTCATTATGATAAAGCTACATGTGCTTTTGGAGCCCAACTCGAGGAAAGAAGAGACTTGGTCATTGTTAGGATTTAAGGACGGCAGGTTCAAACCCACCCACAGACCTCTAATTCATCCACAGAGTCAATGAAACCTTGACCATTACTGAATCGGTAACAATCACTAATCTAACCGCACCAATCTTAGTAGATATAAGATATTCCTGAAGGGTTGGGTACTCTGGTTATACTTTGCACAGGGGAAAAAGGACGGTTCCCTGTCCATTTGAATAGTAACATACTGTATGAACTGCTGGCATGTTTTAAATACATCTGACAGATGATAAAATGCATGTATAAAGCATTAGGTATGGGTCATACCTAAATTTGACCTATTTTCAAAATATAACCACTAGGGAGTGTCATATCCCCAGTATTTCCGGCTGTGTGATGTTCAAGAATGCACAGTTTAAATGTCCAACTATATACAGAGCGTCTCTATTCTTGCACAGGTCTATCTAGGCACGAGATATTTTACCTAATGCTTCTTCCTCATATATGGCATTCCCATTGCCTCAAGTTTGGCTTCACTTCCTGCAAGAGGCTTTCCCACTGTGCGTTAAACTATTTCATACTGAGTGGATGCAGACGTCAACATTCCCTTGTGTACTGGAAATGCTACAGGATTTCCTCTTAAAGTAACATGTAGACACCTTAGCGTAGCCACAAACGTTCCCTGTCACTCCAGCGCTTGAAGTCTATTTCTTCCATTTTGTGCGCTGGCTGTATATTAACTGGGAATGTAACATGAGACACCGAGCAGATCAAACTGCAATAACCTGTGTTCGGATGAACCCTGAACGACGTCCACAGTTTAAGGCCACTAGGATCGGTTTGTATAACATGTGGTTAGACAGAGACCAAATACGGATTAGAGCCGTGTGCTTGATTCACCATGATTTGGCCTCGGTCCCACATTTTCATCTGCTTCTTATTATGAAGAGAGGTGCTTTGATCATGACGCGCGGATCAGCGCTGTATAAAACAACTCCTCACACAAGGTTTGCAAATGATAAAAACAGAGGGACCTGTCATAAGAAAAGTTACACCCGTTTCATCTCTGAGCAAATGCCATCTGTGCTCCATACATAGCCAGTGTAAGCAGCTGCTTACACCCTTTAAGCTAAGTCGGCCTCTAGCTGAGCATGATGAGCATCGTAGTCCTAGGACTCCCATGTCATTTTGCAGCTACTGCACCGTTCAAATCCAGCCTGTTCCCAGGTACAGACATCATATTTTGCAGCCCTGGGAAATGGGTGCATAGTGCGTATAAAAGATATCAAGTAACTAGAAAGGTGAGGAAAACACTGTGGGAATAACCCTATAGTCTAAAAATATCAAATTGCTTTGTTTGGTTGTGTGTGTATGTATGTATGTATGTATATATATATATATATATATATATATATATATATATATATATATATATATATATATATATATATATATATATATATATATATATATATACACACACACATTATATATATATATATATATATATATATATATATATGTGTATGTGTGTGTGTGTGTGTATGTGTGTGTGTATATATATATATATATATATATATATATATATTTACACACACACACACACACACACATATATACATACATACACAGTAATCTGAGGTATGTGTATATGTTTTGCATGAGTACAACACATCTGCAGAACCTCCCATGGAAGAATAATATATATATATATATATATATATATATATATATATATTTACATTAACTTCAGTAATATGGATTTCTTTTTCATCACATGTAGCATGGGTATGTCTGCCAGATATACATAGCGCTGGTGTGCATATCAAGAACTTTACAAAGAAGAAGGTAAATACGTTATACTGTGGGAAGAAACTCTACATTTGGCAGCAAGTGTCCAAGGCAAGTTACCAAAGAGGCAACAAAGCAGACAAACATGCACAGTATAAAGAAATGTAACTGCTTCTGGCAATCAGATGTATATACACACACACACACACACACACACACACACATACTAAGCAATTACCCTGTTCAGAGAAACGTTCTCTTACAAGTGTTATACAAAGGGAAACAAATAAAAAAAGAAAATATAGTGAAGTATATCCAGACAAAGTGATCAAATTGGATATACTTGGATATAATTGGTCAATTTGGTCACTTTGTCTGGATATACTTCACTATATTTTCTTTTTTTATTTCTTTCCCTTTGTATAACACTTGTAAGAGAACGTCTCTCTGAAAAGGGTAATTGCTTAGTGTGCTTAGTGTTGGGTCCAGCGCACATGATCACTTTTGATGTATATACAAGTCTGATCTAAATGAGCAGCACCCGCTGGCTCCCGGAACAGGACTTTGTCCGAAAACTAAGTAGTTCTCCCGGATCTTGCTCAGAGCTCTTTGGACATTTACAGCCCATGACAAAGCAGACTGACTTTGTCATCAGTATTTAAACATGTCAAAGGCGAGATGCACCTTTGACACGAAGAGGTGAACCACTTCATGCATATGGATGTTATATGCGGTCCTTAAATAAAAAGCCCAAATGAACATAAGGGTGACCCAGAATGTCCTCTGCACAGCAGCTCCTCACAATGAGCTGTGCGGCAGTTTATATTGCAGGGGACTGCCGCAGGATTCCCTTGGTCAGATGAGACCACCCTGATCGGTGTCCCTGGCCCAATCACTCTGTCCATAAGGACAAAAGCTCCTTTAGGCGTAAAGGGGTTCACATAATGCAAGCTCAAAACACTTTCAGAAATGAGGTATGTTGGAAAATCTAGCTTGTAATTAAAGTTAACTACAGAAAGCATGGTACAATTACTGCAGAGCCATAGCTAGGGTGAGGCGAGTGAGGCACAGTTCAAAAATAAACAGAGCCCATAATAAGATGCAATGAGTTGCAACTAGGGCCCCACCGTGCATCATAGACATGCCCACATAGCTGCGGTCCATTGGGAGCACGAGCAAGGAAGGGAGACAAGGAAGTGACAGCCGAGAGGAGCTCTCCATGCCTGACACAAATTAAGTACAATACATTAAAAATAAAGTTTAGCATGTTGCTTCTTTAGGAAGAATCTTATTCATATGGTAGGTCATTTTTTTTTAACAAGCACTGTACACGATAACCAGCCATAGCAGTGTAATATTTCTGACTCACTCTATGGGCATACACTCAATTCATGCAATTCAGATATGACTTAAAACATGATTTAGAAAAATACACAATCATTTATTATTGAAAACCTTAGGAGTGGCAGGAAAGTGCACAGCCATTTGCAGCATATGCCTGTTTAATAATTTAAAGAGTAAAACAGACCAAGCCACTAGATGGCAGTGAACACTAAAATAAGAACTAGCACCACTCAGTAGTAAGTGTAATCGTTGGAAACCGCATAATTGTCAGTAACACAGCATATCCAGCAATGTGTTAATTAAATCAAACCCTACCTTAAACATGCATGTCATACCGTTGCAACCTTTACTACAACTGTGCGGTGCTCAGAAAAATGCAAAATCTAGAAAATATTCTGCATAGTTTATATAATGAATGGAGCATTGCCACCGACAATAAAAGCAGGTTACAAAATATGATTGGAGAACAAAGACTAGAAGAGATATTGGCGCTCACACTTGCTTTACATTCAAAGGCTTTCATAAGGATAAAGTACCTTATCTTTTGCTTACAGGTAATAAAGAGACAGCTAAAGTTGCATTTTATGAACAAATACAGTCAACAGGTCAACAACTGGAATCAATTTATCATGTTTTATTTTTAAAATACATTACGAAATTAATGCTAAAGTATAGAATATATGACACAAACTGATATCTTGTTTGCCCAAAAAACATCCACAAGAAAATTGTTGGTGTTTTAATGGCAAGAGATTTTAAATTTGCAACTGTATTTGGGGAGGGCTGTTTAAAATAAGGGTGAAGGTTATTCCAGGCATATTGATGACCACTAGAATCTGCTGGTCGTTCACAGAGTTGACCAGTAGGTGGCGCTTCAGGCTTCATGTAAGCATTAGGTTCTTGTGAAAAACACAAAAACCATAAGCAAAATGCACCACGCTTACATAAATATTTCTAAATGAGTGAACGGCACACACATACACACTGAAACGGTCTACGCAATAGAGAGAGAATTACAGGGAATTCAAATGAGAATTCCCAAATTTAGGCCAAGCCGAGTTGGAAAAGATCGCCAATGCAGCTGAATGGAAAGTGTTGAGGTTTAAATTCAAAGAACAAAGAAATACTGCACTAGTTAAACTCAAACAAAACACAGGTTTAATAGGCGATAGCACATTTAGCACGCTAATTTTATCATAAACCGTGAACCGGAAAACTAGGGAGAAAATAAATACAAAAAAACATGCTGTACATGTATGAGAATACCATGCGATATTATTTGTCACCCATGTTTATTTAAAAGCCTTTGCCGATTTCTTTAAGGAAACAATATGTGAGATGGTTTATGAGGCAAAGTAATTATATTGACAAATTACCTGCAGGATTATCAGTGCAAAAGGAGAACACGAAACCCTCTCGCCCCTATTAAAAATACTTCAAATTCGGGGGCAACAGAACAAGAGTCAATAGATCCAATCTCTAATGCTTATGAACACTTAATGTTTAGTGAATAATTAAAAGAAACCGTATTAGGTTTACAAACTGAAAAAACACACATCAAACACCACCTGTGTGATGTGTACCCTGAATAAAGAACTACAAATGAATATTAAAACAACTAATAACGGCAGAAGGTATTAAAGCATAGATTTGAGGAGTCCTATCAGGCATTTATTTCCATAACTGTTCCGCTTCCCATTTATGTAGGTGAAGAGAATGATCATAACGCTGTACAAGATAGCAGCCGAAAGTTTTCCAAAGTCTGTCAACAGAGAGGACCTCTGTTGTTCACCTTTGGGGAAAAAAAAAAATGTCTCTCTCTGTACCAGTGAGAGAAAAATGTCTCTCTCAAAGCGAGCACCGGCAACATTTCTCTAAATCGCGCTGTGTCTGAACTTCCAGGTTCGGGTACACCTCCGAGGTCTTGCAATCTTTTAGCAGGGACCCACAGGGTCTAGTAAGACCCTGATCGGGTCTCTGCCATTGTGTTCCTGGCTACCGATCACCTTGTGATCAGTGGCCAGGAACAAAATGTCCCGTTTTGGTGCTTGCGTCATCGGGGACGCAAGCACCATGCGTCACAAAGGGGTTGATGTGTTAGGGTTAACTTTCCTACTGAAAGCTTTATTGAAGTAGTTGTTTGCTAAGCAGCATTATATTCTTCTTCCACCTGGTGCAACGGCTAGTAGTTGTTTATATATTGCTTTTGTAGTTGTTCACAAAGGGTACATGATAGGTGATGTTTGATGTGTAATATTTCCAGCTTGTAAACCTTATAAGATCTATTTTAATTATTTATTAAAAACTTTAAAGGGTCTATTGAATAAAGAGAGCGTGGCAGGGAATTGGACGGAGGGGATGGGGGATGAGAAAAATTATCTCATTTAACTGCATTGGATCATTTTTCCAACACTACTTTGGCCTAAAGTTTGAAATTCCCATCTCAATTCCCTCTTCAGTGACTAGAACTTTAAGTCTTAATAAGCATTAGATGTTGCTTCTATTTACCTGTAGCTTATTTCAATTATTATAGGAAGTGTCCTCAGAGGCAGTGGAGAACATTGTTAGAGGAGCACATACAAAATGCAATTAGACTAACACAACAAACAGAAAATTCCATATCTGTCAAATGACACTCTCATATTTATATGATAGGGCCGCATTACAACTCCCTACAGAGGTTTGGGTGACTACTACACTTGAAAAAACTCACAATGTTTTTGACAAACACAACACCTATCTTCTGCAGCCAATCATGCAGTTTATGGTACTTCCACATGACGTAGCATAGATCACACTGAATCAGTGTTAACTTTGACGGCACATTTGATTTAGTTTTAGTCATAGACTTTTGACTAAAATGCCATTTAGTTTAGTCGTATATATGTCATCTGAATTGTTTTAGTGTAGTTTTAGTCGCCTAAATCTCCAGCAGTGAAGGAGGGAAGATGTCTGAGAAGGCCGTTATAGTGTTAAGTTACCTGGCTAGGGAGATGTCAGGGGAAACACTCACATGGTGAATCAAATGGATTAGTATCCTCTTCTGCAGTTTGCAGGGCATTGTTCCAGAGGGCAGACAAGCACAGTGAGCCAATCCAGCTGGGGACTGGGCTTTGGCAGAACCAGAAGCCAAAATAGGTAAAAGCAATAGTCCCTGTTAGATTTTACTCATAGTTTTAGTTTAAACATGCCTTTGATGAAAACTAAGACAAACGTGTTAGTCAACAAAATGAACACTGCTTTGAATGAAGCACAGTCGTGCCACACAAACACGGAAGTTCCTCATAAAAATATATATAAAGAAGATGCTATTAGGAAAATGCAGGTAAATATTGAGCATTCAAAACATGTAAGCAAGTTACACATGCCTGACCTTTGCTATTAAAGTCATTTTGTTTCCGTACCTCTTATCAGCTTGGTTTTCTCCATGGCATTTAGAGAACGTAGAAGATAAATTAATCTTGTTAAATATATGGCGCAAAAGAGAACAAATTGATGCGGGTATAACTCAAATAATTTGTGTCCAATGCACACGCAAAGAGAATTAATCAATAATGGTCTCTTCATTTTGGGCAACACTAGATGGGTAATCGCCCACATCGGTTAATTTCTATGTTTGCATCAGTATATGGTTTGTTACTTTCCAGTTTATCACAATCTTGGTCCAAAATGTGAACAACTGGGAAGAACCCAACGGAAAAAAGAAATGTAGCAATCAATCAAAACATATAGACTAATGTATAAACCATTTCTATTTCACTACATTACCCTCAGGTACTGTGTTTTAAAAAACAAAACAAATACACTGTTAAAGGTTTATCTGAACACCAGGTTTTTTTTGTTAAATGTGAATTCACTTGAGCCTAAAAATTCTGCCTATAAGGGTCTGATTTAGAATGACAAGCGATAGAGAATTGTATTCAAATTATGGTTTACAAATTGAAAGGTCTTAAAAATGCTTTTTGGAAATGTAAACATCTTAATACCCATTCTACCACTGCCTTCCAGAATATCCAACTTGCTAAGAGAAGACACAACCATGCAGATTGCACCTATGGAGAACCTGCAAATACCCCCCCCCCCCAGACATGTACCCTTCCAACACCTTTTTCTAATGTTCGGTTACTCCATTTATAGGAGCTAGTATCCCCTTGGTTTAATGACACCTCTGTAAAGTGCAATTATTATTCCTTTGCCTACGCGCCCTTTAAAAAACAAACAAACATATCCTTTTAAAAATAATATCTGTAACACGAGAGGTTATTTAACAGTTAAAGAAAAAAATCTCTGCTCTCATAATACATGAAGAAAACTCTTCTTCAGTCATCTTCAAGAAACACAAACATTCAAGTCAGACTGAATTACTGTGCTAATACTTTAAAGCCCTTCCAGAAAGAACGACAAATATTAGCTGAGCCACAGCTCCTTCTACTGAAATAACAAATCCCCCCCCCACACTAAAATAGTTACATCCTATTGGAAGAAAAAAAAAAGTTTTAAAGAACAAAATACGAATGTGTTTTTTTTTTTTATGGCAAGTTTAATACATATAGTGGAAAAATACCCATTGATTTCTAGGGCGTTTTAGGGTAACCGGCACCTTATTTTGAGCTGCTTTTTGTGTATTAAGTGTTTTATATAGAAAAGCTGCATAAACCTATACTTACGAAAGAGAATTGCAAAAACGTCCAAGTAATATGCAAACACAGATGTTATACATGTAATACAGAAAAGTATTGCACATGGGTCTCAAACAAAATACCAAATAGTAAAACACAAGAGAGAGACTAACACGTGAGATTACTCAAATATTTTGTATTAAAAGGACAACTAAACTTTATTTAGTAAGAGTGGACCTTAACTAGGCCTCCTCTGTTGATCCAATGCCAAAACAAGGTAGTCTTTCTGCTCGAGCAGAATGAGATAACCAGAAAATTCAGGCCCCAATCAGATGAGTGGGGCAAGCCCCGATGCGGATTGACTGTGCATGTGCGGACAAGGTCAGCTCGTGCCATCCTCCAGACCAGCTGTGTCTCAGCCATGAGACACAGCCGAGATTGAGCCCGCGACACTGGGTTTACTTGAAAGATGCAGGACATATTTTTTTAACCCTTGCTTTTAGTCTGTTTTTGTTACATATTGGCTTTTTTAATTATTAAGCTTTAAGTATTGTTTATATTGATAATGATGAAAAAGAGCTACACATTGTGTTATCAGAACTGCAAGTAGATGCTTTTATTAAGGTAAACAATTGAGTATCTGGGGTATCCCCACCTACCAGACTCATTAAAAATGCATTTTCTTACAATTCGGTTAACACAATGTATAGATAATCTTTATTCCCTACATCCACACTGCAAACACTACGGAGACAGTGTGTAATGCTAGACACGTGACCAGCAAACATATAAATATAATTATGTAATGATTTCTGTTTATCTAGACTCCAGTTAGGGTGGTCCAGTGGGGTACATGAAAATCATGCGCATGGCAGTAAAAGGCCCTGCATCTGGGAAGGATGAGCACCTCAGAACAAATAACTACTGAACACTCAAGCACTACATAAAAGTCTTCTTCAACGTGTCAAAGTGTAGCATGGAACTGAAACAAAGTGACAAACTAGTTGAAAGAAATTAGACATAAAAGGATAATTATACCCAAGAATAAAAATAGCACACATTCTCCTTGGCAACATTGACCATTTGTGATGTGAACTGTGATGTTATTGATAATATAAGACTGCTGTACCTCATTTTACCTAAAGTTTCCAATCCTGCCCTCGGAATCTGTGGACCTTTCCATTTTAGTACTTCACGCCAATGACCAGGACAAGAGATTCAGGTTTCTAATTCAATAATTGCTAGCAATTTTGCTAGCTAAAGTATATGCGTAATTATAATACTTACCTGAATAGATCCATATCGCCATACGGTTTAAAGGGACACTAACAGGATTTTTTATATTCCCTCTATCAGTCTAGATTAATACACGCATAAATGTGGCGCACATGTGTGCACTTATGTATAAAGCAGACCCAGGAAACTAATTTCAGGAATCTGCACTGTATCTCACTGTTTTGTTGTGTTGGTTGGCTCATTGCCAATGTATAAAATACATTTTAAAAAAAGTGTCAGCGAATGTATAAAAACTCCCTCAAAGTGGGTTTATAAAAAGGAGCAGATCAACGTTATACATAATTGGTAATAAGAGACAATTATTTACAGCAACACAACACTTCAATGGCTTTTATTAGAGTGCTAGAGATAAATAGCATCTGACATATTCGTGTAGACATAGAAACATAAAAACAGAATGTGTCGGCCCATCTACTCTGCCCAATTTCTGACTAAAAAATAAAAATCTGAATACTTTCATTAGTCCCTGGCCTTATGTTATATCTAGAGAAGCCTTATGCCTATGGGAAACATGCTGCCTTACGAGTTTTGCACCTCAGTTTGGGTACAATGCATGGTGCAAAACGTATAAGGCAAAGTCTTAACAGTCGGCAGAGGTCTTCCACTGTTTTTGCACTTTCAAGTATTAAATAAGCTGTTTATAGCATCTTCATTGTCTATCATTGATTTGGACGCAGAGCGGAAGGCTATTCCATGTTTCCACTACCCACTCAGTAAAGTAATCCTTCCTGATATTTTAAAACTTTGACTCTCTAATTTAAGACTATGTCCTCTTGTTGTGGTAGCTTTCCTTATTTTTAATGTACTCTCCTTCTTTACTGTGTTGATTCCCTTTATGTATTTAAATGTTTCTATCATATCCCTATATATATATATATATATATGTTTGTACTTCTATATATTAATAAGGAAAGCGTAGACTGCCCTCTAACTTGCCTTAAATTAAAGCTTTAAAGAAATAGGAATATTTATATTGAATGTTTTAAAGCATCTAAATTGCACATACGCTGGAGATTTGGACGCTGTTTTTGAGTTTCCATTGGGGATAATCAATCCCAGTTAATATTTACCAATATTTTATTAACACTGAGCAGTGCAGGATATGCTTCACATACAATGTTTATACTGTATAAAGGTCACTCACGTGCTGCTTGGTGACAGAATGTGTTTGTATATCTCTAGAACAAAGACGCACTGCTTGTACAGAACACACCCATGTTAAAAATTCACTATTTTAACTAGAAGACCTTTGGTATTAATCTGTTACATGAGGGATCTCCTCGCCCGGACCCTAAACAGTCCAGTTTCATTTGTTCACAAGAATCGTTTTTCAACCTACAAAATACAGAAAATGGAAACTGGAGCAAAAACTTACTATTGTGCTTGAAAACTCGAATGGTCGCTCCTGAAAGTCTCGCACCAAGTACTAGAGATGTGTGGTTCAACTCATCGCTTAAAATGAGGCAGCCCTGGAAGGAGAAATAAACATCCCCCAAATTACAAAACACTAATACCAGTAATATATATAAAATAATAGTAATAATAATAATAGTGATAAAATACAATTAATTGAAGAAGGAACACACATTATGTATTTTATAAAAAGTGTTAAAAATAGACAGTACTTACAATCAGGGCCCTGTATGAAACATTATTACATTCCGCGTGTATATGCACCACAACCCCTTCTAAGGTCCTATAACCTGTCCAGGCAATTTCACGGCAGCGATAACATTACTGGCTTTATGAAACCCTGCTCGGGGGGGGCACAACATAGTATATACACCTCATATAAAGGAGCTAAAGTGCCATGGAGCTACAGGTTAAGAAACTACTGTTTCTGAGTATTATAGGAAAGGCAGGGTAATCCAAACAGAAGAAATGGCTGGCACTCTAGTTCATATGATAAATAAATGTGATTTAATCATGGGCAACAACGCAACAGAAAAATGGACAGAAACATTTGACGCGTTTCGAGTCTACTGACTCTTAATCATAAGTGCAATAATAGGAAAGGAAGTAATAAACAGCAGCAATGCCACAGCACTTACTGGTGACGTGATAAGTAATTCATTAGCATATCAAGTCACAGGTGAGGTCATAAACTGGAGACACGACAGACATGAATATAAACAAGGGGCGTGGCCAATTTTTATAAACTCATTCTAAATTCTGCTTTACAGAACATTTCCTTGAAAAAAAAAAAAAAAAAAAAAAGTATATAGTTTGTATTAGAAAAAGACATTAAACACACACATAAAAATCCCAAGAATACTCTTATACCTAACCCCATCAGGACAATGTTTGTTTTTGTTTAGATTTTTATTTCGAACAAGTGTACATTTTCACATCTCTAGCGAAGCTGCGTTTAAACAAAAGTGCACACTTGATTTTTTAATGAATCCCTTCATATAAGGTGTTTTTTTTTTTTTTTGGACAGATATGGATTTTGAGATTATATATATATATATATATATATACACACATACATACATACACATAACCCTTTATGTACTGTATAAAATGTAATAAAGACTAAAAATGGCAAAAACAGTATTTCTTTTAACTTTTTTTTTTTTTTTTTTTAAGACACAGTATATTGCCTTCCTCTAGCTCTCTGACACAAGATCAAAGAGTCAGTAAGAGAGAGGGAGGATTTTGACAATCAGTATTCACACAACAATTATTTATTATTTCATTGCTATCAAACTACGCCTCGTGTAGACAATGCAAAACATATTTACATATTCCTCACACTGATCTTTCTTAAGGCACACACACACTGTAACATCAACCAAGCACAACATTATTATCACTCTACATATTCCTCACACTGATCTTTCTTAAGGCACACACACTGTAACATCAACCAAGCGCAACATTATTATCACTCTACATATTCCTCACACTGATCTCCAGTACTTAAGGCACACACACTGTAACATCAACCAAGCGCAACATTATTATCACTCTACATATTCCTCACACTGATCTCCAGTACTTAAGGCACACACACTGTAACATCAACCAAGCGCAACATTATTATCACTCTACATATTCCTCACACTGATCTTTCTTAAGGCACACACACACTGTAACATCAACCAAGTGCAACATTATTATCACTCTACATATTCCTCACACTGATCTCCAGTACTTAAGGCACACACACTGTAACATCAACAGCAACATTATTATCACTCTACATATTCCTCACACTGATCTTTCTTAAGGCACACACACACTGTAACATCAACCAAGCACAACATTATTATCACTCTACATATTCCTCACACTGATCTCCAGTTCTTAAGGCACACACACACTGTAACATCAACCAAGCGCAACATTATTATCTCAGAATAATACAATTAGTGGAAATCTGGCGGCTGGATCCCCAGCAGGAATGTTCTGCAGGAAACAGTTGCCCAAACACTGATCCCCTCCTCAAATAGCTTTGCTACAGTATGTAACTCAATTTTACTTGACTGCAGGCACATGCATATTCACTACTATATGGTTATCAAATGCCTTTTTGAGGGATAAATGATGTTCATCCTCGAACATAAGTCAGTATTACTCCCTTCAGAACTTCAAGGTTAGGACTTGTATTATGCCTTTAAAGTGTGTCAGTGCTGGTACTTACACGAGATTCAAGTGACCAAAGGTGGAACTTTGACATGTTTTGATCAAAGAAGCAAGAGAAAATGCGATGGTCTCTCGCTGCTAGCGTAGAGACAGCCCCTCATTTTTTTGCATGAAATCAGCAGGGGGGACCTAGTCAAAGTCCCCCCTGCTGATGCAATGCAAAAACGAGGGTCTCTCTCTGCTCTATCAGGGATCCAGTCGCCGACCAGACGGCTGCCTGCTTCATATGGAAGCATGGCAGCTGTCGGTCAGAGGATAAACTGGCGTGTACTATCAAAAGTACACGGCAGTTCATCCTCATACTAAGGACAATGGACATTTCACTTGTGCTTCTATATTCTATCTGTCCTTTTCCAATATATTGCACAAACACCCAGCACGAAAAGGTAAGAATCGTATCGCTAACATCACATTCTGAAAAACTAACACACTGTGTAAAACTGTGCTGCTGATTTAACCTTTGCAAAGCCAGGGGTTGCTAACAACATAAGTTGTTAGCAACTGGAGACTTTAAAGCACTTTTGCAATGGCAATCGAAAGGAAAAGGAGACGTATGTAGGTGTCAATGCTTTATTGCCTGGGGAAATATATCAGGATCTCCTGAAAACACTGTGGGCTGCACTGTGCTAGACAAATTACTGTCAAACATAGACAGGCAATTCTACTTTAGAATAAGAGGAAAGAAGAACAAAAAAAACCTGAAAACAGGAAGACGCTGATGAAAGAGGTAAAGCAAAGGGCGTGAGAGCTACCTAGTTTATTAGGTCACTGGAAGGGATGCGTGTCTTATCCTGGTGTCATGTTCCATCTGCACTACGAACTAATCATGTGCATTGCCTTGTTCCAGCAGTTGTATAAATCATTTAACCATCACTAACTATATTATCTTGTGTTACTGCTGCGTGATGGTGGAAAATTAACATACAAAGCCACACTTGGCCCTCCTTTCAGGAACAAAGCTGGAACAAAGCTGTAATGCTGGACTGTAAAGTTACAGTTGTGTTGTGCATGTAGTGCAGCAACCTGAGCAAAGTACAAAAGCTCACCCACAGCTGCAAGGTAGCTTCCTTAGGGTGGGTAACAAAATTTAGCATGGTCCAAAGCTCAAATTGATATCTACAATGCAAAGGGTGCAGGCCTTTCACATCCCAGGAATCCATATACGATGCAAAAGATACAAAACACAAACAAAAAAAACACTATACAATAATAACAATGGTAATATAATAATAATATCGCATGTTGAAGTCTCTCCCCAGTAAAGCTTGTTTAACAGCCAAATGTATGTAACAGAACTCACCTTGCCAACTAACGCAGGGATATTTGTTGAGTTGGTAGCAAAACCCATACCAAACACCATGGATGCTTCTACACTAAGGAACTTTGCAACCAAGTCTTCCAGCTCGGTGTGCTTGTCCAAGTTTCCTGGAATAAACAAGTTAGTTCAAGTGAATGCAGAACTAGCAGAGTAACATACAAAACGTAATCAAAGTCATTCATTTGGTTCAGCAGAGAACCACATGATCACAAACACTGCTTTCACATGAAATACATGCTACTGTCAGTTTGGGTTTAATGTCAGAGCATTCATAAAGCCATATTTACCTTTTTCTTGTACAGATTTTAAAGTGGTTTGTCCAATGGAATTTTGTTTTTAATATTAATTAAATTAATAAATGTTACATTGTTCAAATTGCAGAAAACTGTTCCACTTTGAAGCCGTTTTTAAGGATAAGCGCAATTTGGTTCAATTTCTGTACATTTATTCAGACCATTAAAGGCAAAATAGAAACCTAAGCACCACAGTCTCCAGTTAGAGCCTTAGCCCCCAGGACCTCACTAGTTTACATCCCAAAATGTTACACAGATGCTTGCAAAACGTCCCACACCCCACTTGGGATAAGATGCCGCACAGTACCACATCTGAAAGCACCAAACTGGCAAAAAAAAAATCATGAACGTTTTGCACCTTTAAAACATAGGAAACATTTTTTTAATTATTGAATGAATTGAAATTAGATCAGCAACACGGTAAAGAGATCAGCGACATTTAGAGAATGCCACGCGTGTGGTACAGAACAAACCTCTTGCTGAACAGGTTTCTCCATATCTTGCAGATAGAATGTTGGGAAGATAAAGTCCATTATCCCTAGCGTAAAGCAAACATGTCTGTGGTGATAAGGAGGGCCCAACCATGTAGATAATTTAAACTAAGGTTTGTCGGAAATGTTTTATGGCTCTCCATGTGCCTCATATCAGTTCACGTCACAGGTTGTACTCAAGCCAATTAAACACTACTGGTACCCAATACGATCATGGGTCATACATATATATATATATATATATATATATATATATATATATATATATATCTTTATTTGAAGACAGCAATTTAAAAATGAAGCTAGTCATTATTATCACTGCACAAAATGTAAAAATTCCATTTAAAGTAACATACTTCAAATTACTTTTCATTTTTCAGATATGTTTCCCCATATAAGGGCTCTGTCACCTGAACACCTCTTTGATAAAACTTACATCATTACCCATTAGATAAAAGGTGCAGACTGTATGACCATGATTATCTCTAAAGATTAGATATCTATGGAACTCAAACTCCAAGGCACACTAAACATTCAAGACATGTGATCCTCATTATAAAAGGTGGAATTATTCACTGAAAAAATAAAAGTCATTGAAGAAAATGGTGGGGTACTTTACAGACCAAATTGTCTGGGCTCCTCCCATCCATTCCCTCTGCACTCTATTACTCCTTGCCACATAACCCACTTTGCACACCAATGACTTAACCCTGCATCCCAGGTCATGTCCCAGCACCAGAGAACGTGCCCTATCACCCATATTGCACACTAATTACATTCCCCATAAGCCACATTACTCATCCAGGACTTACCCAGTCAGCATCCACAGCTCCCTGATGTCTAGTGGCAGGCAGTATGGTGTCTGTGTGCTGACCAGGTGCACAGACAGCCTACTATGCCTACCCAGGGCCGGTAGGCCCGTGACAGGTGTAATCTATACATTGCCTGGTGTTTTCATCAGCAAATATGTAGATTAAATGTTTACATCTGAAGCCCAACCAGGTAGTTTTTTCAAATGTTATGGAAAACAGGTTCACATTAAGCTTATAATTCCTCGGGGCAAAAAGGAAGGTGTAAAATGTATTAATGTTAATTGTCAATACTGCACAGTTCTTTAGACATGTCATATTGGGAGACGGGAACCAACAGAAACCAATCACCTGTTAAAGTACCTACCCATTTCTTGCCTTGTACTACACAGTCCAACTCCATAAAGCTCTACCATCTCTTTCACTGTGCCCAGGGACTCCTCATCATTCTCTGCAAAGCCAAGGTAATTATAGGATCCCATATTGATGACATCTTTAATGACTTTTCCTGTGTGCCTGAAAATGTGAAAATCAATATTACATTACCATTTATTTATATAACGCCAACAATTTACGTAGCGCTAGGTACAGAGCATAGAAAGGAACTACATACTAAGTTAGACAAACTAGAACAGACTGGTACATGAGGTAGAGAGCCCTGCTCACAAGCTTACAATCTAGAGGGAATGGGGTCCATAAGACACATAAGGGAGTGAAGAGGACAGAGGGAATGTAGTTGTAGTAACAGTTATGTGGAAGGTTGGCAGTAGGTGAGTTTGGCCATGGAGTATTTGTTGTGCGTTCTAGCTGGAGCTGCAATATGATGTTACACAACTACACAACTTGGATTGTTCAATGCAGGTCCAGTAAACTTCAATAACCTGAGGCCAGGACAGCATTTCCAGCACAAGTAACATGGCATTTAATCCCTTATTGGTACTAACTGAATGGGTTAATTATGAGTTACAATATGCAAAATAGAGAACATATCGCTTGGATGCCTGGAAAAGAGTGGATGTACCTAAAAAAACCCACTCAGATGTCAGGGAAATGAGCTCTGTGAGGGTCTCAGTTACCCTGTAAAAGGGACAGTCAGTGTAATCATGCCAATGAATATTGTAATGAATAATTGGCCATCAATGTTAGGATTCTCAAGTGATGTTCCATTCCATAATAATATTTTTTTCTAATATACCTTTATTTATCTATATGAAGTGGGTATAGGGAGCAGATTACATTTGTACACTCATTACTTTTTTAACAATTTACACAGCACTTGGCACAGAGAATAAAGGGAGTCACAGACAAAGTCAGACAAACATGTGCAGTAGTCAGAAGATTTAGATTTTCTCTACAAGCTTGCAGTCTTTAATCCCGCCAAGCTCTACCCCGGTCTCTATTTGCGGTTGGACAGCAGAATTGCCTCAAAAAAATTGGGACTCGCACATGCAAAGCAGGACAGTTAGGAGGCATGCAAATGCACATGGAGTTAAACTTGAGAATATGCAAGTTGCAGCATGGACACATACATATACAAATACACCAGGAGATATGTCTCACTAGTGGTTTGTAAGTTTATCCTAAGACAATAATCGATTATTGGAATGTGTGTGTCATGTGAGTAAGAAAATGGAGGAAATGGTCTTTGTCAACAGTTTCTTAAATATCAGGCAGGGGTAACTTACTATTATAACACAGAGGTAGACTGTCATCATCTTAATTGTACATTCTACTTCACAAGGAAGAAGTAATGCCAAAATGTTAAAACTAATTTATACATTGGTCCTGTTTAGTTGCCTTTTTTTTAAAATGTAGCTTTTTAAAAAAAAATAAGGATTTATTTAGAAGATAAATCACTGCCATAGTAATTAGTAAATCAAGTATTGTGACATGTTTCTCCAGTGTCTGCTTATGTGAGTGGTCTATTAGACTGATAGTGGCATACCAGTAGATGCATTACCAAAAGCTTTTCTGTTAGACTGGCAGACAAATAAGGAAGAGGGCCTTTTGGAGACGCAAATCTTCTTGTAAAGAAAACGTCATAGAACAATAGTTTGAAAAGTGGTTAAGATTGGCAAATGAGGAGAGATTTATTAAACATGTTAACTTGACTCTTTAAAGCACCACTGAGATTTGCACTCACCTAAACTAGAGATCTCAGCTACTACCTTCAATATAGGAGACTCCTTCAGCCATTTCTACCAACTTTTAAAACTTCCACCTAAAGCGGTTAAATTGTGGGGCATGTTCTTGGCAGCTAGTGACAGCTGCTAAAGGTCCTAGGCTTTTGTACCCTTGCATTACCTGAATGTCCAGTTGTAGTCATCCGTCAAGCGCTCCATTAGGTCAAACTGTGGTCCAGGAACACTACAGATGGGACGGTTCCAGTTATCTCGTACTCGCATATAAAGGTTTCTTGTATAAAAATTTTCAAAGTCTTGGTAAAGAGGCACAAAGTCCTGTATGATATAAACAAAAATTGGAGAATAAAGAAACAAACTTTCTGAAGGAAAAAAAAAAGCTAAAAAATATTGAAAGACCACTTACTTTTTGTTCTTCCCTTTCCTCGGCCATGTGACATTTCTCCAGTCCCCATGCTCTCATAAAGTCACGTAGATAGCCAAACAAAGTAACCAGCCCAAAACCTATATAAGTGAATACAGCAACGTACATTGGGGCTTCTTCAAAGAATTCCTTAAACGGCCTCTTATAAAGGCTGCCCCCCCCATTTGCCGTCCCATTCTGTAAAAGTGGGAAAAGAATATAGTTAATGCTAAGCAGTTATTATAACAAAAGTTGTTTTTATCAAAAATACAGCCGTGGCATGAACAGATGCATGGATCAAAATCTCCTGAAAGCAAAATATAACGCTGCAGCTATAGGTGCTTGCAAACATCTAATAGTAAAACAAGCATTAGACACAGAGCTCCACATAACCACATTGCTTTGAAGCATTGGACCATCCATACCAGAGATGCCATAGAGTTGTTGAATTACTACTGCCTACTCAACCTGAGACCATTCTTTGAGACCCAGGCAGAACAAACAGAGTCTCAGAATAAGTTTGAAGCAGACTTTGTGTTCAGCATCCCTACAGAGACGCTGACCGGGAAGATCAAAAGATCTCCCCTCACCAGCATTTCCGTGCGAAAACTCTCTTGTGCTAAGCGCCCTCTGCCGTCAGAGCGCCAGGAGACACGTGACCTACCGGTGCTCAAATGAGATCAGTGCACGGGGAGCGCAAGAGCAAGCATGGAAGTCTGCTGTCCGTCAGCAGCAAGGTGAGTACTGGGGAAAAGGGGGGAGGAAACCGGCTGTGGCATATTAATGAGCAAAGAAAGGCTTATTAATGGGCATACTGGCTGTGGCATATTAATGGACAAACCATTTGTGACATATTAATGGGCAAAAAGTGGCATATTCATGGGCATACTGGCTGTGGCATATTCATGGGCATACTGGATGTGGCATATTCATAGGCAAACTGGCTGTGGCATATTCATTGGCAAACTGGCTGTGGCATATTCATTGGCAAACTGGCTGTGGCATACTAATGTATTAACTGGGTGTGGTATATTAATGGGCAAACTGGCATATTAATGGAAAAACTGGCTGTGGCATATTAATGGGGCAAGTCTTGGATGTGCAATGCGGGTAATGGGGCATGTCCTGAGGGCAGCAGCAAATCCTCAATGTGAAATTCGGGTGATGGGGCAAGTCCTGGGGTGCATTTAAATCATGTCATGATATACAAAGACCTGGATAAAATGACTTTGGGAGGGTAGGGGGCCATGGAATTTCTTATGGCGGCCCTGGCTACCACAACTGGTGAGTAGCTACATAGAATCTTCAATATAAACATTTTAAAATGCAGGGCCTGTGGGAGTAGCGCTGAAGGGATGGAAATGTCAATGTGTTAAATTTAAATATAAATTTACAATATGACGTAGCACAGATTAAGAATTAATTTGAATGTAAGATAGTATTTAATTCATTTAAATATTTAGGCATTCAGTTGAGTCCAGACCCAAAAGGATAGGTTTACTATACATTTCTTGCCGCTACTTGAAAATATTAAACTAGACCTCTTATGCTGGTCGCCATTAAATATTTCATGGTTTGGTACAATAAGTGTACTATCTATGAATCTCTTACCCGGAATACTCTATCTACTACAGACAGTTCCTATCCATATCCTAACTTTGTATGGAAAGCTAAACCACCGAGGTTGGCCGATCAATATCTAATCAAACCTATAAATGTTCCATAGCCCACAGAGATAAATTGGTAATTTCAGATTAGGTAATATCACCCCACCTAGGGTTGGGAAGTACTCCTTAGACCGGATTTGAATACATTTACAGCAACTCTTTTTATTTTATTTTTTACCTTCAACTGGGTCATTTGTGGTAGATAAATGTGGTAGATAACTCGCTTTCAAAAATGTACAAATTATTAATGGAGGAGGGTTGTCCTACTTTCTCAGACTTTGGCAATTACACTTAAGTATTACTTTGGGTTTGGAAGAATGGAAAAAAAGTGTTTCACATTAATTAGATATTGTTCAAAATCAGTTAAAACATAAAAAAAATATTATAAACTCTGTCAAGATGGTATAGAGTTCCGAATGATATACACAGATACCGTGAGTCAAACAGTAATGTGTGCTGGCGATGTGGATCCAGAGTGGGTAGCCAATTACACATCTTTTGAAGTTGCGATAAGATTAAATCCCTTTTGACGGAATCAAATATATTATTAGGAAGCTTATAGATCCGGACTTTGTTATGACAGCTGAATTTGTAATTTTGCATCATTGTGTATCAAGGAATAAAATCACTAAACATTCATTTGTGATGAGGTTGATTAATGTTTCAAAATAAATAATTACAATCAACTGAAAGCAGACTGTTGGTCCCTGTTTAATCACCTTGTGATCGGTGGCAAGGAAGTAAAAGTAATGTTTTGGTGCTTGCGTTGTCTGGGATGCAAGCACCATGAGTCATGGATGGGTTAAATGGCTGCCACTATACAAACATTGTGTCATGTAATCCATGTCTGTATAACTGTGTATATAGACCTGTGGCTCTCTGTCACTACAAAAAGATTTCATAATAATGGTAAAGCAAGTCTTTATTATAATCCCTGTTTAATCTGTGCATGTGAGTCGTAACCACTCTTCCTCCAGATCATATGCAGCACTGTAAATAAACTCACTGGCAGGGAGGGGATTATAATAAGACTGAAGAGAATTGATATTTCACATGAAAATATCTTGGTTTTTTTTTAGGTATACTGTACCATTTCATAATGATTGATAGAGAGTGGGGATCTTAGAAATCACACACACACACACACACACACACACACACACACACACACACACACACACACACTGGCTCCAACATAATCTTTAAAGAAACTGTATTGCTTTATCCTAAGCTCTCAGTCACTTAGAGAGGCTTTGCAGTTTGCATGTAGATAATAATGTTAGACAATAGAGGTTATGTATCCAACTTCCTCCAGTGTAAAGTGTTGGGAAGTGAAGGGGGAAAAAAAAGTGTAAGTGCCGTTTGTATGATGCGATTGTGCATTTTTTTTAAACACGTTCAGAGAGTTTACAGTGCTACTTTGCCATTTGTCAGTGTTTCTCCAACACTAACCAGGCACTGAAAAACGTATGTTCGTTTATATATGATCTGCAATGCATTGAGCATAGGAACAACTCGAAAGTTCGGGACAAGTGGAGTCTGCTTTATAAGCGCTAGAATTAGGCTTGGTTTATACACAACCCCCATTGTCTTAGCAGAGTTGCATGCAAATGTATAGATAAGAAAAAAAATAGCTTTAAATGCATTCATGATGATCTACAATTGACATGGTCTCCACTGGATTAGTTAATTTGCATCAGTGGTGCATCTTGGTTTTGTGCTGCCCTAGGCAGACAAAATTCGGGCACCCCCCCACCCACATTGCACACCTACAACATGTCCCATCCCCCACGTTGCCCACCCACGACATTCCCAATCACCCCATTACATGCCCCCACATTGCATACACACTAAATGCCCCATCACGCCCATTACATGCCCCCACCACCCACATTACATACACACTAAATGCCCCATTACAGGCCCCCATCACCCAGATTAATTGGAAGTAGCTAAAGCTTGCTGAACGGTGGGGGAGGGAGCGAAAATGTTTGAAGCACCAGACGTGTGCTTTAACACCCTCTGGCAAAGTGCCGCCCTAGGCGAGTGCCTTGTTTGCCTTGTGGAAGATACACTACTGATTTGCATGATAAACTGGAGAGAGCACAGGCACATATATTAAGTTTGCAAAAAATGAGCAAAAAATTTGTTATAAATGTATTTCTTTGAAATTCGGAAATGTAAATCACTGTTTCACTATTTATTATTCTAATCTTCATGTTCATACATATAAAAAGAAGAATGCAAAAACACTTAACATTTGCAGTCAGTATCAATTTTCAATTTGCTAACATTACATGGTGAATCAAACAACGAAAACATGTGACCATTTCCAATATTATCGACTTTTTGCTTTGAATTACATCATAACATTTAACACTAAACAGTAAACAATCAAGCCGGTTGGGCTAACTCAGCCCTTCAAGTCTATGGATCTCACACATTCATCTCCTGTAAATTGTATTTTCAAATCCTTAGACCATTTTTCAATTGCCAGACAAAGGATTGTTTCATCCTTTATTTTAACCAATTCATTTGCTTTAGACATCACTTTCATAACAATTCTTTTTGGAAAAATCCTACACAATCTATTCTGATTACCTTTATGTATGTTTCTTGATAGAAAACGTTTTAATCTAATGTAGTAAAAAAAATTCTGAGCTACTGTTTTATTCTCTACATTCACAGAATTTGATTTTTTTTTTCTTTCCGGATACTAAAGATGAAAACAAAAACCGTTGTTTAAAAGTGGTTAAATCAGCAGAAGAGAATCACTTGTTTATTTTACTATCACATAAGTGTGACAGTGATGATGGGAGTCCCAAAGCCACTCAATAGAGAAACATGCGGACCCCTAAAGAACATGTGTAATACGAACATCACACGCATTGGACATCCCCATTTATCTCAATGGGAGGACGGGTCTATGCGCGTACAACCAGAGTAACCCCCCATATAAATTACACCACTCCTTAAAAGTTACCCCTCATTGAACACTAATTTCCATAATACTAACACTAACCCCCTAAGCCCTAATATGAACATTTACCCCTAATGCTAACACTAAACCCTAATACTAAACCCAAGCTCTAATACTAACCCCTAATCCCCAATTCTACCACTAACTGTAAGCCCTAACACTAATACTCACCTTGTACACGATCCCGCAAACTCTCTGCAATGACCTCTCGCGTGATAAACTGGCCATAGCGCGAGAGTTTGCAGTAAAGCGGCTGTCCCATCCCCTGGGAGGACTCAGTTTGGTTCCCATGAGAAGCTAGAATAGTCGGTCCTGTTCTTGGGAGTAACTTTGGATAGAGACATTTTTTTTATTAAAATATAATTTTTATTATTTAGGTGTTAATTTAGATACATTTTTTAGTTCTATTTTGGGGTGAGCTTTGAGTGGCCTATCAAGCATAAAAGAAAAATAATTTGAAATGTCAGCAAAATATGGCCAGTTTATTTTTAGTTTTGATATCACGACACCAATCCCTTTTTAGGTCAACTTTGTATAAAAATAACTATTAAAAAACATAAATATGTCAATATTATGGAACTGATTTGATTTCACGTTGCTGCAGTTGTGTCAAATAGAATTAAATAATTTTCTATCATTTTTTTTCCCCTTTGGTCAAGACCAAATTTTAAATTCAAGTTCTGACTGATAAACTCTCCAAACTTTCAGAACTTCGAAATAAATACAAGAAAAAAAATGGACAAAATTAGGCAAACAAGGATACATGGATTTTGCTCCCAAACGGAGACTACTGTACCTAGCGCATTTGCTGCTTGTGCGAATGTATGAAATGCTATCAACAAAAAAATGTGAGTTTGAATTATGTGAAAGAATGTGTCTGAAAACTGGAGGACATCCTGTCAAATGAATGGTCACAGATGCAATTCATCCACATAAAAAGTGTTGGAACGCAATAGAAAGTGCAACTGTCTTTATACATCATATTATTTTAAGAAACCTAGCAGATCAATTCAGGAGCTAGATTAGTTATTTTTAAGAGACAGGCACATAGTGCTCCCTAGGGTTACCTCATTTTCTTAAATAAAATACCAATGTTGCTAGTGCCTCCATAGATAACACTAGCCGCCATAGAGTTATATGAAAAACAATTTAAAAAAGTTAGGGCTAATTCTGGGAGGCATTGCTTTTGTATTACTATTAAGGTTTCCACCAAGCCTGTAAAAATGGCTTACAATGAAGAAATATAATAGCCAGTATTTTTTTTTCTGGGAAAAATGGCAAAGAAAATGACTGTGAGCACCACTGTTGAGGAGCTCTGTGATACAAATTCATGCCAACCATTCTGAGCTTCTAGAAGAGAATGACACAGTTTTACACAATGGGACACTTGGGAGGTATATTTGAAGAAAAGATTAAAAATGAAGAACTAGCGGGGAGGGAGGTAAAGAAAGAATAAAAACAAACGCTACACCTTACGCATTCTGTGCGGATTGCGCTTAATCATAGGTGACACCTATGATTAAGCGCAATCCGTACTAAACATGTAAAGTGTAGAGCTTGTTCGTATACTTCCTTTTCCACCCACCATAATGCTTCCTATTTAATTTGTATAATAAAGTCTATCCTTTTTGTATCGTTGGCTGGTGTGGTGAGCATTTTTTTTTTTTAACGTCCCGTGAAGTCCATCCCTCAAAGTTTTCAAGTGTTTGTTGTGGGCGGAGAGTGCCCTTACCGGACTGCGGATGATGCTCTGCTTACATGCAGTTCTGAAGTCAGCGTTGCTATTTTCTACATGCCGGGACTAGTGCTGGATAGAAGCCTCAGATCGGGTGCTCTAGGAGGTGATGAGTTATCTGAGAAGCAGCAGCATCATTTTTTTTATTCTGTTGAACTCAATATATCTGTTTCCAGTTGTCTATTGATATTTGAAGACAAACATGCATTATGAAAGAGTTCTTCATCTTTGCTCAACTCTAGCAGGTCTGCTGTAAATATTGGGCTTTCAAAAGTGATCTATATAAAAGTAATTGTATGCAGAAATTTGTATTACAGGGTTGCAATTATAAATTGCCACTGTTGTTCATGAGCCAGAGAACCATAAAGTTAAGTGAATAAAAAAAAAATCCTTTGTGACGGTGACTTGTAAAAGGATAGAAGGAAATTACTTTAGTGTGAGTATGTGCAATATGCGAGAGTTATGCAATGTGTGTGTTAGATGGCGGTTATAAGTGAGGTGTGCCAGTTAGGGTCAATTTGATTTAACTGCTCATACTCTCATTAGCCCTATACATGTGTAGTTTTGTCACAACACAGTTGATATAACCCCTTAGTGATGAGACATTTTGACATTAACTTTCCCTTGGTGTTTTTACATTTCTGGGGTGCTTGTGTTTAGCTGTAATTTTCTTCTTACTCACATACTGTACCCACACAAATATGTTTTTTTTTTTTATCGTCATAAGAAGGGCTTTCAATAGATACCATTATGTTCATCATCTGTTATCATTTACTACAAACAAAATCATAAAATATGATAAAAAAACAAAAAATAAAACCTTTTTCTAACATTGACCTAAAATATAATTTACACAAATACAATCATTAAAACAGACCCCATCTAAATAGTTCCTAATTGTTGTCCCGAGTTCAGAAATATGCTTGTTTCCGTTGTTTTTCTGCATTTTTTTGCGAGTTATGGGGCAATAAACAAATAGTGTTTTTTGTTTTTTCCTATATTGACCTTTTGACCCCAATTTGAACCCTAAATTTAGCCCCAACTCTAACCCTTATTCTAACCCTTAATATATTTTAATTTAATTTTAATCCTATGCCTTATGCTAACTAACTTAATTGTAACCCTAACGGCTATTCTGACCCTGACCCATGGAACGATCGTGGGTGCCCCAGTGATCAAATTTCGGTGCTGGCATCGAGGCAATAGAGTAGAACCGGCAGAGTGATTTTTGCGATCGATGATCGTGAAAACCGCTCGTTTCACAGCAGGATGTGTCAGGCACGTCCACTGTCGGGAACAGAGTTCCCGGCTGGATGTGCCTGACACATCCATTGTCGCAAAGGGGTTAAATGCTTAATTATTTTTTTATAACTAATGCAACATAACCAAGCATTTTTCAATGGCTAACAAACCATGTCACCTTTGCAGTATATAAAAACTATTTACTTTGCAAATATGCAGCCCACTTGGACACCTATGCCTTAAAATAATCTAAAATAATCACAAACAGTGTCACACATTTCTAAGACATCACTAAAACCATCAAGTCTGGTAGAAAGAAAAAAAAACAAAAAAAACAAGAAAGAGCCAAGAATTCAGTTTAATGATAACAACTCCTTCCAACTTTTAAATGTAAGAAGAATGTATTTTTACAATCCTCAAGCATGTGATTCTTTTAGTCAGAAATAGATCTTTAGCCCTAGGAAAAAACCTGTAACGGTGAAAGATAACAGGGCTAATTGCAGTTGCTGCAGGCAATAAATGCATGGTAGTTACCCTGATAATGATAATAAAAAAAGAGGAAAAAAGTTCATTCATTTTATCAGCAGTCTGCTGGAACAATCTGGTTATAAAGAGAGACACAATCATTAACTAATTCCCATACCTTTACTTACCCTCACCCCAAACATAAGATCTATTCCCACACCCCAAATGGATATGTCCAGCTAAGGCCTGATTGGCAATCAAAGTGTGGCTAGTTTTCCAGACAAGAGGAAGCAAACTGACAAGTACGAACAGTGCACTAGATATGGTGTCATACAAAGCACCCTGTACTCGCTGAGTGTTTCTCAGTGCACAGATTAAAAACATTTGCTAGGCTAGGAAAATGACCTTACTGCTTTCTAAACTAGGTCTCAAATTTCTTAATATTTGCTCATCATTTCCAACCCTTCTGGATCCATTAAAAAAAAAAAAAAAGCAAATTGGTAACTACCTCACCAAAACACAATTTTAGAAGGGCCAACTTTGATGGGCTAAAGGCATCGATTGAACATGTAGACTGGGAAGAATTGTTTTCTGGACAAAACATAGAAGACAAGTAGATTTTCATTTTAAAGGGACACTCCCACCGAAAAAATGAAAGGGGTTTATTTTGTGCCACCCCTCAGAGATTTTACAGCATTAGTATCTCACTTTGGGGCTGGGGACACAGAATGCAGTCTATAAGTCAGAATTCTGATCATAGACTTGGATTGAATGGGAGGGTAATGTAACTATTACATCAAAAGGGGGCAGAGTTATGATCCTGTTTAATCAGGTCAGTCTCCTCTCTGTGTTGGAAGGCAGGTAAAAAAGTTGTATACAGCCACCTAGTCCTGTCCACTATGATTCACAGGAGCCAGTAAGATAGCGGGGGTGTATCTTATGACATCATCATGCAGCCTCTGGCTGTAAAGTGAGACTTGCTGGAAGATTTTGGAAAATGTTGCATAATGGGTACAATTCTCAAAATGGATGCTGGAGATAAACACCTAAATTTTATTTTTGCTTTTATATGCAATTAATTCAAACATAGAAGAAAAAAAAAACAGTGGCATATGTCATATATGTGTGTGTTTTAAATGCACAGGTAATATAGTTACATCTTATGTAAATGTTAGTGTCCCTAAATACACATTACAAAAGTACACAACAATAAATACCTTTGGGAAACAAATACAAAAGACACAAATCAAAACCAATGTGGCTTACCGGTAACGTAAAACAGGAAATACATAATTTCACAATACACAAATAAGAAAATAGTAAAAAAAAATGCTAACAAAGCCTGTAAAGGGGCAATTAAAATGACTAAATTTGAAAATGATAAAATTGCTAAGGACAGTAAAACTAACCCCAACATTAAATGAAAAAAGCTAGAGGCAGAAAATGTTGGGCTCTTGTTATCCCAAAATAGGAAATTTGGTTAGTGAAGACAGAGAGAAAGCAGATATTTTAAACACGTTTTTTTCCCCCTTCTGTTCATACCAAGGAAGGACCAATGGATGAGCACCTGCTGCCCGAATTTACGGAACAGTCACCGCAAACATGGGATTGTCTGACACAGGAAAAAGCAATTAAACTCCATTAAAGATGGACAAGACCCCAGGGCCAGATAGTATACACCCAAAGGTACTTCGGGAACCAAGCATAATTCTGATAAAAGATGAATCTTTATTTCAATGATTAAAAGCAATCCAGCAGACATATAGAATAGTAAGGGGGACATACCAAAGACATATCAGGAAGACATTTTTAAAACACTTATTAAAGATTTAATACCAATACTAATGAGTAAAAAAAAATCCCCAGTCTCATCCAGCAGCACAGGTGGGCATACTGCGCCACCCTACCTAATACTCAATTTATCACAAAATATTTACAAATAATCATACGAAGAATAATTATGATATATCCATGCTATAGGAATAAATAGCAGCAAAAGAATGTGCAAAGTCTAATAAATCACACTAGAGCCAAGTGTAATGATCCAATAGACCACTTGCTGGCATAATTTTTTATTTGGAGATCCCCTCCTCTGGTGGGCAAGGTGACTTTTTCAATAATTCTAACAAAATCTTTACAATTATTCCAGTAAATAATGGAAAGAGATGGCATTGACTACATGGGACTGGAAATGTTTGCCTACGGAGGGCGTGGGTTTGGGATTAACTGCAGAATTAATATGTTCCCTGCTCCTACACATAGCAGCCCCCCCTGTTCGACCCACATACTGTTTATTAGAGACCTGGCAAGTGATCAAATAAAGAACGCTGTTTGAGTTATAATTCAAAAACTGTTTTGTAGTAAACGTTTTGCCAGTAACTGTAGGATTAAAAGTATGTGGTGTGTTAAAGTGACCACAGCACATGCACCGACGGCAGCCACAACGGTAGCTGCCTGGGGTACTAGTCACCCAATTCTGGTGGGTAGTTTGGGATGATTTTAGGAGACTAGGTGAGAGGATATCTCCAAGAGTTGGTGCCTTCACGGACAAGTATCTGCACCCATTAGCCACTATCTTACTAAGTTTGGGATCCACGTGCACCAAGGCTTGTTTTGATAATATGACACACCTTCCTGTATTCAGAGCTGTAGTTGGTAACAAAATTAAGCCCAGTCTCTACTTCACCCCTTTTACCTCTATTCCTTTTCTTGGACTCAGAAATGTCCATATATATTTTTAATAGATCCTGTCTGTCCAATTTATCTACAATGCTTCTAGCCTTAGAAATCTTTTTTTGGGATAACCTCTCCGCAATAGCGGTTTGGTCAGATTAGAGGCATGTCTTTGATAGAGCTTGTCAGAACATCAGTTACGTTCCCTTAGGGACACCAAAGTGAAAATGGGGTAAATGGCAAGACTTAGCATGTAGAATAGTGTTCCCTGCAGTGGGTTTGCGATAGACCTCAGTCTCTATTATGGTGACTTGACCCCAAAGGGTGACATCCAAAAAAGTGATCTCACTAGCACCAATAGAGGCCATCTCTCACATACCTTGCCATTTAAACAATAAAAATAGATTGTCTGAAGGGGTTCCCATCGTCAAAGACGTGGGAGGCGTCCCACCAACCCAAAAACAGATTGGCGAACATTTTGCACCCATAGACATCCCACGTCTTTGTAGAAAGAAAACCCCCTCAAATATGAAAGAATTATGAGTGAGCAAAAACAATATGCTTTCAACCACAAATTAATAAGAGCATCATGTTAGTGAGAAAAGCCACGCAAGAAATACACCACTGCAGCTTGACCTAGCTCATGGGGAATGCAAGAACATAGTGACGCTGCATCTACTGAGAGCCACATGACATTATCCTGCCAGGGAATGTTCTGAAGTTTGGACAGTAGGTGGCCTGTATCTATCAAATAACTCGGTAAAGATGAGACCAAAGGTTGCAAATGGTGATCAACCCACTGTGATACATTTTCCCATCAGTGATCCCACACAAAACACAACAGGTCGGTCTGGGGGATGGATCCCAGGGGGATTTATGCATTTTTTTTGTTAATGATAAAAGATGGGAGTAACATGATTCTCCACCACCAAGTTCTCAGCAACTTTGTAGTAAAATACTCCCATTTCAAGACCATCAAATAAAAATTCAGGTATGGTTCCAACAGACTGGTGAAAGGTGGATGTCATTCCAATATTTAAAAGGGGATCAAAATCTTGACTGGGCAATTATAGGCCAGTGACCTTGACATCTGTAGTGGGGAAATTATTTGAGCGATTGCTAAAGGTATACACTCATGAATCATAATATAATTAGTAATAGTCTTATTTTTAATTTGTTTATTATTGATCTCACAAGTTGTGTTGAGAGCCATGTCCCAAATGATGACACAAAATTAGATAAGGTAATACAGACTAACCTTGATGTTTGTACTTTCCAGGAAGATTTGGACAGAGTGGGGGACTGGGAAATCAAGTGGCAAATGAGGTTCAATATAAACAAATGTTAAGTTATGCATTATGGAAAAAATAAAAGAGCAACATATACTTTAAAAATGGTATCTCCCTGGGGAAAAACTACTTATGAAAAGGATTTAGGAATAATTTCAGACAACAGACTTAGCAACAGTGCTCAATGCCATTCAGCACCTGCAAGGGCCAATAAAATATTGGCATGTATAAAACGGGTATTGATTCACGGGAGGAGGATATCATCTTGCCTCTTTACAAGTCAATGGTAACTCAACTCAACTTGAATATGCGGTACAATTGTGGGCACCAGTCCTTAAAAAGAAAAGCTTTTTTTAAAGCAGGACATACAGGGCTATTAATAATACAATAAGCATTAATAATAGAGCTTCTTGGTCCAAGGAGAATCTGATTGCCCTTTGGAGTCCAGCAGTGGCAAAATTCAAAATAGCTTCCTTAGAGGTTTTTGCCTTCTTTTGCATCAAAAGCAGGAATGATAGGTGGAAGGGTTGAACTTGATGGACTTTTTGATGTCTATTTTCAACCTTAGTTACCTATAACCCAAGGGTTAGTTGTCAACATAATGATTCTATGTGACTGAAAGCAATAGACAACTGCTGCAGTGTGGCTAGATTTGCCAATTAGGAGCGGCTGCATTAAGTTTAAGACTTAATCCTTTATGTTAAATGGGCCACTAAGAGCGCCCAAGAGAAGCAGTAGTTTAGGGGAGGTTTGCAAATTACTGCTAAGTCCATGACTAATTTGAGAATTAAGATAATGATAGAAGAATAAAATCACTTTCAACCACATGACCATGGCTGCTTCTACATGATGATGATGTGACTTGTTTACGAATTTTATTATGTTTTTTCAATAATAAAATCCAAAGAGCAATGTTACCTCACCGATTACCTACTATCAGCCAAATACCTTGGTCTGTAGGATGCATACTAAGAACTGCATTACTATTACACCATTTAAGTATGATGTTACATTGCTACGATATATTTAAAGATATCTGAGTATTTATCTTTTTGTCATACTACAACTTAAAGTTTATGCTTCTGCTTACTTTATTGCAAGAGACATTCATAGTATGATCCAGGAGGATAAATGGGATTTTTAGAATTTAGTGGGCGCTACAGACTCATATGGAATTTCAGGTGCCAAACTGATTACTAACCGATAAAGAAATACGATTTTTGTTGAACTTTACACCCATGTTGTTGTTTTTTTTATAAAGCAGATGGTCTGCTAAAGAGCAAGCCGAAATCTGGCATTATCGCTAGCTCTTCAGTGCTGCAAGAATCGTATTTGGTAGAACAATGTTTTTAAGGTTGTTACAGAACCTGAGATCACATAAAAAGCAGAAGAAATGATGTGTTTTCCCTCTTCGGAAATGCTTTAACAAACAATTTAACTATAGTCATCTGAACATAGCCAGCAACATTTTAATTAGCTGTTGCTTTCTAGTATACCTTGTAAACGGGCACACAGGACATCCCCCAGCACCCAGATTGCACACACAGGACTAGTCCCATCAGTTTATCGTGTAGGTGGTCTGAATCCAGCCCCTTGTCTTCTGAGCACAGGCTTAATTTCACTTTGCTTCGGAGCATATAAGCCCTGTGATTGAACGCAAACTTTTGTGAACTTGCCCCATCACGCCGGTTTCACCCCCAGGATTTGCCCCATCAAGAATGCACAATAGGAGAATTCCCCACTGCCCAGATTGTAGAAATAGGTTTTTTTCATAGCATACAGATTGTGCCCAAAGGACATAAAAAATAAAAAACACACCACAGGTGAAAGATAATAATAAACAATATTCTCCTAACAGCACTGCAGCACCCCAAAGTGGTCCTTCGTCACTTTCAAACAAAACACAAGGCGGGGCACATGTACATGTAAGGGGAGGGGAAAACATAGCGTAATATTGTATATAAAAAATTGGGTAAGGTTGTGTACCCACTCACAAAGAGACTGATTCAATCAAGCTCATCAAGAATGTATATTTAATCTTCAGTCTTGAAAACTTAAAACGTATTAATATGTGTAAAGAAAACCAGAAACTTATATAGTGTAACTCTGTATATTAAAGTGCAGTGTGCCACAGGTGATAGGATTGCACTCACAGACTTCCAATTTCAATCAGGCTCTTCAATATAAATCTTTAATCTTCAAGTTCTAAAAAAAATAAATAAAAGCAAACAGTATCACAGATGTAAACATATAAAAGTTCAGATTGCATTTACAAGGTTCCTTCGTGGCAGCTTCACCGCCAGTTCATTGAACATGAGGTCATCACAGGAGACTTCATCGTGGGACAGCTTATAGCGGAATCGCATACAAGGTTAGTATTATTAGGTGTTAGCGTTAGTATTAGGGGTTGGCATTAGTACTGTAGTTCGGGGGGGGGGGTCAGTATTAGGGGTTCGTATTGGGTTTGGGGGTCAGTATTAGGAGTTAGTATTAGGGTCAAGGGGGTTAGTATTAGGGTTTCAGGTTAATTTATCACTGGGGGGTGAGGGGGTGATCACTGCTGACAGTTCAGTGCGGCCATTTTACAAGATGGTTGTGCAGATATTGCATGTAATGGAGTAGCAGCAGTATACTGGACTCAAGAATAGCACTGTCCAGCAGCAAAAAAAAAAAAACTAGTTCTGTCCCTCAACAGGAGGTAATCAAATAGGAAACAGCTCTTGTTTCGCATGAAGGAAGATTCTACCCACAATCCCTTCCTTCCACCTACACCAAAGGAGAGGATGGGCTTACGGGCTTACGTCTTTTTCCCACATCTCACGGTGCAATGGGAGCTCTGCCCTGGTTTTCAGGTTCTTAAAGTGTTTTACTTTTGTTAATCAAACTATATTAGGAGCATTACTATACACATATAAACTTGCATTTCATTTTGCTGGACAATGCAGTTTGTGTTCCCGTTCCATGTATACGGAGTGGCAGTCCAATAAAGTGAAGGGAAAAGACCCCTATCCACATCTGGATTTAGGACCGGTTATCTAAAAATGTAATTGTAACGGAACAGCTACCCAAGGCCAGTAGCACCTCTGTCCCTTGTGTGAAATCACCTCCTGATTAAAGCAGACAGGACAACTAACAGTTAGGTACAACAAGAATGAACAAACTTTATATGTGAAAACAGCACAGACTTATATACACACAAATACGACATCAACAAGGGGGGAGGCACAGGGGTGCGAATAAGAACATGTAAGCCTCAAACAATAGAAAACCTTATCTGAAACAAGGAATTAAACAAAGTATAACTTTACATAAAATAAACATGCCATCTGTAGATTCAGACTACAAGGGACAATAGATGGCTCATAGGACAGTAAACACTTATAGATTGGATAAGTACACATTTCAACACTAACATCTAGCCACATCTCTTAACCTGGCGAATACACAATGAATAGAGCAGAAGGCTTGGATCTCAAGGTACACATCCTGAGTGAGCCTGTGTTGAAGTCCAGGTGCATTGAAGTAGGGTGTCACTGATGCCCCCAAAGTACGCACCCCCAAACACAGCACATCCAAAGACAGGGTCCATAGTCCACAGGGAGGTATTTGGCCCTCAGTGCCCTCCTAAAAAGTCACGCAGACTGTCATAATTCAATTGTGACACTAATAGTCCCTTAAAATTGTATTGTAGCATAAAATAGAACAAGATTAATCCATTTATATCAGTCAGCAGAAATCCAGGCAAAGACACTAGATTACAATGGCCAACATCAAGGTGCAAAGTCAAACAGGTCCAGCTGGAGAGCAATTCAAAGACTTACCAGTAAGTATCTCTGGAAACAGAGTCACTAGGAGACAAACAACACTGCTTTTTCCCAGGCAGACAGCAGCATTGTAAAGCAGTGATTGTAATCATTGTGTAACTATTTATTTATAAATCACCCCATTTGGGGAAAGAGAGAGCAAAAAAGTCCCCTGCATTTCCACAGCGTCATTAAAACAAATCTTTAAAATGATCAAACCTTACAGCATTGTTTTGTATAACTGACCCCAGCAGCCTGTGGGATCTAATTCATACATCAGACAAACCATGTTAAAGCAAGGCAAAGGAAAGGGAAAAAGGAAAACTTGAAAATAAGAGAAATCTCATTCTATCCTTCCTGGTGAAATACATAAATAAATAATAAAAGACAAATGAAATACCGGCCATGCTATTTCTTCTATTGACTCCACATTGGCCTGAAGTCAGTTTTTTTTTTTTTTTACATGACTACCGGTAATATATACTAGCTGGGTAGTAAGGGCCTGTTTTTTCTCCCACTCTAACAGCAATCACACACTGCCTTATATGAAACTCCAGCTGACATTGAATTGCAGGTTCCACAGACCTCCAGCCACTTTGTTTTTGTCTGTCAAAAGGTAACACTTTCCATTCTCGCAATTCTATTTAAATCCAACTTTGGCAGCAGTGTCTGTAGAGTACAAATCCCTTGATGCACAGCTATTTTGAATGGTAGCAGCCCAGGCATGCTGAAGACTGTCTCTGTGCTATGCCGTTTTTCCATCAGAAACACTGCACTCATAACACCACAGTTTCATTCGATATATATACATTTAATCACCTCAAATGCCCAGAAGAAAAAAAGGCAGATTTTTTTTTCCCTCACACACAAAAAAATTTGGTGGAACAAAGGTCTATAAAGGGTCTCAAAAAACAAACAGTCATTTACATAAGCCATGCAATGTGATAAAATAAAGAATACCTTGTCATCCCTTCAAAGTGTCCCTATTTAGGAGTCAGTCCCTACTGTTGCCACCAAACCCTCTATGCCTCTTTACTCCTCTGATATCCTTATTTTATAGGAGCTCAGATGTATTGATGTGTATGAGTATCACAGGGTTCCAAAACAATATATTTGAGGTAGATTCAGTGCCAGCCATTAAAGTTAGAATACGGCACGTTATCCCTGAAGGAACGTGATTCAACTGCAGTGGGGACTGCAGAAATATCGTAAAGCACAGGTAATGCGGTAAGGAAATAACCACATTAAGCATATAACTTAGTTATTTTTTATTTTTCCGTTAAACGTATGCTAGGTCCTCTAGCGCTCTTCCCCCAAAATAAAAATGTCCCCCCCCCACTAACATACCAGGCTGGCTTCAAAATATTGTCGAGCCTAGTGAAGTTCACCTGTATCAGATTTCAGAGTTGCCGCTTTGAAGATCTATATTCTGACCAGCTACCACAATGTCCATATACCTTGTGCCCAGAAGGGTACTCATTATTATATATTAAAATAATACACTATACTTTCCCTCTGATGTTTCCGCTTTTGTGTTTTATAGCAGCCACTTGAATATCCTATCCCGAGACTCCATTGTGCCAATATTACTCTCCCTATATACCTCTATTTGGCCTTTTCTCTGCTAGGAGCTTGTGTTACTCTATAAGCAGAGTTTTGTTGTTATACAGCACTGCTCTATGTACATTTCTGACTTCAGAGTCAAGATCCTTCTGGACCCTTCTGGCATATTACATTCATTTACTTTGAGCAAACAGTTTATGTAGCGCTAGGTACAGAGCGTAGAGCGGGACCACATACTAAGCTAGGCAAACAAGAACAGACTGATACATGAGGTAGAGAGGCCAAATCACAAGCTTGCAAATGCTCTTCATTATGACTCACTTACATTTGTCACTGCCCTAAATTGCTGTAACCTTTTGCACTCGTGTATTTTTTGTGTCCTTATTTCCCTCATAAGCATCCAACTTGTGTGTATGCCATTGTCTCGGAGCACCTTGAGGAGTGCTAAGGAGGGCTGTGCTTGTTTTATGTTGGTATCACACGCAGTATCCCTTATTCAGAGATCAGTTCTCTAAAAATGTTTTCGGATTTTGCCAGATGTTGCAAATTCCACACACCTGTCAGAATGTAAACTCACAACAGCATATTCAGTGTAGAGCCCCCTTAAGCTGTGTTATAGCCTTTCCATACATGCTCAGATTCCCCCAAAAATGGCAATACAATGGCACGTGTGCAGACCTGACGTGCCAATGGCAGGTTGCTAACTATGCTTCACATCACATCTACATAGTAAAAGTGCTTTATTTAGTCTGTACAGTATTTGCATTGATTTTAGTGCTAAGATGCTTTAATATACCTCATTGGTGAAAATAATTGGTTATCAGAATTATCTGTTATTCAAAATACTTCTGGTCCCAAGCATTTTGGATAAGGGATACTCAACCTGTACATTCAATATATTGTTATTTTAATGGCGCATATGTATTTATTTTTTTCAGTTCTAAACTGGAACCCTAATTGTAACCCTAAGCCTAGATCTAATGCTTTGTTTTAAGTGTAATGTTGCAGACTGCCTCTAGAAGCAGTCTAGCAACAGAGTGATGGAAATGATCACTGATAACATCTGAAGCTCTTGCCCACAACAGGGCATGCTGCCATTCCAATATGGCGCCCACTTGGTGGAGTGATCTCAGGTCAATTGGGAAGCAATTTCTGTGTTGCCTAATGCATCGGTATCGAAGCATTACAGCACTACCACCTGAGCGCTGGAAGAGATCATTGATCATTTCTAACGCTCGTTTTAATGGAGGACGTTTCATGGCGTCGACCATCCTCATGGCAAAATATGCCATGATGGCACTGAACATCCTTACGTCCTTAAGGGGTTAAGGGAACACTATACGTTATATTTCACTTGTGCTTCTAATACTGTGTGAGGATAAACTGACTTGTACTAGTGATACCAGTTTATCCTTGACCGACAGCTGCCATAGGAAGAAGGCAGCTGTCTGGTCGGCGACTGCCTCTCGCTGCTAGCACAGAGAGAGCACCTCATTTTTGCATTGGATCAGCAGGGGGGACCTAGTTAAGGTCCCCCCTGCTGATTCCATGCAAAAATGAGGCGCAGCGAGAGACCCTCACATTCTACAGTCAGAACTGTCCGAGCCCCCAGTCTGATTGGCTGTGCGTGCGCGGACGTGGTCAGCACACAACAACCAGGAACAGCTGTGTTTCATATGTGAGACACAGCAGATAGGAAACCTGCGTGTATTAAGATACACGTCTGGTTTACTTCAGTCCCGGGACATGGTTTTTTTTTTTTAGCAGTCTTCTCTGTGAATGATAAAACAGCATCACATTACACAACGCTGTAGCATATGTAACCCGACAAGTTGAGAAATACTACAACAGCAGTTCAGGACTAGCTTAAAAGTGTAATTTAGCTGATAAATTACTAGATGGGTAAACTGTGAACTGATGTAGAACTTTTTACCAAGCATATTCCTATAACTTGTGCATACAACTTAGCAGTTAATGCCCAATTTTTACTTCAGTGAACATATAGAAGAAAAAATAGTGGGCAGGCACACTCAGAACCAGCATATATAATATAGCATACTCCTGGGGTGACCAACATAGATACACTATACATAGACAAGTCAGCGCCCAACTATGCAAACATCTAAAAAAAAAAAACTACCGCAACTAGAGGGGCAAAGATTTAAAAGTAATATCAGGAAGTATTACTTTACTGAGAGGGTAGTGGATGTATGGAATAGCCTTCCAGCGGAAGTGGTAGAGGTAAACAAAGTCAAGGATTTTGAGCATGCGTGGGATAGGCACAGGGCTATCCTAGATGTAAGATAGGGCACTGGGGACTAATAAAAATATAAGTATTTAGAATATTGGGCAGACTAGATGGACCTAATGGTTCTTATATGCTGACAAATTCTACGTTTCTATCTTAAAGGTACCTTTAAAAAAAACTTTGAAGTGGCATTAAGACAAGTTTGCATAGTTGTGCACGGACTTCCCTTCCTTTTAGCGGTAGAGGGCTGTAAAACACAATTAAAATGGACTGTATTACCAAAACATGGTGTTCACTGTACATGTAGAGAAACAAAAGGGATTGAAAATGATATATGCAATGTGTTAGCAAAACTTCAAGCAAATGCCTAGATTAGAAGAAAAATATGCTTTAATATTGTCAACATTCACAGTTTATGCAATGTTTACGTAATGTCCTCTGTTTGTTTTAATCACATGTAATGACCCAGCCTTACAACAGCTAAAAAGTAGAAAGTCTGGGAGATTAAACCATGCAGCAGAAACAAAAACCAGAGTGGAGTGCAGGTTAACATGGTAACTGTACAAACAACATAGTGCATTGCCTGAGGAATAAATGAACAGCAATGTAAATTGTTAAATAATACTTCTATTCCACTACCCTTTTCTTGCACTTACACAAATGTTCCAACAAACATTGCTAAAAATCTTTATAATTTTCTTAAGCAACATGTCAATATTTGAAATTATGTCTGTTTTGAAAAGCAGAAGTTAATTTATGCATTTACACTGGAGGAAACATATCCTGAAATTCTGGCATATTTTTGGTCATTCAGGACTGGAATTGTGCAGCAATATCCACCCAACAATTCCAGTGCAGCTCATTAATGTTCTACTACTATTTCACGTTAGTTTCAGTTCAAAAACAGCTTTGGCCTAGATTCACTTTTTCAATGTTCTGCTTTGCAGTTCAATGGTAAAAGTCATTTCAGAGGTGAAACTTGTTGTGTGGGATAGACAGAACATCAGGCGGTGGCTGATTAGTGGCGTACTTAAGTGGGACAGGGGAATGTCCACCACGGATGCCACTCATTGGTGGGTGGAAGGGTTAGACCGCACTGGCACAGACATCCATCCTCATTTTAAAAATTGGGAAAAGGAGGGGGAAAATATAGGAGCCCTGTGGCTGATACAGACATTAATGGAACATTTAAAAGCCAGTAGCTCTTTGAAGAAAGCCAATACAGACATTATTTGAACACTGGTGATCCTTGATTTTAATGTAATACATGTTATGTATTTATAATACATTTTTAACTCCTGATACTACCTCCTATTTTATCTTTCCACTGAGTACCAAAATGGATTATTTTCATATTACACCATTATGGTTTTTTTGTCTGTTTATTTTTCACATGGTGCAACTTTTCCCTGCTATGCAACATACGAAGATAATATCCGTATTAGTACATAGTAAATGCACGGGTTAGTGCACTGACTCCTTTTTTACATTTCAACTTGGAACAATTGTACAGGGCCATGTATAAAGCAGGCAAAGTGTAAAAAAGGGTGAAATCGCTGGGGTATTATGTACAATTTTTTGGATGTTATCAATGAATTTATTTTCTTTCTAAATAGGGGTTATGTGCTCGGGCAGTGATGGGGAACATTCTTGAACTTGAGTGCCCAGAGCTCTGACAAATTCCTTGAGCAAATTCTACTGCACAGGCGCAGTAGAATTTGCTCATTGTGCACCACAGCGCATGCGCACACAGTTACGGCTGTCAATCAGCCGTAACTTTGGCAGAAGTGCGCCTGCGCGAGGGACACACACCACCTCTCGCCTCCTCCGGATCAGCTGCGGTGACAGGTAAGTATAAGCGTATTACTCATTATTGTCATTTACTAGCGTAGCAAGCAGTTGGTAAAACTTATATCAGTTACATGCTACGCTAGTAAGTGGAAGACACACACGGGGGACAGAGGGGGACACACAGGAGCCTAAGGTGCCGATCACAACTCCCATCAAGAAGTCCCCCTCTGTCCCCCACTTACTAGCGTAGCATGTAACTCAGGGCTCGACAAACCCCGGGCGCCAGGTCGCCATGGCGACCAGGAAATCAGACCTGGCGCCCGGGTATCGTGAGCCCCGCGATGCGACCTCGGCAATGGGATCGGGTTTTTTTTTTCTTTATTCCTGCAGCGGTGCGCGAGGGAGCAGAGTGAGTGCACCGGCTGCACACACTTCCTGCTCCGCCCCCTCGCGCATCGCGTTGTAGCGCTGATCACTGGGGAGCATAGCATGGAAGCTGCTCTGTGCCACCAGGCTGCAACGGATACCGCCCCCCCCTCCCCCCTGCATTGAGGTGTAATCGCAGGGAGGGGGGACACTGATAGGTGAACTTTTTTTTTTCTTTAAAAAAAAAAACAACCAAAAAAAACCCCTGCTGTCTTGTGTATGTCTGCGTGGATGTGTTTGTGTGTATATATGTGTGTGCCTGGATGTGTTTGTGTGTATATATGTGTGTGCCTGGATGTGTTTGTGTGTATATATGTGTTTGTGTGTGTATAGATGTGTGTGCCTGGATGTGTTTGTGTGTGTATAGATGTGTGTGCCTGGATGTGTTTGTGTGTGTATATGTGTGTGCCTGGATGTGTTTGTGTGTGTATATGTGTGTGCCTGGATGTGTTTGTGTGTGTATATGTGTGTGCCTGGATGTGTTTGTGTGTGTATGTATATATGTGTGGCCGGATGTGTTTGTGTGTGTATGTATATATGTGTGGCCGGATGTGTTTGTGTGTGTATGTATATATGTGTGGCCGGATGTGTTTGTGTGTATGTATGTGTGGGACTGACTGGATGTGTTTGTGTGTATATATGTGTGTGCCTGGATGTGCGTGTGTGTATATATGTGTCTGACTGGATGCGTTTTGTGTGTATATATGTGTCTGGATGCGTTTTGTGTGTATATATGTGTCTGACTGACTGGATGCGTTTTGTGTGTATATATGTGTCTGACTGGATGTGTTTGTGTGTATGTATGTGTCTAACTGGATGTGTTTGTGTGTATATATGTGTCTGACTGGATGTGTTTGTGTGTATGTATGTGTCTAATAGGGTGTGTGTGTGTATGTATGTGACTGACTGGATGTGTGTGTGTATGTATGTATGTATGTATGTATGTGACTGACTGGATGTGTTTGTGTGTATATATGTGTGACTGGATGTGTGTGTGGGGGGGTGTTTTGTATGTATATGTAGAAAAACAAGGTGTAACAGGTTTCGCGTTCAGAAGTGGAGGGTGCACGGAGAGGACTTTCACCCTAGTCCTCCAAATCAGAATAAAGGATCCTTTATTCTGTATGTATATGTGACAGACTATGTGTCTGTGTGTGACTGCGTGTGTTTGTGTTTATGTGCCGTTGTCTGGCTCCTAGATTTTTTAGCTGGCTCCTGAAACTCAGATCAATTTGTCAAGCCCTGATGTAACTGATATAAGTTTTACCAATTGCTTGCTACGCTAATAAATGACAATAATCAGTAATATACTTATACTTACCTGTCACCGCAGCTGATCCGGAGGGGGCGTGAGGTGGTGTGTGTCCCTCGCACTTCTGCCAAAGTCATGGCTGATTGACAGCCGTAACTATGAGCGCATGCACTGTGGTGCGCAATGAGCAAATTCTACTGCGCCTGTGCAGTAGAATTTGCTCGAGGAATTTGTCAGAACACCCAGTCTTCTGCAGGAAGCCAAGATGAAGCTCTCAAAGTGTCCTCTCATTCAGGCACATAATGGCCTTTATACATAACCTATTAACTTTTATTACCCACTGGTTCAGTGCCCAGACGTTCAATTAAATGGTCTAGTGGCCCTCTTATGAGGATAAAATAGCATGCACTTTCTAAGGTCCATGCCATTTTATCCTCTGAATGGCAGTCTCCATGCTTTACTTTGGAGAAGGGGCACAACACTTTTAAAAACAATAGGACCCTAGTTGCACTGATTTTGATGCTACTCAATGAAATTACACACTATACATACATATAAACCTTCCGTGTTTTTCACATCCTGAAAGCTCCTCACAATGTACAGTGGTTTCTACCCCAAGTTCCACACCCAGAGACTGTACACCAGCTGCAAAGAGAGTGGGCGGGGTCTGGTGACTGTCAGAGCCATCGTCCAGAACGAAACCCAGAGCATCTGGGAATACATAAGTAGATGGCACTCGCAGATGAGCTGCCAAGAGAATGCCTGAAGTAGTAACAGACATGGAAGGAAGATGAGGTTGAGAAAGTGCCCTGGCAAACCAAGAACCTGCATGGGATGTACCATCGACAGATAATGGAGGTGGCCGACATTGGGAAATCCTACCGGTGTCTGGAAAACAAAGATTGCACTGATAATAGCTGCACAAGAATAAGCACCAGATCCAAAGAAGCAGAGATCTACTGCACCAGACAAGATCCAAGGTGCAGACTGTATAAAGAGGCCTTATGAGTTGCACGAGCGACTGATCTCGAGTGCAATCTAAGTATAAAGAATAAGGAGCTTTTCAGCACCCGACAAATGTCCCTCACACAAAACTGTCAGGATGTAAAAAAAAAAAGGCACAATCAGTATTATACAGAACACATGACAACAGCTTTTTCTTACCAAAAAAACATACTGACACTTTTGTTGGAGGTCTTATACATAACCCAATAATATACATGCCAACTATTCTATGCCGCAAAATAATATTTCTAGTTGAACATTCAACCACTGTTGATTTAGTCATTTCTGTCAAAGGATGAAAAGGTTCTATGTATAAACCGTTCTGGAACAATCAGCAGGAGAAATCCATTGGTTTCTGGGCCATGGTATTTAGAATGCATCTACTATTCTTTCTGTAACTTTTGGATCAACAGCAGTAAACAAGGATCAACTGTCACTGTACTGCTAATACTGTGAATTCTATAGGATAGATGAAATAAATACATTATACGTATGTATTGTGAAGAGGACGTATCTAAACAAACAGAAATGTGGGCTTTATAACCCTAGCTTAAACATAGTTGGCGGAATATATATATATATATATATATATTTTTTTTTTTTTTTTTTTTTTTGAAGCAATTAACAATATAAATGCCAGCAAAAATTCTCACTTACATTACAAAAAGAAAGAAAAGTAAAATGCCCAACTGAAGTATACAAGGTTCTGAAAGTGATTATTGCTCTATTATTTAGGAAACTTTAATTATTATTATTAATAATGATAAATTGCAGACTATCATCATGTGGTTAATTCTAAAGTACTATGTAAAACAATACATGCAAGGAGTGCTTGCATTACAAAGTATTACTTCCTCATCCATTATCAAAAAAATCCCTTTGAAAACTTAGGAAACAGAAACACATGAATGGCCACACCACTCCTCTGGTTCCCAAACAGTTAATGCATTGCTTTACATTTAACACGTGATGATCATCATACACTGCAATTCCCTTTTTACTAGAAATCAACATGAAATGTGTTGGGCAACTGATCTTTTACATGCGTTTAGCCACAGCGGATGCACAATTCTGTTTACACTGGTGATGGAAGTGTTAATAGGTAACCTAGAGAAGACCTGCTTCAAGTGTCGGGATATTAATGAGCTCACTTACGAACATGAGGGTCTCAAAGGAATAAATAACTCTCACAGAGTCAATTATGAAACAAATTACACAACACCGCCACACAAAAGAGTAAACATTGCTTTTAACTGAACCACTGGGCTACAAACACAGCCGACTTACAAGAATACCAATTACTACTCTCCACCAATAGGATGTCTGAATGAGGCGGTCACCATACAACATACACTGCAATGTTACATAACAACCACTTCATGCTGTAAGAGGCGGAGAGGACAATGAGTTCACATGCACACTGGCACTCAAAGGGTTCATGGGCAACACAGAAACAAACTTCCTGAACTTTCAAGTATAAAGTGCAATTATAGGGCAAAGTTCTCAGAGTGGAACAATCACCATGGAAACCATGGAATGTCCCTGCTGATTGCGCCACTTTTATAACTTCGCCCACGAATTGTTCTTAGAACATTAACACCCCGTAGTATATAATAAATTAAACAATGAGTGTCCACAGTGGGGCTACGAGATGGAGTTCTTCCTAAGCATAATACATGATCGTTTATAACACTGTGAATGAAAGAGGGATAGAGGTAAAATGCACTGATTTCAAGCCCCATGCTCCTTTACACACAGTGGCACTCAGACGTACAGAACATACCTGTAGTTGTTTAGAATAGCCATTCTTCTTGGAAAGTCCGTTTTTCAGATGGTTATGCACTGTGTGATTTCCATTGCAGTACGCAAGTTTAGGATTAGCCATTTGAGAGGAAAACTGCAACGTATTGTAGTCATGAAGTAAGAGCAGACAGTGCGAGCACCCAGAGCTACAGGTATGTAACCAGTCTGTCAAGCTCAGCCAGGGAAAGGGTGGGGCATCGTGGAGGAGAGAGAGGGAGGGGGGTGAGTGGATAAGCACTTCCTTATCCTAGATGTGACTCCTTGAGTAAAACGGTCACCTTTGCTCACCTTTAGCCGAAAAAAAAGTTTACTTGGCAACAGGTTGACTGCACCACCAGTTCAGTCCCCTTCATCAGTTTTCATGAAGGGGGGAGTAACTCAAAGACAAACATGCACAGGGATTCCCTTTCTATGTAACAGCAAGAATTCCAGGGGACGTGTTTGCTCGCGGTGGCAATGCTCTCTCCTGCCTCACAGCACTAGCAGGTAATGGCTTGTAAGAAAGGTCAACTGAGTGGGAGAGGTCAGCGGATTTTTTTTTTTTTAATCTCAGTTTCTGCCATGTATGTTCATTGCAAGACACATGTAATCACGAGCAAGCATTATCTCTCATTATGCAATAGCGAACACTTCCTGGTTTAGCATTGCAACATCATGAATTAGTACCTAGTTTCTATTAAATGTATGATCCCTAATCATGCACTACAGACGGTCCTTAGGTATCAACATACATACCGCTCCAGTGTCACTGTTTAGAAGGACAGTCCCAAATTTGCACCCAAATCCCTCTTTTGTCTTCTACTGTCCCTCTTTTTCTGGGAACTCAGAATTTTTAGTTTGTATAAATGTAGCACTGAGCTTCAGAGCAATAAGGTGAGCTTAAACTGTGATTACTGTGTTCTTCTTTTTAATGTGTAAATAAAATACTTTTGTTTTGTTCTAAATGATTTATCAAAGTACATAAATAGTTACCAGTAAGCCATAAAGTCATTGAAAATGTACAGCCTGCCCAAAGCTGCACCTTCAGTCACTGCCACAAAAATAAAACGTCGCTCTTTGGACATGTAAAATGTTGGGCGGTATGCATACATGCCTCCGATGTGCCCCTCCATTTGCCCCAAATCCCTGTGTCCCTATTTTCTAGGAATTTAAAATTTTACATGTACATGAAGGTATCACAGAGCTCCAAAGGAATACATTGCATCATACAGTGTATTTAAAATGCAGTAAAGGGGGCAGAGAGTCATCACAAACGTCTGCTCATGCATGTGCCCACTGCGAAGTTCTGATACACTGGCGCCAAAACTCAAAGCTACAGCCGCGCCTCACGCCGCAGCTCGCAGGTGAGTGTGAACGGTCCCTCGTTTATGAACATCGCGTGTCCACTGTTTACATATTTTTTCTGTTTGTTTTTTTTTGCAAGTTGTAAGGCAATAACTCAAAGTAGTGTTTCACTAGCACTTACCCTAGTTGTAGATTCCAACCCTAACTCTAAATGCTAACCCTCTAAATGCTAACCCTAGCATCCTTTTTTTTTTATTAACAGTGTAATTTTGCTGGCTACCTCTAGAGGCAGTCTAGAGGAAGTAAAGAGAGGGAAGTGATATTGACCATTTCTGTCCCTCTTGCCAGCTGCAGATGTTGGAGAGACATGCTGCCTTCCGAAGGTTCACGCTATTGCTCCCTGGAGCGATAGGTGCCCCAGGGGTCTAAATTTGGGTGTTGCTTTGAAATAGAACCATTATAGCAACAATTCCTGAGCGGAGGATGAACATTTTTTGCCTATACATGATATGTTAACGTTTAGGCAGATTTGCCTAAACATGGTATACCACTGTTAGAAATGTAAGTCTCGTATATAAAGTGTGATGTAATTAGTAATATTTAAATACAAGGCTTAGAATAATCACGTCTCTTTAACTGGAATTGTTATAGTAACATAGAATTTGTTGGCAGATAAGAACCATTTGGTCCATCTAGTCTGCCCAATTTTCTAAGTACTTTTATTAGTTCTCAGTTCCCTATCTTATATCTAGCATAGCCGTGGGCCTATCTCACGCATACTTAAAATCCTTGACTGTGTTTACTTCTACCACTTCCGCTGGAAGGCTATACCATATATCCACCATCTCACTAAAATAATACTTCCTGAAATTACTTTTAAATTGTTGCCCCTCTAATTTAAGACTATGTCCTCTAGTTGTGGTAGTTCTTCTTCATTTTCTGCTGCTCTATTACATTGCCTTTAAGTCCTCGGAAATTATTACTTCTAAATCCCTTTCCTCAGATGTTGAGGTTAGGACTGTACAAAAGATTCTATACTCTGACCTTGTGTTTTTACATCCAAGATGCATAATCTTACACTTTTCCACATTAAATGTCAGTTGCCACAGCTCTGACCATTTTTCTAGTTTAGATAAATCATTTGCCATTTGGCTTATCCTTCCATGAACATCAATCCTGTTGCAAATCTTTGTATCATCAGCAAAAAGACATACTTACCAACAAATAGAAAATAGTCCCAGATCCGCACAAGATATAAAGTCCCGGTGCACGGACTTTAAGATGTCTCCCAAATCTTCAAATAGCAACAAAAATGAAAGACCAGCACTCGGTTGTAAAGTGATGAATTTTTAATCACACATAGGCAACGTTTCAATCCTTGCAGATCTTTCTCAAGCACTTTACAACCGAGTGCTGGTCTTTCATTTTTGATACTTACCAACAAGACCTTCTGCAATATCACTAATAAAAATATTTGAGAGAATGAGTCCAAGTACAGATCCTAGAGGTACCCCATTAGTATTATGATAAACTAGTTATTATAAACAGAGAAAAGAAAAATGTTTTATTTTCTCTCTTTTTGGATAAGAGAGATTTAGTTGGGGTATTAAATATATTCTAGGTTTCACTTAAAAAATGGTATGGTATTGCTAGAAATCTAAGCTATGTAGATACATGAAGTAATTAATGTTAACTGTTATCTCATCACGTTATCTAGAAACAAATTTAAGAGGAATCAGTGTTGTGTTAGAGGCATAGCTATACCATGTTTATTTGTCTAAACATGGTTTGCTATTGTTAGAAACATAGGTAATGTAGTTATTAGTATCTATATTCAAGATTTACCGGTAAGTTAATTATTTCACTTCACTTAGAGTTTTTTTGTTCTCCCTGTCATCCTTTATATGGATCCCTTCTGTTTCATATATTGGGAGAAAGAGGAGATGCAATACTAATTTATAAAAATGTAACTTGATGCTACACCATAATTATGGATATTGTTTATTTGTAGCTGTTGTATCTGGCCTTGTTCCTGTGACTGCTTTGGAATATTGGGTAAATATGGTAGCATGTTTGTATTGTATGAATGATGTAGTGTTGTACTGGAGGACAGTGTGGGCATTGTGGGTGGCCAGAATGAGGGGCTTAGCTGTGCTGGATGTCGATTAAAATAATGTCTCTGAATGTAAGAGAATTGAACTCTCCTTAAATGAGATGTTCGTATAGATCTTTGACAATAAAACCGATGTGGTTGTGTTCAAGAAATTGGACAATGGACAATTGTTAATAAACATTTAGGAACTACCCAATTTTTTATTCTGCTAATAAAAAGAAAACAAGTGTAGCAATTTTGATTTCAAATAAGATTAACCCTTTAGTGACATGACTTTTTGACCTTGTCTTACCTTGGTGCTGTTTTAACATTTCTGCAGTGTTTGTGTTTAGCTTTATTTTTTGTTTTGTTTCTCCTTTACCTTACCCACACAAATTATATATTGGTTTTACCTGCATAAGGGATTTACGTTGACACCTTTATTTTGATCTTATCATATAATTTTATATATAAAACATAATAAAATATGGTGAAAAATTAAAAACAGTTTTTCTGACGTTTGTTTGAAAAATTGTATACTCATCTACAAAAGCTAATAAAAAAAAAACTGCTAAATAGTTTCTAATATTTGTCCTGAGTTTAGAAACAACCCATGTTTTATGGGTTTTTTTGCAATAAGTACAAGTAGTACAATGCTATTTGAATTTTTTCCCCTCAAAATTAGCATTAGTGACATTGTAACACTGATATCAGCCATGAATGCCTGAATCACCCCCCACATGTACATATTTTTCAAAACTAGACAACTCGGGGTATTTAACATGGGGTATTTTGACACTTTTAATGTATTTATTTTACCACCAAACTGTGCCAAAGTTTGCAGAGATAAAAAAAAATTGTTGATTTTTTTCACATCGATGCAATTCAGGTATCAACATACTGCAAAAAAGTATATGTTCAGCAACATCTCCTGAGTACAGGACTACTACCCATGGTATAAGTTTGTTGCATTCTTTGGGGGTTAAAAAGCCACATTTGGGAGGTGCATGTTTCGGATTTCCAACTTGGAATTTTGACATGTAGTTAGCCTGCTCCCATGTTCCATTTGGGACATTTTTTAAGGCAACCGATGTATTTCAGCCCCATAAAAACATATATTTTTTAAAACTGGACACCCTAGGGCAGGGGCATCCAACATGAGGCCTGTGGGCCAAATGCCAGGCATCAAGGTGCCTGGCACAGAAAGGAGCATCGGGGAACGACGTTCCCTGCACATAGCCCCTCAGTGTCTAGTGCGCATAACTCCTCCTTCTACCCTACACATGAGGTCATCTGAGCAATCACAAACCTCCTTTGCCACTAATTGGCTGTTACTGATCACTATACATGTACTCACACAGCTTAAAAAAAACTTAAGAATATTCGTACTTACAGGTGTAAATTTTTTTTTTACAAAAATTGCTTTGGCGTCAACATCAATGTGTGAGCAGTGATCTACAGCAAGGAAGGTGTAATAGCCCTTAGAAGCGACTGTAGTATTGTAATAAGTAACAGTACAAAAAAGTTAACCCTTAAAAAATACACAAAACATGTGCTGCTCTGCAAGATCATGATCATGCGCCAATATGTATGAAAATTAAGAACAATCTGGAATATAGGTGATTTAATTGATGATCTGTTGAAATCTGATGCTAATTTGGTAAAAATGTATCACTCATGCTCAAGACTTCTTTCAGAATAATGATAACAGGTAGGTATCACACACTACTATTTGGTGTTCATTTAAATGTGTGAAAAGTAACTAAAGGACACAATTCTTATTTTACTCTGAAAGCAATTGCAGAAGGTTTTTCTTCATACTACAAGTCATTATGTAATATATCGGGTTCTTCTACAACAGCTGCTGACATGGAAGCCTTTTTAGGTGGGATACAACTTTCTAAGATCTCTCTGGCACAGAAAGAACAACTGAATAGCCCAATTTTGATTTTAGAAATTAAAAATGTGATAAGAAATCTAAAGTTGGGCAAAGCTCAAGGTCCGGACAGATAATCATCTCTTTTTTATATTAAGATACTGCATCTCACTTCTCCTCTGCGTCGAAGACTATTTTGCCAGATATCGGAATCTACTCATTTACCATCAGAACTGCTGCAAGCAAATATTTCCTCGATTCTGAGTCCAAAGATCCAAGCTCCACCCTTAATTAGTGTCCTATTTCCCTAATTAATCAAAACATAAATATAAATTTAAGCAGATTATTCCATCTATTATTCACAAAGATCAAACTAGGTTCATAGATGGCAAGAATGCAATCGGCAATATTAATAAATTTTTACATTTGTTCCACCAAACTTGTCAGGGTTCTACCCACACCTCCTGACACATGCATTTAAAATTTGTGTGCTCCTATTCCTCCTTTTACCGCTCGTGGCAAGGCTGTTAAATATCTGTAGTTAGAGTTGAGTGGACACCTGGATGTTCGGGTTCGGCCGAACTTCGAAAAAATGTCCGGGTCCGTGCTCGAACTTGACCCCGAACCCCATTGAAGTCAATGGGGACACAAACTTTTGGCCACTAAAATGCCTCTAAAAAAGTCCTGCAAAATGAAGTAAAATGTGGGTAAGAGTAGGACAAGTGCCCTGAAAGTGAATGTGGATAGGGAAATAACTTAAAATAACATAAAATACATACAAATTACAAATACAGCTGAGCCATGAAATAGCACTAGATGGAATCTTTGATTTTAGCTTTGGAAGAACATAAATCGAAATCTAAAGCATGGCTGGCAGGAGGATCAACATAATTATCCATTTGAGAGAGGGTTGGAGTGCAGGGTATTCTCTTTCAAGTGTATACTAAGTGACCCATAGGTTGAGGAGGCGGTGACCGTGGCGGTGTAGGTGGAAGCGGCGCTGGAGGAGGAGGTAGCCAGAATTTTTCAAAGTGCGCTGTAATCACAGTATTGGACTGTTCTATTTGACTCTCAGATATGAAGTGCACCGCAAGATGCAAATGTACTATTTAGCACCCAAAACAGTTAGAATTTTTTAAAGTGCGCTGTAAGCACAGTATTTGACGGTTCTATTTGACTCTCAGATATGAAGTGCAGGACGCAAATGTAATATTTAACACCAACAAATTGCAGTATTTACAAAATCCTAGATGTTGCCCACTGAGCTAACAGAACAGGATTAAAGTTATGTGCCTGGCACACATGCAGTTGCAAGTGCACTGCACTCTCTGTGGCACTGGGCTCAGGGCAGGGTACAAATATGTAGTATAGCACCCACTAAAATAATCACTGTAATTTGAGTAATCGCTGTAGGATTATTCCCACACAATATGCCAGGATTATGCCCCTCAATATGCCAGGATTATGCCCCTCAAGATGCCAGGATTATGCCCCTCAAGATGCCAGGACTATGCCTCTCAATGTGCCAGGATTTAGCCACCCAGTATGCCAGGATTATTATGCCACTCAATATGCCAGGATTTTCCCACCCAATATGCCAGGATTATTATGCCACTCAATATGCCAGGATTTTCCCACACAATATGCCAGGATTATGCCCCTCAAGATGCCAGGATTATGCCCCTCAATATGCCAGGATTATTATGCCTCTCAATATGCCAGGATTTAGCCACCCAATATGCCAGGATTATTATGCCACTCAAAATGCCAGGATTTTCCCACACAAAATGCCAAGATTATGCCACTCAATATGCCAGGATTTCCCCACACAATATGCCAGGATTATGTCCCTCAATATGCCAGGATTATGCCTCTCAATATGCTTATTATGCCACTCAATATGCCAGGATTTTCCACACAATATGCCAGGATTATGCCCCTCAATATGCCAGGATTATGCCTCTCAATGTGCCAGGATTTAGCCACCCTCTTCCTCCCCCCTTCCCCCTTACTTATTTCCTCTTTGCTGCTCTGTCTCCCGCTGCTGCAGGTCCGTGGATGTGACGGAAGCGTTGTGTGTTCCCATCCAGCCAATGCGCATTCAATAAAGTTTGTTTAAAAAAAAAGTTTAAACAAACTTTATTGAATCCGCATCGGCTGGAGGATTTTTTTTTTCACGATTCCGGCGCCCCCTGCTAAGTTGCGCCCTAGGCGGCTGCCTAGGTCGCCTTACAGGTGGCGCCGGCCCTGCCGAACCCTGAACTCCAACACGAACATACAGCGGAATGTCCGTGTTCGAGTCCGGGGTCCAAAAACCGTAATGTTGGTTCGCTCAACACTATCTGCAGTTTATTGGAAAGGGGCTTTTGCATTGAAGTTGATTTCCTGACTTCTAGGATCTGCTTTATCTGTTCCTGATCCTCTGCTAAAGCTGAATTGTACTTCTGCCCTGTCCAGGAACTGGGAACCCTAACCTCGATGGCTCAACCAGCCAGGGAAGGTTTTCGGCATCTGGCTATAGCATAGTTACTACAGCTAAGCTGTCCTCTCTAGGGTTTCCCTCTCTAGGCCCTTCCCCTATCTAGCCCTCTCTAGGGCCTCACTCCTTCTCTGTTTTTGTCTTTACTGCAGTACCCGCTAAAGCTATTTGTATATATTGCAATTCCTACTAAAACCCTTTTCCTATAATACAGTTCTTTGCTAAAGTACCCTTTTGTTTATGCTACAGTTATTATTACAATCCTTGTTTACATATATTTTCTCAACCCTGCAATATGAATACCAGCATGCAATCAGACTCCTCATCTAGCCCTACACTGAAACGGTCAGTACCACTGAGAATGGTTTTCTTAATTAATCAGAATAAATAATTGTACCCATCAGGGATGCCCGTTGGCCCCTCTGCTATTTATATTAACTAAAAAACCTCTTGCTGAACTAATAAGGCAATCTTCAACTATGTAAGGAATTGAGGTTGAATCTGCCTCATACAAGGTTTCACTATACGTGGATGATGGTGACGTGGTCCTCTTGTCCTTAGCAAATCCACTGTCTTTGATTCCGGCTGTTTTTGGAAATAATAAGATATTATGGCCTATTTTCAAACTATAGAAATATAAAACTCAAGTACTAACTTTCTTCATATCTCAAAGGGACACTGTGAAGCTTGGATCCTTGTATTCACTGAATTGGGGAAATGCACATATGGACTTTTTAGGGATCAAAATAACAAATAGGCTTCAGGCAACTACATAGGCCTCCTTACTAGTATAAAAAATCATCTAAAAAAAAATAATATAGGCCTAGAAGTATCTTGGATGGGGTGTATAGAGAAAATCAAAACCTATGTGATTCCAAACATTTTAGACTGGTTCAGGACGATTCTACTTGTTTTTGATTATCTTAAATTATATATCAGATTATTGGTATATATCAGATTAATATGGCAGTTCCAAGGTACTATGGCAATCTTTATAAGGCAATATAAGAAAACCAGAATTTTGCAAAATACAAAGGGGATAACAAACAAATTTGTTATCCAAATATATTTAAATTACATGAAGCTGCCATGTTGACACATTTCCAGTCCTGGGATAAAAAAAAGTAGATAAATGTGATTTTTCTATTTTGGACCTCACTGACTTCTTGCAAACAGGTAGCCAATAGTAACCCTATAATCCTAGATACTTTAACTACTTTCACCAATGTAAAAAGAAATTTAAGGTAAGGGACTGTTTATGTAATTTGCATAATTGACGCTCTCAAGGGGTTTTTAGACTTGAAAATATATTGCTACATGACAGACTGATGCCTATTCTTCAAATAATACAAATCTTCTCTGTACCAGCTCTGGACATTTTCTCTTACTTAAGAATTAAAAATCATGTGAACTCCAAAACTTTGGAACAATATATTGGTATAACTTTTGAGTTGGATGATTGGCGCCAGCCTTTATACTCAATGAGACAATCCAAACATTCAGTAGGATTTTGGGATCTCTACATTAAACTGGTTTACAAAAATGGTATCTGACCCCAAGTTTATTTCATAGATATAAAAATACTAACTCTGATAGATGTTGGCACTGCTCCACCGAATTGGGCTCTATTGCCCATATTTGGTAGGACTGCGCCCTAGTAAACAATCTGAAAATAGGGCTCTCTGTATTTGCTATAGGATCTGTTCCATTTTCAAGGACCCTTATATCCACAGACATTTTTGTTCCGCCTCTATGATTTTAAGTTTAGGCGTAAATGAGTCTCCACGGCCATTAACCTCTTCACAGCTGTGAAGATCTGTATGGCCATACACTGGAGATCTGCAGATGTCGTTCTCTGGATAGAGGTTATAAATCAAATTCAATATCAATACATGATGGAGAAAGGTTTCTACCTTGGACAACATAGACTGGAAAAATGTTAAGGAATGTGGGATCCCTGGGATTCAACAAATGTGGTTCTCTATAATTTGATCTATATTTATTTTGTGTACTTTTATATTATGCACTGCTCATAGCCACACATTCAGTGACTCCCTCCAAAAACAAGTGTCCCTATTTGGCCATTTTAAATGTTGGGAGGTATATCCACAGAAGACTAAAAGTTGCAAGAGGAATTCATAAAGGCGGTGCAAACTCAAAACACATGAAATTGCACTTTATATTATAAGGTGATAAGTGACAAAAATATTGCATGTCCATTGTTTCAATAGTGAACTTCACAAAAAAATTGGGGCATGTTATTCAAAAAGGAAATGTACAGTTAAGCAGCAAAAATTACATGCATAAAGTATGCGGTATGCCAGAGCACATTGGCATAACCACTAAATATTTGTTGAGGAGATATGCATCTCCTATGGAATAAAATTATAAAGCATATAATTTTATAGATTCCAATTTGGTACACACATAATCAACCAATTTGCACCAAAAATACAACTGCATAAACATCATAAATGCCGCCAAATCCTATGACAATAGCACATGCATGCAAAAATGTTGCACCAACATTATGACAAGTAGCAAAAATGCCCATACAACTACCCTGAGTCCCCAGTACATACCACATCACCAGACTGAGCCTGCCGTACTTGCCACACCACCAAGCATCTGCCCATACCACCAGACCCCCAGTTCTTGCAATAGCACTAGTTTCCCTCCATAGTACTTGTTACGGCCCAGAGTATCTGCAATGGCACCAGGTTATCCCTTCACATTACTTGCAGCAGCACCAGATTGCCTCTCCAGAGCCTGTTAGGGATCACACCCAGAATTGAACACCCATGCCTCCCAAATGTCCCGCTTTCAGCGTCACGCTGACACAGTTTTTCAGCTGACACATGACCTCATAATCTCTACTCACAGTATCCTGATTTGTCCTGGGGCAAGAGCTTTTAGGTATGAACTTAGCTAAAAACTGCTATTATAGTTAGATTAGCCTATAGGGTTAAAATTAAATAATTTCTAGCATAAGGGATAGGGTTAAAATTAAATTAAAATATATTAAGGGATAGCATAAGGGTTAGAGTTGGGGTTAAATTTAGTGTTAGGGTTAAATTTAGGGTTCAGGTTGGGGTCAAAAGGTCAATATAGGAAAAAAAACAAAAAACACTTTTTGTTTTTTGCCCCATAACTCACAAAAAAATACCGAAAAATATGGAAACATGCATATTTCTGTACTTGGGACAACATTTAGAAACTATATAGATGGGGTCTTTTTTTAATGATTGTATTTGTGTAAATTATATTTTAGGTCAAAGTTAGAAAAATGTTTTTTTTTAATTTTTCATAATATTTTATGATTTTGTTTGTAGTAAATTATAAGATATGATGAACATAATGGTATCTAATGAAAGCCCCTCTTATGATGATAAAAACAACATATAATTTGTGTGGGTACAGGATGTAAGAAAGAAGAAAATTAAAGCTAAATACAAACATCCCAGAAATGTCAAAACAGCCATTGTCACCAAGGGAAAGTCAAGGTAAAAATGTCTTGTCACTAAGGGGTTAATTTAATATTTACACTGGATACCTTAGAACAAAAACTGTATAATCAAGAAATGATTGCGTCTCAGACAGATCTTCTCAGAAACATCTTCATTGTCATACAAATTGTCTATCCAGTCGAGGGTTATAGTCTCCTTGTTTAAACTTAATATAGATATTATGACAATGTCAAGTGATCTTAACTGTTAAAAAATGTTTTAATTCTTTTTAAACAGTGTTCTTTTTTTTTAAAAAATGCCTTCATGCCCAGCTTTTTTACCATTTATTTATATAGCACCGACTGAGATGCTCGCCAGAGACAATACGTCACAATGTAGGTGCATAAATACAGCAAAATTAAAAGTAAGCAGTGCTCTGTAAATATCAGCCTGGGAATCACTGATCATGGATTTTAGAATCATGGGGTAGCAGCACATGTTTTCTAATCTTCCTTTTAATTCCTGCCTTGTTAACAACCTTAGGTCTTAAGAATATATAATAGGTTCAAGAAATTGATCACTTTCATTATGCTATTTAAACAGAACACTCTGCGTGCCTGCTGCTAAGGCAACTAATCTCTTACACAGAATGAATGACCTTTGGACAGTCAAATTTCAACCATGTTAACCTTCAGAAAGACATGATTTAACATTGATTTCTACAAACAATTATGTGGGACAGTGATTTATAAGGAAAACTAAACTTTATTTTTCACTTAGTGAAAAAAAAAATAGTTGTCCCTAGTCTGAAAATAAACTGGCATGAATGTTTGTTCATGTACTCTGACTGGCAGCTGCCATGCTTTCAGGGCCGGACTGGGAGAAAAATTCGGCCCGGGCATTTTTTGGTCACAGCGGCCCACTAAGAAGGGGGCGGGGCAGAGGAGGTGTGCTTTGTTATCACCAATGACAAACACGCTCCCTCTCAAAGTGAGCATGTTGGTTCAATGCTCTTCCAGGGCAGACCATGCGCAGAGCTCTGCTGAAGAGCTCTAGCATGAGAAAAAAGCCCTGTATTTGTTCTGCACAGTGCAAGCAAATTTAATAACATGCTTGCACTGTGTTTCCTTGCAACTTGTCTCTGGTGTCTCTATAAATGGATACCAAGAGACAAAAATGCCAGGAAAGAGTATTGAGCATGTGTTTGGAGCCTGCTTGTGGGATTGCGTGTGTGTAGAGTGAGCTGATTGTGGTGTGGTATTGTGTAATAAGGTCGGTTTTAGTTGTGTTGTGTTTGTGGTGTAATGTAATGCATATGTGGCTAGGGGCTGTAGAGAATGTGTGTGTATAGGGGATATAGCAAGTGTGTACATACAGGCTATAGTGTATGTGTGTGTGTGTGTGTGTGTGTGTATATAGATGTAGTGTGTGTTTAGGGATGTAGTATGTGTTTGCTTACAAGGAATCTAGTGTGTGTATGAATATATATATATATATATATATATGAGTCTAGTGTGTATTTGAAGGACCCAGAATGTGTATAGGAGATCTAGTGAGTGTGTGTTTATAACGGTTTCAGAGTGTATATAGGGATCTAGTGTGTGTCTGGAATGAATGTAATGTGTTTAGGGTTGCAGTATGTGCGTGAGGGGTGCTGTGTGTGTATATATATATATATATATATATATATATATAAATATATATATATATATATAAATATATATATATATATATATATATATATATATATATATATATATATATGGAAGTATTGTGTATGTCTGTTGTGCAGTGTGTTTGGGGGGTTCTGTGTGTATGTGAGGGGTGCAGTATGTGTGTGTGAGGGGTATTCCTTAGTAATACCAGCTAGATCGCCATTAAATATGCCACATACAGGAGCCCCACAAATTATGTCACACGCAGGAGCCCCATAACTATGCCACATACAGGAGCCCCATAAATTATGCCACATCAGAGCCCCATTATTTATGCCTCAACTTGGAGCCCAATTAATTATGCCACACACACAGGTGCCCCTTAATTATGCCTCACACACAAGCGCCCCTTAATTATGCCACACACACAAGCGTCCCATAATTATGCCACACAAAAGAGCCCCTTAATTATACCACACATGGGGCCCAATAAATATGCCACACATGGGACTGCCATTAATTATGCAACACACAGGAGCCCCACAAGATGACAATTGTACAATTCGAAAACAATACATATCTATAAACACAGACATCTCTCTATAACTAGTTGCATTTATACTTATTTGAATTATTTAATATTGTATTTAATAAAAATGTTATTGAAAAATTGCATTACTATATTTTTTTTCCCTTCCTCTGCACCCACATTGCACCTACAGGACTTAACACAGCACCATACAGTACCCACAGAACTTGCCATCCAGCTATATTGCACCCACAGCACTTGGCTTGCACTCATATTGCACCTACACGATTTGACATGCCACAGTGTCACTTTGCCCCACAGAACTAGCCAGTGTCACTTTCCACATAGTACATGTTATTTTGCCCCACAGACCATGCCACAGCATCACTTTGCCAATTAAAATATGCCAGTATTTAACACCTCGATATGCCATGATTTAGCCATTCAATATGCCAGGATTTTGCCCCCCAATATGCCATTTAATAGGCCAGTATTTTGCTCTCAATATGCCAGCATTTTGCCCCCAATATGCCATTTAATATGCCAGGATATTGCCCCAATATGTCATTTAATATTCCAGGATTTTGCTCTCAATATGCCAAGATTTTGCCCCCAATATGCCATGTAATATGCCAGGATATTGCCCCCAATATGCCATGTAATATGCCAGGATATTGCCCCCAATATGCCAGGATATTGCCCCCAATATGCCATGTAATATGCAGGTGACGCCACTACTGGGACCTCCCCTGCCGGCCTCGGCCCATGGCCACCGCGGACCACCGGGCATTTGCCCGGTGTGCCCGATGGCCAGTCCAGGCCTGCATGCTTTCATGGGAAACAGGCAGCACGGTCTGGTCAGCGACTATCTCTCTCTGCTAGGCTGATACACAGCCGAGAGAAAAACCTGCGTGTAAGATACACGTTGGGTTTACTAAGCACAGGACGTTTATTTTAAATTTTGCTTCCTTAATGGACATAATGTTGCCTCATCTCTTTCTGTAGAATGATGCTTGTTCATTGTGACAAATAGTGTAGTGCATAGTGATTCATAAAACAGCTCTGCTACTACATTTTCCTCATTCTCTTTGCTGTCAGTGGGGCTATCTTAAAGTTTTATGTCACCTGTGCGTATGCACACCTGTGTTTCAAAATATATGCAGCAGAGTTACAATCAGCATATGGTCAGCCTCACATTGCATATTTGCTACACAAGCAGTTCTCATGTTTAACCAATGTGGTAACATGTTGCTACCAGCTGAGTCAGATGTGGCTATCTGTGCCTCCAGCACTCCCATTTAGCAATTATGTCTATCCCTGGAAAAATCCACCAGATAATCTATCATGGCCATCACTACTTCATTGGTGGACATAGGAAAAATAATGTGGTAACCACTAGACCTCACTATAGTGAGTATGTGACACTATAGTGAATATGTGAGTTTACATTTTAGTGTAATTTGTGAATTGGTCTGTAGGAAGTAGCTTTGTCTGTTAACACTAGTTTAAGGATACTGAAGGATACTGAATTACGCTACATAAGAAATTATTACTATTATTATCTAGATATGCAGCCTCAAAGCATACAGGGTACATACAGTCAGGATATACAGGTGCTTTTTATTTCTCCTCTCCCTCATTTTATTATACCGCTTTAATGATTTCTTCCCTACCTCCGCTGTGGCTTTTCATTTCCCAGCTGTCGCTCTAATGCCCAACTCCCTAGTAACAGGAGAGGGGGAATGGAAGGGCAAAAAACTATGCCCTGAGCTTTTCAGTGGAGGAGAGCATGGCACTAATAAGGAAGCTGTCCTAAAACTACGACTGGATAATAGCGGCAGCAGTCAAGAAGGCAAGCCTGAGGAGGAGGAATGACCTCTGGAAGGAGGTTGTCGATGCAGTTAAAGTTGGTGTGAACAAGCCCTCCATGGAGGTGAAAAGGTAAGTGCAATTTAAAATTCCCATACACCACGGCCTCATGTAAAATCTCAATGTACACAAAGCTCACGCACCTCTAGTTCATATAAATCATGTAATAGCTGTGTCAAAAGTAGCTAGCACTGTGGAGATATGGATTGTTGCATGTGGCTGCACATGAGAAAATGGCTGCCACACATGGAGAAGCTGTAAGGGTGCAGAGATTGTTAGCTAGTGAGAGGGTGGGAAAGCAGCACACTGCAACATTTGTTTATACATGTTAATAGCTACAAATAGCTAAGGGCAATGGGTGTTACAGGACATATCAATGTCAGTGTGTGTAGACAGATGTATATAATAATATAAGATATACAGATGATAATTGATACTAAACCAATTGCATGTTCTACTCAAATCGTTCAGATACTCCGATATGAAGAGGCAGCTAAGTAGGGCATCCGCTGCAACCAGATTCCCTGATGGCAGCTCTCCAGAGCTGGTTGACCTGATGGACTGAGGGTGAGCTACTGCAGGCCATGGGTACCAAGCAGTCATGGGGGTTGAGGCAGGGGCGTCACTAGGGTTGGTGTCACCCGGTGCGAAAACTCATGGTGTCACCCCCCTGGATTTCCTCCAATACAATGCCAGACAGATTCCTTAGAATGCCAGTTAGATGGCCTGTTAACTTTTCCACACACAGGAGCCCCATAACTATGCCACACACCGGAGCCCCATTAATTATGCAACACCAGAGCCCCATAAATTATGCCACACCAGAGCCCCACTATTTATGCCTCACCTCTGCCCAATTAATTATGCCACACACATAGGTGCCCCATAATTATGCCACACACACACACACACAGGTGCCTCATAATTATGCCACACAAAAGAGTCCCTTAATTATGCCAAAACCAATGGTTTGGACAGCACCCCAGAACCGGCATATGTTGCACAGAGCACACAATTATGCCACACATGGGGCCCAATAAATATGCCACACACAAGTGCCCCATAATTATGCACACATGGGACCGCCATTAATTATGAAACACACAGGAGCCCCACAAGGTGACAATTGTACAATTATAGATACCAGTAATATTGTGCCACTCAGAGCCAAGTAATATTGTTCCACTCAGAGCCAAGTAATATTGTGCCAGTCAGATACCAGTAATATTGTGCCATTCAGATACCAGTAGTATTGTCCCACTCAGAACCCTGGGAAATTATGCAAATTAATTGTACAGGACATGTATGGGCGAGGGGGAGGCAAGAGATGACTGACGGGGGCTGGGGGAGGGGCTTCAAGGGGGAGTTGATAAAAGCCCTGGAGCCTCTCTCCCCAGCAGCCATTTTAATCTGTAAACGCACCTGGTAGCAATTTTTTGCAGCTCTGGTGTTTCATTCACGGCTCAGGCATGGAGATTGAGGCAATGCTCGCTGCCCTGAGGGCTGAGGCTCTTACAGATGGTGGCAGACGTTTGAGGCAGCAGTTTGCAGCGCTGCAGGCTGCTACGCCCGCGGTGGCATCGCCTCCCGCGGGTCCTCGTGGCGGGGCGCGGCGGGTGTCCCGCCCGCCCGCTCGACTGAGCCCGGATGCCGGCTCCATCCAGCCTCATCGGAGCAGGAGCGGAGCTGGGCGAAGGAGCGGCCTTCGCCCGTCGGCCGCGCGGCCCGCTGCGTCCGGCGGCGGGCCTGCTAGTGCAGCCACGCGACCGTCCCCGGTGGCTAGTGGGAGCGGGGATCGCAGGCCGCGCCCCTCCCCTCGGGGCTTGGAGCGCGACGGACGGAGGACATCCAGGGCTGTGACCAGGTCCGGTACAGCCCTGCTACCTTCCCCCCCGCGTCCGGATGCGGGGCCTAGCAGGAGGAGGAGCACGGATCGGCAGGCCAGGGTGGTGAGTAGGCCTCAGGGCCGAAAACGGGGGTCCCTTCGATTACCCTCCCGGGCGGGGGGCAGTGGGGAGGCTGTGGGCAGCTGCAGTGGGTCTTCTGGGGATGAGGATCCGGCCCTGGGTCTCTTACTGCCCCCTACCCCGTCCCATACTCCTACCCCTGTGACTACTTACCAGGTTCCCTTGGCTGGGCTTCTCTCCCCTCCTGATCTGGCGTTGTATTCACCTGTCTCTCCTTCACAGGCTCCAGCTACTAGTGCTGTGCCACTCTACGTCCCCCATCCTGCTTCCCAGGTTGCGGGTGATTCAGCGGCCTCCCGGGCCTCCACGCCGGCTCTGGGCGCGGTTCAGGGAGACACTGGTGAGTCCACGGGGCAACCTTTGGCGGGGTTTTCTGGGGTGGGTGGGGTGGGGTCTACCGTTACTCCTGCTAGTCAGCCTTGGGTGGATTTGTTGCAATGCTTGCGGGGGGCGATAGAGCAAGTGAGCCGGGTGGCTGGGCCTTCTGGTAGTGCGGCCCTGCAGGGCATCGATAGTACGATGGGCGGCGTGTGGGGTTCCACGGGGGGTTCACCGGGGGTGGTTTCTGGTTTACCGGGCACGGCGGGGGTCCCACAGTCCCCCTTATTACCGCCCCCTTTGTTGCTGCCGGCGGCCACTGCTGCGGCGCTCCCTGCGGTTCCCTTGTCAATGCCTAGTACATCGGCGGCACCGAGTACGTCGGCGTCGATGGTTGGGGCGGCTGATTTGACACACCCTGTTGCACCGATGGCGCATGGGGCCGCGTATTTATGTTGGTCGGGCCCCTTAGGCCTTCATCTTAAACCGGAGGTAAGGGAGCGTATTTGGAAGGGCGAGTATGTGGAAATTTATTCGCTCCTTCCCATGGAGGACGTTCCTCCTCCTGAGAAGGAGTTGAAGGATGCCGAGAAAGAAAAGGAGAAGTACCGTTATCGCAAAATCCCAAAGAATTATGGGAATTGGATTCGGGCTTTCTCCATCTTGGCTAGCGTCATCGGGGAGAAATCCCCTGAAAAATGTTGCTCCTTGTTTTGTTACCAGGATCAAATCTGGAATGCGTGTAGGATTTATGGGGGTCTTAGCTGGTGGCGCTATGATGAGCAATTCCGGCAACGGATTGCTTTACGGCCTACTTTGGGTTGGGATCAAATGGACGTGGGGCTGTGGCTGGCCATTATGACCCGGCCAGCCTCGCATCAGGGGGGTTTGACATCCTTTCTCGGGGGGGTCGGGGGACTGGGTTCGCCCTCTCCCTCGGCCACGACCCAACGACGACCGGGAGGGTGCTGGCAATTTAATGAGGGTCAGTGCAAGTTTGGCGCTGGTTGTCGCTTCAAACATGAGTGTTCCGGTTGCGGGGGTAGCCACCCCGCCACCCGGTGCTTTAAGCGTCAGAGAGGTGGGGACAAGTCTGACGTGGGCGGAAAGGGGGATGACGCCGGTGGACGTCGGGGCAATGCGCCCATGGCTAAGCCGGTATAGGAATCGTAGGGCGGCGGACATTTTGTTGCACGGGTTTGAGTTTGGTTTCAGGATCCCCTTTCAGGAGCGGGAGGTTTGTTTGCGGTTGCGTAATTTACGTTCGGTGGCTGAGCACCCCGAGGTGGTGCGGGATAAGTTGGCTAAGGAAGTGGCTCTGGGCCGTATGGCGGGTCCTTTTGATTCGCCCCCGTTGGCCGCTTTACGGGTTTCTCCCCTGGGGGTGGTTCCCAAAAAGGAACCGGGAAAGTTCCGGCTGATCCAGCATCTGTCTTACCCCTATGGGGAGTCGGTTAACGATGACATTGATGCAGAATTGTGCCGGGTGTCTTATGCGTCCTTTGATTCGGCGGTTCGGATGGTGAGGGCGGCAGGGGCTGGTGCGTTGATGGCCAAAACCGATGTGGAGTCGGCCTTCCGGCTTCTTCCGGTTCATCCAGACTGTCATCACCTCCTCGGGTGCCATTTTGAAGGGAAGTTTTACGTTGACTTGTGCCTTCCCATGGGTTGTTCTATTTCCTGTTTTTATTTTGAGTGCTTTAGCACCTTTTTGGATTGGGTAATCAGGGAGGAGTCCGGGTGCAACTCAGTGATGCACTACCTGGATGACTTCCTGCTGGTGGGTCCCTCGGGTTTGCAAGTCTGTGGCCATTTGTTGAGGACGGCCCAGGTGGTTCTGGCTTCGTTTGGGGTCCCATTGGCGGCAGACAAAACGGAGGGCCCGACTACCTGTATTTCATTCCTGGGCATTGAGATTGACTCCCTGGCCGGGGAATGCCGGCTTCCTCAGGATAAATTGTTGGGCCTTAGGGCGGACATTTCTAAGGCTTGCGGCTTGAGAAAAATTCAGCTCAGGGCGTTGCAATCTTTATTGGGGAAGCTCAACTTTGCCTGTAAAATTATGCCAATGGGCAGGGTGTTTAGCAGACGTCTGGCGGGGGCTACGGCGGGGGTGTGCCGGCCGCACCATTATGTCAGGCTCACTCGGCCCCTTAGGGATGATCTGGCGGTGTGGGATGATTTTTTGAGCAGGTACAATGGACGGTCGTTGTGGCAGGCTCCGGAGGTGTCCAACGCAGATCTCCATCTGTACACGGATGCCTCAGGATCCGTGGGCTACGGGGCGATTTTGGGGTCCCAGTGGTCTGCCGAGACTTGGCCCCCGTTCTGGGGTTCGGGGTGCCTGACAAAGAATTTAGCTTTTTTGGAGCTATTTCCTATTCTGGTGTCTGTGGTCCTTTGGGGAACTACGTTACGGGATCGCAGGGTGGTCTTCCACTGTGACAACATGGGAGTGGTGTTGGCGGTGAATAACCTGACGGCTTCTTCCCCGCCGGTAGTTCGGCTGTTGCGGCTTCTGGTCCTTAACTGCCTTGATTTTAATGTGACCTTTCGTGCTGTTCATATCCCTGGGGTGCATAACGTAATTGCGGATGCACTTTCTCGTTCGCAGTGGGCAACGTTCCGGGCGGCAGCACCATGGGCGGACCCGGAGGGTATCCCGTGCCCGTCGACGCTGTGGGACCTTGGGTTGGGCGAATAGCACAGTGGGTTAGCCAGTCTGTCGCTGGATCCACATGGAAGCGTTACGGTAAAGTTTGGGGGGAATGGTTGGATCTGGAGTCGGCTCGTGGGGGTTTTAGGGATGATGGGGCTCGCTTGGAAGGTTTACTGTGGTTGTTGTGGCATTGGGACGCGGCTGGCTTGTCGCCCGCGGCAGTAACGGCACGGATGTCAGGCCTCAGTTTCTGGTTCAGAGCTTCTGGGCTACGGGACGTGACTAAGGAGTTTCTAGTGCGTCAGGCGTTGAAGGGTTGGAGGAGGGGCGTTCATTCCGTGGATTACCGTAAACCGGTGTCCGGGGCTTTGTTGCTGGGCCTGTGCCACATACTGCCGGTGGTTTGCCACTCGCCTTTTGAGGTGGATCTGTTTCGGTTAGCCTTTTCCATGGCATTTTTTGGAGCTCTGCGTATTGGGGAATTGGTTAGCCAGGAAAAAACGAAGCCAGGGGGTATACTGGCGGCTGATATGGTGCGGGAACCTGGTCTGGTGAGGTTTTTGATCAGGCGCTCCAAGACGGATGTACTTGGGGTTGGAAAGTGGGTCTCCCTGCGGGAAGTCCCCGGTTCTATGGTATGCCCGGTGGCTTGTTTTGACCGGTACGGTTTGGTCCGACCGGCCGGTTCCAATTCATTGCTGGTGCACGCTGATGCGACTCCTTTGTCTAGATTCCAGTTTATCAGGGTCTTCCGGATGGCAGTCGAGGCCCTGGGCCTTCCAAGCCGGGAGTTCGGGGGTCACTCGTTCAGGATTGGCGCTGCGTCTGAGGCCGCAAGGCTGGGTTATGCTGAGCGGGCTATCAGGCAGATTGGGCGGTGGGAATCCCGCAGGTTTCTATCTTATGTCCGTCCGGCTGGTCTGATCTCAGTTTCCTCTGCTTTAAATTCACAGATGTTGCGCCTAGGAGGGTGTGGCTTATAGGCCACTCTTACATATTCTGGGCACGGAGTCGGGCTGCCGTGCGACCTGGGGGAGAGTGCCTGGGCTTTCCGGGAGCCGTGGCAGACGTTCGGTGGTTCGGGTTCCGGGGTATGCGGTGGGTACGCTTGTTACCCGAGGTGGTTCAGCTGTCTCGGCGGTTGGGGCCCCCTGATATTTTACTTATTCATCTGGGGGGCAATGATCTGGGTTCGGTCCCTGTGTGGACCCTGGGGGATACCATAAAAAGGGATCTGGCGAGGCTGCTGGTGCTCTTTCCTGGTGTGTCGCTGGTGTGGTCAGAGGTGGTACCACGTAATTATTGGAGGTGTGCGCTCAATCAGAGGGCGCTGGAACGGAGCCGGGTAAAATTGAATAAACGAGTGTCTCGTTTTGTGTTGAGTGTGGGGGGCGTGACTATACGCCATAGGGTTTTTGAGTCCGATGCGGCTCGGTATTTCAGGGGTGATGGAGTTCACTTAACTGAGGTGGGCCTTGATCTGTTTAACTTGGCGTTGCAGGATGGTTTGGAACAGGCCATGGCGGTGGTGGTGGGTGGTCCCCGCTGATTTAAGGTGTTAAACGAGCGGGTCTGTGGCGGGGGTTGGCTGTCCTTGCCAGTAGGGGATATGTTTTGGAAAATGGAGTTGGAGTTATTACAAGGAGAATGGTGCTCGGGTCCTCCCCTTAACCTTAAAAGCAACATGGAAGTTGTTTGTAGTTGACGTGCCCACTGAGCTAAGTGAGTCGGCTAGTGGTAAGCATTGTGGGAGAGATGGGCCAGATGGAGTTATGGCATCTCAAGGGACGAGGAGGGGAGGCGAGCTTCTGGATTCTGGATTTGGTTGGAAAAAGGTGGCCATATATAAATATATGGGTGGAAGTGGAAAATGGTTTTACTGGCAAGGGCTTAGTCAATTTGTCAGGCTGTATTCTGTTTTATACATATAAGTATTAAAGGATGGTGGTGGTTTATACAGCCTGATATGTGTTTAATAAAGAAGTGCTGTGGCCTTGTTGTACCATCACAAGTCTCGTGTCCATTATTGGGGGGAACATGGGCTGGTATGGTTATGGGGGATTGTGGGGTTATGGTATGTCTCAGGAATCGGGCATCTATCCCCTCTGCATACATACAAGAACCCTGGGAAATTATGCAAATTAATTGTACAGGACATGTATGGGCGAGGGGGAGGCAAGAGATGACTGACGGGGGCTTGGGGAGGGGCTTCAAGGGGGAGTTGATAAAAGCCCTGGAGCCTCTCTCCCCAGCAGCCATTTTAATCTGTAAACGCACCTGGTAGCAATTTTCCCACCCTCCCTCCCTATGTTTATGTGTTTTCTATGTATTAACTTTCTTTTGTCGCAGCAGGCGGGGGTTGGCTGTCCTTGCCAGTAGGGGATATGTTTTGGAAAATGGAGTTGGAGTTATTACAAGGAGAATGGTGCTCGGGTCCTCCCCTTAACCTTAAAAGCAACATGGAAGTTGTTTGTAGTTGACGTGCCCACTGAGCTAAGTGAGTCGGCTAGTGGTAAGCATTGTGGGAGAGATGGGCCAGATGGAGTTATGGCATCTCAAGGGACGAGGAGGGGAGGCGAGCTTCTGGATTCTGGATTTGGTTGGAAAAAGGTGGCCATATATAAATATATGGGTGGAAGTGGAAAATGGTTTTACTGGCAAGGGCTTAGTCAATTTGTCAGGCTGTATTCTGTTTTATACATATAAGTATTAAAGGATGGTGGTGGTTTATACAGCCTGATATGTGTTTAATAAAGAAGTGCTGTGGCCTTGTTGTACCATCACAAGTCTCGTGTCCATTATTGGGGGGAACATGGGCTGGTATGGTTATGGGGGATTGTGGGGTTATGGTATGTCTCAGGAATCGGGCATCTATCCCCTCTGCATACATACAAGAGCCCAGTAATATTGTGCCAGTCAGAGCCCAGTAATAGTGTGCCAGTCAGAGCCCAGTAATAGTGTGCCAGTCTAGGATAACCTTATACCTATCCCATGCATGCTTAAACTCCTTCACTGTATTAACCTCTACCACTTCTGCTGGAAAGCTATTCCATGCATCCACTAACCTCTCAGTAAAGTAATATTTTCATTAGTCCCTAGCTTTATCTTATATCAAGGATAGCCTTATGCTTATTCCATGAATGCTTAAATTCCTTCATATGTTAACCTCTCATCTACCACCTCATATATAACTAGCTGCATGTATACTTATATGAACATTTTAATATCATATTCAACTATTTTCATATGTAATAAAAATGTTATTGAAAAATTGTTAATTTCTTATTTTTATTACGTTCCTCTGCACCCACATTGCACCTAAATGCCTTGACACAGCACTATACAGTACCCACTGAACTTGGGTTGTACTCATATTGCACCCACACGATTTGGCATGCCGCAGTGTAAATTTGCCCGCCAGAACATGCCACAGTGTCACTTTGTCCCACTGAACTGCCCCTGCAAAACATGCCACAGTGTCACTTTCCCCCCATAGTACATGTTATTTTGCCCCACAGAACATGCCACAGTATCACTTTTGCCACAGCCAATTTGCCCATTAATATGCCACAGCCAATTTTCCCATTAATATGCCACTATTAAACTGCCAGTTATTTTGCCCATTTGCCAGCTATTTTGCCCATTTCCCCGTGTTATTTTCCCATTTGCCAGTTATTTGCCAATTTGCCAGTTATTTTCCTGTGTTATTTGCCCATTTGCAGTTATTTGCCCATTTGCCAGTTATTTGCTTGTGTTATTTTCCCATTTGCCAGTTATTTTCCTGTGTTATTTGCCCATTTGTCAGTTATTTGCCCCAGTCATTTTCCCATTTGCCAGTTAATTGCCCCAGTTATTTTCCCATTTGCCAGTTATTTGCCCATTATTTTGCCCATTTGCCAGATATTTGCCTGTGTTATTTGCCCATTTGCCAATTATTTTTCCCATTTTCCAGATATTTGCCTGTGTTATTTTCCCATTTGCCAGTTATTTGCCCCAGTTATTTTGCCAATTTGCCAGTTATTTGCCCATTATTTTTCCCATTTGCCTGTGTTATATGCCCATGTTATTTGCCCATTTGCCAATTATTTGCCCATTATTTTACCCATTTGCCAGATATTTGCCTGTGCTATTTGCCAATTATTTGCCCATTATTTTGCCCATTTTCCAATTATTTTGCCCATTTGGCTGTTATTTTGCCCATTTTGCCTGCGTTATTTGGCCATTTGCCAGTTATTTTCCCATTTGCCAGTTATTTTGCCCATTTGCCAGTTATTTGCCCCAGTTATTTTGCCCATTTGCCAATTATTTTTCCCATTTGCCCAAGTTATTTGTCCATTTACCAGGTCCCCCCCCCCCCCCCCGGACTTACCTGTATGCTGCTCGTCGGCCGCCAAGTTTCCCTCCGATATGTTTAATACAGCCACCGGATGTGACATTGTCACTTCCGGCGGCTGTGAAAAAAAAGTGATGGTCTCGTGTGAGACAGTCACACGGGCAGCGGTGGTCCACGGGGTCCAACAATGAATGGGCCCTGGGCATCTGCCCCGTTTGCCCGCACATTTTTTTCTTTTAATTTTTTTTTTTGTGTGCAGGTGTCGCTGGGCGGCCGGGCACAGCTGCGACCCCTGCACCAATGGTGGGAACGGCACTGCTTCCCTCTTGCACAGAGGAAGGAAACACAGTCACCAGATGTGACATAACGTCACATCCGGTTGCTGTGATTTTTTTTTTTTCCGATGCGGGGGGTGCCGGCAGCACGAGTGTCACCCCCGCTGGAGGTGTCACCCGGTGCGGTCCGCACCCCCCTCGGGACGCCACTGGGTTGAGGGAGAACCGGACCCAGAAATAGCGTATTTGCTCGAATATAAGACGACCCTGATTATAAGACGACCCCCCAAACTTTGGATATTCCTTTAGGAAAAAAACTAAAAGCCTGAATATAAGACTACCCTATAGGAAAAAAGTTTAATTCTTGTTTTTATTTCCTTTTATGTGCCAATGCTGCCCCTACCCCACAGACTTCCCCATTGCTGGCTCTCTCCCCCCAACGCTGCCTCTCTCCCCCCCTCCCTCCCCCCAATGTTTCCACTCTCCCTTCCCCAACTTTGTCTCTCTCCTTCTCCCTCCCTTCCCCCAACTTTGTCTCTCTCTCCCCTCCCTCACTCCTCCAATGTTGTCTCTGTCTCAGCCCAATGTTATCTCTGTCTCCCCCTCTCCCCAACGTTGTATCTGTCTCCTCCCTCTCTCCCCCCCAACGTTGTCTCTGTCTCCACTCTCCTGAGTGGCTAGTGGGGGCAGCCGGGGGATGTGACCTCCCTGCTTCCGTCATAATAGATGGAAGTGTCGGGCAGCATGGAGGATGTCCCAAACATCCTGGTGGGTAGTGGGGGTAGCCGGAGGATGTCTTGACACATGACCTCCCGGCTGCCGTCATAAAAGTCCCGATGGACATGTGGGCAGCAGCGGAGGAGGTCTGTATGCATTGCGCAGACATCCTCCAGCTGTTAGCGAGGTGGATCCAGGTCCCCTGCAGCCCTGCTGGGGGCCTCGATCCCAGTCTTATAGTCTGACCTCGATTTGATTATAAGACGACCTCGAATATAAAAAACCTTGTCTTATATTCGAGCAAATGCGGTAGATGATCATAAGTATTGTGCATCCACTCATCTGTCTGCATGTGATTTCATGACGTAAAGAAATAATTTTATATTATATATTTATTTATTAAATGTTTATTGGTAAACATAACATAATGGATGTGGGTCTGTTTTTGATGGACATGGCTTTGGTGGTCATGATTTTGGCTGTCATGGTTTTAGTGTGTGTGTGGGGGGGGGGGGGGGGGGCAACATTTCATCCTTGGACCCAAACAGCACAATGTCTTGGGCCGGCCTAGATATTAAGCATCTTTTGATATTTTATCTCTTGACAGCTCACTGAACTGGATCAGGGTCTGTGTGTATGCTATGTAGTCAGATCCACTAGGAGAATTGAGCAGGCAACATTACTATTTCCAGTTCTTCACGGGTTCTGTCAGTGTGTCAGGATTTCGTCAGGATCTTGATCTGCTTGGACTTGTGGGATGTTCGCAGGAACAGGTTTATGTTCCAGGGTCTTCAATTGTGAGCAGCTTTTTGTCCTTCCTGAGAGATATGGATTGGGGGAGACCCCATCAGTATTTTATTAGTGTGCAGGTGGATGCCTAGTAGAGACATGGTTCCCTCCAAATTTTAGTATCAGGTGCATGTCATCATGTATATGAAGAATGCAAAATTCAGCTGTCCCTATCTCTGAACAATTTTCATCCAAAGTATGTAGCTTCCAGCTGTCCCCTCTGTAAAATGTCTATTAGCAGCTGGCCCATCACCTCCTTGTTTGGACATAAAGAGGCATGTATATCGAGCCGTTGGGAGTAGGGGGCAGCAAGCCATACTACCTCTGGGATCCCCTTATTTGGATATTCATAATGCTTTGTTTAGTATTGTTCGAGGACACTTGTTTCTACAGGGCGTTTACCCACTGGGTCAGGAGCTCACAGAGCTCTGTGGATTCCTTTTGCTGCTATGAAACTGTTGAGGCAGAATATAGAACAGTTTGTTCTGTAAAGTCACTATGCCTGTGCTCGCTGCGGTCATGTCAGCCTTTGAATTGCTTGTAGTTCTTCGCTACGCTTTTTAATACCGTCTTTGCTCGAATATAAGATGACCCTGATTATAAGACGACCCCCCCCAAACTTTGAATATTCCTTTAGGAAAAAAAAGCCGGAATATAAGACTACCCTATAGGAAAAATGTTTTACTTGCATATATTCACATGTACATTGCTTTTTCATATTTAATAAACAATTATGATATAAAAAATGCATTTCTTGTTTATATTTAATTTTTATGTGCTAATGCTGCCTCTACCCCTAAGACTTGCCCAATCCTGTCTCTCTCCCCCCAACGTTGCCTCCCCCCCCTTCATTGCTTCTCTATCTCCCCCTCCCTCCCCCACATCGTTGCCTCTCTGTCTCCCCCTTCCTCCCTCCCTCCCCCCCATTGTTGCCTCTCTATCCTCTCCTCCCTCCCCCCCATCGTTGCCTCTCTATCTCCTCCTCCCTCCCCCCCATCGTTGCCTCTTTATCTCTCCCTCCCCCCTATCGTTGCCTCTCTATCTCCCCTCTTCCTGGTGGCTAGTGGAGGCAGCCGGGGGATGTCTGCAGACATCCTCCATGCTGCCTGAGACTTCCTTCTATTATGACTTACAACCAGAAGGTCATGTGACCTCCCGTCTTCCATCATAATAGACGGAAGTGTTGGGCAGCATGGAGGATGTCTGCAGACATCCTCCGCTGCTGCCTGGCACTTCTGCTGGGACTTCTATGATGAAACCGGAAGGTCACAGCAGAGGATGTCTGCGCGCTTTGCGCAGACATCCACCGGCTGTTAGCGAGGGGGATCCAGGTCTCTCCGGGGACCTGGATCTCGGTCTTATAGTCAGACCTCGATTTGAGGTCAGACTATAAGACGATCTCGAATATAAGATATTGCTCTGATAAAACCTTTTCTTATATTCGAGCAAATTTAATACTCATGGAGATTTTTTTTATGCCCATGGACTGTGTGATTATACAATTTTTATTTTTAATTGCATTACAATTTTTTTTTAACTTTTTTTTTTTGTAGGGCCTATTTGCACATGTTACCGCTGAGGAAGTGTTGAGGTGTTCTATTAAGTAATCTTCACTTTTGGTTTTGAATCTAAGTTTGCAAATTTTATTTCAGTGTAACAATTTTCTGCATTATCATATCTCCTTCAATTCCTTCCTTCTTTCCTTTAACCAGCTTGTTTCTCTTCTTTGGAATAACTGCATTGCTGGCAGATTCTTATCAGCCATATATCTTCACCTTGCAATTGCTTCTAGGGAATCTGTTTTCAGCTCTATGGCAGCTATTAAAATTTTTATAAAATGTGTTGGGTAAAAGAAAAGGTATTTTGAAAATTCATGCAAAAGTCAGATAGAAGGGCCGTTTCTTATAAATGGAATAAAAGCAATCTAATCAAAGGTTTAGGAACCTAAAGGGACTGTATCACCTAAACATTGTTTTTACTGTGAAGCATTGAAAAAATGTATGGCAAATGCCTAAATTAGGAGAGAAATGTGTTTTAAATGTGTCTGTGGAGTCGCCTGATACCTGTGGCACGGTATGCAAATACACATTTCCCATTGAAAAGCAATTCATTTGCATCCCGTGCCACAGGTGATGTCATAAGCAGGAGACTCCACAGACATATTTAAAACTACTTTTTCTCCAAATTTATACATTTGCTTGTAATTTTGCTAATACAATGTATAGATCATTTAAAATAATTTTTTATGCTCAACGTGAAAAGTCACATGAAAAATCAATGTTCAGGTGATACAGTCCCTTTAAAACTGGTTGCAAAATACATGGCAGTCATTTTAGGCCACATTTAGAATTGCATATACTACTTAAGTTAATTTATGTATTAACTGTGGGGAGTTTCTACACCATACTTACAAGGATGTGAGAAGCCCTGAACAGGAGAGAAGCAAAAAGAACACCAGGAAGTCAATAAGTCTTAATGTGTGTCCTTTGCATATGTCAAACATATACCTTAATTACATAGTAACATAGTTAATTATGATGAAAAAATACATGTATATCTTCTAGATTGTAAACTTGCGTGCGGGGCTTTCACCCATGGCTGGTGCAAGAATTTTTGTCACCCTAGGGGAATCCTCATTTTGCAGACCCCTTGACTCCGCCCCTTACCCGCCTACTTATAACAGCTAGACAACCACGCATAAATCACGCAAACACACAGTCTCATGCACACATTTACACACACACAGAGAGACAGACACACACACATATACACAGAGACAGTCTCACACACAAGCCACTATTTTTTTGTTTCTTGTTAAAGATGAAGTACATTTCTTGATGTCTCCCCCGTCTGTCTCCTCTCCCTCCTCATGTCTGTCCCATGGGCGTAGGAAGCGGGGGGGATGGGGGGGACGGATCCCCCCCAGTAAAAAATGTGGGGGGGACAGGTAGGGTGAAATCCCTCTCAGCAAACGGGGCCCCCAGCCCCTGCTTGCCGTGTTCACAGCGCATTGCGCATGTGAACACTTTTTTCCGGCAAGCCGCAAGCGACGGCCGAAAAAAAAAAAAAACTGACGCCGGATGTGACGTCGCGTCATATCCGGTGACTGTTTCCCTCCTCCGTGCAAGAGGGAAGACTGCACGGAGGAGACATCCGGCGGGGGACACGGAGCAGATTCATGTAAGTACGGGGGGGGGGGGGGATGGCTGGCACAATATTACTGGGTTCTGACTGGCACTATATTACTGGGTTCTGGCTGGCACTATGTTACTGGGCTCTGGCTGGCACTATATTACTGGGTTCTGGCTGGCACTATATTACTGGGTTCTGGCTGGCACTATGTTACTGGGTTCTGGCTGGCACTATGTTACTGGGTTCTGGCTGGCACTATATTACTGGGTTCTGGCTGGCACTATATTACTGGGTTCTGGCTGGCACTATATTACTGGGTTCTGGCTGGCACTATATTACTGGGTTCTGGCTGGCACTATATTACTGGGTTCTGGCTGGCACTATATTACTGGGCTCTGGCTGGCACTATATTACTGGGTTCTGGCTGGCACTATATTACTGGGTTCTGGCTGGCACTATATTACTGGGTTCTGGCTGGCACTATATTACTGGGTTCTGGCTGGCACTATATTACTGGGTTCTGGCTGGCACTATGTTACTGGGCTCTGGCTGGCACTATATTACTGGGTTCTGGCTGGCACTATATTACTGGGTTCTGGCTGGCACTATGTTACTGGGTTCTGGCTGGCACTATATTACTGGGTTCTGGCTGGCACTATGTTACTGGGTTCTGGCTGGCACTATGTTACTGGGCTCTGCCTGGCACTATGTTACTGGGCTCTGGCTGGCACTATGTTACTGGGTTCTGGCTGGCACTATATTACTGGGTTCTGGCTGGCACTATGTTACTGGGTTCTGGCTGGCACTATGTTACTGGGCTCTGGCTGGCACTATGTTACTGGGTTCTGGCTGGCACTATGTTACTGGGTTCTGGCTGGCACTATGTTACTGGGTTCTGGCTGGCACTATATTACTGGGCTCTGACTGGCACAATATTACTGGCATCTGACTGGCACAATATTACTGGCATCTGACTGGCATAATATTACTGGGTTCTGGCTGGCACTATATTACTGGGTTCTGGCTGGCACTATATTACTGGGTTCTGGCTGGCACTATATTACTGGGCTCTGGCTGGCACTATATTACTGGGTTCTGGCTGGCACTATATTACTGGGTTCTGACTGGCACTATATTACTGGGTTCTGGCTGGCACTATATTACTGGGCTCTGGCTGGCACTATATTACTGGGCTCTGACTGGCACTATATTACTGGGTTCTGGCTGGCACTATATTACTGGGCTCTGACTGGCATAATATTACAGGCATCTGACTGGCACAATATTACAGGCATCTGACTGGCACAATATTACAGGCATCTGACTGGCACAATATTCCTGGGCTCTGACTGGCACAATATTCCTGGGCTCTGACTGGCACAATATTCTTGGTATCTGACTGGCACAATATTCTTGGTATCTGACTGGCACAATATTCTTGGTATCTGACTGGCACAATATTCCTGGGCTCTGACTGGCACAATATTACTGGGCTCTGACTGGCACTATTACAGGCATCTGACTGGCACAATATTACTGGGCTCTGAATGGTACAATATTACTGGGCTCTGAATGGTACAATATTACTGGGCTCTGAATGGCACAATATTACTGGGCTCTGAATGGCACAATATTACTGGGCTCTGACTGGCACAATAATACTGCGCTCTGAATGGCACAACAATTATGGCATATGTGTGTGTGTGTGGGGGGGGGGGGGGGGGCAAATGCTTGCCCAGGGTCCAATCACTATTAAAGACGGCCCTGAGCATACTTGCCAACCCGGGACAGTCCCGCAACGTTTTCGATCCTGCGACTGTCCCGGGAGAATCAGCTCTGCAGCGATCACGGAGGTCACCTGATCACATGACTTCATCGCACGACGTCATGTGATCATGCGCACGGCTTGTGCGCGTCCTCCACAAGTCACACAGCCCCACACTGGGAGGAACGAGGTAGGAACAGTGACTGTGTCACTGCCAATAATGTACCCTTTTTCTTTTTATCATGGCAGCTTCGGAACGTGATTGATTATTGCAGCTCTTAGGGGCATTTAAAAAATGTCTCTTAGAGCTGCAATAATCAATGACTTCCGAAGCTGCCATGATAACATGTCTCTTAAATCTGCCAATGACTTCTACTAATGATGAGATGATCAAAAAATGAGGCCAAAAAAAACCCTGGCAAATGAATGTGGGCAACAAAAAACCTTGCAAATGAATGTGGGCAACAAAAAACCTGGCAAATGAATGGGTGCAAAAAAAAAAAACCCTGGTAAATGAATGTGGGCAAAAAAAAAAAAAAACCCTGGTAAATGAATGTGGGCAAAAAAAAAAAACCCTGTCAAATGAATGTGGGCAAAAAAAACCCTGGCAAATGAATGTGGGCAAAAAAAACCCTGACAAATGAATTTGGGCAAAAAAAACCACTGGCAAATGAATGTGGGCAAAATAAAACTGACAAATGAATGGGCAAAATAATGTAATTAATAAGTAATGATTGTAAGAGGCACAGACAAACCTAGAACGGAAATGCCCACCTTCCCTGCAATGAGATATAGCTTTGATCCCTGCTATTGATCTACATTTTTTTAAAATTTATTTTTTAAGATAAAAAAAAACTGCTCACTTGAATGTGTGTATGTATGAGTGTATGTGACAGACTGTGTGTATGTATGAGTAAATGTGATAGACTGTATGTATGTATGAGTGTATGTGACAGACTATGTATGGATGTATGTATGTATGAGTGTGTGTGTGTGACAGACTGTATGAGGGAGTGTGACAGACTGAGTTTGTGTGTCTGTGACTGACTGTATGAGTTTGTGTGTCTGTGACTGACTGTATGAGTTTGTGTGTATATATGACTGACTATGAGTGTGTGTGTCTGTGACAGACTGTATGTATGAGTGTATGTGAAAGACCATGTATGAGTGTGTGTGTCTATGTGACTGACTGAGTGTATGTGTCTATTTTACAGACTGTATGTATGAGTGTGTGTGTGTCTGACAGACTGCATGTATGTATGAGTGTGTGTGTCTGCGACAGACTCTATGTATGTATGTATGAGTGTGTCTGTGAACGACTGTATGTATGAGTGTGTGTGTGTCTGACAGATTGTATGTATGTGTGAGTGTGTGCCTGGCAGACTGTATGTATGTATGTATGTATGTATGAGTGTGTTTCTATGTGACAGTATGTATATGTGTGACAGGCTGTATGTATGAGTATATGTGTCTATGTGACTGACTGTATATGACTGCATGTGATTGTGTGTATGTGCTGTTGTCTGGCTCCTAGATTTTTTTCCTGGCTCCTAAAACTTTACGTTATATACATATATTTGGGGTCCACCTTAAGCTTTTGGAAATATTTAATATTTTACAGTTTATTTTCTGGTCAGAAATGTAATGTTTGTTTGCTGAGAGGGTAGTGGATGCATGGAATAGTCTTCCAGTAGAAGTGGTAGAGGTTAATACAGTGAAGGAGTTTAAGCATGCATGGGATAGGTATAAGGCTATCCTAGATATAAGATAAGGTCAGGGACTAATGAAAGGATTACATTACTGAGAGGGTAGTGGATGCATGGAAAAGTCTTCCAGTAGAAGTGGTAGAGGTTAATGCAGTGAAGGAGTTTAAGCATGCATGGGATAGGTATAAGGCTATCCTAGATATAAGATAAGGCCAGGGACCAATGAAAGTTACTATACTGAGAGGATAGTGGATGCATGGAATAGCCTTCCAGTAGAAGTGGTAGAGGTTAATACAGTGAAGGAGTTTAAGCATGCGTGGGATAGGTATAAGGCTATCCTAGATATAAGATAAGGCCAGGGACTAATGAAAGTATTACTTTACTGAGAGGGTAGTGGATACATGGAATGGCATTCCAGCAGAAGTGGTAGGTTCATACTGATGTATGTTTTATGGTGTACACACAGCTCGCTGACTATATTTCATGTAACAGTGATAAAATGCACCTGCCTGATGCAGATGTTGTGCTGTGAATGTATCTGTTGTATACCAAGGATACAGGTAATGTTGGTTGGAACTTGGTGATATAATCTACACCGTGACAAGCTTTATTTTTACTGCTGCTATACCCGGCGAGCAAAAATGCTGTCCCCCCCAGATTTGTGGGGGTTCCTACACCCATGGTCTGTCCCTCTGTCTTCCCATGTCTGTTGTCTCTCCTCTCTGCACCCATGTCTGTTGTCCCCCATCCCATGTCTGTCCTCCCCTCCATATCTGTTGTCTGTCCCCCCTCACTCCCATGTCTGTTGTCTGCCCCCCCTGTCTGTTCTCCTCCCTTCCCATTTCTGTTCCTTCCCCTCCCATGTCTGTCCTCCTCCCCAGTCAGTTGTCTCTCTCCTCTACCGTCCTCCCTGTGAGGTATAACTGAAGAGGAGGTCAGTATGCAGGGTAAGTATGGGATAGGAGTACACTGGCAGTCACACTTGGACGAGGATAAAAATACAAACACAACAGCAGCGTGGTCTTTCACAGTCGGGAAATGGTCCAGGGGTACGGCAACAGGAGAATACTGATAATCATACAATGCTGGGAGAGACTAGGACCAAGAATCACCAAGCACTGATGGAAGTGCAGTGATTCTTTTTAAAGAAGGGGTGACGTCACGGAGCATGTCCGTGTGCTATTTTCGCGCAATGCTGGCCCTTTGCAGATATCTCACGGAGACCTTGTTCATTACTGCGATGGACCCTTTTGATGACCGTAATGCCCTTGTGATCCATGGGTATACCGGGGAGTTACTCTGCTGTGGAGGCTGACAAGTGATTCGGGGGTATACAGGTGAGTTGCTCTGTTGTGGAGCCTAACACTCCCGCCCTTCCATTTTTTTTTTAAGCTTAGTGTGTCGCTGGGAGCAGTGGGCAGTACTAGCTCTGCGTGTTAAACACCCCCTGCTCACACACACACACACACAGTAACATAGTCAATCATTCACACAGTCACATGCAGATGGTCATGCATGCACAGTTACATGCACACAGTCATGTACACACACAAGAATGTTGATGTGAAATGTTCTTAACCAAACTGTGTGCACTCAACATTAACAATGCATTCTCCTCTCCAACAGACCTATTTACACCATCTCATGTACAAATACTAACCCCACAATAAACTAACCCCTCTTACCCTAAAAGTACCCCCTAATTCCAAACCCTAAGTTTCAAATTATCCTTAATACTAATCCCGATCCCCAATACCAACCCTAATACTAACCCCTAGCCTTAAAACTAACCCTAGCACCCTAATACTAACCCTAAACGAGCCCTAAAACTAGCCTGCACAAAAAGGTTGCTTTCTTTACTCTTTCGGTGTTACTATAATGCCTCTATGTAGAAGCATTGAGCAACACAAAAAAAAAAGTGCAAGGTCGCCCTACAATCACTCCCCGGAGTGATCATAGCAGCCATTTAAAAATGACAGTGCTGGGTGCATTAATTTTATTTTGCTGAGAGCTACTTGACCGCCTGGCTGGCCTGGTAATAATTGTACCGGGGGGGGGGGGGGGGGGGGGGGAGGAGTGTGCAGGGCTATATTTATAACTAATTATAGGGGAGGGTGCTCCCAATTCGAACTCTCTTCAGATTTTAGTGAAGAGCACTTTCCTTGAAGGGAGTTTGAGATGAATTTGACTATGTGGGGGGAGAGGGAGGTTGAATTTGCTGTAGTTTAGTTAGCACGAGGAAGTCGACTTGGGAGGTCGATTTTTAAAGTAAAAGTTGACCTCCCAAGTCAACCTCCTCGCACCGTTCTCAAATTTTAGTGAATAGACCCCATTGTGTGTTTAAAATGAAGTAAATGTGCTTATACGTTTTTTTCATAAATAAAATACATTATTCCTATTCTAAATGACTTACCAAATTTCATAAATAGCTCTCCATCAGCCATAAAGCCACCTAAAACTGCCCTGCCCATAGCCACACTCTCAACCAATCCCTTTGAATAATAAAGTGTCCCTCTTTGGCCATTTGAAATGTTGGGTGATATGTTTATGTAAATACATTTTCAAGCACCATGTCGCTTTAAGAATCTTTTCTGTAGTATCCTGTAGTTTTTAGTACAATTCATTAATAAAGTTCCAAGAAAAACCTTGAACACTGGTTTGGTTTTATTGTTCTTCTTACTGCACAGGTCTTTGGGATCATTTACCTTTCATACTGGTAATGGTAAAAAAAAAAAAAAAGGTAAATCATTATATAATTCCATGTAGAATAAATCACTGACTCTAATAGTCGTTATAGAGGCAGATAACGATTTTACACATGCAGCTGACATTTATTTGCCTCATTTACCTATCAACACTGCAAGGAATGATGTAATACATCACCTGAACCAAACAAGGAGTGGTAAAGTGGCGAGAGCTCTCTCTTTTAAAGGAGAACTGTAGTTGTAAGAAACAATTTAAATAAATATATCCACTTTGTTATTTATTTATGGGGATAGAAACATATAATGCAATACACAGGATATCTGGACCTTTTTTATGATTCCCACCACACACTGTGTTCATCTTATCCGCACATCCCAGTAAAAATTGTATAGTTATGCAAATAGTTCTTCTAAGGGTACAATTGTCCTTTAAGACAAACTTGCTGATCTATTGTTTTATTAAAGAACTATGACCTCACTTTCATCAGGCTAAATGTACTATTATGATAGAGTTTGACACTTCGAACAACTTATATATAATATATTTAAATTTTATTAATATATAATTAATATTTAGTTCATTATTTAACTGTTACCATGGCATGTCTGTGCAAATATGACTAAACTTGTCAAAATCATTTATCAACATAGTGATAAAACTGGTAAATCAGTTATTAAAGTTGACCCTGTGATCTAAAAGTGTCTGCATTACTCAGTGGATTCTAGTAGGTATGTATATAAAGATAATGAAGAAATCCGCTTAGAATTCATACCCATTCAGTAACCTAAGGCAACTCCCATCTTGCAGTCACTTCCATTTAGAAGGCAATTGTTGAAATACAAGTCTCCATAGTAAGTTAGTCTCCCTTCTCCATAGTAAACATTAAGGTCCCCTCAGTAAAAATGAAGATCTCTCTCTGCACTACTAGAGAGAGATAGCTGCCAACCAGACCAGACTGCCTACTTCACAGGGAAGCATGGCAGCTACTGATCAGAGGATAACCTGGCATGTATGTATGGTGATTCACATCACAGATGTAATTTCATAATTATATGAAGTATCTCCCTTTGGTTAAACCACTCCTCTTACTGTGGCCAGTGGCGTCCTGACAGGGGTGCAGTCTTCCTCGGCGGGGCAGGACTGTACCCCCGCTAATGACATCTCCCTTCACCTTCCGATTGCTGGCAGTCACACACAGATGTCAGGATGTTGTACAGGCTCCCAGCGCGCTCCCACCGCAAACAAAATACCAGCCATTGCCTCAGGGGCGGATCCAGAGTCTGATCTCGGGAGGGGCACATGTCCGTCTGTTTTTTCCTCTCTCCCATGTCCGTCTGTCTTTTCCTCTCTCCCATGTCCGTCTGTCTTTTCCTCTCTCCCATGTCCGTCAGTTTTTTCCTCCCTCCCATGTCCGTCTGTCTTTTCCTCTCTCCCATGTCCGTCTGTCTTTTCCTCTTTCCCCTGTCCGTCTGTCTTTTCCTCTCTCCCATGTCCATCTGTCTTTTCCGCTCTCCCATGTCCATCTGTCTTTTCCTCTCTCTCAAGTCCTTCTGTCACGCTCCTCTCCCTTCCCATGTCTGTCGCACTCCTCTCACTTCCCGTGTCCCTCTGTCTCTCTTCCTTCCATGTCCGTTTCTCTCCTCATCCTTCCCATGTCCGTCTTTGTATCCTCTTCTTTCCCATGTCTGTCTGACTCTCCTCTCATTTCCCAGCTCTCTGTCTCTCCTCTCCCATCCCATGTCTCTCCGTCTCTCCTCTCCCATGTCTGTCTGTCTCTCCTCTCCCATGTCTGTCTATCTCTCCTCTGCCATCCAATGTCTGTCCCTCTCTTCTCCCTTCCCATTTATGTCTCTCTCCTCTCCCCTCCCATGTCTGTCTGTCTCCTTTCCCTTCCCATGTCTCTCTCTATTCTCTACCTCCTATAACTGTCTCTTTGTCCGTCTAAACATGGATCTCTCCTCTTCCCAATAGATGTCTCTTTTTCTCCTCTCCCCATCTGTGTTCTCTCCTCTCTTCCCCACCCGTCAGTGTTCTCTCTTCTCCCCCATAAATGTTCTCTCCTCCCTCTCCCCATCAGTGTTCTCTCCTCTCTCCCCTCCCATCAGTGTTCTCTCCTCTATCTTCCCCCCCATCTGTGTTCTCTCCTCTCCCCCCCCCCCGTGATCTCTCCTCTCTCTCCCCCCCAATGGTGTATCTTGGTTTTGTGCTGTCCCCCCCCCCCCCACGATGCACACCAAGGACATGCCCCATCACCCCATTTACATGCCTCCATCACCCAGTTACATACACATTACCAATATTATTTGCCATTAATATTCCCCAGCCAATTTGCCCAATAATATGCCAGTGTTAGTTGCCATTAATATGCCCCAGCCAATTTGCCCAATAATATGCCAGTGTTATTTGCCATTGAATATGCCCCTGCCAATTTGCCCAATAATATGCCAGTGTTATTTGCCATTGAATATGTCCCAGCCAATTTGCCCAATAATATGCCAGTGTTAGTTGCCATTAATATGCCCCAGCCAATTTGCCCAATAATATGCCAGTGTTATTTGCCATTGAATATGCCCCACTTAATGTGCCCAATAATATTCCAGTGTTATTTGCCATTAATATGCCCCAGCCAATTTGCCCAATAATATGCCAGTGTTATTTGCCATTGAATATGCCCCACTAAATGTGCCCAATAATATTCCAGTGTTATTTGCCATTAATATGCATCAGCCAATTTGCCCAATAATATTCCAGTGTTATTTTCCATTTAGTATGCCCCAGTAAATGTGCCCAATAATATGCCAGTGTTAATTGCCATTTAGTATGCCCCAGTAAATTTGCAAATAATATGCCAGTGTTATGTCCCATTAATATGCCTCAGTAAATTTGCAAATAATAATCCAGTGTTATGTCCCATTAATATGCCCCAGTAAATTTGCAAATGTTATGTCCCATTAATATTCCCCAGACAATTTCCTCCCATCTCCCCAGCACTTACCTTTTCCCTGGTGGCTAGTGGCAGGCAGCATGGTCTCCTCCCGGTTGTGCAGAGAGGGCACGTGACCAGCGTGTGTCTAACGTCAGAGCGCCGGTCACGTGACCTATCGGAACTTCCCTGTCACACTGCACGGGAAGCCGAATAGGTAGCACAAAGGTTTCTCTGTGCTGCCTATTCGGCTCCCTGTGCAGCCTGGCAGGCAGAGCGATGATGAGGGGGGATCTTCTGATCTCCTCTCACCTCTGTCTCTGCCTGCAAGCGTGTTTTTATTTTATTATATTTTTTTAAAGTTGCATTTTTTTTCTTTCCTATTCTGGGGGGGGGGGGGGGGGGGTTGCAATTGCACTGTTGCCCCCCCCCCCCCCTGGATCCGCCACTCCATTGCCTTGACAATATTTTTGATATACCGGCATCAGCTCCAGAGGGAGACAGCCTGCATCTTATATATTTCCTTATCTTATGTCATGGAATTTAGAGGCTTCTGTTTAAAGTAAATGTAAGTGCATTTATATAAATATATTAAAACCATCTATAACATGAACATATAATAAAATTCCATCTTCCATGTTCGTTCAACTCATTTGTAATTAATACCTGTTATTTGTCAGTTGGCTCAGATTGCGTTAGTCTGAGCACTTTTGAAATGAACAATCAGTTCAACACGTTCACAAGAGTTGAGTTTAAGGAAAAAACATTTTGAAGTTGAAACACAAAGATCATTGTTTTGAACAAGTCTAGTGTAAACAAGGAAACCTCATGATTAAAGTCTAGCATATTCCGGTATGACGTTTTTTTAAAGTGTTAAAAATAGTAATATGAGGGTTATGAACTTTGCCCTAGAAAAAACCTGTGTGACTGAACACTCTGGGTTCTTTTTTTTGCACTTTGCACTGACTTGACATTATATTTGCTGTTGTTGCCCCTGGTTGTCCACTGAACCCCTTTACTCATGTCCCCAGATTGTGCCCTCTGTAATTCTGACCCGCCCGGCCTTATGTGCTATAACTATATGTTTAATGTCGTTATCTAGTCAGATTCTATTTTGTATATCGATTTATGTCCAATCCACAATTCTGAGAGGAGAGCATTCTGATTGATTACAATGTGTCACAGTGGAGTCAGGGAAAATGGTTGATGGTTTACCCTGTTCAGTGCAGGAACATCCTGTGTGCACCTTAGGTGTGATTTCCCATCTTAAGCTGATTTTGAGGAATGCACATTAGTTCTATGTGACTAGTGTTCTGTGTTAAGTGAATTTACTGTTAAACTGGTAATTAGTGTTGAGCGCACCCGAACCGCACTGTTCGGGTTCATACCGAACATTATGGTTTTTGGACCCCGGACCCGAGGCACACACAGACAAGGGGAGGGAGGGAGGGGGGAGGCACACACAGACAAGGGGAGGGAGGGAGGGGGGAGGCACACACAGACAAGGGGAGGGAGGGAGGGGGGAGACACACACAGACAAGGGGAGGGAGGGGGGGGACACACATAGACAAAGGGGGGGGAGACACACACAGACAAGGGGAGGGAGGGGGGAGACACAGACAAGGGGAGGGAGGGGGAAGAGAGAAAAGGGGAGGGGGGATAGAGAGAGACAAGGGGGGAGAAGAGAGAGACAAGGGGAGGGGGAAGACAGACAATGGGAGGGGGGAAGAGACGAGGGAGGTGGAGAGAGAAAGAGAAGTTTGGGGGGGAGGGAGAGAGAGACATTTGTATACGGTAATATAAATGTTTTATTAAATATTAAAAAGCAATTTACATATATACAAGTAAACAAATTTTTTCCTATAGGGTAGTCTTATATTCAGGCTTTTAGTTTTTTTCCAAAAGGAATATACAAAGTTTGGGAATATACAAAGGGGGTCGTCTTATAATCAGGGTCGTCTTATAATCGAGCAAATACGGTATAAGCTAGAGTCACGTACACGCACATCACATGAGCTCTTCTTAGTGTAGGGAGAGGATGATGCAGCTGTGAGGGACAGATTAAAAAAAATTCTGGTGTTGAATCTGCAAACTACAGCGATTATTCAAACTACAGCGATTATTCAAATTACAGTGATTATTTTAGTGGGTGCTATACTACATATTTGTATCCTGCCCTGAGCCCAGTGCAGTTCACTTGCAACTGCATGTGTGCCAGGCACATGACTTTAATCCTGTTCTGTTAGCTCAGTGGGCAACATCTAGGCATTTTTAAATACTGCAATTTGTTGGTGTTAAATATTACATTTGTGTCCTGCACTTCATATCTGAGAGTCAAATAGAACCGTCAATTACTGTGCTTACAGCGCACTTTGAAAAATTCTAATAGTTTTGGGTGCTAAATAGTACATTTGCGTCTTGCGTTGCACTTCATATCTGAGAGTCAAATAGAACAGTCCAATACTTTGCTTACAGCGCACTTTGAAAAAGGATAATTGTTGTCCTAAATAGTACATTTACGTCTTGCGGTGCATTTTTGCAGTCCAATAAACAAAAAAACAGTGTTGGCTACCTCTTCCTCCTCCAGCGCCACTTCCACCTACACCGCCACGGTCACTGCCTCCTCAACCTATGGGTCACTTAGTATAAACTGAAAGAGAATACCCTGCACTCCCAACCCTCTCTCAAATGAATAATTGTGTTGATCCTCCTGGCAGCCATGCTTTAGATTTAGATTTATGTTCTTCCAAAGCTAAAATAAAAGATTCCATCTAGTGCTGTTTTATGGCTGAGCTGTATTTGTAATTTGTATGTATTTAATGTTATTTTAAGTTATTTCCCTATCCACATTTGCTTGCAGGGCACTTGTCCTACTCTTACCCACATTTTACTTCCTTTTGCAGCCCTCAAAGCCCTTTCCATGACTCTTTTTTTAGTGGCCAAAAGTTCGTGTCCCCATTGACTTCAATGGGGTTCGGGGTCAAGTTCCCGGATATTTTGTCGAAGTTCAGTCGAACCTGCCGAACATCCAGGTGTCCGCTCAACTCTACTGGTAATGTTGTGTTATTGTATATCTGTAGTAGGTCTGGTTAATTGCTGTTTAGTTCCTGTTGTGTTGGATATTAATATGTGGACTGAGTTAACTTATGTCTGTATATAAAACAATGTTTCTGTTGAAATAAAGTAATTGTTCTTCCTACACTGAGGGCTTCCACTAGTGGTCTGGATTGCTGGAGAGATCGGGAGACCAAGGGCTAAAATCACTGTTTCCAGAAGAAGGGATAGATTTTAATACAGTGAAGGAGTTTAAGCGTGCATTGGATAGGCATAAGGATATCCTAGATATAGAAGGTAATGAAAGTATTAAGGGGGTAATGAAAGTATTCAGATTTTTTTGTCAGAAATTGGGCAGTCTAGATGGGCCAATGGTTCTTATTTGCTGAACCATTATTTGTTTCTATGTTTTCTATGATTGCAAACTGGTGCAGCTTTTTCTAAAGTATCCCTCATGGTGCTTCATATTCTTCTAAACATTTGCTGACCTCTAGTGGTTTTTCCCAGTATGGCACAATATACAGAATGAAGAAACCAGTGAGTAAGATAGAAAGATCTTTAAGAACAGGCAGAAAGAGGCAAAGCTATTAAAAGGACTTGTATGTGGTGCATTAGCAAAACTGTTAGCAGATTTATTGAACCAATAATTGTTAAATGGAGTAGTCCCAGAAGATTGGAAATTAGCAAATGTTGTGCCCATTCACATGAAAGGTAGTAGGGAGGAGGCAGGCAACTATAGACCAGTAAGTCTTACTTCAGAAGTGGGGAAAATAATGGAAACCATTTTAAAGAATAGGATTGTTGAACATCTAAAATCACATGAATTTAAAGATCAGAGACAACATGGGTTTACTTCAGGGAGATCATGCCAAACTAATCTTGCTGATTTTTTTGATTGGGTGACTAAAATAGTAGATCCGGATGGTGCGGTAGACATTGCTTACCTAGATTTCAGTAAGGCTTTTGACACTGTCGCACATAGAAGGCTTATCAATAAACTGCAATCTTTAAGTTTGGATTTGAATATTGTTGAATGGATTAGACAATGGCTGAGTGACAGGCAACATATGGTTGTAGTCTATGGAGTACATTCGATGCAAGGTCTTGTTACTAGTGGGATACCGCAGAGATCTGTACTTGGACCCACAATCTTTTATATTTTTATTAGTGATATTGCAAAAGGTGATATGTTAAGGTATGTCTTTTTGCTGATGATCCAAAAATATTTAGCAGGGTTGATGTTCCTGTAGGGATAAGCCAAACAGCAAGTGATTTAGCTAAACTAGAAAAATGGTCAGAGCTGTGGCAACTGACATTTAATGTGGATAAGTGCAAGATTATGTACCTTGGCCATAAAAACCCATAAGCAGAACATATTGAATATTTGAGTCCTAACCTCAACAACTGAGGAAAGTAATTTAGGAGTAATCATTTCATAGAACTTAAAAATAGGTAGGCAATGTAATAGGGCAGCAGGGAAAGCTAGCAGAATGCTTGGTTACATAGGGAGAGGTATTAGCAGTGGTATATCTTGGTTTTGTGCTGCCCTAGGCAGACAAATTTTGGGCACCCCCCTCTACCCACTATGCACACCCACAACATGACCCATAACCCACGTTGCACACCAAGGACATGCCCCATCACCCCATTTGCATGCCTCTATCACCCCATTACATACACATTGCCAATATTATTTGCCCATAATATTCCCTAGCTAATTTGCCCAATAATATGCCAGTGTTATTTTCCATTGAATATGTCCCAGCCAATTTGCCCAATAATATGCAAGTATTATTTGCCATTAATAAGTCACAGCCAATTTCCCCAATAATATGCCAGTATTTGCCATTTAATCAGCCTCTGCCAATTTGCCCAATATTATGCCAGTATCATTTGCCATTAATATTCCCCTGCCAATTTGCCCAATAATATGCCAGTGTTATTCTGCCATTTACCGGTAATATGCCCCAGCCAATTTGCCCAATATTAAGCCAGTATTATTTGCCATTTAATATGCCCCTACCAATTTGCCCAATAATATGTTAGTGTTATTTGTCATTAATAAGCCCCAGCCAATTTGCCCAATAATATGCCAGTGTTATTTAACTTTTAATATGTCCCTGCTAATTTGCCCAATAATATGCCAGTGTTATTTGCCATGTTATATCCCGCAGCCAATTTGCCCAATAATATGCCAGTGTTATTTGCCATTTAGTATGCCCCTTACAATTTGCCCAAGTATATGCCAGTGTGATTTGCCATGTAATATGCCCCTGCCAATTTGCACAATAATATGCCAGTGTTATTTGCCATGTTATATCCCGCAGCCAATTTGCCCAATAATATGCCAGTATTATTTGCCATTTAGTATGCCCCTTACAATTTGCCCAAGTATATGCCAGTGTGATTTGCCATGTAATATGCCCCTGCCAATTTGCACAATAATATGCCAGTGTTATTTGCCATTTAATGTGCTTCTGCCAATTTGCCCAATAAAATGCCAGTGTTATTTGCCATTTAATGTGCCCCTGCCAATTTGCCCAATAATATGCCAGTGTGATTTGCCATTTAATGTGCCAAGCTAATTTGCCCAATAATATGCCAGTGTGATTTGCCATTTAATGTGCCCAGCTAATTTGCCCAGTAATATGCCAGTGTGATTTGCCATTTAATGTGCCCAGCTAATTTGCCCAGTAATATGCCAGTGTGATTTGCCATTTAATGTGCCCCTGCTAATGGCCAAATCCCCCCATTTCCCAATCACTTACCTTTCCCTGGTGGCTAGTGGCAGGCAGCATGGAGTCCTCCATGCTGCCTCTTCGGCTCCCCGGCGGTTGTGCCGACAGGAAGTGCCGACAGTCACGTGACGGGCGCGCTGACGTCATACGCGCGCCCGTCACGTGACTGTCGGCACTTCCGTGTCAGACTGCACGGGGAGCCGAACAGGCAGCACGGAGGTTTCTCTGTGCTGCCTGTTCGGCTCCCCTTGCAGCCTGGCAGGCAGAGCGATGGTGAGGGGGGATCTTCCGATCCCCTCTCACCTCCGTCTCTGCCTGCAAGTGCGGTGGTTTATTTTTTTTTAAAGGGCCGTATTTTTTTTTATGCCTCGCGGTAAATACAGCACTGGGTATTAGCAGTAGAAGGAGGGAAGTGCTCATGCCTTTGTACAGAGCACTGGTGAGACCTCACTTGGAGTATTGTTCGCAGTACTGGAGACCGTATCTCCAGAAGGATATTGATACTTTGGAGAAAGTTCATAAAAGGGCTTCTAAACTGGTTCATGGGTTCAAGGAAAAAACTTACCATGAAAGTTTAAAGCATCTTAAAAGTATAGCTTGGTGTAAAGATGTAACAGGGGGATATGATAGAAACATTTAAATAAATAAAGGAAATAAACACAGTAAAGGAAGAGAGTATATTTAAAAGAAGAAAAACTACCACAACTAGAGGACATAGTCTTAAAACAGTGGGGCAAAGATTTAAAAGTAATATCAGGAAGTATTACTTTACTGAGAGGGTATTGGATGCATAGAATAGCCTTCCAGCGAAAGTGGTAGAGGTAAACACAGTGAAGCACAAGGCTAATTCTAGATAAGATAGGGAAGTGGGGACTAATAAAAGTATTTAGAAAATTGGGCAGACTAGATGGACTTAAAGGTTCTTATCTGCCGACACATTCTATGTAAAATTTTCTGGATATTTTCTCTGTATGTGGGTAATGCTAATGAGAAAGAACTGTTTTTGACTGTTTAGATATATTAAAGGGACAGTCTAGTCACCTATATTACTCTGGTGCAACTTGTAGGCACCAAAGAGTGAACTAGACTGTCACTTTCTTTTTTTTATTTTCCCTTTTTATTTTTGTTAAAAAAGAGAAAAATACTTACCTATAGAAGTTCTCCACAGGTGGCAGCTCTCGGTACTGCATGTACACATACCGACTTGCGCATGCGCATTTCACATTTTACTCACCTACTGATATCTCCCGGCACCCCTGCACTAACTGTCCCTGCCTCTGTTGGAGACTTGGCACCTCCAAGCCCTCCCCCCGTAACAGGCACACTGAGACGCCCATTGAGTGGGCTTCCTGAATCTCTGCAAATGTGCATTTTTATCTAAGTGTAATTTCTTCATTTTTTAAGTAATGCAAAATATAAAATATGCATTTTAAAGTACTTTGAAAGTACTTTAATACACATTAAAATGTTGAGGAGGCATTTTGGGCTCTAGACAGTCCCTTTAAATGCATAGTTCAGTCATGTTATTTTCTTATTTTGTAGCTTAGATGCGTTATTTATTAATAGTAGATTACATTTATTGAATTAAAAGAAAAGCAATACATAATGTTTTCTCTCTCTTATTTTTGTATTTTGAACATAATATGATCATCTTATATCCCATATGTATCAGTTTGATAACTGCGCTTATTGGGGTTCAGGTGAGTAGGGATGAGTGGAAAGAAGAAGAAAGCGCTTAATATATCATACAAATCCATACAACACTGAAGGATTCATGTAACACATGAAATCTCTTTTAACAATCAACTGGAACCAGGTTGTTATGTGTATGTGGTCAGTCCCATAGGATTTTTGGTGAAAATATGTATGTATTGCACCTGTAGTAGTTCTGCTGCACTTGGCCAAATTGGCTGGACATTTCTATTGAAGTAAATCCTACTGCAATGGCTTTACATATTTCAAGTGATAAGGTATGGCTGAGACTGATGAGAACCAGCATTCCCATCTTTCTCAGTCACACCATGCACCGCATTAGAGAAAACCAGATTTGCATGTATCTAGAATGATGACTTTGGGAAGAAAGTGTCATCTTCTCTACCTGTTGACATGTCTTGGAGATCCATGTGGCAATGAAAGATGGAGGCCTTTGCTTTGGCAACATCTACTAAATGTATAAGAAGAAGTCCTTTTATTTTTGAATTTAGTGTTTATATGGTGTGGAAGAAGATTAGCACCATCAAGTAGCATAAACATACAGATTAACATCAGTAGCAAGTACAGTGCTAGCTCTCATCCCATGCCAGAATGGTTCAATTTCATCACAGCACCATCATATATAAAAATATTGTTCCCAGTGACCTCTCCCATCTCCAGCAACGACCTGTGTTTTAGCTTGGTCCCAGTGAGTCATTCGTTTGTAAGCTGACTCCGGAATTTTACTGCTGATTGAGTAATGTGCAATCAGTCCAGCAAAGAAGAAGGGAAAACATTGTTTCACAATCTAGAAAACATGCCTGAAGAGTTGACATGTAACAATAATAATTAATACTTGGCTATTAGAGGGAGTCAGGGTGTGTATCAGTTCAAAATTATTTTCAGTCTATGTAATGTTTTGGTCATATGCTTCAGTTGTGTGTATTAGGGACACCAGCCTTTCCATAATACATACCACACTATTAACCTGTGAACTAGTGGGAGGAAGCTTAGTACATTTTGAATAAGAGCCACTAAAAAGAAGGCTGTGGGTCAAAGCCTATCGGATAAATAGTTTTGAACATTATATATAGCTATACATGCATTATAAAAATCCTCAAATATAAAGTCAATATTTTACCATCTCAGTCAACGTGTGTGTTAATATTGCTTTTTATGTCATCATAAATCCATTTATGATGATAACTAATCAGAATTATCATAGACTTAGCCCTTTTGAGGAATGTACAACATAAATACAAAAACCAGAGACTTCCAGTTCGATAAACGTAACAAATACATACAAGAGGTCAATTTCTTCATTCTGCTCAAACACATTGTAGAGGATTTATTGGCATTCAATGATATTGTAAGATGGACAGTTCTGAATACAAATATAAATATTTTTTATTTTATGACATTGGAAAATATTTTCATTTTTCATATAAAAGGCAACAAACTTTTTGGGAAGTTCATTCTTCCTTAGACTATCTTTTTCTTTAAATATTTGCATGTTTAAAGTTTTATGAGCCACCGCCCCTGGCAGATCTTTTAAAAATCAAAATTAGTTTTGATAAATATACCCATAGGAATGTATATTTTTATTTTATTAGATTTTGAACATCCCATGTATTGCTTCATTTTTTTTGCCCCACACATGTTAGTTTGATCACTTGGATTGTTAAAATGGATCAGTTTGTAGGGAGAATTTTGCCATTTGTTTCTGATTCTTACCAAAAAACCTGAGAGTTCTGTTGTAGAATTTTAATTTTTATACAGTGTCAAGCAGTACCATGACTATAAGATTTTTATTTATTTTTTGGGGTAGAGTCTATGTCAGCCATTAAGGCTGACCAAAGTGAACGTTTTTATATTTCAAGTTATTCCTGAATAACATGGGATTCAGCTGCAACAGGGACCACAAATATCCAGTGCATTCAAGCACTGGTACTGGGGTAAGTCAGTGGAGGAACTACCGTTGTCACCGCCGGTCTTTTGGTGCAGTCCCGCGTGGCCGCATTGAAGGGGCACATCGGGTGGCCCATGCCCTTGGGGCCACGTAGGAAGAGACCGCCGGGAAGGAGAGGAGGGAGTCAGAGTGGGAGCTCTGACTCCCATCATCATGAGGCAACCACAGGAGGGTGACTAATTTTGTAATAAAACAGTTTGTGTGTAAGAGAATGCAAATGTCTGCATGTGGGTCTGTATGTATATCTTTTTGTCTGCATGGGTATCTGTTTGTATATGTATCTGAATGTTTGTCATTAAGTGTGTCTGTGTATTTGCATATGTGTCTATAATTGTATCTGTCTGGATGTGTATCTGTCTGCATGTGTGTCTATATGTCTATGTGTCTGTATGTATATCTGTTTGTCTGCATGTGTGTCTGTATGTCTATGTGTCTGTTTGTGTATCTGTCTGCATGTGTCTGTATGTCTGTCTGTATGTGCATCTGTTCGTCTGCATGTGTGCCTGTATGTCTGTCTGTCTGTGTATCTGTTTGTCTGCATGTGTGTCTGTCTGTCTGTTTATCTGTTTGTCTGCATGTGTCAGTATGTACCTGAATGTCTGTCACTGTTTTTATCTGTATGTTGACATGTCTTTACCTTGGAGATCCATGGGGCAATGAAAGATGGAGGCCTTTGCTTTGGCAACATCTACTAGATGTATTAGAAGAAGTCCTTCTGTGTATGTGCATTTGCATGTGTGTCTGTCTGTATGTGTGTATGGGTATCCACATGTGTATCAGTGTGTGTCTGTCTTTATGTGTGCATGTGTATTAGTGTATATCTGAATGTGTGTCTGTGTATTAGCATGTGTGTCTGTGTATGTGTTATACAAATGGAGGGGCGAGGGAAGGTACTTTTCGCACCTGGGCCCTGTGGTTTCTAGTTACGCCTCAGGAGTAAGTGAATAATGGCGTTTTGAGGGAAAAAAAGCAGTTATTTCCTATTTGCCTGTTGATATAATGATAGTTGGCGACCAGATGCAGAAGTATAGGACTTTTTTTTATAAGACTGGTTGAGGAACCGGATTGATGCATTTCCTGTTTCTCAATCATGATATCTAGAAAACATTTTCAAATCAGATCACAGAAGGCATCAATGGTACTTTTTGTCCAAATGTAACCTTGCCACAAGATGGTAAATATAAAACAATCTTTAATAGCTGATGCAAACATTGGCTCTTGTTTTGCATATCGAAAGTTATCTGATTGCAAGTCTGAAAGCACCCTGTTGAAGAAGAATGCCTCTGGACTTCTTAATTTTTAGTGGTTTTAATCTTCAATGATTTTCAGGATTTGCTGCTTGTATCAGCTATTAAAAATTGGTTTACCATTGGAGTCTGAATACTATCTCTTGGATTTCATGTGGCTGCATATGTTGCTCCACATTATCGGAGCTAGACATGTGAATATCGCTGATCCTTCCATTCACTTGATCCTTGATATCCATACATATTGCACCACTGAAAGTATAAAGTACCGTATTTGCTTGAATATAAGACAAGGTTTTTTTCAGAGCAAATGCTCTGAAAAATACCCCTCGTCTTATATTCAAGGTCGTCTTATCATCTGACCTCAAATCGAGGTCAGGTTATAAGACTGGGATCCAGGTCCCCCGCAGAGCTGCAGGGGACCTGAATCCCCCTCTCTAACAGCCGGGGGATGTCTGCGTGAAGAGCGCAGACTCCCCCTGCTGCCGCCTCTATGATAAAGCTGGGTCCTTCCGGGTAGCAGCGGACGATGCAGATATCCTCCGCTGCCTCCACTACCCACCAGGAGAATCGGGCAGCCGCGTGCAGACATCCTCCATTCTGCCCGACACTGCCGTCTATTATGACGGACTGGCTGTCCGTCATAATAGATGAAGTGTCGGGCAGCATGGAGGAAGTCTGCACGTATTGTGCAGACATCTCCCGGCTGCCCCCACTAGCCACCAGAGAGCAAAAAACAGGTGAGGGAGGGTGAGGGGGGGGGGGGGGGGAGAAAGACAAGGGGAGAGAAAGACAAGGGGAGGGGGGAGAGAAAGACAAGGGAGGGGGGAGAGAAAGACGAGGGGGGGGGCAGAGAAAGACAAGGGGAGGGGGGCAGAGAAAGACAAGGGGAGGGGGGCAGAGAAAGACAAGGGTAGGGGGCAGAGAAAGACAAAGGGAGGGGGCAGAGAAAGACAAGGGGAGGGGGGCAGAGAAAGACAAAGGGAGGGGGTCATAGAAAGACAAAGGGAGGAGGGCAGAGAAAGACAAGGGGAGGGGGGGCAGAGAAAGACAAAGGGAGGGGGCAGAGAAAGACAAGGGGAGGGGGGGCAGAGAAAGACAAAGGGAGGGGGCAGAGAAAGACAAGGGGAGGGGGGGCAGAGAAAGACAAAGGGAGGGGGCAGAGAAAGACAAGGGGAGGGGGGCAGAGAAAGACAAAGGGAGGGGGGCATAGAAAGACAAAGGGAGGAGGGCAGAGAAAGACAAGGGGAGGGGGGGCAGAGAAAGACAAAGGGAGGGGGCAGAGAAAGACAAGGGGAGGGGGTAAGAGAAAGACAAGGGGAGGGGGGGCAGAGAAAGACAAAGGGAGGGGGCAGAGAAAGATGAGGGGGCAGAGAAAGACAAGGGGAGGGAGGGGGAGAGAAAGACAAGGGGGGGAGAGAGAGAGAAAAGTTTGGGGGGAGGGAGACAACCCAGAGGGCGGTGGAGAGAGAGGCAGCATTGGCACAATAAATACAAGAAATGCATTTGTTTAATATGATTTTTATTGAATATTAAAAAGTAATTTAAATGTTAATATATACAAGTTAAACTTTTTTCCTATAGTGTAGTCTTATATTCAGGCTTTTAGTTTTTTTCCTAAAGGAATATACAAAGTTTGGGGGGTCATCTTATAATCAGGGTCGTCTTATATTCGAGCAAATACGGTAAGTGTGTTTTTATTTATGAGCACCATTGGTAACTTCATGGTTTTGGGTCCATTCATCTTTGCACAGGATATATCCTTTTTTCCCCATTGTACATATGATTTACGAACATGGAAAAGAATTTAGAAAGATTGGCAATTTTAGCTAAACATGCATTTATTGAAGGCATTCACAGGACATGCCCCAGCACCCACAGGGCATGCTCCAGCATATGCTCCATCACCCACATTACACACCCAGTACATGCCCCAACACCCACCCACATTGCACACCAAGGACATGCTCCATCACCCACATTACACACCCAGGACATGCCCAGAATCCACATTGTTGTCACAGAACTTACCCCAGCACACACCTAGGACTAACCGCATCACACACCCCAGCACCCACATTTCACACCCAGAACATGCACCAGCACCCACAAATAGGACATGCTGCATCACCCACACTGCACACCAAGGACATTCCCTATTGCCAACATTGCACACCAAGGACATGCCCCAGGACCCACATTGCACATCCAGGACTTGCCCCATCACCCACATTGTGCACCCAGGACTTACCCAACATCCCTGGACATACCCCATCACCAAGGTTGCACACAAAAGACATGCCCCATCATCCACATTGTACATCCCAGACTTACCCCCTGCTCCACAGGAAATGCCCCATCACCCACATTGCACACCCAGGACATGCCCACCAACCACATTGCATCCCCAGGACATGCCCCACCACCCACATTGCACACCCAGTACTTACCGCACCAACCACATTGCACACCCAGGACATGCCCCACAACCCACATTGCACACCCAGGACTTACCCCACCAACCCCATTGCACACCCAGGACATGCCCCACCACTCACATTGCACACCCAGGACTTACCCCAGCACCACAGGACATGCTCCATTGCCCCCATTGCACACTTAAGATATGCCCCAGCTCCACAGGACATGCCCCACCAACCACATTGCACACCCACGACTAACCCCAGCACCACAGGACATGCTCCATTGCCCACATTGCACATCCCAGGACATTCCCCACCAACCACATTGCACACCCACAACATGCCCCACCACCCACATTTCACACCCAGGAGTTACCCCAGCACCACAGCACCACCCCATGCTCCATTGCCCACATTGCACATCCCAGGACATGCCCCACCACCCACATTGCACACCCAGGACTTACCCAAGCACCACAGGACATGCTCCATTGCCCATAATGCACACCTAGGATTTGCCCCATCACCCACACTGCACACCTAGGACTGTTACTTACCACAGTAGATGTCCCATCACTAACATTACAGACCTAATAATTACCACAACAACCCAGGACATGCCCCATAACTAACACTGCAGACCCAGGACTTACCCCAGCACCACAGGACATGCTCCATTGCCCATATTTCACACCTAGGACATGCCCCATCACCCACATTGTACACCCAGGACTATTACTTACCACAGTAGATGTCCCATCACTAACATTACAGACCCAATAATTACCCCAACACCCCTGGACATGCCCCATAACTAACACTACAGACCCAGGACTTACCCCAGAACTCACATTGCACTCCAGAATTGACTCCAGTCAGCACCCACATCTCTCTGTCTAGTGGCAGGCTGCATGGTGGCTGTGCATTGCCCAGGAGCACAGACATCCTCTCTTGCAGCTTTTTGCTCCCCACTTCGTGGTCTGAAGTCTGAACTCCGGCAGGTCATTTGACCCCCAATGCATTGACCTCAGAACATGCACTGGAGTGCAAGACAGCAGCATGGGAAGATATATATGTGTCTGGGCAGCGCACAGAACCCATGCTGCTAGCTCTCCTGCAGAGAGGTTGGTGAGGGGAGATGTTTTGATTTTTTTAAGGGGGGCCACCTGGGCTGTAAATTTGGTGGAGCAATAAATTGGTTTCCATTGTTTCAAAATATAAGCAAAATTGTATATTTGCATTTATTGCATTCAGTTTTCTTTTTGTAATGGAATGGTTGTAGATAGTTAAGTGAATAATTACTTTGCTAAAACAGTGATTAACCTTGAAACTGATATTTGGGAACTACATTTCCCAATTTGCTAGTCAGCTGGGCATTATGAAATATGTAGTACCCAAGCATCTGCAGTGCCAAGGTTAGCCATCACTGCACTGAAGAGTCAAAACCGGTTGGATGAACGCACAATTTTTCCATTATTTGTATATATAAACTTATATAATTTTTATTTCCACAACCTCCATAATGGTTTGACAAATGTCAGATGTTGAATACATTTTGGTTTATTTCTATCATTTATCTGACCCGGCCTGTTTATTATATCCCTCTGTAGAGAAACAAAACTCAAACTATATTACATGCAAAAATGAGGAATGACTTTATTCCGCGGCAGTTTCACGGCCAGTAATGTATATAATAACATTTGGAAATGCACCCCTGGTCTGCTTTCTGCAAAGCAAGTGAATCAAAACAAGAGCCATTTCAATGCATTGCTCCATTTATCTCTGTTGTCATAAGCTATTCATTTACAGTGATAGAGCAGTAAAGCCTCCTGCACTCAGACATTACTTCACATAGTATTTTCCACTCAATGTTTCTACAATTTAATTGTACTATAAAACAGCCCAGGAAATATAGACATGGATGAGAATTGTCCCCTGGAGCTAGCGGTTTGTAACATTATTGAGGAGACTATGAACAAGTTTAAAGTGTTTATTTCTGTTTTGTGTATACTTAATCTACAAACAGTTGTGCTTCCTAGGTATGCTGTAAATCTGTTGGTGTGTCTCATGATCTGAAAAGCATATGTGTTTTGAGTTTAATACAGGTTTTTTTTTATTTATGTAATAGGAATAGTTTGTTAGGCAAACAAAAAAAGGTTTTCTGTTTAGCAGTACTGTAATACATAGAGACATAGAAACATAGAATGTGTCGGCAGATAAGAACCATTCAGTCCATCTAGTCTGCCCAATTTTCTAAATACTTTTATTAGTCCCCAGTTCCCTGTCCTATATCTAGGATAGTCTTGTGCCTATCCCACGCATGCTTAAAATCCTTGACTGTGTTTACCTCTACCACTTCCGCTGGAAGGCTATTCCATACATCCACTACCCTCTCAGTAAAGTAATACTTCCTGATATTACTTTTAAATCATTGCCCCTCTAATTTAAGACTATGTCCTCTAGTTGTGGTAGTTTTTCTTCTTTTAAATATACTATCTTACTTTACAGTGTTGATTCCCTTTATGTATTTAAATGTTTCTATCATATCCCCCCTGATACGTCTTTCCTCCAAGCTATACATGTTAAGATGCGTTAACCTTTCCTGGTAAGTTTACAAAGCAGTCCAAAAAAAAAGGATATATCAACTGAATTCAAATAAAACTACACATTTATAGGGCTAAAAAGAATATAGTTGTTAAGTCAGGTGGGCTGCACTTTGCTTTAAAATGGGCCTTATTAATTGGGCTGACATTCATTGCAAATAGGTATTGCAAAGGGTCTACATAATATAGACCGAACTTCAGGCCTGAACCATTTGCCCTGACTGAATATATTTTTAATGGCCCGGAGATATTTTGGCAGCTCCCAGGCCCATTTTGAGGGGCAAGATTTTATTTTATTTAGGGAGTTTTTATTATTATTTTATTGTGTTTTTTTTTTTTACATTTCAATTCTCCAATTCAAAACAGAAGAATTGAAATGCCCGTGAAAGCAACTATTATCCCCAAATCCGAATTGTATTCAGCGTTAATCTCTGCATAATGTGTAGCTGAAAACCTATAGGTATTATAGCAAAATAAATAAATAATTCCAAAAGATTCGGATCCGAATCGCAGCATATTGTGTAGTCGATTTTCGGGGATCCCTTTGATTCAGCTATTGTGCATTATCCAAATACATTTTTGGATCAAAAAGTCTATATTGTATCGACCCTATTGAGCTTTTGAGATAAGCAGTTTCCTATTATCAAGCCAAATTAAGGTTTTTATATTGTGACATTCATCAAATGAAACAAATGCAGGTTCTTTATTTTTTCTTTTGCTAGTAGTACTGTTCCCTGTCCCGTTTGACCTCTGTGCATTATGTCTTTGACTTTTCCTGTATCTTCCACATATAATTTATATTAGAACCATAGGGGTCCACGACACTTTGAATTAATTACAATTAATTAAATAGCTTACAACTGATCCAGCTAGAACGCACACAATTAATCTTTGGCCAAACTCACCTACTGCCAACTATCCACATAACAATTACTACAACTACATTCCCTCTGTCCTCTTCACTCCTTTATGTGTTTCATGTACCCCATTCCCTCTAGATTGTAAGCTTGCGAGCAGGGCTCTCCACCTCATGTAACAGTCTGTTCTAGTTTGTCTAACTTAGTATCTATTTCCCTTGTATGCTCTCTATCTAGCACTATGTAAATTGTTGGCGTTATATAAATAAATGTTAATGTAATGTAATTCATCCACTACCCTCTCAGTAAAGTAATACTTCCTGATATTACTTTTAAATCATTGCCCCTCTAATTTAAGACTATGTCCTCTAGTTGTGGTAGTTTTTCTTCTTTTAAATATACTATCTTACTTTACAGTGTTGATTCCCTTTATGTATTTAAATGTTTCTATCATATCCCCCCTGATACGTCTTTCCTCCAAGCTATACATGTTAAGATGCTTTAACCTTTCCTGGTAAGTTTACAAAGCAGTCCAAAAAAAAAGGATATATCAACTGAATTCAAATAAAACTACACATTTATAGGGCTAAAAAGAATATAGTTGTTAAGTCAGGTGGGCTGCACTTTGCTTTAAAATGGGCCTTATTAATTGGGCTGACATTCATTGCAAATAGGTATTGCAAAGGGTCTACATAATATAGACCGAACTTCAGGCCTGAACCATTTGCCCTGACTGAATATATTTTTAATGGCCCGGAGATATTTTGGCAGCTCCCAGGCCCATTTTGAGGGGCAAGATTTTATTTTATTTAGGGAGTTTTTATTATTATTTTATTGTGTTTTTTTTTTTTACATTTCAATTCTCCAATTCAAAACAAAGGAATTGAAATGCCCGTGAAAGCAACTATTATCCCCAAATCCGAATTGTATTCAGCGTTAATCTCTGCATAATGTGTAGCTGAAAACCTATAGGTATTATAGCAAAATAAATAAATAATTCCAAAAGATTCGGATCCGAATCGCAGCATATTGTGTAGTCGATTTTCGGGGATCCCTTTGATTCAGCTATTGTGCATTATCCAAATACATTTTTGGATCAAAAAGTCTATATTGTATCGACCCTATTGAGCTTTTGAGATAAGCAGTTTCCTATTATCAAGCCAAATTAAGGTTTTTATATTGTGACATTCATCAAATGAAACAAATGCAGGTTCTTTATTTTTTCTTTTGCTAGTAGTACTGTTCCCTGTCCCGTTTGACCTCTGTGCATTATGTCTTTGACTTTTCCTGTATCTTCCACATATAATTTATATTAGAACCATAGGGGTCCACGACACTTTGAATTAATTACAATTAATTAAATAGCTTACAACTGATCCAGCTAGAACGCACACAATTAATCTTTGGCCAAACTCACCTTCTGCCAACTATCCACATAACAATTACTACAACTACATTCCCTCTGTCCTCTTCACTCCTTTATGTGTTTCATGTACCCCATTCCCTCTAGATTGTAAGCTTGCGAGCAGGGCTCTCCACCTCATGTACCAGTCTGTTCTAGTTTGTCTAACTTAGTATCTATTTCCCTTGTATGCTCTCTATCTAGCACTATGTAAATTGTTGGCGTTATATAAATAAATGTTAATGTAATGTAATTCACAATAGTTATCATAATAAGTATATATAACAATAGTTTATTGAATCTGGTCTCCTTGGATCAAACAGTCAGAGCTGTCTTACTTCTTGCAGTAACTAAACACTAATGCAGATTAGAAGGATACTGTGTGACAATATTTTTGTAACAGCGCATTAACCCCTTAGTGACAAGACATTTTCACCTTGACTTTCCCTTGGTGACAATGGCATTTTTGACATTTCTGGGGTGTTTGTGTTTAGCTGCAATTTTATTCTTTGTCACATACAGTACCCACACAAATTATATGTTGTTTTTATCGTCATAAGAAGGGCTTTCATTAGATACCATTATTTTTCTCATATCTTATAATTTACTACAAAAAAAATCATAAAATATGATGAAAAATTTAAAAAACCCACTTTTTCTAACTTTGACCTAAAATATAATTTACACAAATAAAATCATTAAAAAAGACCCCGTTTAAATAGTTTCTAAATGTTGTTAAAAAATATGCATGTTTCCATATTTTTTGGTATTTTTTTGCGAGATATGGGGCAAAAACCAAAAATAGTGTTTTTTGTTTTTTTCCTATATTGACCTTTTGACCCCAACCCGAAATTTAACCCTAACACTAAATTTAACCCCAACTCTAATCCTTATTATATCCCTTAATGTTTTAATTTTAATTTTAAGCCTATAGGCTAATCTAACTATATAACCAGTTTTTAATTAATGAAATATTTATTTTACATTTTTTCCATTGCTATGCTACTTAACTACCACTAGGGGCAGTCAAGTAGCATATTCAGAGCGATGGAAGTGAAGTTACTTTCACTTCCGAAGCTCAGACCGGCAGAGGACGCATGCTCCGTCAATATGGCTCCCACGATCGCTCCGTGGGGCAATCATGGGTGCCCCAGAGCAGAAATTTCAGTGCTGGCTATTGCCTCGACATCGAGGCAATAGACCAGCACCATTAAAGCGGTTTTCGCGATCGTTGATCGCGAAAGACGCTTGATTCACCGCAGGACGTGCCAGGCACGTCCTTTGTCGTTAAGGGAGTTTCTCCCAGGACGTGCCTGACACGTACTTTGTCGCGATGGGGTTAATGATTTGAACTGTTGGTGCTGCAAGTGAAAAGCACATGAGCTATTAAAATTCATGTTGAATATATAGAATTGTTGTTAATTGTCATGGTTATTCTTGGTTTGTGGCTGTTTCCTCTTCAGCCTCTATTCTTGCCCATTCTACTCCTGTTGTCAGCTGCCCCGTTATCCTCAGCCCTTCCCTATTTAAACCTGCAGCAATCAGTGCCTTTGCATTGCTTTGGTTGCTGCCTGATAGTGCCCTGTGTATTCTATTTCTGATTATCTGTTGCCAACTCCTGCTAGCCGTTACCTTGTCTGTTTTGCCGCCTGTCCTGACCTGTTTGCCCCGATCTTTTGCCTGTCTGACTATTCTTCTGCCTGAGCCACTGAACCTTCACCTTGATCCAGTGTTCCGTATCCAGCTTCCTGTTTGTTGGGTTTAGTTTCGGTATCCTGGTAATAGATCAGAGTGCAAAAGTCCTGGGGGAAAGAAACCTGCGAATCAACCATAGGATGGAATTCCTTCAGGCAGAATATTCTGTTCTGTTACAAAAGACCTATATCGAGTCTGCACAGCAGTTCCAGCCTCATACCTGAATGTGACAGTTATCACAGGCCCGTGTCCTGCTCTGAGAGCTACCAGTCCTTTCTCAGCCTGTCACAGCTACCCGTCCTGTCTTTGTTCAAGTCTCAGCTACTTGTCCTGCCTTAGTTCCAGTCTGTTACCTGTCCTGTCTCAGTCCCAGTCTCTGCTACCAGTCCGGTCTCAGTCCAGTCCCAGTTATGCATTGTGGGGTGCAGACAGACCCACACCCTGCCCTGCAACGAGGCTCTTTCCTGGTCTGTTATCCCAGGTTGTGAAATTAATAACCATGGCCAAGCCATCCCGTTTGATGTACAAATATTTCCTCCATGATCCATCTTCTGAAAACTGAGCTTTTCAAATATCTGCCTCTTTGGACTTCCTTGTCCTGCGTCACAGCCATTTTTACCTGCTGTGTCGCTCTGCACTGCCATTAGCTAATCCCAATGGGAATTTTCCTATTGAGATTCACACTGATCCTTTACCTTTATTATAAGAAAGTGGCCATGTGGCTTGATATGCAAATTACACATTTATAATTATGGTTTTAAATGGCGCACATATTTAATATTCAATGACGAGAGGTACCATGACCGATAATTATATTAAAAATAAATATATATATTATGACCAAGTGTTTTAAATAATAAAAAAAGAACTGTGCACAAATAGCATCTGATTGAAAATATAATTTAAAAAAACCCACAAGACCTAAAATTACAAATCATATCACCAAAGTACTGAAAAACTGTGAAAGATTGGTTCATTCATCATGCTCACCACTAGAGGGCACTATTGTTGCTTGCTAATAATGGGAGACATTTGGAATACTTTGTGTCACATATTGATCCAGGTTCAAATTATTTTGTGTGGTTTTTAGTTAATTATGTTGATCTGAGAATCTTGGGTGATTTACCCTTTTTTGTAGTCTAATCTCACTTTTTTCCTAATCACTTTTCATTTAAAAAAAAAATCTATCTTAAATGCTTTTTTAATCTTGAAAATGATTTTATAAACAGAACAAATTGTTAATCTAAGCATGTTTATAATCATATTAAAGTAAAAAAAAGTATGGTAAAATACAGAATCACCTTTCTAAAATATATTTATAAGGCATGCTTTGATCAACAATAATATTATTTAGAGACCAGGTCAGTTTTATTATCGAAGTCACCAGTGGCAGGTGGGACATCCCCAGGGGTTTCAGGCAGTATATGTGGAAATAAACGGCTGTGCCTTATGGTCTTAATGATTCTGGGGCACAGAGATTAAAAATCCATATCCTGGTTGATTCAAGAAGAACAATATAGTAATCAATTGGTTCAGTAAATCCCCTTGGGGAAGTAAATCTATTACAGGGTGAGTTGTTGATGCCAGCTATAAAAGAATAGGCACAGGTAAATTGATAAATCTCAGAAGAGGGCACACCACCTTGATTCAGGAATGACCCACTGAATCGGGTAGATTCCAGCTCTCTGGCATGGAGTCCCAGCATTGAAAGAACGTAATATGTTAATGGACATTCCGCAATAACAATAAATCAAAGCTACGTTTCAACCTGCAATGTTTTTGTTTTGTTTTCAAGCCTAACCTTCCATCCTTCTCAAGGTTGGTAGACGAGTACCATTAAGTTGGGTAGTAGTAATACGCCCAGGGTGTACTTGAAAACCAGAGCATATCGAAATCTTCTGGTTAATGATGGTTATTATTATTATACTGCCTTCCTGTTGATGGGTAAAAACCAGAGGATACAACAGCATCTGAACGTAATATAGTAGAAAACAGACCAGATTCTTGTTAACAGCTACCAAATCTGCAATGCATGTTGTTAATGTAAGTATACAGGTATGTATGTCTTTAACTGAATAATATCAAATTCGAGAAAATAATTGAAATGTATGAGCTGGCATCATTGCTGACTATACTTCTGAAAGATTTTTGGTACTTCATAAACAATATTTTATTACTAACTGCTACAATAAGCGGATAGATAAGCTGGCATCTTTGCTGACTATAGTTCTGACAGGTTTTTGGTACTTCATAAACAATATTTTATTGGTATCTGCTACAATGATTTCATTCAAGCAAGGATGGCATCCTTAATCTAACAGGGCTTTGATGAATCTAACTGCTATCTATATGTAATAGTTCTTAAACGCTGTGTCTTCCATAATGTGTATTGATTAGCTCTGGCTTCACAGCTGCAGGAGTTACATTGCCAACAGATGTTTCTCCATGCAGGAGGATTATCAGAAAGTAACTGATTTGATTCCCTGCAGTGACCGATGGCGATCTCTGGAACACATTGTACCTGGAAGGTTGTAAAAGCCTATCTTTGTCTGAAACAACTGAAGCCCCATGTGAAAACTGAATGCTTTTTTTTTTTACTCTTGCACCCCCCAGAGCATTATTCAGCTTTGATTCATCTGGCCTTAAAAAAAACCTTTCTGAAATAACTTGATCTCTATTACTTTGACATCACTTTTTCTTCATAAATGTAGACATTCAAAAAAATAAATAGTACCCAAGGCATATGGTGGTACGTTCTGCGCTAAGAGCTGTGCAACTGCCTAGCACACATTTCCAAAAGTAGTTACATTTTAATGGTCGAACACCTAGCACAAGAACTTTCAGGCGAATGAAATTTGAAAACATTCCGGCAAAAGGCAATTATTTCTTGCTTTTAGAAGAGCAGTGTCACTCGGTTCTGTAAGAGAATGGGATGAATCATTCTAATTAGACAAGCCTTGGGTGCACTTTCCTATAATAAGGGCAGAGGATGAGTGTGAATCTCAGGAAGAAAAGTCACATTGGAATCAACTAATGGCCACGCCAAGCAACACAGCAGGTTAAAATGGTTAAAACGTACGACAAGGAAGTCCAACGTGGCAGATATTAGAAAATGTTTCAGGTTAAATTGCCAAGCTCGGTCTCAGAAGATGGATCACTAAGGACAGATGTGTACTTGAACACAATGGTTTGGTCTCTAGAAAATATCTCACAGGGTTATTGATGACAGTTTCATATATTCAACATGGATTTCAATAGCATGTGACCTTTTCATTTGCAACACTGATGGTTCTAAGCATTAATGTGCTGATACAAAAAGTTTGTTATAGTCTCTTTTTAACGTGTATTTCTGTTTAGTTGAATTGACAATTCTGTTTTAACAAACGCACGGCTATTATGTAGAAATCCTTCAAAACGTAGAACACAGCCTTGCCTCTTAATTAGCAGGGGAAAATGAGAATAATAATATTACGTGGGAGGATTATAAACCATTTCTTTTTTATAGTATACTGAAAAAAATGAAAGTGCCAAACACCGGAGAGAAAAAACTTCTGAAATAGTCTGTGATCTCTGTGCAGCTTAAAATATATAAATGTTCCATAGAATATCGGAATATTTGATAAAGTTCTGTTACACTTTAGCTTCTGGATTAGAATGAAAATATCCTACTGATCACTTGCCCTATATTTAAATTAATAGAATAAGCATGAAGAAGGAAATCTATACTTGGTGCAACCCTAAAATTCTGCAAGGTGGCACAATTTGGAAACCTATTGATTTCTGTACAAGTTGTATAACTTTGTTTCCTATATGAAAATTGCACTATTATAATGTTTTTTTTTTTTTCTTTCTTTCCTTTACACATTTCTGTCTCTGTTCTGTTAATGGACTAACTCAGGCTACAAGGTGCTGCAAGTAGATCTAGTATAATATTCATATATCCAATAATATAAATAATAATAATATTGAAATGTGTCATAAGGTAAAATGAATTTTACACAACTTATTTACTAGGAAGACCACAATGATTGTTCCTATGCCTATGTATTGTTCAGTAGCTGTATGTGGTATTTAAGGAAGAAAATATAAAATAATGCTAGAATTTTAGTTACAGCAGCCCGGTTAGACATTTGTCTTCCTGTCTTTCTTGCTAGCCCACCACTGCATACATTTTTTCAGTAGTTCAACATATGTATTTTCAATAATCCAGGACAAAGTCGAAAAGGAGATAAATCTCAATGTATGTTTTCTGGTAAAATACTATATAAATACATAAATAATACAAATAGCAGTCTGGGATGTTCACTGACCAAAAAACCCTTTTTTGTAGTTATAGGCAAAGTGTCCATACAATGACACCAGCATCCATGTGCAAAGTCAGTAAAGGTCCAAAAACCATCATTAAATTGTCTGTCACAAATTGCAGTAAATGTCCACCCCAAACAATGTTGTTGTCAACCTCTGATCCCATGCTTCAACATATTAAACACCACCTAAAAACTGGTTATCATGTGAGGTAAGTTATTGGAATGCACTAGAATCTTGGCATTCAACAAATATTAAAATAATAGCAGGATTTCATAGCTTATAGGCCAGTTACTGCTACAAAAGTATGTCAGGCCTGCAATGGCAAGCTTCAGCACAGGGGAAGTCAAGCGAATGGCCAGAGAACATGACATATTAAAACATTTTTGCTAGACACTGAATATGTCACTATAGTCTAACTACGTCAATGATTACAGACTTATTTTAAGCACACACAGTGCCTTGCCATAGAATGTTAAGTAGCCCCTGGATCATGGAGATAAAAAAAACCTACATAACAAACTCTTCAAATAATAGAGCACACATCGCTATTCTACCTTGGCAGCCTACCACTAAGGCCTCGAAGCCTGTCATGTACTAACCACGCAGATCTGTAATACTGTTACATTATTTTACATCTTTTAGAGAACAGATAAGGATATGGGGACAAAATGGAGTCCAGTGAATCCATTACTGTAATAACATTGCAGAATGTAATGAAATTATTATAAAAACTGGTAATTGAACAACATAATCTGAACTTAACTCATAGCTCATATTGTAATAATAATCTTTAGTTCTATAATATAACACTGAAGTCTAGTTCTACTATACATAGCTGTTTCTTGATTATTCCATGCAGTCTGAGTTGGGCATTTTCTACTCTCCTGATTTGTCTTATTGATTAACAGAAGTTATATTTGCCAGGTGATTTACTACTTTTAATTAAGACCTTATTATCAGGTTAGAGCGTGGCGTGATCTCTCTGTTTGTTTATGTGGCGGGCCTGAATATATTATAGTGCATTATAACTGGTATTATATTTGTGGACAGGCCCTAGGGATCCATAATAGAATCCTCTCTACTTTTGACTATCCATTAAATCCATCACATTTCATGACAACAGTTATGTTTTATTAAATTAGAAGATAATAATGTAATGTTTAAGTAGAGCTATGTAACGACACAACTATTCAACATGTTGTATCTTTATTTGTGAAGTTTTTACACTGCCAAATTAATAAGCTCTAAAAACTACTCAGTGTAACTGTTTGATTAAGTGTTTGGCTCATAAAACACCGCTATGTTAAATGTATAACTGTACATAATTATTAATTACCAGTATGTGACTAACTGGTACAAATTATGTGCAATATTTTAATTACTCAGTGGTATAAAAATATAGGAATTTGCAAAAAAAAAAACCCATAAAGAAGACAGAAATTCATAAAGTTTTTCACATCTTTTCAAGTGTAAGGAAGCCAAAACAAAACAAACCTGAACTAATAAACTATTAAATACTACGTCAGTTGGGAAAAAAGTGTATCAAAAGTTTATATAGCTAACACAAATGACAACATCCTCATTTCCTGGGACTGACCCATCAAATAGATTAAATCAAAGTGCACATTTAGCAGTTAAGTAAATAGTTCAACAGACACAATGTTAATTTTTCACATTGGTCATGAAGTAGATCTGTCAAAAATATGAGTCATGCAACCAAATTACCATAATCAGGCCTAGTAATTGAATTATAAAAATAGATGCAATGGAGGTTCTTTTCTGCTGCTAGTAATGCCCAAGATATTGCAAATTTACAATCAATGCACAACATTTTATTATTTAGTGAATAAACCTTGCAATGTTTATGGAAACGTTGATTGAGTTCCCAACTGGGGGAATCATGGTATACTTTTCTGATCTGGTGCTGTCTGCTGCTTTAGATACTGCCAACACAATTCATCTTTGCCTTTCAGAAATAAACTGACACATTAAAGCACCTGATTAGAGAAAAAAAACACTAATTAATGCATGTGAAAACTGACACGATTGTCATAATAACTGCCTTCAAAACGAACCTTTTTCCTGAGGATCAATCGTCTTGAGATGTCATGTTGTCTTCTAAAATGTGAATCCCTAGCAACATCCATAGGCAAGCTAGAGGGCTCCCACAATGTTGTACAGGGATGCCTAATGAGTTCATGCCCAACATTAATGAAAATACACTAGGAGTAACAATGCATCTCTGTGGAGAGGCATACAGACCCACTGACCATGTGGGGGTGCAGGATGGTGGATCCTGGTGGGTCCATGGGACCCAGGTGGCACTTTGATACAGTGAGCAAATTAGTGTCTCTTTCCTCTGTGTGTCTGCCTGCCGAGCTCAGACCTCAGACAGTGCTACTCATGCGAGTAAAGATTTTGAGGGACTTATTTTCTAAAATGTGAGTTACAAGTGAGTTGAGGCGAGAGGAGGTGAGAGGAGGTGAGATTAATACTTATTCTCACCAGTTTAGCTATGAATTGTGTAGGGACAATCCTTGTGAGTTTGTAGTTGGGAATCTCACCAGGTTTGTAACTGCACAATTTATAGTTAAAATGGTGAGATGAAATGTTCATCTCATCTCAACTCCCCTGCAGCTCACCTTTTAGTAAACAGATCCCATAGTTTTGGTTATTCTGCTATTGAATTGTTTTGGCTTTACTAGTGCGCAGTTTTATCAAATTATCACATATAATTGACACTCTCTATATGTCAACTATGTAAATATGATTGGAACATGTATATGGCTATATGACTGAAGAATTTGTTTTTCATATGTTTTAAAGGAATGAGTGAGGTCTCAGCCAGGCACCCAGTGAAAAAAGAGTGCCTTCAACCTTTTCCCTGCCTGGCTCAGACCTCAGACAGCGCTGCTTCAGAGCATTGGAATGATGCTCTGAGTCATCACTAAGTGTGGTTTTGGTGGTGGGGCAACATTTCATCCCTAAACCCAGGCATCACAATGTCTTGGACCAGTCCTACACATCATGAATGCCTATGATATCACAATCATGCATGCCAGTGAGTCCCCTTATTCCAAATATATTCCAGTAGTGGAGCATACCTATTTAATTACATGCTCAATTATGCATAACTGAGCATGCAAAAAAAAAAAAAAAAAAGAGTATGCCTAATACAGCATATTCAACCAAGCAAAGTGGACCTTTTTAATGCTGTAATAAATAACTCAACACATATTTTAATTAAACACACAAATAGCTACAATGTTTCAAGCGCTTAATAAACCTGCATTATCAGAAGATCCACTTACGGTCACGTTTGGAAGTGTCTGGAAACAGCAGTGCCAAATAATAGTTCAATTGTGTATGCAAAGGTTGCAGTTAGGGCTGGTTACAGTGCAGAAAGCAAAGAGCTAAAAGAACACTATTAAAAGGTAATCAGAACTGCGAGGCAGACGTGAATGGAAGAAGAATTGCTTTACCAGGGATTTTAGCTAAAGAAAGCTAGTCACTTAAGAGGTCTTGACATCACCGCATATCCACATGCTTCATTAAAAGTTTTTTAAGATATTTTTAATAACATATTTGCTCATCTGTTGAATTTTAAAGGTAATATTTTCCAGCATGCTGCTGACATTCTTTTTATACATCAAGATGCAGTTTTTTGAGGCGTTTCTCCTTTTAAAGTAATGAGGTGTTACGTTTTATAGAGTTCTCCCAGCGTTTCTTTATTTTTAATTTCGATTTTTACTGTGTTGATGAACCATGTAGGTGACTGGAAGCAGACATAATAAAAATAAATACCATCCCTCACAGAGATTAGTGAGGGATGGTTGTTCTATGGGGAAAAAATCTTCACATTAATCAGAGACATGTTTTCATATCTTTGGGAAATGTCATATATTACTGCTGCTCTATCTTCCACGTGCCCACATCTTTTCTTATTTAATTGATCTTTTTCCTTTACTTGTCCCCATTATGCTGAGCTCAGTCGATATCCACAACCACATGCTACTGCAGTGTGCAGCTATTGATCCATGATTTGGATGGTTGCAAACCACTTAATAAATCGGCCTGTTTGGGCCTTTGTCTACACTCACATGTATAATATGATTGGAATCCCAATTTGCTTCTTAGCAGAATCTTTGAACACTTCTGTTCAGTTATATTACACGCTAAAGATACGACTGGTTTAAGTAATGGTCAAATTATAGGGCTTCCATGTTAAAGATCATGATGGGTTTGAATTCTTATGGTACCTATTGTTGCTGAGATCACCAGTCATTGCAGCCTATACCTTAATCCGTTTAAAACAAAGTCAAGCATTCTGGAACTTCTATTTACTTAGCTTTATAATGTACCGTATTTGCTCGAATATAAGACGACCCTGATTATAAGACGACCCCCCAAACTTTGGATATTCCTTTAGGAAAAAAACTAAAAGCCTGAATATAAGACTACCCTATAGGAAAAAAGTTTAACTTGTATAAATTCACATGTAAATTGCTTTTTAATATTTAATAAAAATTATGATATTAAACAAATGCATTTCTTGGTTTTTATTTCCTTTTATTTGCCAATGCTGCCTCTCTCTCCCCCTTCCCCCAGCTTTGTCTCTCTCTCTCCCCCCTTCCCCCGAGCGTTGTTTCTCTCTCCCCCAAAACTTTTCTATCTCTCTCCCTCCCTCCTTTTCTCTCCCCCCTCCCTATCACCTCGTCTCCCCCCCCTCCCCTCACCTCGTCTCCCCCTCTCCCCCTTACCTTGTCTCTCTCCCCCCTCCCTCCACTTGTCTCTCTCTCCCCCTCCCTCCCCTTGTCTCTCTCTCCCCCCTCCCTCCCCTTCATCTTGTTTTTCTTTCTCTGGTGGCTAGTGGGGGCAGCCGGGGGATGTCCCTCAAAAATAGGGAAGTGGGGCAATAGCTTTTTTTTTTTTTTTTTTTTACCAATAGTTGCTTTTATAATTTTGTTGATGTAAGTGGGATTAAAGAAGGGAATGGGCACTATTTAGAGCTGTCACCCCAATTCCTTAAAGAGGTCCTAGATGGTAACTTAGTAGCATAGTTAGGATGAAAAAAATAATTAAGTCCATCAAGTACAATATTTTCTTACTGCTGTTGATCCAATTTATCCTAGTCATGAGGGGGTGGGGCAGCTAATCCCTTCTTGACTCCAAAAAGCAATCAACAAGGATCAACAAGTTCTAAATATTAATGTTGATTCTATCATTTATAGCTCTGCATGTAATTCATCTTTAGTAAATAATATTCTGGAGTGTTGTAAGAATGTAATCTGATAGTCAGAATGTTCAATAGGACACGGTATCTAGTTATCAGCTACTAAAAAGCTAATATAAAGAGATGTTTAAACCAAGATGTCAGTAGTCTATTTCAGCATAAAGCATGAAGCAATTATATATATCAATACACTAATCATATTACAGTGTACTTATCTTTAAATTAATTATGGGGTTCAAGAAACAAACTGGGGGTGTTGATGGTCAGTGATATATTCACACGTTATTCGATGGCGGATAGGTAAAGAAATGTTTTGAGGCAATAGAAAAGTCTCTTTTTCAGTGTGCCCATGCGCCCACAACAACAACCGCGTGTGCAACTTAAATATAGCGCCAAACAACCACAATCCCTGCCCACCTGACGTCATACAGGGCTGGCATTACAGGCTTCACCATCAGACAAAGTAAATGCATTGTGACTATAACATTAACACACTGATGTACATATTTTACTTTCTTGTATAGAAGTTTGTAAAAAATAATAAACCTGCTCATTGGTTCATTTTACTTGGCCTTTAAATAAAAAGTGTTTATTCTAAAACATGTTAACAGGATGAACTGAGAATATATCCAATGTGTTACTTCTGCTCTCTCTGTCTTGCATATAGAAACATCTGTGATACTATGAAATTCCATCTAGAGATGTTACACTCAGATCTCGATTTGTAATTGCTGGAGGATGGAGGTTTGTTGCCAGGAAAGATGTTACTCTTGGCAACATATTTCTCTTTAGCTTATCTTCAAGACAAAATAAGTCATTGGAGAAATGTTGGCTGGCAACGTGTGATTGCTTGCTATTAATACAGGTCTTCAAATGCAAATTGAGTATATAAACCATTTAAAAGCATAGGCTATAATTAATATTAGGTCACACAGTATATACCCGGCACAGCTTTGGGGTAATTACAGTGTTCAAGCTCAATTTAGTCCACAAAAGTATGGCAGGAAAATTTGATGGGGCCTGTTCAATAAAACTGACCTGACAAGTGAACTGCGAGTGAACTTACAGTTTACCTTAAGTGCACCTGTTCATTTTTCTATTACATTATCTTGTTTTTTTGTGTGGTATGGGGCACACTGACTAAGTTGCAGCTGAGGTTGTGACCACAGCACTGGGTCCACTATTGTTTTAAAATCAGGCATTACTAGCCGAGTAGTAGGCATGATGGAGAAATTACCCCATCTCAGCTATTGCTGCTTGATTTTTGCAGTTTATGTACAAACTCAGTTTTAGTGAATATACCCATATGTTTCTGCACATCTTTGGTTATTGTGTTAGAGTTTAGGACAAAGTTAACATTTTTCCAGTCCTTGGGACTCCATCGCCCTGCTTCTTGTCTTATCCATTGAAATATATTTTCTGAATTTGCATGTATCAGGTCATTATCCGACAAATGTGGAATAAATCCTATGTGGCTTTGTATCTTATAATATTTAAAGGATGCCTGCCCTGTTTATTTATAGTTCGACATCTTGCAAACAAAACAAATAAATGAAAATCAAACAAAATAAAACACATCCTTTTAATAGCTAACCAGCTGGCTTTAATTTTTAATGTAGAGTACATTAACAAACACATTCTAGTGCATATACATGCCATAAGTTTTAGTATACATATGTTCTTTTTTATTATTATTTTTTTACATTTTAATGTGCATCTAGCAAAATGCATTGATCACAGTTAGTACTCGTTAAATACATCTTTTGTCATTTCTAATCATGTTACCTCTTTCAGTAAATCCTTCTTTTATATTTGCCAGCAGCTGGTAGCTGCCTTAATAAAGTATTTTACAGATTTCTGTCTCGATGAATAATTCAAAATGAGATGCTAGTCTTTTATTATAGTCACAGGAATCTACAATGAAACATTCATTTTTTGGGCATATCATCTAGTCTGCTTTCATAATGCAATAAGTGCTAGATTTATGTTTTAAAAAAATGCTATTAATTCTTGCTTGAAGGAGATCAGTCAATCAATCTGTCTGTGGAAGCAAGAAATGGGGAAAGCTCCAAAAGCATCACTTACAATCGTGCTGTAACACTGTATCCTCACACAGGAGGATGACAGTTTTTCAGCACCCAATAGTGGTTGGCACATAATTGGTGGCAATAACGAAAGGAGAAATAGTGGGGGGATGTGGGGACCCAGACAATTTGGTCTGTAAGGGGCCCCACCATTTCCATGATATATGTTCAGTGCTTGGGACGCCCCCCCCCCTCCCACCCCGCATATGTACGGATTTGGTCTTTCCCTCTGTAAAGCTCTATGATAAACATTTTAAAAACACTACATGTGGTTCTTGTCTTTTTCATTAAACATATATTTTCTGATTTTGCATTTCTAGCAGGTCATTGACCAACATAGGTGGAATAAATCCTGGGGGGCTTGGTATCTTATGATATTTAAAGGATGTCTGCCCTGTTTATTTACAGTTCTAGATACATCTTGCATAAAGCATTGGCTGAAATATGCCATTGTACTCAAATTGATAGAGAAATCAGTACTGGCAGTGGTACAGGTTTTTTGATACCTTCATGGGGTGAGTATAATGGAGCAATAATTTAGTGGTAATCAAGGTGGTGGTTGGAGGCCAGGGGGGGCAAAAGAGTAAAGACAAAAAAAAAAAAGAATGTCACCCCAATTTTTTTTTTTAATTTACACTTTTTAGCATTAACTGTTCACGAGATATTCAAAATAGTACCAATTTACCAATTATGTAAACAAATCATGGCATGATTTTAATGAGGATAAACACATGATAATCCATTGTGCTACGGAATTTGGTATTTCAAAGAGCTATAAAATCTATGATGTGAAAAACACAAACATCCTCTTGCTACAGTTGTGGACATTGATAAAGTCAGAGAACACTGAAAGAGTTGTTGTGTTGACTGGGTCTTTAGATCTCTCTAGGCCGCAGAGCTCTCATATCTGTTAAAATAATCTTCTCCAGTATTAGAAATGTTTACAGTAAACATTTTGTAAATCAGCAATCACAAGTTATAAAAAATAATATCAATAGTTGCATTTTATTTAAGAAAAATAAATGTTTTGCATTTACCCCATCTTTAATGTGGGCAGACCTCCATTGGTGGTACTGTGTTCCCTAAGGCACAGTTCTATATATAGTTAGTGTGCAGGGGAAATGTTGCCTGCTCTGGCCCTGCATACAACATCATGTGCTGGAAGTATGGGGTTATTGCTTAAAGAGACACAGACTCATTCTCCCACGCTATACTAGTGCTTGTTAAACCAGTCCTAAAGGGCACCCAATGGTCCAGGATTTAGGGATTACCCAGTTGTATGTATAACACCTAGTATGATTTCCTTGTATGGTTCCTTGGACAGGTTTAAGAAACACATTAATTGTCCATTAAATTACCTGAGCATTATAGAAACTGTCTTCAGTTAATTTCAGTCACTTCAGCTGCTGTAGACTATTTTTAGTATAGGTCAATATGTCAGGGCTGATTCCACATTTGTATGTTTGTGTGTGCTGTTATATGTGTTTCCCTCAGTCTTGGGAGACGAAAAGGGCACATAACATTTCAAACCACTGAAACTGTAATTATTTAAGTTTCAGGAAAGTTCAATTAACAGTCACCTCTCTTAATCATGGAAAAATGTTTGTCAGGCAATTAGATCAATAAATGTAATCAAAAGGAGATCTAATTCTTTATCACAAGGAAAACTAATAAGACTCCGTGGCTGAAATGTATTCCTATGTGAGTAACTGATGTTTTAAATAAACATAGTCTGAGTGAGCAGGAGATTGGACAATGTCGAAGTATTCCTTAGGTGTTTGTAACATTTCTGATGCTGTTCTTCCATCTGTCAGAATAAAATATTGCAATGAAAAGGAAAGTACACTTAACAAGCATGTTACATATTAAAAAAAAATGATTGCGGTAAGTAAGGGACGGCACTGTCGATGGTGCTTATATAATGGCTTTCTGAATAAGCAATAGTTATGATATATTGGAATCTGTAATTAGTCTGTAATGATCTTTATGACCTTTTAAGCCCTAATGTACAAGTGGGGAATATAAAGCAGACTAGAACTGGAAAGGAGAGGAAATTTCAAAACCATTGCGTCATTCTTTTTGCATTGCCTCTGCTCAGGCAAGCTTTCTTTGCAAGATTTAACATACATTAGTTGTCGCTTGGGCTTGGTTTGAAGGGAAAGTATGAATACAATTTTTTACCTTCAATAATATTAACCTATCAAACATATTTTAATGTCCCCAACAGCTTCTTTATACATTAATGTCACACTACCACTACCAATATAGTTTAAAAAACAAAACAAAACAAAACTTTAATCACCACATATTGTAAAATATTTTTATTTTTGATCAGTAGAGAGGTACTACCAGTATATGTTTTTTAAACGTTAATCTCCATATAATGTAAAATATTTTTTAGAGCAATATAGAGGTGATAGATATTGAACTGTTTATTTCAATGTTGTTTTTCTTTTATATTACTTGTGTTCAGATTTTTTTATCTCCTCCCACCTCATCACCTCTTCCCCCTTGCACCACCAAGATATTGCCCGCGCGGCCCCCTCTCTTTGGAACTCCCTTCCGCAGAGCATCCAGCTCTCTCCTTCCTTTTCAAACGTTAAAAAGTCCCTCAAAACTCATCTCTCTAATGAAGCTTACTACCCATCCAACTAGCATACCGGTTGGTTTACCTCTAGCTAATCCCACCTAGTGTTCGCTGTCCTCAATCACTGTTAATATCAGGTAGCTCACAACTGATCCAGCTAGAACGCACACAATTACTCTTAGGCCAAACTCACCTACTGCCAACCTTCCACATTACTGTAAGCTTGCGAGCAGGATTCTCTACCTCATGTACCAGTCTGTTCTAGTTTGTCTAACTTAGTATGCAGTTCCCTTGTATGCTCTGACCCTAGCAATATGTAAATTGTTGGTGCTATGTAAATAAATGTTAATGTAATGTAACAATACGGTACATTTTGTCTGTGACTCAATGACCTCTGTTTAAAACCCCAGTAGAATTAAAACCATTCAATCCAATTTTGGAGGTATGCATAAGCAAGTTGCAACTGGAAGAATGATAGGAAATGCTCTTATAGTCCATGTTTAAAAAGCAAAGTCTAGCAAATATGTTTTCCTGGACAGGAGGCACATATCAACTGTTCCATCAACATTCATCAAATCTTCTTAAAAACTCTGCAAATACAAAGCTGAATATGGTATCACATGCGTAGATGCAACACATACTAATTTTCCTCAAATTGTCAAACTCAGTCTCCGGAGTCAATCATATTCTGCCTTGAAACAGTTAAAGGTACTCCTAAACATTGGTGATACAAAAAGTGACAGTGCGCTAAACCTTATACATAAAACAATAGTGATACAAAAAGTGACAGTGCGCTAAACCTTATACATAAAACAATAGTGATACAAAAAGTGACAGTGCGCTAAACCTTATACATAAAACAATAGTGATAAAAAAAGTGACAGTGCGCTAAACCTTATACATAAAACAATAGTGATACAAAAAGTGACAGTGCGCTAAACCTTATACATAAAACAATAGTGATACAAAAAGTGACAGTGCGCCATTTAAACCTCTACACTTTTTTGCACATCACTTTTGTTCACAAGCGCCATTTAAACCTCTACACTTTTTTTTTTTGCACATCACTCCTAAACATTGCTTATCCAGCAACTGTACAGCCAAAATAATGAAAAAATAAATAAAAATTAAACAAAATATTGTGTTAGCAGAATTGCAAGCAAATACCTAAATTAAGAGAAAATGGTGTTTTAAATGTGTCTCCTACTTATGATCTCACCTTGTGGCTTGATATGAAAATTACTAATTTCTCAGTGAAAAGCAATTTATTTACGTTTCAAGCCACAACAATATTTTAAACACTTTGCTCATTAATTTATGGATTTGCTTGGAATTCAACCCATTTTTGATCATTGTTATCCTCTTTACATTCACAGTGTAAATGATGTTTAGGATCAAGTCCCTTTAACCTTTCTTTAGTCCCATAAGTTTAAACAATGGAAAGGGTCCAGGTAAAATTATTTTATAGTATATTAAAAATATCTGTCTTCCATTTACAAAAGGCTTAGTAGAGCAGTGATTTGCGTTAATTGTTAAGTAAAGGTGTTTTGGAGCATAAACGACTTGATCCTTCAGACTGATATTTTCTGTTTTGTATTATAAAAATATAATTTTGACTCTGTTGTTTAAGCAGCATGAGATAATGGGTTATTTTGAGCCCAGTGGTCATGTTATATAGGTATGTAGAGGAACAACGCACAAAGCAAATTATCTCCAAATGAGCAAGTTTAGAAATTTTCCACGCTAAATCACAAATCAAGAGACTAAGCTTAAAACACCATATGGCGTGAGTCATACTGTGCTCAATAATAGATTAGGGAAAAGAGTAAAAAACATTGCTCATTGACTACAAGAGGTTTTATTAACAGTGGAAAACAAACTAACCCAATGATTAAATCTGACAAACAATACCCAATATGGAAGATCTAACACACAATATAAATTGTAAAGTTTATTTGGACTCTCAAAATTCATGGCACAGGGAATACATTTAATATCAGATTATTCCGGGATCCACGGATGTCAGTATTTATTGATCTGTGCTACTTCTTGAGCACATTCATTAGACAGTTGAGCAAAAAAAGATGGGCTCTGACTAAAATAAAGAAACAGAACCTGATAATGTTACTGTTAACCCACCATAAAAAGATGTTTGTTTGATTATCTGATATAAAAGAAAAGCACATCCAGAAGACAGATAAGCGATTGAGGTACTATACTTCTCAGAGTAAGCAAAAAGGAGGAATTCAGTGGGAGAAAACAAGTCTGAGAATTGATCTTATTCATACGGAAAAAAGTAAAACCAAGAAGAAAATCCACAAATTAAAAAAAGGATACTGTAATCGTGCACCTGCCATTTCTGTAAAGGCCGGGAAACATAGTACAACAGATAGAATTGAGATCTATAGTTTCACAGTGATGTGCTAAATCGACTTGGGCATCATCTCTGCTCGACTCTATTATATTTACATTGAACACCTGATCATGAAGAAAGATCATTCACGATCATTTACTTTTGTTTATGGGATCCCCAGCTTCATATCGTTGAGGCGAATCGCATGGGAGATCATTTTTTTAAAAATTTTCTCTCCCTTTCTTCTAGAAACTTTGAGTTACATAAATGCTGTGATGAACTAGTTACTGTCTTGGGACTAGTTCTCATTAACTTTACTATGCTCACATTGAATAATTAAACGTAAACAGAGGTACATGACTTGTTTTTTTTTTCCGGGTGCAATGGATCTTAAAGAAATATCTTCCTTCCTTCTTCCTTTCTTATTTAATTCTAATTAATGAATGAATTTATTTTTCTTCTTTTTCCCCAAATAGACCCTCAATTTTAATAAATATATTTAATCTAGTTTATTAGGAATCAATAATTATAATACCGTCACTATCACTTCTTTATAACACAGATCCAGATTAACAATCAAAATAATAATAACCTTTTACCATCACTTTTTTTCCCCATTTCCTCCTCTACCACATCTATACTTATCAGCTATTTCAATCAACAACTATAACACATCTGAACCTTCACTATCACATTTTCACTACACAGAATTCCACTGTCCACAGCTCAATCACTATATTAGAACTAATATTCACAACAACATATTTGAACTTTCACCATTTTTTTTTGAGAGAGAGGAATTTAGATAAAATGCAATTTAGAATTATTGATACTGCATTATTAATAATGATGAATGTATTAATATAACATGCACTTTTTAAAATCACGGAATAAGGTTGAAAATATTAAACCAGTTAAGTAATACATATTCCATAGAATCTTTAAATGTAAGAAATATTTATTAATGTAAATGTGAAACCTTCTTGCAGGAGAAACATTCCGGTGTGAATTCTTTATGAAGCATATTGTGAATAGTCAATTTCTCCTAGGAGACTCCTCAAGGAAATGAAGAGTCAAAGAAACGAGACCAGGCCCAGATTCTGAGTTGAATAAGTGATGAAGTATCACAGAGGACAAACATGGAAGAAGGCATACAAAATGGAGTTGGAAGGACAAAATGGCCGCCAAGATATAAAATGGCTTCCAGGGAAATTTCATCATCCACAATAGTTAAATGAGTGAGATAAAATGTTCATGGAAAGGAACTCTTTATACGTGCAACAAAACGGACAAAGAAGACAAACGATGAAATCTTCTACAAAATGTTTAGACACAACCTAAATACAGCTCCATAGAACCTCTGTGAGGAAAAGTTGTTCTGACAATGCTCCACTGCTATAAAAACAGTTCATAAATAGAAAATGTTTATTATAAATATAACTAAAACAGGTGTGAACTTGTGAGTTCTTGGTCTTAGGATTTCAGGGGTCCCATCACAGAATAATTGGAACTGAAGAGGAAGTAAACCCTCCGTCCTAGAGAGCACTGTTCAAAACTTGTATCTGGTGGTTCTAGACAGACTTGTAGGAAGACATTTCTTGAAGCTGCATACTGATTGGTGTGTCAGGATGTGACACACTGAATACATCTCCAGCTGGGAAAAGCATCTCCACCTCAGCTGAGTAATTGATATTGATGACCCTGTCATATTGTACAGAACCATAAAATATGATATCCATGTGACTCTAACCCTGCCATACTGTACAGTACCATATAATATAATATCCATGTGACTCTAACCCTGTCATATTGTACAGCACCATATAATATAATATCCATGTGACTCTAACCCTGTCATATTGTACAGTACTATAAAATATGATATCCATGTGACTCTAACCCTGCCATACTGTACAGTACCATATAATATAATATCCATGTGACTCTAACCCTGTCATATTGTACAGCACCATATAATATAATATCCATGTGACTCTAACCCTGTCATATTGTACAGTACTATAAAATATGATATCCATGTGACTCTAACCCTGCCATACTGTACAGTACCATATAATATAATATCCATGTAACTCTAACCCTGCCATACTGTACAGTACCATATAATATAATATCCATGTGACTCTAACCCTGTCATATTGTACAGCACCATATAATATAATATCCATGTGACTCTAACCCTGTCATATTGTACAGTACTATAAAATATGATATCCATGTGACTCTAACCCTGCCATACTGTACAGTACCATATAATATAATATCCATGTGACTCTAACCCTGTCATATTGTACAGTACCATATAATATAATATCCATGTGACTCTAACCCTGTCATATTGTACAGTACCATAAAATATGATATCCATGTGACTCTAACCCTGCCATACTGTACAGTACCATATAATATAATATCCATGTGACTCTAACCCTGTCATATTGTACAGTACCATATAATATAATATCCATGTGACTCTAACCCTGTCATATTGTACAGAACCATAAAATATGATATCCATGTGACTCTAACCCTGTCTTATTGTACAGTACCATATAATATAATATCCATGTGACTCTAACCCTGTCATATTGTACAGTACCATAAAATATGATATCCATGTGACTATAACCCTGTCATACTGTACAGTACCATATAATATAATATCCATGTGACTCTAACCCTGTCATATTGTACAGTACCATATAATATAATATCCATGTGACTCTAACCCTGTCATATTGTACAGTACCATAAAATATAATATCCATGTAACTCTAACCCTGCCTTATTGTACAGTACCATATAATATAATATCCATGTGACTCTAACCCTGTCATATTGTACAGTACCATAAAATATAATATCCATGTAACTCTAACCCTGCCTTATTGTACAGTACCATATAATATAATATCCATGTGACTCTAACCCTGCCTTATTGTACAGTACCATAAAATATAATATCCATGTGACTCTAACCCTGTCATATTGTACAGTACCATAAAATATAATATCCATGTGACTCTAACCCTGCCATACTGTACAGTACCATATAATATAATATCCATGTGACTCTAACCCTGTCATACTGTACAGTACCATAAAATATAATATCCATGGGACTCTAACCCTGTCATATTGTACAGTACCATAAAATATAATATCCATGTGACTCTAACCCTGTCATATTGTACAGTACCATATAATATCCATGGGACTCTAACCCTGTCATATTGTACAGTACAATAAAATATAATATCCATGTGACTCTAACCCTGTCATACTGTACAGTACCATATAATATAATATCCATGTGACTCTAACCCTGTCATATTGTACAGTACCATAAAATATAATATCCATGTGACTCTAACCCTGTCATACTGTACAGTACCATATAATATAATATCCATGTGACTCTAACCCTGCCATACTGTACAGTACCATATAATATAATATCCATGGGACTCTAACCCTGTCATATTGTACAGTACAATAAAATATAATATCCATGTGACTCTAACCCTGCCATACTGTACAGTACCATATAATATAATATCCATATAACTCTAACCCTGTCATATTGTACAGTACCATAAAATATAATATCCATGTGACTCTAACCCTGTCATATTGTACAGTACCATATAATATAATATCCATGTAACTCTAACCCTGTCATATTGTACAGTACCATAAAATATAATATCCATGGGACACTAACCCTGTCATATTGTACAGTACCATAAAATATAATATCCATGTGACTCTAACCCTGTCATATTGTACAGTCCCATAAAATATAATATCCATGGGACACTAACCCTGTCATATTGTACAGTACCATAAAATATAATATCCATGTAACTCTAACCCTGTCATATTATACAGTACCATATAATATAATATCCATGTGACTCTAACCCTGCCTTATTGTACAGTACAATAAAATATAATATCCATGTAACTCTAACCCTGTCATATTATACAGTACCATATACTATAATATCCATGTGACTCTAACCCTGCCTTATTGTACAGTACCATAAAATATAATATCCATGGGACTCTAACCCTGTCATATTGTACAGTACAATAAAATATAATATCTATGGGACCCTAACCCTGTCATATTGTACAGTATCATAAAATATAATGATGATAATGGCTTTAAACTTTGTGAAACTATGGTTGATTCATTGTAACAGCATTTAAACAATATTAAAACTTACACAATGAGTGAAATAATTCAATCCTCAAAGTTTCTTTTGTTTCCTGACCTTAATCTGTCACATGAGAGAGAGAATATGAAGTCAGGTTTTTGTGTTTTTCTTTTCAAAGTAAGTGAGCTCTGGGACTGGTCGTAAAATAGATTAGTTCCATCAAGTTTAGCTTTTGTATTCCTCTAAGATCCAGCAGCAAGCCCAGCTTCTTTAGATGGATATACTGTACTCAGGCATCAGCAATCTCCAATACATTTGTCTTTAGTGTTTCTTGAAGGTAGCAGATTACTGATGAATACTGACAAAGAAATAGTTTGACTCATTATTATGGTTTTAAATTGATCAATAAAAGCAGGCTCCAATCAACTAATGTTGAACACCTTGTGTGCATTTAAATCAATATACGGTGACATTTTTAATTTTTCTTTATTCATTATTTTAGCATCATATTTTTTCATTTTATTCACAAAATTATGTGTATATAAAAATAAATGTGTATGTGCATATACATGTCTTCCCATAGTCTTAAAGCTCCTGGTTATTCTTTGGTATACAGTTCTATGTGCAATAAGAAAAAAAAAAAGGATTTGTGCACTCCGTAACAGCCACTGGATGCAATCAAATAAAGTGCTTTAATAATCGAATGACAAATTGGACACGGTGTACAAAAACAGGGGAAAGACCTAACGCGTTTCGCGTGATAAACACGCTTAATAATAGGTGGTTCGCGTGATAAACACGCTCAATCAGTTCTATGTGGGCTTGAGCAGGGGACAAGCGTAAGTCACTAAACTCATTCAGATTTATTCCAGAACACCAGTGTATTTTTAAAATTGAATTGTTATATCTACATCAACAGTACTCTACACTGCTAAACTGAAAGATACAGAATAACACATTCTTACTAAATGTAGCTCCCACGTTTTATTGGACAATCAATTCTTCAGTGTCATTGTTTCCCCCTACTATAAATGGAACTCCAAAGTTCAGTAGAAAAGGGTAGCCTATGGCAATATCTCCAACAGTAAAGTTACTCAAAAAGCATCAAATGTTTAATTTGGATTCATATGTTAACAACAATCCCGATAATTATTATGTTTCAAAAATGTCCATTCTATCCCTGGTAGGAAATGGCCTGAACATTGAATGCTAATTTATAAAAGGAATATCAGAGCTTCACCTGAATTTTGTTCTCTTTTCATCAAACTTGTATGCAACCTGCTTTTGTAGAGCATCACACTGAAGGGTGTACTGCAGGTTAGGGTGGAGGTAAGATGAGGTGACTTGAGGTGAGATTTCATCCAACCAAAATATCTATACACTAAGCAAACTCGCAAGGTTTTTAGTGAATAGCCCCCTGAGTGTTCCTTGACTTCTCCTAGGACACCAGTGGTTCTGCTTGATTTAGCTATGTCACTGTCTTTATTATTCTGAAAATACAGGCTTTCTTGACTGTCACTGTTCTAATAATTTGTATGATTCCTCCCACTGCCATTATTAGTTTATCTGAACATTACATTTTTAGGAATAAAAAAGAAGTTTTGCTGGATGTCTTGTTAGAGGTTTCATTACATGCGATGGCTGAAAGGAACCATAGTTTAGGAAAAAATATGTCAACTTTCTGTCTGCTGTAAAACCTTATGATCATCCTTCACTGCTCTACATTTCTGGATTTCCTGTGGAATATTAGCCTATTAATATTATGTCAATCAAAAGAGCAATGTGTAGTTCTACATAGTTTGGAAGAAATATAAAACTATCCACACAGTAGTTAGATAATACAACTTCTACGTCTTATTCTTATGTTTCTTTTTTTTTATTTTATTTTTTACATTACTTTATAAATATCTATTTAAATGTGACTTGGGTGACAAATAGGTCAACAGGGTTTTGTGTGTGTCTTACCTTAAATTCTTAAATGAAATGTATTGTTATTGGAAATGTAAGACCCAAAGTTATTGTAATTTCTAAATCCATTTAAATTAATTAAAGGATGTTTAAAACCCTTTAATCTACTAACCCCAGTCTTCAGACCAGCACAAATCATATAATTCTAAACAGATACATGCATGAGTCCTTTTCATAGAAGAATTGTGTTGGGTGGGACCCTACTGTGCAGGGCATACAATTAAACCATTTTTCTTATTTTACCAAAGCCTTCACTCAAATTAAAAACAAAACAAAAAGATTGTGGATAGGTAAAACAGATCCCAGATTCTGATCCCAGTCATGTGATCTGTATTTTTGGAATAGTGGAGTATGTTTTTTTTTTTTTTTGTTGCTACATACAATATCTTAGGGATGCAAACTTTAACTCCACCCTAAAGGGGGCTATTCACTAAAAGGTGAATGGAGGTGAGAAGCACTTTTCATCTCACCAATTTAGCTATAGATTGTGCAGGTACAAACATGGTGAGTTTCCATTTCTAAGCAAACTCGCCAGGATTGTCCCTGAATAATGTATAGCTAAACTGGTGAGAATACATTTTCATGCCACATTAACTTACCTCAACTCACCTGCAACTCACCTTTTAGTGAATAGCTCCATGAGCATACAATTGCGGGCATAATATTACACATTCTCTGCTTTTCCCACATACTCTCGGAAACATGACTCTCTATAGGTATTCATAGGGACATCCAAGGTCCATTTGTGTATAACAGTTCAAATGCCTCCTCTTTGTGCATGTAAGACAGCCAGTTATCTGCAGGGACCAACATTGTCCTAGGTGGACATTTGCTGGAGTTTATGATGGATAATTTATTGATGTTCCATGAACCTTCACTGACCTTCCCAATGACACAAGTGACCAGTGGTGTATCTTGGTTTTGTGCTGCCCTAGGCAGACAAATTTTGGGCACCCCCCCTACCCACGATGCACACCCACGACATGACCCATAACCCACGTTGCACACCAAGGACATTACAAAGAAAAACGTGACCAGTGCGCTTCAACCAACACTACACACACTTATATTTACCCTTAGAACAAGTATGTATCTTGCAGTGTTGTACAAAGGGAATATGAAAAATAAAAGAATAAAACACACAATAGTGTAATATATCAAAGAAAAAGTGAAATAAAGTGAATGAATGGTGCCAAGTGGCCACTCACATTCGTCTGAGCAACTACTTGCTCAGGGATATCAGCATAAGGGAGCCCAGGGAAAGGGTTAATGATGTTCCGTTACTTCATCCATGAAGACTCCACAAAACACATGAGGAAGAAGGAAGGCAAGGATATTAATGAACACTGTTTAATATGTAATACAAATAAAACATAGAATTGTTACAGTTAAAATCTGAAGAGTCCTCAATTTCATTAAAAGCAGTAAAAATGGTAAAAATCCTTGAAAAAGAGTCCAGTGTTGCACATCCCTTGTTTCCTATAGCACACAACGCATTTCTCCTCTTTGGTGAGGCTTTTTCAAGTGTCCCAATAGGACACCAAGGACATGCCCCATCACCCTATTTGCATGCCTCTATCACCCCATTACATACACATTGCCAATATTATTTGCCCATAATATTCCCCAGCCAGTTTCCCCAATAATATGCAAGTATTTGCCATTTAATCAGCCCCTGCCAATTTGCCCAATATTATGCCAGTGTAATTTGCCATTAATATTCCCCAGGCAATTTGCCCAATAATATGCCAGTGTTATTCTGCCATTTACCGGTAATATGCCCCAGCCAATTTGCCCAATATTAAGCCAGTATTATTTGCCATTTAATATGCCCCTGCCAATTTGCCCAATAATATGTTAGTGTTATTTGTCATTAATAAGCCCCAGCCAATTTGCCCAATAATATGCCAGTGTTATTTACCTTTTAATATGCCCCTGCTAATTTGCCCAATAATATGCCAGTGTTATTTGCCATGTTATATCCCACAGCCAATTTGCCCAATAATATGCCAGTGTTATTTGCCATTTAATATGCCCCTTACAATTTGCCCAACAATATGCCAGTGTTATTTGCCATTTAATATGCCCCTGCTAATTTGCCCAATAATATGCCAGTGTTATTTGCCATTTTATATCCCGCAGCCAATTTGCCCAATAATATGCCAGTGTTATTTGTCATTTAATATGCCCCTGCCAATTTGCACAATAATATGCCAGTGTTATTTGCCATTTAATATGCTCCTGCCAATTTGCCCAATAATATGCCAGTGTTATTTGCCATTTAATGTGCCCAGCCAATTTGCCCAATAATATGCCAGTGTTATTTGCCATTTAATGTGCCCCTGCTAATTTGCCCAATAATATGCCAGTGTGATTTGCCATTTAATGTGCCCAGCCAATTTGCCCAATAATATGCCAGTGTTATTTGCCATTTAATGTGCCCCTGCCAATTTGCCCAATAATATGCCAGTGTTATTTGCCATTTAATGTGCCCCTGCTAATTTGCCCAATAATATGCCAGTGTTATTTGCCATTTAATGTGCCCAGCCAATTTGCCCAATAATATGCCAGTGTGATTTGCCATTTAATGTGCCCAGCTAATTTGCCCAATATGCCAGTGTGATTTGCCATTTAATGTGCCCAGCTAATTTGCCCAATAATATGCCAGTGTGATTTGCCATTTAATGTGCCCAGCTAATTTGCCCAATATGCCAGTGTGATTTGCCATTTAATGTGCCCAGCTAATTTGCCCAATAATATGCCAGTGTGATTTGCCATTTAATGTGCCCAGCCAATTTGCCCAATAATATGCCAGTGTTATTTGCCATTTAATGTGCCCCTGCCAATTTGCCCAATAATATGCCAGTGTTATTTGCCATTTAATGTGCCCCTGCTAATTTGCCCAATAATATGCCAGTGTTATTTGCCATTTAATGTGCCCAGCCAATTTGCCCAATAATATGCCAGTGTGATTTGCCATTTAATGTGCCCAGCTAATTTGCCCAATATGCCAGTGTGATTTGCCATTTAATGTGCCCAGCTAATTTGCCCAATAATATGCCAGTGTGATTTGCCATTTAATGTGCCCAGCTAATTTGCCCAATATGCCAGTGTGATTTGCCATTTAATGTGCCCAGCTAATTTGCCCAATATGCCAGAGTGATTTGCCATTTAATAAGCCCCTGCTAATGGCCCAATCCCCCCCATCTACCCAGCACTTACCTTTCCCTGGTGGCTAGTGGCAGGCAGCATGGAGTCCTCCATGCTGCCTGTTCGGCTCCCCGGCGGTTGTGCTGACAGGAAGTGCCGACAGTCACGTGACGGGCGCGCTGACGTCATACGCGCGCCCGTCACATGACTGTCGGCACTTCCGTGTCAGACTGCACCGGGAGCAAAACAGGCAGCACGGAGGTTTCTCTGTGCTGCCTGTTCGCCTCCCCATGCAGCCTGGCAGGCAGATCAATGGTGAGGGGGGATCTTCTGATCCCCTTTCACCTCCGTCTCTGCCTGCAAGCGCGGCCTTTTTTTATTTTTTTTTTACATTTTTTTTTTCAGTGCTGGGGGGCGGCAAAATTTGCTGCCCTAGGCATCCGCCTAGGATGCCTCGCGGTAAATACAGCACTGCAAGTGACATTGCATGAACACTTTGCCTATCCCTATATATAATTTGACCTTTAATACCTCAGTTGGGACAAACAACATAGCTATTTTTGGGGATGGTCTAGGGTTCAGTCACATTCAGTTTTGTTATGGGACTTTTTAAAACTCTATTGAGGCTATTTTTCATTACCTTGGAAACCTCAACCTTGTTTCCAGCTGACAATGAATACGTTTGTAGTTTTTTTTTTGTTTGTTTACTGCTTGCATTATATGCCAGAGGTTGTCTGTCCATTTGAATACAGCATGGATGTAGTACTTTGTGACTAGTAAAGTTATCTATTTGGTTGAGCAAAGCACAGTCTAATCACATTTAGCATGAGATAAATTTGCACTGACTTTCACTTTCCACACAGTCTGTATATTTTCTTTGGCTGATGTTCTTTGAATTGAATGTAAAGTTGGGTGCATGTCAAACACATTAACCACAGGGCCAAAACACTCATCTCTCTCTTCAACCCATTGCAGCTCTGTGTAATCTGCCTTGAAGGCATCCTTTTTCCTGTGTTGTGGACATTAAAACATGACTGTAATTCAGGCTTAGTCATTTCATGTTAAGAATAAATGCTATTGCCTCTTTGCAGAATGTAAATCCTTTTCCCCCCTAAGTGATAAGTCTGTATAATATTTCTTAACCCTGATCAGAATCGCACATGCTAAATGCTATAGTGAAGGCAGGAAATATCAACATAGAGTCTCTGTAATGCACTGCACTATGCTTCAATGTGTATTTTATTTTATGTCTGGAGAGCTGCTGAGAGGACAGAACACTGTATAACTGCTAGATATATATGTAACAGTTTCTACATTGACAACAGAAAATCCACTGACAAGAGCCTAGCCCTGGTATTTGGGTGGGAGAGGGCAGATGCTAGAGGACTTGGGTGGCAATTACACCCTCAGGTCCTTAGCATTAAATCAACATGTTTGTAGGAAAAAAATTGTGTTTTTTTTTGCGTTCCCCCTTGCCAATTGTAATAACTTGCAGTATCAAATCTTTAATTTTTGCTGGTCTTAACCATCCAGCATTGAATCTATCCCATTGTTTGTTACAATTTGAAACCATTCTAATTCATATATTGACAAACTTACGTATGCATCACTGGGTACGTTTCGTACTTGTGCTGTTTAAATGCATTTTCATTAAAATCTGGTATTTCATAATTAAAGGTTATGTTTGATTGTATTTCTGTTTCGGACTAGGGTTATTTTTCCTTTTTGTTATTTAATATTGTCAGGTTATTCCCATTTAACCATGTCCAATGTTGCAGAGTTTTTTTTTTTTCTTTGTGTAAACTTAGATCTTACTACATTTTATTTAGCAGTGGAATAAGCAGTAAGAAAGCCAATAAAGCAGAATATTTTCTTTAAACAGTACTGGTGTTTTTTTTCAAATTTTACACAAATTTTAAATGCAGATTGAAAAAATAAAAAAAAATTGGCCTGTCAACAACGTCAATCAATCACTAACAGAAGAAGTGTCACAGTGAACAGATGGAATGACTGTGTATGCAGCTAAACATCGCATACTTGAAAGGCATGAAGTTAACAGAAGGAATGTTGGAAATTATAACATTTGATTGCAGCAGGGAATGTAATATATCCACACATCTATAAAGCATAAGTCATTAAGTAGTCTTGCTCATATAATGTGAACAGAGTCACAGCGGTCTATTCACTAAAAGGTGAACTGAGGTGAGATGAGGTGAGTTGCAGGTAAGATGAGGTCAGATGAATATTTCATCTCATCAGTTTAGCTATACATTGTGCAGGGACAAACCTGGTGAGTTTGCTCAGTGTGGGAAATCCAACAGGTTTGTCTTTGCATAATATAATACTGTTACATAATGTATAGTTCAATTGGTCAGATAAAATGTGCATTTCCCCTCAACTCAACTCATCTCAACTCACCTTTCAGTGAATAGCCCTCAGAGAGGTTTATTTATTAAAAGATGAGAACAGTGCAAGGAGGTCGATTTGGGAAGTCAATTTTTTACTTTAAAAGCCGACCTCCCAAGTCAACCTTCTCACAATATTCACTAAAGTAAACTCGACCTCCCATCTCCTCCCACCTCACCAAAGTATCTCCCATCTCGAATTGCTATTCACTCAAATCCAAAGTGTCCAAAATTTTAAAATTGGGAGCAGAACCATAAGCGACCTAGGATAAACTACCAAACCCCTACACGACCCAAAGGTTGGGGGGGGGGGGCGCATTGGCCTCTCCGATATTGAACGTTACTATAAATCAATGCATTTGTCTAAGATTGTGGATTGGTCATGTCCCTCCCCGAAACTTTGGATTTCTCTTGAACAGCAGGGCCTACACACCCCTATACCTCTGTCAGCCTGGGTCACAAATGCTCAACTGAAACCTGCTCAGACACAACATCCCATTGTGTCTCCAACCCTTAGGGTCTAGAGGCATAGCCTTAACCCACCTGGTCTTATGAATTCCACTTCTTTACTTCAATCACTCCTTAGCAATAATGACTTTCTCCTGGGCCTGACTAACTCCTTTTTTCGAGACCTATTTCGCACCCCGGTCCCATACCCTAGACTAGGCCACATTATAGAAGACGCAACCATATGACCCATCTCTCAAATAGCACCAACCTAACCACCAACGCCTGGTCATGCATATAAATATACACAATTATCCTATTTTGACGCTGAATTAACTACTTGACACACATTACCATTGGTATGATCATGTGTTTATTTCCCTGACCCTATGATCATTTGTTTATATCCCTGACCCTATGATCATGTGTTTATATCCCTGGCCCTATGATCATGTGTTTATATCCCTGACCCTATGATCATGTGTTTATATCCCTGACCCTATGATCATGTGTTTATATCCCTGACCCTATGATCATGTGTTTATATCCCTGACCCTATGATCATGTGTTTATATCCCTGACCCTATGATCATGTGTTTATATCCCTGGCCTTATGATCATTTGTTTATATCCCTGACCCTATGATCATGTGTTTATATCCCTGGCCCTATGATCATTTGTTTATATCCCTGACCCTATGATCATTTGTTTATATCCCTGGCCCTATGATCATGTGTTTATATCCCTGACCCTATGATCATTTGTTTATATCCCTGGCCCTATGATCATTTGTTTATATCCCTGATGCTATGATCATGTGTTTATATCCCTGACCCTATGATCATTTGTTTATATCCCTGACCCTATGATCATGTGTTTATATCCCTGACCCTATGATCATTTGTTTATATCCCTGGCCCTATGATCATTTGTTTATATCCCTGACCCTATGATCATGTGTTTATATCCCTGACCCTATGATCATTTGTTTATATCCCTGACCCTATGATCATGTGTTTATATCCCTGGCCCTATGATCATTTGTTTATATCCCTGACCCTATGATCATTTGTTTATATCCCTGGCCCTATGATCATGTGTTTATATCCCTGACCCTATGATCATGTGTTTATATCCCTGACCCTATGATCATTTGTTTATATCCCTGACCCTATGATCATTTGTTTATATCCATGACCCTATGATCATGTGTTTATATCCCTGACCCTATGATCAATTGTTTATATCCCTGGCCCTATGATCATTTGTTTATATCCCTGACCCTATGATCATTTGTTTATATCCCTGACCCTATGATCATTTGTTTATATCCCTGACCCTATGATCATTTGTTTATATCCATGACCATGTGATCATGTGTTTATATCCCTGACCCTATGATCATGTGTTTATATCCCTGACCCTATGATCATGAGTTTATATCCCTGACCCTATGATCATGTGTTTATATCCCTGACCCTATGATCATTTGTTTATATCCCTGGCCCTATGATCATGTGTTTATATCCCTGACCCTACGTTCATTTGTTTATATCCCTGGCCCTATGATCATGTGTTTATATCCCTGACCCTATGTTCATTTGTTTATATCCCTGACCCTATGATCATGTGTTTATATCCCTGGCCCTATGATCATTTGTTTATATCCCTGACCCTATGATCATTTGTTTATATCCCTGGCCCTATGATCATTTGTTTATATCCATGACCCTATGATCATGTGTTTATATCCCTGACCCTATGATCATGTGTTTATATCCCTGACCCTATGATCATTTGTTTATATCCCTGACCCTATGATCATGTGTTTATATCCCTGACCCTATGATAATTTGTTTATATCCCTGACCCTATGATCATGTGTTTATATCCCTGGCCCTATGATCATTTGTTTATATCCCTGACCCTATGATCATTTGTTTATATCCCTGACCCTATGATCATGTGTTTATATCCCTGACCCTATGATCATGTGTTTATATCCCTGACCCTATGATCATGTGTTTATATCCCTGGCCCTATGATCATGTGTTTATATCCCTGGCCCTATGATCATGTGTTTATATCCCTGACCCTATGATCATTTGTTTATATCCCTGACCCTATGATCATGTGTTTATATCCCTGACCCTATGATCATTTGTTTATATCCCTGGCCCTATGATCATGTGTTTATATCCCTGGCCCTATGATCATGTGTTTATATCCCTGACCCTATGATCATGTGTTTATATCCCTGACCCTATGATCATGTGTTTATATCCCTGACCCTATGATCATGTGTTTATATCCCTGGCCCTATGATCATGTGTTTATATCCCTGACCCTATGATCATGTGTTTATATCCCTGACCATGTGATCATTTGTTTATATCCCTGGCCCTATGATCATTTGTTTATATCCCTGGCCCTATGATCATGTGTTTATATCCCTGGCCCTATGATCATGTGTTTATATCCCTGACCCTATGATCATGTGTTTATATCCCTGGCCCTATGATCATTTATTTTTACCTCTTTTTGAAATTACCGCTTAGTGTTGTGGTGGCATGACACACTGTTATCAATGCTTTCTCCTGTACAACAGTTGTCTTTTGATATGTTAATGAGGGCACAACTTCAATGACCTCACAAGCCATTCAATATCTCTGTTGAATGAACAATCGGAATTCAGTCTCTTCCTGCCTTGCCTGCCTCCTGGTTGCATGGGGCAATCTGTGATCTGTGATGGGTTATAATGGGTCTTTTGGTTGAAACAGGATTAAGGTTAGTCTTGGGAGAATGTGGTATTGTGTGTTGGACTGTCACTAATTATTTTATGGTACTGTGTTTTTGGTGTTACACCACAGATGTCTTTTTAGCCTCTCTATAATTCATTGTTTTGATCTCTCAGTAAATGATTGTACAGTCAAAGTATGTGTGTAGTATACATGATTTTACAGTCAAAGTATGTGTGTAGTATAAATGATTGTATAGTCAGAGTATGTGTGTAGTATACATGATTGTACAGTCAGAGTATGTGTGTAGTATCTAAGAATCTAAATAGCTTAGTGCCTCCATGATTTCTTTTTCATTCCCCACACACACTTGCACAGTTTCACATGGTTAGATAGCTCATTTACCCAGTGCTCCAATTTCAGAACCTGCTTAAACTCCAGGGTCACAGCTTTGATTCCCAGCCCAGTCAACAAAGCCCTTCTTCTCTCTAAGGTCTATAAAATGAGTGCCATGAACATCTATCCTCAGGTGAAGATTTAGTTAACAGAAAACATTTTAGTTCCCTCGGGATGAACACAAGATGGACTTTATTGACCGTAGTGATTGTAATAAATATATATATGTGAGTGAGAATGAGGAACACGTTTTCTTATTATCTTTCCTTACCCGATCACCCAGATACACTGCATATTCTATATCTATTATTGTCGCTCAGTAATCAGCATGCTTTATTGTTCTTAGACATTAACAAACTGTGAAGAATTCTATGCGGAAGAGCATAACATTTCTGTGTGTAACAATGATTTACACAATCAGAAGGAATACACAGCGGCAGAGGTAATGTCGCTTGTGCTGGAATTGATGCACCGTAAGAATGCGCTGTTAAAATGAATTACATTGTTGCTTTACTGGTCAGTGTGAAGCAGTGTAGTAATATAGTATTCTGGGAGAGCATTGCTTTGGCTCGGAACATTGTAAACTAACGTGAAAGAGAAATATATTGCCATATAGTCTGTGGCTATAAAGGGCATGTTGTATTCCCTGAACACAGAGATAGCATAAATACCTGCATTGCAGTACTGCACAATGGAGAAATTATAAATCAAGCTCATTATAACACTGTAAAAATGTAATTAAATTGATTTTCCTTTCCTGAAATGTGTGATTTCGGTCACCTTCAGCTTTCCTCGCCCCACTTTCTTTCCCTGTAGTATATTCTCAAATTTTGCCTTAAAAGGAAAAACACTGGTTCTGACCTGACAAGACCTTTACTATTTACATAACATTTTTCCTATTTACATAACATTTTTTGATGCACTAAATGATATTGGGAAATGAAAGGTGGAAAACAGTAAAAGTTGTATATGTTGGAGGTTTAATTTCATTTATTTTTTGGGGATTTCACAAGCTAATACAGTTTAACTGGACATACAGAAATATAGAATGTGTCGGCAGATAAAAACCATTCGCCCCATTGAGTTTGGCCAATTTCTGCCTAATTGAAAATAATTCAATGTAAAAAATCAGAATACCTTAATTAGTCCCTGGCCTTATCTTATATTTAGGATAGCCTTATGCCTGTCTGATGCATGGTTAAACTCCTCACTGTATTAACCTCTACCACCTCTGCTAAAAGGCTATTTCATGTATCCACTACCCTCTCAGTAAACTAATACTCCCTGATATTATATTTAAATATTTGCACCTCTAATTTAAGACTATTTCCTCTTGTTGTAGTAGTTTTGCTTCTTTTAACTATCCTCTCCTCCTTTACTTATAGAAACATACACTGATCCAGGATAATATCACACTTCTGACTTCAATATTGTATGGGAAGTCATTTCATACGTATCTGTGAAAGACAGCCTTTATAGAGATTAACCATTGAAATACATGTCATCTGCAAAAGTAGCATTTAAGTAGATATCACTTAAAAAGGACACTTAACTTTTTTTTGACTCAGCATTTCAAAAAAGTCAACTTATTTATTTGGGTGGAAATGTAGTTCCCATTCTTCTGCTTTCGTTTTAAAACTGCCACTACGAATGGACAGTTCAGGCATCATACAGAATTGAATTTCCGACACAGGTTCTGTCAGAAATGTAATTCAGATTCCACATTCGGCCCCTTGGTTCATTTGTGTCAGCTAAGGGATCAAGAACGAAAGCAGGAGGGGTTTGGGACTCTGTGAATTAAATAAAGTATAAAGGAAGTCAGCCCCCCCCCCACCCCGAAAAAAATTGTTGTCTGTTGACTGCATAGGCTTGGGCAATATAATCAACATTTGATGGTTCAGTTTGCAACTGTACCTATAGAGTATGCTACATTGCTTAGCCACTAGAGGTCTGTATTCACAATTGTAAGGAAAAAAGGACTGGTTTATAAAACTTTATAGCTATAAATTAATCAATATACTATACAGCTTTGAAACTGCAGTTTAGCACGTTAATACTGTTCAATAATCTACCTCATAAGTTTTACAACCAAGACAACCAAAATCAAGTATTAGCATTATTACTATGTGGAATAAGGGGCTTAGTCATTCAATGCCTAGCATAGTAGCTCTCTGTAACAAAGAGCAATCACTAGTGTAAGTTTTTTTTTATAATCAAGTAATTTCAATATAAATTAATTTGGCCCAAAGCCTACACATACATTGATGTGGAATTCTCATTTATAGAAAAACTGAGAGTCAGTAATGCTGCCTCCATATTGCCATGTAAATAATTGCATTACAACAGTGATACTGATATAACTGTTCATCATAAGTTCCAGAATTGGTTTGACTCATAGCTTACAGCAGATCAGCAGACAAAGTGAAGGTATCGCCTATCATTAGCTGTGCCATTCATATTATACAAGTATCAGCTATATCTTACACACCGCATTCAAAAGCTTTGATGCCAGAAATCAAATGTACATTATGTGTTAACCCACAGCAAAAAAAATAAATAAATCCTGGCATGGGGCCCCCCACCGCCTCCCATCAAATTGGGGGGGGGGGGGGGCACAGCTGCCAAAGTGTCCCTTGGCCTCATAAATGTAACTTAGGCCGGTCATGCTGACCATGTTATATAGGCCAGGGACTGGTGATATGTTTGCCTCTCAAATAAATATTACCCCCCAGGACCATAGGACACTAAATAAGTAAATAAGAGTCACCTCTGGCACAATGCTCCATATCCATTAAAATATACAACTGAGGCGCCCGGGGACCAGGTGCTGGTGCAATGCCCCATGTTCCATAAATAATAATATATCTGGTACCAGGAGGTGGTGACATACCCCATGTCCCTAAAATAATTAAATGCAGTCTGCCTGGGACCAGAGGCCAGAAAGAGGCCCCTGGTCCTTAAAATTATTAAATTAGTATAGCCTCTGGGGCCAGAGATGGCCAAAATACCCCTGGCCACATACAATAAATGAAATAAATACAAATCAAAATGTACATTTAACATACCTACCCATCCCCTCCTGTACCCTCTACATTGCCCAGGTGGGGGGTTATGAACCAATAAAATGCAAAACCTGCAAAAAATACACACTTAGAGAGGCATGAGGATGGGAATCGAAAATCCCTCCCCACCACCCTGGCATGCAAAGGGTGCCATGTAAAGAGAATTAAATCTGTAAATAATACCTACTGATGATCAGTGTGAAGGAGCTAAGCGATCACCAATAATTTATGGAAGAAACGTAAGTATACTTTTAAATATTTAATAAACTATTTTAGATCTCCATTTTCACATTTGATTAAAGGGTACTGCCCACATGTTTTTAATACTTGGAAAATAACTCTTTCCCCAAAATAAGATGGTATGTCCCTTTAAGATGTCTTGGTTGTATGTCCCCATAGCCGTCTGAAGTATGGGCAATATGGGCAGTAAACATCATCTGGTTGATATAAAAAAAATAATCAGTTGTGTTGTCAATTATAGCAGCTAAATGGATCGCTGCATAAGAATGTAAAATTAGTGTGAAATTAATATGAAATAAAAGTTTCATTAGTTAATGTAAAAATTACTACAGCATTTTAATGTTAATCTAGCCTCGAGATATGAAAAAACATAGTTATTGGATGAGAAATTAGCCTCTGGGGTGATTGAATGTCAATGTTTAGGTTTCAGCAAAAATATATATATATTTCTGCACAATTTTGATTAAATTGAGTTCACACATTAGCATTTTTTTTTGCCAGAAGCCTGTTTTTGTAATTTGTAATTTGTAATGTGCTTTACATATCATTATTTTTTTTGTCATACTAAATTAATTCTAAATGAGTATTGATACATTTTTAAAATATGTTACTTCTATTTTTCCATTTCTATTGCCAAAAGCACCATTTGCACATATTCTAAAAAACAGAAATTCTATGCCAAAGTACTGGTACTTGTTTCACATAGATCTATACATATGATGAACAAGCTACTCCATATGTAGATGTGATGTAGCTTACCTGATGCCATCACTAACAGCAATACTCAATTAAACGTTTTGCTTGTAGACATATTAGCCATTTAGCAAAATAAGCATGTTCTTAGAGCACAAAGGTAAGGGGCAGTGGGGTATTTAGGTTTTGTGTTGCCTAAGCACAACTAAATTCAAGCACCTCCCCCAACTCCCATCCACCCACATTGTATACCCAAGACATGCCCCAGCACTATAATTGTAGAACCAGGACATACCCCAGCATCCCACAACATGCCCCATCACCCACATTGCACACCCAGAACGTACCCCATCACTCACATTGCACACCAAGGACATACCCCATCACCCACACGGCACACCCAACACATGCCCCAGTACCCACATTGCAGATACAGGACTTACCCCATCACTCACACGACACACCCAAGACATGCTACAGTACCCACATTGCAGACAGAGGACTTACCCCAGCACCCCATTTGCACACCCAGGACATGCCCAATCACCAACATTGGACACCCAGAATATCACCCACATTGCAAACCCATGACTTACCCCAGAAACCCAAGACATGCCCCAACAGCCACATTGCAGGCCCAGGACATGCCCATCACTCAAATTGCACACCCAGGACATCCCTCACTGCACACATTGGAAACCCAGGACATGAACCCATTCTTTTTCTTTTTCTTAGTTAGTGTGAGGCCCAGAGCCCCCAGCTTACCCTGTGCCAGGGGTCTGTCTCCAGGGCTGCATCCTCTGGTCCTGTGTCCTCTCGCAGTGTGATCGTGAGGCCGCAAGGTAGGTTGCATCTCCAGCCCAGCTTTTCGGGCAGGAGGCTAGTGCGACTTCACATGGGAGGTCCTACAGGACCAGGTGGGGGGGAGGGGAGGGTGGAGTTCCTTCCACCTCCTCCTCTGTGTAGCCTATGGAGGGTGCAGAGATTCGATGCTAGGGGCCGGGTCTTTGGGTAGGCAGTTCCTATATAAACCCCCTGCTGGTATCATTCCCTGGTTGCTTGTTAAGCTCCATGGTGCGACTTTAGTTCCCTGCATTTTGTCTATAGTTATGGTCTTCCTGATTTTGAGGAAGTCGCGCGACTTCAATAAAGTAAAAAAAAAAATGCAACCAGAGTTTTCTTCTTCCATGCAGGAGGTTAGACTTCACAAAGGAAACGACAGAAGAGCAAGCAACAAGGAGGTAAGTACTGGGGAATGGGGGGAGGAGGGTGGAATAAAACAAGCAAAATCCTGGCATATTAAATGGCTAAATCCTGGCATATTGAGGGGCTAAATCCTGGAACACTGAATGGCTAAATCCTGGCATATTGAGGGGCTAAATCCTGGCATATTGAATGGCTAAATCCTGGCATATTGAAAGGCTAAATCCTGGCATATTGAATGGGTAAATCCTGGCATATTGAGGGGCTAAATCCTGGCATATTAAATGGCTAAATCCTGGCATATTGAATGGCTAAATCCTGGCATATTGAAAGGCTAAATCCTGGCATATTGAATGTGTAAATCCTGGCATATTGAGGGGCTAAATACTGGCATATTAAATGGCTAAATCCTGGCATATTGAAGGGCTAAATCCTAGCATATTAAATGGCTAAATCCTGGCATATTGAGGGGCTAAATCCTGGAATATTGAATGGCTAAATCCTGGCATACTGAGTGGCTAAATCCTGACATATTGAGTGGCTAAATTCTGGCATATTAAATGGCTAAATCCTGGCATATTGAGGGGCTAAATCCTGGCATTTTGAGGGGCTAAATCCTGGCATATTAAATGGCTAAATACTGGCATATTGAGTAGTTTTCTTGTTTTACTCCTCTAAAAACTAGGTGCGTCTTATGGTCAGGTGCGTCTTATGGAGCGAAAAATACTTAATAATTATAAGGTCAGTTGATGGGGCCAGAAAACAGAGTAATTCTATGCCTTGTGGCTCTCACGCCATCTGGGTTTGTGTGGTTCAACATGTCACAAAGGGTGCTGGAGGCTTCCCTACTGTACAGTGCTGCAAGAACGAGTGCTTTACCCTAAGTGTAATATTTTAGCACGTGTGTTTTTACTGAATCTAGTATGAGATCCTTTTTTAAATTTTGGAAGTGATTACATGGAATGGGTAAAATTATCTTCAGTAGAGAACAAATTAATAGTTTGCAGAGACAGAATAATGTCATATTTTTGCCTACACAGAAGTTTGTTTGTTTCTTTCAACTATCTTGATACTTTAGAACATAATAAGCTATTACTACCTGTGTTGTAGCATTTGTCCTTTGCTATTTAAACTATTGCATTGATTGATGGTGCTTTTTTGCTGTCGCTACACTGAATAACCTGCTATCAAAAACTTTTTTCTCATTTTGTTGTCCATTCACAGATGTACTTTATATTTATGAGAAAAAACATGGTTGTCAAACAGGCTGTAAAATATCACACATGAATTCACATCGGACAGTCTGTAACACAGCTGATCACAGAACAGAAGAGTTATGTACAAAAGGTGTCACATAACAAGGATATAATGAAGGGAAGTATATTAGTAACCTGCGCAAGATTTTTCCAATAGGTAAACAGTGCCTTCATTTACTGTTTACTTTTTTGCTAAACTGCTACATAATGCTTAGTGGGTTTTAATAAAAAATTAAAAAAAATAATAACGTTATTATGGGAAATGATGAACCATCCAATTTCAATATTAAAGAAAAACCAAATATATTACCATTTTTGTAACAATGGCAAAAATATTCACTAGCACTAGACACAATCAGGGATTGAGTGTCAGAACAAGGACTCCAGTGTCCATGATAAGGTCTGTGGAAGGTCCACAGAACCTCATTAAACTGACCATCAAAAAGTCCAGTAAATGTCCACCATGAACAATGTTAGCTTCTACACCTCAATACAACAATACACGTATGGACCGTCAGTTAATTTGAGAGACTGATATTTGCCCTTTCTCTCCTAGTTGCTAGGACACAAACCTTGATAGTGCTGTTCTGTATGGTAAGTTTCGCTGGTGCCGGAGAGTCACAAATGAAACTACTGGAGACACTGGAATAGATATTCGTATTTGCTACACTTCTGTTACTCTAAGGGCAGAAAGATCATTGAGAAATGGGAAAGTGCGTTTAAGATGTCCACTGATGTTAATTTAATATGTATATGTAACCTTCTTCTCCTCCTGGCATGAGGGGGTCCCATTGATACTTTCTCTCAGTTCCTTTTGTGGCAACAGTGCATTCCTCAGGAGATAGCTAAGGATGGAATAATTTTAGCAGCATATAGTAACAGTTACATGTTGAACAGCAATAACACATCAACAGAACAGTCTTAATGTACCCACCCTTGCCCAAAAATGTGGCCACATATATATATATATATATATATATTTATAGTGACTCCTATATTTGTTTCTAATTTGAGTGCTCCCATGAATTTTTATATATATATATGTGCTTGACCAAGGGCAGTGGGTCTGCCCCAAACGTTGCCGTGATTAAATTGGTTTAAACAGTATTTCAAGTCCCCTGAGTGCGTTCATTCGTTTTGGAGGAGTTTTATGTGAGACAGACCAGCACCCTGGGTACCTGGATATCGTGACAATATAACAGCGGAGTGCTTATACAAGATGGGGTAATATAGATATATATATATATATATATAAAATCACCCTCTATGTTGCCCGTCATTACATACTCATAAGGCTGTGATAATTATTTATTGACTTGTATCTATCAATCTATCAATTTATTGAACTTTGCCCCAGGATGAAGGAGAGAGAGCCCTACACTTGGTTGAATAGTTCCAGATGCCAGAACACTACCATATGTTATAATTCATAGGGGGTATTATTGGTATGAATAATTTCCTATCTTACTCGGAGCGTCATAAAGAGTAAAAAAAAAAAAAAAAAAAGGGGGAGAGTAAGGGACAGTAAGAATTCTTGTCTTTGAAACATTTGACCTTTAAAAAATATCACTATGTACATTTAAAATATTGATATAAGCCCCAATGTTGGAAGCACCAGTGTCGTTTGTCTTCTGTGACCTTTAATTATAGATGAATAATAACTTTATCTTTCATTAATAACCCCAAATTAGTGGAACATTTTTTTCTACACTGACAATCTTCTACATTTTTAATAAAGCACAAGATTGGTGGTGATAAAAACTGAATATTGCAAAAAGCTCACACCAACCTTTCCGATAGAACTTGTCACCCGTCACTAAGGCAGATCATACAATGCTGGGAATATTTAACATTCAATAAGAATATCTGCTACAATGTTTCAATGTTTAGGAGCTATATGATTATTTAGTAGCCGAAACCAATCTTAAATATGTATAAGAAGAATTAGCATATACTTAGTTGAATATTAGATTTTTTCGTCTATTCGGACGAAAATGTTATTTATTTTGTCCAAAATGAGTTTTGTCCATTGCTGCATTCGTTTCAGACGAAATTTGTTCATTGCTTTTGTTTTGTTATTTTCATTCGTACGAATGGAAAATAATTCACCTATTGGAGAATTCAGTTGAAATCATCCAAATTTCATCCCCTACCTTATGCTATTGAGTTGTCGAAACATAGGTGAAATGTTCATTTATATGAATTGAATAACAAAATGAATGCAACAATGGACGAAAATGACCTCACTTCAATAGTATAAGGTAGGAGAATTTGGTTGAAAGAGTCGAAATCATCTGAATTTCATCCCTTACCTATGCTATTGAGCTGTCGAAATTTGGCTCTAAGTGGTTGGGGAATTCGGATATAGAAGCTTATGGACATCATTTTGTTGAAATCAAAAACATAGAAACATAGAAAATAGAATTTTAGTGGTGTAGATGTAAACCCAAAAGTGTGATAATAATATTAATAAAAGTGCATAAAAAATATTTAATATGTTGCATGTAAAAAAATAACAGTAAATGGGTTTGTCTGTTTTTTTCCCTTTCACTTGACATTCAGTATGTGAAGTACAGTGAGTGAATTGGAGGCAAAGTCAGTGTATAATTTATAAGCATCTAACATATAACATAGATTGTATTACTAAGTATTTTGATCATTATGGATGTGAAATTTAAACTTTTAAAAAAATATATATTACACGTTAAAAATGTTTATAAATTTCACATCCATAAATATCAAAATGCTTAGTAATACATTATACAAGATTGACAAAATACAGACAGACATACAGTAGATAGATTTTTTTTTAAAATCAAACTGAAAGCAATTCAACTACAGTCGAAATTGAGTCAAAATGTAATCTGTTGGGTCTACTGTCTAAAATTCGAATCTGGAGGTCGACCTCCAAATTCGAATTTTAGTGAAATAGATCCACTTTAGTTACATAAGCAACTGACTTCGACATGTGTCGAAATTAATCCGAATGGACGAATTCCACAGAGCAGACAGTCGTTATACATTTAGGACCAGTTTTTTTCTGCATAGCATAATGTTATGCAGAATAAAAACTAAATGAATACTGAATGTCTGATTACTCTGTTCTGTGAAATTTGACAGTTAGGTCATTTCGGCTTAATTAATTCAGATATCCAGTGGTCTTCTCACTATAAAATGTTCATGTTCAGACCCCACCTCTAGGCTGCAGAATAGTTTTCAGGCCCACAAACTTTGGCAAACTATGACCAGCACCTTTAAAGTGTGCAGCCATAGCGTTAAATTACTCTTTATCAATGCCTATAATTAATTCTATGTGGTGTATGGCACTTATATGATCTCTGAATAACTTTGTACAGCATCCAATTTAAAACTTTGGAGGACAGGCAAGCTAACATGTATTACACATATTGTGAAAAGTGTAATTAGCGTAAACAGGCATTTTTTATTCAATGCATGCTGCTAACACAGTAAATGGGTGAATTAAAATCAGTACCACACCTGTTAAAAAAAGCATTAGAAACACTGTATTGTCACGTAATTACAGCATAGACAGTGATTCAGTGAGATATGGTAAAAAATAATGGGGGAAAAATTATTAATTTTTGCCTGTTAATTTACCACGTCCTTTACATTGAAAACAAAATATTGAAGATCCATAAAAAATATCCTCAGGTGTGAAGGAAAAAGCGTTTATTGGTGAATGGGAATCAATACTAAATAACATGTTCCATGGAACATGTTAGCTTGTCTGTGCTCAAAGATTTAAACTGAATGCTTTACAAAGTCATTAAAGATCATATGAGTCAACAGAAATCTTCTATACACAATATAAAACAATTATAGGCATTATATGTATATAGTAGGCTATGTTACACAATATTTAAAGGATCATGTGATTAATGATGTCATGCATAGCTTGACAACGGCGCCCTAGACTATCCAAATCAGTGGGGTTCTGAATAGTGTTGTTTTAACTGGAGAAATAAAACATTATTTTTTTTTATTAACTGCACTGATCTGTGGATATTACAGTATATAACGTGTGAAACAGTTTATAACTCGTTAGAATATTGAGCATCGATAAGACGCAATGTCAGCATCGTATTCAGTTGAATTGGAGAATGTTTCCATTCAACTTCCATGGCCTAAAGTGTAAAATTTGTAAATTCCCTGCAGTTCCCTCTTTCTTGAATAAATCCCAAGGTATCATTTCAAACACCAATATATACATGTATAACAATAAACAGTGTAATTATATAGCTCCTAAGCTGAAACTTTGGAACTTTATTGAAACATTGCATCATATATTATAAATGAATGTTACATTAATTTGCATTAGCTACTGGTGACAATCTTTTATACATTTTTAATAAAAAAAAGTAATATCATTAAACCAGAATGATTTTATTGTTCTCATTTAACATAATATTTTCCCGACATATGTGTTTGATTTTTATAATTTTAACAAGGTCCACATTTAAGGAATTTTTATTAAGAAAGTGTGCTTACAAAGACGTTCCATGAAGTGTCAATAGAAAAATAATTAATTGAAAAAGTGATTGATGACCCAGCTATGTGACAAAGTACAATGTCCCCTTCAGAGTCTATCTTGGCAGGTGATATGCTCTAAGTTGTGATGTGCTTAGTCTCTAGAATGCAGAAGCTAATGTCATCTCAAGGGCTCCTGTCCTGATTGAAGTGGGTCGCTTGGTAATTTTTTCATTAATGTCCTTCTATCTTTCACATAACCCTTGTTCACTGTCAAACTTGTGTGAATTTTTAGAATTGCCATTGATTTTCTGTATTTTGAGGGCTCCAAAAAAAAAAATCTCACATCATCAGAAAAAAAACCTTATATATGACATTTGCAACAAGAGTCTCAAACTGCATATCTTTGACAAATGTAAATAATTGCTTTACCCCAAAGATCGGAGTTTTATGTATAGTTCATATGAATCCATGACTGGTCCTGAAACACTATTATTTATTTAAGCAGTACTTTGCAGTGCGCATGTTACAGTTATTGGACTATGAAAAAGTCAGCATCATTTCAACCTTCGACAAGTGTGCTCAACAAGTTGACTCATTAGAATGTTAAGCGTCGCTAAGGCAAATTATGAACGTGTGTCAATAAGTCAAAATTAAATTGCAGCATTTTGATGTGCAACATTTAAAAACTGTGACATGTTCAAAATAATATTTTGATTGCCAACATTTTTCAGTCCACATTGTAGCATTATACCATTTTGTAGTAACTAATGTTAACTAATGTGTTATAAATAATAAATAAATTTGTGGTTCCGAATTGGTACACTGGGGGACATGTGTAAACATGGTTCACAGCGAGATTGCATCAAATACTGGTGCAATCTGCCTGTGAGCCAATGTATAAAGCAGACTCACAGGAGTCTGCGTTACCTACGTTGAATGCATATATTTAGGCTGGGTCGGCGCTTGGTGCTCCTGCGCAGCCTATGTGCTGAAAAGCACCTGATTTGTGTCAGAGAGGTCCCTTTCCTACACGGCAAAATGTCTGCGTTATAAAAAAGAGCAGTCGCCGTTATCCATAACAAATGGTGATTTGGCTTTTTTATAATACTAAGAACAATATTATAATTATGTCATATTACCATTATGTTTCTATCTAGTGTGTCTTTATAGATTACTGCCTGTCATCATGTTTCTCATAAAGATAGTGACAAATAGTGCTGTCTTCATGTGCGCCTATTTATAAAGATGACTCCTGACACTGCACTGGCGCAGTCCATATTAAAAGAATCAGGCGCCATGAAGTGCTTCATCAGTATTGGAAAATCTCTGCCAAACTCTGTTTGGCGAAGTTTCTTTCACCAGCACTATAAAGTGTTGGGATGAATAATAAAGCTCAATTCAGCATTATTCATAACAAATGCTGATGACACATTTTTCTCTTCCTGACACTTTATTGTACATGAAGATTTATACATAACCCCCAATGTACAAGTCATTTTGATCAATTATTTATTCTGCACATTTACAATATAGGGTTCTAGACAAATCTAGAACCCTCTGGTTTTTATTAAGATGAAATGTACATTTGCATTAAATCCAGTGGTACAATTCAGTTCAATCTATTTCCAGACTGGAATAACATATTCAGTGGTAAATATCCAGAATATCAGTATAGATAAACCAGGTGTAAAAAGGTTAGTAGACAAATCTAGAACCCGAAGGTTTTTGTTAAGATGAAGATTACATTTACATTTGCATTAAATCCAGTGGAACAGTTCAGTTCAATCTATTTCCAGACTGGAATAACACACTCACTGGTAAATATCCAGAAGCTCAATATAGATAAACCAAGTGTAAAAAGGTTACTAATCAAAGGAGGAAAAAAAGAAAAAGTCTTCACAAAAAGAGACCCACTGGGCTTCAACTGAAGCAAAGAAAATTAATCCAGCTCTGGAAGGGTGTAGATTGTGTCCGTGCTTGGAACCAGGTGCCTAGCATAAATCAAAAAAGGAAGAAAAAGGAGCTAGCACTCTGGATATTTCACAGTGAAAAATTAGTGTTTAATGGCAAAAATAATAAACATATATACAGCAATAAGGTGTAGTGGGGAATCGCACTTGACGCATTTCGCGTGACTAGCACGCTTAATCATAAGTGACTTATGATTAAGCGTGCTAGTCACGGGAAACGCGTCAAGTGCGATTCCCCACTACATCTTATTGATATAGAAACATAGAAACATAGAATGTGTCGGCAGATAAGAACCATTCGGTCCATATAGTCTGCCCAATTTTTTTTGAGTACTTTTATTAGTCCCCCGTTCCCGGTCTTATAGCTAGGATAGCCTTGTGTCTATCCCACGCATGCTTAAAATCCTTGACTGTGTTTACCTCTACCACTTCTGCTGGAAGGCTATTCCATACATCCACTACCCTCTCAGTAAAGTAATACTTCCTGATATTACTTTTAAATCGTTGCCCCTCTAATTTAAGACTATGTCCTCTAGTTGTGGTAGTTTTTCTTCTTTTAAATATACTCTCTTCCTTTACTGTGTTGATTCCCTTTATGTATTTAAATGTTTCTATCATATTCCCCCTGTTACGTCTTTCCTCCAAGCTATACATGTTAAGATGCTTTAACCTTTCCTGGTAAGTTTGATCCTTCAACCCATGAACCAGTTTAGTAGCCCTTCTCTGAACTCTCTCCAAAGTATCAATATCCTTCTGGAGATACGGTCTCCAGTACTGCGTACAATACTCCAAGTGAGGTCTCACCAGTGCTCTGTACAATGGCATGAGCACTTCCCTCTTCCTACTGCTAATACCTCTCACTATGCAACCAAGCATTCTGATAGCATTTCCTGCTGCTCTATTGCATTGCCTACCTACCTTCAAGTCCTCTGAAATTATTACTCCTAAATCCCTTTCCTCAGATGTTGAGGTTAGGACTATACCAAATAGTCTATATTATGCTTTTGGGTTTTTACGCCCAAGGTGCATAATCTTGCACTTGTCCACATTAAATGTCAGTTGCCACTGCTCTGACCATTTTTCTAGTTTAGCTAAATCATTTGCCATTTGGCTTATCCCTCCATGAATATCAACCCTGCTGCAAATCTTTGTATCATCAGCAAAAAGACATACTTTGCCAACAAGACCTTCTGCAATATCGCTAATAAAAATATTAAAGAGAATGGGTCCAAGTACAGATCCCTGAGGTACCCCACTAGTAACAAGACCTTGTATCGAATATACCCCATTGACTACAACCCTCTGTTGCCTGTCACGCAGCCATTGTCTAATCCATTCAACAATATTGAAATCCAAACTCAAAGATTTCTGTTTATTGATAAGCCTTCTATGTGCAACAGAGTCAAAAGCCTTACTGAAATCTAGGTAAGCAATGTCTACTGCACCACCCTGATCTATTATTTAGTCACCCAATCAAAAAAATCAATAAGATTAGTTTGGCATGATCTCCCTGAAGTAAACCCATGCTGTCTCTGATCTTGAAATCCAAGCGACTTTAGATGTTCAACAATCCTATTCTTTCACAAGGTTTCCATTATTTTCCCCACTACTGAAGTAAGACTTACTGGTCTATAGTTGCCCGCCTCCTCCTTACTACCTTTCTTGTGAATGGGCACAACATTATGATGTATTGATGTATATATTTTTATTATGTTTGCCATTAAACACTAATTTTTGACTGTGAAATATCCAGAGTTCTAGCTCCTTTTCCTTCCTTTTTTAAAAGGTTACAAGATGAATCTAGAACTCGAAGGTTTTTGTTCAATGAAGTACAGATGAGTTAAAATTGTTTAAAAAAAAGCATAGCAGTAACACAAAAACTGCAGAAGATATAGCTGCTCAGTAAGAATCATCATGGAAAAAGGAGTTCTCTACAGTAACATACATAATCTGAATTAAATTAAAGGTATTCATAGACTCAGCTTGTGCACCGTTAAAATTCTGCACAGCTTTGAATGGTTTATTTCACTCTTTATGGGTTTAAAATGCAAACTACAATGTCTGTTCAAATAACAGCCATTGACAACATCCAACTGTGGAACAATTTTCTTTCAAGTCATTTAAAATTGGTCTCAAAGAATATGATAAGGTATTTTAAATGTTTGATTTAATGCCATATGATTTTCTTTATTATGTAACCAGATGGCTTGTACTATACTTTTATGTATATTTAACATGAAGAACAATGTTGGCATGCTTTAAAAATGTATAGCTAACCATCACAGCTGTTTGTGTAATGATAATGTGGGTGGTTGACTGTCATATATTGTTTCATTTTTAAGCAAGATAGGTGAATGCAACTGTGAATTCAGGCAGAAGATTTACATTCAAAGGAATTACTATTTATAATTTATAGAACCAAGAAAATGCGATGCTTTATGTGGTGGTGGTCTGATCTACATGGGATGCTATTATTATAATTTTGTACTAATGTTTATTTATTGTAAAATAAAATATGTGAATACTTATCAGAATGGAAGAGATAATATAAGGAATACTGGGGTAAGTGTCTCACATATAACACGTAAAACACTGAAACAAAGACATGAGCAACTCTGTACAAACAAACAGTACAGTTGATATTGACCCCTCTGGTATAGCACTCACACATACTAGAGCCTAAATAGCAGGCTCTAGTTTTGAGGAATTGTAGTGACTGCGATGCACATCATCCAAGGGGACTTTATCATGGCTTCTTATATCAGCTCTTCAATGTTGTACTGCCAGGGGAACACATTGGAAGAGGGACAAAGTGCAGTATAACAAGTTACAAATTTGTAACTTTGGGCCCCCACGGCTAAGACTTACATAAAAACAAATGGTCTGGCCTCCAAATTCCCCCGATCTCACTCCAATCGAGCATCTGTGGGATGTCCTGGACAAACAAGTCCGATCCATGAAAGCCCCACCTCACAATTTATAGAATAGCACAGTTAGTTTGTCCATTAATATAGCACAGTTAGTTTCTCCATTAATTTGCCAGTGTCAGTTTGTCCACTAATATGCCAGTGCCAGTTTGTCCATTAATATGCCACCACCAGTTTTCCCAATAAAAGCATTACCCCTCTCCCCCATTTCCCAGTACTCACCTTGCTGCTGCTCTTTTGTGTCTAATCCGCACAGTCTTCCCTCCATGCACACTTAGTGCAGGAGGCGGGAAATAGCCGCCAACTGGATGCGGACTGATGCCTTCTTTGTGAGACAGTCACACGGGCAGCGGTGGCCCCTTTAACCTGTGTTGCCTGGGAAGTGCCCACTTTGTGCATTGGTGTTACGGTTACTCCCAGGCTAGCTGGAAGCTGGACCGCTAGAAAGTCTGGATCCCAGTTTAGAGAGAGAGAGAAGCCACTTTGTCTCGATATCCAGACGGATCTTGTAAGTGTAGATCAATCCCACTAGCTATTTTACAGCTAGGATACTCTTTCCCCACAAAACGAGTCAAGGCTGCGATTTGAAGGTCAAACAAGAACTGACCAGAACTGTTTAATGATTTAGAAACACAGAATATATACAGTTGAACATCTTGACAAACCAGATTAGACAAAGGAACTATAACAGGATTATAATTTAACCTAAGGACATACAAAGGGAAATCCTGCCTCACACCTTTCAGGATACAAAGGTGCCCAGCTCAGATACACACAGGAAACTAAATGACTTACATAAGACAATGGGAGAGGTGACAATAACAGGGATTAAAGATAGGATCCAATCTTAACTTGGGGAAAGCACAGTGAATAGGACAAAGACTTGGATCCTAGTAATTACAGTACATTCCTCTGCTTGGGAGATAATTGAGTTAACCTTTGTATCAGCTCAATTATCTCCAAGCTAAAATATACAGGTTTTATACAATATTAATAACTTTCAAAATATGCATCACATTCACATAAAACATACATTTTCAGAATCAGCATACTTCAAATATGAACATAACTAAAAATCAAACAATTCCAGGTAAAATAACAGTTTTGTAACAGTGCTCCCTTTTTGTGGAACACTCTGGCAGACACTGTCTGACCCCTCTTCGGGGCAGACTAAGGCTGTCCAGACTGCTGGTTATGCCGGGCTGAGGTCTGTTTGTCTGGACAACCCGTCGGCGTTGCCATTCTGTTTCCCAGGTCTGTAGGTAATGGTGAAGTTAAAGGGTTGCAACGATAAACTCCACCGTAAAAGTCTGCCATTATCCCCAGAGACCCGGTTTAGCCACACCAACGGGTTGTGGTCTGTAACCAGAGTGAACTCTTGTCCATACAAATAAGGAGTCAATTTCTTTAGGGCCCACACCAAAGCCAAACACTCTTTTTCTACCGCTGCATAGCTGACTTCGCGTGGCAGGAGCTTACGGCTGATGTAGGCAACTGGGTGCTCCCCTCCATCTTCACCTACTTGGCTGAGGACAGCTCCCAGCCCGAACATGGAAGCGTCTGTATGGACAATAAAACGTTTGTTAAGGGCTGGGGCCGCCAAGAAAGGAGCATTAACAAGAGCATTTTTGAGAGCCTGAAACGCCGTTTCACAGTGAGGAGACCACAGGACCTGTCGTGGTAAATTTTTACCAGGGACTATCGGAGGGCTCAATTACCCTGAGTTGGAGCATCTCATCGATCTCCTTCTTCATCCCTGTCCTAACTGCCTCGGGGATTTGGTAAGGCGTCTGGCGTAAGGGAGCTTGTCCCGGGGTATCTACCTGGTGGGTGGTTAAGGTAGTGTACCCTGGCTTTTGGGAAAAAGTGGGGCTTTTGGACTGTAGGAGTTGACTAAGCTGCTCCCTTTCAGTGGGGCTAAGTCGGTCCCCTATCTTGACCTGGGCTACTATGTCTGCGGGGGAACTCTTTTCTAACAGGTCTGGGATGGGTAGACTGTCGGGTTCTTCCTGAGGGGGACAGCATACGGCTGTCACGTTCTCTGGTCGCTCAAGATATTCCTTAAGCATGTTTACATGAAACATCTTTCTAAGATTGCTGTCATGGCAGCTAGCTATAACGTAAGTGGTGTCCCCCCTTTTCTCCACTATCTGGTAAGGGCCCTGCCAGGACGCTTGCAATTTGTCTGTCCTAACTGGCTTAAGCACTAACACCTTTTGCCCTATGGTGAAGATTCTTTTCCGCGCCCCCCTATCGTACCATACCTTCTCTCTTCTCTGGGCCGACTGGAGGTTAGCCTGCACTGATTTGGCTAATTGCTCCATTCGGTCCCTGAGTTCCAGCACGTACGGCACAATGGGGACACCGTCAGTCTCCACCTCTCCTTCCCAGTGCTCTCGGATCAGGTTTAGGGGTCCCCGCACCTTTCTTCCGTAGAGCAATTCGAAGGGAGAGAACCCCGTTGTTTCCTGGGGCACCTCCCGATAAGCAAATAGGAGGTGCGGCAGAAAGCGTTCCCAGTCTCTGTACTCTTGAGTAAACGTTTTGAGTATTTGTTTGAGGGTCCCATTGAACCTCTCACAGAGCCCGTTCGTCTGGGGGTGGTATGGAGAGCTCAAGAGCGACTTAATCTTGCAAACCTGCCAGAGCTGCTGAGTCAATTCGGCAGTAAATTGGGTGCCTCGGTCGGACAGGATTTCTTTTGGAAATCCTACCCGAGAGAACACCTGAACCAGCGCGTTCGCTACCGTATCCGCTTGGATGTTGGATAGGGCGACGGCTTCCGGGTACCTGGTAGCGTATTCCACTACGGTAAGAATGTAGCGCTTACCGGAGGGACTAGGGGTAGCCAAGGGTCCCACTAGGTCAATGGCAACCCTGCTGAAGGGTTCCTCTACAATGGGCATATTTACTAGATGGGCTTTAGGGTGATCGCCCCTCCGCCCTACTAGCTGACACACATCGCACGTATTACAATAAGTTCTGACATCAGTGTGTACCCTTGGCCAAAAGAACGTGTGAGTAATGCGGTGTAGTGTGCGGGTTACTGCTAGGTGACCGGCCAATGGGATGTCATGTCCCATCTGGAGTATTTCTCGACGATATTTGTGGGGTACTACCAGCTGTCGTCTAGGCTGCCCTCTTTTCTCTGTCAAGCGATATAGCTTTCCTTTTTCCCATAAAAAGGTTTAGTTATCTGACCCGCCCATTCCGTTCTCTGCTCGTTCACGGTACTTTCGTAAGGTCGGGTCAGTCTTAGACTCTGTCTCGAAAGCATCGGGGGTGTCCCAGGGTATTGGACCTAAAGGGTCAGTCAAGGTCGGGATAGGTCTTACCGGTGTCTCCCGCACTGGTGAGAGTTCTCGCCCCGTTCGGGCTTGGGCTCGAGTGGTCACTGGATTCGCCTCATTGTTGTATACGGGAGCATAGGAGGAAGTCATTATATGAACATAACTAAAAATCAAACAATTCCAGGGTAAATAACAGTTTTGTAACAATTGGTTAAAGTGACCCTGCCTACATACATACACAGCCACACTTACACACAGGGTCATGCATAAATACACACAGTCACACTTACACAGACACCCTTGCATACTTATGTACACACACTTACACAGACAGTAACACACACATTGACTCACACACAGAGAAATACACACACCCACAGTGAAACACACACACTTACGTACATTCACACACACACACATTGAAACACACATAATACATACATTCACACACAGACACACACACATTGAATCACACACACTTACACACATTGAAACACACACATTCAGTCATGGGGATATACACACACACACACACATATATATATATTGTTTTTTCCATGTAGAAGACCTATACTATTTGTTCTCTAGAAAGTGCAGGGTATTGACTACGGATATTGCAACAATTCTTTTGGATGATTTAAACTATATCACAATAATGGATTGCTGGTAGCAATTTTATGTAGGAAACTTAATAAGCATTAGCGCTTGTGAAAAAAACAATCCCCAAAATAAAATAAAATGAAATAGTTCAATATAAAAAATTCCTTTTAATACTACAGAGAAATATATATTTTTTAAATTAGGTTTAATTGTACAATAATGCTTTCTTTTAATTTAACGCCCTTTCGGGTCTCTCTTTCAATTTCAAACATTGCCATGGACACTAGTATCCTTGTACAGAGACTACTGGGTCGATTCACTAAAATTTCGACTTTCATTTTGAGACAAATTCAGCACCTAAGTTTGACTTAGAAAAACAAATAAACAGGTTTGAATCTTTCCCATTGAAAGTAACGGGAGGTGAAATGTTTGAAGCTATTTTTAGACTAAATCCAACTTAGGTGCCGAACTTGACTTAGTCTCAAAAATAACTTTGATCATTTCACCTCCCATTACTTTCAATGGGGAAGATTCGAACCTGGGTTTTTTTCTAAGTCAAACTTGGGTGCCGAACTTGACTTAGTCTCAAAACTAAAGACGACCTCTCAAGTCAAATTTTATTGAATAGACCCATTTGTCTATCCCTGGTTTGAATTCTTGTTTTGTGTTATATATATAATATATATTCAGCGATTGTGTATTGTTTATTATTGGATATAAGTCCTTCCAAAGACAGGCAGAAAGTTATTTCTTTATTTTATATAACTGTATATTTTATTTTCATGTTTTCGTTCACTATATTGTATTTTCAGATAAATCCTGAAACTGATCACCATCTTTTTTCATCTACGTAGCAAAAAGTAATATGACGTCTTGAAATGAGTTTACCCCAACTTATTTCCAATGAGTGGCTTGTCTCAATATGTTTCACAGGTTTCTATTAGCATTATCACTTAGCAAAGCCTTAAACTGGGATTACCATGACTCTCACTTGTGCTAGAAAGAATGAAAAGGACAGAATGAGGTCAGCAACTGAAAAACCAATAGAGATTAATTTAAAAAAGAAAAGAAATAAATCCTTAAAGGTCTGAAAAGAATGAAGAAAGGAATCCAGATTTTCAAAATGACACATTGCTAAGGAGATTTATTTCTTCAAACCTTTCAACGGGGAATTGATATATAAAAGATGATATAACCCTGGTGAGAGACCCTCCGATTAAAAGTGCCAATGAAATGCTACAACAGACTGGAAGAAAGTTTATTTAACTAGTTAGTTCAATATGGGCCAACAAATTGAAATAGAGAAAAAAGGAATAATCCGCACTCAGGATCTTTGGTGATAAATCCGTGATGATTTTAATGGCAAAAAATGGTGATGGATATAACAGCAGTAGACGGAGGGAAAAAACTTGACGCGTTTCGCGTGAACACACGCTTAATCATAAGTCTTATGACTTATGATTAAGCGTGTGTTCATCACGGAGTTATCACCAAAGATCCTGAGTGCGGATTCTTCCTTTTTTCTCTATTTCAATTTGTTGGTCTTTAAAACGCTGGGTTAGTGTGGGAAGCCGGCACCTGGATCTCAAGCACAGCTGAAACACCCTTGCAGTGCTGGAGAGGCACTGTACTAGGGCGGTGGAGGCCGGACCCGCTCCCCTTGTCTTAGGGGTTATCTCTGTTAGTTCAATATGGGCACAGGAAGTAAAATGGAACATTTTTCCTCAATGACATCAGGACTCATAACATCTAGTCTCTAACCATGCACACATTGATGTAACTGTCACGCATACCCAGTTCAATTGGGGAATTTCTGGGCATGCTCAGATCTGATTGTACTTGATGTGAGGTAGTGGGAGGAGCATGTTATAATTTTGCTCAAATATGCAAAAAACTAAGCATGTTTGTGCTTGGAAACATTTGGGGAACACATAAAAAATAGTAGACTTTTAAAGAAGTGAGCTGCTTCACAGATATAAAGGGTACAGGTGAGTGCTTGTTTTATCTTTACAGAGGTAGCAGCACAGAATGTATCCTTTAATGTAGCACTGGTGTAATGTCATTTGGCACTTACTTGTCACACAGCTTTAAGATCAAATTACTATAATCAAATGATAGTGTTTTAGAACACAGAATTCTGTTATGTTAATCAAATTTATCTTTAGTAAAACTGCAAGCTATGCTTGTAAACCTACAGGAGTACCTGCCCATCGCCCCATCGAATCAGCTATTTATATTGCCTTACAAAAAGAAAACACACACACACCATGAGTGCTTCTGACAGAATGCTCTTTCAGCACTCAAAAAACTAAACAAGTCTTTCCAATGGGACTCACAGGAGAAAACGATCTGTACAAAATATAGTGTATGACCAGACACTGTGGTGGTGATGGTAAATATTGCACTCACATCCACACAGATTGAAACTGGCTCATCATATAAATTAATTAATTCTTTGTTTTTAAAAGATATAACAACAGCAATCAATAGCACAGTATCTGTCAGTACCTGACCTCCTGACTCATGCATTTAAAAGTGTTAAGTTCTGTGCTTATATGCCTCCTTCCTCCTCTAGAGGCCTCCCTACCTTTGTTTGCTTGTATTTCTTCAAGATGGGCTTGTTAATTTTTACAACACACCCCTGTTAAATACTTGCAGTTTATTGCAAATAGGGCTATTGCATTGAAGTTGGATGCCTGACTTCTCAGAGCTGCTCCTTCTGTTCATGATCCTATGTTAAAACTCATCTGAATTTCTCCCCTGTCCAGAAACTGTGGAACGGAACCTGGAAGGCTCAACCAGCCAGGGGATGATTTTTACTCCTGAGACCCTTTGGCTACAACAATATTACTTCAGCTAAGTTGTTCCCTTAAAGGGCCCACTCCTGCTTCAGTCACCCTCTCTAGGGTGTTCCTGCTTCAGTCACCCTCTCTAGGGTGTTCCTGCTTAAGTCACCCTCTCTAGGATGTGCCTGCTTCAGTCACCCTCTCTAGGGTGTTCCTGTTTCAGTCACCCTCCCTAGGGTGTTCCTGCTCCAGTTACCCTCTCTACCCTGTTTGCCCCATAATGATCTAGTGAGGACACCCCAGATGTGTGTGCAGGCAGTGCAAGGGAATAATGATGTATCACCAACAATGACAGCACTCACCCTGCACATAGTTGTGAATCAGTGTGCTGGACCATGATGTCATCACTATGAGTAGGCAGCGTCATTCAAAAAATACAAAAATGCCCTCGCGGGTCATGGCTCCCAAAAGTAAGAACAGGGGGCGGGAGAGACAACCAAAGCAGGGGTGGAAAAAAATAGATAAGGTGGAGAAAGACTTGGATGGGACGCTTGAAGACTGAGGGCTGGTGCAATTTTCACACCGGGGCCCTGTGGTTTCTATGAGCTCTAGCTAAATCTAAACACCCTAGTCTGTTAATTTCCAAAAAGGTGTTGGCATTCAGTAATATACACAAGTATAACTATTAAAAAGCCTTATTTGCATAAATGTTCTGAAATTATAATTATTACATATTTTTATTAAGTAATCAGAATACAGCAAAATAATAATCCCTAATGAGAAAACACTAATTAAAGAAGGACATAATTAAGTGTCATAATAGAGCAAGCCTCTGTTAGAACTCTATGTGGCACTGAGAGCATTTGTTTAAAAACATCCAACCAACCGCAAAGCTGCCGCTTCCCAGCTAAGCACTCCCACAGGACCATCATTGCCTTTATGCTTTTACAAGATTCTTTCAAAGACACATGAGTAAACAAACAGAATTTAAACACTGGGTTAGCTGTTAATAGCATATCATTTTCTAAGTGAAGGAGCACAAATTGTGCATTTAAACTCCAGTAAGGCCTGCTTATTTCTCTTCAAATACTACATTAGATATTCAGAATGTAGATTCGGTAGTCAGCTGAATTCAGTTTTGATTAGGGAAAAAATACAGTTAATTAAAACATAAAACCATAAACGTTGGGCTAATAAGTTCAAGTGCATTTAACTATTTATAACAGTCTGGAAAAGGTGCATGAACTCAATTGTTTTCAGAATTGGATTGTACTAATAAACATTCGTATTTCCTGAAAATCAGTCAGTTAATGAAATAGGGAAAAAACATCTTAAGTGAATTATGACAAAAAACGTTATTTCTCCAAATAATCCTGATTATGGTGAACAGACCTTACAGCCTTAGCATCTTTACTTCAAAGAATACCAGCTATTGTTTTGCCTCAAACATTGACCTAAAGTAAGGTTTCGCTTTACTTCCAAAATAGAACAACTTTGCTATTGCCTTCATAGAATTTACATTGGTTTGCTTATTTGCCTGCCTGTTATACTAGTTAATCTCAAAAATAAACATTTTGAGCAAAAAGAGGGACTGATGGTTGGTTAAGGCATACTTAAGTTTTTTTTTTCTATCTCTGTATCACCTAGGACAGATAAGGGTATATATAGCTTGTAAGCCCTGGGTATTTTGTGTGTGGTGCAGTATAACATATCATGAGTGCCCAGAGATTGTGCACATCACTTTGCACATTACCCAAACCATTCAAAATAATTGTCTGTAATTTTTACACCTCATAATCAAGGGTGTCAAAATCATTGTTGCAACTGCTACGGGGCCAGCACTAGAGGCCCCAGTAACTTCTATGACCACTTGCAGGTCCACCCCTTTAAAAGTGACTAGTTGTGGTAATCAGCATCTAGCGACATGGAAAGGGTATATCGGATGACCACTCAAACTTTCTTTCTGCTTGCTGAGTCTGTCTGATCTAGCAAGCAGGAGGTGAGATTACACCCACTGGTTGCATGCTGTATCAGTCTGCACACAGCACAGAGGGAGAGATACATCACTCATGTACTCCTGCAGGGGAGTGGTGTGGACTGGGGAACTGACAAGGTGTTTTGGAGCTAAATATGGCATTGCCAAGTTATTTGGGGATATAGATGGCACCGACAAGCTGTTTGACTATACCAACTGTCCTGACACATATGGTGCCAACAAGCTATTTGGGGGCACAGATTGCACAGACAAGCTGTTTGGGGACAAATATGGCATTGCCAAGTTATTTGGGGATACAGATGGCACTGACAAACTGTAGGCGGCAAAAAAAAATTGTGGACAAAGTTGGAACTGGCACGCTTGGGCACAACACTAGCACTGAAAATCTGTGGTGTCAAAGCTGGAACTGTGGGACATGTTCCTTGGTGAAGATGGGGGCACTGGACACTTAGCAATAAAGTTGCCACTGACAAGCTGTTTGGGTACAAATTTGGCACTGGCAGGCTGTTTAAAAGACACATATGGCACAGACAATATGTTTAAAAGACACAGATAGCATTGACAAGCTTTTTTGGCATGGGGAAAGATGGTACTGACAAGCTGTCTGGGACAAATATGGCAGGGACAAGCTGTTTGGGTACAAATTTGGCACTCACAAGCTGTAGGCGTTAGAACTGGCACTAAAAACCTATTTGTGGACAAAGTTGGAACTGACAAGCTGTATGGGGACTAAGTTGGCACAGACAAGCTGTTTGTGGTGGCAAAGCTGCAACTGTGGGAAATGTTGCTTGGTGTAGTCAGGCAGCACATGGCACATACCAACAAAGTTGGCACTGCCAAGTTGTCGGGAACAAATCTGACACTGCCAAGCTGTTTGTGGACAAAGTTGGCACTAAAAAACTGTGGACAAAGTTGGAATTGACAATCTGTTTAGGGACACAGTTGGCACTCACACACTCTTTGGGGTCTATGTTGGCACAGATAAACTGTTGGAGACAAAGTTAATATGTGACTAAAAGCCTGGGGTCCGCATTGGCTGGATGTCACATATTAATTGATAAACTATCAAAAGGGGCACCTAATGTGAAAATCCAGATAGATTAAGTCAGTGTCAGATGGGTTAACCCCTGGATTGGTTGACATATATAGGCAGCGTCAGAGGAGTTAATCCCTTGGGTGGCTAGACAGATCTAGGCAATGTCAGCTGAGTTAACCCCTTGGTAGCTGGACAGATATAGACAGTATCAGAGGAGTTAACCCCTTGGGTGGCTCGACAGATCTAAGCAGTGTTAGAGGCATTAACCCCTTGTGTGGCTAGACAGAGGCAGTGTCAGAGGAGATTACCCCTTGGGTGACTAGAAAGATCTAGGCAGTGTCCGAGGCATTAACCCCTTGGGTGGCTAGCAGAGGCAGTGTCAGAGGAGTTAACCTCTTGGGTGGCTAGACAGATATAGGCAGTGTCACAGAACTTAACCCCTTTATCCACACACTCCATCACACGTATACAGTCTGTCACTCACACTGACAGACACACACACTTACTCACACTGACATACACACACACACTCACTCACTTACACTGACACACACACACACACACACACACTTACACTTACACTTACACTGACAGACACACACACACACTTACACTGACAGACACACACACACACTTACACTGACATACACACACACACACACTTACACTGACACACACACACACACACACACTTACACTGACACACACACACACACACTTACACTGACACACACACACACTTACACTGACACACACACACACACACTTACACTGACACACACACACACACACTTACACTGACATACACACACACACACACACACACACACACACTCACACTGACATACACACACACACACACTCACACTGACATACACTCACTCACACACACTCACACTGACATACACTCACTCACACTGACATACACTCACTCACACTGACATACACTCACATACACTCACTCACACTGACATACTTTCACTCACACTGTCATAACTTACCTCACAGCAGATCTCCGGAGTATCCCCTTCTAATCGCGCACCCAGCTGTGCCTGACTGCACACAGCCGGGGACGCGCGTTTCTCCACTATCGGAGCTCAGGCGCGCCTCCGATGACGTCACGCCCGACGTCAGTGCGCGACTAGCGGGAACATTTAAAAGTGCTCTTCACAGTAATACCTATGCTTGGTGATTCTCGTGTATTCCCTGAACTCCTGGCATTTTACTATTTTGGTTCTCTTGTTACCGATTTGGATTGTTCCCTGGATTACTCTGATCTTTTGGTTTCCCTATTCCTGGTCTGTTACCCGTTTTGCTGTTTTTCTGTGTATGACCCTGGACTGTTTAACGTTTATGAAGTTTGCCGATTCCCCTGATTCTGGACTGTTTAATGTATATGAATTTTGCCGATTCCCCTGATCTTGGATTTGTCCCCGACTATTCTATTTCGCATACCCTTGTCTGTACTGAGGAGATCTCTGCTGATTATCCTGATCATACAGAGTTATCATGTTATTTAATCCTGCTGAACCATCACTGTGTCACCACGATATTTGTGGTTCTCCTTTTATTGGATTACAAATATTATCAAGGACAGGAGACGATATCTCTCTTCACTCAAGTATCATCTGTGTCAGGTTCGTGCCGAATTCCAATATTATTTTACCTGTGTGTACCATATCCAATCCTGCATAGCGGTCTCTCCTTCCTCCCTATATCTGTATATCACACACTCTCACTCTGAAATACACACACTCTCACTTACACTGACATACATACACACTGTCCGTTTTAACTTACCTCTCTTTGCTTTGAGCTCCGTGTGTGAAGGAGGTCTCAGCCAATCAAGGGAGGCTTCTGAACTCTCAGCCAATCAGAAGAGTTGAGATGTCTCACCTGATTGGCTGAAACCTCTTTCTATCAAGCTCCAGAAGAAAAAGAAAATGCTGCACTGAGAAGCAAAGTGCAGCCTGGTGCAGCTGCCCCATTAAAGGGTTGGCACCCCCTGATGGCGGCCCTGGTGATATCCATCTGTAAAAGCTTAACTGATATAAGAGTTAGATATTGTCTTACTGAGCAGGGAACGGATAACACTGGTGAGTCTATAATTCATGATTAATTTATTATTAAATGGGCAGTTCCACCTACAGGATTTAAGAATATTTTTTTGATAACTAATACATTATATTATTATTATTGTATAAAGTAACTGCCCCATACCTCCACCCTCGTTTCCCCTTACTTCACCAAGCAAACTATCGGGGGGGGGGGGGGGGGGGGAGAGAATTTTTTTCAGTAAGGAGCCTTGAAATCTCTGATGGCAGTCCTGGATATCACTCATTCACTGAACACTTTCATGTGCAATAGCTGTGGTTGCTGCAATGCAGGTGTAACTCTACTTCTTTGTTTGCAATTATTGAAATGTATTTGAAGTATAATGCGACTATGAAATGTATTCTAATCAAAGCCTTAAAAATACATCAATTGATAACTAACAAGTAAGTGTTAGTGAGTATACACTGCTCACCCTCATCCCCATTGTGGTTTATGGTACTACATATATATTTATTATTGTGACATTACCCTTTTTGGACAAAACTTCCATTCTTATAAGAAATTATGAAATAGGTATGCAGAAGACAGCTATAATACCGTTACACACAAGTGTACAACTGGCCGGACTTGATCCTCAAGTGTTTTTGTGCAACCCCTATCTGGCTAAAAAACCCAGAAGTTATATCGGTTTACCTGATGAAATGAATAATGCTATAGTGGTCCTTCACAACTCTGGCATAGCATATGTTAGAAAGCAATATATTTTGTCATTTGGAACTCAATTGCTCTGTTGATTAATAACAATGAAATAGTCACTGTGCTTAAATGATTTACATATTTTTTGTTTATCTGTCATTCACAGATTGACCTCCCCCCAATATATACTGGAGAACATTTTAAAAATGCAACAGAATTAATGAAATGTAAGCAATTTCTTATTACAATTCAAGTAATAATGCAGTTTTTAATATATGCTGTTTTTTTTTTTTATAGCATGCTGATTGCATATAGACCTCTTTATTTTTAAATAATCCAATTAAACATTTGCTACAGTTATACCCATGATGTTAATATACAACTTTCATATATATTACATAGACAATGAATGTGGATACCTGCTTGGTACACATCTAGGTTTATAAATTATGATAATATATAGTCAGTCTCCCACTTTTCCATTCAGCTTTCTAAGCTGGGCATAACCACATTATGTATATTTTATATACAAAGCTTTTTTTTGCTCTTTGCTACTTTTGCAATTTTTTGGTCTCTTTCTTCTGCCCCTTTTAATTTTCACTTGGTATAATTTTCTATTTGCATATGTGTATATATATCCTGTTTAGCAATAACATTATGACCACATAACAAATGGTCCCCTATTGCCAAAACAGCCCTGACCCGTCGAGGCATAGACTCCGCTAGACCTCTGAAAGTGTGCTGTGGTATCTGACACCAAGCAGATCCTTAAAGTCCTGTAAGCTGAGAGACGGGGCCTCCATGGATTGGACTTGTTTGTCCAGCACACTCTGCAGATGCTCAATTGGACTGAGATCTAGGGAATTTGGAGTCCAAGTCAACAACTTATTGTGTTCCTCAAAACATTCCTAAACTATTTTTGCTTTGTGGCAGGGCACATTATCCAGCTGAAAGAGGCCAATGCCATCAGGGAATAGCCTTTCCATGAAAGGGTGTACACAGTAACATTATAACATAGTAATTTAGGTTGAAAAAATACACAAGTCCATCAAGTTCAACCCTTCTACCTATCATTCCTTCTTGACTCCAAGGGGCAATCAGATTTCTGCTTGGATCAATAAGCTCTATTATTAATGCTTATTCTATTATTAATAGCCCTGTATGTTCTGCTTTTCTAAAAAAAAAAAAACATCCAGACCATTTTTAAATGCATCTATTGTGGTTGATAGCACTACCTCTCTTGGCAGTGAGTTCCATAACTTTATTGTTCTTGCTGTAAAGAATCCCTTCCTTTGGTGTCTATGAAATCTTTGCTCTTCCAGTCTCAGGGGGTGACCTCTTGTTCTTTGTACTTTTCTGTTAATGAACAGGTCCCTGGAGAGCTCCTTAAATTGCCTCTGCACATATTTATATAATGTTATCATATCTCCTCTGAGACGACTTTTTTCTAACGTATATAAATGTAATTTTTTAAGTCTCTCTTCATTATTAACATCCTCCAATCCCCTATTAATTTTGTAGCCCTACTTTGCACTTTTTCTAGTTCCTTAATATCCTTTTTAAGGACTGGTGCCCAGAATTGTACTGCATATTCAAGGTGAGGTCTTACCATTGATTTGTAAAGAGGCAAGATGATATCCTCCTCCCGTGAATCTATACCTCGTTATATACATGCCAATATCGTATTGGCCCTTGCAGCTGCTGACTGGCATTGGGCACTGTTGCCAAGTTTGTTATCTACAATTACTCCTAAATCCTTATTAGTAGTTTTTCCCAGGGAAATACCATTTAAAGTATACGTTGCTTTGTTATTATTATTCCCATAATGCATAACTTTACATTTGTCTATATTGAACCTCATTTGCCACTTTAATGCCCAGTCCCCCACTCTGTCCAAATCTTCCTGCAAAGAAAAAACATCAAGATTAGTCTTTATTACCTTATCTAATTTAGTGTCATCAGCAAACACGGAGACATGGCTGTCAGCACAACGTGGGAGCTCATTAATAAACAAATTAAAAACAAACAGACCCCTGAGGTACTCCGCTCAATACATGGTCTTCAACAATTTACACAAACCACAAATATAGAACAATACTCTCCTTAGAGGGTAAACAAGGACTACTAGAATCTCACTAACGCATTTGAAGAAAAACATTTGAAAACAATTGTAGAAAAAATAAGTGCTCGATGACTCTCTGGAGACCTGGGTGGATATGTGGAGAGAAAACATAAAAGGGAATATTGTGTAACGCTGTTGAGTAGAAAAGTACAAATACTATTTATTAGGAACCACACGCACAAAACAAATGTGCACTAAGTGCCAGTTCAAGTGCAATATAGTGCATACAAGTGTAATCAAGGTTACCGGATCACCGACCCCCTTCCTGTAATGCTGCTGCCATGTTGAATAAAATGCCAAAGAAAACCTTGTGGCTTAAGCTCTGTGTGACGCATGGTGCTTGCGTCCCAGGTGACGCAAGCACCAAAATGTCACGTTTTGTAGCCAGGAACACTATGGCAGAGACCCGATCAGAGTGTTAATAGACCCTCTGGGTACCTGCCAAAAGATTGTGATACCTCCGGACGTCACGTGTGACATCACAGAGGCGTGCCAGAACCAGAAGTTCGAGCACAGCGCGATTAAGTAAAATGTAGCCATGTTCACTTCAAACACTGGCTACATTTTCCCTGTCAGACTGAGGCCATTCAAAGTGGCCTCATCTGACAGGTAGGATCCCGCTGCAAGTCCCTGCAGCGGGATTCGAGCACAACTCATCGAGGGGAGCTGTGATGAGCTGTTTAGGGCTTGATCTACTATGCCGTCCTAGCATCTTTTAGGTACACTAAAATCAGGATGGGATAGTACGTCCTAGCTTCGTGAAGCGGTTAAGATGCTTTCAAGTGTCCTCTGACTATTTCCCTGATTTCTTCCCTGGTTTTTGCAGCTGCTTTCAATGGCTGGGGGTGGTGCAAGTCTTGAATATAGTATGGCATTCTCTCCAGTGAACCACTCACGTTCATTTCCACATAATCTCCCTGCTGATCATAGACACAGAGAGAGTGTGTGGAAGAGAACCAGAGTGGTTCACTGGAGAGAATTCCATACAATATTCCCTCTATTTGCATATAAGTAATAGCTGTTTTTCTATCTCCAGATATATAGATGGTGCTCTCTCTCTCTCTCTCTTTCCCCCCCCCTTTCTCTCTCTAAATATATATATATGTATAAATCATTTGAGTTTTCGATAAATTATATAAATAAGAAGACAACAAATACAAATATTGAAAATAAAGGTATTTGCATTTTTATTAATGTCCTTAGACATTTGTGTGAGTTGGGCAATAACACATTGGTGAGGTCAACCAGTACAGACTCATGATTAATTACATGATTCTGAAGCTTGGACATTTTGCTAAGTAAGGTTTAAAAAGCCATATGCTTTTTTTTATATTGATTTTTAGCAATTTTCATGTATGATGTACATATGACATGAATCTGTACATAAATCAGACTAGACATTGTAATAACTCATGATACATTAAAGAATCCTTTCTTAGTATTGTACATTAATACCAGATTAATTAACATTTCTAGCAGATCCAATGCAGGAATAAGCTCTCACTTAACATTTCAATATTTTCAAATCATTTTGCATAACCAATTTGGAAGGTGTCAATAAACTGCACATCTCAATGACGCACAGCTATCAATTTATTCACGGGAATGATACATTTTCTTGAAAATCTGCGGAATTACTTGTTTCAACGCAGGTGTAATAGACACAATCTGAACAAGGATGAGAGGATCATGCTATATGTTATAAAATGCATTGGATTTAGAAATGAAAAACGTTCTGTGTATTGCTCAATTTATAATGTACTAATGGCTATATTTTCTTCACTGACAGAATATGTATTCACTAGTGTGTACAAAAATGTGTGTGTGCCAAGCTACATGCTATTGTATAGATTTGAATCTCCAATAAAAAAAAACATCTGCTAGAGTAATTTACCCCCTAGAAAAAAGAAAAATGTCTTTCAGCATCTGGTGTATTTGTTTTTCTCATAATGCTTAGCTGGTTGGGCAAAACACCCCTATCTAGTGCAGCTATATCACTTGTGTCTCAAGTATCACCACAGTCTCTTCCTGCTTTGCTCCCTTGGGTTGGCAATATATGGGTTGACCAATACATGATAGGCTTTAGAGCAATGTTGACTCTATGGAAAATGTGGCAACACTTATCATATAACAACTGGCACTCTGATAATAACAAAGCAATGTAACACAGTGTGGCAACAGTGAAGGAAGAGTCTGCGCTGAGGGTGAACAGTTATGGAACCCTCTATGAGCCATGAAAGGAAGGCAATTTCATTTTTTGCATAATTAGAGGGATATATGCCTCATGTTGTAAATGCTTACCGCAGAGTTTGCATGACTTGCAATGATTGAAAGATGCCTAGTTATTCACAGTTGGCTTGAAAGAAAAGTACCAACTAGTTGTCCACTCTGCAGGCTTCAATTCGGAACCCAACTGCTATGAAGAATGGATGCTGGGGCATGTCCTGGAGTAAGTCCTGGATCTGCTATGTGGGTGCTGGGATATGTCCAGGGTGTGCAGTGTGGGTGGGAAAGTTCAGAGATGGGGCATATCCTGCGTGTATAATATGGGTAATGGGGCCTGTCCTGGCGTGCTGGGCTAAGTCATGGGTATGTAATGTAGGTGATGAGGCATGTCCTGCTTGCACAATATAAAATATGCAGCATGTCCTGGGTGTGCAATGTGGGGGCTGGGAATTGCCTCAGGTGCTGGGGTAAGTCCTGGGTCAGCAATCTGGGCAATGGGGCATTTCCTGGGTTTGCAATGGGGATGCTGAGGCATGTCCTGGGTGTGCAATGTGGATGCTGGGACAGGTCCTGGGTGGGCAATGTGGGTGGTTGGACATGTCCTGGGTGTGTAATGTGGATGATGGAGCATGTGCTGGAGGATGTTCCATGGTTTGCCAAGTGCTATGGCATATGGCAAGGGATGTGGGGACAATAACAAAAGTAGAAATGAAGTGGGGAGATAGGGACCCAGACCATTTGGTCTGTAAGGTGCCCCACAATTCATGATGGCGACAGTCCATCCCATGCATGTTTAAAATTATTTGTTGCATTAACCTCTGCTACTCTCTCAGTAAAAGTAATGCGTTAAGTAAGAGGCTAAGGCGGATGGAGTGCCGTTATTTAAAAAGAGATCAAAATCTCAGCCAGGCAATTACAGGCTAGTGAGCTTGACATTGGTAGTGGAGAAATTATTTGAAGGGTTGCTAAAGGTATACATTCAAGAATACATCTTGTATTTATATTATAATTAGTAGAAGTCAACATGGTTTTAAGAAATAGAGGTCTTGTCAAACCAACAGAATAGCATACTATGAAGAAGTCAGTAAAAATATAGATCTAGGTGTGGCAGTTGATGTGATCTATTTAGACTTTGCTAAAGAATTTGATATGGTTCCACACAAAAGGTTATTCTACAAACTGACTGAAATACTCTAGGTGCAAATGTATGTATTTGGATTAAAAATTGGGGGCAATATAGAATGCAATGAGTTGTTGTAAATTAAAAATCCTGAAAACTGGACCAATACTGTACCTCAGGGGTCTGTTCTCGGCCCTCTTCTCTTTTTTCTTAATCTCCAAAGTTGGGTTGAGAGCCATGTCTTCATGTTTGCTGATGACACAAAATAAACTAAGATAATACAGTCTAACCTTGATGTTTCTTCATTGCCGGTAGCTTGGGATGACAATACAAAGCAAGGGATTGGGCAAGCAAGTGTCAAATGAGGTTCAATATAGTCAAATGTATGGTTATGCATGAAGGGAAAAATAATAAAAATGCAACATACATTTTAAATGGCATCTCCTTGGGAAAAAATACTAATGAAAAGGATTTAGGAATAATTGTAGACAACAGACTTGGGAACTATGAGCAAGGCGACAGTTGCAAGGGCCAATAAGTTATTGGCATGCATAAAACGAGGTATAGATTCATGGGAGGAAGATATTATCTTACATCTGGTAAGACTTCACCTTTATTATGTGGTACAATTCTGGGCACCTGTTCTTAAAAAGGATTTTATGGTACTAGGAAAATAGCAAAGGAGGGCTACACAAATAATAAAGGGATTAGATGATCTTAGACATGAAGAGAGACTAAAACAAGTTGAATTTATATATGGTAGAAAAAAGACATCTTTAAATGGGGATATAATAACATTATAGAAATATCTACACTGTAATGCAAGGGGTCCAGATGATAAGGGACCATGAGCGCCCAATATCAGGAGAACCAAGACAGAATGAACTAAATGACAGCCAAGCGAGAACAGAATTAAAATACAGAGTGCCGGGCTACAGGACAGAAGAAAAACATAAGCAAGATTAAGCAGAAACCAAACTAAGCATGTTTTTTGCCATCTTTTTGAGCAAAAGCAGGAATTCTAGCTGGAAGGGTTGAACTTGATGGACATAGGTCTTTTTCAACCTAAATTACTATGTTATGTTTTTTTTTTTTTTTAAACTTTTAAATGTACTCTCCTCCTTTACCAACTTAAATCCCTTTATGTATTTAAATGTTAATATCATACTTCATTCCTATTATCTTTCTTCCAAGCTATGTACATGTTAAGGTATTTTAATCTTTCCTGGTAAGTTCTAAGCATACATCCATTTTCCAACACATGATTTGATGCAATTGTTAAAAAAAAGCACGCCTGAATAAAAAGTGGTGTTGACTGTTGCAATGGCAGGGTGTCCAGTGCTAGGTGGTGCAGTGGGGGAACTTACTGCCCACCCTGTGGATACCATGGTCAACAGGAATGAACTTACAAAACAATGTGGGCGGTGGACAAGAACTGACAAGAACAAAATGCAGGCGGTCACCTTGAAAGTCAGCATGCAGGGATCAAAATGAGCAAACTGCCCGCCACTTACAAAATTACTTTGGTGGTCAAAGATGCACTGACTGACTGTTTACTTGTGTAGCACTGTGGGGGAATTAAGCCATCTTTATGATAAACTACCTCCATTGACCCACATGGGATTCTCTGTTTACTTGACACAGGCAATAACATAATTCCAAGCCAAGAGCGAGCCAATTATTTTCTAGGTCTCAGCATTTGACAAATCTGCCTCATAATCTTTGCATATTATTTCTATTATTATTTTTTTTAATAAAAAATTGAATTGATGATTATTATGACCATACAATGGTTTTGTAGCTTTGTTCCTGAGGTGATTGTTTTTGTTCTAGCTACTATTTTTTGCCAATATTGCACATTTCTAAAGCTAGGCATTTTGTACCCTATAGAGTTTATTGTGCAGGGAACCATTTTATTTATAACCCCTGTAGCATTATATCATGTTGGGCTCCAGGCAGGGGTCCAGCTTTTCTACAGCTGACGAAACTGGCGCATGGAACAGAAAAGACTTGGAAATGCTTGCAGACTCTTTTACAATAAATCATTATCAATCACTAACACTTGTCACCGTTCGCGGAGAAAAAAATCCAATAAATAAGTGCAGGGTTTCTTTTATAAGCACTGCAGTCAGACTGCCGGTTCATAACATTCTCACTCTTGCAGAATGTGTACTGTATAAACTATTCATGAAGTAAGCACACAAATTGCATTTTGACCCATTATTCATTTGTTGAAAAAACGAGGACACTTGAAGATGGCATCTCCACAGCAGTTTTTTTTGGCAGTGAATAGGACCCTTGGGAATAACAACTAATGATCGGATCCTAACAAAGTAACACAATTTTAAATTTGACCATTGCTTCCTTCCTAGCGGCCTGGAGCAAACAAGTTAAAAGCTTTATTTATATATATTTTTGCAGTATACTCCATTAGAGAATTCTGTACTTTACGCAGTGTGGTTAAATGTTATAAAACGCCAATTCTATATAACCACAAATTTTTGTGTGCTCGTGATGGGGTGATATACTGTTAGATTCTCAGGCCCAGATTTACATCACAGGCAGGGTTGGAATGACAATTCATGCCGCCCTCAGACAATAGATGGGCATGAGGCCCCCTTGTACATTGCCCATGTGCAATCCCCCCATAAATATTTCTGTTTATACACATTTGAATTCTACCATGCTGAAAAGGGGGATAAATAGAACCATACTTTAAAAAATGCATTTTAAATTAAACTTTGGCACCCACTAAGTAAGTATATCCATAATAATTCTATATCATATCAATGAGACATAAATCTATAATCTTTCTATATTATGCCAATGAGACATATATACATAATATGTGCCAATATACCCCCTTATGCCCAGTCTGACCCATTCTTCCCAGTATGACCCCCAGATTTACCAATATGACCTCCACTTCCTAATTTGCCCCTTTCATGCCAAACTGACCCCCACACCTGCCAATCTGCCCTTCAAATGTGCCAATCTGCCCCCAAACTTTCCAATCTTATGCCATCTTCCCAGTATGACCTCCAGATGTGCAATATGACCCCGACTTGCCAATCTGCCCCCCAAATGTGCCATTTTGCCCCCAAAATTTCCAGTATGACCCCCAGACTTGCCAACATGACTTCCACTTCCAAATCTGACCACATCCTCCCAATCAAACTTCCAAATCACCCCCTCCATCCAAATCTGTCCCCCAAATGTGCCAATATGCCCCTTCTTACAAATCTGCACCACACTACCCAATGTGATCCCCACACTACCCCAGACTTACCAATCTGCTACCTTTTTCCAAATCTGCCTTCCAGATGTGCCAATATGACCCCCAGAGTTGCCAGTCTGATCCCCAGATATGCAATCTGCCCCCACATGTGCCAATCTGACCCTTCTTCCTAATCTAACCCCCACACTTCAATTCACACCCCATCTTCCCAATCAGACCCCAAGACTTCCAGATCTGCCCCCTCTTTCCAAATCTGACCCCTAAACATGCCAATATGCCCCCGCTTCCAAATCTGCCCCACATTACCCAATGTGACCCCACACTACCCAATCACACCCCAGACTTGCCAATCATGAAATAAAATCAATAATCACTTGCAAGACTAACAATGTCATTTATCTTCTAACATGTCCTTGTGGTCTCCAATATGTAGGTAGAACTACTTGCCCACTACAAAAACGGATAGGAGAGCACATGAATAATATTAGAAAAAAGTATATGGAACATAGTGTGTCGGCGCATTTCGCCACTCACCATCTAGCAGACCCTGCAAAACTACACTACATTGGGATTTGTTCTCTTAAAAAACATTGGTGAGGGGAAAGTTTTATCAAAAAAATAGGACAGATTGAAATGAAATGGGTCTACACTCTAAACACCTTGGTACCTATGGGACTTAACATCGAATTTGATCTTTTTAATTTTATGTAATATACATACCTTTCTGAGGAAAGATTTTTTTTTTGTTTGCACAATGTTCTAATTATGGTTTTCTCTTCATTTTTAGGTTTTTGTTATTATATTTGAGTTCTGATATATGTATTGTGTCCCTTATATGGCTATGAATTTCTATCTCTATCTAATTTTTGCCTTATTTTGGAAAATCTGAATTCTTATAATTTAGGTTATTTTGATATGTGCAATATAGATTCAGTACCTTGTGATGCAACATGTGTGACAATATTATATATTATTAAATCTTGTATAGGGTATTAATAGGTAATTGTAATGTACTATTTTATTAATATCACTGCTGTAATTTTTGTTTGATTGTTTTAGATATATATGCTTTATACGTGAAATATCTTATATGTATAAATTGATGATATGGGGGATCTTTACATGTGAAATATCTTATGTATATATACAATTGTAAAGGGATCTTTCAGGTGCAAAACTACCTTTTGGGGTCATTTTTTACTTATATTTTCTATTTTTTATGATTCTATTACTAATCATTTTTATTATTTTATTTATACCATCTCCTCTATATTTTGATGATCTGAGACACGGAGAGATTGACAAGAATATAACATGTATGTCTTGCTTTATAAGCAACTGTTATGATACAATACATCAGTTACATATAGTCTTTTTTTGCTCTCTCCGGTACCCTGATGCTCTGAAAGATTCTTTTTTAATTTTGATTCCTATGCGAAATGACTTTAGTTTTTGTATAACTATGTTTAAACACAGTATGGTTTTTATAATAAGTCCGTTTTACTTAATTGTGTTCGCATGATAATTAAGCTTGCCAACAGAACATTAACAGTTAAATAATCTATGTAAATGATAACGCTGACGATCAACATCAGCTGCGTTGAGTCACAGAGGGGAGGAACTTAATAAATATAAGACCCCAGGAGGAGGGTGACGTGCATCTGATGAAGCCACGCCCGGCGAAACGCGTACGACACGCCACCTCCTCTCTGTGATTCCCGTACTTGCTGTTTGGCTCTCAGACTGAACGGACGTCTGATTCTTATCTGCAGCTTCGGAATCCTTGGCGATCAGCTGTTTCTTCGAATGCCACTTTGCGTATTTGTGAGATACTTCGCAGTACTCACAATATTTTAATGTAAGCATTTTTTTACCTATTAAAATGTGTCATATTAACGTTATATCACTTTGGCATTTTTCCTCTTTTATACGTAATACTTGCACAAGTTAAATATACCTACGATCACATCTACTAGACTCACTAGGGATCTCTTTATATCCATCTATACATTGAGAAGTAAACTGCTCTAAAAAGTGTGAGTAAAATACTTACCATCTTTATAACTGAAAAACGGAAAACATTATTGTATCTTCTTCTCCCTCTAAATTTTGGGTACCCCTGAACGAATCGAATTCTCCAATCAAGACTTCAAGAGATCTGTGCCTATATTCAACTATAAGAATTTTTTTGCAAATCTTGCACAATATATTCACAAGTGTTTTCACTTAATTGAAGTTTGTTTTCACGGTTTTATTTCCCATCTGCGCTCCTGCTTTCCCTGTCACACTCTTGTTTTAGTTGGAAACAGAGGTCACTTTCCATGATCAGTGATCAGCATAATTCTGATTTTGTATAATTTATTTAAGTAGCGCCTATCCTTCATTATTCTTTATTACAGACTTGCCAACTTGCCCCTTCTTTCAATCTCATCCCCAGACTTGCCAATCTGACCCCCAAATGTGCTAATCTGACCCCCAAACTTGCCAATCTGACCCTCAAACTTGCCAATATGATACCCATATTTGCCATTCTGACCCCTTCTTCCCAATATGATTCCCATATTTGCCATTCTGATCCCTTCTTCCCAATATGACCCCCATATTTGCCAATCTGATTCCTTCTTTCCCGTATGACCCCCATATTTGCCAATCTGACCCCCTTCTACCCAATCTGCCCCCCCACTACCCAATCTGACCCCCCCACTACCCAATCTGCTTTCAGGATTTACCTCACCTTTGCGTTGTGGACCTGCAATATCACCATCATTGCGGGGTCGTGGGATCACGTGATGCATGCAGGTCTGTGTCAGCTGCACTCACATCAGCCTGCATAACCGAGTCCTGTCACGAGTGTCCTTTCTGCTCCCATCAGACGAGTGGGACAACGCTTGGAAATGCATGCTGATGTGAGCGGTAGCTCACACACAGTCCTGCACAAGAACATGTGATGTCGCGTGATGATGTCTTGTGACCCCAGTGATCAAGCAAGCATGTCGCCAGCGGGCCCCCCTTCTGAGCCATATGGTCAGTCCACCCCTGATCACAGGTGATTCTAAGCTAAGCCACAGTCTCAAATAATTTAAATGGATAAAATGAAGCTTGCCAGACAGGTGTGAGCATGATGCAAATACAGTGTGATTGGATGTACAATGAATAAAAAAAAAAAGAAACTGTCTGCGTGTCTCACGCTAATAAAATTGGCAACAAATATATAAACATAGTATAAATGAGAGGTTTTGCTAATATGTGTTGGGCGAGGTGCAATTAAACCTCCTCCCAATTAACCCCTTGACACCAAGCTGCAACCAGACAATGAGGAGCCAATAACCTGAACTAGGCAACAAATATATAAACATAATATAATTGAGAGGTTTGGTTGTATGCATTGGCCAAAACATAATCAAGCTCACCCGCCAAAGAAAACAAAGCAAGAAGGGAAAAGAGATAAAACGGGTACTGGAACAAGTCTGGATATGTTTTACATAATGTAGCAGTGGGACATTACTCCTGCCTCTAGGAGCAACCAACAGACTTCAGAGTGAATTCTTCAAGAAGCAATGGACCGTGCCAATGAAGTCCTCTTGACTTTTTCAGGAAATAATGATCCATGCTGGTGAAGTCATCTCATTCAGATTCCATGGACAGGATGGAAATCCACTCTGAGACAGGGGCAAAGTTACCGGACTAGACACACGACCCAACATACTCTGGAAATAGACTCCAGGCAGGATCACAGACAAACCAAAGGCACTGCCAGTTTCCAATCTACAAACTTCTGACTGATTGCCTATTAGACATGTGCATTCGTTTTCGTCCGAAAATAGCTTTTTCGTCCATTCGTCCGAAAAACGAATAACGAAAACCGAATGAACGAATGGTTAATAAACGAAAATCATTAGTTCATTCGTCCATTCGTAGTACTATTGCATTCTATAAGCCGAAATAGAGTCGGTTTATAGAATACAATAGCATTTCACTACACGGAGACAAAGTCTCCATTCATAAATTTATGAATGGATACTCTGTCTCCGTGTAGTGAAATGCCGACAGCCTATAAACCGAACGTTCGGTTTATAGGCTGTCGGCTTATGTAATCCTATTGCTATTCTATAAACCGAACGTTCGGTTTATAGGCTGTCGGCTTATGTAATACATGTAATCCTATGGCTATTCGATAAACCGAACGTTCGGTTTATAGACTTTCGGCTTACAGAAAACATGTAGTACTATTGCCTTTCTAAGAACCGAACGAGAGCCCCATTCATAAGAATTTCTTATGAATGGGGCTCTCGTTCGGTTTATAGAAAGCCAATAGTATTACACGTATTCTATAAAACGAACGAATAAAAATTAACGAAACGAAAATAATGAACGAATTTCGTCTGAAACGAATGCACTAATGAACGAAATTCGTTCGAATGGACGAAAACGAAACGATAATTTTAGTTTTGCACATGTCTATTGCCTATTACCATACATAATGACGGGGACCAGGTAACATGGACCCAGAATTCCCAAGATGGTATACAGGAGTCACATATGCAGATGCAGAGTCACATGGCCTGGTGCAGTGAGGACTCTCCTTCCCCCCCCTCCCCTGGGACACAGTAAATATATTTCCTCTTTCTCTCTGATACAAGATAAAAGTATATCAGTGAAAGAGGGGAAGGATTTTGTGAATCAGTGTTCATACAGCACCAATTGTCATTTACTATATTTTTGGCATTTATTGCATGTGATCAGTGTAATTGATTTTCACATAGATCGCATCAATAAATGCAATACATAATGGTTGATCCTGGTCTGCCTAAGTGTTTAGGGTAAGGGGACTATTGTCACTAACCTGTCACATTAAGACTGCCCATGGGCAGTCCCGGTGGCCATTTTTTTTTGCTTTCCTGGATGCCTTCTCTCTTGGAGCTTCCAGAAAAGCTGAAAATAGCACGAATCGTGGCAAAAAAAGCTGTGATTGCGTTATTTTAAACGCAGCCCGTACATGTAGTGTAGTGAAGGGGTTAATCAGGAATACATTATTTAGCATGGTTGTATATATATATATATATATATATTATATATATATATATATATATATATATATATATATTATTTTTTCTCTTTGCTACACAAATCCTTGTGGAAATTGTCATTTATTTGAATATCCTCTTCACACACAATTTGACTATATATTTCCACCTATGATTAAGCGTTGTAATACGCGAAACACGTAAGGTGCGGTTTTCTGTTTGTCCATTTTGCTGTACATGTACCTCCTTTTTGGTCTCATGTTCATTGTTTAATAAAGCACTTTATTGGATCGCTCACTGGAGTGGAGTGCACATCATTTTTTCGTCTCTTTTGCCTGTATATATTTTCAAACTATTGTGACCCTAGGACTTAAAGGGACTGCCTGGTGCCCAAAATGCATCTTCAGAAGGTTAATGTGCTTTCAAACTACTTGCACAAATTTTAAATGCTTACGGCTAGATGAAATTGTGAAATCACAGCAGTTTGCAAGAAACTAGGACTGCCATCACTAGCGAGTAAATTTCCTTTTTTCTTGTGACAAACAATAATTTTAATGTATGTGCTATACCCATAATGTCCTAAGCTGCCTCCAGCACTATTAAAGGTTCCAAACTTATGATGCCTGTGCTCAGGTTTCAGTAGCCTCTGAGTGCCATTCTAAACCCTGAGCTTTCTTGCTTGGTCCAGTAACCTGTTACAGAACTTCCACGGGTTTAATTTCCAGTTTGTTCGCCGTTGATCCAGTGTCCTGAATCTCAGCTTCCAGAGGTCCTGCATCCAGTGCTTTATCCATTGGCCCAGTGTCCTGTATCTTAGCTTCCAGAGGTCCGGCATCCAGTTCTTTACCTATTGGTCTAGTGTCTTATATCCCAGCTTCCAGAGGTCCTGCATCCAGTTCTTTACCTATTGGTCTAGTGTCTTATATCCCAGCTTCCAGAGGTCCTGCATCCAGTTCTTTACCCATTGGTCTAGTGTCCTATATCTCAGCTTCCAAAGGTCCAGTGTCTAGTTATTTATCCATTGGTTCAGTGTTCTGTATCTCAGCTTCCAGAGTTCCAGTGTCTAGTTCTTTATCTATTGGTCCAGTTTCCTATATCTCAGCTTCCAGAGGTCCTGCATCCAGTTCTTTACCCATTGGTCTAGTGTCCTATATCCCAGCTTCCAGAGGTCCTGCATCCAGCTCTTTATGCATTGGTCCAGTGTCCTGTATTTCAGCTTCCAGAGGTCCAGTGTCTAGTTCTTTATCCATTGGTCCAGTTTCCTATATCTCAGCTTCCAGAGGTCGGGTGTCCAGTATCTCAGCTTCCAGAGGTCCAGTGTCTAGTTCTTTATCCATTGGTCCAGTGTCCTATATCTCAGTTTACTGGTGACCAGTTCCTTAAACTGTGGTTCGGGGTCCTGTATATCTATTTCCATTTAATACTATCCCTGTCTGATTATACTGTGAATGTAGAGAATAAGTTGCAAGTAAAATGCATAAATTAAGAGAAAAATATATATTTAAAAATTATCAATGGTGTCTCTTAATCATGAATTTACCTTGTAGCTTGATATGCAAAGCCGCCACAAACACATTTAATACATAGTTTTTCTTAATTTATGCATTTGCTTGCAATTCTGCCAAGACAATAAATAGAACATTTTTCATCTTTTTTTATTCCCCACAGTATAAGCAATTTTTAGGTTGCTGGAGTCTTTTAGTTTCCTAGATTGTTCTTGTTTATCTCTAAGGCAAGTTAGATTGGGCACCTTGTCTGTAACTTTGGAAAGTTGTTCACATTTGCCTCCAGGTCAGTTCCCATAACACACATTCAATTTGTTATATGATCTAAATTGAGTTTCATTTTTTTTCTTCAATTCAGCAAGGTCAGCAGAGAGATGTTATTTAATTTTTATGTTTGAGCAGAGATTGGTGTCACTGTATGTATGACCAAGTTGTTTAGTTCACTTTTTTTTTTTGTTACTGTTTATTTGTGGTCAATTTCTAGGAACTATAATTAAAAAAAATGTATTCTAACACTGTTAAATAAAAATAAAGTGTTTAACCAGGAAATGTACGCCCAGATTATCTCATGCTTTCAAGTATGTCCTGGGGATGTTACTTTTGCCCAAACTGCACTGCATCCAATTTAATGGTGCTCATTTTATCTACTTCGGAAGGATTAAGAGCTTCAACATAGGGATAGGTAAAGTGTCCATACAAGGACCACAGTGTCTGGTCTGTGAAGGTCACAAAGTCCAGTAAATGTCCACCATGGACAGTGATTGTTTCTATTCTGGCTTCAACCTCACTGGGAATTGAGCAGATTTTACAGATGGTGCATTAGCCCACTGAGCTCTCTCACTGTCCATCGCAAACACCAAGCATTCTCTATCAAAACAATGGAAAACATTTTAAGCAATATTTCTCCAGGGCTCCTTTTTCTCTCTATATTTTTTTCCCTATTATTGCCACACATTGTTTATTAAAAAGGTGCAGCTTTTTCATGTCCACCCATTTGTCTGTCTGTTTACACGCATTCTCTATAAACTCACGTAACTCTGTTTTCCTCTAGGAAAATTGGAGCTCCGAAATTCAGAGCTCCACTTCGGGTCACGTCGGTGATAGTATGGATTCCCCACTCTGATTTCCCTGAATCAAATATGGCCAAATATTTGTCATTGAGTAGCCAGATCTCAGTAAATTTTCGAATGCAGCTTATCTTCCCAAATCTGGGACTATTGTCGGCCAGATTGCTCTATATTGAATGGATACTTTCATTTAAAATGCTGCAGTAAACAAAACTGATTTTGTCTCATGACCTATAATTTCAATGCAATATATTTTCCATTATTTATTTGGACTAAACGTTTTCGTTGAAAATATCGCTTGATAAAGTTGCGCTCATTTATATTCAGGTGTAAGACTAGTGATACATTTCAAATTATAAAAAAAAAAAAGTTAAAACTGCTTCTACCCTTGGCAGTTCTTGACAGCAACTTTGCATTTTATAATATCTAGGACATAAATAAAACTTTCCTTACTCAAAACATGCAGCAGTGTTAGCCTTCACTCTTGAAAGAGCACATAAACATTTCATCTGTGAGAAGCAATACTAAGAGGACTTCACATCTTTAATAGCCTCATTAATTCCATAGCAGAAAGGAGGGTGCTTGTAACTAAAAAGCTGACACTGTAAAATCAAGCAGGATGGTTTTTGTAAAAGAAAAGAACAGCTTTTTTTGGCTTTTGAGTTATACAGAATTTCCATAAAGGGGCTGTAAAACCTATATATTTTTCATTTGTTTATTTCTTTATTATTTTTATTATTTACAGTTTTTTTTGGCTAGAATCATGATTTTATTCATGTTTAAAATTATCTACTCTAGTATAAAAAAAATGGTCATAAGAATTGAATTTTGATTAACTCTACTAGTAAAACTTTCTCACATTGCATCCAAAACTGATTCCTTTCTCACTTTGCATCCAACTGTCAAAAAAATACTGAGAACTTCTCAAAACAGATTTCTTTTTTTTTATGTGATTATTGTAGCTTCAATTTAGTTTTTACTTCACCATGGTTCACTGTCTGGTGTATAACCCCATTTACTACCTGACAAAATTTTAGTGCATAACAGGGTGGATGCAAAAGGGTTATTTGATGTTGTATGACTCCTGTAAGATTGAGCTCCAGCCAACCACGTAGAGGTATTGGGTATGTGGAGCACCCTACATGCTAATTTATAACCCAAATTTGATACAAGACAACAACTCTAGGTAACACATCCATATGGAATGAAGATAAAAGGAAATATATAATAATTATGTAAAAACAGAAATATATTGCTAGCTTCTAAAAGTGTGCTCACTTTAGTGAGCCGATTGGCTCACCTCTTTAACCCCTTAGTGACAGGACTATTGTCCTTCGTGACAATGGCTATTTTGATATTTCTGCAGTGTTTGTGTTTAGCGGTTATTTTCTGCTTTCTTATTTAATGTACACCACATATTATATACTGCTTTTATTGACATAAAATGGTCTTTCTTTAGATACCATTATTTCATTATATCATATAATTGAAAAAAACACAAGTTTTACCCAAAATATCTTTTACACAATTACAAATGGTTAAAAAAAAGACACCATCTAAATAGTTTCGAAATGTTCTCCCGAGTATAGAAATATGCATGTTTGCAAGTTATAGAGTAATAACCAAAACCCTAAATATACCCATAGTCCTAAATCTAACCCTTGCACTTACCCTAACTCATCTGTAACCCTAAGTGGAACTCTAACCTGTTATGGGCACTTGCAGAAATGACATTTTTCGTTACCCCCCTTCTTCCACCTTGTTACTTACAGTGGAAAGTTTTGTTGCTTTAACTGTGTTCTTTCTGTTATCTAACTCGCTTCACGCCCAGCTTCGCAAGTAAGATGTTTAGACTAAAGACGCCATTTTGTCATGCTAGGCCAGGACATGTACCTCATTATTATGTCATGGCCTTGACTGTTTGCCAAGAAATCAAGACTAAAGGTTAATTCATATTTTCTTGATTGACCGAGATTTACCCCAAAGTAAACCATAGTTACCCGTTTTAAATCTATCATTTGGTATTTTTCCTGCCCATAAATGACCGGGAATAAGGTTATCTAAAATCTATATAAAACACCAATTATCAGTTAGTTGGCACAGAATGAGGAGACTATGTTGATGCGACAGCATTAACACAAGAATGAGAGATTAACCTGTAAATAACCAGGAGGGTATGTGATTTTATTTACTTATTGCAAACATATACATTTAACTTTATTTACTCTGCTTTTATTATGGGTTTTTAAACTGTTTTTATACATTGTCTATATTTATTTATTGCTTCCAACTCCCTATTTTTTAAATAGGGTACTTAGCGGTTACAAACCCTAGCCCTAATCCTAGATCTAGGGTTAGTAAATATTTTTCCTTTTTTCCCCCCCAATGTAATGTTACTGACTGCCTCTAGGGGAAGTTAAGGAACAGTAACTGAGCGACAGAAGTGCTTTCTGATCACTTCCATCACTCTTGTTGGAAAAGCATGCTCATACCACCTTAACATCAATGCATTTAAGCAGCAAGGGCAAAGCATAGGTACTATCGACCGTTGATTGCTGCATATGTGTGTTTTAGTGCAGGACTTACCAAGTACGTCCATTGTCATTGACATGTTTTTAGTGAGATTCCTGGAATGTCCAATTCTGGGAAGTGGTTAACCACTAGGAGACCTTCCAAGGGATGTGCTGTGGAGATCATCCATTGGACATACAGTGTGGGCTTCTATTCAATGGTGTCCTCGTATACACATGGACTTCAGTGGCGCTACCATGTCCTGCCTTTCAGACACAATATAGTGATTTTAAATGCAAGGCACTATTTTTTTTTTTATGTGGAATAAATTGTTACATTTTTAAACTCTTGCACCTTTGTTTCCTTTCCACTATTCTGAGAGTGGCCTGGGGATACTTTCTGCAGCTCTTAAGACCACAGTCCTTTGGAAGGTTTCCCAGAGCTTAGAGTTGAGAGCAATCTGGTCACCCAAAAGTAAGTGCATTTCTAGGGAGTAGGATATATATATATATATATATGTTTTTATTCACAGAATGAGGCTATGATATATTTGCTTCTATTCCATATGTATATGTTACCAGGAACTATTGGACACTATTACATACTAATAGATGTATTGGATTTATTTATACTATTACACTTTATGGAACTGAATGCACACACTGTTACATTGTTTACACACACTTGTGGTTACTGTGTTTGGGTCGCTCCAGTATAAGTAAACTTGCAGAATCTGTAGTACTCTTTTTAGCACTTTTTTTATATCTGATCCCAAAATACAAAATCCGGGACGGCTGGCAGCTATGGTTTTGCCTTCTGATGTCACTCCATAAGATGAATAAATGAATGTGCTTGTGTTATGCGATTTTCCATTGAACTTGCTCTAACCATAATAAAGTCTGCAGCATCTATTACATATGTCTTCTGATAATGCCAACCAACTGATGCAGCATTGTATAAACAACCAACCAATAAATCAGTGTCAATGAACCTATTCTTCTGGCAACCCTTTCTCTACATCACATTGTTAATACTGAATGTGGTAACTAATGGATTTTAACACAAGACTATAACTGCCGATTGAAAGCTTTACAATAGATCAGCCCTAAAGATTTATAGCTGTGCTTCTCCAAATTCAGAATTTAATAGGTAGTTAGGTTTTCTACGTAGTTTATTTGCATTTTATAGGCATAGAGCAATTTTGTTGTATTTAATGAATGGCTTCTAGCCCTCAGACTATTTTACCAATATTCATAAAGACCCACTTTTAACAAAAACTGTATCTTTTGTCATAAGTGTTTCATATAATTCATTAGTGATCCTAGGTGCAATAGAGCTGTACCTGATGGGTAGTTGGCCAGTGGTCGTGTAACTAAGCCATCATTATTTACGATCTTAGAGTTCTAGGTTAATTCTCTGTTTACGTCTGGTTTTGTTTACACGTCTCCTTAGTTCTGTTTTCATGCTCTTTGATAACCCTCTTGGTTTGTGCCCGGTCTGTTTCTGTTCTGTATTACCATCTTGCCTTAGCTTTGCATCCTGTATTCATTTCCCTAGTTTTGTTTCTGTCCTGCAATGCCTTAATCCTATCCCGGTTTTGTCCTTTTAATTTCCAGCTCATTGAACTCCTGCATTGGGTGCTCAGGGTCCCATAACATCCTGGACCCATCCATGACATATGGCTTTAGTCAGGAGCCGGATACCTGCTTTCAAGTTGGCTCCTATGACGGACCCCCTCGTACCCTGACTGGGTACCTCCGTCAGAACTCTGCTTCCTTGTATCAGCCACCCCAAGACACCAAGCAGAACCAGTGTTTTAGATGGAGCTTCCAAAATCACCAGACAGGACCAATAACTTTGAAAAAGGAATGCACATTTATTGAACAGTAACAGAGTCTTATATTCAGACATATTCCAGTTAACAGAAAACTCATCCCTCATATTAACATATAGTCAAACAGGAACTAAACAGCAATGAACCAGACATGACTCACAGAATTATGCACTGAACATAAAACCAACATACAAACAATCTGAATAAATAACCATATTAAACATAGCACATAAACCAGGGCCCATAATCTATCAGGAGGAGTTAAGCCATTAGTTACCTCAAAGAACCCCAGCGCTGGAGTGTTCTGCCACAGTTCCCCAACTACTTCTTTTAGAGATAATCCCAGTAGGGAGTCTAGAATGTGTGTACTCCTGGCACAAGCAGCTATTTGGGATTTCCAGTTCACATCTAGAAGATTAAAGTCACCCATGATGATCACTTCCCCTTCATTGTCATTTTAGCTCTTTCTACAACTAGTAGATTATCTAACACTTCTATTTGTCCAGGGGACCTACCAAGTCACTATATTTTTACCAAATTCTAATGTAACCTAAACTGAATCTATGTTCTCTTATATTATGTAAGATTGTATACAATCCCTCATATATAGGGCCACCCCTCTCCCGCTGCTCTGTCTTTTCTATATAAAGGAGTACCCTGGTATTGATATGTCCCAGTCATGTTTTTCATTATACCATGTCTCAGTAACAGACACTAAATATACACTCAGTTGCCAATATTGCCACAAGTTAATGGATCTTATTTTTAGACACGACTCCAGGCTTATCATTTATCAGCACACTTACTAAAGGCACCTTCTTTCTTAATTGGATTGATGTTTTATCAACCTTTCCTCTTCTTTTAGTTTAAAAACTTCCTTGCAAATCCTCTGAACTGCTCACTGAGAACATTTGTTCCCTTTTGATAAAAATGCAAACCATCTTTTTTGTACAGTTCATGTCTATCCCAAAGACAGCTACCATGAGACAACAAATCCATGTTCCCAAAACTATTCCCCAAGCTAAAGTCCATTTTATGAATCCGCTCTCAATCTCGAATGTTATGCACAGGCAGATCTTCAGACTTTGTAAGAACACAAATAAAACCTTTGCATCTGAAACCTCTTTGCAAGCCAAGTCATTTGTCCCTAGAAGTACATCCAAGTCCCCTTCCTGATTTGCTTGCTTACAAATATTAAAAATACTTCTATTAGGCTTTGCCTTCTCCTTTTGGTTACTGGCTGTACTCTTGCAGACCTTAGTCATAGAGGATGGTTGTTCCTCAAACCATCTCTCTGAGCCTCCATAATTCCACTGCACTCTGAAAGTGCTGAAAAGGAATTATGGAGAACCACAGACTGTGGGACGTGCCTTTAATCCATAACTCTAAGTCTACCAGATCCTACAGTAACCCACCTGCCATTCTTAGGAAGCCTTTGTTTGCAACACTCTGAGCCCAAGTTTGTTTAACAGATAATTTACAAATTTACAACTTTAAAAATTCAATCTCCTGCTGTAATCTAGAGAACCATTTACAGCTTGGACAGCATTTAAACCTCCCAAAAAATGGAACGTGAAGCAAATGCATCTCACATTTATCGCAGTGAACCAGATCTGCCATTTTAAGAATTGAAGTCAAACAGATCTTATGTAATGATACTGATGTTAGCAGGTTTGGAGTCCAGCAGCCAGATCAGCAAGGTCTTCTGCCAGAAGTAGCCACTCGTTACTCAGGTGGTTGAGCCCCTGAGCTTTGAGTGACAATCTGGTCTTTAGCAGAGCTGTGAGGCTGGAACAAAGAGTATAAGCGTAGTCAGGCAAGCCAAGGTCATTGGGTAGGAGAAAGCAGAGTAGTGAGACGGTCCAAATCAGTAACAGGTAAGTAAAGATCCATAGAAAGCTTAGCATACTGCAGGCAGGAACCACAATAATCTGGCAAAGGTACAGTCACAGGAAGAGGCTTTTATAGGCTGAGAGTGAGCACATGACTAGACACAGGTGAGAAGAGTTGATGATAATAACAAGGCTTTGTATATTCATTGTTACTAGAACATAGGCTGAAATGTAAAAGACAGGCTGGCGAACCGGTAAAGAAGAGAGCTAGGATCATGGAAGTCAGAGTTCAAGTCCAGGTATGGTCAGTTCCTGACATCTTACTTTTTTTATACCTCAGACTGCCCGTCTCTCTGTGTGCCTGTCGCATAACCATGGCTTAATCCAGGGGTCTCCAAACTATTCAATATGAGGACCACATTGTACATTTTACACATTTTTTTTATGTGCCAAGCAAGACACTATAAAGGCAAGATGGAGAGGATGAGTCGGTACACATCTGAGGAAGCCGCATTGGGCGAAACGCGTCATGCGGACCTATGCCACGCCCACCAGGAAACAACCCTACAGAGCAAGATACACGGAGCACGAAGCAGCTATTTTATGTGTGAGCATTTTTATGTTACATCCAAGCTCTCAGTTTTTATAATATCCTCCTATCCACTTGTCTATCATTTTAAACACCTACGGAGAGTTTACCTGGCGGCTCGTTTTTCGTCACTGCGTCAGGAGGGGTCTACCTTTTTTTCAACTACCTGGTATATGGAAGGCGTTCTTACCTGACCAAAAAATGATTTGCTTTAATAGTCTGAGCAAACTCACTTGCTAAGCACACTGTGAGTGGGATTCCTATTGCTGGACATAGATATATATTTACCGTATTTGCTCGAATATAAGACGACCCTGATTATAAGACAACCCCCAAAACTTTGGATATTCCTTTAGGAAAAAAAACAAAAGCCTGAATATAAGACTACCCTATAGGGAAAAAGTTTGTAAATGTAAATTGCTTTTTAATATTTAATAAAAATGATAATATTAAACAAATGCATTTCTTGTTTTTATTTCCTTTTATGTGCCAATGATGCCTCTCTCTCCCCCAGTGTTATCTCTCTCCCCCTCCCATGTTGTTGCTCTCTCCCCCAAACTTTTCTCTCTCTCCCCAAACTTTTCTCTCTCTCCCCCTCCCTCCCCTTTTCTCTCTCTCCCCCTCCCTCCCCTTGTCTTTCTCTCCCCCCTACCCTTGTCTTTCTCTCCCCCTCCTTGCCCTTGTCTTTCTCTCCCCCTCCCTCCCCTTGTCTTTCCCCCTCCCTCCCCTTGTCTTTCTCTCCCCTTGTTCCTCTTGCCCTCCCCTTGTCTTTCTCTCCCCCCTCCCTCCCCTTTGTCTCCCCACCTTCCCTTGTCTCTCTCTCTCCCCCCCGTCTCTCGCTCCCTGGTGGCTAGTGGGGGCAGCCGGGGGATGTCTGCACGATACATGCAGACATCCTCCATGCTGCCTGACACTTCCATCCATTATGACAGACAGCCAGTCAGTAATTATAGATGTCCCCCGTCTGCCCAAATCTCCCTGGTGCCTAGTGGAGGCAGCCGGAGGATGTCTGCATGATACTCGCAGACATCCTCCGCTGCTGCTCAGCACTTCTGCCTGGACTTTTATGATGAAGCCGGAAGGACCCGGCTTCATCATAGAAGTCCCGGCGGTCGTGCCGGGTGGTAGCGTAGGATGTCTGCACGTATCGTGCAGACATCCCCCGGCTGTTAGGGAGGGGGATCCAGGTCCCCTGCAGCTCTGCGGGGGACCTGGATCCCAGTCTTATAATCTGACCTCGATTTGAGGTCAGATTATAAGACGACCTTGAGTAGAAGATGAGGGCTCTTTTTCAGAGCATTTGCTCTGAAAAAAACCTTGTCTTATATTCGAGCAAATACGGTATTTTATTGTGTATCACGGAGTTGAACTATATTTGAACTATATTTGTATATTTGTGATTTTCATGTACACACCGTTCATACGAAATATATTTGTCAACTTATTTTGTAAGTATAATTTTTGGTTATTTCACCAATTGGTTACTCAATTTTATCTGGCACATATGGGGCTGTGTGTGGAGTTTTGGCTGCATTTTCACATTCTATTTTTATTGTGATATTTTATCATCAGGTGTTATTATTTATTATGACTGATCTTCACTTTCAAGAGCCTTTTTTATTGAACCAAAGAACTAAAAAAAAAAACTTTTTTCATATTTAATGAAAATGACAAAATGCATTTCTTGTTTTTATCTCCTTCCTCTGCATCCACATTGCACCCATAACCCTTAACACAAATATTCATTGTCTAAACTTGAACGAGAATCAATACAAGGTAGACATGTGCAAAACTAAAATTTTCGTTTCGTTTTCGTCCATTCGGACGAAAATGTTATTTATTTCGTCTAAAACTAATTTCGTTCATTACTGCATTCGTTACAAACGAAATTCGTTCATTATTTTCGTTTCGTTTTACTCATTCATACCAATCAATTGACCTACACATACCATAATCCGAAAGTCTATAAACCAAACTTCGTTCAGTTTATAGACTTTCGGCTTATGGAATACATGTAATGCTATTGGCTTTCTATAAACCGAACTAGAGTCCCCATTCATAAGAAATTCTTATGAATGGGGCTCTCGTTCGGCTTATAGAAAGGCAATAGTATTACACGTATTCTATAAGCCGAAAGTCTATAAACCGAATGTCGTTCGGTTTATAGACTTTCGGTTTATAGAATACATGTAATTCTATGTATTCTATAAGCCGAAAGTCTATAAACCGAACGACCTTCGTTTTATAGACTTTCGGCTTATAGAATACGTGTAATACTATTGGCTTTCTATAAACCGAAATAGAGCCCCATTCATAAGAAATTCTTATAAATGGGGACTTAATTCATAAGAATTGCCTATGAATGGGGCTGTCATTCGGTTTATAGAAAGGCAATAGTACTACACGTATTCTATAAGCCGAAAGTCTATAAACCGAAGGTCTTTCGGTTTATAGACTTTCGGCTTATAGAATACATGTAATTCTATGTATTCTATAAGCCGAAAATCTATAAACCGAACGACCTTCGGTAAATAGACTTTAGGCTTATAGAATACATATATTATAGAAATTCTTATGAATGGGGACTCTAGTTCGGTTTATAGAAAGCCAATAGTATTACATGCATTCCATAAACCGAAAGTCGTTCATTATGTCGGTTTATGGAATGTATATGTAATGCTATTGGTATTCTATAAACCGACTCTATTTCGTTTTGTAGAATGCCAATAGCACGAATGGACGAATGATTTTAGTTTATTAACCATTCGTTCATTCGTCTTTCGTTAGTTTAGCATTTTCGTTGTTCGTTTTTCAGACGAATGGAAGAAAATGCTATTTTCGGACGAAAATGCATTCGTCCGAAAACGAATGCACATGTCTAATACAATGTGATGAACAGATGGTACCTGACACTGACTAAAATGTACCTAAGTTCATCCGGGACATGCTGGAGATGTGGGAGCGGTAGATGAGACATGCTACACAGGTGGTGGTGCTCTCTCAGATGCTAATAAATAACTTTGGTCAGTTCTGGAAATTAACTCCAGAACGCACTTTATTGCACATGAATTTTCCAGATACTCATAGACAGAATATTCCACTATTGGTACATGTGCTGACGGATTCAAAATTAACGATAGCATATAAATGGAAATCTTCAGAACCAATAAATTGGGGGATGATTAAACCTCAGTTAATCCATCAATGTCTGATGGAGAGAGGTATAAACTATCAGTTAATGGGGAATAGACATAGAGCTCAACGCTGGGAAGATTAGATAAAATTAATTAATAACGGTGAATTGGACAGAGGATTCCCTCCTTAATTTGTACACAAGAAATGCTTGTCTCCCCACCGAGGTCCCCGACCCAGCCCGAAACGAGTCAATGAGGTATTATTTAGTATAAAGGGCACTGTGCGATGTCAAGGCAGATATACTGCGGACATATAAATAATGCTTATTGTTTTTTATCTATTTCTTACTATCATACAATGCTATTATGTAATATTTAATATACATGAATGTTTTTTATATTTTCGATAATAAAGGCTTTATGAAAAAATAAAGTTTTTTACTTCACTATTTTTTTATTTCACTTAATTTGTTTGCTTCACGATTGGGCCTATATCGATTTTTTTATTTCATTTAGTGTGTTTACTAAACATGTTTACCGTTGGGGTCCTGATACAAACATTGGGGCATTAGCCCATAACAAAGGGAACATGTGTCTATGGTAGAAAGTGCCTTAAAACATTCTACCTTTAGTTGTAAATGTGATATAGCTATATATAATCTTATAGAATGAAAAACCCATAACAATCTAGCACATTTTTACCCTTAAGTGGTTCATTGTCGATTGTTGAATTGGCTGAGTTTAGCAAAATTTGGTGCCCAATTGCCCACAATGTGCCCTAACATAGAGCTTGAGCATAAATACATTTACGTTCAAGCTTTAAAATGTTTACATTTTAGAAAAAAAATAAGCTTTCTACTGTTATTTTGTTCCAAACGCCTTCCAGCAATATGGGGTTTTCAAAGAGTTCCTGTTTTACGGTTCTAGTACAGTAGAGACTCATACTCTATTTGATCTGATTGATGGATTTAAATTTCTACCACCCACTTTACTCAGCATTGCACCTGGTACAGACCGCTTTCTGCCATGAGATGGGGCATAAATCAAGCAGTAAAGAATTGCTAACTTTTTCTAGCCTAAGTAGACTAAGAGCAATTCTGAATGCTACATAAATTGATGCCAATATATTAAAAGAATTATAGTCAATTTATAGTTTTTGCCATGCTGGAGTGTATTCATCCAAGTGAAAAAATATTAGCATTTTTAGATGAATGTTACTGTGCAGTAGGCAGTAGTTCCAATTAAGTCAATAAATTATCAGCTTTTTTTTGGGATCATATAAGTAAATATATGAATTCATGCAGAAAAGAAATGCAACAAATGCTTAAACATTGTGCTAGAAGACTTGCACATAAAAGCATAGATTAACTTTTTTTTTTTATTATGTCTGTTCTGTTTACTGTTTATGAAATTACCCGCTGGCACCATATGAAAAATTATTTTCTAAACTGTTCAAGGAGACAGCATAAACAATTGTAAAAGTTTTGTTTTAATCTCTGCATTTCAAAGTGCAAATAATGTTTAGGTCACTGAGCCCCTTTAAGAAAAATATCAGGGTACTGCTTCATTCAAGTTCAAAAGTATTTGCATATTCCTGTATCTTTAAAAAACGTTAGTAAAAAAAAAAAGCCCTATACACCTCAGTTTTTATTTTATTTTTTAATTGTTTTTTAACTTAATAATTCAGATCAACAGCAGTAAACAAGGAATAGGAAAATTTAACTTTTCAACTTAAGGGCCACAAGTATTGTTTCAAGCTAAACTACTATGTAACTATGTATATGCAAGGATCATTTTTACATATGTCGATATGTATAATGAGTCTTGGAACTGTGCACATTTTAGGTGTATGAGTACAAGCTGAGGTAGATTTTTTTTATTTATAGTTTCAATAATGGATTGATGCTCATTTTTGTAGTGATTGGAATACATTCTGCACTATTTGATATTTCAATAATCGAAATTTGAACACTTATGGCGAACATTCACATTTCTAGGTATTTCACGTTCAATCTGGAATGTTTTCACAATTTGTTGATAGCTGGAGAAAAGGAAATAATGTATAGTATATTTATGCTGTTACTCTCCCATTGTAATAGTGATAGTTTTATATACAGTGGGTGTGGTTGCAACCATTTCTTTAACCCCTCAGTGACAAGACATTTTGACCTTGACTTTCCCTTGGTGACAAGGACTGTTTTTACATTTCTGGTGTGTTTGTGTTTAGCTGGAATTTCCTTCTTTCTCACATACTGTACCCACACAAGTAACCCTAACAGCTATTCTAACCCTAACCCTAAATTTAAGCTAATTAAGTATTTTTTTTCATTGCAATTTTGCTGACTCAAGCAACATATTCAAAGCATCGGAAGGGAATTTTTTTTCACTTCCGAACCTCTGGCCACAAGAGAGCACAGCTGCTCCTGCAATATGGCGCCAGAGTCCAAATTTCGGTGCTTGCAATTGCCTCGACATCGAAGCAATAGAGCAGCACCGTCAGAGCGGTTCTCGCGATCGTTGATGGCGAAAACAGCTTGTTTCAGCGCAGGACATGTCAGGCACGTCCATTGTAAGGAATGGAGTTCTTTACTTCAGGTGAGCACAACATCTTTTTTAACCCTTGCCTTTAAGTCCTTTAAGATTATCTACTCTGCCTACTGTACTACTACTGTAACAATATTTTTTTTAACTTGGCTTGTTGAATAATATTGATCTTTTTAATAGTGGGATGCTTGCTGAAAAAATGTACAAAAAAATATTATGTTATACACGGTAGGAAGACTTTATTTATTTTATTCATCTAAAAACTCACTTCTAATGTAAACTATATTTGTGTTTTGTAATACTAAAGTTCCCATTCCTTATGGATATTTCAGGTATAATGAAATGTGTTCCTTACTCCTGCTTGTCTTCTATTGACAGGATTGTCTCAAGTCACTACTGTTATCAGGCATTTACAATTGTACTCATTCATTGACAATGATCTTCCACTTATTATATAAAAGTATATTCTGCTTCCTTTTTTCAAACTCTTGCATGAACTAACCTTTTGTTAAACCATTTCATAAGCACAATAAAATGACTGAAATACCCATATCTTATCCGCCTACTGTCCCTATCTTCTTGTCAGATTTCTTCTTATGTCATTGACGAGACATTAATGTCAAGTCTCCTTTTCAAGCACTATTTCTATTTTTATGCATCTTTATAATATGGGTGCTAATTTTACATACAGGGCATTATTCATGAAAGTGTTTGCAGGGAATGAAGAAGAACATTTCAAACTTAGGGTCCAAGTAACCGTGTAGGAGAAATTCTCCCATTAAGCTGAAAAGGGGAATTTTCAAACTCGTTTTTTTTGGACTTAAGTTTTTCAAATAAACTGAATTTCAGAAGAAGACCTGTTCCTGAAGTAGCATTTGTAACCTGAAGGCAATTGTTATGTGCTTTTCACACATTCTTGCTTGGTAAAAGCCAGTGTGTGTGTCTTGTACAAGTTAGGAATTGGTTGTGTGAATGTATCTTGTTTATGTATTCTTTTGGAACTAATATGTTTTTTTTTTTTTTACCTAAATGTTGACAGTTTACCAGTAAGGTATCTATGGTGTAGAGCCATCTTTGCTCCCATGTCTCACTGCCAAGATGTCCTGAATTCTACTCAAATTTTAACTGTTGCCACTATGTTCTTGTGTAGAGATATCAAAGAAAAAGTTTGAGAAAAACTCTTTGGAGTTGAAAGTTGCCTGTATAGTCTGAATAAAAGACTCCTTTTCACGGTGTGCAGGACTGCTGGTCTTTTTCTTTGATATTTGAAGGCGTTGGTGAAGCCTGGTCCGAGCACCCTTCTTCTGGTGTGCATATCCTGATATCCCTTCTTGTGTAGAGATAGACAAAATGCCCATACAAGGACAAGAATGTCCTGGACAAGGTCAGCGAAAGTCTATAGAATGTCATTAAATTGTCCATGCCAATGTTGTATCCAAACGCTGTTTTTTCCTTTAATAATTATTTTTGTATTTACAAAGTGGCCATGAGTGGGGCAAGTGCAATGCGAGCACATTAGTGATCAGACAGTGGTGAGAGATGGGTGGAGTCAGTTGCCAACATTAGGTATGGCTGTCACATTATATTTGTTGGCAGCCATATATAGTATATAGTGTAAACAGGTAACAATACTAATTTATAAACGGAATATATTGGAATTATTTTTTAGATTCTCTTTATGTTGACACGTGCAACTGATATGGCTATAATGATTATTGCAGAAGTAGCTTATCTGATAATTAAATTACATATGTTTTTACAAAACTGTTAATTTTTTAACATCTCTTATATACATATTATACTTTCATCTCATTCAGATAAAGTACGTACTCCTCAGAATATTATGACATTGCACTGTCATTTTTTCTCTCTCATTGCTCTTTTAAGTAAAAAAAATATATAATAGAGGACAGCAGTCATGAAAGTGACAGATTTTCAGAAAAAATGCACCGAACAAGAATGAATCCTATAATTAAATTAAGAATATTGTACATCTCTGTTTGCCATCTGTCTATGTGCATTTTCTCAAAGATTGCTGGAATTTATCTATTTAAAATGCCTCGGAGCTAAACTTACGGAATAATTCATAAGCTGAAACTAGAACATTATTGAATATCCCAAGTTTAAAACATTTCAACTTGTGAAAATGGCAGCCACTGAAACACATTCTCATTACATTTTCCCAAAATTAACACACTACGTCTACTATGTGTTTTTTTTTTTTTTTTACCCAACACAAAACGTATTTTATTTGTGATCAGTTTAGGAACAGTACTTTAATATAGACTATTCTGTCACCTAATTTTGCATAACTGATTAAATGATTCTTCATATAGTCACTTGAGTGACTGATAGCTCCCTAGTGTTGAAGATCATTATGAAGCTTTACCAGTATTTAGTCTTTCCTCTTTGCTAATGTAGCGCTGCATGTGAAGCTATATATATATATGTGTGCAAATATGGCCTATTTTTATGAAACATTGCCACCTTTTTGTCTGCAATATTTATTCCACAATATACCTCATTACTATGCTAGTGCTACACTCCGGTTTTCAAACATTTTGGCAAGAACAGTTTGTTGAACGTCGAGATTTTACCTTCTTCTCAAGTGTTTATCATTTATACTCTCAAATAGATTTCTTTCTGATGAAAGCTGCTCACTTGAATAAATGTGTTGGGTACCGTCAGGGCCGGCCATAGGGGTGTGCGACCTGTGCGATCGCACAGGGCGCAACACTCCAGGGGGCGCCTGCCCGGTAATGAAAAAAAAAAATAAAAAAACCCGGTAGTGGCACTGGCTGGGGGAGATCAAAAGATTCCCCCTCACCAGCCCTCTGCTCGGCATGCTGTGCTGGGTCCGGGGAGGGGGCGGAGCTAACCGGCTCAGTGGTGTAGCTTCGCCCCCACCCTGTGAAGCAGAGCAGCGCCTGCTTCACGGGGAGCCACTGGCAGCATGAGAAAGTGCTGCTCGGCTCCCCATGCTTAATGCAGGCATGGGGAGCCGAGCAGCACTTTCTATTGCTGTCTGTGGCTCCCTGTAAGGAGACGCTGCTATGCTTCACAGGGTGGGGGCGGAGCTACACCGCTGAGCAGGTTATCTCCGCCCCCTCCCTTGAACCACATTTGCAGGCAAGGGGGGGGGAGAGACGACAGGAGGGGGGGGGAGAGAGGTAGAACAGGGGGAGGGGGGGAGAGAGAGGCAGAACAGGGGAAGGGGGGGAGAGAGAGAGGCAGAACAGGGGGTGAGAGAAGGACAGAACAGGGGGTGAGAGAAGGACAGAACAGGGGGTGAGAGGCAGAACAGGGGGGGGAGAGAGAGGCAGAACAGGGAGTGAGAGAAAGACAGAACAGGGGGTGAGAGGCAGATCAGGGGGAGGGGGGAGAGAGAGGCAGAACAGGGGGTGAGAGAAGGACAGAACAGGGGGTGAGAGGCAGAACAGGGGGTGAGAGAAGGACAGAACAAGGGGGAAGAGAGAGAGACAGGAGGTGGGAGAGAGACAGAACAGGTGGAGGGGGGGGGGAAGAGACAGACATGGCAAGGAAGAGGACACATACATAGGGGGGTGAAAGAGGGGGGGGGGGCGCCATGGGGGAAGCCCGCACAGGGCGCCGGAACACTTAAGGCCGGCCCTGGGTACCGTTATGGGGACCATTTCAGATCACACTTGGATTTTATTTAATGTAAAAGATACTTTGGACTACATGGCTAGGTCTAATTGGAGGTTGAGTGATCATATTCTTCTTTTGGCGCGGAATCAGCGGGATTTATTCTCGGAGGCTGCAAAGTTTTTCAGATCTAACAATACCAGAGAAATTACTGACCAGACTCTCTGGTGCACATTTAAATTTTATCTTAGAGGGATTTTGATAAAAATTGAGGAATTTATTAAAAAATTCCAGGGAAAATCTTTAGCAGATCTTTCTATTGCCCTCGCGAAACAGTAACAGATAAATAAGTTAATAACATTACTACCTCAGCTGTAATTAAAGAAATCTAGCAAGAGATTAAGCTTAAATTGGATGTATAAACCAAGAAGGTTGTATCCCGCTTGAAGCAAACATGGTATGATACCAACATTAGACCAGGGAAATCCCTTACCAATAAAATCGAATTTAGAAATCAACAATATATTATTAAAAAAAATGTTCTTGGCACAGATATATGTTTATCTACTTAACATGCTTTTATGAATTATTATTAGACACTTTATAATTTACCTGTGGGCTCTAGATCATTAGAGGAAATTAGAGATTTCCTTAAGAACTTGGGTCTTCGTAAAATATCATAGCATAAATTAGTGAAGTTAAACCCACCTATTTGTGTGCTTGAGCAACAAAAGGCAGTTAAAGAACCTAAGAAGGGTAAGGCGACAGGCCCTGGTGGCTTTACTGGTTTGTAGTTAACGTGCTCCAGTGGTGAAAATAGAGGAGATGACAAGAAAGGAAAAAGAAAAAAGTGGGGGAGAGGAATAGAAGCTGAGATAATCACCGTGTAGAGCTGTTCCTAGAAGAAGTATTGGAATGTTAAAGGGATCTGAGTGTGGGAGGTCCAGATGTAGTAAAGCTCGCTCTGGGGTTAATTTTTAGTCACTGACAAAATTTACCATTAATAACTGTGAAACTAGAAAGTTCTAATAGTGGGATATTCCCACCATATGTGGAGCATGTCTCCCCTATTCACCCCACATCTCCATCATAACGGTGAGCCGGTAGGATACATTTTGGCAATCGTAACCGGTACAGCATATTCATCAATTTAAATTGGAGTTCGTGGAGGTTGAGACAGTGAGTAGCTGCATAGGTAGAGCCCAAAGCTTTTCTCCATTTATTGTGATCAATAGTTATGTTCAATTCACTTTCCCATTTTTAATAGCTGGTGGTAATATCTTAGTACCCTCAATACAACTTATAATTTCTGGTGAGAACGAGAGTACATTTTTATATCCCTCTTAATACAAAAGCTGTCTGAGTTTTTTTAAGTTTTGTGTTTTGGTTAAGATCCAATGTCTAGACTAAAAAGCTTTTCACTCGAATGTATTTAAACCACTCACTGGTGGGTAAGCAATATTCCAACTGCAGATCGGTAAATGCTTTAATATTTAAATTATGAATCAAATCCTCAATTCGTTTTATACCACTTGGATTGCATAATGCCAGCTAAATGTTTTATAATTTGCTTTCATCACTGTTAAGGGCAATGATTGAATTATTTTAACTCAATTTATTTTTTATGGGGTACCAGTTTTTTCGATATGGCTTAACGCTGTGCTGTTTACTTTACCCCTTACCATGGAGTTTTGTTTTTTCACTTACTATTATATTGATTTTATTTTTTATATTTATCTTTAATAAAGATTAAGTTTACATTTTAAGAGCATATTTTGGAATATCTAGCCAGAAAAAAAAATGAGTATGAAACCTAAAAGCTATTTAATTTATTGTTAAATGGGGAAATCTTGTGCACATTTAAAGTATACCAAAGTTTATTAAGTTACCACTGATGCTAATGTGCAATTTAACACCTTAGTAGGTACACATATCAAGCACTAGATTGGATCCCCTTTTTCCACCAGAAAAGCCTCCGAAAAAAACTAAATGGATTTCAGTCCATGATGACCACACAAATCCTGCAGATCTTTATGCCACATATTTGCCGATGATTACGTCAGTCATACCGTCAACCTCCCAATCGATCCGAAATGTTGCCAACTTTTTGTGCTTGTGGAACCATTTTCTTTAGGCTGTTGTGTGTTAAAATCACAGCTTGTTAACTATTTATAAGATGTTTGATCCATCACCACCATCAAACCATGGTGATAGATAACTCATCTCCCACATTCTAATGTTTGATTGAACAACAACTAAACTGCTTGACCATGGATATCTGCTTTCTATATGTAGTTGCCGTCCCCTGATTCACTACTATTTAGCTAGCAGGTGTTCCAGCTAATAAAGTGGCCACTCCGTGTATGCTTGCTTTACAATTAATGAGTCAATGTAAACATGTCTTTAAGTGCACTTAGACTATTCAGTTTATGATCAGTGATGCAATCTAGTTTGGATATACAATCATGGTGCAGCCATTGGTCTTGAAATCATTACCATCACTAAGTGAGGCATATCTAGAAGAGATATATAGTTAGAGAGAAAAGATAATTTTGCAGAATGTTGAATTAGTATCAGTGAGAATAAAGGCCATAGTAAAAGATGGAAGTGATGTCATGTTAATATTCAATTTTTGATTAAGCAAAAGAAGTCAGTGCACGAGAAGAGCAAAGTTCAACTTCTAAAGAAAGAGAAGCTTCAGACTAATTTATTCATGTCCCTCCTCTGAGAGATGGTTGAAGGTAAACAGTAAAGGATCAGTACTCCATCTTCACAAACCTACAGGAAATGTGTACATCTTTTCACTTGTTTTATAATTTTTAATTTAGCAATATCTTTCTATTTATGTGTTATTTATTAGTGCTTCGATGCCATTAAATAATCTATTTTTCTCTACTGCTGGGGATGACATCACCTTGTAAGGTCTAGTTACATCTGACAAATACAGATATGGACTAAAAGACAAGTTCAGGAATGTAAAGCATGCCCTCTTGTTTCGGCAGTTCTCTTTTATTCTATATTGTTTTACCTTTATCTGTAATCAAGTCATGATTTTATTACTGTTTTAGATGCTTGTAATTTTTTTTTAATACACCGATAAATTCAACTGGGTCAGGAAGTCTGAGATTTCTACTTCCCCCTTATGATTTATAATATTTTTTTACATTTCATGTTTCACAGTATGGGGTCAAGATCAAGCTAAATTTTCACAAATCATAATCGCTTTATACTTTTAGAAATTGTTTTTTTTTTTTTTTTTTTTATAATATTTGCTTTTGTTCATCTTAGTTAAAACTAAACTGAAAATGTCTATGGTATGCTAATGTTATGCAACTTTTTCTTGGCACATCTAAGAAAAAAAGTAAAGTCTTTCATTGTCCAGAATAATGCAGTTTAGCTGTTTGAGATTTTCAAATAATTTTTGCTTCTTCAAATCAAAGCAATCCTTCCCTAGTCCTCAGAGATAAAAAAAAAAAAAAAGGTTGATTGTAATAGATTGCTGTTTTATACATTCCGCTTTCATTTTGTTACTTTTCTCTACATTGTTCCCAGTTTTCTGTCAAACTCGTCTTTACAATTCTTTTTTTTTTTTTTTTCATTTTCAAAGCTGATACAAATCTCAATAAAAAAAAAAAGAGAGCTGTCACCGAGGGCATGAGAAATTCCACCTTCAAGATAAACTCAAATAAAAGAAATTCAGTACAAACCACAATTATTCATACTGACTCATATAATGAAGATATCACTATGCAATCCCAAACCTCTTTTTTTCCCCCATTTCCATAAAATAATTCAATCACGTAATATATAGACACGATTTAAATTCTGAGTGACAATTTCCCCAAAGCTGACCAAATGCTAAATGCTTAAAATAACATTTAGAAAGTAAGCTATAAATGGGTATGAATATGATGTGACATTTCTACTGTCACTTTCTATAGAGAAATTACAAATCACAAAGAACAGATAAGCATCTAATTGACTAGCAGGGATTAATAACAAAGCAAAATGCATTGTTTTAAAATCATTGTCTTTGGAATGATGCACGTTAATTGGCAGCCATAATTCTACCCTCACTTTTATACAGCTGTAACATTATAACAAGCATTTTTAATGGGTCATAAAAGCAGTACATGCCTCAATAGATAAAGATGTCATTGGGCTTGATATTATAATTTTACTACTAAATATAAGCATCTGATCCATCCAGGAACCCCATAAGACCTCCTATTTGTACACTGTGGGTTAAATTTAGTACACAATGAAGCCGTCCATAGATTACATGGTATATTCTTTTGGACGTAGCACTCAATACCTCTAATTGTATTGTATGATGTTTATTGTATATGTCTATTGTCAGTTTGTTCTCAACTCCATCATGATGTGCTATGCTGCAGAATTTGTTGATGCATAAAACATGACAATAATACTTTGCGGATAACTAAATGTATAGGAAGCAAGATGGGCATTGATGGATGCAGGTGACAACTTGAGTCTAGAGTAACCACATTTTATCTCTGCTTTTCAGGGACACAGTATGGAGTGGATGATATTACGCACACAGGTGTAATATCTATCACATGCACACTGGTTCACATACAATACATTATTAGGAAGTCTTGGGAACTATGTAGATTTCAGATGTAATAACATATTTATAATATACATAAAGTCATTACCAGACATGAGCAGTTTCAGAGAATTAACCCCTCCATGAGCATATCTGAGCAGTTGGAAAGAATGAACCACTCCAGGAGCAGCTCTGAGCAGTACTGAATTAATAATTGTTAGTTATTTATTAGCCAACTAGGGCAGTGTTTACAACAAAAAGAATAGAGTCAAAAACAGAAACCTGAGGTTATTAGCTATTTTCCAAATTAGTTCAATCTCATTAATCCAGTGCTGGTTCATTTTCACTTTACTGTTCCACTAACCTGCATAGCTGAGGGGTTTCGACATTAGCCAATGTGGTTATTAGTCAGTGGGACAGCTTTACATAAAGGTAAGTCTCAGAACATAGCGCAGAAATACAGCTGTATTGTTAATATTTCATAGGTGTAAACAGTCTGTATCTCTACAGCTGTTGTTTAAATTCAAGCTGAATGAACCTTGGCCAACAATACTCCAGCGCTTGAAGTTCAGCAGACAATAGAACATGGCCTTCCCAATAAACCCTTTTTTGTGAGTGATCCAGCACTAGAAACAATTCAACATCTTTACACACATGCTCCATCTTACCTGATGCAGGCTGCTGCTTACACTGAGCTCCGTATGAAGGGGGGAATCAGCTAATCAGGGGAGGCTTCTTAACGCTCAACGCTTAACGTGAATCAATTGGGAGAAGTCTCTCCTGACTGGCCGAAAAGTCTTTCACTCAGACCTCTCAATCAGGAACTTTGCATTGTCCCAAAATGAGGCTGCCCAGGCCCCAGGAAGTAGCATTCCATCACTATCACAGCCAATCTGGGATAGGAGGTCACCCTACTTAAGTCATGCCCAGCATTTAACTTTTTCATAGTGTGTAAATTTGTACCAAGCAAACAAAGTTTATAATGTGTATGATGTTGAGTTTAATGGCATTCATAGCTTATTCAAAGAAGAGCTGTGTCTAAACCAGGGATAGGCACCAGTGTAGGTCATCAGAGCTGGACTGAGAATAAAAACCAGCCCTGAAACAAAATGTATGCATTCCATCATTATACCGGCCCCATAGCATTGCACCACCATGTTCAGGATAGGGAAAACCATACATTTCTAGAACACATTTGAAAAGCACATCATTTATAGATAGAGGGGTATATGTAAAGGGCACATTCTGATGCAAAGTGGTAAAGGTGGAGCAATCAGCACATACTCAGACTGAGGCTCTGAAGACCTTGAGTCAAGATCATTTGGATTAAAGAGAAATCTTCAAATTCATGTATTTAGAATATATTCAAAGGACATGTGTACGTTTACAGTAGGGTTTGCATTTAATTTAGGATAAGAGCAAGAGCCCAAGAACTCAAAATGAACAATGCAATCTGTGTTCTTTTTGAGGCCCCCTCCATTGTAAACTTTCACATTTTCAGTAAATTTGAAGATATACATCATTATTTAAAATTGCAGTATTTTTCTTTACATTATCTATTTTTGAAATCCATGTATTTTTCCATCTCTAAGGATTGAATGAAATCACAACATTACCCCGCCTAATAACGGAAACATTTTACATTGTGTACAATATAAAATTACTCCATTTTGCTTGTGGAAAAGCCCAAATTGTTCTTTACCAGTACATTACAAAAATTACCTATTTTTGCTACTATCGAAACTCCTGTGTCAATGCCTTGTTTTGACAGGTCAACATTAAACTGGGCTATATTGTAGCCAGAAGACAGAATACCAATTATTACCGCAGAGGAGCTCTATTATTGATCATTTTAGATAATAATGGCATCAGGTGCATACATTGTTTATTGTATGAATGAACCTATATTAAATGATGGTCCATTAGCTAGCGGAGAATGTTACTTCTTAACAAGCTTATCATGCTTTATTATTATTATTTGTTAATTTATAAAACACCATTATATTCCACATCACTCAATATTCTAATAATATACCTATGAGAATATAATGTGGATTATTTATAAATACCTTTCCAGGGTAAACCCAATTCAAACACACATGACTTTTGCACCAGAAAAGCTTTTTGTTTAATAAACAGATTATGATCTAAATATATTTTTTCCTATTTCATTACTGGGATGTTCAGTGAACATTTTAAATTGAGTAATCAAAGTATATTATTCAGACAGGCAGTGGCAGATTGACAGCCATAATTACATCCTTTATTTCAGATATCTGTGTGCTGTAAGACCGTACCAGTTTCCCCTTCTGTTTATTTTCCTTGGTTTTCAAGTCTGCCCCATCTCCTATGAAACAATCTAACATTTTCCCATCTCTCCCCCAGTCTCTTTCCCTCTTTTTTCCCTGACATTCTCTTTTTCCCTGAAACATATAAAAGAACTGATAAACCACAATATTATCCAAAGGTTCCCCTTTTGTCCACCGGTATCGGTTTTCTCCCTCCTTTTTCCAACGGTCTATTTTCTCGCATATGTATACCAATCTTTCACTCTTAAAGTATGCTTTTCCCTCTCCCCTTTCGCTAGAGTCCTTTCTTCCTTCCCTCTCTCTGCTAGGTTCTCTGTAATAGGCCTATTACATGCTGTAACAGGCATTTTTCTAAAATCTATTTTTTTTTTAAACTCCGTGTGATAAGACCTGGAGATTTATCCGTGCTCCATAATCATGGACTTTCCGTGTACAATTCGGTCTGAGGTTTGCTTTTAAAGATTTAGATATTTGGACATGGAAATGTAATACTTGTAGGAAGAGGACATCTCTCTAATCCAAATTAAACACAGCTTGTTATGTAGCAAGCTACTTTTAGAGTTTTTTCACTTGTACCTGTATCCAAATATTTTCAACTAAGGTTGCATATGAAATGCACAGTTTTACTTAAGTAAATTACCACAATCAATTTATTTTATGTAAGGTTTTTTTTTCATATTGTGTGAAACATTCTAACCTTTATTATTTTAGTAGTTTAAATAATTGGTATACTAGATACAATTTATGGTCGCTCTATCTATACGAAACAGGTAATGGGGCACTGCAAAAATATTTTTGGGGTGATTATTGAATAATATCAATCATAATTAGGTCAATAAAATAACTACAATTGTTTACTTATTGAAAATATTCATTTGAGTGTTTGGTTGTAAAAGATTTTTCTCTCCACAGCTTAGCTGTATAGATTTCACCCCCACTCCCAATGTTCAAACATGTGTTACATTGCACTGGACTTGATCATCAAACATACTTGAATACAAGAGGAATTCTTTCTGGTAAAACGTTTCCTAAATAAATATCCGAAATTCCCTCTTTTTTCATCAAATAATCATACTATAATTTGCTTCGGTGCTCATTCTAAATGATAATTAGGTTGATACATAATATTTTTTAATTACAATAATTTCAAATAATTTCAGATTCTATTTTGTGAGTATTTCAGAATTTCATTATCTGGAGTGACACTTTTTCCACTTGTCTACGCCAAACTTTTGGTAACATAGTAACATAGTAGTTTAGATTGAAAAAGTCCAAAGTCCATAAAGTTCAATCCTTTTACCTATCCTTCCTGTGTATGATACAAAAGAAGGAAAAACAGTCCTTATTGCCACTTAGGGTGAAACATTCCTTATTGAATCCAATAGGCAATCAGATTTCTCAGGGAGTTACCTTTATACCAAATACCAAGTATATGTTGCATTGTTATTTTTCCCATAATTCATAACTTTACATTTGTCTATGTTGAACCTCATTTGCCACTTACCTGCCCAGTCCCCCACTTTGTCTAAATCTTCCTGCAGAGAAGAAACATGAAGGTTAGACTGTATTACCCTAACTCATTTTGTGTCATCAGCAAACACCGAGACATGGCTCTCAATGTAGCTTGGGAAATCAATAATAAACGAATTAAAAAGAGATCCCAGGAAAGACCCTGAAGTACTCAACTTAATACCTAGGTCTTTTGTCTTTTAACAACTCTTTGCATTCTACCTTAGAGATAATACATTTGCCCCAAAGCCTATTTCTGTCCATTGGTAGCGTAGCCTTTTGTGTGGAACCTTATTTCCCCACAAAGTAAGAAATAAACATAATCATGCTAAAGTGAAGTCTAAATAGATCACATCTACCTATATCTATATTTCTACTGATTTCTTCATAGAAATTATATAAGTTGTTTTGACAAGACCTGTCTTTCATAAAACCATATTGACTTTTACTAATTATATTCTGCTTCAAGATGCATTTTTTAATGTACATGTTTAGCTAGTCTTCAAATAATTTCCCAACTACAATTGTTAGGCTCTCTGGCCTGTAACTGCCCGTCTGAGATTTTGATCCCGTTTTAAATATGGGAACCTAATCCACCAGTCTATTGGCACTATACCTGAACTAAAATAACCCCATTAGAATAAAAAATAAGGATTTGGCCAGAATTAGGCTTAGCTCCTAAAGTACCATTGGGTGTATGCCTTATTGCCCTGGCTGTGACCTTGTCTACCCAACCTATCAGTGGTTAATTGCATAAACTAATTTTCAAATATCTGCTTTCTCTCTGTCCTCACTAACCAAATTTCCCATTTTGGATAACAAAGGACCAACATTTTCTGTCTTTATCTTTTTTCCATTTACATACTTAAAACATGTTTTGAATGTAGTTTTACTTAGCAAACAGTTTCTCATTTTGCAGTTTAGCCATTCTAATTGCCTTTTTGAAGGCTTTGTTTTCATGTTTATACTCTATGAATGATGCATTGTATAATGACCATTTTATTGCTTTTTTATTGCCTGTCTTATGTTACTGGTAAGCCACATTGTTTTTTAAAACAGTATTTACATAAAAAATGATTTCACAGGGGTACATTCAGTGACATGCAATAAGGTATTGAGTGACGAGCAGGATTGTTACTATAGTGATACAACTATTGCACTTTATTTGCAGACTGTAATAATACTGACACAGGTCTGTTTCTTTTTCTTTACATTAACTATCTACAGATATATATCTAAAGATGATTTTATGGACACTATAGGTGGAGCTGACCCTTTAAGAGATGACCATCCATTGTATACAAACAGATTAGCCAATAGTAGCAGCACCAATATTAATTTATTTGTTGGCTTAGGTGGGTAGAAAAGACTACATGAATGACAAAAAGTAACAATGATCCTAAATGGAAACTTTGCAGCTGAGCAGAAAATAAATTATTAACACAAGACATAGGGTTTTTTTTAAGTACAAAGTAACAGTGCAAGAAACATTTCTGATAACAAAATATGTAAAGAAAATATAATATATCATACCTTCTGCATAATGTTATCCTTCTATTGTACTGTACTGTTTGTGTCAGCATTCCCAGTGTCCTGTATGAATCACTACCCTATGGCCCAATATTTTAATACAATGTAAAAAAAAAAACTTGCATTCTGAGGATTTTTTACAACGGGGTATATTCACTAAAAGTGAGTTGAAGAGAGATGAACATTTCAAGTCACAGACTTAACTGTGTATTGTGCAGGGACAAACCTGGTGAGTTTCCCCTGCTAGAAAAGCTTAGATCGCCATGGATAATGTGTAGTTAAATCTTGAGAAACTCTTACTTTTTTTTACAAAGCAATATGCAGGGTCAACTAGTTCATCTTGCCGCAGGTTTATCAATGTACAATGCTCAGATAAGTCTGTAAGCTGAAATGTTCATCTCACCTCAACTCACCTGCTACTGATCTTTTTAGTGAATGGTCTCCATATAAAAAGATCCAGCGATAGATGATAGAAACTAAAACTTACATAACTAACAACCAGTTCCAGCATTCTTAGATACATATATTTCTACAAAAAAAGAATGGTGAGAGGAGCGCAACGAAAATATAAATAAGTGAAATCAGTGGGAAATATATTGTGATGGAGAATAAAAAATTTGTGTTTTATAGTGATATCAATCCGTCTGTTTCGGCACAGCGACGAGATCGGACAGGAATGTGGAAGTGTGCGGAGAGGAGGGGCGTGTCACAGACGCGTTTCACTGGGAGGGGCTTCCTCAAGGTACACTTGGTGATTGATATTACGGAAATTGTTCCTGCTATATTTTATGGACATTGTTTCTGCTACAATTTCATCCATTTTCGCTGGTAAATCGTACAGCTACTTTGCCTGCTGTCTGGATACACCCACGCTCTCAAACTCCCGGTCCAGGTGATACATCGGGCAGCTCTGTGTCTCTATGCGATATTTGTGAGTTAAAGAGATTTGAACTCACAACTCTTTTAAGTAAGCCTCTTTGTTCCCCTGTTTTCATTAAAATTATATTTTTACTGTGCTTCACTACGAGATTATCTCTTTCTTTTTCATGTGTATGTCAATATTACGAGTAATCACTCAAGCAAGCACATTGACTCCACATATTATGCAAAGCTGAAGCCCTCCATCACTTTGGGATACTCCTTCTCATGCTTAAATATAGAGCAGTGTTTCTGCTCTTGAATTTGTGAGTACAACACCCACTATCAACACCAATTTGATCGTTGTCCATATACAGAGAGCACTATTTTTTTCCCCCTTTGTTTTTTCTTGTACGTACTGAACAATTAAAACTGGGAGAGACCTTCAATCAATCACTCAGAGCTTGTTAAAAGCTATAAGTATAATCATTTTTGTAGTTTTACCCTTCACTATAAAACACACATTTTTTATTCTCCATCACAATATATTTCCCACTGATTTCACTTATTTATATTTTCGTTGCGCTCCTCTCACCATTCTTTTTTTGTATTTCGTGCTATTTGTAGAAATAAGAGGTCATTTTCTACCGAGTAGTGAGCTGCATTTATTTAAGTAAATTTTTTGGAATAAAATTACAGTAGCGCCTTACACTGTTGGTTCTTGGTTTTTTTGCACATATATTTCTTCTTTCATATTACATATGAAAAAGTAACTGAAGTATATAAATATACCCCGAAAATCCGTCATGGCTGATTGCAATATACCTACCATAACTTGTTCAACTTTCCTAGCATTATTTTTTTTCAACACACCATTAACCCCTGAGGAAGTTTTGCTCTCTAGATAAAGCGTGTACGACGAACCTGTATAGCACATAATCTGTGCTCCCGAGAGAGTCATTCCAAGGTGACGTTCCAACGCTAATAACCTCGAAATCCAGCACTCTCAGTGAATTGCATCTCCACTGTGGACACTGGAATTAGCTGTTTGCAATCTGTAGACGAGGAGGTGTTCCAACCATTTTAGCCTGCCCAAGAGCGTGTAATCTGTCATTACTTTGAAAATCTCTGCGAACTACCACGAAAAAGCAGCTGATGGCGTACTAACTGAAAGCAAAGGCACAGACTGGAGGCTATGTTGGTGAAGCGTTTGAAAGAGGGTGAGATCCCTTCACAGGATCTACACTTTAACCTGTCTTTGCACTTTACTAGCATAAGCTACTAAGTGCCACATATTGATTTTATCCGTGTTGTATTAAATGTAAATCTATTTTGATAAAGTTGGTACGTCTTGCACTATTTTTGTTTATCCTTTTTTCTGGCCTGTGGTCTGTAGCCTTTGTGATGAATCATATATCTGGTATTGAGAGTTATCTACAGATATCTCCACACCTCATCTGGGGAGTATGGTTTCTTTATTCTATCATTGTTTATTAAGTCTGATGCAGTGTGGATATTTTTGCATTTTTTTCTTAATTGTTCTAGGAAAGATGCAGTTCACAGTCTCAATATATTAAATTACAATGTGTGCACATTTTTAAATAATAATCTTTATTCTAGCCTATCATTTTTCCATACAAAGAAGGGGTTAACAATAAAAATAACCTGGAAAGTTTTGATTTCTGATTGAAAAGCTATTGGAAAGGTCCTTGGAAAAAAATGATTTTATTTTTTTCTTTTAAATGACACAATGTCAGTCTTGATTATTGTGACTAAAGGTGTGTGAACAAACCTTGGGGCATTATTTTATTTTAAATGTCACTGAACAATAATAAAAGCCTATTTTAAAATTGTATGTGGGAGTATGCTTAGGAACTGATGTAGAGAAAAACCTTTAAACCTTATCTGACTTGCATGTAAGCCACTGCTACTAAACTGGCTATATTAATTGATTGTATAGTTATGACAATGTATTGTTCTTATATTTTTTTCTGCATTAGAATGGAATGGCAAATTAATTGTTCCCAAAATAATGTACACCACCATCACATAAGCACAGAACCAAACGTCCCTTCTGTGTTGGCTTATAGCTGCCTCCCCAAATTCAAATATCTGTCGTAACATATCACATCTGAAAAAGGTCAAAATGATTTTATAGTCATATTATCTGAAAAGCCTCATCTACAGGCAAAGTGTCTGGGACCAGTGTACGTGGCAAGGTTTGTAAAAATCTGTAGAACCTCAGTAAATGGTCCACAGAGACCACAGTAAATGTCCACCTTGAATAGCGTTAGTGCTTAACCTTGCTTATGACTATATAAGGTTATGCAGTATCAACTTATCCCAATGAAAGGGTTACCACACAAAAACTACTGCCCAGGCTATTGTCTCAACAGACTTAAAAGGGACTGTATCACCTGAACATTGTTTTCACAGTGCATGCAGAGCATAAAAAATGATTGCAAATTGTCTGTACATTGTGTTAGCAAAACTGCAAGCAAATGCCCAAATTAGGAGAAATATGTGTTTTAAATGTGTCAGTGGAGTCTCCTGCTTATGACATCACCTGTGGCACAGTATGCAAATGACCTGCTTTTCAGTGGGAAGTGTGTCATTTGCATAACGGGCCACAGGTGATGTCATAAGCTGGAGACTCCACAGACACATTTAAAACTCATGTTTCTCCTAATTTAGGCATTTGCTTGTAGTTTTGCTAATTAAATGTATAGATAACTTTCAATAATTTTGTGTGCTCTACATTCACAGTAAAAATAATATTTAGTTGATAGTCCCTTTAACGCTGGATGCAAGTAATTATTTTTACTGGCTGGAGAGAGAAACATGGGGGGAGGAGACAGGTGAGGGGAGAGTCAAAGGGAGGGGGAGAGAGACAAATCTGGGGGCAAGGGAAAGAGAGAGGGAGCATTGGCACATAAAAATAAATAAAAACAAGAAATGCATTTTTATATATAATCTTTTATTAAAAAATCTATTTACATGTGAATATATACAAGTTTAACTTTTTTCCTATAGGGTAGTCTTATATTCAGGCTTTTAGTTTTTTTCCTAAAGGGATATCCAAAGTTTGGGGGGTCGCCTTATAATCAGGGTCGTCTTATAATCAGGGTCGTCTTATAATCGAGCAAATACGGTATGTAGAAAGCTCACATATTAGTCCTATTAAATAGCATTATAAATACACTGGATTGGAGTGTTCACTCTATGACTTCATACCTCCTAGGAAAGTTGCAGTACTACAAATTAACATTTTACAAGTGTCTTTAGAAAGTAGACTGTTTGCTGCTTCTATCCTTGGAAATGTAATTTTGATTCTTGCTGAATCCTGCTATGTTGCTGTTTGTTGTTTATGGAGCATGACTTAAAGATATGATCAAGCTATTTTTTTTGTCACTTTGAGACACTTTTGATTCTTCTTCAACTGTTTGATCATTGTAAAAAAAAACTTGGTTTTCGTGCTGACTGCGCAGTTCAAGAACGACGGCAATAAAAAATATGCCACACTGACAAATCTGTTTGCACTTCATTTAAAATATAATGTCTTCCAGCTGTATTATTTTTATGGACTATAATTTTGCATATTACACGTTCCATTATTATATAATGATACTGTAGGTTGGAGAAGTGTCTATTAAGCTCTGTCTGAAATCAGTTTTTCAGCATTTATGACGGGAGATGTGCCTCTTGCATAAATTAAAGTACATTTTAGCCAAAGTTTTGAAGGTCGTTTAGAGTAATCTACTTAACGCTAAACTCTCAAAGTCATAGAGAAAAGAGTAGACAGAAGGAACAAAGAGATGGAAAAAGAGAGGGTTGCTTCTGTTTAAGCCACACAGATATATTTTGTTCCGAGAATTGGGGATTATATATTTCTTATATAAAAGATCTAAAGATAGAAGCTGACAATTATAAGAGGATATTGCTTTACAAACACACTATATTATTATAATAACACAAATTAGTTGTTTTTTTTCCTATGAAGCCAAATCTGTTTTGATAATACAATGTAAATGACTTTTGAATTAAAGATAGGTTAATTGCTATGTTAAATAATTGGTTTCTTAATAAACTATATAGGCTTGTAATTTTTAGCAATATTTGGGGATTTTGGGGATTTCTCAGAAAAGACTTGAGGATTGGATAATTATTGTGATGATAGACAGTTTGATAATTTAATAAAAGTGATAGAATGTGGATGTATTTGGATGTCTGCAGGTGTACACATAGGAAGAAGAGTGAGGTACAAATATAGCATAACACTGCATAACAATATGAAGAAAAGGTTTGAATTTAGTGTATCAAACTCACACAGCCTCCATACACAGAGACTACCTCAACTGTTGTCATTGCATTTGTAAACAATGTTACTGGTGTTGTCCCATTCCCCCTGATGAAGTCACATTTGCAGTGCATTTTTCAATATACTATTTTAAAGCATTGTAGAAACAGCAGTACATCTATTACACTGCATTTGAAGTTTTTAGAAGACAGGAATAGTTGAGGGAAAAGACTGATATGATAGAGCTTTTTTCCCCCTGTACTTTACATGATTTGGTACAAATCTAAAAAAAAAAACTGCAAGTGGAACTGCACCTTTAAAACATTTTTTTCTTTTAATCTACTTACTAGCTTGCCATTTTGCTAGTGCTAACACAATGTTAAAATATGTGTTTGTTGTTTAGTCCCATAGCAAATCCAATTTCAGTGGCAAAGGCCTTTTCAAATCTTTTTTCAATCTGATAACATTGCTTGCATAGGAAATAATTTCTTTAAAACCAGCTCTTGAACAAAGAATTGGGAAAAATGTTCTTCCTGTTTATTTAACAGTTCGACTGATGAGAAGATAATCTGGTTTTAGATGAAAATCACTATAAAATGACCTGAAATAATAAAAGCTTTCTGTCTTCTCCCATGTTCATCAATATAACACATCTGATCTCTCATATAGCAAAGCAATATGTGGCAGACTGCTCCTTCTGCTGTGTTACCTATATAGGAGCGTGTGCATGGACTGCACACGATAAATGTCTAGCAATGATGTTCTGATTTGCTTTTTGGAATTATACACATTGAATGAGATTGGCATGATAAAGCCAGCCACAGGTGGAATTTGACTTAATTTTAATTTATTTTTGTTTTCAAGTTAACTAATTATGGATTTGCATATAATATGCACTGGTAGGACCAATATGGAATCCTATGGGCATGCAACTTGCACTTTCAAATAATAATTAGGGCAAAATGTATCAAGACACAGTAACAATAAGGTTCTGAAGTTGGAACACTCACTATAGAACTTATTGGATTCTTCCAGTGGACCTTAGCAGGCAAAAAAAACCTCAGCTTTGTGCAGTGATGTGAGACATTTAGGCCATTTGCTTGTATGTAATGCTCTTTCCAAATTACAGCTTTTGTTAATAAATAATCCCTTTTCCACCTAACATTCCACAACTTTTATATCACAGCACTTAGCCTCTTTCCAAGTATAAAAAAATCCCTGATAAACTACTATTACTCACTGCTACCAAAAGCCTAACCACCATACTTTGAAATAGAAAATGGCACTATTTTTTTAATCTGCTCACTTGGGGCTAAATCATTTTGTGAAGCTACTGGTACATTGAGGTGGTGGAGAAGCCACAAGTCACTTCTAGTTTTGTGTTTGTATGTCAGTCATGAAAGCTAGGAGTAAGGAAAGCATTTGTGAATGTGAATGTTAGGGACAATGCTAAGGTAATGTGAATGTCAAAGGTTAAGATAAATGGCAGTGAAGCAGGAGTAAATGTAAATGAGGCTGCCAAGGAGAATGAGAATGGAAATGCAAACAAGTGTGCAAATGTGTACAGTTAGGAAAAATGGCAGTAAACTAGGAGATAACAGTTAGAAAAAATGGCAGTAAACTAGGAGATAACAGTTAGAAAAAATGGCAGTAAACTAGGAGATAATAGGTAAGGGTATGAAACAAAGGCATTATAGGCCTAAAGAACAAAAAACAACAAAAAAAAAAAAAAAAACACTTTTCAGCATGACCTCTCTGGGTCTGATCAGCTCCAAACTTGTGTCCAGCTTGGAAACAGACGAGAAACTGTGAGAGACATAGGTTCATTTGCAAGACTGCAGTCAGGCAGGGATTACGTTAAGCAGTCTAATGGTATAAACCCAATATTAACCCTAGAATCGTATTTGTGGTGGACAATTTCTAAAATGTTCTATTGACCAAAGGCCCATTGCCTGTTCCTGGAGAGGAGCCAGATCCTCAGAGGATTTGTACATGATGTCACCGAATAGGGAGCACAGGACATGCTGAAGGTTCATGGGTAAGATTATAATTAAGTTTAACTCCTTCTTTGGGAATGTGATGAGCATGGAAGAAAAATAAATAATGAAAGAGAAGGTTAGAAAAAGCAGAAAGGGAGAGTGAAACAACAGGGAACAATGAGGGTGGAAAGACGTAAATATTCTTAGGTTAAAAGTATAGACAGAAAAAAAGAAGGAAAAATGATATGTACAGTGGTGGCAAAATAAGAATATTTTTACTAGCAGACTATAAAGCACATCTGATGAAACCTTAGTGGTGACATGTAAAATGATAACAAGGTAAAGAAAATAGAAGAATTTAAATTGTTAAGGAAAATGATTACTTGTTTAGAACAAATTTGCATATATAGCTTGCTCTGCATTAATTAGAATTTTTTATTGCCGTAATAACACATGTCTCTCACGCTGCACACAGACTTTTAAAAACCTGACATCTTTCATGCTGTAGCAGAAAACAGGTCATCCAAGACTAATCTGAATATTAACTGAAACAAACTTTTTGATAACTGGAGCAAAAGCAACTTTGAAATATTTTGACAAGTTTTGTTTAAGTCATTCATTTATCCAGGCCACATATAATTCATTGCAACTATAAACTATCCCTTGAGACATGGATCACAGATCATGTGACCTTGAGAAAGACGTCACATATCGGTTAATGTTTTATACATGTTTAGTTAGTGTTGTATCCTAATGGCCAATTTGTGGACATTCAGCAAGATAATAATCCTATCTGATGCGATCTTCAAGCCGCTGAATAGGACAATACACAACAATCTATACATCTTCTAATCCCTTTTACTCCTTTATTTAATTCTACCAAATGACAATATGCATTATGTGAATTCTCATACAGAAATAGACCTACAGTGACAACTATATGGTACTGGGGTAGGCATCCTTCGCCGCTCCAAATGTTATGGACTACATCTCCCATAATGATCTTACAACCGTAATGCTGGCACAGCATCAAGGGAAATGTAGTCCACAGCATGTGGAGTGCCAAAGGTTGCCTACACCTGATGTAGTACATACTTAGCTACCACCAGAATCTCATGGCTTTCAAATGTCGATCCTTTTGGCAAAATGGCCATGGCTCTATTAACTTAAATATTGTGTGTGTTTCAGACCAGAACAATAATGTATATTCATAAATAACTTGAATATTGAAAAAATATTGAATAATTGTTTGTTTTTTAAAGCAAGATTCTTTTCAGTGGAACACGATTAAGTGTCTCTTCCTTCTGTAGACTTTTGCTTGGTGCCCGAGTTTGATTTAGAAATCCCCTCCCCCTAGATTTTAATCTTCAACCATGGAAGTAATGGGAGGTGAAATGCTCAAAGCTATTTTTGAGACCAAGTCAAATTCGGCACTTGATTTGGACTTAGTCTCAAAAATAGCGTCAATATTTTTGACTCCCATTACTTCCAATGGGGAAGATTCAAGTCTGGGTTGCCTGGGTGCCGAATCTTACTTAGGGGGTCATGTACTAAACAAGCGCAGTGGGGAAAAAAAGTAGGTAAAGCATGAGTAAGGAGCAATTTGCGACTATTTGTAACATTCTGAACTTTTATTTGCCCCTCTTCCATTTATTTTTATTTAGTGTGAATTTTTTCAGTTGCGCTGAAGAGTTTTGTGAATATTTTGTGAAAAATAATTCTTATTTGGGTGTGAAAATTACACCAGCTTTTAGCAAGTGCTATCAAAAGAGGTAGAAAAAATATTCGCAAAATTGCCTGTTTTTATTCGCAATGATGCCCATTTTTATTCGCAATTTGCTCGTATGTACTATTTGAGTGTTAAATCTTTAGTACATTGCAATAGGAGCAAAGTGCAAAAATAGTTTTGCACATAAAAGATATTTGCGTTTTTTAGTACATGCCCCTCTAAGTCTCAACATGAATGTCAACCTCCAAATTCGAATTTTAGTGAATAGACCCATTAGAGTAGTTAAAGTGTACAAGACAGCAAGAATCTGGCCCTTTCACATATAATTCAACTCATAAAGAATGTGCGATACATATGTAATCACCACAAACGCCACGTTAATGAAAGTCCACTGATTTAGTGTCAGCAGTCCTGACTCTGCTACATTAGTACAGTTCAGCTCTAACATAGATTCATTAAGGCCCAGGCTATCATGGTGACATAGTATGCGGCCACTCATTAAAGGGTTAATTCAAAGGTGAAATGTCCCTGGCTGGAGTGCATTAGAATTTCAATCACTGCGCATTGTAGAGCAAATGGTGAGTCTCCCATTAGGCATTATGGACTTTCTCACTGCTTCACTAGGAAATAAATAAGAAGCCCACTGCCAACCCAGCAGGATTTGCTTTTGACCTCAGCATGTATGAATAATGCAGCAGATCACACTGTTTGTTAAATTGAACGGTCTAGGACTTTGTATACTAAGAGCCCAACACGGAGAACAGCGATTACGCATTTACTCACTGATTTTCTGTCAGTCTTGATGCAATAAGTGCTCTGGAAATGTCTTGCTTCACGTCCAATGCATCCTTTAACTGAAACTGCCTCTTAATTGCATCCATTAATGGCCTGGTTCAATCAAAAATCAATGGGTCAGTAAAATCACTGTAGTTCCAGCCTGTAACTTAAACATCATTTCACAGCTACATTATAAATAAACTATGGAGGATTTTACATTTAGAAAGAAAGGCAGAGGTGAGAAAAGACTGTAAAAGTTTATCAAATAGAATACAAAATAACTTGTAAGAATGGAGTTTTAGCACTTTAGACTTAGTGTGCGAGGTGACTGAAATTCCTTGTTTTTGTGAGTCAAGGAAAATTTAGGCTTTTATGGGTCATAACTTATTTCTTGGCATAATAAAGTTTTCAGCTTTAAAGGGACTCAATCTAAACATTGCTTATGTGTACACTGTGAATGTAGCGAATAAAACATTTGAAAAATGACCAGTATATTGTGTTAGGAAAATTGCAAGCAAATACATAAAACATATGTTTTAAATAAGTCTGCATAGTACCATATTTGCTCGAATATAAGACAAGGTTTTTTTCAGAGCAAATATTCCGCCGGGCAGCAGCGGAGGATGTCTGCGCGTATCGTACAGACATCCCCCAGCTGCCCCCACTAGCCACCAGGGAGATTGGGTACCAGAGGCGTCGCTAGGGGGGGGCTACTGGGGCTGAAGCCCCGAATATCATCCCCATAGCCCCTAATCCCGAGTCACCAAACCTGTTTTTTTTTTTTTCTCTGCAAGCGGTGGGTAACTGCAGGGGTCGCGGACCTGCCGTTGTTGGTTGCCTGTGGCGACCCCTGGGACCACCCAGCATCTCCCCCTGTCTTCCAGTGTAGTGCGCCGGATATGATAGGATTTCAGGTGTTCAAGCCCTCACGCAGCCCTGTTTGTGTCTGGCTGCGTGTAGGGCAGAGGCACCTCCGTAGCGTGCCTCCATCGGGCATGTGAAGCTGAGAGAAGCGCGAAGGGGTGCATGCTCCGCCCCCTCGCGCTTTGATACACCAGGACCGGCTGCAGGGCATGGAGGCAGACGGTGTACCTGGTGTCTGTGGGTGTGTGTAAGGGTGTCTGGGTGTGTGTGTAAGGAAGTCTGGGTGTGTGTGTGTGTGTGTGTAAGGGTGTATGTCTGTGTGTGTGTGTAAGGGTCTATGTCTGTGTGTGTGTGTGTAAGGGTCTATGTCTGTGTGTGTGTGTAAGGGTCTATGTCTGTGTGTGTGTGTGTAAGGGTCTATGTCTGTGTGTGTGTGTGTAAGGGTCTATGTCTGTGTGTGTGTGTGTAAGGGTCTATGTCTGTGTGTGTGTAAGGGTGTCTGTGTGTGTGTGTGTGTGTGGGGTGTCTGGGGGTGTGTGTAAGGGTGTCTATGTGTGTGTGTGTCTGTGCATAAAAGTGTCTAGGAGTGTGTGTGTAAGGGTGTCTGTGTGTCTGTGCATAAAAGTGTCTAGGAGTTTGTGTGTAAGGGTATCTCTGTGTCTGTGTGTGTAATGGTGTCTGTGAATAAGGGCACATTTAACTGCCAATCTGCCCCCTTGCAAGCTGCCGTGCGACACCCAGAAGTGCTCTGCAGCCAGCGGGCTTACACACCTCACACCCTATAGGCTATACCTGCCATCCTTGTTCTTTGTGGCCTGAGCCTGGCTTATCCTTGCGAGATCACGTGCAACAGTTTCCTGGAGTTTATGGTGACTTCTAGTGCGGGGGCCTGTGGCCAGACCCAGTGAGCCCATACGGTTACTTTTTAAGGTATTTTCCTTGTTTAAATTTTTTCAGCTATTTTAGTGGTCTTTATTTCAGAAGTTTTATGTATCTATATATTTTGATGCTCTGTTGGTAATGCAAATTATATTTATGCCATAGAACATATGTTTATGTCATTGTGTTTTTTATATTTTTGTGTATATTTGTATTTGGTTTTTTATTTATATGTATTAAATTATTTTATGCACATTTAAATAATTAGAAATTGTATATATTTAATTTTCAAGACAGCATGCTTGTGTGTGTCTGTTGGAGACGTGTGTGAGACATTGTGTGTGTGTGTGTGAGAGAGAGAGACAGCATGTGTATTTGTGTGACACAGTGTGCTTGTGTGTGTGTCTGTGTGACACAGCGTGTTTGTAATGCGTGTCTGTGTGAGACAGCGTGCTTGTTATGTGTGTCTGTGTGAGACAGCGTGTTTGTAATGCGTGTCTGTGTGAGACAGCGTGCTTGTTATGCGTGTCTGTGTGAGACAGCGTGCTTGTTATGCGTGTCTGTGTGAGACAGCGTGCTTGTTATGCGTGTCTGTGTGAGACAGCGTGCTTATGTGTGTCTGTGTGAGACAGCGTGCTTATGTGTGTCTGTGTGAGACAGCGTGCTTGTTATGTGTGTGTGTTTGAGAGAGACAGTATGTGAGGCAGCGTGTGTATGTGTGTGTTTGAGACAGCATGCATTTCTGTGTGAGATGATATGTGTGTGTCTGTGTGTATATGAGTAATTACAAACCTGTTTTATTTACTTTAGGTTTTTTTCCTTTTAGTAATATTAGGTTGTATTCTTTGTTAATAATTCTGATAAATTCTATAATCTGTTAAACAAGTTGATAAATGACACATACACAAAATGTAGTATTTAGAATATAAGTTTATAATGAAAAATCTAATCATTTAATAATCAAAGTGGATCTGATAAAAAAAAAAAAAAAAGGGAAATAGGAAAACAGCAACATGTGAAGGAAAAACAAATTCTCCTTACTCTTTTCACGTGAAACCACGCTTAATCATAGGAATATTATTCATAAAGCAGGGCTTGACAAATTTAACTGAATTTAAGGAGCCAGCAAAAAAATCCAGGAGCCAGAAAACGGCACATACATACAAACATACACAAACTTTTACATGGAGTCACATACACACCCAACATACACACCCAATCACAGATGGTCAAATACGCAGTCAGCCACACACGCATACATACATACATACATACAGTCAGTCACAGAGAGACACACACATACAGTCAGTCACATACACACATACAGTCAAGACCATATACACAGGCAGACACCCACATGCAGTCAGTACCATACACACAGACACACACAGATGCAGTCAGTAACTTTTTTTTATACTATAAATCTTTATATGGATTTATTAGGTTATAAACTTCTCTTCTTAATATTACTTTGTACAGACAGACACTCATTAACATACAGACACACACAAACATACAGTCCATAACATACAGAAACACAAATACAGTCAGTAACATAGACACACACATACATTCAGTAAAATACAGATACAAACACATACATCTAGTAAAATACAGACACACACATACAGTCAGTAACATACAGACACACATACATATACATTCAGTAACATACAGACACACACATACATTCAGTAACATACAGACACACACACACGTTCATTAACATACAGACACACACATACATTCAGTAACATACAGACACACACACACGTTCAGTAACATACAGACACACACACGTTCAGTAACATACAGACACACACACGTTCAGTAACATACAGACACACACACACGTTCAGTAACATACAGACACACACACGTTCAGTAACATACAGACACAAACAGTCAGTAACATACAGACACACACACATACATATTCAGTAACATACAGACACACACATACATTCAGTAACATACAGACATACACACATACATTCAGTAACACACAGACACACACACATAGTCAGTGGCAAACATACAGACAAACAACACATAGTCACAGACAGACACACATACAGCTAGTCACACATATATATTCAGTCACATACACACACATACTCAATCACACACCTACAGTCAGTCCGTCACACACACTTACACACAAGCCAGCAGTTTTTTTTTTGCTGTTTAAGATTCAACAAGTACATCTATCAATATGTCCCCCCCTCTTGCTGCCATACCTCATTCCAGTCTGGTCTGTGCCTCTCACACAGGCACAGACCATCATTGTTTCTAGTCCTGCTGAGCACACCCGGCACTCATTATAGTGTGGTACGCATGGGGACATACCAGGAAGTAGGTGCACACACTTCCCCCTCGTGCTCCACTGGATAATACAAAAACAAAAAATGATCTCAGCAAATGGGGGCACCATGTGGGGACAATAATACCCGGGTGCCAGGTCTAATTTTGTGGTGCCTGGGATTTGTTGCGCCCTGATATATACCCAAATATACTTATTGTTAATTGGCATCTCATATATTCATCTGTATGCCCGCCTAAGCATTCACTCCACTTCTATCAAATCTGCCCTGTGCTCCAGCCCCAGGTCTTTCGGAGACCTAGCAACGCCCCTGTTGGGTACGTTTGGGGGAGGGGGAGCAAGCATTGGGGGGAGTGAGGGGGTGGGAGAGTCAGCATTGGGGAAGGAAGCTGAGAGCCAGCATTGGGGGAGGGAGAGGGAGGAGAGCCAGCATTGGGGGAAGGAGGGAGGGAGGGGGAAGAGAGCCATCATTGGGGGAGGGAGCCCGATTTGGGGGGAGCGAGGATAGTTAGCATTGGGGGAGGGAGGGGGTAGAGCCAGCATTAGGCAAGTCTGGTGGGTAGGGGCAGCATTGACACATAAAAGGAAATAAAAACAAGAAATGCATTTTTTGATTTCACAATTTTTATTAAATATTAAAAAGCAATTTACATGTGAATATATACAACTTTTTTCAAGAGGGTAGTCTTATATTCAAGCTTTTATTTTTTTCCCTAAAGGAATATTCAAAGTTTGGGGGGTCATCTTATAATCAGGGTCGTCTTATATTCGAGCAAATATGGTAATAGATAAATGTATATAATTTAATAAAAACACCACTAATCAATGTTTCATTGACATGGTAATAAGTATTAGTAAAAAAATAATGATTGTAATTTATTATTAAAACATTCTATTATGGCATACAAGATGCAATTACCATGTCAATGAACAGATCAAGTATTATAAAAAGTTACGGACTGGCCACGTATATATATATATATATATATATATATATATACATTATATATATTATTTTATACACTGCCAATACAGCTCTTGTAGTATAACAATGCCAGTGATGTCATGACAGCTATAGTTGCCATCACATCACGGTCATTGTTCAGCGTAAACAGCTGTTAGGTTATATTTACCCGCCATCATGCCACGTGTATCATGGTACCATTTCATGTCCACAGTGGACAATGGTGCACTGCTAAGCAATGTTGCCATCCAGACCATAAGGAATAAACACGTGCTGTGCTTTCTGTGTATTTTATTATTATTTTTATCTTGGAAGCAAGCTTCATGTAAGTATATCTTTTTAATCTTCACATTTTTCTTTCTATACAATACAAGGTTAAATATATATTTTTTTATCTCTCTTAAGCTGACCTCATTATCCACACATTCTGTGGATGACAGACTCACTGGTAATGCCTGAAGTTATATATTCCCTAAAATATGTAGATGGTTGCCCAGTAAACTGCAATCAAATACTGGAAAGTGCACTTGATTTTAGCGCTTTGGAAAGCCAGCTTTGTTTCATGAATAAAAAAAATATTTCAAAAATGGTCTGACTGATCAGGTTGTGAGAACATTGAAAAATCTATATTTTGCACTCTTTTGAATGCCATTCATTCATTTTCTTTTGCAATTCATTCAATACATGAGTTTTAAGAGGCAATCTGGAAGACAGATGATAACAGTAACATTTAATTAAACAAATACGTCCTTAGTTCTACTGCATGAAATATAATGACCACTTTTCAAAAAAACACAAACAATTTGTTGAATAGATTTAACCTACAAAAATGAAACCTCACATAAAAACAAGCCATAGCCTGCTGGAGGTGATCAGAGAGTAAAAATGTATTTGAATAGTTTCAGTTAACATTGTTATCGTATTTTATGAGTTTTATGAGCAGAGCAGCCAGTGGTGTCCCAAGGGGTGTGTGGACTGCACCGAGTGACAGCCCACGGGCAAATTTATGGGCAAACACTGGCATATTAATAGGAAAACTGCTTTATTTTAATTGGCATTGTGATGCTGTGGCATGGTCTGTGGGCAAAATAACGTACTATGAGGAAAGTGACACTGGCTAGTTCTGTGGGGCAAAGTGACACTGTGGTATGTTCTGTTCGGCATTGACACTGTGGCATGCCAAATCGTGTAGGTGCAATATGAGTGCAAGCCAAGTGCTGTGGGTGCAATATAGGTGCATGGCAAGTTCTGTGGGTACTGTATGGTGCTTTGTTAAGTCCTTTAGGTGCAATGTGGGTGCAGAGGAAGGGAATAAAAACAAGAAATGCAATTTTTCAATAACATTTTTATTACATATGAAAATAGTTGAATATTAAAAAAATTCAAATAAGTATAAATGCAACTAGTTATAGAGAGAGAGAAATAGAGATGTTGTTTTAGAATTGTACAATTGTCACCTCGTGGGGCTCCTGTGTGCTGCATAATTAATGGCGGTCCCATTTAAGGGTCTCTTTTGTGTGTCATAGTTGTGGGGTGCTTGTGTGTGGCATAACTATGGGGCACTTGTGTGTGGCATAATTAAGGGGTGTCTGTGTGTGTGGCATAATTAATTGGGCTCCGAGGCAGTGGCGTAGCGTGGGTTGTCAGCACCCGGGGCAAGGCAAGTAATTTGCGCCCCCTAACCCGTGGATTTTAGCACTCGAGTCTCTTCTACTAGATTAGTTAAAGAAACCCTTACCCCCCAAGCACATGTATTGTTTGTTATGAAAACGTCAGACAGGGAGGAGAGGTCACCAGCACCGAGGGAGCCTGGCGCTGGATTAAGGTAAGTAACTGAAGGGAATTTAACCCCTTCAGCGCCACGGGAGTGGGACGCTTTGTTTTCCTGACACTATAGTGATCCTTTAAGAGTTTAAGGGGTTATTTTGGCCTGGGGAAGCCAAATGGTTATACACCTATGCTTTAAACCAGGAGTAGACATCCTTTGCCACTCCAGATGTTGTGGACTACACCTCCCATTATGCTTTGCAAGCCTTAATGGAGATGTAGTCAAAAAACAAAGGGAGTGTCAAAGGTTACCTACCCCTGCACTAAACCAAAAATATATAATACAGTTCCTACCCCATAAATATAATATTTAATGCTATGATATTTAATGCTCTCATCCAACCCCCTTCCCTCCACAGTTCCTAATAAATATATTACAAATATAATTCCCTCACCCCTGTAGCCCCACCTATTTACATTTCCTTCTACATACACACACATATATAGATTATTCATTAGGCCACAAATGTAAAAAATATAATCATTGCCTCATCTCAAATTCCCAAGTCAGATCTTTCCCATCCCCCCCCTCTTCCCTTAATACACTGCTGACCCCCCTCCCCCTAATACACTGCTGACCCCTCCCTCCCCTAATACACAGTTGACCCCCATCCCCTAATACATTACTGCCTCCCTTCTTCCCTTCCCCAATACATTACTGCCTCCCTTCTTCCCTTCCCCAATACATTACTGCCTCCCTTCTTCCCTTCCCCAATACATTACTGCCTCCCTTCTTCCGTTCCCCAATACATTACTGCCCCCCTTCTTCCCTTCCCCAATACATTACTGCCCCCCGTCCCCAATACATTACTGCCCCCCCATCCCCAATACATTACTGCCCCCCTCCCCCATACATTACTTCCCTCCCTCCCCCATACATTACTTCCCCCCCTCCCCATACATTACTTCCCTCCCTCCCCCATACATTACTTCCCCCCCTCCCCATTCATTACTGACCTCCCCTCCCCATACATTAAATGACCCCCTCCCCTCCCCCATACATTAAATGACCCCCTCCCCTCCCCCATACATTAAATGACCCCCCTCCCCCATACATTAAATGACCCCCCCTCCCCTCCCCCATACATTAAATGAACCCCCCTCCCCCATACATTTAATAAACCCCCCTCCCCCATACATTTAATAAACCCCCCTCCCCTCCCCCATACATTAATGAACCCCCCTCCCCTCCCCATACATTAATGACCCCCTCCCCTCCCCCATACATTAATGACCCCCCTCCCCATACATTAATGAACCCCCCTCCCCTCCCCCATACATTAATGACCCCCCTCCCCTCCCCCATACATTAATGACCCCCCTCCCCCATACATTAATGACCCCCCCTCCCCCTCTCCAATACATTAATGACCCCCTCCTCAATACATAATACAATAGGTCCCCCAAGCCCCTTTATTCTTACCTTTACAAATTCCACTTCCAACAGCTCAGGGAAGAAAGGCCGCGATGCAGTTTCAGAAGAGCCTCCGCCGCGCAGCCGCCGGATGTGACGTCACGCCGTCATTTGCCGCTCACATCCGGCGGCTGACAGGAAGTATCGCGCGGTTGTGGCTGCGGCCGCGCGGCCGCATAGGGCTAGTGCGCCCCCCCAGATATTGCGCCCGGTGCGGCCTGCCCCCCCTGCACCCCCCACGCTACGCCCCTGCTCCGAGGTGAGGCATAAATAATGGGGCTCTGGTGTGGCATAATTTATGGGGCTTTTGTGTGTGTCATAGTTATGGGGCACCTGTGTGTGGCATAGTTAATAGGCCATCTGACTGGTATTACTAAGGAATCTGTTTGGCATGGTACTGGAGGAAATCCAGGGGGGTGACACCATGAGTTACCGCACCGGGTGACACCAACCCTAGTGACGCCTCTGGAGCAGAGGAATATTCTAATTGACAATCTCTAATAGACTATCTGCAGTAGCCAGGGATCCACAACAATTAGAGGTTTGAATGAGTGACTGCTGAATCTACATATAGATCCTCCTGTAATTGATGCCCCACCTTATGATACAAAATAAGGAATTTTGTCTTTTACAGAGAGTTTTATTATTTTTATACTATTTCCTGGTCAGTGACAACGATTTAAATTTTAGACATACTCTGATTTGCTCACAATGACAAAAACTAGTCTGAATATGTTTCCTTTCGAATGGTGCAGTCAAATGTTTTATTTCTTACATTTAAAGTGATTCATCGAGTCCCAAATTGTATAATATTACATCATACAGTTTAAATATTAATTTGGTGCTCTGGTACATACCTTCTTTTGAGATATGCCATAGGGTAGCTTAAACATTTAAGGGAAATTTACTCATCAGGGCAGCACTCATGTGACACAGAATATTTTTTTTGACACTCACACTCAAATACACTTAATTCAGGGTTTGTTTAGCTATTTACGGATCATCCTTGTGTCTATTTTCCTTTGCCATCAATCATTCATTACATTTATAATAATTTCGAAAGCAGACATATTGGCCAACTGTATCCAGAGGTCATTATTTCTTTTCTGGAAGTCCTGTGACTTTAATGAAGACATCTACATATGTTACATACGACATTACAAGGTGAGACAGTATGAGTCACCAGATGACATCTTGGCTTAACATGTAGGGATAGAGGCCCACTTCTGTTGGATTTTCTTTTTCACCTTCACTTCCCCCATTTCTTCCTCTTTTCTATTTCTCTCTCTTACCCTTTCTTTTTTCATTTATCCCCATTACTTATCCTTAATGATACCAATATTCCTATTTCTGTAGGAGGGGATATCCGGTCATTATATTGTGATTCATACCTAACATACACGACATTGACACAACACAAATTAAGATCACTAAAGCTTTGTTTGTTCTTTCAGACTGCTTATGGCCCACGATGCTTTGTATCTAGAGTGTTTTGTATCACTTTTTATCAGTTGGTTGTTTAAAGACTGTTATTCTTTGTTTCTTTGGGAGAGGCCCCTTCTTTTGAGCCCCACCTCACCCCCTTCTCTCAGCCTCCTCTCTCTATGACATTTTTTTGATAGCCTCTAGCCATTTATTCCACATTTGGTATTTTGAGTTGGTAATGCAGAATTGGGATATTATCCCTCTCTCCATTTTGATCTGGAGTTGTATTTGTGTCAAGATGGAGGACCAGCCTATAGATTCTGAAGATTTCTAGCAGTTTCTGGCTATAATTAGTTTAGTAGCTGCTAAGATGTGGTGTAAAATAGTGTTTTCCCCTTGTTCCATTTGGGGAAAACGCAGATGTAATAGAGCTAGCTGTGGTGATATTGGTACTTGTGACCAGTATCTTATTGATTTTGAGGAACACTCCTTCCAGTTGTTCATGATCATTGGACATTCCCACCATTTATGGGTGAGGGTCCCTTTATATGTTCCACATCTCCAGCATTTGTTTGATACATCTTTATACAATTTTTATAACATATGTGGAACTCTGTACCATCTGTTACAAGTTTAAAGCAGCATTTGGTAATATTCAAGCAGTATATATATCTATTTCTGCTAATTACCTCCTCAACAAGAAGGTCTGAGATCTTACAGATTCCACTTTGTGTTCATGACTTTATATCCAAGCTATCAATAAGTGCTATAAGAATATCAATAGGTAGGTTTGCATATATCTTATTTTTCAGGTCAGCTTTGTTCCTAATATGAGCCCAGTTTTTTAGAAGGTGCTTTAGTATTAGACTATGTACGGGCTCCTGTTTTTTACCCTTTACCCCAATATCTACCAGAACAATGGAAGAATCCCACCTCTCTCTTTAGACTTTTCATCGACCCCATAATTTACATATATGGCCCCCTTGGAGCCAGCTGGCTTTCCCACTGGCCCTATATGTTAAGGCCTCCTTGGGAAATAAAAGACTGCTAGGATTTATAAGGTCGCAGACACCAATAATGAATAGAAAAGACATTAAGAATAAGCAGCATGTATGTATCAGTATATAACTAAGAAAGCAGAATGGCGTGAGAGAGTGGATACCTTAATTATAAAATAATGGTGCAATATTGTGAAACACCAATAGCATCAACGCAGATGGTGAGAAGTACACTCACAGACGTTTTGCAGAATTTCTTTAAAATATCGTACTTTAATCGCAATAAATAATATCAACGGATGTAAAAAATGAAGCATTCAGGATCATAGCTGGAATTTGAACAGGCTTTAATCTTAATCTTGGAATGGATAAAGTAATAGTATTTTCCCAGATTTAATGTCAGTATACCCAGTGCTCAGGTATAGGCTTTTCGTGGCAGACGCTGGTAAAAATGATTTTTAAGAAATTCTGCAAAACGTCTGTGAGTGTACTTCTCACCATCTGCGTTGATAGTATTGGTGTTTCACAATATTGCACCATTATTTTATAATTAGGGTGTCCACTCTCTCGCGCCATTCTGCTTTCTTTGTTATATATTGTATGTGGGCATTTGGAGAGTGCTTCAGAGGGCTGCGTTTTATGTGTGATACCATAAGTACTACCACTGTTATTTATACCTGTTTTGGGCACTTTGTTTATTTGCATAGATCACTTTGTTTTTTCATGTATGTATCAGTGTAAGATAAAGAAAGACAACAGAAGAGAAACGGATGTTAGAGAATGGATGTCTGAGAGTAATGAGAGTGTAGAGTATATGTAAGTGCAAAGATGTCAGAGCATATTACCGTATTTGCTCGATTATAAGACAAGGTTTTTTTCAGAATTTTCTTATAATCAAGGTCGTCTTATAATCTGACCTCAAATCGAGGTCAGACTATAAGACATGGATCCAGGTCCCCAGCAGAGCTGCAGGGGACCTGGATCCCCCTCTCTAACAGCCGGGGGATGTCAGCGTGATGAGCACAGACTCCCCCTGCTGCCGCCGGCACGACCACCGGGACTTCTATGATGAAGCCGGGTCCCTCCCGTGCAGACATCCTCCGTCTGCCCCGCTAGCCACCAGGAGATTCGGCAGCCGGGGGATGTCTGCACGATACGTGCAGACATCCTCCATGCTGCCCGACGACAGTCTATTATGACGGACCGGCTGTCCGTCATAATAGACTGAAGTGTTGTGCAGGATGGAGGATGTCTGCACGTATCGTGCAGACATCCCCCGGCTGCCCCCACTAGCCACCAGGGAGAAACAAGGTGAGAGGGAGGGGGGAGGGAGAGAGAGAGACAAGGAGGAGGGGGTGAAGGGAGATAAATGTTTTGAGGCAGGGGGTGGTGGGAGAGAAATGTTTGGAGGCGGGGGGAAAGAAATGTTTGGAGGCAGGGGGAGATACAAAAAAGTTTGGGGGAGGGGGAAAGAGACATGGGGGAAGGGGGGAGAGAGAGAGACAAAGCTGGGGGGACGGAGGGGGAGAGAGAAACAGCGTTTGGAGGGGGAGAGAGAGACAACGTTTAGGGGAAGAGAGGCTGCATTGGAAATAAAAACAAGAAATGCATTTTTTTATATCATCATTTTTATTAAATATTAAAAAGCAATTTACATGTGAATATATACAAGTTAAACTTTTTTTTTTTCCTATAGGGTAGTTTTATATTCAGGCTTTTAGTTTTTTCCTGAAGGAATATTAAAAGTTTGGGGGGTCGTCTTATAATCAGGGTCGTCTTATATTCGAGCAAATACGTTACAATGAACACAGTAGCACCCTCTGTAATAAGTATTTCTTACAGAGACTAGATCAGTGATGGCAAATGTTTTTGGGCCCATGTGCCCAATTTTTGGCCATAGCTGATTTGCAATAAAGAAAATACAGGACCCAGCACTCAGTGAATAAAGTGGGAGTTTAATTCAAACGCAGGATGTGCGGATCCAAATCTACTTATTTTTGATATAAAACTGATTTGTAGACCTTAAAGTGCCAACACTGCATACACACACACATACTGACTCTCACACCCACACACACTTACACTCATTCTCACACAATTATACTCATACACACACGCTTATACTCACACTCATACTCATACTCATAGTGGCACAAACACTTATACTCATACTCACACATACACACACTTAAACTCATACACATACACACACACACATACTCATACTGACATACACATATACTCCTACTCACACAGTCATACATACACACACACACACACACACTTGTACATACACACAAACACACACACACACACACAGCCAGGCTCATATCTTACCTGTCTGCTCAGATGATAGGGTGTGTGTGCGATATGTGAAGAAGTGTTCAAGTTGGAAAGCAAACAGTTAACTCGAACGCTTCTACAGATAGCGCGCATGCGCCCTATCATCTGGAGAAGAAGCAGTCTTTTACACTGATGCCTGCTCCTCTCAGACGGAGCAGACAGGTGAGATCTGAACCTGGCCATGTGCCACAATTGAGGGCTTGGCTTGCCAGTTGTGGCATGCATGCCATAGGCTCGCCACCGCTAGACTAGATACATTTTTTTTTTTACATTTGTACTTTTGAGGAAGTCTTTGGGCAAAACACATAGGTATATCAGTGCGCAGATTAACCACAGAGGTATTACTTCACATGTTGCCTGGTGCTAATGTGTTACAAGGGAGTAAACCCTCATTTTTTCTTTTAATGAAGCAGAAAGTCACTCCTGCCTCATTATCACTTGAATTTGGTGCAATGATTAAGCACTGATTGTTTCAGGAGATATTCTCCCCAGAAGTCCAAATGGCTTCTGACCAAGCCTTCATAGTAGTCACCTTCTGTGTGATTAAAATCTGCTTCAGAGGCTTTAATTAATTGGTTGCAGCTCACCGGAGTACTTGCTGATTAGAATGCTGACGAGTATTCTGCACCTCCAGGTGTACTGCAACGCTCTCCTACGGAAGCTTACCATAACCTTGGCAATGCCACGTGACATCATACCTGCGAGAGGATTTAAAAAGTAACCACAGAGCTCAGTATGGCGTTGAATGATTCTTGTGTATGCTGCCTTAACAATTGTTCCTGCTTACTGTTTCCCGTTGACAAATTGAATTGCCTTTGTTTCTTCTCCTTTGCCTGTGCCCCTGACTTCGGATCTCCCTTTTTGACTTTGCTCCTGTGCTCGTTTCCCTGACCTCTGGACCAGTTCTGGCTTCCTGTATCTGGCTTGTCCCTGGTTACAGTTCCTCAGGTATTCCTGTATTATATCATCCTATATTACTACCGCATACCAAGATCTGTGCTGAATACTGTGAACCTTGCATGCATAAGACCTGTGCTATATACTGCGACTCTCACATGCATACAAACTGTGCTATATACTGTAAGACCTGCTTGCTTGACAACTGTGCTATATACGCTGAACTGTGCTGAATACTGTGAGCTCTACACCTGCAAGACCTGTGCTCTATCTCTTGGATTACAATCTATTTTCTTGCCCCCAGCTTATGAACTGTATGATTGTGCTTTTGATTACAAAGAGTCTGCACCCAGTATAAGTTTGTTTAGCGGGTGCATACTCATTCTACCAGACTCAGGTGTGTACCTTGCTGTTGGCCAAGTACCGTCCAGAGTACACCGTGCCCTGCATTTTGGTTTTTGTTCCTGTTTCCCAGGTACTTTTTGTTTCTTGTGTTCTCTAAAATACATAGAGTGGTTAAATTTTATTTTAAACCTCTCGGTCCGTTTTTTGGAGCAAAACTATACATGACAACGTCCCATTTAATCAGTACATTTAATCAGTACATTTAATCAGTACTTGCTCTTAACATTTTCTATTGGTTTAAATTAGCTATTTTGTAATGGTAAAATCTGGGAGGCGCATGCTCAATAGTAAGTACAGTAGGAGTTAACAGCTATCATGTGATCATGGAATGTCCATATTTTAGTTATGAGTTTCAAGCATCTTTGATTCTAATGTCATTGTGTATCATTGCCTGGCTGTTTTTTATGGTGATAACATTGGATAATAATCAGTTATTTCTTTTAAATGTAAATAGATTTAGAGCAATATGTTTTATATATATATATATATATATATATATATATATATATATACTACCATAACAAAATGGCATAATCTTAAATTAGTGAGGCAAAGGTTTATTTATTTCTTTTTAATAATGTAATCTTTATTCATTTTTTATCAAATATACAAAAAAAAAAAAAGAAAGACAATACAATACAAAAACCACATACATAAATACAAGGCACGACAAGAGCAGGAAATATCGTAAAAGACATGTAGTTCGTCCCCTTCCCTCCCCCGACCACAGATCAAACCCCTATAAAAGGGGAAATGGCTTTACACCCTCTGGAGTAAGATAGGTTCCGGATGGACCCGGGAAAGCAGGCCACCAATAGAGACCAATAAGAAAAACAAAAAAAAGCAAACCCCAAAAAAGGGGGAGTAAAGGTAAATCGATTCTTAATAGAGGGAAGAGGCAAATGTTTAAAAAAAACATCAGTATTACTTTACTTTAGGGTGGTGGATGCATGGGAGTGGGAGAGATGAGCACAGTCATTTAAGCATGCATGGGGTAGGTATCAGGCTATCCTAGATTTAAGATAAGTCCAGAAACTAATAAAAGCATACAGAAAACTGGGCAGAATCGATGGGCTGAATGGTTCTTACCTGCTGACACAGTCTATGTTTCTATGTTTCTTGAACAAATGTGCAATTAGGGTGTTTGGGCATGGATAGTGAAAAAGCACAGCAAGTGGTGGGAAATCTTCAAACATTAATCTATAAATGGTACATAATAATGAACCTATTAACCTATAGGTTTCATAAACAGGAATGCGACCCTAAACACTTAAAGGGACACTCCCAGCAAAAAATGAAAATGTATTATTATTTTTATTTTGCATTGTTGATTTCAGATATGTTTTTTGTTTTTGTTATGTGACTGTATTTAATAAAATATTTAACTAAACAAGTGTGAATGGACACTGCTATTTTGTGAAATATAGTGTTTTTGGGTGCCACCCCCCCAGTGATTTTACAGCACAAATTTCTCACTTTAGGGCTGGGGACACAGAATTCAGTCTATAAGTCTGAATTCTGACCGTAGACTTGCATTGAATGGGAGGGTAATGTAATTATTACATCAAAAGGGGGTGGAGTTATGATCCTGTTTGATCAGGTCCATCTCCTCTTTGTGTTGGAAGGCAGGTAAAAAAGGTGTACATAGCCACCTAGTCCTGCCCACTATGATACACAGGAGCCAGTAAGAGAGAAAAGGAGTATATTATGACATCATCATGCAGGCTTTGGCCATAGTAAAGTGAGACTGTCTGGAAGATTTTGGATGATGTTGCATCATGGGAAATATCCCCAAAATGGAGCAAGGAGATAAACACCTAAATTTATTTTTCCTTTTATATGCAACTAATTCAATAATACAGTGGCATATGTTTTATATATGTGTTTGTTTTAAATGACCAGTTTATCTCATTACATCTTATGTAGTGGTAGTGACTCTTTAATACTGCATGTTGTACACATTTGTATTATATATGCTTCATTTCACACATTACAGTTTTCCTGTTGTTTGACACCAAAAATAATTTAACAGGGCCTCAAAATTCACTGACATCAGAAAATAGAATGGTCAATTGACACGTTAAATGTCCTAACATGATTTCAGTCTAAATTAAAGTACATACTTGAATTGAAAGTTTATTTTTAATTTTTATTTGATACAAAGAGCCCAAAGTGCATGTGATTTTTTTTTTTTAAAGATAAATGGCGATGTATTCTTTGTCTTGTATTATGTGTGTGTAATATAAATGTGTACAAATATGTGTGTGCATTTTATACATACACATTATTATATAGTATATATTTAAAAACAAAACAAAATATATATATATATATCATACACTGTGACAGCTGATTCGATACACTTTTCACTAAATCATTTACACATATAGTTTGTTCTTTGACAGAACAACAGTAGCATTCTCATATAATACCCATCATTGTTCTCTGTACCACAGGATATTTATTGTTGCCATTATGTAACAATTGTTAGTGACTGCAAGAATGGTTTTCTAGTGTCATTTACAGCATCTTAAGAGGTATGTGGTTTCTAGGTCGTTACTCCAATGGAGGAAGTGGATTTATATGATTGTAAAGATCATGCTGTCATTCATTCAGTTCTGACAGTGGCAATTTCATTGTGAAAGACTGGATATGAGCACATAACCATTATTGAAACATACTGTCTACCATAATAATAAATGAAAGAGCTGAGTAACGTCAATAAGAAGTCATTCCAGCTTCTGCTGTCCTGCAGAGATTGCATTAAAAACCTTATGATTACTGACTTTTCATGTCAGTAAGTATATTTTATTTATTCCACCTTGAAACTGCTTGCATAAAGGAGAGAAGAAATTAGATAGGTTTTTAGAAGTAGCAGAGCAGTAACCTCCGAATCCTCCCTTCCTTTGCATTTAAAGAGACACTGATGTATTTGTAGAAAGACCAATATGTTAACATACATTTTCAAAAATAAACCCTCACATTTGTAAACAGTGTAAAGCTGTATTGGGTATATTACATTTTGTATTGTGGTGATTGAGGGGGCAGATGGCCCTGGGTGTAAAGCTTTATTGGGTATATTCCATTTTGTATTGTGGTGATTGAGGGGGCAGATGGCCCTGGGTGTAAAGCTGTATAGGGTATATTCCATTTTGTATTGTGGTGGTTGAGGGGGTGGATGGCCCTGGGTGTAAAGCTGTATTGGGTATATTACATTTTGTATTGTGGTGATTGAGGGGGCAGATGGCCCTGGGTGTAAAGCTGTATTGGGTATATTACATTTTGTATTGTGGTGGTTGAGGGGGCGGATGGCCCTGGGTGTAAAGCTGTATTGGGTATATTACATTTTGTATTGTGGTGGTTGAGGGGGTGGATGGCCCTGGGTGTAAAGCTGTATTGGGTATATTACATTTTGTATTATGGTGGTTGAGGGGGCGGATGGCCCTGGGTGTAAAGCTGTATTGGGTATATTACATTTTGTATTGTGGTGGTTGAGGGGGCGGATGGCCCTGGGTGACAGGAAGTCGTCTGGTGTGCTAAAGGGTGCAAAATACATTACAACCCCTTACCCTAGAAATGCAGAATAAGCATGATTATAACTAGAGTTGAGCGGACACCTGGATGTTCGGGTTCGGCCGAACTTCGGAAAAAAGTCCGGGTTCGGGGTCGAACTTGACCCCGAACCCCATTTACCTATTCGGATGAATGGGGACTCTATTTCGGTTTATAGAATAGCAATAGCATTACATGTATTCCATAAACCGAAAGTCTATAAACCGAAAGACATTCGGTTCATTGACTTTCGTTTTATAGAATACATTTAATGCTATTGCTATTCTATATAAAGAAAGTCTATAAACAGAATGTCTTTCGGTGTATAGACTTTCTGCTTATGGAATACATGTAATGCTATTGGCTTTCTATAAACAGAACTGGAGTCCCCATTCATAAGAAGTTTCCTTGGTGCACTTAAATTGCCATCCTACTGGACGGGGCGTGTCTAATGGAGAGGGTGGAAGAAATACTTCATCAGATCCTATTTAAAGTGCTGACAATCAGAGCCAACAATGTGGATGACTTCTATAACAATTCACCATGGTTCTTCTACAGTAGTTTTGGTTTATTATATAGGAATTCATCCAAGAAGATCTTATGGAGCATCCTTTTCAGATATAAACAATAACAAATTAAGAATAAGGTCAACAGTTTAAGTCCATAACCCCTAAACTAAGAGTAAATGCTACTTAACAAAAGGAAAAGCAGGACATTCTGTAGTTGAGAGACGTCAGGATAGGTTTGGATTATTGTTTCCTTACTGTAGGTTTTTGAACATTGGGAAATAAACCACAAGTTTTTTTTACATTTCGATGAGCCTGATACCCTCCTCGGTTTGTGAGTGTGATAACTAAATATTACTAATTCACACAATTTGTCTGTACTGTATTACACTATATTTGTTTTGTTTTTTTCTCCCGTACATGCGCCTTAGTTTTGGTGCAGTTTTTGCTATCTGAAGTGCCCAAGGAGCACTTGCGTGAGAGCTGCAGTACTATAGGAGGAGTATTATTTTATTCCACATTATTATTCACTGTTTCACCTGTGTTAGTGGTTTTTTATATATCACACATCTAGATACAGTTGTCTGATGTTTCAGACCTGGCATGGCTCAACCTAGGAATCTGGTTCTGGAATCATAATTCACAACTTATTTTACTTTTTAACACCTTTTCTATGGTCCACATGTTATTACCATCAAGAATGTGCTTACAAATAAATATCTTCCAAATGTATCCCCACCATAGTGTAGATCTGTAAAAAAAAAAAAAAAAAACTAATTTGAACAACAATCTGTTATAAAATATGTATATAATTTTTATAATTTAAAAACTAAGTTTATTAAAAAATAAATGTAAGTCTATTGGAAGTTCAGTACTGCCCCACCAATCGCACAATAGATACATAGAGCACAGCAGGCATTATTATTATTATTTTTTTTTACCAAATGGAGGTTGTTTAAAGAAGGTACAGGTATAACTTTTTTGGATAATATAATGCTAAATGGAACCTCTGTACTAGTCCATTGTTATCCTCCATTGACTGACTGTCATGGTTAATTATATTTTACAATTTTATACAATCTATTTTTATTTTTTTAATGCATATGTACATGTATTTTATTGGATATCTGGTGTGTGAATGTATGCAAATCTGACCAACCTGGCTGCAAAAATAATATGAGTAAGTCAAGTACAATGTAAAACAACTGATGTATGTTGAACGGCCCCTTTAAATCCAAAGTAAACTAATGCTAGCCAGAGACAGCGTTATCTGTAATGCATTTATATTGTATTTTTTATTTATTGTCATTTCTGGCCGACAGATGGTATTTATGAGTTTGCTGAAATATTACAAACCTGCTAAATACCTTCTTGTCTAGCTTTCTGAAAATCAAATCAATAATATAATTGTATGAGGAAAACATGTTGTCTAGACACATAAGAAAAATAGATCATATTTTAATTGAACCATATCATGGGTCATCCTATGCACAACGGGTCTAGCGTTCGCCTGCAGCCACTGAATCATTTTTAATGTCAGAGAAGATGATTATCAGGTTTAATTTAAATAGAGAAATAAGACCTTCCAGTACCACAACAGCTATATATATGTCAGCAACATACACAGTGCTGCTACCAATTTCTAAATGTTATTGAAAATTATAGCTCCTTGGAAAATAAACAATGTGATTGAAATTTAAAGTCCCTTAATAAATTAGAAGACATCAGTAAGCTGAAGATTTTGCACATTAATCTTCTCAACTCCAAAGGCAAATGCATCCACCCAACCAGGTGTCTATTGTTGATATAAATTATATATTGTTTTTACATATCTGCATCTAGGCAATATCTCTTTCAAAAGGCTACAGCCTTGAATGAAAGATATTGTGGGAACCTATTAATACCAGATAGTTGAGGATTATTGTATTGATTGAGTATTGTAAATGGTCATGTAATAAAAAACCCTGAACCAACACATTGTCTGTGCTATGATCTTACACACAGTTGATCTGCTTCAATCTTACTCAGTTTTTTGTATCAGTCTTCTTTATAATCTAATGAAAAACAATTATTGTGGACCTGCACTCGCAAGTCCGGTGCTGGGTCACAGTCCCACCCAGTGCCGTCTTACCGCATGGGCAGACTGGCGACTGCCCAGGGGCGCCAGAGTTTTAGGGGGCCCCGTCCGAATTTGTAAAAAAAAAAAAATTTTACATTTTTTTTTCGTTCCATAAGACGCACTTTTTTCCTCCTCAAAAGTGAGGGGAAATGCCTGTGCGTCTTATGGAGCGAATGTAGTTGTACTTACCTCCATGCTGCTCTCCGTTGTTTCCTCCGTGCAGTCTAACCTCCTGCACGGAGGAAGGAAGCTCCGGTCGTTTTTTTTTCTTCTTCTTAACTTTATTGATGCTGCGCAACTTCAATAAAGTTAAGAAAAAAAACAAAAAACGACTGGAGGTTAGACTGCACGGAGGAAACAACGGAGAGCATATTAAGTGGCTAACTCCTGGCATATTGAGTGGCTAACTCTTGGCATATTAATTGACTAAATCCTGGCATAGAGGGGCAAAATCCTGGCATAGAGGGGCAAAATCCTGGCATAGAGGGGCAAAATCCTGGCATAGAGGGGCAAAATCCTGGCATATTAAGTGGCTAACTCCTGGCATATTAAGTGGCTAAATCCTAGCATAGAGGGGCAAAATCCTGGCATATTAAGTGGCTAAATCCTAGCATAGAGGGGCAAAATCCTGGCATATTAAGTGGCTAAATCCTGGCATATTAAGTGGCTAACTCCTGGCATATTAAGTGGCTAAATCCTGGCATATTAAGTGGCTAAATCCTGCCATATAGTGGCTAAGTCCTGGCATATTAAGTGGCAAAATCCTGGCATATTGACTGACTAAAATCCTGTCATAATAAATGGCTAAATCCTGGCAAATTGAGGGGCAAAATCCTGTCATATTAAGTGGCAAAATCCTGGCATAGAGTGGCAAAATCCTGGCACATTGAGGGGCTAAATCCTGGCACATTGAGGGGCTAAATCCTGGCACATTGAGGGGCTAAATCCTGGCATATAGAGGGGCAAAATCCTGGCATATTGTGGGGCAAAGTCCTGGGATATTGTGGGGAAAAATCCTGGCATAGTGAGTGGCTAAATCCTGTCATAGTGAGTGGCTAAATCCTGGCATATTGAGGGGCAAAATCTGGGCATATTGAGTGGCTAAATCCTGGCATAGTGAGTGGATAAATCGTGGCATATTAAGTGGCTAAATCCTGGCATATAGAGGAGCTAAATCCTGGCATAGTGAGTGGCTAAATCCTGGCATAGTGAGTGGATAAATCGTGGCATATTAAGTGGCTAAATCCTGGCATATAGAGGAGCTAAATCCTGGCATAGTGAGTGGCTAAATCCTGGCATAGTGAGTGGCTAAATCCTGACATATTGATGGGCAAAATCCTGGCATTTTGTGGGGCAAAATCCTGGCATTTTGTGGGGCAAAATCATGGCATTTTGTGGGGCAAAATCATGGCATAGAGTGGCATATATAGTTGAATATGAAAAAAATCTTAATCAAATAAGTATAAATGCAACTAATTGTATTAATAGATTATCATATATATATATATATATATATATATATATATATATATATATATACACACAGAGAGAGAGAGAGAGAGAAGTCTGTGTAAATATATATTTTCGTTGTTTTATAATTCTACTATAGATGAATGTGGCCTGCAGTCACCTCATGGGGCTCCCGTGTATGACATATTTATTGGGCTCCCATGTGTGGCATAATTAAAGAGCTCTGGTCTGTGGAATATTTAATGGCCCTGTGTGTGACATAATTTTAGATCTATTCTCAGTGTGGCATAGCTAATGGGGCTCCTGTGTGTGGCATAGCTAATGGGGCTCCTGGTAGTGGATGTATGGAATAGCCTTCTAGTAGAAGTGGTAGAGGTTAATACAGTGAAGGAGTTTAAGCATGCATGGGATAGGTAGAAGGCTATCCTAGATATAAGATAAGGCCAGGGACTAATGAAAGTATTACATTACTGAGAGGGTAGTGGATGTATGGAATAGCCTTCCAGCAGAAGTGATAGAGGTTATTACAGTGAAAGAGTTTAATCATGCAAGGGATTGGTATAAGGCTATCCTAGATATAAGATAAGGCCAGGGACTAATGAAAGGATTACATTACTGAGAGGGTAGTAAATGTATGGAATAGCCTTCCAGTAGAAGTGGTAGAGGTTAATACAGTGAAGGATTTTAAGCAGGCATGGGATAGGTATAAGGCTATCCTAGATATAAGGTAAGGCCAGGGGCTACTGAAAGTATTACTTTACTGAGAGGGTAGTGGATGTATGGAATAGTCTTCCAGTAGAAGTGGTAGAGGTTAATACAGTGAAGGAGTTTAAGCATGCAAGGGATTGGTATAAGGCTATCCTAGATGTAAGATAAGGCCAGGGACTAATGAAAGGATTACATTACTGAGAGGGTAGTGGATGTATGGAATAGCCTTCCAGTAGAAGTGGTAGAGGTTAATACAGTGAAGGATTTTAAGCATGTATGGGATAGGTATAAGGCTATCCTAGATATAAGGTAAGGCCAAGGACTAATGAAAGTATTTCTTTAATGAGAGGGGAGTGGATGTATGAAATTGTCTTCCAGTAGAAGTGGTAGAGGTTAATACAGTGAAGGAGTTTAAGCATGCATGGGATAGGTATTAGACATGTGCAAAACTAAAATTTTGGTTTATAGGCTGTTTATAGAATGTTCGGTTTATAGGCTGTAGGCTTATGTAATACATGTAATCCTATTGCTATTCTATAAACCGAAATTTCGGTTTATAGAATGCCAATACACTTACATGCATCCCATAAACCGAAAGTCGTTCATTATGTCGGTTTATGGAATGTAGTGTACTATGCTATTGTATTCTATAAACCGATTCTATTTCAGCTTATAGAATGCCAATAGTACTACGAATGAATGAATGAACGAATGATTTTCGTTTATTAACCATTCGTTCATTCGGCTTTCGTTAGCTTAGCATTTTCGTTATTAGTTTTTCGGACAAATGGACGAAAATGCTATTTTCGGACGAAAATGCATTCGTCTGAAAACGAATGCACATGTCTAAAAGGTATAAGGCTATCCTAGATATAAGATAAGGCCAGGGACTAAAGAAAGGATTACTTTACTGAGAGGGTAGTGGATGTACAATGCAGCGTGGGAGAGGCTCACATTTCTAAGCAAGAACCATGTAGTTCTTGATGAGAAACATTAGGTGACCAGGATTATTCTTCACAAAGTTTTAAACATTATAAGGCCTGAAAAGCACACACATTTCAACATATATATGGTAATGACAACTGCTGGCCTATAATGAAGCTCTGTTACATTGAAAGATTGCATAAAGCAAAGACATTTAAAATAGAATGTTGTAATGAAAGAATATAAAGAAAGCACCAAGACCTCTTTGCTCCATTTAGTGCCATTAGGGAGCAGGCATGTTAGAATATTTGGAGACAGATTTCTAGTTACCCTAACATGCCTGCTCCCTAATCAGGGCCGTCTTTAATAGTGATTGGACCCTGGGTAAGCATTTGCTTGGGCCCCCTGGACCCTGCCCCCAGGGGCGGGATGGGCCGGGAGGCAGGGTGGCAATTGCCCCCCAGGCCGCCCTAAGCTATGTAAAACACGGCCGCTGGGCCAGTGTTTAAAAAAAAAAAAAAACGCGCTTGCAGGCAGAGACTGAGAAGGGATCGGAAGATCCCCTCTCACCTCCGCTCTGCCTGCAAAGCTGCACGGGGAGCCGAACAGGCAGCACAGAGAAACCTCCGTGCTGCCTGTTCGGCTCCCTGTGCAGTCTGACACGGAAGTGCCGACAGTCACGTGATCGGCGCTCTGACGTCAGACGCGCGCCGATCACGTGACCTGTCGGCACAACCGCCGGGAGGCCGAACAGGCAGCATGGAGGGACCATGCTGCCTGCCACCAGGGAAGTCCTCCTGCCACTAGCCACCAGGGAAAAAGGTAAGGGGGGGGGGGGGGGTGGGCAAAAAACACTGGCATATTATTGGGCAAATTGGCTGGGGCATATTACATGGCAAATAAGACTGGCATATTATTGGGCAAATTGGCTGGGGCATATTACATGGCAAATAAGACTGGCATATTATTGGGAAAATTGGCTGGGGCATATTACATGGCAAATAAGACTGGCATATTATTGGGAAAATTGGCTGGGGCATATTACATGGCAAATAAGACTGGCATATTATTGGGCAAATTGGCTGGGGAATATTACATGGCAAATAAGACTGGCATATTATTGGGCAAATTGGCTGGGGCATATTACATGGCAAATAAGACTGGCATATTATTGGGCAAATTGGCTGGGGAATACTAAATGGCAGAATAACACTGGCATATTATTGGACAAATCGTCTGGGGAATATTAAATGGCAGAATAAGACTGGCATATTATTGGGCAAAATGGCTGGGGAATATTAAATGGCAATTAACACTGGCATATTGGGCAAATTAGCAGGGGCATATTAAATTGCAGATAACCTTGGAATATTATTGGGCAAATTTACTGAGTCATATTAAATTGCAGAATAACACTGGCATATTATGGGACAAATTGGCTGGGGAATATTAATGGCAAATAATATTGGAAATGTGTATGTAATGGGGTGATGGAGGCATGTAAATGTGGTGATGGGGCATGTCCTGGTGTGCAACGTGGGTTATGGGTCATGTCGTAGGTGTGCAACGTGGGTGGGGGGGGGGGGGGTGCCCAAATTTTGGGATATTGGGTGTCTAAATCCTGGCATATTGAGGGGCATAATCCTGGCATATTGAGGGGGAAATCCTGGCATATTGAGGGGGCATCATCTTGGCATATTGAGGGGAAAATCCTGGCATATTGGGTGTCTAAATCCTGGCATATTGAGGGGCATAATCCTGGCATATTGAGGGGCATAATCCTGGCATATTGAGGGGCATAATCCTGGCATATTTAGGGGAAAATCCTGGCATATTGAAGGGGCATCATCTTGGCATATTGAGGAGAAAATCCTGGCATATTGAGGGGCATAATCCTGGCATATTGAGGGGCATAATCCTGGCATACTGAGGGGCATAATCCTGGCATTTTGTAAGGGAAAATTCTAGCATATTAAATGGCAAATCCTGGCATATTGAGGGGCATAATCCTGGCATATTGAGGGGCATAATCCTGGCATATTGAGGGGCATAATCCTGGCATATTTAGGGGAAAATCCTGGCATATTGAGGGGGCATCATCTTGGCATATTGAGGAGAAAATCCTGGCACATTGAGGGGCATAATCCTGGCATATTGAGGGGCATAATCCTGACATACTGAGGGGCATAATCCTGGCATTTTGTAAGGGAAAATTCTAGCATATTAAATGGCAAATCCTGGCATATTGTGGGGGAAAATCCTGGCAATATTCGTTATAAAACAAGGAAAAGATGGCCGTGGATGGGGAGGCGATTCGATGATGCAATGGGCCACTTGACTGGATTTGCCCCCCAGGCCTAAGGCTGCCAGCCCTCCCCTGCCTGCCCCCTCCCCTGCATGCAATCACTCCATCCATAGCAATGTTACCTCCCCCCCCCCCACATAAAAAAAACCCATAAAAATAAGCACACACACAGTTGGATTTTTCTTGCAGTGAGTATTTTTATTGCATTGAATGAAATGTGTATATTACGTGTATAATTGCAGTGTATAAACTGTATTTTTGGATACAAAATGTGTATATATGGCTGCAATATTTATACCATCTTAATATGCAACACTGCACTACAAATACTCATTACCAAAATGACAAAAATATACACAGATATTAGAGAGCACTTACATATGTTCATATATATTTATAAATAAATATCTATACACATCTCACTCTCTCTAACTAGTTGCATTTATACTTACATGGACTTCTTAATATTATATTCAACTATTTTCATATGTAATAAAATGTTATTGAAGAGTTGCATTTCTTGTTTTTATTCCCCTTTTCTGCACCCACATTGAACCTAAAGGACTTAACCCAGCCCCATAGAGTAGCCACAGCACTTGTCATGCAGCTATATTGCACCCACAGCACTTGTCTTGCACCTATATTGCACCCACAGCACTTGTCATGCACCTATATTGCACCCACATCACTTGTCATGCACCTATATTGCACCCACAGCACATGGCTTGCACTCATATTGAACCCACACAATTTCACATGCTACAGTGTAAATTTGCCCCACAGAACATACCAGTTTAAGTTTGTTCCACTGAACTGACCATGCAGAAAAAAGCCACATTGACATTTTTCCCCATAGTACATGTTATTTTCCCCAGAGAACATGCCACAGTCACTTTGTCATTGCATATGCAACAGACAGTTTGCCTGTTAAAATATGACACCGTTTGTCCATTAAATATGCCACAGTCAATGTGCCCATCAATATGCCAATATTATTTTGCTATTAATATTCAGTATTATTTTGCCATAAATATGCCACAAACATGTTTCCCATTAAAATTCCAATATTATTGTGCCATTCAGATACCAGTAATATTGTACTATTAAGATGCCCCAGCCAATTTGCCCATTAAGATACCAGTATTATTGTACCATTAAGATGCCATAATTTTTGTGCCATTCAGAGCCCAGTAATATTGTGCCATTCAGAGCCCAGTAATATTGTGACATTCAGAGCCCAGTAATATTGTGCCAGTCAGAGCCCAGGAATATTGTGCCAGTCAGAGCCCAGGAATATTGTGCCAGTCAGATGCCTGTAATATTGTGACATTCAGAGCCCAGGAATATAGTGCCAGTCAGAGCCCAGGAATATTGTGCCAGTCAGATGCCTGTAATATTGTGACATTCAGAGCCCAGGAATATAGTGCCAATCAGATACCAGGAATATTGTGCCAGTCAGAGCCCAGTAATATTGTGCTAGTCAGAGCCCAGTAATATTGTGCCATTCATAGCCCAGGAATATTGTGCCAGTCAGATACCAGGAATATTGTGCCAGTCAGAGCCAAGTAATATTGTGCCTCTCAGACCCCACTAATATTGTGCCAGTAAGATGCCTGTAATATTGTGCCCCTCAGACCCCACTAATATTGTGCCAGTCAGAGCCCAGGAATATTGTGCCATTCAAATGCCTGTATTCCCCCAACACAGCCCCCCCCCCCCTCATTATAGGCCAGCTGTTGTCATTGCCATACATATGTTGAAATGTTTGTTTCTAAACTGATGATTAATTGTTTAATATATGCAATTAATAAATAATTATAATTTAACAATTAAACCACATAGCTTGTGATTTTTCGGTGATGCACATCCATTGTGGGTGGGGCGTGTTGTTATGGGCGGGGTCTTGTTGTTAAGGGTGGGGTCTTGTTGTTATGGGTGGGTCAAGGGGAGGGGCCATGGGCCCCATTGTCTTGTTTTGCCCAGGGGCCCACACAGTTCAAAAGACAGCCCTGGTCCCACCCCGACCATTAATCCACCCATAACAAAAATGACCAAATGACCAGCACTACAGTGAAAAAGTGGAATTGATTGTTCCAACGGTAACGTCTCAACCCCAACTAAAGTCCAATCTGGGACATATTGGTGTATACCGAGACAACCCTTTGATGTATACACACAAATCAAAGCTTCTCAATAAATATTCAGCTTGGAAGAATGCTAATTCAATTTCATTGCAACTTGGTTTCATATAACATATTTTGTTATCTCACATTGTATCATAGTTTGTAAAACAATATAAAACAATAAATTCCAGACATTTGTGCAATTTTGGTATTTTTACCCATCTGAAAAAAGCAGACAAAACACACTTCAAAAATAAGACGCTACTGAACAGAGACTTCTTATGTTTACACATCCTTTAAATGTTCCAACTAGACATGTGCATTCGTTTTCGGACGAATGCATTTTCGTCCGAAAATAGCATTTTCGTCCATTCGTCCGAAAAACGAAGAACGAAAATGCTATGCTAACAATAGCCGAATGAACGAATGGTTAATAAAAGAAAATAATTCGTTCATTCGTCCATTCGTAGTACTATTGCATTCTATAAGCCGAAATAGAGTCGGTTTATAGAATACAATAGCATTTAACTATACGGAGACAGAGTCTCCATTCATAAAATTATGAATGGAGACTTTGTCTCCATATAGTTAAAAGCCGACAGCCTATAAACCGAACGTTCGGTTTATAGACTTTCGGCTTATGGAATACATGTATTCCTATTGCTATTCTATAAACCGAACGTTCGGTTTATAGAATAGCAATAGGAATACATGTATTCCATAAGCCGACAGCCTATAAACCGAACGTTCGGTTTATAGGCTGTCGGCATTTTACTACACGGAGGCAAAGTCTCCATTCATAATTTTATGAATGGAGACTCTGTCTCCGTATAGTTAAATGCCCACAGCCTATAAACCGAACGTTCGGTTTATAGACTTTCGGCTTATGGAATACATGTAATCCTATTGCTATTCTATAAACCGAACTTTCGGTTTATAGAATAGCCATAGGATTACATGTATTACATAAGCCGAAAGTCTATAAACCGAACGTTCGGTTTATAGGCTGTCGGCATTTTACTACACGGAGACAAAGTCTCCATTCATAATTTTAGGCATTTGGGCATTTAACTATACGGAGACAGAGTCTCCATTCATAAAATTATGAATGGAGACTTTGTCTCCGTATAGTTAAAAGCCGACAGCCTATAAACCGAACGTTCGGTTTATAGGCTGTCGGCATTTAACTATACGGAGAGAGAGTCTCCATTCATATGAATGGAGACTTTGTCTCCGTATAGTTAAAAGCCGACAGCTTATAAACCGAACTATCACTGTTGTTCATAAAGTCAACTTCTGAATTGTTTTTTTGTAAATGTATTTTAATGTAATGACAAGTATACTTTTTATTGTAGTTTCTATATTTTGAAACACGTTTTATTGATCATTTTTTAACTTCTTGTCTTAAAGATTAAAAAATTGTTGCAGAATTATAGAATTTGCAACATTGTCAAATTAGAGTAAACATATAATATTTGTTATAGTAAGCTTTCATGGTTAGAACTGAATACAAACTTCATATTCCTTGGACAAATGATAAATGTTTCAATAGTAAATTATCTCTGTTCTGTGCCCAGGTTCTTAGGTTATGTTTCAGTGCATCTTCTTATGTGTTATGGGAATTTTTTTTGTAACTAGCGCAGTTTCATTTTGTTTTTGTATATTGCTTATGTAATTTTTTTTTCTATCTGATGGCTCGTCTTCAGACCATTTGTATCAGGGTGTTTGTTATTAGTGATTGTCTATACTGCCCAATACGTTTTGACCTATTATATTCATTAGATATGCATTCAAAATATATTGTTTGTTGCATTCTGGCTGTTATCACTCAGCGGAATGGGGTCACAGGAAGAAGAATATAGTCTATCCGCAATACTGGAAGGTATAATAAAAAAAGAAAATACAGGATAAACAAAGGGAGAGGTTTGATTAAAGTGGGGAAAAGAAGAGAGGGGAAAAATTGCAAAAACAGAGGGTGGAGACTTGCTGCCAGTCACATCCCGTTTCAAAAACCTAGTTCCCTTTTACCCATAAACGTGGGAGGTGGTGTAATCTCAGAGTAAATTAGCTGCATATATATATCCACGATATACCATGGGTTAGAGAGGATTTTGCTGTGCAGAGGCATTCTAGCCAAGTTTTGTCTTTTGTAAGATGGTGTGTGTGGCAGGTGTTCTGATGAAGTGCGTGATTTGGCAATAATTACAATGATCTAGTAGGGTAGAAGTGTTCTGTAATATTGTATTTATGTTTGTGATGACTTTTGCTGTCAGGATGTCAGTAATGGGGAGGGTAGTTTGAGAGAGTAATGCCTCGAATCCCAGGGAGTCAACCCCATGGAAAAAAAGGTGGGTTACCTCTTAGTGGTTACCTCTTAGTGGTGTAAGTGGAGAGGGCTAGGTGGTTGTTGTCATATTTTGTGCTATGTAGTATTTTTTGTTTTGGATAGACTGTTGGATGTTCCTTGGTTAAGACTTTAGATAAATGGGAAGATATCCAAGGCAAGACCTCACTGTTGTTTATCAGGGGTGAGCTTTCTTATAGTCTAGTATTTGTAACAAATGTGTAGCTTGATAATATTAATAAAATTCTTCAGAAAGGCTGTAGATCTTGATGAAGACTTAGTTGGATCTATGTATTTGGTTTATATTGTATATATTAATGTTTTCATGTTCTATATATACAGTTCTTCTGAGTTTTTGGATGGACTTACCATTATGTACTTTAAGATGATTTGGACAGCATTTTGTTCTACCCAGATCTTGATTGCTTTTATCCTTGTTTCATCTGGATTAGCAAACATAATTCAGGTGATAAACATTTAAACCTCTGTGAATTTTGTAACATCAATATCTGCAAAGCCACTAGATTGCTAATATCTTATATAATGATTGCACTTGATTTTATTTTTATTTAATTTTTATTTTCAGTTTGTTTAGATTTATTTTATTTTCATTGCATCTTTGTATTTATTTTTATTTTCTTATTTTTTATTTTTATTCATTTTTATTTTAGATTTATTTTCTATTTCGATCAAGTTTGTATTTTCCATTATTTGTTTTTATTTAATATACGTATTATTATATTTATGCATTCTCATTTTCATTCAATTATATATATTTTTTTATAGTTTTTATTGTTGGTGTCGCTTTAAATTCATTGTGAGTCCCAGATCCCAAATCTGAACTTAATCTCTTGGGCCCTGGCAGGAATTACAGATTTGAGCCACCTGACTCAAAATCAAGCATTGAAATCATTTGAAGATTTAAAATCTAAATATAACTTACCCATACCTAAATATGACTTCTACTTGTTCCTCCAGATTAGACACACACTTGCAACTACCCCTAATGTGCTATCACAATCACACTATTCTCCTCACAAAATCACATCAGCATGTACTGACGCTACAAAAGCTGTAAAAACGTTATCACTATGCTACTTATCAATCATAAACCCACCTTCACCAACCAAATTCCCCTTTATGATAGCGTGGGAGAAAGAACTAACTAAAGAGCTCACCCCAACCCAATGGAAACAAGTAATACTTAATCCCTCCCGATTCTCTCACTGTGCTAACCACGCAGAACTAGCAAAAAAAGTGTTATACAGATGGTATTTAGTCCCAAGTAGACTGTTCAAAATGTATCCCTCCTCTACTAATAAATGTTGACGCAATTGTCACATTCCAGTTACAATCAGGGCCGGCCTTAGGGGTGTGCACCCTGTGAGAGCGCACAGGGCGCAACACCCCAGGGGGCGCCCGCCCGGCCGGTAGAAAGAAAAAAAAAAAAAAAGGCCGGTAGTGGCACTGGCTGGGGGAGATCAAAAGATCCCCCCTCACCAGCCCTCTGCTCGGCATTCTCTGCTTGGTCCGGGGAGGGGGCGGAGCTAACCGGCTGAGCGGTGTAGCCCCACCCACCACCCTGTGAAGCAGAGCAGCGTCTGCTTCACGGGGAGCCCCGGGCAGCATGAGATAGTGCTGCTCGGCTCCCCATGCTTGCATTAAGCATGGGGAGCCGAGCAGCACTTTGTCTTGCTGCCTGGGGCTCCCCGTAATGCAGACTCTGCTCTGCTTCCCGGGGTGGGGGCGGAGCTACCCCGCTGTGCCGTTAGCTCCGCCCCCTCCCTGGATCCACCTTTTCAGGCAAAGGTAAGGGAGGGGGGGAGAGAGATAGAACAGGGGTTAGGGAGGAGAGACAGAACAGGGGTTAGGGGGGAGAGACAGAACAGGGGTTAGGGGGGGAGAGAGAGACCGACAGAACAGGGGTTAGGGGGGAGAGAGACAGACAGAACAGGGGGAGGGGAGAGAGAGACAGACAGAACAGGGATTAGGGGGGAGAGACAGAACAGGGGGAGGGGAGAGAGAGACAGACAGAACAGGGGCAGGGGGGAGAGACAGAACAGGGGGAGGGGTAGAGAGAGAGAACAGGGGGAGGGGGAGAGAGAGAGAACAGAGGGAGGGGGGGAGAGAGAACAGGGCTAGAGAGAGAACACAGGGGGAGGGGGGAGAGACAGAACAGGGGAGGGGTGGGAGAGAGACAGACAGAACAGGGGACGGGGGGAGAGAGACTGAACAGGGGACGGGGGGAGAGAGACAGAACAGGGGACGGGGGGAGAGAGACAGAACAGGGGACGGGGGAGAGAGACAGAATAGGGGACGGGAGGAAAGAGACAGAACAGAGGGAGAGAGAGAGAGAGAGACAGACATGGCAAGGAAGAGGAAAGGGACAAACATGGGAAGGGAGAGAGACACAAACATAGGGGGGTGAAAGAGATGGGGGGGCGCCACGGGGGAAGCCCGCACAGGGCGCCGGAACACTTAAGGCCGGCCCGGGTTTCAATGACACATTTATGGTGGTCTTGCCCACATATACAACATTTCTGGACTTCCACTTTTAAAAAAATACAAGAAACCACAAATATCACTTTACAAAAATGCCCAGAGCTAGCCCTTCTCCATATATTACCAGAGAAAATGTCCTTACCCCAAAGAATTATAATTGGACAAATCCTGATCTCAGCCAAGACACTTCTTGCAAGAACTTGGAAATCTCCTACCACACCAACTATTCCAGAATTATACAATTTAGTAAACCATAACCTCCACATAGAAAGACTACATTATATTGCAACAGGCACGATGCCGAAATACTAAAAATGTTATGAACTATGGAAAAACTCCCCCAAAGCAATACTGTGAAAAAAAAAAGGCTCAACGCCCCCCTTCTCCCTCCCCCACAATCTTATTTCTCTTACCCCCCAGACTACTCCTTTTCCCCCATCTTATTTCACCCTCTCTTAATTTTTAATTGTTAATCCCTGTTACAATTTCAGTGTATGACAAGAAGCTTATGACAGTTTTATAATACAATATAAATATTGTTTTCTGTTTTTTTGTTTGTTTAATGTTTATTTAGAAGCTAAATTTGCATAATCTGTTGGTTGCAGTGAATACTTATAACGTAATGCAACTTCTAGATGTAATACTTAATTTTTATGATGAATGATTACATGTTCATATCTGTAGATTTTCACTGTAATGTCATGTTCCTGTACATTATATTGCTAACCTTTCAAGCTGCTTTCCTTCTGTAAGAAGCAAAACAAACTTTCTACAATAAAACAAAATTTTACCACGTAGTGACAAGACATTTTCACATTGACTTTCCCTTGGTGACAATGGCTGTTTTGACATTTCTAGGGTGTTTGTGTTTAGCTGTAATTTTTTTCTTTCTCACATACAGTACCCACACAAATTATATGTTGTTTTTATCGTCATAAGAAGGGCTTTCATTAGATACCATTATGTTCATCATATCTTATAATTTACTACAAAAAAAAAATCATAAAATATGATGAAAAATTTAAAAAAATCCACTTTTTCTATCTTTGACCTAAAATATAATTTATACAAATAAAATCATTAAAAAAGTCCCCGTCTAAATAGTTTCTAAATATTGTCCCGAGTTCAAAAATATGCATGTTTCCATATTTTTCAGTATTTTTTTGCGAGTTATGGGGAAAAAAACAAAAATAGTGTTTTTTGTTTTTTTCCTATATTGACCTTTTGACCCCAACCCGAACCCAAAATTTAACCCTAACACTAAATTTAACCCCAACTCTAATCCTTATTATTTCCCTTAATATTTTTTTAATTTTAATTTAATTTTAACCCTATCCCTTATGCTAAAAAATATTTAATTTTAACCCTATAGGCTAAAATAGCTATATGACCTGTTTTTAATTAATTAAATATGTATTTTAAATATTTCCATTGCAATGCTTCTTAACTACCACTAGGGGCAGTCAAGTAGCATAATCAGAGCGACTGAAGTGAAGTTACTTTCACTTCCGAAGCTCAGACCGGCAGAGGGCTTAGCCATATTGACTAAGCAGCATGCTACGTCAATATGGCTCCCCACGATTGCTCCGTGGGGCGATCGTGGGTGCCCCAAAATAGAAATTTCAGTGCTGGCTATTGCCTCGACATCGAGGCAATAGACCAGCACCGTTAAAGCGGTTTTCGCAATCGTTGATCGCGAAAACAGCTTGATTCACCGCAGGCACGTCCTTTGTCGTTAAGGGAGTTTATCCCAGGACGTGCCTGGCACGTCCTTTGTCGCGAAGGTGTTAAAAAGAAAAAAAAAATCATTGTGAGTCTGTATACTTGTATTCAGGAGGTCTGTTTGTTGCTGTGAACATCATCTAAGGCACTGCTTTTGCTGCCACCTGAACCCGCAGGAAATCTGATATACAGCAGAAGGACTTATCCCTTCAGCCGCACATATCCTAGAGGTTTCATTCACACCATAGCGAAAAGCACTAAGTTTAATACTCTTTTGCACATTTTTTAGCATATGCTTAAAAGAGACATTTTGCTTGTGAGTGTTTTGATTTTTACTTTTCTTTTTTCAAATTTAAATACTTTTCTACTATATTGTTACATTCTGAACTATTCTTTGCTTTTTGTTTTTACCTACCATTGATGCTGCTACATTGAGATCTACAGACTTTCTGAAGAATTAGAAATCTGTTTGTAATGATACTGATGTTAGCGGGTTTTAGAGTCTAGCAGCCAGATCAGCAAGGTCTTCTGCCAGAAGCTGCCACTCGTTACCCAGGTGGCTGAGCCCCTGAGCTTTGAGTGACAATATGGACAGCAGAGCTGAGAGGCTGGAACAAAGAGTAGAAGCGAAGTCAGGCAAGCCGAGGTCAGTAGGTAGGAGAAGGCAGAGTAGTCAGACGGTCCAAATCGGTAACAGGTAAATAGACATCAGTAGGAAGATTGATATGGCAGGCAGGAACCCCAATAATCTGGCAAAGGTACAGTGACAGGAAGTGGCTTTTATAGGCTGAGAGTGAGCACATGACAAGAAACAGCTGTGGGGAGTTCATAATTCAATTATTCCTGTGATTTATTTGGGGTGTTTAGTTCTTGTAAATTCATTTTTAGCATGTTTTAGTGGTAACCTTTTTTGTCTTTTGCATAATATTTACAAAAGTAGTTAGGTGTAGAATTATTGTTTTTCTAAACATATTTTGTTGTTACCTTCATGAGGGTTACAAAATATGTAAGCGGAATTTCAATAGGTAGGATTTGGAATAGATACAGAAGCTGGGGGAGTAAATTGATTGTCACTACCCTGATTCTGCCCCCTCCAGGAGATTTGTGGGCAGACACTCTTTTAATTTATTGGAAATGGCGACATCATTTAAGTCAAACTGTTGTGTGAGGTCCAAGGCTATCCAAATAACCAGTAATAGCATTTTATTGCTACATATTTTTAATTGAAAATTGGGGATCAGTGGGTTTTTCAGTGTGGAACTAAGTATCATGGGAAGGATATCAGATTTAGTATAATTTGTAAGGTTTGAGATCCACCCATATGTCTCAGATTCCTAAAGGATATTGGATAAAGTAGTGGTTGGTTCTGTGACCAAGAATAGGAAGTCATCCACATATGAAGATAACTTTTATATTAAATCCTGTCATGGATAGGTTGGCCCTTATTGTGTTTAGGAAGTGGACTGGAGCACCGGCACTTCAAGCGTGAGAGGCCAAAACAAGCTTGTCCAAGCTTATGATTACGTGCTCTATTGCACGAAACACGTAAAGTGTGGGAACCTAGCGCTTATTTTTCGCTCTTACCCTTCTTCAAAGTGTTTTGATTTTAAAGTTTTTTCCAATAAAGGATTCATTTTTTACAAGGACAAGCTGGGTGGTGGTTTGTTTTTGATGCTTTAACCCTCGAGTTTTACCTTATTGCATTTAAGAATTATTCAAGGGTTGAAGCAAAAGCAGTGGGGTTAATGGGAAGCTCTGTCAGGTACCGTTTTGGATTGTGTATTGCAGCAAGAGTTCCAAACCTGCATACACGCTTTAGTCTTAGGCAGAGCCAGGGTTGACTCAAGACATTGTGCTGCCTGCGTCCAAGGATGAAATGCTGCCTGCCACTAAAACCACATCCACCAGAACCATACCCACCAAAACCACTTCTGATCAAAAATTCCAACATTCATTATGTGGTTCCATGCTAATTAAAAACAAAATTGAAACTTATCAGGAACAGCACCTTGTCTATGTACAGAATTGTATGAAATATCATTAAGATGACAATCGGCAGTAAACACATAAACATGCCAATGAGCAGTAAATGCATAAGCTTTGTATATGATACAGATGAGCAGTAAATATATAAACTTTGTATATCATACCAAACAGCTTTAACTGTATACATTTTGTATCTCATACCAATGAGCATTACATACATAAACTTTGTTTATCATGCCAGTAAGCAGTAAATGCAGAAATAATTTTTTCATTTGTCTGACAGTGGGAGAGATCCTCACCCTGTTGCTGCTGCCTTGTGTCCACTGTGTTAGTGACACCTGGTACAAGAGGGCAGAGCAAACTGAGCACAAACCCTTGAGTTATGCTCCCTGCATGTCTAAAATTATAACTGAACTGGTCTGTTGGGCCAGCGGCGAAGGCAGCATGCTGCCCCCTTACTTTGCCACCATGGTCAATTAACCCACCCGAACCCATTGTAGTGCAGGCTCTGTGCGGAGTCCCTACGAGTGTGAAGCTCAAACCGAAACTGTTTGAGGGTTACACACATTTTCTGTACACTTACACCATTACACATAGAGAATATCCTGAAATATGTATAAAGTTTACAGAGTCAGCAAACAAGAGGTCCATGAGTAGAAATAGCAAACAGTACTGTCTGCTAAACTATCGATAACTGCGGACACAAATTTACACAAACATTAACAATAAACATTTTTCATATTAAGAATGCACAAGTTTGAATGATGAGATTAGTCTAGACCACTGATATATTAATGTGTTAAAGTGATAAAGTCACAGCAAATCCAATGTGCTATAGTGTTACTTATAATGTCAGCACAGATTAAAATCGGCCAGTGAGATCCACAAAATATTATATTTGACCAACAATGGCAGCCAGGAACTTGCATTCTACCCATAGAACGTGACGTTCCTCTCCTCTGATTTTTTTTTTTAACCTATATTACTTCTGTGAATATTAATTTACACTGGAATCGACAGTTCCTGAAAAGTCCAGTAAATGAGAGAGGAGAGGTGTAATGTGAGAATGGGAAAGACATGGGTCTGATACAAGTGTAAAAGTGTGTGTAAGAGTGCAAAGTAATAAGCAGGAGGAGCAGAACTGTTTAGTCTTTATGATGTCAGTGTTGGGAATGGTATCCCTGAAGAGATGTAGAGCCAGTGCAGGGTTTTGTAAAAGTGAATAGAGCAGATGGGAATAAAAGGGTGTGAGGAAGATGCGTCTGAAACAGGAGCTTGAACAAATAAAACAAAAACTTGTGATAGAATGTATAGCTTGGAGGAAAGACGTAACAGGGGGGATATGATAGAAACATTTAAATACATAAAGGGAATCAACGCAGTAAAGGAAGAGAGTATATTTAAAAGAAGAAAAACTAGCACAACTAGAGGACATAGTCTTAAATTAGAGGGGCAACGATTTAAAAGTAATATTAGGAAGTATTACTTTACTGAGAGGGTAGTGGATGTATGGAATAGCCTTCCAGCAGAAGTGGTAGAGGTAAACACAGTCAAGGATTTTAAGCATGCGTGGGACAGACACAAGGCTATCCTAGCTATAAGACCGCGAACGGGAGACTAATAAAAGTACTCCAAAAAAAAAATTGGACAGACTAGATGGACCGAATGGTTCTTATCTGCCGACACATTCTATGTTTCTATATTTCTATGTTTCTAGAATAAGTGACCATAAAAAGCTTTTACTAGTTAAGACAGAAGATGATGAGGCAATTCATTTGGACGTTTATTGCATCTTACAGAAGGCATAATGCCAAGATTTTGAAAGTTTGAATACACTGGCCTTGTTTTGCTGACTTTTTCATTTCCTAAATTATCTTTCTAATATACTTTGTTATATACTAGGCTAGAAAGGAATAACTATGACATGTTTATCCAGTGCCTGCTTGTGGGTCTGGCCAATCATATTGACTCTCCGGCAAACCAATAAAGGCAGTAAGATTAGTGGATACTGGAACTCATAGATGGTGGGGGGGGGCTGGGGGGGGCGCTTGTAAATACCACTGGCCTGTGGATGCATCTTATAGAGCAAGGCCAAAAGACTAACAAGCAGAGTCACGAAATGGAGATCAGATAAGCAAATCAAGGTCCTAAACTTTGAAAACCATTAGCAAAAGAAGAACTGAGCACTGACTGGTCAGCAAAGAGGGTGATCAGCTACGATGCTACTTATATGGGAGTCGTAGTGAAAATGAGCGCAAGTCTCTTCTAGAGGCCAGTCCTTGGACCCGGAGTTGCTCGCACACAGATTCACAGTCTGACAGACAAATTAAAGGACAGTTCTGTCAGTGACCCACTTGGAAGAAACCAGGAAGCAAATCTCCTACTGCTTGGATTTTACTTTAGTTCCGGATTCTTCATAGGTGAACTCTGTAACAGATAAACGATCAGTTCACAATAACATGACAATCAGTATGTTGTATTGCACTGTGCAGATCTGTGGAAATGATCACAATAACCGTATCAATATTATTCTAATAAAATAAATTCCAAGCACAGCAAATGCTGCTTTTCAGTTGCTATAGTAATCCATTTTAACGTTTAAAAATAGTCTGAGTATTGTTGAGCAAATGCACACATCCTCCCCACAGAAATCTCCTGTGCGTTGTGCTGAGGGTGATCAGAAGTCCAGGTTTTACTGGGATAGTCTTGGTTTTGAACCATATAACCCTGTGTTCCCAAAAACTTGTTTTTGTGGCGGGGGCTGCTGCATGCCACCAGGAATACATGTATTTCAGCAGCAGGCGGCCCCGAGTTTGACAGCAATCATCACTAAGTGCGAGGAGCGTGTGCAGAGGTCTGTGTTTAGCACACAGGACCGGAAACTGTCTGCAACAGCCTAAGGTAAAAAATGGAGAGGAAAGAGACAGCAGACATGGGGGGAAGAGAGGAGTGAGAAATACTTTGAAAACACAGCCCAGTTAGATGTGTAGCCAGTGCTGTATCTTTGCCTAGACCGAGAAAGCTTAGGGCGGCACATTACAGGGGGCAGCATAAGAGTCCATCCATCGCTCACTCCCACCTCTCTCCACACCTTCTATGAAGCTTGCACCCTTTCCCCACCCATCTGAATCTCTCATCTCTTCCGTCTGATGAAGACTTTAGCTGTGATGCCTGGTTTATGTTGATTGGAGCTCCCCTGCGCTATGCTCCCACACCTGTGCTAATCTTTGGCACACTAACTAGAGTTTCCATGATGCTTACCCAGCCATGTGACTGGTCAAGCATCACTGGGATTGTAGTATAGAACAGCTGGAATAGCACTCACCATGGGCATAGATTGCCACAGTGCAAATAAACAAATGGCTGTCGGTTGGGTTGGTATTATCATGTTTCACAGCATTGATTACCCTATTGACTCTTGTCTGGCATGACCAAAGCACTAATACTGGTAATTTAAATCAAGCGAGGCATGTTGCTTGATAGAAGCTGTTTCTCTTTATTAATAGCTTCTGCTATGACTGGACGTGTGACAGAATATCACATATAGCCAAAGACTTGCTAGCTACTGTGGACTACAAATCCCTCCATATTTCTTATGATGGAAGTTATAGTCTCTTCTGTAACAGTCTTCCAGAGAGAGCCTACCACCTAATATCTAGTGCATTTTCATTTCTTAATATCTTAATTAGCTGCCTGATCTTGTTGAGAGTCATGTGGTTGGTTATTGGCTTTAGAAACAATATAAAGAAGAGGGGTGAGACCCATTTTGATTAGTCAAGACTTATTTAATACTTAAGTTATTTATACTTGGTGTAATTCTTTAGCATTTATTTTTATGATTGTGTTGGACCTTTTTTAATTCTTAAAAAAACCCATACAGTGTGAAAAATGCCACTTTTTTGTTATATGTGTATGATTCTATTTACCAGAGCTTCTCTGTAATTGCCGTACTTATATCTCAGGTCTCCAAGCAAGACGCACTTCATGCTAAACGTATTGACTGAATTCTGCTCACATCTCAAACAGCAGGATTTGAATCTGTGTGGGGCAATAGAATGTTCCTGTGGCTGGTTGTGGTAAGGGAATGTGTGAGCTTAGTCAGGCCTAGGGCAGCACAAAACCTGAATACAACCCTTGGATCAGTCACTTCTTGGTCCTCTATAGATACTGATTAAAAAGTAGGTAAAGAAAATACCAAACATTACATTGTGTCCAGTTCATTTTGTATCTGAAAGTGAACACTGATTCATATGTTGACTTCATGTTTGCAAACTAACCTACTTCAGAGTATATTTGTAAAGTTACTATTATTTCAACATTGTCTTTCAAAATATGCATAACAAATTGCTATTTACATAGATCAACATCAGACCCACCATTAGTAAAACACCATAAAATAGCAAATCAAAATGATAAATAGTAATGTAATGACTGCACTTTAAATTGAAACTAAAATATTTTATTGGAAGACATTCCCTAATTAAGTTACTTCAATAGTACATCAGAATTCATAGAAACTTTAAGTATCTCATATCCTTAATTAATCCATTAAACTTCCAGTAGAAGTAGCAGAGGCTAAATATGTGACTATAATCAAATATAGTTACTTATAAAATATACAGCCTGCAAGAAAATAAGCATTTCACTTTAACCCTGCAGTGTAAATAGATTAAAAGGTCATTGTAACTATGAAGGATTTGCTGACTAAATGGGAAATTGTTTCATATCTGCCATCCTGATCATGCTCTCTGTTTATTTGAACTGAATATGTGCATCTCTCCAGTCCATCTGAGGTTTCACTCAACACTTGTGAAAAGGAACAACAACAAACAATATTCTTTTTCTTTATGCAAATATAGCCGGTTAAAATTCAGAATATTGTCGTCGACCCCCCCCCCCCCCCCCCTCACTTCAAAATATCATTCAGAGAAAAAATAAATAATTAAAGTTTTCCCTATTTCATTAGCAAGCATCTTACTGGTGCAATTCCTCCAGGACGATTCGCTGACATTTTACTAGTGAGTTATTTTGCTAAAGATCCATCCTTTAAAACTGACACATCATCACCGTATACATATTAGAAGAATGAAAACAGGGATTCAATTTAGGCAGATGTACAACAGCAATACAAATATGGGTGCCACTGAACGTACATTATTATAACTATTAGTCAACCTGATGTCTAATTAGGATGCCAACAATTCCAAAGCTTTTCATTTGCTGACAATTATGAATCTAGCCAATATTGGAGAGTTTGATTAAGACCATTTGGATGGAAATACCGTGATCATATAATACACAGTTTAGAAACACATTTTAGTTAAAAACAGGACCATGCATAGTGCAGTTTGCAGTTTCTGAGTCTGAAGTTGCTACAGTTACATCAAGAACAACCCGAGAAAGATAAAAACATTCAGTGTCTTGGATTGTTATAGTACATACACAGATCAGTGGGCAGTGGTTGATAAAGATCAATCCTTAACCAACAGTTTGTGAAACGGAATAAAGACAATGCGGGTCATGTATAAATGGGGTGCACATGCAGACTGTGCCAAACAATTTCACTATTGGCATGTGGCCTATGTATAAAGCAGACCCCTGACAAATGTGGGGATTCGGCGCTGCGTCCACCAGTTACATACTTTATGGTTGCGCCTGATTGGCATTGGGGAGTCTCCGCCAGACACTGAGGTGCCTCTCCCGCATTGCAAAGTGTTGGGATTTATAAAAGGCAGGATCACCGTCATACATAACAAACGGTGATTGAGCCTTTTTATATCGCGCCCGACATATTGAGTTCATGTCATGTAAAAATAGTTTATGTTCTGAATGCAACAAATAAAAGAAAGATCTCTATGTAATGTTAGGAGTATTAAAAGCAAATTCATAGATAAATAGAAAATGTGCATTCCGTTTCAGATCAATAGCCCTGAGTTTTGACGACTCTGAATTTGGGCTACTCAGAAAGGATGGAAATGTTTTCAAATTGGCACTAAAAATGGCAGCTGAACATCTCCAGAGTTTGGATCTAGACTCCTATGGGGAGGATAGTCTTGGTTTTGAACCATATGCTATATTGAGTAGCTTAATTTTGGATAATTTGGAAATTCCAATTACCGTTAATATGTTATTGGATTAAATATTATTTTTTTCACTTACCTTCTTCCGTGAGTGCCATTTTTTCTGCTATTTTTTCTTCGTTTGATTCTACTTCTAATCAGTGTTGGCCACCCCGGCTGTGTGAGAGCCTGCATTTTTTTCTCTCCCTGTTAATTTGGAAATTCAGCTACTTTTTCGGGCCAGACTGGTCTATATTGATTAGACCCTTTAATGTCCTTGTAGTGTCTCCAGTTTATAATATCATCTTGTGGCTTCATTTTTTTGCTCTGCAGTCATGCTATGAATGGTAAGAAATGTGAGTGACATATATTTATTGATTAACAGACATCATGTAACTAATATCATAATTGTATCTGTCTCTTGCCTTAAGGTTAAGAAATTTGAATAGGTTATGTAATCAATTAGATTCACTAGGTGATTGTGATGGGTTTCACAGCCAGAACGCCTGCTCAGTGCTGTTCACGGAAATTCAGCATGTGACAGGATTGATTTGTGAAGCCTGACACTGGGACTTGATGATTCTCAAAGACTGTCATTTAAAGGTTGTATCTGTCTGAGATAATATTCAGGAATCATGTGTGAAAGCACTGTACGTTTTTGGTTTAAAAATAATATAAATAAAAATATATATATATATATCTTCATTAAAAATATATACACACACTCACACACATTATATATACACACATTTATATATAAATATATGTATGCGTATATATAATGTATGTGTGTATATATATATTTTTTTTTATTTTGACATTTATTAATTTTAGCATTTAAAGTTGTAACAAATTTGCACATTTTAAACAAATATAAAATATAAATTGAGAGCAATTAAAGAAAGGATACAATTTAAATATCTACAACAGTGAAAATCCACATAGCATTTAGGTATAGCTACAACTTATTTTCAAATCTGTTTTTTAACAGATTTGAAAATAAAAAATACATGTAAAGTAACATACCAATAATTAAATATATAGTTATAAATATAGATAAATAAAACACATATATGGGTACGGTATATATTTACTGCTAAAATGCATTATCATATATTATAATATATGGGGTTAGCTTAACGTAAAGTTCTGGTCACGAGATCACAATTTCGTTCCAAGCCAAGGGCACCAGTCAGCTAATTGACAATAATCATCAAGAATTGTTCGACATCGTCCCCACTCCACTTTTTCAAGTCATTTTGGGATTACCATGGCTCATAACCCTCTCATAAATTGGGAGACCAGAACATTTCTTTTCACATCTGAACAGTGCACTACTAAATGTCTCGCTAGTCCTGCTCTATGCCTCACATCAGAGCCCCAAGTACCTTCGATTTTGCCCGCGGCTTACCAATATTTCCAGAATGTCAGATGTGTTACCATCGTGCCGCAATTACGATTGCCCTATCAATTTACTTCCTGGTGCCCCCATAACATTTGGAAGGATTTTTCCGTTGGCTGAACTATCATCATTGAAACCAATGTATCAATGAAAATATAGCCAAGGGGTTTATCAGACCCTCTACTTCATCAGCAAGATGGCAAATTTTTCGTTAAGAAAAAAGATGGTGGTTTACGACCATACATTGACTATCGTGATTTGAACAAACTAACAATAAGTTAGAGCTATCTTCTTCCACTCATCTCTGAATTAATGGACCACTTTCTTAATGCCCGCATCTTTACTAAAATTGACCTACGAGGAGCATACAACTTAGTACCTTTGGCCTTTGTAATTCTCCAGTTGCATTCCAACACTTTATCAATGACATTTTTCAAGGCATTTTAGAATAGTTCGTTATTGTATATTTTGACTAATCTAGTCCGTTTCCTTGAAAAAGCACCGAAAATACGTCCAAATTGTTTTATCTCAACTACGCCAACATATATTATATGGTAAAATTGAAGAAATGCATATACAAAACCCAAACAGTGGACTTCTTGGCTTTTACTGCATAATCCCTCTCTCCTCAACCATGCACGTGACATCATGCGCTAATGTCAGAGGGCGGGCATACAGGATCATTGGGCAGCATGAAGCCTGCAGACCAGTAAAACAATTAAAAAAAAAAATCTGTGTGTGTGTAAGTGTGTGTGAGGGTGTGTGAGTGTGACTGTGCGTAAGTGTGACTGTGTAAGTGTGACTGTGTGTGTAAGTGTGAGTTTGTGTTTGGGACTGTGTGTGTGTCTAAGTGGGAGTATATTTGTGTGTTTGTCTAAGTGGGAGTCTGTGTGTCTCAGTAGGAGTGTGTGTGTGTCTCAGTAGGAGTGTGTGTGTGTGTGTCTAAGTAGGAGTGTGTGTGTGTCTAAGTGGGAGTATGTGTGTGTCTAAGTGGGAGTGTGTGTGGGTGTGTCTAAGTGGGCTTGTGTATATCTAAATGGGAGTGTGTGTGTGTGTGTCTAAGTGGGAGTGTGTGTGTATGTGTCTAAGTGGGAGTGTGTGGGTGTGTCTAAGTGGGCATGTGTGTGTCTAAGTGTGTAAGTGTGAGCCTGTGTGTGTGTAAGTGTGACTCTTTAGTGAACTGGAATTTGAAATTTAAGACTAGAGTATCCAAACTGAAAGCATAGCTTGCTTAGAGAATTCTTCCAGCTTGTCTACTTTGGCCTTAAATTTTAAATTCACTTTGAATTCACGTTAAATAACCCACATTATATAAATTGTATAAAAAAGCAAGTAGTGTTTATTTTGTTTGACATTGGAGAAAAACATATTACATCATGCTTGAAAATCGGAACTTGTTACTAAATTTTTTAAATTCCACCCCTGCATACAAGGTAAGTGCCGCCCTATAAATACAGTGCTAGGTCCACTAGTGACTTGTAGACCATGGGCAAAAAATAAAAGACAGGCATTACAGGATTAGTTTTATAAAAATACTCGATCTCCCCATTATTTAACACCCCTTTATAGACTCCAAGGCCCAATAAATACTTTTTTATATAGTGCCTTCACTATCTACTTTTCTGGTATGCTTTAATTAATGACAGTCATGTATATTTACTTGTTTTTACATCTATTTTTTGAGGTGACTAGTTTTATGCTTTTTACTTTTAGTAATACTTTCATAAAGCACTTGTTGGAAGCTTGCTCATCTAACTGTATAATTGTTAAAATGTTAAATATATATATATATAATATACCTTCCATCAGGAACTACTTGCTTCAATTTCACTCAGATCTTACTTTAATACTGAGTGTGTGAGGTCCATGGTGGTGAGGCGTGGCCTCAGCGGACAGGTGTGCTTTTTCTCCTTGTTTAGGTGGCGTTCTGGACCATTGGTAGGCTGAGCATTTTGAGGTATGATTTCTGTTGCATTTAATTGTTTTAATTAATTATTTGTGTGTATACTGGTATTGTTATCCTACAGACTGCTAAAGCACCTGTTGGTTCCTGTCTCGTCTACTCTAATTTTATTATTCACAGACCCTAATAGATTTTTTCTTTCTTTTTCTACAATGATGGATCTGTCGTCCTATGCTTCGGAGGATTAGCTGGCCTTTTTGTGTGCCTTGTGAGTACCACAATGTATGTCAATGTCTAAGATGAGCTATAGCTGGAACCCACAATCACAAACATCAAGTGAATATGTATTTGACTGATGTCAAGTAAGAACACTGAGATACATTAGTGACAACTCTCATAGTCACATAGTTATAAGTGCATGTATGAATACACATCAATATCCTTAACTGGAACATAGCAAAACCTCAACATAATTACAATAGTTTAGGCCATTTGGATAAGTAGTACACAGATAAACCATCCAGAAATCTTCCTTACAATTCAGTCCTTTGAACACATTTCCTACCCCAATAGTTGTTTCAATATTGCAATCGTCTGAAAAGAAAAAGAAGGCACATTATCTTTATAGGCAATAAGTATATGTTTGGCAATAGCACAATCGTGCTCCTTACTTTTATAATAGGTAATCGTTCTCTTACTATTTTTCAAACACCTGCTATTTAGATACACTTACTGTTTCAAACAGCTACAGCTTGACAATTAAACAGAGTGATATGAGGCGCTACAGTTTTTGAGCAACAACAGACAAATATGTATGTTCAGTGCAAAAAGGAGAGATACAAGGGTTTACTTATATGCAGCGATTCGTCCTGAATTGGATTTGCTTCGGGCATAATAGCCATGTCAAATAAATCCCAGTAATGCAGCTACACAATATCCCTCAGTTCAGGTCCGAACCGGCAGTTCGGAGAGTTCAGAAACTGAAGCATCATAGATGTTCAGATCAGGACATTTTCACCATGAAAACATAGATTTTTGGCTACTTAAAATGCACCAATCATCTATTAACATGCTCAGCGTTCAGCTAAGATTGGTAAGTAAGGATGAGCAAAACTCACCTGGACCTGAGAGGTGTGTTTATAATTCCCTGGCAGCTCAAGATGACACAGAACACACCTGTTTAAAACAATGGAGCGGGGAAATTATCTATAAGCGCACAGTACAAAACACCTACACCATAAAAAAACACAGTGCAAATGTAAAACACGGTAAGAACATTGCAGAAAACCACACAAATTACAGTGCTGACCTTATATGAGGTCTGTAAAAAACAATAATACATGACATATGATTCATAAAAACAATGCATGTTAATGAGTGACATGTGGAAAATGGTCAAACAAGTATACATTTTAATGTCCTTATGTTTGGTGAACACAGTGATGTGGTACGGGTTACGATTTATATTCAAATGAGTATGATAAGAAAATAGGAACAATCCGTCTGTGCCCTGTAACTAAAGTATATCCTGTATTTAGGTTCCTGCAGTGATCTGCGATGCCCATGATCCTCATCTGCTTCCAGGAAAGGGGCCACCAAAAGAATACAAATAATTCTGTTCACCTATTGTATTAAAAATATTCTGCCACCACCAAAAATAAAAATAAGGATGAATGCAAAATGAAATCCCTGCTATGACAGCAGGTATTTAATTTGAAGAAAAATTGGCACCTGATTGGCTGCCTTCAATCCCATTATGCATTTGTCTCCCACTGGGGATGCATGCTTTGAAAAGGGACTCGCACTTTTTCAATTTTTTGTTTTGGCCAGAAGATGAGGATCAAGGGTGTCGTGGATCGTTGCAGGTAATCATTTTTTGACAGTGCAGTCTGGGTGACAGGGAGTTGGTAGTGATCCATTTTACCAGCCTTTAAACCTTTATAATTAATTAAAGTAACTATTTTAGGGAGGATGTTAGCCATTTGGGTGGCTCCCAGGCCTGGTACTGTTAGGGGGGAAGGACTATCAGCTCTGATACATAAATGTATTTTTAGGGGACTGAGGACACTTGCCCAGCTCCCATCCCCACTTTTAATAGGGGTCATCTGTCCTGACCCCCCATATGTTTCACAGGAGGGGGATGGGAGGTATTTTGTAATCATTGGGGCCCCACTGGTGCTAATTATTTTTACATTTCATTTAAAAAAAAATGTTTTTATTTGTTTTAGAAGTCTATGGGGACGATAGTGGCTTTTTTGGTTTGCTCTATTACAGTCTGGTTTTTTTTTAGAACACAATCAGCATGTATTAGGGCTATGGTGGCCAAATTGTGAGGATATTTGAGGGCACATCAGGGCATTGTGTAGCTTGAAATTAACCAAGATGTACCCTGAATCTTTCTGAACCTCGGGCCAATTCGGTAGCAAAATTTGGCATATACTAAATAGACCATATGTCTAATGAACTAATGACAGAACATCACTACCTCTGACTAAAAGTATATATTTTTATTCTTGTTTGTATGTAACACTTTGGGAAAAAACTTTTATTCGTATTGTATGCACTGCACTATGTTGATAATTATACAACAGATTAACAATTAAAGAACAATTTTTGTGTTGTAATTCATATAATTCTAATTATCTTACTTTTTCTGAATCACTGTGCTCCTGAATTTAGAAAAATACACTAATTACAAAGTATCGTTTACATTTTCTGTTGTCAAGACAAAACCTGGCACTCCCAATAAATTAAAAACAGCATGACATTATTATCCAAAATTATACAGTATACAAAGCTTTAACAGTGCAGGACGTGGTTACCTCACCATGTTAACACACCTCAACTCCTTAAGCTTCTCTTTGTCTATGATAACTTCTTACAAACTATGAGATTTATTTTCTTCAGCAGGGTAGAGAATTTTTATTCTGCTTGAAAAGTGGCAAAAGAAGATGGTGTAAAAATATTTTTTCAACTACCACCAAATATTCCTCACTTTTTTATCTGTTGTTTTCCTCTTCCTCTCTTTACTTTTTACCCCTTGTGTGTTTTCTGTTTCCTCTTTTATAGCTCCAGGATATGCACAACTAGCAAATCCACCTTCTGCCATTTGAAGGTTTTTTTTATCTGGTAGTATTGTGTATTTCCCAAACACTCAAAGCTCAAAGTTCTGATGCGTGCTTTGGGTATAAACTACACTGACCACATAATGTATTTGGATAGGTGCGGTCTGTTGTCCCCAGCCTGGGCGACGTATCTTTCCCAGTGTGTTTCTGGTCTATATGATTTTATTTTCTGATTCCATTGTTAATATTGTTTTGTATTATAAAGTAGCCAATTCAGACAATGATGATAATTGTGCTCCTACAAATTTTTAGAGGAAAAGCAGTTTGGTGCTTTCTGAGTAGCCCGAATGATGGACTAGTCGGATCACAGAAGTGATCCAAAGTGGTCCAAAACTCGGAGTCGGCCATCTATTTTCATCGTATTATCATAATAGCAAGCAAATGGCTACATTGTATCTTTTATCTGACAGCGTGGATCCCACTATCATTCCCTGCAGCAGAATCCAAAACGTAGCATGGTGTGGTTTGGAGGACATTCGATACTGTACTCATTGTTATTAGGGCTACACATTTGAGGATGGCATAGGACATTCTCCTGCATTAACAGGTTGAGGAGACTGTAAGGTCTAAAGTGAAGCTATTAATGAGGGGGCAGGGCCCCTTACTGGAGTGCTGCCTGTACCCCACTGATAACAGTACATTATTAATCTATATATGTGATAAGTATATTTAGCCTGTATACATGGGATGGATTAGAGGGCTATAACATTTCTCTCCTCATACTCCCTGGCTTTGATTTCCTTGGTCTCGTCTTTTCTTTCTTTCTGCCTCCCTCCCTTAGTACCCATCCTCATTCCAGGCGCTCCACCAATGGTATCCAGTGATAAATTGCAGGATTGTCTCAGCATATGTAAAATAGGGCTTTTAGCCTCTTGTAAGTAAAGAGATCAAACTGAACTGAAGCAAATACATTTACCCTATCAATATTGGAGTACAATGGTGGGCTGATAATATGACTAAATGACTAAATCTTCTATTTTTCATCTCTGATAAGTCTTTTTATGTATTTTCAAGGAAAACTGTTAAGATCATTTGTAATCTGTTAATGAGTGTACGCTGAGCCCTTTGTCTATTTTATATCTATCTACACAACTAGAATTATTGGATTTTTGTTCTGCCCTGCTTGCTTTTTGTTGAGTTCTCATTTTATACCCTACTGAATTTAAAACATTAACTTACTAATAAAAATGTATAATAAAACTGAATTTTACTAAATCAGATAGAAGACATATGTGACTTGATTAGGATTTATTAAAAGTCTGCTGGAGAATAACATGTAAACGATGTATATTTATGTTTCCTTTTTTGCTCTCTACCTTGTACATTTAATTCCAAACTCAATTATGTCTAAAAGTAATTGCCTTTAATAATTAGACAAAGCCTCTGTACATGTCTTGTATTGCCTGTGGCAACATAGCACATGGGAAATGAATTCTGTGGATGAAGCGTTAAGTAAATTAGAATTCCTAATATCGGAAATTATTCACATTAAGGTATAAATACCTATGGCAATAGAGAAGGCAACAGTTACATCTACAGTAGAAATAGAATGTTACGTTTTCAAACTGAGGCTCTGTGGACCTGGGAAGATTTCTGGTCAAATCATTACTAATCCATTAGTAAACATTAACTTTAACAGTGACATTATCATAACATAACAATGACTTAGTCCATTCTTCCCATTTCATAGTATAAACCAGGGGCGTCCAAGTTTTTTTTGCAGTGGGACACTTCACTAAAAATGTATGTGTGCGTGGGCCGCATTAATTTTTCATTGAGAAAAACAACAATACAACTCATGGTGACTTGCAGTATGTGAGTGTATCACAAACTCCACAGCAAAACAACATATACATACACAGCCACACACAAATAAACACACAGTCAAATAGACACAGTTACATACACAGATTTCTGTGATACTTAGCCGCATACATACAGTCACACATACACACGCAGACACACACACACACACACAAATACATATTTAAGGATATTACAATACTCTTTTTCCTCTTTAAGTATTTGCAATAAATAAACTGAAGTTTTAATTATTGTTTTTCTTAATTTCTATGTTTTTTTCATTTCTCAGTCCTTTGTGGATACATTGTTTTATTTATGATTTTAAATAGATAGCGCTGGTGACACACACAGTCACACTCAACAGTCATTAACAGACACAGTCACACATCCACAGACACAGTCACACTCACACACGTACATATACACAAACACAGAGAGGCACACACACAGAGTCACCCTTGTACACACACACACACAGTCACACTTGCACACACACACACACACACACACACACACACACACACACACACACAGAGTCACACTTGCACTCACACACAGAGAGTCACACTTGCACTCACACACAGAGAGTCACACTTGCACTCACACACAGAGAGTCACACTTGCACGCACACACAGTCACACTTGCACGCACACACAGAGTCACACTTGCACGCACACACAGAGTCACACTTGCACTCACACACAGTCACACACAGACAGTCACACGCCCACACACACAGCCACACTCACACACTTACATACACACACACAAACACAGAGAGTCACACACACATAGTCACACTTGCACACACACACACACAGACACAGTAACACTTGCACACACAGAGAGTCACACTTGCCCTCACACAGAGCATCACACTTACAGACACACAGAGCATCACTTACCCACACAGAGCATCACACTTACCCACACAGAGCATCACACTTACCCACACAGAGCATCACACTTACCCACACAGAGCATCACACTTACACACACAGTGCATCACACTTACAGACACAGAGCATCACACTTACCCACACAGAGCATCACACTTACACACACAGTGCATCACACTTACAGACACAGAGCATCACACTTACACACACAGAGCATCACACTTACACACACAGTGCATCACACTTACCCACACAGAGCATCACACTTACCCACACAGAGCATCACACTTACACACACAGAGCATCACACTTACACACACAGTGCATCACACTTACACACACAGAGCATCACACTTACACACACAGAGCATCACACTTACCCACACAGAGCATCACACTTACACACACAGTGCATCACACTTACAGACACAGAGCATCACACTTACCCACACAGAGCATCACACTTACACACACAGTGCATCACACTTACAGACACAGAGCATCACACTTACACACACAGAGCATCACACTTACACACACAGTGCATCACACTTACCCACACAGAGCATCACACTTACCCACACAGAGCATCACACTTACACACACAGAGCATCACACTTACACACACAGTGCATCACACTTACACACACAGAGCATCACACTTACACACACAGAGCATCACACTTACACACACAGAGCATCACACTTACACACACAGTGCATCACACTTACACACACAGAGCATCACACTTACACACACAGAGCATCACACTTACATACAGAGATACTTTTTTTGTCGGCTCCCGGCCTCTGGATGGGGCAGCTTCTCCACGCTTGTAGTGATGTGGGTTTTTTTTCTCCTTCCCTCTGACCTGTGCGCATGACGCCACACACAGGGCAGAGGAAGGATTATGGACCTACATGATCTGCAGCGTTCTTTCGGGGAACGCTGCATCTAGCTAACATTTGTGGTTTGTGAAGCGGTTACCTCTTCAACTTTCCCACGGGCCATACCTCCGTTTCCTGCGGGCTGCATTTGGCCCGCGGGCCGCATGTTGGACGCCCTGGGTATAAACCATTCTTGACTTACATAACAGAATTGAACTCTAGGGAAAGGCAAAGGTTCCATATAAGGACAGCAGTGTCCGTGGCAAGGTGTCTGATGATCCATCACAACGTCCAACATGTAAATCATAAACAATTTTAGCACTAAGCTCTGCTTACCTGCCAACACTTGTTCTCTGATTTAAAACTTGGGAGTCTAGTTTAATTTCTGATTCTTTACTTTTTTGACACTACCGATCTCCTAGTTCAACTATTACTAAATTAGACGGCCTTAACCGAAGTGACTAATGATCTCCATAGTACAAAACAACAGTTCATTTCTTCCTAGTTATTCTGTGTGATCTGTTGGTTGGATATGATGTAGTTAGCACATGTGAAAAAAATATACCTACCTACCAGTGGCAGCGTCCCATTATCTGGAGAAACATAATTGGAATTGAAGTCTTCAGTTTATTACCGTATTTAAGACGACCCTGATTATAAGACGACCCCCCAAACATTGGATATTCCTTTAGGAAAAAAACTAAAATCCTGAATATAAGACTACCCTATAGGAAAAAAGTTCAACTTGTATATATTCACATGTAAATTGCTTTTTTAATAAAAAATAATGATATCAAAAAATGCATTTCTTGTTTTTATTTCCTTTTATGTGCCAATGCAGCTTTGTTTCCCCCCCCCTTAGTGTTGTCTCTCTCTCCCCCTCCCTTTGACTCCCCCCTCACCTCTGTCTCTCCACTCCCCTTGATTACTCTGTGCCCCCCTCCCCTTGTCTCTGTCTCTTCCCCCCTCCCCTTGTTTCTCTCTGCCCCTTCCCTCCCCTTGTTGCTCTCTTCCCCCCTACCTCTCTGCCCCCCTCCCTCCCCCTGTCTCTCTGCCCCCTCCCTCCCCCTGTCTCTCTGTCCCCTCCCTCCCCCTCACCTGTAACTCGCTCCCTGGTGGCTAGTGGGGGCAGCCGGGGGATGTCTGCACGATACGTGCAGACATCCTCCATGCTGCCCGACACCTCCGTCTATTATGACGGACAGCCGGTCTGTCATAATAGACGGCAGTGTCGGGCAGCATGGAGGATGACTGCACTGTCGTGCAGACATCCCCCTGCTGCCCGATTCTCCTGGTGGCTAGCGGGGCAGCGGAGGATGTCTGCACGATGAGCGCAGACCTCCCCTGCTGCCACCCGGCATGACCGCCGGGACTTTTATGACGAAGCCGGAAGTACCCGGCTTCATCATAGAAGTCCAGGCGGTCTTGCCGGGCGGCAGCAGGGGGAGTGTGCTCTCATCGCACAGACATCCCCTGCAGCTCTGCTGGGGACCTGGATCCCTGTCTTATAATCTGACCTCAATTTTGAGGTCCGATTATAAGACGACCTCGAATTTTTTTTCTGAAAAAAACCTTGTCTTATAATCGAGCAACTATGTGCAACTTCAGCGGCTAGCAGACTATATGCTGGTACTTGACTGTATCTTGGCTATTGCTGGAAAACTGTATATTGACAATATATTGTACTACTTATTATCAATATGAACTGATAATAAGTGGGACACTACATTATCAATATATAGTTTGCCAGCAATAGCATTATGAACTTAATGGATGTAAGTCTTTTTTCAACCTAAACTACTATATAACTATGTAACTTTCGATGACAGGAAGAATACATGCTAATAATAGTTTTACTGCACCACTGTCTGTGACTTGTAGACTATACTCTGATGATAACCATACTGCGTTGCCACCTATGACTGGCACACCATATACTGATGATAACTATAGTATGCCACTGATTCCGGCTGGCAGACCTTAATTACTTTACTGTACCACCCTTGATGGCTTGCAGACTATATGGTAAAAATCGATATACTGCACCACTGTCTGTGACTTGTAGACTATACTCTGATGATAACATACTGCGTTGCCACCTGTGACTGGCACACCATTTACTGATGATAACTATAGTATACCACTGTCTCCGGCTGGCAGTCCTTAATTACTTTACTGCCCCACCCTCAATGGCTTGCAGACTAAATGGTAAAAATCGATATACTGTTCCACTGTCTGTGTCTAATAGATTACATGCTTATGTTAAATAGCGTATTTGCTTGAATATAATATGACCCCCAACATTTTGGATCTTATTGAATGAAAAAGCCTAGTTAGTTGTTGACCCTACAGGAAAGAAATATTTTGCTAGAAAATATTATTTGAATGTAAATAAAATTTTAATAAAAGGGTTGTTTTTATTTCCTTACTTTGTCCCACTTCACTGCATTGTAGCACCAACTGGACTTGCTCTGTACCATATTACAGCACACACTGGACATTTCTCCCACCACTTTGCAGCACCTACTGGACTTGCTCCTGCACCACATTACAGCACCCACTTGACTTGCCCCTGCACCATAATTGAGCACTCGCTGGACCTGCCATTGCAATCATTGGACCTGCCATTGCACCCCCAGGACTTTCATACATGGCAATATGGAAAGTGATGTTTCAAACATTGTAAGGATATTAAATAAAAATATTGTCAGTTATGTAATCAACACATTGTTTTCTGTTTGCTGCCTCAAAATAATCTGGCAGTGCCCCTCTTGATATCTGACTCTGGATCTGCCCCCGATATCTACATTAATTTGCTACTGATGATATAATTTTCCATATGGTTATCTTATTCAGTGTGTAAATGTAACTCATAATCTATCTCTCAGCAGGAGCAATGTCTATTCTCTACACTTTGAGAAAGCTTCTAATTTATCTAGTTTCCCACTACTGCATTCCGAACAGAAGCTTTTTCTCTGTCATTTGCCTGCTGGTATATTTTACTTTTTATTAGTGTCTCTCTTTAATACAGCTTGCCTTGAGCCTTCAATCTGGTATTCCTGCTGTCTTTTATAAACTGCAAGGCCTGCAAACCTCTGAAGAATAAGAGAAGACTGCAAAGCAGATTCACAGTCCCAGATAAATTCTCCACACAGGGACATCTTCCCATTACTAAACTCACTCAACAGAACCATAAATATCAATTACCAGATAAAAGGAAATACAGGTATAATAGAATTTGTAAGGCTCATGTATATTTTATGGAGATGTACAGGAGAAAGAAACATTTTGCAATTTTAGACTGAAATATGATTGTTTTTAAATGTGTCCTATAAAAAATGAAAAATGTATGTACTGTATAAATACAGAAATGTTTTTTTACAAATACATGTACACACACATCCACATATGTTTGTAAAACCATTTATATACACACACACACACACAAACACACACATATATATATGTACTGCGCATGTAGAGGATAAAAAAAGATTGAAAATGATCAATTGTGTTAGCAAAATTTCAAGCAAAGTCCTAAACTAGGAGAAAATGTGTTTTAAATGTGTCTCTGGTATCTTCTGCTTATGACATCAGCTGTGGCCTAATATGCAGATAAACTACTTTTCAATGGGAAATGTACAATTTGCATATTAGGCCATGGCTGATGTCATAAAATGGAAACAGACTCCACAGACACATTAAAAAATAATTGTTCTCCTAATTTAGGCTTTTGCTTGCAGTTTTGCTAATGCAATGTATAGATTATTTTCACAGAATAATTCCCATTTTATATGATACAATGTATAGACTGTCATGATGCGAATGTGCCTGTGAGCCAAAGGTGTAACATAGATATAGAATGTGTTGGCAGATAAGAACCATTTTGCTCATCTAGTCTGCCCAAAACATTCAAAGGTCACTGGGGGAATCAACAAACTCTCTAAGGCATATCTTATTTTTTAAATGAAACCTGTTATAAGAAATAATTGCTTGAATAAAAAGTGACTCTCTTAGGAAGGCTAAATGATAGAAACAAATAAAAAAAAATATTCATCTTACAGTGGTCATTTATTTAAAAACAAACAAACAAATATTATTTGGCCACTTTCAAGAAAAACTGTACTGGAGTGACTGAATCAATATAGAGCAAGAAGCCAAACTACAGGAAGAATAAAAGTTACTTTAAAAGAGTTACTAGAGAGATATAGAGAGAACGTTCAACCCCCTGCAGAGAAAATAAATTATATGATCTAGTGAAGGAAGAGCTGAAGGTAAATCTATTAGTGAAGAATAGAGATTACATACCTGCCTAGCATCTCTACAATTTTTTAGGGACATCTGTAGTTACAATACTAAACATAAAAAATAAAAACCTGGCCGGCACCAGATAATTGGAAGCTATTGAGGGTAACTTACAAAAATTCACACACATGAAAGTGTTGGGAATTTAAAAAAGGTGCAATCTCACTGCCATTTTTTTTTATATATATATATATTCTGTTGTGTACAGGAAATTTCACTTCTGCCAAATAACACCTGCTTTTTTTTATACATGGGTTACTTGCAGGACAGTTACATTTATTGCTAACTTCACCCACCTGTCTGGGCTATTTGCTTTATACATTGGTTGAAACATTGCATCAACATTGACATCAATATACATCATTGCTGACAAATGATGTGCAGTGCAGCATTAATGATATGTCTCTGTCGGTCATACGATTCTCCCATTACTAAAGCATAGTCCAGCTAAGCATTCAGCATCTCAAGTGATCTACTAAACCCAAGTACACTTCACTTGGATTAGAAATATATGTGTGTCTTCATTTATCTAGGTAGATCTATCCATACAGCAATGTAGGCAGCAAATACTGAATCACAAAACAAGTATTTTTTTCAGAAACCAAATTCTGAAATAATTACCTGGTCCTATAATACAGGTCGTCTTTTATATAGACCTCAGATCAACGCAGCCGGTCCTCAAATATGGTGAATTGTAGCTGATCACAAAACACAAAGACGGTACAAATTTCCGATAAAATTTTCAAAATAAAATAAAAAAAAGAGCTACCTAAATATCAGTTACAGACCACCCCATGCACAGGGATAAAGTAGAATTAGTATCATTCAGCAAATGAACCAAGAAGCACCAGAGAGGGAAGCACCCATCCAATAAGATGCAGGCAATTATGAAGAATAGAAAAAGAAAAAATTTGTAGTTGAGCTAACATATCTTCATTAGCAGAAATGGAAAACAGGATTCTCCTCTCACGCTCCGTCTTGTCATGAGTCCCAATATAAATCATCTTTATTATTAATGGACTAAATGCAACATGGATCTAGTTCAGCCCTTTATTTTATATATTGGCATTTTATATATTGGTATTTTATATATTGGCATTTTATATATTGGCATGCAAATGCTGATGATAATCTTACTCTGTTCTAGATTGACACATCAGGAGTGGATGCAATTTACTTCAATTGTATTGAAAAAAATCTGCTGATTGCGAATGTAGAGAATGAATTCCGTGAGCATAAAAATCATCCATTTCCTCTCTAGACTCAGGATGGTTCTGATAATGCTCCCATCCCTATATAAAGTGAATCTTTAATTAAGATCTGATTGTAGTCAGCGATTTAATGCTTCAGTTTCCTTGACGGAGACCAAAATAACTCAGTGATTATGTCTTTTCAAGATAAAAATAATTCATGGTATTTTTTAAATTTAAACTGTTATATAGAACTAAAATACGGGAAAGTAAGTAAACAGTATAATGCTGTGTAGATCATAATCAAAATAAAATATTTATAAAAAAATGTTTTAAAAAAATGCCTTAAAAGCTATCAGCTCATGGTGGTATGCTCCGTTTCCTCTTATATGATACTTTATTTCCTGTTTTATTGTAGGGTCAGATACAGTTATATTTATTCACTGGAAGTGTTGATAATAAAAGAACAATATGTAATTCTAATAATCAACTGAGCTACAAAGAATCGAGTGGATTGCCATATAACCCCACCAATTGCTCAGGCAACGGAACACATACACATAGAACAATACTGACAAAACAAATTATGTCTACCATGTAATAGTTAAAGTAGCTAAATAGCAAATCTAGTAGGTGGATTACAACATACACAATATATCAACAATTAAAAAGCCAAAGATTCAACAAGCTCTACATGCATGTCTGGTATGTGAATAATTTCAAATGTAGATACAATGTCATACTGGCATATTAAATGGCAAAATAACACTGGTATGTTAAATGGCAAAATAACACTGGTATATTAAATGGCAAAATAACACTGGTATATTAAATGGCAAAATAACACTGGTATATTAAATGGCAAAATAACATTGGAATGTTAAATGGCAAAATAATACTGGCATGTTATTGTTATTTTAATAGGCAAACTGGCTGTTGCATATGTTAATGACAAATGACTGTGGCATGTTAATTGATACCTGACAGTGGCTTATTTGAATTGGCAAAGTGATTTTGTGGCATGTTCTGTGGGGCAAAATAACATGCACTATGGGGGAAAGTGACACTGTGGTTTGTTCTGCAGGGGCAGTTCTGTGGGACAAAATGACACCGTGGTATGTTATGCCACAATAATCCAACCACACTATATCTAGTTTGGTTGGTTTATATCTGGTGCTGTGGTATTATATCAAGTGCTGTGGATCTGTATCTGGTGCAGTGGGTTTTATATCTTGTGCCATTGTGATATTTCTATAGCTGGTGCTGTGGCAAATGATTTGGGTTCAACCTAATGCTGTGACACCTGCTGTGGGTGCAATTTGGTATCTGGTGCTGTGGCAAGTAAAATCTGGCGTTGAGGGTGCAATTTGGTGCTGTAGCTATTCTGTGACAACTTTGCTTTGAGTTTAATCTGGTCAAATGCTGGAGCAAGTGCTTTGATCATGTGTGTATGAATAATGTGGGGCATAGTGTTAACATAAAAACAGAATAGAAATTGCTAATCATACAATGGAAGCTTGATCCTTCTATTAAGCTTTTGCATCAGGTTTATCAACCTTTTGCATGCCTGCATTGATAATGATATTGTCATTACATTGTCAAAAAGAGGCGTGGCACAGAAAGGATGACAGTAATATTATGCCCCCCCTGAAAAAAATTCTGCAGAGGCAGAAGACCATGGAGTACACTGCCTCTGTGGGTCTCCCCAGTTGTATTCCTCCTAGTATTCATTCATATGTAATGGGGGAGCCATGGTGATACACTAATCCATATTTTACCTCATGCTATTGTTATTTTTATTAGACATTGTATCTACATTTTAAATTATTCACATACAAGACATGCAGGTAGAGCTTGGTGAATGTTTGGCTTTTTAAATGTTGATATATTGTGTATGTTGTAATCCACCTACTAGATTTGCTATTTAGCTACTTTAACTATTACATGGTGGACACAATTTGTTTTGTCAGTATTGTTCTATGTGTATGTGTTCTGTTGCCTGAGCAGTGGGTGGGGTTTTATGGCAATCCACTCAATTCTTTGTCGCTCAGTTTTTTTTAAAGAATTACATATTAAAGTATATTTTTCTCTTTATTATATATTTTTTGATCAACCTACACCATCATGTGGGTAGTTCTCTCCTACACTACTCTTCATTACATTATTACTTTAAGTGTTGGAAGCATTAAATAATTAAACCCTTATAGTTCGAGGCTGTTTTTACACTTCTGCAGTGCTTGGGTTTAACATTGATCTGTCTCTTTCTCATTTAATGTACCCACACATATATACCATATTTTCTCGAATATATAAGACGACCCTGATTATAAGATGACACCCCAAACTTTGGATATTCCTTTAAGAAAAAAACTAAAAGCCTGAATATAAGACTACCCTATAGGAAAACAGTTTAACTTTTTTATATTCACATGTAAATTGCTTTTTCATATTTAATTAAATAATGATGATATAAAAATCTTTTTGTTTTTATTTACCTTTATGTGCCAATGCTGCCCCTACCCCCCAGACTTGCACAATGTTCCCCCTCCCTCCCCAACGGTGTCTGTCTCTCTCCCCCACCATCCCTCCCCCCAACGTTGTCTGACTCCCCCTCCCCAACATTGTCTGTCTCTCTATCTCCCCCTCCCCAAACCTTGTCTGTCTCTCTCTCCCCCTCCCAAAAGTTGTCTGTCTCTCTCTTCCCCTCCCTTCCCCCCAAAGTTGTCTGTCTCCCCCCCAACTTTGTATTTCTCTCTCCCCCTCCCTCCCTTCCCCCAACATTGGCTGTGTCTGTATCTTTCTCCCCCTACCCTCCCCCAAATGTTGCCTCTCTGGTGGCTAGTGGGGGCAGCCAGGGGATGTCTGCACGATGACCTCCCGGCTTCATCCTAGAAGTCCCGACGGATGTGCCGGGCAGCAGCAGAGGATGTCTGTGTGCATCGCGCAGACATCCAGCGGCTGTTAGCGAGGGGGATCCAGGTCCCCTACAGCTCTGCGGGGGACCTGGATCCCAGTCTTATAGTCTGACCTTGACTATAAGATGACCTCGAATATAAGTCAAGGGGTCTTTTTCAGAGCATTTGCTCTGAAAAAAACTTGTCTTATATTCGTGAAAATACGGTATTTGTTTTTGGCATATGAGGAACTTTCTTAAGATAGCATTATTGTAATCATATCATACAACTTACTATGAAAAAAATCATAAAACATAATGAAAATTAAATGAAAATTTACACTTTTTCTGACTTTTACCTTAAAAAACAATGTATTACAAATGGAAAAAAAGTCCCCAGCTAAATAGTTTCTAACAGCTGTTCTGTTTTTAGAAATAGAAAAAAAAACAGCGAAACGTTAATGCAAGGACCTTTTGACCCCAACCTTGATGATCATCTTAGTCCTAGCCCAAAACCTAACTTAATTCTAACTCTAAGCCTATCTCTAGATCTTAACCCTAACATGGTATATGTGCCACATAGGTTTTTTCAGCTTTGCGTGATGACCCCACATGGAAGTATCATGGCGACACTGTCTGATTGTCGGAGGGAATTATTGATCTCCTCCAGCGGTAATTTAGACACGCAACATGCCTGTATGTCCTGTGTCGTTAAGGGGTTACCATGTTAAATGCATTCCCTTAAATAACAGGGTTTCAAAGCAAAGGTGATTAGCAGAAAATATGGACATAGTAGCCAGGTGTTATAAAGACTTTAAACTGACACAAAAAAAGAGCTTAGTGACCAAGCACTGCAATATGTAGCTACATGCTTTTCAATTGCCTATTCTCTGCTCTGCTTCTGCGTTGTTTGAATTTCTTTAGGTTATCCTGATGATGTCATAACACTAATTATGGTATCCTCACCTGCCTGCATTTAGGGAGAGACGAATGAAGAATATGCTTAACTGAGAGACCCAGTAGGCAAGCATGTTAATTATAATCAAATCTTGTGGAAAAGTTATGTTAAGCAAAACTGTGGATGTTTGCCTGTAGTCTTTACTTACTAAAGGCTATTTGGTCCTTTTTATAATACAAAAGCTTTATTGAGGAAATGTGGTGCTTGATTGGTCATGATGACAAGAAGATGGAAAAATGAATATTAATAACAACAAATAGTTATTTTATAATTGAAATGGATTTATTTATCTATATGATCTGACAGTATCTTCAGTATTAGAATTTATGGTCAGCTTTGCAAAAGGCAATGCCCAGCCAAAAAACTATTGGGGAATGAAGACGATCCTTTGGAAAATAATAGAAAGTGGCTTTGTTTATTTACCTAGATTGTTAACATTTTAAGGCTGTTGGTTGCTATGGACAATTCTTTAGATTTGCTATGTGTATAACTATTTTGTGAACAAAAGTTCAATTGTACTGAACTCAGCTTATTTCACATTGTTTGTGAATGCACTATTGCTGTACTGTGACTAATAATTTAATGATGTTCTATGGACCTTCACAGACCTTGCAAGGTGTTCAAAAAACTGGCAAACACATGATGTCCATTAGCGGAATGGTCCTTGCGCGTTTTGCAGGCATTCTAGGTGATACGGAAGGCAGGGGGCGCGTGGGGCGGTCTGCTCCTGTCGTTTACTCTCACGTACCTTTGTGCTGACCTATGGGAGGCCCCATGGGAGGTTCTACAGATGATGCAATTGTGAAAGGTGGACTGCTTTAACCATTCAAAAGACATAGAATACCGGGATACGGTAGAAAGTCGTGTTCAAACTTGGTGAAACGCATTGAGTGCTATTTTCTACATTTAAGGACCGTGGAGTACACTGCCTTCATTTAAAGACCATGGAGTACACTGCCTTCATTTAAAGACCGTGGAGAACACTGCCTTTATTTAAAGACCATGGAGTACACTGCCTTCATTTAAAGACAATGGAGTACACTGCCTTCATTTAAAGACCATGGAGTACACTGCCTTCATTTAAAGACCGCGGAGTACACTGCCTTCATGGACACTGCCTTGATTTAAAGACCGCTGAGTACACTGCCTTCATGGACTGTAGGACACATGGGTTTATTGTTAAAGAGCTTATACATGACAATATTGTTCTGCCTCTTCATAATGTAAGTGTATCTCAGTTCAGTTAAGTGTCATTTTATGCAGATAATGCACCATTTCAGAACTTTATGAGATGATATTAAAGAAGATTTACACTTTTCTACATCTTTTGGATGGGCCTCCTTTACCTCGTGTTTGTGAGTTTAACATTAAACATTAATGATCCGACTAAACCACTTTGCCTGTCACTAGTTAGAGGTCCCTGGTTTTGTGAGTTCATAAACCACTGTTCCACTTCTGTGTTGGAGTGTGCATAATGTGCTTCTGTGGAAATCCATCTCTTCTGTGGAAAGTGCTGTATTAGATATAGCACAGAGTGGTGGCTATATGATATTAATTCAGATAATTTATACAGTATAAGCATTGTGCAAGGGTGTTGGCTTTAGGCAAAGTGGGGTCCGTATAAGAAACGTTCAGGGTCACAAATGGCAAGTAGACAACCAGTTGACAACATTGCCCTACAGGTTACTTATTACTGGCTTATTTATTGAATTTGTGAAATCCCATGATGCCTAGGATCAATATATATTGTTGCTGCCAAGACAACATAAGGCATTATGATTACACTCTTGATAAAGAAAGTAATAGAAGACAATGATCAAAACAAAAAAAAAACATTTTAAACTAATATATTAAGCTACCGTATTTGCTCGATTATAAGACGAGGTTTTTTTCAGAGCAAATGCTCTGAAAAATACCCCTAGTCTTATAATCGAGGTCTCTTATAATCTGACCTCAAATTGAGGTCAGATTGTAAGACATGGATCCAGGTCCCCAGAAGAGCTGCAGGGGACCTGGATCCCCCTCTCTAGCAGCAGGGGATGTCTGCGCAACGAGCGCAGACTCCCCTGCTTCCGCCCGGCACGACCGCCGGGGCTTCTGTGAAGAAGCCGTGTACTTCCGCTTTCGTCACAGAAGTCCCGGCGAGCGTGCAGGGCGGCAGCAGGGGAGGTCTGCACTCATCGCACAGACTTCCTCTGCTGCCCCACAAAGGCACCAGGGACAATCGGGCAGCTGGGGGATGTCTGCACGATACGTGCAGATATCCTCCATGCTGCCCGACACGGCAGACTATTATGACGGACCAGCTGTCCGTCATAATAGACTGCCGTGTCGGGCAGCATGGAGGATGTCTGCAAGTATCGTGCAGACATCCCCCGGCTGCCCCCACTAGCCACCAGGGATTGAAGTACAGGTAAGGGGGGGGGCAGAGAGACAGGGGGAGGGAGGGAGGGGGGCAGAGAGACAGGGGGAGGGAGGGAGGGAGGGGGGCAGAGAGACAGGGGGAGGGAGGGGGGCAACAGAGAGACAGGGGGAGGGAGGGAGGGAGGGGGGCAGAGAGACAGGGGGAGGGGGGCAGAGAGACAGGGGGGACAGAGCAGGAAGGGGGGGAGAGACAGAGGAAGGGGGCAGAGAGAAACGTGAGGGGAAGAGACAGGTGAGTGGGGAGTGAGACAAAGCTGGGGGCAAGGGAAAGAGAGAGGCAGCATTGGCACATAAAAAGAAATAAACACAAGAAATGCATTTTTTTTAATATAATATTTTATTAAAAAAGCAATTTACATGTGAATATATACAAGTTTAACTTTTTTCCTATAGGGTAGTCTTATATTCAGGCTTTTAGTATTTTTCCTAAAGGAATATCCAAAGTTTGGGGGGTCGTCTTATAATCAGGGTCGTCTTATAATCGAGCAAATACGGTATATACTGAAAACAACTCATTAGGTAAGTATATTAATATGTTAAATGTTGATATATAAAATTAAGTTTCTAAGCAAGCACACAGTATTGGGTTTACTCAATAAAGAGATAATTCCAGGGTATTGAGATGGGAATTTCAAACTTTAGACCAATGTAGCCAAGTTGGGAAACTTCTTCAATGAATGGAAGAGTGTTTCCCCCTCACCTACTTTGGCCTTAAGTTTGAATTCCCACCTTATCTATTCATAGAGTAGTCCCTTTTGTTTCTTTTTTGTAGTCTGGCATATTTTTTAAGTTTTCTTTCTGAACTAAACATGTATAGCTTGTATACTTAACAGGGGGGATATGATAGAAACATTTCAATACGTAAAGGGAATCAACACAGTAAAGGAAGAGAGTATATTTTAAAGAAGAAAAACTACCACAACTAGAGGACATAGTCTAAAATTAGAGGGGCAAAGATTTAAAAGTAATATCAGGAAGTATTACTTTACTGAGAGGGCAGTGGATGTATGGAATAACCTTCCAGCGGAAGTTGTAGAGGTAAACACAGTCAAGGATTTTAAGCATGCGTGGGATAGGTACAAGGCTATCCTAGCTATAAGATTGGGAACTGGGGACCAATAAAATTGTTTAGAAAATTGGGCAGACTAGATGGGCCGAATGGTTCTTATCTGCCAACACATTCTTCTAACTTTTTAATTTACGTAAATGATTTGTTAAACACTTGTATTTATCATGTTACCCATGTTAGGACTTTATTTTAAAAATGTTGATTAATTCAATAAAGTCACAACTTGTTCAGTTAATTATTCATATCCATGAGTAATAGACCTGGGAATAGACTGTAATACCTGAGACTAGATTGGTATCTGTAATGCATGTAATTAGATTAACTGATTAGAGTCTTGGCATGACTGATTGAGTAATCAAATTGAAATTAGTGTGAAATTATTATTATCATTAGTGCTTATTACTCATGTATTCATTCTAACCTCTTTATTTTTCTTTCTTTATTTTATTTAGAAATCTTGGTACTGTATAGTGTCTGTTCATGAATAATTTTTTTTCTCCTTTTGTTACACATTTCAAAGTTTTTCCAATCTTTTTTTCAGTTCACTTCTGGTGACATCAACAAATGTTTAATTATGAAAATGTTCTATAAAGCATACAAAACTTTTTTCACCCAATGCCTGCATTGCATATCTGAAATTGGGTGATCGCACAGTCCTTCCCTGATGGTCTATTGCAGGGGTGTCCAAGTTTATTCTGCAAAGGGCCACTTCGCTAGAAATGTATGCGTGCGTGAGCCGCATTCATTTTTCATTTATTCAGAGAATAATATATATAATTATATACATGTGTGTGTATGTAAATATATATATATATATATTTTACACTAATGTGTAGTGGTCACATTAACTACAAACACACACATGCATACACAGTCACACTTACCCCCCCCCCCCCTTCCCACACACACAGTCACAATTACCCCACAGACACATACACATTTATACACACATACTCACATACATACACTTACCCCACACACATACACATTTATACACACACACTCACATACATACATACACTTACATGCACTCACATAGATACACATTTATACACATACTCGCATACATACACTTACCCCACTCACACACATACACATTTATACACACACACTCACATACATACATACATACAGTTACCCCACACACACACTCACATACATACACTTACCCCACACACTAACACACATTTATACACACACACACACACTCACATACATACATACACTTAACCCACACACACATTGATACACACACTCACATACATACATACACTTACCCCCACACACATACATATTTATACAGACACTCACAAACATACATACACTTAACCCCCACACACATCCACATTTATACACACACTCACATACATACAGTTACCCCCACACACACATACATACACTTACCCCCCACACACACACTCACATACACTTACCCCACACACTAATACACATTTATACAAACTCACATACATACATACATACATACATACATACAAACACTTAACCCACACACACATTGATACACACACTCACATACACACATACACTTACCCCACACACGTGGCTGTGGACTCCCGGTGCGCTTCTTCCCTCCCTCCGACCCTTGCGCATGACCTCATGCGCAGGGTAGAGGAGGGAGTTTTGTGCACTGCACACCGCACGGGAAGCTGTATCGGGGAACGAATTTCCCTACACAGAGCGTGTAGGGAACTTTGTTCCCCGACACAGCTTCTCGTGTGGTGTGCAGTTCGAGGTGCGGCTACCGGAGCAGAGCTCAGACGGGCCGCACCTCAATGCCCGGCGGGCCGCATTTGGCCAGCGGGCCGCATGTTGGACGCCTCTGGTCTATTGAGATGAAACAGAGGTTTGTGTATGAAATGACACAGATCTCTCACCTTTTCCATACATTTTATTTATTTAAATAGTTGAAAAATTATGCACAGCTGTTTTTCATATTTTGTAAGTCATGAAGCAACTTAGTGAAAGACAAAAGTGATCTTAGGAAACAGAAACATTTGTATGATCTTTGATGTATCAGTATTTCCGGCTTTGAGAAGCAGGTCAACAATTACTGATTATGGAATATTTGTACAAATAATTAGGTAATTACTTCCTGTACTGAACTATGCAGCTTTTTTATCTTTTATGCTTTAACTCAAAATTGATAAGGAAAAGGCTAGTTACCATGGAGATGGTTGATATACACTATTTAGGAACATGAAAGCTAACCTCCGGACCCACATTGTTCTTGGTTTTAAAGTCATGAATAGAGTTGAGCAGACACCTGGATGTTCGGGTTCGGCAGGTTCGGCCGAACTTCAAAAAAATGTCCGGGTCAGTGCTCGAACTTGACCCCGAACTTGACCCCGAACACTTTTGGCCACTAAAATGCCTCTAAAAAAGTCCTGGAAAGGGCTAGAGGGCTGCAAAATGAAGTAAAATGTGGGTAAGAGTGTCCCCATTCATACGAATAGGTCAATTGACCTATTCGTATGAATGGGGACTCTATTTCGGTTTATAGAAAGCAATAGCCATGTAATACTATTGGCTTTCTATGAACCGAAATAGAGTCCCCAGTCATACGAATAAGTCAATTGACCTATTCTCATGAATGGGGACTCTATTTCGGTTTATAGAATAGCAATAGCATTACATGTATTACATAAACCGAAAGTCTATAAACCGAATCTCTTTCGAAATTCTTATGAATGGGGACTCTATTTCAGTTAATAGAAAGCCAATAGCATTACATGTATTCCATAAACCGAAAGTCTATAAACCGAAAGACATTCGGTTTATAGACTTTCGGTTTATGGAATACATGTAATGCTATTGGCTTTCCATAAACTGAAATAGAGTTCCCATTCATACGAATAGGTCAATTGACCTATTCGTATGAATGGGGACTCTATTTCGGTTTATAGAAAGCCCATAGCATTACATACAATGTAATAGCCGAACCCCGAACTCCAACCCGAACATACAGTGAAATGTCCGTGTTCGGGTCCGGGGTCCAAAAACCGTAATGTTCGGTACGAACCCGAACAGTGCGGTTCGATTTCGCTCAACACTAGTCATGAACCAAAAATGATTTCATTTCAAAAACATTAAAACATCTTCCATAGAACAATTTATAACACTTTTGTGAGGGCAACAGAGTAATTTCCTCCTCCTCCACAGAAGCAAAGACTTTCTGCCCAGTCAAACAAATGTGTCCACAAAATTCAGGCTAGTAGTGATAAATGTAACCAAACTTTAATCACTTCTCTTTAAAACAGACCGGGCTTGAGGGAGTATCAGCAACAACCTTGTCTTTAATTGCACCACTGCATACACCTTACGCATTTCGGCATAATAGACTTTGTGACAAAGTTAACCTTATTTTAACCAGTTTTTTGATGCACAAAACACACTGAGGTCTCTGCCCGTCTTGTCTGTATTCAGTGGACGAAAACCCATATTTAATATACTTTGTGTCATATTACATTTCAAGGCCATATTGACTGAGGAGCGCTAGCTTAACTCCAGAGGCCAAAAAAAATCACCCAATTTAGTTGAACATGTTTTCTGTGCCAAAATGAAAAATTTGGAGAATTTTTTCAACTCGGCTACTTTGGCCTTAAGTTTACCATCTGTTAACTTATCTAGTCTGAAGCTGAGTCGCTGGAGTGATATGCTACTTAATAATTTGCTATTTCAAGTAAGGAGCACAAAGTTTTAAGCAAGTGAGTGTTTTTTACAGGGAGATATATACTATGAACTCTTGCTTTGTTCATCTCACTTATTTGCTAAAGGGAGATTTGTATTTTGAAATAGATTTGTTACTGATTGTCTGTATTGATTTATTAACTTATGGATTAAACATCATTGTTTTTTATGATTAATCAAATTGATGGTAAGTGCTAACATCAATTGATTAAATAATTGTTTTTATAATTTATGGCATGAAATGTTTTTTTGAGAGAAACAAATATTTGGAGTATATGTCTTTTTGATCTATTATTTATGGTTTAAAACTAGAGATGACTTTTTAAATATAATCTTACCTGATATCTTAGTCTCTGGTTTTCCCAAGCTTTTGTAGCACTACAAAAACATTTTAGGTGTCCTATTTTACAATAAGTATAACACAAGAAGGCTATTTTTACTTAATGCTTTTGGATTCTCTGAGTATTTGTGGTTTACACAGTTTAGATTTAAAGAAAATAAATTCAGACCACAAAAGCTGAGTTGGAATAATAGCTGAAGTAGATAGTTTTCCCTTGTTAATTAATGATGGTTCACAATTTAGAGAAGAAACCCCAATCTATTTATCAGCTGCAGCCATGTCTCCCTTTGTCCTTGACTGGGCCTACAACACATGTCAGGGCCTTCTAATTCTCCTCGTTTTTTTTACCTTGTTGAAAAGTCCTGTCTTAGTTGCACCACATACTAAACTCTGACTTGAAAATTAGAATAATTGAATAAATAGTAAAAAAGGAGGCATGACTAATAAAAGAAACGTTTTTTTTTTTTGTTTAAAATATTTTTATTGTATTTTCAGTGACAAAATTTCAACATATAAAGGGGGGAAAAGGTATTGGGTAAAGGTAGGGGGAATAATTAGGTAGGGGGGGACACAATTCATATAATACAGTAAATTTGGTCATTTAGAAAACTTGAGACAGAGAAAAAAGAGAAGGGGAAGAACTAGAGGGGGTTCACCTTTCCCTAGGGCAGGGGGGGGGGGGGGAAGACCTCATCCCTGGTCTCCGGGTCAACTGGAGACTCTTTCAGTGGAATCCCCGGGTATGGGCCATCATTACACTCATTATAATCGAGACATATATGTCTTGGAGTTCTCTCGGTTTAGGAGTTATGATGATCAGGCAGCACTCGATTTGCAGTCATCAAATTCTAAATAGGAGATCCAGGGAGCCAATATTTATGGTGGTCTAGGCTTTTATCCAGGAGAGCTTGAGATAGTCCCTTCACCCATCTCGACTCCTCGACCTAGTCGATCCAGTCTCGGAATGTAGGTGTGTGTTTACTCTTCCAGAATCTGGGTATCGTTAATTTAGCAGCATTCAGTAGCTTGATAGTGAGTGAGTGTTTGTATTTGGATATGGAGTGATCATTGTGATGTAAAAGATAAGATTGGGGCGTGAATGGTACTGGTAAGTCTGAAATGGTGTCAACTACGTGAGCTATTGCGTTCCAGAATTTTTTGATGGGGGTACACTCCCACCAGATGTGTAAAAAGGTGCCCTTGTGGGTATTACATCTCCAACAAAAGTCAGGGACGTTTTGGAATATCTGGTGGAGAGTTGCAGGCACTCTATACCATCTAGTGAGCAATTTATACGCATTCTCCTTCACTTTGGTGGAGGGGGAACATTTGTGTGCAAGTGCCGTTAATTTTTCCCATTGGGGATCAGTGAAAATGGTGTTGCAATCATTTTCCCATCTCCTGATGAAGTGAGGTTTGTGTTTGGGTGTTAGGTCTAATAGCAGTGAATGTATGGATGAGATCAATCTGGTTGGAGTGGGCTCATCCACGCATAACATCTCAAAGGGTTATATGTGGTCTATTATCTAGATGAGTAGGAGGGGGGAGGGATTGAAAGAAGTGTTTCAGTTGGGTATAGGTCCAGGAGGAGCCCATAGGTTGTCCAGGGATTCGTAAGTCTGCGTTTGTTTTTAGGGTCCCGTCGTCAATCTCGGGAAGGGAGGGGGCTGCTGGAAAAATCAGTCGAAGGGTCTTCCGTTCATTCCTAGGGGGAAATCTGTATTATGTGATAGGGAGAAGAGTGGGGAGGGGGTGTTAATCAGTCCTAGGGGGAAATCTGTATTATGTGATAGGGAGAGGAGTGGGGAGGGGGTGTTAAGCAGTCCTTGTTTCGTGGAAATCCGTCTCCACAACGAAACAGTGGAGGGGATTGTGAGGTGTTTGTTGTCGAACGTTACAGTTTGCTTAGGTGAGACCCATCCCGCTACTGGGATCGGCACTGCCATAGAATTGTGTTCTATTGAGACCCAGAGTTTGTTTGCTGGGCGCGACCATTCAACTATTCTTGCTAGGATTGAAGCCTGGTAATATGTTTCAGCATCTGGGACCCCCAATCCTCCCCTGTCTTTGGGCTTTGTTAGTAAATCATATTTTATACGCGGGGGCCTAGAACTCCAAAGGAACCTAATGACCATCGATCTGAGTTCTTTGAAAAAGGTTTTTGGGACTGCTATGGGGAGGGTCTGTATCAGGTATAGGAGCCTGGGTAGGATGTTCATCTTCAATGTTGATGCCCGCCCAAACCAGGAAAAAAAGAAACGTTTTAACCCCTGCATCATGGATTGGGAAACATAAAGTTTTATAAATTATAGATTGATATTGTTGCTTGAGTAACAGAAAAAAATGCATTGCTAATTTGGCAGGTTTAATAATTAGAAAAGTCATTTTAGTTTCTCCATGGGAAACTTTTAGGCCATAATAGCTGTCATTTTCTTAAATGTAATTAAAAGCAGCTGCACTCTAAGGGACATTTTTAATATTGTGAAATGGCCATGTATCCAGTGAATAAACACATGGAAGATGGCCCTTAAGAGATATCCTTTAGTGCTTCAATGATCCAATTTTGACAGTAAATCTAACCTTCTTGTGAAATGTTGGCAAGGATAAATATTCTTTTCTGTTAAAGAAAGGTAGTCCGTGTACATTCCTAATCAAATGTAAAATGGGTACTTACAGTATGCAAACATCAGCGCAAATGTTGCAAAAAATATTTCCTGTTCAAAATCGAATTTCTTAAATGTTTATGGGGAGGCCATTTTCCTGAGATGTGGAATATAATACTTTTGTATGGCGTGCTTTGTCTGGTGAACAAGTTTTATTTTGCATTATAAACCATACTGTTTTTTTATTGTATCTAAAATGAATGAAGATATTCAGATACAAATGATAGATATTCAGATACATTCCATAGATACAAGACATAAAATAGGTTACAGAGTACTCTGATAATTATAATTTGAGACTTTTTGCATTTTACTTATGAGGACGGGCTCGTCAATGATCTACTTGACTTTTAATGCAGTTTACATGGATACACTGGAGACTTGTTGCTTTGGGAATCGCATTCCATTACAGAACATCAAACATGGACTAGATACTAGACATGTGCATTAGTTTTCGGACGAATGCATTTTCGGACGAAAATAGCATTTTCGTCCATTCGTCCGAAAAACGAATAACGAAAATTTTAACTAACAAAATCCGAATGAACGAATGGTTAATAAACGAAAATCATTCGTTCATTCGTCCATTCGTCCATTCGTGCTATTGGCATTCTAAACCGAAATAGAGTCGGTTTACAATACCAATAGCATTGTACTACATTCCATAAACCGACATGAATGACTTTCGGTTTATGGAATGCATGTAATGCTATTAGCTTCCTATAAACCGAAATTGAGTTCCCATTCATACGAATAGGTCAATTGACCTATTCGTATGAATGGGGACTCTTTCGGTTTATAGAAAGCCAATAGCAGCATGTATTCTATAAGCCGAAAGTCTTTAAAACAAACGACGTTCGGTTTATAGAATACATGTAATGCTATTGCTGTTCTATAAGCCGAAAGACATTCGGCTTATAGAACAGCAATAGCATTACATGCATTCTATAAACCGAACGTCGTTCGTTTTAAAGACTTTCGGCTTATAGAATACTATTGGCATTCTATAAACCTAACTAGAGTCCCTCCTCATTCATAAGAATTTCTTATGAATGGGGACTCGACTCTAGTTCGGTTTATAGAAAGCCAATAGTATTCTATAAGCCGAAAGTCTTTAAAACGAACGACGTTCGGTTTATAGAATACATGTAATGCTATTGCTAAACTATAAACCGAACGACTTTCGGTTTATAGAATAGCCATAGGATTACATGTAGTGCATAAGCCGAAAGTCTATAAACCGAAAGTCGTTCGGTTTATAGGCTGTCGGCATTTTACTACACGAAGACAAAGTCTCCATTCATAATTTTATGAATGGAGACTTTGTCTCCGTGTAGTAAAATGCCGAAAGTCTATAAACCGAACGATCGGTTTATAGACTTTCGGCTTATATAATACATGTAATCCTATGGCTATTCTATAAACCGAAAGTTCGGTTTATAGAATAGCAATAGGAATACATGTATTCCATAAGCCGACAGCCTATAAACCGAACGTTCGGTTTATAGGCTGTGGGCATTTTACTACACGGAGACAAAGTCTCCATTCATATTTTATGAATGGAGACTCTGTCTCTGTATAGTTAAATGCCGGCTTTTAACTATACGGAGACAAAGTCTCCATTTATAATTTTATGAATGGAGACTCTGTCTCCGTATAGTTAAATGCCCACAGCCTATAAACCGAACGTTCGGTTTATAGGCTGTGGGCATTTAACTATACGGAGACAAAGTCTCCATTCATAATTTTATGAATGGAGACTCTGTCTCTGTATAGTTAAATGCCGGCTTTTAACTATACGGAGACAAAGTCTCCATTTATAATTTTATGAATGGAGACTCTGTCTCCGTATAGTTAAATGCTATTGTATTCTATAAACCGACTCTATTTCGGCTTATAGAATGCAATAGTACTACGAATGGACGAATGAACGAATGATTTTCCTTTATTAACCATTCGTTCATCCGGCTTTAGTTAGCTTAGCATTTTCGTTCTTCGTTTTTCGGGCGAATGGACGAAAATGCAATTTTCGGACGAAAATGCATTCGTCCGAAAACGAATGCACATGTCTAGTATATATTCACATGTAAATTGCTTTTTAAATAATAAATTATGATATAAAAAAATCTTGTTTTTATTTCCTTTTATGTGACAATGCTGCCTCTCTCTTTCCCTTGCCCCCAGATTTGTCGCTCTCCCCCCCTTAGTGTTGTCTCTCTCTCACCCTCCCTTTGGCTCCCCCCTCGCTCCCCTTGTGTCTGTCTCTTCCCCCCTTCCCTCCCCTTGTTTCTCTCTGCCCCCCCCCCCCCCTTGTTATTCTGTCCCCCCCTCACCTGTTTCTTGCTCCCTGGTGGCTAGTGGGGGCAGCCGGGGGATGTATGCACTATACATAATAGACGGAAGTGTCGGGCAGCATGGAGGTTGTCTGCACGATTCGTGCAGACATCCCCCAGCTGCCCGATTCTCCCTGGTGGCTAGCGAGGGAGCGGTGGATGTCTGCGCGATGAGCGAGACCTCTCCTGCTGCCGCCCGGCATGACCGCCGGGACTTCTATGATGAAGCTGGGTACTTCCGGCTTCCTCATAAAAGTCCTGGCTGTCGTTCCGGGCGGCAGCAGGGGAGGTCTCGCTCATCGCGCAGACATCCACCGCTGCCTCGCTAGCCACCAGGGAGAATCGGGCAGCTGGGGGATGTCTGCACGAATCGTGCAGACAACCTCCATGCTGCCCGACACTTCCGTCTATTATGTATAGTGCATACATCCCCCGGCTGCCCCCACTAGCCACCAGGGAGCAAGAAACAGGTGAGGGGGGGACAGAATAACAAGGGGGGGGGGGGGCAGAGAGAAACAAGGGGAGGGAAGGGGGGAAGAGACAGACACAAGGGGAGCGAGGGGGGAGCCAAAGGGAGGGTGAGAGAGAGACAACACTAAGGGGGGGAGAGCGACAAATCTGGGGGCAAGGGAAAGAGAGAGGCAGCATTGTCACATAAAAGGAAATAAAAACATGATTTTATTTATATCATAATTTTTTATTAAAAAAGCAATTTACATGTGAATATATACTAGACATGTGCATTCGTTTTCGGACGAATGCATTTTCGTCCGAAAATTGCATTTTCGTCCATTCGCCCGAAAAACGAAGAACGAAAATGCTAAGCTAACTAAATCGAATGAACGAATAGTTAATAAAGGAAAATCATTCGTTCATTCGTCCATTCGTAGTACTATTGCATTCTATAAGCCGAAATAGAGTCGGTTTATAGAATACAATAGCATTTAACTATACGGAGACAGAGTCTCCATTCATAAATTTATGAATGGAGACAAACGTATAGTTAAAAGCCGACAGCCTATAAACCGAACGTTCGGTTTATAGGCTGTGGGCATTTAACTATACGGAGACAGAGTCTCCATTCATAAAATTATAAATGGAGACTTTGTCTCCGTATAGTTAAAAGCCGGTGTTCTGACAAATTTCTGGAGCAAATTCTCCTGCGCAATCGCAGGAGAATTTGCTCACTGCGCATGCGCATAAAGTTACAGCTGATAACTCAGCTGTAACTTTGTGACCACCGTGCATGAGACAGCTGCGCAACCCACCTCCCGCCCCCTCACACCCGCCGCACACCCCTTCTTACCAGATCATCGACCACAGCGATACACAGCGCATGCGCACGCCTATCCAGCCGTTTGGGAATGCGCGCGTCCGTTGTTGTGTTCTTAAGGTGGTAAGTAACACGGGGCGTCGGGACATAAGGGGGCAAGCATCCTGGTGAGGGCTGCCTCATCTTGATGGGATTTGTGATCCTCCTGCTGTATTATTGATGCAGCAGGAGGATCACAAATCCCATCAAGATGAGGCAGCCCTCACCAGGATGCTTGCCCCCTTATGTCCCGACGCCCCATGTTACTTACCACCTTAAGAACACAACAACGGACGCGCACATTCCCAAACGGCTGGATAGGCGTGCGCATGCGCTGTGTATCGCTGTGGTCGATGATCTGGTAAGAAGGGGTGTGCAGGGGGTGTGAGGGGGCGGGAGGTGGGTTGCGCAGCTGGCGCATGCGCGGTGGTCACAAAGTTACAGCTGAGTTATCAGCTGTAACTTTATGCGCATGCGCAGTGAGCAAATTCTCCTGCGATGGCGCAGGAGAATTTGCTCCAGAAATTTGTCAGAACACCGGCATTTAACTATACGGAGACAGAGTCTCCATTCATAAAATTATAAATGGAGACTTTGTCTCCGTATAGTTAAAAGCCGGCATTTAACTATACGGAGACAGAGTCTCCATTCATAAAATTATGAATGGAGACTTTGTCTCCGTGTAGTAAAATGCCCACAGCCTATAAACCGAACGTTCGGTTTATAGGCTGTCGGCTTATGGAATACATGTATTCCTATTGCTATTCTATAAACCGAACGACTTTCGGTTTATAGAATAGCAATAGGAATACATGTATTCCATAAGCCGACAGCCTATAAACCGAACGTTCGGTTTATAGGCTGTCGGCATTTTACTACACGGAGACAAAGTCTCCATTCATAATTTTATGAATGGAGACTCTGTCTCCGTGTAGTAAAATGCCGACAGCCTATAAACCGAACGTTCGGTTTATAGGCTGTCGGCTTATGGAATACATGTATTCCTATTGCTATTCTATAAACCGAACGACTTTCGGTTTATAGAATAGCAATAGGAATACATGTATTCCATAAGCCGACAGCCTATAAACCGAAAGTCGTTCGGTTTATAGGCTGTCGGCATTTTACTACACGGAGACAGAGTCTCCATTCATAAAATTATGAATGGAGACTTTGTCTCCGTGTAGTAAAATGCCCACAGCCTATAAACCGAACGTTCGGTTTATAGGCTGTCGGCATTTTACTACACGGAGACAAAGTCTCCATTCATAATTTTATGAATGGAGACTCTGTCTCTGTATAGTTAAATGCCGACAGCCTATAAACCGAACGACTTTCGGTTTATAGACTTTCGGCTTATGTAATACATGTAAACCTATGGCTATTCTATAAACCGAAAGTCGTTCGGTTTATAGAATAGCAATAGGATTACATGTATTCCATAAGCCGAAAGTCTATAAACCGAAAGTCGTTCGGTTTATAGACTTTCGGCTTATAGAATACAAGTAATACTATTGCCTTTCTATGAACCGAACGAGAGCCCCATTCATAAGAATTTCTTATGAATGGGGCTCTCGTTCGGTTTATAGAAAGCCAATAGTATTACATTGTATTCTATAAAACGAACGAAAAAAATTAACGAAACGAAAATAATGAACGAATTTCGTCTGAAACGAATGCACTAATGAACGAAATTCGTTTTAGACGAAATAAATAACATTTTCGTCCGAATGGACGAAAACGAAACGAAAATTTTAGTTTTGCACATGTCTACTAGATACGAATACTGTGTTGTTCAGCTCAGTGAGCTTTAGATGTTAAGGTTTCTTTTAAGTTGACATGCACTTGAGGCACTTAAGAGTGTCCTATGGGGGCATAAAATAGTTCTTAACTCAGACTTATAATTTAGTTCATACCATTACCCAAAGGCTGGTGTCCTACAATAAATCATAGACTTAAAAAAAAAAAAAAGTTTTCCTCAAATTTGCTTATTTTTACATTTTTAAGTATTTTTTTAAAAAAAGGGGGCTTTTCACTAGATGTACATTTTAATACTACATAGTGAGATTGTGGTGGAAAATTATAAATAGCTTTTTTAACTGAATAGTATGATTTTACAAATTACCAATATTTTTAGCATCTACACTGCTTTTGTTAATGCCCTAAAAAATGTAAAAATATAGAATGTTTTATTATTAATACCAGTTATATGATCTATTTATTTTTTTTTTGTTTCAGCTCATGCAAATCTACATTATTTAATTGGCCTTTATACAACAATCAGTCATAAAATTATGACCAATGACAGGTGGCAAACCACCAAAGGCAGTGTGTTGCTTTGAGCAATGTTCTTCTGGGAAACCTTGGGTCCTGCCATTCATGTGGATGTGTCTTTGACACGTACCACCTACCTAAGGATTCTTGCAGACCATGCACACCCTTTCATGGAAACAGTATTTCCTGATAACATTGGGCTCTTTAAGCAGAATAATGGGCCCCGTTCACAAAGTAGAAATTGTTCAGGAATGGTTTGAGGAATACAACAACGGGTTCAAAGTTTTGACTTGGCCTCCAAATTCCCCAGATCTCAATCCAAATGAGCATGTATAGGATGTGCTGGACAAATAAATCCGATCCATGGACCCCCCCACTTCTCAAATTACAGGACTTAAACGTTCTGCTGCTAACATCTTGGTGCCAGATATCACAGCACACCTTCGCCGTCTAGGTGAGTCCATGCCTCGACATGCTGTTTTGGCATAAAAAATAAACAATATTAGGCAGGATGTCATAATGTTATTACTGACAGGTGTATTTGCTTTTGTTACATGCCCTTGTTTAAGGTAAATTTTCTTGCTTCACTATAGAGTGTTATTTAATGGGAGATGTTATTTTTCCTTTGCTTCCTTACATGCTTTACTTGATGCATACACACACACACACACACACACACACACACACACACTCATATATGTTCTGATTAGACTTCTAATCTGAATTGTATTTCATTTAAATTAATACATGTTATATTTTGAAAACTTAGTAAGCATCCAGTAGGTATTACTTTTATATTTTCTTAAATATACACATGATGTCACATATAATATACCAGTATATAGTGTACATTATATAAAAAATACAACAATCCAGTTAGTGTTGTATGCAATTTCATGAATTTGGCAAGGCTTTATAATAAAGTTTTCTGTGATTAATTGGTTATCATAAGAAGACTGCATTCGTTTTATTAATATCTACAGTGTGAATGACTTGATCACTTTCCAAGCTGAAGAAACTAAACATCTGCCTTCTAGTTTGGTTCATAAACTTGGCACATGCTTCACTTTTTCATTTTTATTCTTTTATTAGTTTTATCTGAGGTTACATAAATTTGGAATGGCTTTGATTTAAGATTAGCAGGTATGTTTGATTGATTCCTAAATACAAAATTATAACTCCTCATATATCTATCAAATTAACAAAAATAAATTAACAACATATTCTTCAGCATACTTTAGGATAATCTTTGAGACCTTTTAAGTCCAGAAGAAAAGATAATTACTATGAGTTTCAATCATTTTGTATACATCAATATTGTATCTAGGCTTCAAGAGATGTCCTTCACATCCATCCATATTCCAATTGTTTACCCACCATTCTTAGAATCTCATACAAATCATTATAGCAAACTGGCTCCGACCAAGATCATAACGCTTATCGGCACATCCGCAAGACTTAAACCAAACTTGCCAAGACAACTTATTTCTCTGATCGGCTGAATAGAAATCTAGCCAACCCGACCAAATTTTGGAGTGTCATAAAAAACAAGTATGGCCCCCATGCCGTTCAGAACCATCCACAATTAAAATACATAATGAAGTTCTAAAATCTCCAGAGGCAATAGCAAATTAATTCAACAACTACTTTGTAGGATGCGCCACAGCTCTTATAGCAAAACACCACAATGAAGATCAAGGCACTTTTTCTATTGCAGATGAGTCACCACCAATATCACCCCTGGCCAAACCCCATGCAGAATTTGAATTTGCTCCTATATCTGATAGTGAAATAGCAGCGCATCTCCTCAATCAAAAAATGAAATTACAATGTGGGCCGGACCTACTTCCGTCAATGCTACTTTACAATATCTTTTTCATGTGCAGTCTTCACATGCATAATAACTTTTCATGTGTAATATCCTCCCTTTCCTCTGGATTTTTTCTTACAAATATGGAATGATGCTGTTTTGTGTTTTTATATTTTTGTACTATTGTAGTTTTCTATATCTCTGTATTTCTCCATGTTTTTATAATTCTCCATGTCTCTACATATCAGTATGGGTATATCTCATCCATTGTATTTGGTTTTAAAAGGTAAATGTACGTGCTTGTCCCTCTTTATAGTTGTCTGAACTGGTGCAACACTGCTTCTTGAAGACTTATGATTAAGCATGTTTTTTATCTTCCCAATTAATTGAGAAACCCCCTAAATGGGAAATAACATATATGTGTATATTAAAAATATAAAAAATATTGAATAGCACATGTATATAGTTATGTATATGCTTTTATTTCATCCCACTAGCTTTATGGACGGCGAAGTGCCCTCCTTTCCATATATAAGAGTGGTCTTGAAACAGTGTTACGCTACATGACAACAAAATAAATAAATAAAAGATGACATTTTCTAATTACATTTATTGATGTATATATATAGATATATTTTCGCTATAACACAATATTGTATGACAAGCCGATAAGACAGATTGTTTACACATGCCTTTAATAACTAACACGGAAGAACGAATCACAGATTCTTGCGGAGAGGAGGTGTGTCCAGATCATGACTACATAAGACAGATGTCAGGAAGAAGGAGGTGTGCACTTGATGAAGCCACACCCGGCGAAATGCATATGACACGCCCCCTCCTCTCCGTAATCCTCGCATTCGGCTTTCAGTTTGGACGGTGAACAGACGCCTAAAGACCCTGTTTCTCAGACGTTTTTCGGATACTCACCGCCTTCACAGCTACTGGCTTCCTCGTGCAATATACAAACGTGTTTGTGAGTCATAACCTGTACTCACATCTTTTTAAAGTAAGCCTCTTTCATGTTTTATTAAATACATTTTTATACTGTACTTCACTATGAGAGCTTTCTTTTTCATTACCATATATCTGAATTATTGAGCCCATTCAACGACATCTTACCTGTACACACAAGAGGATCTATAGACGTTGGTGTTCCCTATATGTTCCCAGGGATCTCCCTTGTTACCTGCATACAGAGCAGTGAATCTGCTCCAGTTTTGTAAGTACAACTCCTATCACTCCATTCAATTGTTGTTGCTGTTCAACCAGAGAGCACTATTTTTTTATTCTGTTTTAATTTTTTTATATGAACACTCTGAGATCTACAATCAAGTTACAAGTTTTCTGTTTGAATATAAGTATATAAATACATTTTCATCTGCACTTTTTGATCCACAATCACTTTTTTGCCACATAAAATTGTTTCTTCACATTCCTTCACACTTATTGTGTATCACTTTTAATTTTATTGTGTATCACTCTCAATTTCATTACGCTTCTTCTCTCTCTTTATTTTGCTTGACTTTGCAAAGGCCTTTGATACAGTTGATCATGATCTTCTGCTAAACAAGCTAAGTTGTTCCGGTATAAATGAGAGGTCGCTCTGCTGGTTTCGTTCGTCTTGTCTGATAGAACTCAATATGTGTCCATGGCTGATACTGCCTCCCTCCCGTTGCCAATCAAGTGTGGAGTGCGTCAAGGATCCGTTCTTGGGCAACTGCTTTTCTCACTATTTCTAAATGATCTACCCTTGGTGTGTGACCTGGCACATCTGCATATGTATGCTGATGATACGGTCATTTATACGTGCGGTACTAAACTATAACAAGTGGAATCCGTGCTACAGGGTCAGTTTTCTAAAGTTGAAAATTGGATAGCTAGCAACAAATTATTCCTCAACACTGAAAAAACTGTGTCCATGTTGTTTTGGACAAATGCTAAACTACTTAAATTAAACAATCCTCAAATAAACTTCAGGACCAAATCCATTTATAACCTGACCCAGGTAAATTCATATAAGTAGCTTGGCATATGGCTAGACCCAAACTTATATTTTGGTCTCCATATTGATAAGCTCGTCTCAAAGTGTTATCCTAGGATTGGCTTTCTATATAGAAACAAATCAAACCTAGATTCCACAGTAAGGAAACGTATTGTGCAGCAAATGTTAATGCCGATCTTAAGACTATGGAGATGTTGTACAATACATTGTGTCACAGTGTTTTGCACTACAGTGAGATTATAACACTCATCACTGTAAAATGTTAAAAGAGTTAACCTGGCTGACGCTTGCCTCCAGGTGCACTCTCCACCTAGCTTGCTTAGTGCATAACCACTTCTCTGGAAAACTCCCCTACCTGAGTAGCATGCTCACTCCTACTCCCTGCACATCCTACAATCTCAGATCTTGCACTAACCCTTCACTAGCGATTCTTCACTTCAAAAAGGAAGCAGGTTGAGGTGCATTCTCTTTCAGAGCTCCTCATTTGTGGAATAGCCTTCCGGTTTCTGCCAAATCATCATCTAGTCTAAAATCCCTGAAAATAAGTGTCTCCCAAATCCTCAAAACAGATTGTACTTGTTATTAGTTTACAAACTCCTGTGTATACTGTACATGTTGTTCCTTTTTTTTTTTAATCAATAATGATTTACCCTGTATGTTCTCCTTCCAACTTGTTTAAATGTATGTATGTATTTTTAATATACTGTTAAATGTCTCCAGGACATACTTGAAAATGAGAGAAATCTCAATGTATTCTTCCTGGTAAAAAACGTTCTAAATAAATAAATAAACACAAAAATAACAAGAAACTAACTGGTGAATATTGCTGATCTTTTTTGTTTGAAATTGGGTATAGAACAGTAAGACATACCTTTCTAAACTGAGTTTTGGGTATTTTGGGAGAAATTGTGGATACACATGGACATTGGAGATTGAACCTGCCCAAGCCTAGTTTTAGACCAGGACCTGGCCTTTCTTGAGCCTTGTCAAGGGGCTGTCCTGAGCCTTTCAAAAAGAGGGTGCCCTGACTTAGAGCCCTGTAAAAGGTGTTGGCCTGTCTTAGATCCCTGTCTGGATACAGAGACTATATTGCCTTTAGATCTATCTTGAGAATTGTTGTATATGTGCGTAGCCTCTAAGCAGAAATATCCTGATATCTATCATATATATGTTATTGCCAATCTGACCACGCATACTGATTTAGGATCCTATACAAGGTCCCATAAAATGCATACTGCAATCTTGTCATTAAAAGTGTAACTGCATAGTCTATTGTATTGAATGCATATTTGGTAGGAATCCATTAATGCTTAGCGATATTGTTTCATATCTTGCATCTGATATAGAAAACATATCTTTAAATTATTTAACCGATACACTATTTGTTCTGTGTTTTATTTTGATACTATTTTGCTTATTTCATAATTGTTTATTATTTTCAATAAATATTGCACATTAGACATGTGCATTCGTTTTCGGACAAATTCATTTTCGTCCGAAAATAGCCGTTTGAAAAACGAATAACGAAAATGCTAAGCTAACGAAAGCCGAATGAACGAATGGTTAATAAACGAATAATAAAGCATTACACATACATAGTACATTCCATAAACCGACATAATGAACGAATTTCGGTTTATGGAATGCATGTAAGTCTATTGGCATTCTATAAACCGACTCTATTTTGGTTTATAGTAATGCCAATACTATAGCACGAATGGACGAATGATTTTCGTTTATATTAAACCATTCATTCGTTCGACTTCATAGCATTTACTACTACACATGCAATTTATAAGCCGAAAGTCTTTAAATCGAACGTTCGGTTTATAGACTTTCGGCTTATGGAATATATGTAATACTATGGGCTTTTTATAAACCGAAACAGAGTCCCCATTCATAAATTTTTATGAATGGGGACTCTAATTCGGTTTATAGAAAGCCCATAGTATTACATGTATTCCATAAGCCGAAAGTCTATAAACCGAACGTTCGGTTTATAGACTTTCGGTTTATGGAATACATGTAATACATGTAAATGAACGTTCGGTTTATAGAATAGCAATAGGATTACATGTATTCCATAAACCGAAAGTCTATAAACCGAACGTTCGGTTTATAGACTTTCGTCATTTGGAATGCATGTAATAGTACTATTGGCTTTCTCTAAACAGAGACAGAGTCTCCATTCATAAAAATTTATGAATGGGGACTCTGTTTCTGTTTAGAGAAAGCCAATAGTACTATTACATGTATTCCAAATGACGAAAATCTATAAACCGAACGTTGGAATACTATTAAGTCAATTGATTCGTACAAACGAATGTAACAAAATGAAAATAATGAACGAATTTCGTCCGAAACGAATGTAGTAATGAACGAAAATTCGTTTTAGACAAAATAAATATCATTTTCATCCGAATGAACGAAAACTAAACAAAAATTTTCGTTTTGCACATGTCTATTGCACATACATATTTTTACAAAAATCTGGAGTCATGGGGATTTATGTAAAAAAAAATCATAATTTCAAAATCCCCTACAAAACCGTACTCAATTATAAAGATAAACGTGTACACTGCCAGTAGAAACAGTGACATTGTTTTAAACTCAGAAACACTTTAATGAAACCATTTAAACTAATAAGTTTAGGCTGTTAGGAGTATGGGCTTCTAAAGTGATCATTTGCCACATATATTGAGCCCCTTTGAAGTGATCTTGTGGTCAATAAAGTACATTGGTAAAGCAATATATTTTAGGCCAAATTGAATACTTTAAATCAGCAATCCCCATCCTATAATTAAACAATCTCACCATGCCATACTTCTGTAGTTCTCAACTGCAGAGTAGGCAGCGTTCACATGGCAACCTGACTTCATGGATTTGCAATCAATATGTATCCATCTGTTCTTATAAATAATCTTCGGCTGTAAATCTATTGTATTACGTGTACCAGCATATCCTCCATAGTTAATCTTACCTCCATTGAACATCATCCCCTCATATGCAAAGCACGGGCTCATCAACAAAAAATTAATTATCAAAATATGCATCATACAACAAGCTCTTTATTGCAATGGCTTCATTGAACTGTATGTTTATAACATATCTTTTCCTTACTTCATCCTCTCCACACCAATCTTAGTTTACAACAAGCTCTTTGTTTTTTCTTCTGTTGACTGACTTACTACCCCCTGCTTTAAAAGGAAACAAACATTTTGTAAAATATTTAAGAGCTATCCTCATGTCACATATTATTTATAGACATATTATATTTTTATGGCAAACACTGTTGCAGCCATCCTTTTTGCTGATGATTCCAAGTTATTAGTTTCCTGCCTGGTTCCCCAATGCTCATTAAAAAAAGGATTTCATAGGCTTTTACATGAATGTGTCATCTTCTCAATAGTCTACTACATAACTAAGACTTCAAAGAGATATATACTCTACTTCCCAGGCTAGCGAATGGTCCAACTTTTAAGTTGTCCTCTGGGAAATCTCCAACGTTCTGTTTGCTAAGATCAATCCCACACACACTGCAAAAACAAAATCTATAATTTTGACAGGTTTAAAGCAAAATGCAGGATTCATTAAAGGAAACATTATATATCCAACAACTATATAGTACATACATTCAAACTTGCTGACAGCTTTCAAGGTTTCTTGCAGACATTGATCTTTGTGTAATCTCCTGAAATGAACATACAGATATTGCTTATATTTGCCAGGATTCATTCTGACTGTGGGCTAAAGCTTTTAGAAGAGTCTGAAGCGAATGTATTAAAGCTCTAATTTACAGTGACAACAGAGAAGCAAGTCCAAGCTAATTGAGGCCCTCATTTCCCCGTGATTTTTCCCTTTGGCATAACCTCGGTTTCAAAGAAAATACTCTAGTAAATTGGAGAAAAAGGCTTACAGAAGAAAGCTCCACTATAACGTATTCTGCCAGTCAGCACTTATACTGCTCTTAGGCAGAACCAAAATTGCTAAGAGGCAACGTAGGGTAAATTGAAGGATGCTAAGAGTTATTATGCTGTTAGGCATATAAAAAGGACATAAAAACATTCTGTGTTTTTATTAAAAAAAGGAAAAGATTCCTACTATTCTACAGGATTTAAAGATCCAGTAAATAGAGTATTTGGCAATTATATAATTTCCACACCAACATCCAAGGGTTCATAATGTTAAACAAAACTTATATTGGCTGGTTCGTCTGATGAAGCCCAAGGCAGTGAGATCCGTGTTGACATCACTTAAATTTCTTCTTCTGCACAGTTATGTGGAACTGCCTCCGAGTGTGGACTTCATGCTGATAATTGTATGATACATATGTATTGAAAGCACTGATTGTAAGATTTACCATTTTCTTATTTGGATGATTAAACCAGTAGTTATTTGTTGCATGATGGTCTGCTCTCTCATTTCAATTTTCTCCTAAATAACACTTGGAGGAACAAAGCTGCAGTGATACTGCCTGTGAAAGGAAAGATCTACATTTGCCATAACACACCAAAAAGGGTGTGCCATGCTGACATGTTTAGCAGTATACTTTCTGCTTTGGCCCAAGTTAGTTAATACAATTGGGTGGTGTAGAAAGTCCATTGCATTATACAGTGTGCACTATTTGTGTATCCATTTTTTCTTTTCCCGGTGCAACTTCATCTGGAACCAATTAATCCTAAAATTTTCACAAACACAGTCTTTAAGAAATGTAATACAAGTTTTTTTTCAAAAACATTATAAACACTTGTATAGAAATTGTATGACAGCTAAGCGCTACATTACTGGTTTGTTTTATTTCTATACATTTAAAAGTTACATAATTATTGAAACTCTTTACAGGTGGTTGGTTTACTTTTAATTGATTTATTATATACCATAATAGTAGACATTTTATTTGGCCATACAACCCTGCAATAGGAAATAGAAAACATAGGTCTTTAACTGGTTGTGCTCTTGCAAACTTTATAGTTTGTAAACTTTTCTATAAACAAGTTCTAAACACTGAACAAAATTAGCAACTATTTTCCATTTACCACCAGGCATCTTTGTAATCATTCTAAATGATTCTTTTTATATCTTCAGAGTTAGCAGTTAGAGTGCACTGATAGAAGCATAATTATGCTAAACAGCTTTAGTTATTTTGAGTTATAACAGATTGTAAGTTTCAATTTGTACTTCTTCATTAAGCAAATAATTATAATTGTTTGTCAGTAACACAAACGCTTTTTCTCACTTAAGAATAATTGTTGTTTTAAATAAACTACTGTTATATATTGCAAATGTATAATCATATTCAGTTTTCTGTGTATTTTACAAATAATGCAGTTTATCTACTGATGCATCTGACAATTTACTCAAGTTTATCCTTAACCCAATAAACAATATATATATTTTTAAACAATAATTTGATAATTAAATTAACCCACTCTAAAAATATACATAGAAACACACAGACACATTTACATTACTTAATGGATCATGCCTGTCTTTTATCATTTGCTCTCGCCCTGTTATATTGCCCCATTTGCACCATATGATGAGATTTGCAAAACTATACACAAAGCAATTAATCTGGAAACAGAAGTCTGGTTAAAGGGACAGTCTATTCCCCAAAGTCACTTTGGTGCAAGATCAAGATTACGTCTTGTATAGAGCACAGACTTTTTTTCCAGTGTGATTTGATGCAGGCATTCTGCATAAATCAAATTTTAATATTTGACTCAAGCCCTCCTCAGCTATTACAGTGCATGTTTACTGCAGGTGTGGCAGCACTGATTATACAGACACTGAGGATATAAAGTTTTGTTTCATTTGGTCACGTCCTGTGCTCCCTGAATTATATACATTGTGTTTACTGTGATAAATGTGCTCTTGTACACAGAAGGATCTCTTAACAGTGCAACACATTGTCTGATGACATCACTAGAGAGACAGGAAATTCCATTCATTTGGATGAAAGTATTCTCATTGGTTCTTGCAGCAAAAAAAAAAAAAATGAAATTACTTTTACTCAGCTAGTGTGGGCAGTCCTGGTTTCTTGCAAACTGCTGTAATTTCACAATTTCATCCAGCTTTAAGTATTTTTTATTTTACCCAATGCAAAATGTAAAACATGCTTTTTCAAGTACTTCGATAACACATTAATATGCATTAATATTTGGAAGATTCCTTTTGGGCACAATACAGTCCATTTAAAAGCAAATGACACCAGTTATGCCATATATACTATTGTAATATTATTGTAATCAACACGTACTACTGAACTAGTCATTCAGAATAAATAGACTTGTATAAGTGACAGATTCATATTATATAGAACTATCTGTATGTCAACTTGTGGTCACTTTAAGATTTATTTAGAATGTTTTTCTCATGATTCCATGTGTTAACCCTCATTGTTTACTGCAAACCAACACATTTACAATGTCCCAAAGTTTTCAGTAGTCTCAGTGTATATTATACTCACGAGGAATTGCCATCTGAAGTTAGAAATACAGAAAATGTGATGCCAGTAACAAGGGTGTGGTGACTGAGGCATTAGCCACAGGCACCACAGCTGAGGTGCAAAGTGATTATAGGATGATGCTCTGGAAGACATGGGACTTACACTACATAATTGGGCTGACCCTGACTTTGGTTGAGCACTACATGTGCGGGCATTTATGTTTGTTTGAGTGCCATACATGTTTCTATTTTTGCCATACCACTGCCAATATCTGGCTAACTATATACTGACGGAAGCTATGTTATATCAATGTCTAGCTAACTAATGATGACAGCTATACTGTTTCAATGTCTTTGCCTGGCTAACTGCACCCATAGGCGCTTTACAGTATTTAAAGTGGCTATTTATTATTTGTCATTCATTTCCTTGTTCCAGGTTTTATTTTCCTGCAAATAACTTCTATAAAAATATATTAAAAAGGGGCACAATTGTTTCCTCGAGCACAGAAAGAACTAACTACACTTCTGTGGGAACCTCTTGTTGTTTGATCAATAAATGTTTGAAGGATTTAATATAAAAATGCAAGGCTGCTGTACACATGTTGTAGTGACTCCTTTTATAAGTGTAGCCCCCTAGAATTTCAGGACGGTCTTTTATTGTAGGTGCTACAAAATTGGGTGACCCTGGAAGATGGAATACTCTGCAACCCCTGCTGTGAGGAGTGATCATGGAGGCATGTGGTTGCTTGTCGTATTGCATTTTGATTGGCTGACTTTAAAAATGTATATATACGTGTCCTTGTTGGAGGTTGGTTTTTATTACAGTAGTAGTATTTCTGTTGGGGTCTTTAGCTTTATTTATCCTGCCTGTTACATTTTTGGTCAACATGTGCAGCTTAGAGCAAAGGTGTAAAATGTCAGCCTTCCAGCTGTTCAAGGACTACATTTCACATATTCCCCTGTTATCCTCTTAGCTGACAGAGTAGTATGGGAGATGTAGGCCACCAGCAGCTAGATGGCCATTGTTGGTCACTCCTGGCCTTGAGGGAGCTTTTGCCCTCTGCAGTCAGGAGAAGGTTTCGATGTTATGGGCCTGCTCTGCTAATGTGAATTTGTACTGTTGTGAATCACTGATTAATTGCACAAACATTTTATAAATTCCAACAGTACAAGGAACATTAGGATCCATTTTAATCATATTAGATCTGCTTCCATCTGCGCTCCTCCTGTGCTGTGTCCTGTATCTACCAGGGCCAACAAGAGAGAATGTCAATTAGACCACCCTAGGGCCAGGAGTGAATGTAAGGACCAAGGCTGGCAAAAACCTTTGACTAAATCAATGTCAAACAAACTGGAGCACAAGTCTAATGTGCTCATCTTGAAGTATATCCCAAATTCTCAGTGGAAACAAATTTACTGAGCACTCATCATGCTCTATGCCATGAGAGTCACAAATTTCCTCTCATCTAATGCTCAGGGCTTTGTGAATAAACCTTCCAAAGAAATACCTGAGCCAATGACTGTGCACTTCACGATAGTGTAGGGCTCTCAGAGTAGCTTCTGCTTTTCCATGTTGGGTCGTTATATACTTTTTTTGGACTCTGCAGAAGCTACTTTGAAAGCATTACACTAATCATTGGCTCTGGTATTTTTTGGGGGACGTTTATTTACCACGGTTTGCAGACATTGATTATTTTTTCCAGCACACAGTGAGTGTGACCTGTCCTACTATTATACATTTATGCAGCCAGACTACTAGTGATGCTGCTAAGCATCTGTGGTCTTTGTGAATAAGCTACCTAATGATTGCACTTTGTATGTTTATTTTTCTACTTGAAATACTTCATAAGAGACTCAAAATCAATCTTAATATTCAAAACATCAGTGACTTTGTAAGCAGTTGTTTATTACATCTAAGTAACTTTTTTCTGAGTCTGTGTGAAAAAAATAAAAAAAATAATTTTTATGCAGATTGTATTAACAGATGGTATTATGTGATTTTGAGATAGCATAACTAACATTATTAAGTATGAACATCCTAATCTTATAAAAAAAAAAGTATAATTTAAATTCAGTTGCCTCTGAAAAATACTGGCACACGTGCTATGCTGGCATCCAAATCTGTTCCAGTAACCATTGTACATGGAACAGATTTCTTTATCTTAAGGATATATTCCTGAGATACTGATAAAAAAATAAAATAGGAGAAATATTATTAGAATGATAGAAATGTTAGAACTTTAACTACAGAAACAGAAAAAAGTATGGATATTAATGGGTCTGTGCATGTACCCCTTATAAGAGATGCTCATCTGAAAGGACCAATGATTATTTTGTGTTACATGTGTTAAAATGTATGTATGTGGCATTGTGTAGCAAGGGACTAGAAGTATTTGTAACCGCACATTGTTGAGACCGAGTAAATTGTGGGACATCTATATTTCAGTAGATAATTGACAAACATTGGAAGCTAGGCTTAATATGTTACATAGAAATATAGAAACATAGAATGTGTCGGCAGATAAGAACCATTCGGTCCATCTAGTCTGCCCAATTTTTTTTTAGTACTTTTATTAGTCCCCCGTTCCCGGTCTTATAGCTAGGATAGCCTTGTGTCTATCCCACGCATGCTTAAAATCCTTGACTGTGTTTACCTCTACCACTTCTGCTGGAAGGCTATTCCATACATCCACTACCCTCTCAGTAAAGTAATACTTCCTGATATTACTTTTAAATTGTTGCCCCTCTAATTTAAGACTATGTCCTCTAGTTGTGGTAGTGTTTCTTCTTTTAAATATACTCTCTTCCTTTACAGTGTTGATTCCCTTTATGTATTTAAATGTTTCTATCATATCCCCCCTGTTACGTCTTTCCTCCAAGCTATACATGTTAAGATGCTTTAACCTTTCCTGGTAAGTTTTATCCTTCAACCCATGAACCAGTTTAGTAGCCCTTCTCTGAACTCTCTCCAAAGTATCAATATCCTTCTGGAAATACGGTATCCAGTACTGATTACAGAATATGTTTTATTCATCTACAGTGGGAGTGACTAAAACATAGGGATCAGTAACGTTCATTGATCTGCAGCTCATTGCAGCCCCCCTTCGTGGCCACAGTCTGTAAATATAAGCAACACTCAAAATTTTGCTCTGTTTGCATTTGCCTCTGTGATCAGGAATTAACCATGCCAGGAATTGAACCTGAGAGCCCAAGGTTTGATCAGGTTCTAGAGATGATACATTACCCACTGAGCTATCTCACTGCCGCTGCCACATTCAACCTGTCCTCAGATCTTCATCATAGTGTTGTACATTTGCCAGATGCTAGGCTTTGCATCGCAACAGCTCCTATTCACAATGTGAATTTTAAATGAGACTCTACAATGCTAATATTGAGTTAATATACATAATTAACAGACACATAGAGTGTCCCCCCCCCCCCCCCCCAAATAATAATAATAATAATCATGTACTAACTTGAAGTCTGTCAAACTGTTTCATATGCTACAGTACTGCTAAAAACAGGAGATATACTAAAGGATAAACCTACATGATCCTCAGATGAGGACAGTATTGATTCAGTAGCATTAATCAAAATATGTGCAGTCATGCTGAGTGATTATTGTAATTAATTGATCTGTACTGTAAGGAGCTAAAATCAGTGATGCTCATATATATACTCACCTTTATTACCATGATGCTGTACATTTACCAAAATTAAAAATCTACATTTTACTCCTTACATCCATCTACTATAGTGAGTCAGATGAGCCTAAAATTTACTTCAATATAAGGCGACCCTGATTATAAGTTGCCTTGCCAAACTTTGGATTATAATGAGTAAAAAAAAACTAAATAAATGTTAAAAAAAAGCCTAAATATAAGGTAACCGTACAAGAAAATAGGTTTTTCTAGTCATTGTTGCTTTACATATAAATACAAATGTTCTTGACAAAATTAATTTCATGTTTTTACTTACTTTATCTGCCCCACAAATCTTGCCACTGAACACCACTTTTGCAGCACTCACTGCGTTACACCCATAGAACTTACCATAGCACCCACGTTGCACAGGAATACACCAACAGAATGTGCCTTAGCAGAGACATTGCATCAGATTTAAACAATAGGACATGTCACTGCATGCATATTGAACCCACAGCACTTGTCACTGCACCCACATGACTTGTCATCGGGGGAGAGCTAGCAACTTTTGGCCCCAGGAAAATTAATTCAGTGGCCTATTTTGCAATTTCATCAGAGACAGACTCAAATAGACAGATAGGACAGATAAACGGACAGATAAGGAACTGAGATTGATCGACAGCCAGACAAAGAGATAGACAGACACAGATTTATTTGCAGATAAGGTACAGAGATAGACAGACAGATACTGACAGGCAGGACAAACAGATACTGAGATTAATAGATAGACGTAGCATTAAAGGATGGACATAGCATGATGGATAACAACACAGGTACACCATACGCGCCACATTAGGAACGAAGCTGGAAGGGAGTAAGTTTATATTTTTATATTAACATAATTCCTAAACTATTCATCTGCTAGCACATGCTAACATTTCAATGAACAAACATATATGGTCGTGTGGGTTTGCAGCTGTCTGATGACCAATTCATTTGTCCATATCTGATGACTGATCATTTCACTTGTAGAGACATCCAGTTTGTTTATGGCAGGCATACGGTTAGCATCCATATAATTGTCTGTCTTCACTCATTTGGAATGTTGAGGACTTTAATTGGCCCATAAGGGAATTTTTGTATTGGCTGAAATACCTCATTGTAGCTGAATGCCATTTATTATTCTTAAATACTATCATATAGTTGGAAATCAATGTCCAAAGTATCTCTGTAATTCATAGGATACTTTATAAATTTGATATTTAACATAATTTTACACTTTGTAGAAAGAATTGTATTATTTGACAATGTAAGAAAGTGGTAAATTGGTATTCCTTAATCACACTGGTGCCTGTAAACTCAAAAGGGAATTGAGGTGAGATGAACAGTTCATACCACTGGCTTAAATATTGTATCATGTAAAATAGCTTATACTGGGAATGTAGAGAATAAAAAAATTATTGAAAAATGATCTATACAGTGTGTTTGCAGAATTCCTAAATTGCTAGAAACGTGTTTTAAAGGTTTCTTTTCAGTCTCTTGTTTATGACATCACCTGTGGCTTGATATGCAAATGAACAGGTTTTCAATGGGAATTGTGTAATTTGCATATCAAGCTGCAGGTAGTGTCATAAGTAGGAGACTGCACAGACACATTCAGAACACATTTTTCTCTTAATGTAGGCATTTGCTTGCAATTTTGCAAACACAATGTAGAGATCAGTTTCAATATTTTTTTGTTATCTGCATTCACAATATAAGCTAGGTTTTGGGGATAAAGTCCCTTTAACTATGCATTTTTTTTCCCTTAAGAAGAACAGACACAACACTGCACAATGCATTTTTACAAAAGAGAGAGCTTTTAAAGATTTAAAGGGACAGTCTGGTCCCTAAACTCACTTTGGTGCATGTTAAAGACTACTGCTTGTATTGTGCAAAGGCTTTTTCCCAGTGTGATTTGATACAGGCATTCTGCATAAATCACATTTTTTAAATTTTAAAAGGCCTCCCCAGTGATTACTCTGCATGTATACTACAAGTGCTGCAGCACTGATTATATAGACACTGAGCATATAAAGTTTTGTTTAATTTAGTCACTTCCTATGTTGCTGGGATAGAATACCTATGATTAAGACACTTTGACAAAGGGACAGGGCTACTACTTTGTATATGTTAGTAAGGAAAATGATCAGTTTACTTCTATATTATTGTATCATTCTCTCCTATTTTTATCCTGTATTCGTATACTCTTTATCACTTAATAAAATCAATAAAAAATTATTTAAAAAAAAATGATTAAGACACTTGTGATTAAGCGTGGAAACACACGAAACATGTCAAGTACGTCCTTCCCACCACTATTTTTTGTTGCTGTGCATATCTGTTTATGATTTATATCACTGCAATTAAACATCTGTGGATTTTAACATCTTTTTCTCTTTAACTGAAATATAATACAATGCGTGGACTCTAAGTCACCTTGATCTTGTACACATTAGGATCTCTTAACAGTGCAACAAATTGTCTGATGACATCAATAGAGAAACAGGATATTCCATTAATGTGAATGAAATTATTCTCATTGGTTCCTGCAGCAAAAAAAAATGAAATTTACATTTACTCAGCTAGTGTGGGCAGTCCTGGTTTCTTGCAATCTTCTGTTATTTCACAAATTCATCTAACTGTACGCTTTTTAGAGTTTAAGCAATACAAAATGTAAAACATGTATCTTAAAGTACTTTGAAAGCATATTAAAATGCGTTAATATTTGGAAGATGTATTTTGGGCACCAAATACTTCCCTAAATGTAAACATTATTCTTTTTTTTTTTTAGTGCAATATACAAAAAAAAAAAATTAACTTTTAAAAGCATGATAGAGTTATCCTTAACAACATGTAAAAAGCTATTTATTACATATCATATACATTGATTGCAGAGGAGAGAGTAACACTTTTTCCTAAACTACCTTAGGATATTCTTGTCATCCACGTTTTCCAATTTTCTATCCATTTTCTTGTTTTAATATTCCGATCTCCATTCTACAGTGGTCCAGAATTAGACTTTGTATTTCAGGCCATACAGGAATCTCTCTGGATTTTCACTTGCAAGTAAGATGTGGATCACTAGTGTCATAGTGTCATCTATTTATAAGATTGTAATGTAGTTCTACAATATTTAGACAATGGATTTATGCTAATATGTTATCATTTGTGTTTATACAGTCTTGATTTGTTATTTTGATTTGGAGGTCATTTTTTTTTATTGCAGGAAAATTAGATGGACCTCCTTTGGATTTTAGTAATTGGAGAGATTCATAAACTATATTTTTATTATATTTATTATTTAGTATTACTTAATGCTTTCAGATTACTCATATATTCTGCATTTATGTAGAAAGAATTTCACTTAGATCTGAGTTATTAATAATATGTTGTAACTCCCATGACTTCAGATTTAGGTCTTCTATATTGTAGGATAGAACTTTTAGAGGAATGTGGTCGATAATTCTATTCTGAATTTTTAAAAATTGTTTTATTTTAGCCAATAATAATGTCTTCTATGATCTTAGATACCACCCCTCTTCAGTTGCTGTATTTTTAAAAGTGATGCATAGGTGAGACATCATACACGAATCAAGGATCGTTGTTATATTAGGAAATTATAAAACACATTTCCTTGCTTTACATGCTTTTCTTGGTTTCTTATCTTTCCAAATGAATTTAGTAAAAGCAGCCTGGATCATCATTAATGAGGGATTTAGAACTTTTAACGGCAAAATTCGGAATAGGTAGCTCCATTTAGGTACACTATATGCTTGCAAGAAGTTTATTCATCCTATCCAGCTAATTTCCAAATTTTGTAGTTTTTATAGTAAAGTATAACAAGTATACGTTAGCAGGGGCAAGATATTAACTTCAAAAATTCTACATTGGTCATTTCAAATCCCAAACACAGAGACATAGGAGGCAGAGGAGGGAGACATGCATGGGAAAGAATATGAAAGAGAGAAACATGGTAAGGGAGAGGAGAGAGACAGACATGGGAAAGAAATAGGAGACAGACAGACATGGGAAGTAATAGGCGAGAGACAGACATGGGAAAGAAGAAAATACAAAGACAGACATGGGAAGGAAGAGGAGCGAGATGGACATGGGAAGGAAGAGAAGAGAGACTGACATGGAAAGGAAGAGGAGAGAGACAGACATGGGAAAGAAGAGAATACAAAGACAGACATGGGAATGAAGATGAGAGAGATGGACATGGGAAGGAAGAGAAGAGAGACAGACATGGAAAGGAAGAGTAGAGAGACAGACATGGGAAGGAATAGAAGAGAGACAGACATGGGAAGGAAAAGGAGAGAGACATACATTGGAAAGAAGAGAATACAAAGACAGACATGGGAATGAAGATGAGAGAGATGGACATGGGAAGGAAGAGAAGAGAGACAGACATGGAAAGGAAGAGTAGAGAGACAGACATGGGAAGGAATAGAAGAGAGACACACATGGAAAGGAAAAGGAGAGAGACAGACATTGGAAAGAAGAGAATACAAAAACAGGCATGGGAAGGAAGAGGAGAAAGATGGACATGGGAATGAAGAGAAGAGATACAGACATGGGAAGGAAGATTAGAGAGACAGACATGGGAAGGAAAAGGAGAGAGACAGACATGGGAAGGGAGAGGAGCGCGACAGAAGGACATGGGGAGAGTCGAGTGATTGAAGGACATAGGGGAAAGGAAAAGACAGAGACAGACATGGGGGAGAGTTAAAGACATACAGACATGTGCACTGCCCCTCCCAAGATCAGACTTTGGATCCGCCCCTGCATTGATCACATGCAATAAATGCAAAGAATACAGTAAATGACAATCAGTGCTGAAGAAACACTGATGGTCAAAATCTTCAATCTCTCTCACTGATACATTTATCTTGTGTCAGAGAGAACAAAGCGAAATATACTGTGTTCCTGAAAAAAATGAAATAAAAAAACACTGCTTTTGCCATTTTTACACTCTTGATTAAATTTGATACATTACACAAAATTTTAAGTCTAAAAAATTGTCGCAAAAGAAAGACCTATCTGTCCTTAAAACAATTTATTATGCAGGGATTCATTTAAAAAGCAAGCATGCATTTTTATTTAAACACACACATAAACTAAAGTAGCAAAAAAGCTATTAACCAGGATGTCAAACTAAGCAAAACCATTGTCCTGAAGGGGTTCTTTTAGGGTTAACGTGTAAACAAACCCCTCCCCTTTTCTATTCACTCTGTCCCTTCTAAAATGTGAGTATACCAATCATGTGTATCATGCCACATCTGTGTTCTATGAGCTATCTGTGTGAATGTAACAAACTTTTTTAATTAAAAATACTATTCAATAAGCATCGTTACAATAACAAAGACTTATGATAATTATAGCTACACCTGTTGCTATGAAAGTATTTTTTTTTGTACAATACTGGTTGCTATGGTGAATTGACCTTTGTAAGAATTTCAATCAAGGCTGATTAATTATTATTTTTTAATGTCTAAATGGAAAGATAAAGGCAAAGTGTAAAAATAAAGTTGTTTTTTTTTATCACACCTATGTTGTTAAATAAAAAAAATACATATGACTTTTGTTTTAATGTAAAATGTAACCAGGATTACTGAAAGTGAATCTAGGCAAAAATCAAGGCTTACCTCTAATATTTATATTCATGGTGTAGCTGAACACTGACATTATATAATTATAATTTACAATAATTACCATGGAAACATTCAAATCAATGTTATGTCAATAGGAATACTGCATGGCCATTAAACTTACTTAAAGGAAGGTCTGTTTTTGCCTGTATATTGACTAAGATGCTAATCTTTACTTGACTTACTTTTTCAATTCCTTTTTTTTACATTTTGTGAAATCCATGACACCCAGTATCCATGCTCTGCAGATGGGAAATGTCAAGAGAAAGGGAAAATAAATAATAGTTGCTCCTACTTAAAGGTGTCTGGCATCTAGAAATAATTTTAGTAAAATGCATTTCAGATGAACCAAAAATGTCAATGATAAAAATATTCTTAACACCTTTAATTGTTAGAAATTCTAGCTTGCACTTTAGTCAAAGGAGTCTAAAATTAATATCAAAAACTTAATAAGCATCTCTTTTTTTTCTTGCTGGTTATTTATTCTATTCACAGGCAAAATATTGCTTGATGGAGAGATGTCGTTGTCTGTTCCACCCTCTCTGTTGGTGTAACACCCAGATCAACCTTGTGGATTGTCTGTCAGCCATCTCCATCGTGTTGTCTGATCGCTGCCTAAAAATGAATGGGCCCGATGGGCCTTTCTATTGAAGTCTATGGGATTCAATGACATGAGATAAATTAACTCAGGTCACTGAATATACCCAAATATCTCTAAAACGGAACTGATCATTTTCCCTCCCTAGAGCTCTGACCTTGTCATTACTATGATTGCACCCGCTGACAGCATCCGATGTCTTGGGGTTGTTTTTTTACACAGCTCTCTGCTTGTTTCCCCAGATTCAGTCTATAGCCAAATCCTGTTGTCTACACCTAAGGAGCATCGTATGCATTTGCCCGTTCCTCAGCAAAGTTACTGCCAAAATCCTAGTGCACTCACTTGTGATCTTTCGTCTTGACTTATAGCCTCATTACTGGCCTACCTATGGCTCTTCTTTCTCCCCTGCAAATCTCACAGAGGTTTTTTTTTTACTGGGTTATGGTCTGCTCTTCACGCTGTCCCGGTGTCCTGTCCTCCCTTACGCGCAGGGTGCAGCGTCGTGGAAACTTAGTTTCCTGGCACTGTTCCTGGTACATGTGAGGGCTACCGCTTCAGACGACCACAACTCCACAACTCCATGTCCAGCGGGCTGCTTTGGAGCAATGTCATTGGTTGGGGTGTCCAGGTTCTTATAGACTCAATTAGACCCTGGCCACTGCAGCCAATTGCACCACTCAAATGAGTGGAACCTGGGGCTGACTGCCGCCCTCTCGTTAGTCCACCACTGCTGCAACCCTGATTATTCAACAGACCATACAGTTGACGGATTAACTCTTTGGTATTTTATTATTCAGAATGTGTAGAAAAGCTGAGCTTACCGATAACCAGATTACCAGCGTGACCTTTTGGAAGACTAGAAAACCGAACGGTTATTATCTGCTTTCAAAATCTATGTTTCTATGATCCAATGAACCCTGTACAATATTTAATCTGAAGTTGAAAATCACCATGCTTTTCAGAATTTCTTCCTATTCAGTGGCAAAAGCTATTGAATTCTAAATGACTAAATATTTGTAGTGACATCCAATTCGTATTCATCTATCAAGGTCAGTTATTCCTTCGACCTTGTGTTCCATTCATTCTAGGGAATCCTTAGCACTGGCAGGTGTATAGAAAACAAGTTCATATTTCTTGACACAACCAGGTGGGAAGATGGCATTTCATTATCTCTAACCTGCGTGTCATTACTTTGCAGTGAAAACCGTAATGATAAGCCGTTCAGAGAAGACAAAATGCTGACCTATGGCAAAACTATACATAGAGGATATTAATCTACTGTGTATAATTCCTTTAAGAGATAACAGATTGTGCACAGTGCTGAAGTAACCATCTCATTAACTGCAACAAAAGCAGAGATTTCCACCATAGAAAAAGTGATCAAACAATTTCTTTAAACATGAGAAATAATTACAAGAATCGATCTTCAGTCATTTGTAGAACATATTTTAAGCTGGTATTATACATCGTAGACATCTTCACCTGCACATAACTGTATTTCAGGGTTATTCTGTGATTGGTTGCATTTATTTAAATTATTATAATAATAATGTTAACAGTGTTTTACCTGGAAAGGTTAACCCCGTCACGCCGGATAGTGCTCCAATATGGAGTCTTTCTTCTTGTGGCCACAATCACAAAGTGATCGGGAGCCAGGGACACATAGGAAGAGACCAAATCAGAATCTTTACTTGTAGCAATAACATGAGACGTCACAATGTCACATGTGACATCGCGGAGGCATGCCTGAACATGCGTTTTATTAGAATGGAGTCAGCATTCACTTTGAGCGTTGGCTATATATTCCATGTCAGACTGAGGCCACAATGAGCTGTTACAGTCAGGAAATTCTATGCCATCCTACAGGCTTTTGGGCACTGAAAATTAGGAAGGCATAGAACTTCCAACAAGCGGGGAGGGGTTAATTTTCAAATATTCTCTGGTTTTAGAGTATGTCCTGGGAATATTACCTTTCTGTCCTGGGAATATTACATTTGCCCAACATCCAGTGGCTATTGCTAAAATTATTGTTTACTTTAAACAGTAGCTGTAAAGAAGGATATAAAAGCTTTAAATAAAATGCTAAAAAAGAATAGAAATCATACACTTTTTGCATAAAGTAAAAGTGCTTTGTAAATTTTAGCCATGTTTTGCAATACATACATTTAATGTATACCAAGTGGACTTTGAGTAAGACATTGGCATATGGTAGCTAAGGCTAGTTAGCCATCTTAAAGTGGGATTAATGGAAGAAAAGGAACATTTGCAATTCCAAGGACTAGTGCCTTTTTTAACATGATATATTGCAAATCGCCATGCAAGTAAATGGAGTTAAAGGAACTATGTCAACCGAAAAATTGCTTACACCATGGATGTAGAAAATAAAGAATGCTGAAAATTATCTATTCAATGAATAAAAAAATAAAAAGAAGAGAAAAGTATGTATTAAATGTGTCTGTGATGTCTCCTGTTTATGACATCACCTGTGGCAAATGACAAATTTTCATTGGGAAATGTGTAAATTGCATTTTAAGCCACAAGGTAACCCAACTGGGCAGGCCCGCCATCAGGTGGTGACGGGCGATACTAGGGTCCCGAGCCCTGGACTCTGTTTAGTCAGGCCTCGTGCTGTAAGGGAAGCGTTCTGTGCTCCACTCAAGCAGCGTGGCTTCAATAAAGTAAAAAAAAAATAAAAAAATGCGTCACATCCGGTGACTGCACAGAGGAGATGACCAGGAGTCAGAGCAACAAGGAGGTAAGTAATGGGGAAGGGGGGAGGAGGGTGGCATTTAAAGATCAAACTACTGGCCTATTGAGTGGCAAAATACTGGCATACTGAGTGACAATATAATGGCATACTGAGTGACAAAATACTGGTATATTGAGTAGCAAAATACTTACATACTGAGTAGCAAAATAATGGCATATTGAGTAAAAAAATACTGACTTACTGAGTGGCTAAATACTGGCACATTGAATAGCAAAATATTACTTGCATTTTGAGTGACAAAATGCTGGCATATTGAGTGACAAAATACTGGCATATTGAGTGGCAAAATACTGGCATATTGAGTGACAAAATACTGGCATATTGAGTGGCAAAATACTGGCATATTGAGTGGCAAAATGCTGGCATATTGAATGGCAAATACTGGCATTTTGAATGGCTAAATACTGGCATATTAAATGGCAAAATAATACTGGCATATTATTGGGCAAATTGGCTGTGGCTTTTTAATGGCAAAATAATACTGGCATATTATTGGGCAAATTGGCTGTGGCTTATAAATTTCAAAATAATATTGGCATATTATTTGGCAAATTGGCTATGACATATTAAATGGCAAAATAGTACTGACAAATAGAGGAAATAGCGAACACAGAGGCGTAGGCAATCCAAATGCGGTGAAAGATTGGTAGAAATTTATTAGAAGGATCCGATAAAAGTCCATATAAAATCCACAGAGACAATACACAGAGATATGCCTTAAGCGTTTCGCGTGAACACACGCTTATTCATAGGCTATGAATAAGCATGTGTTCACGCGAAATGCGTAAGGCATATCGCTTTATCCTGTGTCTTGTATTGTCTCTGTGGATTTTATATGGACTTTTATCAGATCCTTCTAATAAATTTCTACCAATCTGTCACCGCATTTGGAGTGCCTAAGCCTCTGTGTTCGATATTTCTTCTATTTGTCAGTGCTGCTACTACAGCCCGGCTGGAGCACCCTTTATCAGGTGATATTCAAACGAGACATATATTTATTATTGCTGGTAGAGCCGGCTTGTCCTCTTGTGTTTCTTTGCAAATAGTACTGGCATATAATTGGTGGTGGCATATTAAATGGCAAAATAATAATGGCATATTATTAGGAAAATTGTCTGGCTAATTAACGGCAAACTAATACTGGAATATTATTGGGCAAATTGTGGTTTATGAATGACAAAATAATACTGGCAGAGGAAGGGAATAAAAACAAGGAATTACATTTTTCAGTAACATTTTTTTGTTTTTATTGTATGACTGGGAGACAGAACAACAAGGAGGTAAGTACTGGGGAAGGAGGAGGAGGGTGGCATGTAACAAGCAAACTACTGGCATATTGAGTGGCAAAATACTGGCATACTGAGTGACAATATACTGGCATACTGAGTGACAAAATACTGACATATTGAGTAGCAAAATACTGGCATATTGAGTAGCAAACTACTGGAATATTGAGTAGCAAAATATTACTGGCATATTGGGTGACAAAATACTGACATATTGAGTGACAAAATACTGCATACTGAATGGCAAAATATTACTGGCATATTGAGTGACAAAATACTGGCATATTGAATGGCTAAATATTGCCATATTGAGTGGCAAAATACTGGCATATTGAGTAGCAAAATACTGGCATATTGAGTGGCTAAATACTGGCATATTCAATGGCTAAATACTGGCATAATGACTGGCAAAATAATGGCATATTGAGTGGCCAAATACTGGCATATTGACCAACTGCTCCCAATCACCCTCCATATTACACTAGACCTGGATAATATGCTTGTGAGGGTAGGTGGGGCAAGTGGGAGATATTGCCGGTGGGGGGGGGGGGGGGGGGGGAGCACATTTTTTCAGTAAGGGGATCTGAAATTCCTGATGGCAGCCCTGCAACTGGGTACCTCTGTTAAAGTCTGCTTCCTCAAGACAGACAGTGATTTTAGCCAGGGATCTCCTTATATCCCCAGTGATCCAAACCACTAGACAAGACTTAGTGTAGGATGCATTATAATGTAACAGAAACACTGACTTATATACACATAAATTACATCATCCAGGAATTAACACTCAATAACTAACATATAACCAAGTTAACAACCCAATAGGACACATAGAGCATGACTCCACAGACACAGGCAATTAGATCTACAGTACATGGGACATAACACAATCAAACATCACACCTTAAGGTGTACATTCACAGTAAAAACAATGTTAAGTTGATTCAGTCCCTTTAAGCGCTGTTTCTTCATGGAATGGTTGCAACACTTTTTGGCTTCACATTGCCCCTGAGGAAGTTGGGTTGTGCCAACAAAATGTGTAGTGCTGTCTTTTCTTCATACAGAACCATTCTGGTCCATCATCCTATAACATCCCATGATGGCTGAGCAGTTTTTACCATTTTGGAGGCCTACCAGATTCCTAGTACCTCACTAGGAGTGTTTTTTTTTCATGTGTAAAAACTACATTCATCATATTATCAGACCTAGAGTCTTACTAAACTTTCAGCTACAGAAAGCTTAGAACCACAGTTGGGGGTTTCTGAAGCTGATTTTTATTTACCCTATGGTTGTATTTGAATTATATATTCTGTATAAAATGCTTTATATTTGTGTAATATTTTTATTAAATAGCTTTTCTAATGTTTTAGAACATACTATGCTATCCCTTTTCATTTTCTGTTTCGCATTCATTTAGAAGCTCCTCCTGCATCTATATTTCTTTGGTGCCTCTCTGATGTACATTACGTTGCCAGGATTTTGGGACTCCCTTTGAATCCTCATATATAAATTAGCAAAGTATGTTGTACAATGTTAACTAAAGTTGGTAAATTATCAGCATTTTTTTTAGAATTGATGCTCTATTAATAATTGTAGAACTCTTATGCTAATGATCCTCCTGGATTGATATTATTGAAAATAATATTGAGTGACATTTATTTGGATTATGTATATAGAAGTCTGTTTTCCTTGTTCAAGCATGTATTATTGATGTATTAGAAAAGTGTGTTTTCTATTCTGGAAAAGATGGTAGATTTTTTTTTTTTTAAATGATTATTTGAATTAAGAATCATTTTAAACATAGCTTAATCATATTTGAAATTGGATCTTATGGGAAATACAAGAGAGTAGTATATCTGGTGAAATAGAGTGCACTGCTGTAGCAAATACTAAAATCTAGGTAACAATGATTGGATCAATATAGAAGTGAATATCTGGGAACATGTTTGGCAAGGATTAAAGTGTCAGCTTAAAATGAATGTCCAGAGACAAATATTGCACAGGTTTGCAGCTTTTGTAAATTATTTCTTGCTAAAAGTTAAACTGAATCCAAGTAAAAAGTACAGAGCATGCATTTTTTGTGCAATTCTATTTCTGCTAGGGATTTGAAGTATTTTTTACATCTGTGTACATTAGTATGTGAAAAATATTAACAAATTTCCCGGTAAGTCATTGATTTTTTTTTTTTGCCAGTCCTCGAGCCTTAGCTTTCTGATATCTTCCTACAAATCATGAGGCCATTTTATTTTACATCTTTCTTCAGATGTTCCTGTCTATGCTATTTTTGTTTCCTTGACCAGGTCTGCATGGTGGTATATATTATACTGTCCCTGGTTCATTCAGATCTGCAACACTCCTGCTTCCTGTACTGGATCCTAGATCTTTCTTGTCATTATGCTTCTAGTATTAATAGGGGAATAATAGATCATGCTATCACAGTGCAGGCAAGCACAGTGTATTTCAATAGTATCTTTAATTTATATTGTATATTAGTTGTTTCCAGAGTTTGTCATTTTTAGAGGTACCTGTACCAGCTACTCTGGAAAAAGCTGTGTCTTGTGATGAAACACATAGGTATCACTACCAAGACAAGAGCTCTGCTCACAGCTCATGATCTAAACACCCTGCCAATCTGCTCTGTCAGACAGACTAAACAAAAGTGAATTGGGGTGAACTGAGTAAATTACAAATAGATTAATACAATACACAGTTTACTTTTGAGTTCTCTTTCCTGCACATCACTTTTTGCACTGCAAGAAGAGCATTTTCTGTGTAAAAATCAGAATAAGCTATAATTAAGAATCATTTGACACTAAATTAATGTTTTAATTACACATTTTCGACGAATGCATAGTATAATCTATTCTATTTGAATCTGCTATTTATCTGTGATATTTCTGTAAATCTCTGTAACCAGCATTAACTTTAATGCAATGATCCCCTTACTTTTGATTGCACAAAGCCTTCAATTACTTGATGTATTATTGTTAACAAACATCACTATTAAACCAGACTTTGTTTTTTTTTGTAGGTGTTCCATGGGGTCTGTTCACTAAAATCCAAGATTGGAGGTAGAGATTAACACTTATCATGACCTACAATGTCGAACAGAGCACCCCCCCCCCCCCCAATAAGCAGGCTTCCAGCCCCATAGTGGAGGGCCAAGGTCACGTATGTGTGTTAGAGGCCATGGGGGGCACTTGTGAACTCCCTGGGACCCATTTGTGATGGGGGGGGCTTACTTGTGTGTAAAGGAATAATAGCATCAGGAGGGGGTTGGAAAGCAAAGCCCAACTCACCACCCAATTCAAACTCCCATCAGATTTTAGCGAAGATCAATTTTTATTCGAGATCACAGATGGAGATGGTCATTGGCGAGGTGGGGGGAGAGGGAGGTCGGTGTTTCAGTGTCTGTCCCCATGTCATGCACTGACACATTTTTCTTCTCTATCCTGCCTCTGCACTTACCATCTGATTCTCCTGTTTACCATTCATAGCTTAAAATCTAAGACTGTGAGCAGGGAACACTACCTCATGTATCCATCAGAATCTGTATTTCTAACTCTGTTTGTAATGCCCCTTAAAGCTCTGTACTAAGCAAATTGCTGATAAATACATTTTAATACATTAAAATCAGCAAAGTTAGGTCATTGGGACCAGCCATCTTTAAAATCTAGAAGATCATATGTGGTAGCATCAATGGGACTTTAGATTATTTATTGTGGCAGTACTACATTACATTACCATTTATTTATATAGCGCCAACAATATACGTAGCGCTAGATACAGAGCATAGAAGGGAACTACATACTAAGTTACCACTAGAACAGACTGGTACGTGAGGTAGAGAGCCCTGCTCGCAAGCTTATCTCATTAAAACACCGGTGATAGAAAGAGAGAACCAGAATGAGGTGGTAATTATGCCACACCAAGTAATTCATGAGTAAATTGTTGATGGTATAGCTGTGTATGCACTAAATACAACATAGGCTTTTTTTCCTTGTAAGAATTCCTGCAACTGTGATTATTCATTCTACTAATTTCCAGTAGCCTTTTACGTCTTGAATTTCTTAGCAGATATATGTCAAGCTGTCTTTATTGCTTCACACTTTTTTTCGAACATTTCTCAGCAGTGGATAGAAGCATTTTAGTCTATGTATAACATAATTTGATCTAATGGTAGTGTTCTGAAGACAGGGGATCTATATTGCCTTGTACTCTCTCAAATCTAGCTAAGTGGCCTACTGGGAGGTAATTCACATCTCTTATATTACTGTCATTTTGACTTTGAAGAATATGTTTTGATTTCTGGTTGGAATGTGAATTGATCATAGTCGGTGGTAATTCAGTGAGTCTGTACAATGCAGAGAGTTTTATTGAACACAAGTATTTTATATGAAAACTGTATATTCAGAGGGGAAACGTTTTTCTTATCTGCCAATGGTTGCACGATGTTCGATCATAGAAACCTAAGGGTAATTGTCATATTTGATTGATTTGTCCCTGACATTTTATTTTTAAAGGGGTGTGCTCACTAACAGGCTTTCCACGACCAATTCTGTGCAACCTGATGAGAACATCATACATATCCCTCACAATTTTGGAACTTAACAAAATCAAATAAAAAATAAGTTCCAAGCTTTTGTGGGTTTTGCTAAATGTTCCAGTACTGTAGCTCGGTAAGATACATACATACAGAAAAGCAACACTCAATAGTTGTTTCTAATGGGCTAAAACAAATTAATCATCACTAATATTTCAGTCATTTACTTAGGACACAAACATCAATACCATTGTCTAATGATACATTCATTTTAGTTCAGAAAACCAGCGGTCAGTGCTAGCTTTGCAAGTCCCAAACGTGCTAGTTTTGAACACCCCAAATCTTCAAAGAATACTATTTATAATAAAAATAATAAACAATTAAGCTTTTTTTGGTCCCTTTCATTAGAATGGTTCTTCCTTGTGGATTGTATAAGCATTTTGAGAGGAAATCCAAGTTAAAAATCATACTGCAGAGAGTAATTTCACAGAGATGTAGTAACCAGTTTAGGGTTTCTCAGCATGTGTTTACTAATGGCATAACATATATAATGCTAATTAGCTAATAAAAATGCCTGCTTTAATTTCAGCACAGCGAAACAATTTCAGTGTGCTGATATAGCACGTGTAAATAATGAATGAATATGCAGAGTCCACAAACAAAAATCTAGCTTCAGTTTGTGAAATATTTGGAACACATTGTGGGTAAAACACCTGTATCAGCTCCAAGTGAGTAATGTAAGCATACACTATAATGTATACTATTTTAATGTAACGTTTCACTATGCATAAAAATGTTAGCTCTTGTGAATGGCTGAATTTAGTATTTATACCTATTATAAAGCATTAGAAATGTATTTGATCATTTTGGCCTTAAATAATTTAATAGTATTTAAACTGTTAGTATTTTGTGACACCCTCATTTAGGTGCTCCTTCTTATGTGAGATTTATGTGATATGCACATGTCGAGTGTAGTAAGACATATATGGGACCGATTTTCAAGAAGGTGAGTTTAAGTGAGCCGAACATTAGTAAAAAGAAAATGTTTGGTCACTTAGCTTATCACAGACTCAAATATGATCTACATGTATAATATGGTACTTACTAAACCAGTGTGAGAATTCTGCAAGTGCAGTTTAATTGTAGAATCGGCACAAGGAAATAAAATGTCCATTGTACAAATTAAGGTCACAACAATAAGCTTGTACATGTGTTTTATGATGCTTTGTAGCTTCCTTCCAAAGATAACTGAACCATTTCACACAATCCATTCAGCTCTAGTAGAGTCACTTCACCGCATTCTAAAACCTAACGCTGAGTGAGGAGCAAAAACAGATTACTGAGTAATAAAGAAAAAGGATCATATGAGTGTGGCTAAACTGAATAAACATTCATACAGAGCAGCTAGTTATCCTGATATTAATTTATATATATCCAGAGCAGCTAACATGTATAGCTTGGAGGAAAGACGTAACAGGGGGGATACTTCCAGCGGAAGTGGTAGAGGTAAACACAGTCAAGGAGTTTAAGCATACGTGGGATAGGTACAAGGCTATCCTAGCTATAAGATAGGGAACTGGGGACTAATAAAAGTATTTAGAGAATTGTACATACTAGATGGGCCGAATGTATCTGCCGACACATTCTATGTTTCTATGTTTGTCCTGATCTTAATTTATATATGTACGCAGAGTAGCTAACACATGTACAGAGTGTAGAGTAGCTTGTTGCAATTATAATTGGTGACCTGAATCTATTTCTACCCATGATGTATGGCGTACCTGTTATGGACATAGGGAGAAAGTAGCTTGCTGCTGCTGCTACCTTGACTTGTCAACTGTGGCTGCAACTCACAGTCATGTCGTCCTACACACTGTATAAACATTTACACAACAATGAATCATGGAGTGCAAGCAGACCACCATGTTATCTCCTACATTGAGCGTCTTCCCTGAGATGCTCAAAACAGCTTTGGCATTTAGTTGCTGTGGCTGGTGTCCTAAATATTCTTAACTTTTATCTTTAATATTAATAATCTTCTGTCCTCATTTAGTTTAGTTCTAGGTCTTCCAAGTTGTCCTCTTGGAGTGTGTACTTTTTCCTACCTATTTTGCAAACATGTTTAGGCACATTGATACATACCATGTCTTTAGGATGATCCTTCCACCCTGCTTGTCTGATCTTTAGTCTTTCTGAAAACACCCTTGAATGTTCCAGCAGGAATCTGTCATGCTCTATTCTTTTTTTTTTCTTGTTTTCTTTTTAGCATCTGGATGAAGCATCTTTAATCACACCTAGAACCCACATACATTTGGACTGGTAATTTTGGCAAAGGTGAATATTAACACAAAAATCAAGCACTGGAATTTTATAAAGTAGAGTTTACACTTTTTAGAACATTGATGACTGGGATTCTTCTAATTTGTTTCCAGTTATATCAATAGCTTCAAGAGAGGATTTTTAATAATAATTTTACATAATTAACAAAATATGCTAAAATAAACCTTTTTTTTAATGCTTTTAATTATTCTCCATTTCTGTTGAAATTAAAGTTCTATAAAACATAAAATAAAAGGTTTTCACTTTCTTTTTAAAAGCATCCAGACAGAGAGCTTTATTCTTCCAGAACTATAGATTTATTCCATTGTGTAAGTCAATTTCAGGTATGTGGAGCTATAAGTGAGCAAACTCTATTCTTCATTCCTGTGCACACGTTTCATTTTTTTTTTTCCTTTTTACTCTTTATTATGCTTTCCAATATACAAAAAAATATACGACAAGAAATACAACAGTATATACATCATTCATATTCTAACACTCTTTATTTTGTATACCCTCGACTGATAGTTCGGTTCCCTTCTCCATCTATCAGCATGGGAAAGTACCTCTCATTCAGTCAATCCGTATGGGTCTTTTTCACCCTCTTTCCTATTGTAATCTGAAAATCTCGAGGTAGCCTTCCCCATCCTATGCCAGCATTCGTCTTTATTTTGCTAGGAGGGATAATTTTATCCTTTCAGTCATGGTGTATCGGGTAGATTATGCGTATTTTATACCATACATTCTTTACTTCTTTCACTACATCCTCCATTCATCTCTCCCATTGACGTCCCCACAGCGCTAGGGGAGCGAGCCCGAACCAAACGGACGGCCCCTTCTCAACCTTTGAGTTTCCATCAGTTATGCGGGGGGATTCCATCTTGCCCATGTTCTTAGGTATAGTTCCCTGGTTTTTTTATCCTTGTTGTAAAAATGTTTTTCAGCCCCAGCTTGCTTCGTTAGCTGGTTCTCGATTTCTAACCAAGTAGGTATGTCCTCTTTTCGCCAATATCTAGCGAGGCATAATTTTGTGGCCAATAAAATATTAATTAATAATACTTTCATGTGTTTGTCTCTGCCAGGAACGTCCATATGAAAAAGAAATATCTGTGGGGACATTTGAAAGGACAAACCAGTAATTTCGGTGCATTTTTCCTTCAGTTTTGTTTTTAGTTCTTCTAAAGCATCACATGCCCACCATATGTGTAGCTGAGAACCCTGCTCCTTACGACACCTCCAGCAGAGATCATCTGGTATTTGGTGGAATTTAAACAATCGTGTAGGTACCATATACCACCTATATACCAGTTTGATATATTGCTCCTGGAGGTTTGCGCAATGGGTAGCCTTACGGAGAAGCCCCATGCCGCATTCCATTTCCCAAGGGGCTCATCTATCATAAGATCCGTTTCCCATCGGAGCATTGCCCTTGGTTTGGTCTGCGGCTGGAGGTCCTCCAGAAAGGCCACTAATTTAGATATCAGTTTCTTTGGGGCGGAGGAGATATCACCAATAAAGTCTCCCCACACATCCTTGATGGGAATATCGGTATTTTTCAGCAAATGCTTAATTCTCAAATATGTGAAAAACTCTCCTGTTGGGAGTTCAAATTGCGCCTGTAGGTCTGGGAAATCCTGTAACTTAGCATTTCTAAACAAATCACCAACATATGCTATCCCGCTGCTGCCCCAGCGTGATAAGCCTATGTCCTGGATCATAGTCGTAATTATGTCTAGTGGGGCATCCTGAGTAAGCATTTTCGGAGTTCCTATTGTTTTACGCAATGCACACGTTTCATGATTATTGATCACACAGTATGTAGAGAGGTTAGCATGTGTAATGCATTCATGTTTATGGATTTATTTTTTGCTACTCAGAATTTCCATCCAGTTTCAGGATAATTTTACATTTCACCATTAACTCCTATTTAAATGTAGTATTGTCAGAGATAACCAAAACCTCTATTTGCCCCTGTAAGTTACTGGCCTGGCTAGTTTCTCCCAAATTGCTCCATACTGAGTTTCTGAGTCAATGCTAGAATGAATACGGACACAGTGTTCCATGGAATTGTGCCCGAGAAGGTGAAAGTAGTTCCTCAATATCTTCAAAAAATACACCAAAAGGTCAGCTTGTGTCTTAGTGTATAATTATTATTATTTTGGGGGGAGAGTGGGGGGGCAGGTGGGGAACTTCGATACTGTTAGTTGTCCCATCATGAATATATTTAAAAAAAAAACTGTATTGGCATGCTAAGAAACTACGAAGATTTAAATAAATAAATATGTAACTTCCTTGATCATTATTGTTTGAGGATTTTTTTTCATGGACTAATTTCTTAGTAATTACCGTATTTGCTCGAATATAAGACGACCCTGATTATAAGACGACCCCCAACTATGGATATTCCTTTAGGAAAAAAACTAAAATCCTGAATATAAGACTACCCTATGGGAAAACAGTTTAACTTGTATATATTCACATGCAAATTGCTTTTTCATATTTAATAAAAACTTATGATATAAAAAAAATGAATTTCTTGTTTTTATTTACCTTTTATGTGCCAATGCTGCCCCTACCCCCCAGACTTACCCAATGCTCCCCCCAGCGTTGTCTGTGTCTCTCCCCCACCCTCCCCCAAGTTGTCTGTCTCTCTCCCCCGCCCTCCCCCAGCATTGTCGGTCTCTCCACCCCTCCCTCCCCCAGCATTGTCTGTCTCTCTCCCCCACCCTACCCCCAAGTTGCCTGTCTCTCTCCCACACCCTCCCCCCAATGTTGTCTGTCTCCCCCCTGCCCCCAACGTAGCCTCCCTGGTGTCTAGTGGGGGCAGCCTGGGGATCCTCCATGCTGCCCGACATTTCCATTACTGTTGTAGTGACGTTTTATCTGAGAGGATCTTGGGAACACGGAAGTTCACGCACCTGCCTTGTTTTTTGCTGCTATCAGACGGAGAGTGCACACCGTCTGTGTAACGAAATCTGCCGAAACGGAAGGACTGGTGACCTTTTTTACTATCTGCTAGTTCTCTTTGTTTTTTAATGTAAGCCTCAGTGTGTATAGGGACCAATGCATTTTCTATGTTTGGATATACTTCACTATATTCTATTTTCTCGTACTTGTGTCTATGTATATCACTCCATCCCCTTGATGAATGAGCTGGAAAGCTGCTGAATTCTAGGAATTATCACTGGGAATGATGGGACTTTAAGTCCAGCTGCTCAACATACTCAGAGCCAGTACATAAGGCTCTATACTGTGTGAGTTTATTTATTTGGGGGAAATAACATATATTCTGGACTTTCACATAAATACCAGACATTGTGTATATATTGTTTTGTTTTTACATATATTACTGTACATAGCTGTTTGCGGTACATTTCACCCAGAAGCAAGTTCCCTCTCTTCTTTTTGTCTTGATACGTATTATTCCTTTTTTTGAAATATTATTCTTTGCTGATTCACTTGTTTTTGTGCAACACTTTACTATTTTTTATCACTTTTTCTTTTGTGCTATTCTGGGGGAGTTGCACTAGTGTTTTGCTGCACGTTTACCGTATTTGCTCGAATATAAGACAAGGTTTTTTTCAGAGCAAATGCTCTGAAAAAGACCCCTCATCTTACATTCGAGGTCGTCTTATAATCTGACCTCAAATCGAGGTCAGATTATAAGACTGGGAACCAGGTCCCCCGCATAACTGCAGGGGACCTGGATCCCCCTTGCTAACAGCAGGTGGATGTCTGCGCAATACGCACAGACATCCTCTGCTGTCGCCCGGCACGACCGCCGGGACTTCTATGATGAAGCCGGGTCCTTCCGTATCGTGCAGACATCCCCCGGCTGCCCCCACTAGCCACCAGGGAAAGAAACAAGGTGAGGGGGAGGGAGTGGGGGGGGGGGGGGGGGATACAGAGAAGGAGAGACAAGGGGAGGGGGGAGACAGAGAAGGAGAGACAAGGGGAGGGGGGGAGACATAGAGAGAGACAAGGGGAGAGGGGGAGACAGAGAGAGAGACAAGGGGAGGGGGGGAGAGAGAGAGACAGAGACAAGGGGAGGGAGGGAGAGAGATAAAAGGAGGGAGGGAGGTGGAGAGAGAGAGAAAAGTTTTGGGGGAGGGAGAGAGAGAGACGCTGGGGGGGGGAGAGGCAGCATTAGCACATAAAAGGAAATAAAAACAAGAAATGCATTTGTTTAATATCATAATTTTTTATTAAATATTAAAAAGCAATTTACATGTGAATATATACAAGTTAAAAAAAAAAATCCTATAGGGTAGTCTTATATTCAGGCTTTTATTTTTTTCCTTAAGGAATATCCAAAGTCTTATAATCAGGGTCGTCTAATATTCGAGCAAATACGATATTTGTAATATTTTATATATGATATATATTTTTCACTTACACAGCTCCTGTCACTTTATATTTTTTATATTTCAGTTATAATTCTGTTCTTGCAGCTGATTAAAAGGTTCTAGTTTGCAGACATTAAAATTCTGACTTTTTACACCTTTCTACATTTCCAATTTAAATTGTATTCAAGACACAGACTCTTCAGCTACTAGCAAACTCAATCATTGGGCTCTGAATGTTGAACTTAAGAGGAAACGATGACAAGTATACAGGAGACTTTTATTGTGATTGGTGAAAAACAAAATCAAGACAACAACGGTAAATTTAAATTACATATCTCTCTGCTATTCACTTTTATTTATGACGAAAATAATTACTTTGAAGGTTTTATGTCTCTAATCTGCCACTATTTGTAGTTATTCCCTATTTTCAATAAAACATTTTTTTTATTTTTTTATTTCTGTTCTACTCTTGAATATTATTACGTGTTTAAGAAAGCGTGTGGGTGTTTCTGCAGGTATCTGTCAACAATCATTTTCATTGAATAGTTTTTTTTTATGAAGCTGACATTTTCCTTTTACTTATATATATAATACTGCTTAAATTACCCTTAGAACATGACACACTAAATGCTCAAACCCAATGAGGAAGTGAAGTGAAGCAGGAAGGACTAAATATAACTGAGCCAATAAAATATTTGGGCAAATCATCAGGTCAGACACAGCATTCCCTTCGAGCATAGCTAGTCTAATGATCTGGAGTGTGGAGCCAGCGATTCTATACACCCATATAATAGAGGTGTGTGCTGACTTATAATCTACTTCAAATATAACATTTTCAGCTGATAATATGAAGACTAATAGGGGGTAATACCAACATTTTATTTTTAATTACTAAATTGGTCATTTTTTGTTCCAACTTACTCACTTTGCTCAATTGTCTTACTATATTTTTTCTTTAGAAAATTACTTTTAGTAAGGGAGACACCAAGCACTAGCACACTTACTTTTTTCAGTGTTTGAGGACATGGTCTGTGCAAGTGCATCATTATTGGTTTGTTATAATAAGAGATGAAAATGGGCATTAGCAAAAGTATGTCTGTCAGGCTGACAGTGTGACAGATCAGTAAAATATTGATATCAGGTCATCACCATTCAGACAGATTCCAAGAAGCAAATCTCGTACAAGTTTTTCCCATACAGATCCAGCATCATTGTCTAAACTAAACACAACAGTAAGATAATGTATACAAATTAAGTATAAATACATTTCTCAATATGTACCGATTTGGCCAGATAAAGCAATTTCAGCCAGATTCAGTTTGGGTGGTTGGACAGCTCCTAAAGAACCTAACCCCCTGAAATTGGCACAACATTTCAGACAGGTCAGTTCTCTAGATTTTAGCTGGAGAATAGAAAAGTGTAGAATAATTACAGTAAACCCATTTTAAACAAAAAAATTTGGATAAATTATGATAATATATAGCCGTATATTATAATAGTATATTTATATTAATATAAGCACTTTTAACTAGTAAAAAAAAAAAAAAAATTGATGTTTTTTCTTTTCTTTTAATAATCCTGGGAAACAGTGTAGCGTCGACTCAATCTTGCATATAGCCCTTCCAGATGTTCGTTGCAACGTGTTTCGCCATCCGATGGCTTCTTCTGGGTGATTATATGCGAGATTGAGCTGCAGTGATTTATTTTCATTACGTTTTATTTTAGATCTATAATTCAAAACTGTGAGGCTTCTTAATACCAGATATATTAATGATAATTTATACTCTCCTAGTGTATATGATAGCTCAATGAATATACTAACAAATGACAAATGTACCATATTTGCTCGAATATAAGTCAAGGTTTTTTTCAGAGCAAATGCAAATGCTGTCTTATATTCGGGGTCATCTTACAGTCTGACCTCAAACCGAGGTCAGACTATAAGACTAGGATCCAGGTCCCCCACAGAGATGCAGGGGGCCTGGATCCCCCTCGCTAACAGCCGGTGGATGTCTGCGCAATGCGTGCAGACATCTTCCGCTGCTGCCCGGCACGTCCGTCGGGACTTCTATGATGAAGCCAGGACCTCCCAGCTTCATCATAGAAGTCCTGGCGGAAGTGCCAAGCAGCAGCGGAGGATGTCTGCATGTATCATGAATACATCCTCCAGCTGCCCCACTTGCCACCAGGGAGAGAGAGACAAGGGGAGGGGGAGGGAGGAGGGAGAGAGAGACCAGGTGAGGGGGAGGGGGCAGAGAGATAATGTGATGGAGGGTGAGAGAGAGACAAGGTGAGGGGGGGAGAGAGAGACAAGGTGAGGGGGGGGGGGAGAGAGAGACAAGGTGAGGGGGAGGGAGGGGGAGAGATAGAGAAAAGGCTGGGGGGAGGGGAAGAGAGAGAGAAAAGTTTGGGGGGAGAGAGAGATAACACTGGGGGGGAGAGAGACAATGCTGGGGGAAGGGGGGAGAGAGAGACAAAGTTGGGGGGAGGGGGAGAGAGAGGCAGCATTGGCAAATAAAAGGAAATAAAAACAAGAAATGCATTTTTTTATACCATAATTTTTATTAAATATTAAAAAGCAATTTACATGTGTATATATATGCAAGTTAAACTTTTTTCTTATAGGGTAGTCTTATATTCAGGCATTTAGTTTTTTTCCTAAAGGAATATCCAAAGTTTGGGGGGTCGTCTTATATTCAAGCTAATATGGTATATGTGACTGTTTTATAGAATTATTCTTGGAGTGTTTACTTATATGTGTATTAAAAATCAGATATACACATTCAATTCAGGGATATTACAATCACATATACACAGTGAACAGAACAAAAAAGGAAAAAATTATAATAAAAAAGAAAGACAAATGGATGAATAGCATCCAACCTCCAGCAAGGTGAGAGTAATGTAAGACAATCTTACCTCACTGTCATGGTCCCAGAGAGAATTAAGCTACTGAACATACAAGACTCCTTTTCAGCAGTGATTTATTTTCATTACCTTTTTCTTTAGATCTATACTTCTAGCTGTAATGCTTCTTAATCCTATTTATAACAATGATAATTTATACTCTCCTAGTCTCTACAATAGCTCAATAAATAAACTAAGAAATTCAAATGTGTATACAACTGTTTTATAATATTAGTCTTCGAAAGCGATGACTATTCTCTGCATTAAAAAAAATCAAATAAACACAGTGAACACAACAAAAAAAGGAAAAAATATAGGTAATAAAAAAAGAAAGAAAATGGATCCATTTGGCCGACATAGCTAAATCACTAAAACAAAGTTAAAATGTGTAATATCTGGGTCTATTCTATAAAATGCCAATTAGTCTCAAAGTGGTTTGGTTAGGAGGTTGAATTTAACAATTTAACTTAGTTTAAAAAATAAATGTTACCTTGGCTACCTTGAGCTATTCACGAAACCAGTAATTTCATACCATACCCAATAAACTAACAGTAACAATTCAGCACCCGTTAAAAAATAAACGTGAACAAAATGTTTAAGAATTGTGCCAGAGGCTGCTGAAATGGTGTTTTTTTTATTTATTTGATGGGTGTGGCAATGATTTTACCGCATCCATTAAATACCAGAGGGCATTTGTTTCAATGGGGGAAGTTTTTTCAGACTAAGTCTGTGGTATCTTGTCTTGCTTTCAGGATCTCTCTAAACAAAGTAAACAGGCCTAGGCAGCAGGGCTAAGAAGCTTTCCCTCCCAACCATTTTTGTGTTTAAAGGAAGTGATGCATGAATACACTGGAAACCAGGATGGGATGTAAAACACATCATCTCAATTAAGGTTTTATAAGCTATAGCCAGGCAGAGAATCATTCAGTTTCTTTTCTTCCTTGGTGGAGTTGGTAAGCGTGAACTTGCAGCAGTGATCCATTACTAGATGTGGAGGCCTAACCATGGGTGAGATCAAACGTGTGGGGAAGGGGCTCACTATATGATAGAGATAGATAGAGATTAGAGGGATTGTTGCTCTGTGGGGATTGGCTGTGTGTTTGTGATAAATGTGTAGTATTGTGTTATTGCCTTGTAATAAATACCTTGTAATGTAGACGAACCTTTGTGATAATTATATATATTAATCTGGTGATACACCACAAAGTCCAACGTAATGATAACAGACAGTATATATTCTTCCCTCATTGAAATGAATAGGAGGCGAGTTTAACCTTTCTCCCCAGCATTGCGCCTGTCTTTTCCACATCTCGAACTTGAAAAAATGCTTAGTGAATAGCAGAGCCATTATCAGGACATTCCTCTTTATAGAGAGCCTTATCAGTGATTTGTCCAGTGAGGAGTTTTTAGCTCTACTCCAGCTCCACTGTAAAACCATACTTAAGGACTCTTCCCTGCTCTGTGTACGTTCTGTTTGATTCACCTAGTCCTTTGAAAAAAAATGTGTAAATGTATTAACTTAATAGTAACTACATATGTTTTAAGGACCTATATATGTTTCAGAGACCACTGTATATCAAAAGTATATCAAAGTATCTCTCTCCTAGAATATTCTTGAAACAATTATAGGCAAGATCATGCAATACCTAACTATTTATCTATCCATTTAGCCATCCATATGCTAATAAAGGTATGCATCCACCTGCTAACTAATTCATTGGCTCTGCCTTTGTGTAATGGGAGAAAGAACCAAAATCTTGCCCTGAGATGGGTATTGCTTTGAACACTCCCTGCATAAACCACCAAGTTAATGTTTGGGCTGTGTCTATGCCAAAGTGTCAGGTGATTTTGGTTTAGAGTCTTGTTGGACGCATATGCTTTTTAAATTGTTTCTAAATTTAAAGTTGTATTTTCATGAAAAGAGGACCAGCTGGTACTTTGTTTTATTGGATTTGTGTAAAGGGGCAGAGCATCTTTTTTGTGTTTTTATTACAATACACAGTTGTGGTTAGAGTGGGATTCCTCCAGTGTTTGGCATCCCCTGGTCTTGTTCTCCTGGCGAGCAACTTTTATTTCCAAATACATATTCCAACTTATTGTCTCTGCCTGTTTTTCCAAAATTAACATATTGCCACTCTATTTGAATATGTTCTTATAGTAGTACTTATAATACCGTGCATTTCATAAGAATGCATTTCTCTCTTTTGTTTTTTTTTAAAAAAGTGTTACAGTGGAAACTATATTGACACAAGACTATTTATTAGTTATTATTTCTTTACAAGCAAGAAACAAATAAACAAGAATGTAATTGCAATTGAATATATAATATAGATCCAATCCCTGACATATTAAACCACAAAAGCATAATAGTACATCTTTCTACTTTTATAAATGTTTATCCTTCTTTATTGACTTTTTAAATTCATTTATTTTTTACTTTAGTGCATTAGTTATGACATCTGTCAGACTGCTTGCAGAAATTGATGTAAAAGCATTGCTTGCAAATTACCATATATATCAAAAACGTTTTTATTTATGCATCATGTCAGCAACTAAAAAAAAATCACCTTTTTGTTTAATATATTAAAACTAAGTTTTGTTTAAAATCTGTCTAAGAAGCAAAAACTACGATACAGAAAAAGGACATCTTTAAACATTGCTATACGATATAAAGTTTAAATTAAAATACCATACACTGTATGAAATGATCATTCATCAGAAAGAAGTAATTTAGAGCTCTCCTTTTCTTTGCCCTTCTCAGTTTCTCTGTGTTTGACAGCATGGGCTGAAGCCTAAAGCTCCTGAGCATTCTCTATTAACAACAGAAAAAGCTGGTCTCCAACAAGATTGGATTGTTCATATGGAATGCAGAGAAAAGCACAATGTTAGTGACATGGGGGTGTGCTCCTAGGGTAGCCTAGTTGCAAAGCCAATGCTTATCCACACTACAATTCATTGTTGGGCATAGAAAGTGCACAGGAGATCTATAGCCACTGTCTGACCTCTCACTTGTTTGACCCTAGTTTTGGATTCTGTTTTCTGGTTACTACCTTGGCTTTGACTGACCTTCTGTGTTCAGACCCTGGCTTGTCCCTCTCTCCTTGAATAAAGCCTATTGGCCATTGTGTACACATCACTACCTCTAAACCCGTTCTTAGCTTAGCGCCTCAAAGGGTAGAAGTGTATCGCAAGAGTGTGTCTTTCTGCACCATGTTACTCCTACACATAACCTTAAACAACTTAAACAATAAGTCAGGAAATAAAATTTCTTCAAACAATTATCAGCCATATTTCAACATTGAATATGAGCCACTTTATTTTACCAGCCTGCCGGTATAATGCCAGCCAAATGGTAACCCTACCTCTGTGATAGAGCAACAAACATAGTTAAACTAGCATAACTAACCAGACAGACACATAAATAAAATACATTTACTTTTGTGTCTGTGTCTGAGGAGACGCCATGAATTTTGGATCTGGACTGGCATTATAGGTGGGACCTATCCGATACGCCTCACTGATCTAGTGATTTTCTCTTACACTGTTACATATACGTTGTTGTTATCTTTCTCCTCCGGACTATATTCACTTACTCTAGTTATGGTCCACTTGTTCTAGGATTCCTTATGAGTGCATTATTTACTTTCCTCTTAGAAAAGTGTTTATTCACTGCACTGTGGGTGGTATTGTGCCTCTATTTTATTTCTTTTTATTTCATACTTTATGTTAAATGCGGCTGTATGCAAAACACATACTTAATGAAAACTCCTGCAGGAAGTAACAAAGAAAAAAACATATGAGAAGATCAGAACTTTATAATTGTTTTTTTTTGTTTCTATTTCTCACTTAGCATTAACTTTTATTTACAATTTATACAATTTTTTTTTAATGCAGGGACCAAAATAGCCATATATTTCCATGCTTTCGTTTGTTCCTGATATGTAGAAGAAAGAGTTAACTGATTTCAATGTGGCAATGTCAGCAGCACAATTTCACTGAGCAGCTTTTAAGATTAAACTTTCTTCTCCATAATTCTCCAGTGCAGTCACTGTAGAGTGCATTTAAATTAAAGCAATACATTATATGGTTACAGGATTACTAAACAAGGTTTATATGTCAAACACATTGATCCTCTGCTACGCCAGGCATATATTGGTTTCATCCTTTGTTACAGCAGACAGAAAAAAAGAACAACAGGTTTATGCCTGTTTTAAACTGTTAATTCATTTACTATAACCAGATGGGATTTAGTAGCCTGTCCAATTAACCCCTTAGCATGGGCGTATGCAGGATCTATGGGGGAGGTAACATTTCCTCCCCACTTTTCCCTTCTTCCATCCCAATACCTCAGGGGACGTGTTAGGTGTGGTGCAAATATTAGCCATTAAAGGAAAAATGATAGTGTTTACTCAATATAGCCGAATTGTATTCAGATCGGCCATTATAGCCAAACTGAATGAATACCGGAAATGCGGCTAGACAATATGCCGCATTTTGGGAGCAAATTTGCGCTTCGGGCCATTTGGACTACATCGGGCTACCCAATAGGCGACGACTGCCCCTGAATTCAATTCGGATTCTGGGATGATTGCCGTATTACGGACATTACAATTTGCCTATTCTGAGTTCAAATAAATAAAAATAAATGTAAAACATGCCCCCTGGGGTCTTTCGCCCCCCCAAAAAAACAACCCTGTTCCTCCCTAAAAAATGGTGGAGGGGGGGGCAAGGGCATGTAGCCCTGCCCGCCCAACACTACCAGCCCATATTAAATACAATAAGTTGGTGCCCCATTAAGAAAAAAAAACAATACCCCCTAGTGTCTAGGGGCTGCCTAGGCCCCCAGACCATCATTTAAATTAAAACATTACCCCCCCTAGGGTCTGTAAGCAGGCGATGGCTCCCAAGCTCCATAAAAAAATGGGGAAAATGAATGCCCCCACCCACCCAGGAGTTCAGGGGCTGCCCTAAGGTACCAAAACACCATAACACCATACAATTAAAATAAAAATGTTCCCTACCTACACCGTCCTACCGCTACCTTGCAGGGGTTTTTTTTTTTAGAATGGCTGGATTAATTAATTAGTATATTTATTTTTATGGAATCTTGGAGCAGCCCACAGACCCTATGGGGATAATGTTTTTCATTTATTATTGGGGTCTGGGGGGCAATCTTCAGCTCCTATTTTTTAACAGCCCCAGACTGTAGGAGGGTATTGTTTTATTTTTTAATAGGGTTTATCTAGCCTCCAGGAGGTCATCTTATTTTATGGGGACCAGAGATACGTGGCCTGATGTATTTTAGGGGGCTTCCCTTCTGACATTGGGTTTAAAAACCTTAATTATTAAGACATTTGAAATATTTCAATTCTCCATATTATTGAGCATGGATATAGATCTTTATTTATCTTGTGTAGTCCCTTATATGAATATATATGTGATACTCTCATTTAATCCAGAGTCTCTATGCCTGATATACTAACCAAGATGCAGTAGGTGCTAATGATCATTGTGTAAAGTAGATATTACATTGTTTTCTAGACATGTGCATTTGTTTTCGGACGAATGCATTTTCGTCCGAAAATAGCATTTTCGTCCATTCGTCCGAAAAACGAATAACGAAAATGCTAAGCTAATGAAACGCGAATGAACAAATGGTTAATAAACGAAAATCATTCGTCAATTCGTCCATTCGTAGTACTATTGGCATTCTATAAGCCGAAATAGAGTCGGTTTATAGAATACAATAGCATAGTACACTACATTCCATAAACCGACATAATGAACGACTTTCGGTTTATGGAATGCATGTAAGTCTATTGGCATTCTATAAACCGACTCTATTTCGGTTTATAGTAATGCCAATATTATAGCACGATTGGACAAATGATTTTCGTTTATATTAAACCATTCGTTCAACTTCTTAGCTTTCTATAAACCGAAACAGAGTCCTCATTCATAAATTTTTATGAATGGGAACTCTAGTATTACATGTAATCCATAAGCCGAAAGTCTATAAACCGAACGTTCGGTTTATAGACTTTCGGCTTATGGAATACATGTAATCCTATTGCTATTCTATAAACCGAACTTTCGGGTTATAGAATAGCAATAGGATTATATTTATAGATAATAGGATTCGGCTTATAGAAAACATGTAGTACTATTGCCTTTCTATGAACCGAACGAGAGCCCCATTCATAAGAATTTCTTATGAATGGGGCTCTCGTTCGGTTTATAGAAAGCCAATAGTATTACACGTATTCTATAAAACGAACGAATAAAACGAAACGAAAATAATGAACGAATTTCATCTGAAACGATTGCAGTAATGAACGAAATTCGTTTTAGACTAAATAAATAACATTTTCGTCCGAATGGACGAAAACGAAAGGAAAATTTTAGTTTTGCACATGTCTATTGTTTTCTATAAATATTTGAGAACATCCAGAATTTCTATGTTTCATATACTGACTGAGACACTGTGGGAACTTTAAGTTTGTTGGACAATCAAAATGCTTCAGTGTCTCAAAAGGCTTACCCAGAGGTATCTGGTTTTTAGTTTAAAAATCCAGTATAGTTCTCCTTTGGCCAGTTGTTTAAATATATCCCCTCTCTTTTAGGTTTGACTATTTTTTCAATAGCCTGAAATTGAAAAAAAGATTTGTCACCTCCCTTATAACCTTGGAAATGTTTGTTCACTGTTAAGGTAACTTTGTCAACTGCAATATCGTTTGGATGCTCCCTCATTCTTTCTTTGAATGTTCTGGTGCTATGACCTACCTATTGTTTGGTGCATTTATTACAGGTTATGAGGTACACCACGTATATTGTATTGCAGTCTCCTATAACTGTAGATGTGAACTCCTTCCCCTGTTTGACATATTTACAGCACAAACATTTACTTCCAGATTTAAACATGCCCTCTGTAGTAAGTCAAGTTTTAATTTTGTGTTCCTTCGAACTTTGAAAATGACTTGGTGAGAGCCAGGATTGTAATGCCCTAGCCTTTCTCGCTGTACATTGTATTCCCATAGTTAGGATTCATATATTGGATCTAATTTTAATACTGAGGAGTGTTTGGTGATGATTTTTTTTATCTGGTCAAATTGTTTGCTATTGTTTGTTTATCTGTTCATTTCTTTTTGGTGTTTTTTTTATTTTGTGGGGGGGGGGGGGGGGGGGAGGGGGTAATTTAACAAATCCTTCCTATCTCTACTTTTAGCTGTCCTGTATCCTTTCTCTATAACTGCATGTGAGTAGTTTCTTTCTCATAATCTGTTTTTAAAAGACTTTCGGACGCATAAAGTCACCCATTAGTACTCCCCTAAAAACGTGGTTTGGATGGCAACTGGAAATTCTGATGTGAATCTAAGATTCATATCATTGGAATTGGTATTCTTGACAAAGTTTTTTGCTTCTTGTTCTCTACCTTCCCAAATAAGTAAAAAGTTGTCTATATATCTGGTATATACCATATAGTATTGCCTATAAAGGCAATAGAATTCTTGCTTAGTCACAATTATTTCTGTTTTTAATGGGGTGTTTCATCTCCAAAGACGTGGCGCCACTCCCAATATCGCATGTATAGGTTGGTGTATGAGGGGGCAAATTTTTCTCCCATAGCGGTGCCACGTCTTTGGAGATGAAACACCCCATTAAAAACAGAAATAATTGTGACTAAGCAAGAATTCTATTGCCTCCACCAAGAAATTCTGAAGATCATGCGAGTAATCCAAAAATTGGCAAGAAAAAATCTGACAGCTTCTAAGCCTTTGCAATGTGGGATATTTGAATATGATGATGACACATCCATCGATATCCATGAATAAGAGTTTTTCTATGTTAAACAGTGTTTGGTATCTTTGGTATGACCTTTAACAAGGGGCTGGAGATGTATGTCAACCCACCATGATAGACCTTCCCCTAGGAAATCAATGCCCGAGATTATTGGGCGTCCCGGGGGGGTTAATGATATCCTTATGAATTTTTGGAACATGGTAATAAGTTGATACCCCAGGTGACTGTGTGTTAAGGTAACTGAATTCCTGTAGGTTAATTACTCCCTTATGTTTACCATGCTCCAAAAATTGTTGTAAGATTTGTTTAAATGTCAGAGCTGGATCACCCAAAAGTTTAGTGTAAGTTTCAACATTGTTTATTTGTCTCATGGCTTCTGCTACATATTGTGTTGTATCCATAACGACTACCTTACCTCCCTTGTCAGATTGTTTTATTGTCAACTCCCTGTTGTCACATAAGCTTCTAAGCACTGTCTGTTCCTGTCTACTTAGATTTTTTATTGTAGTTGTACTTTGTTTTTCTAGCCAGTTCTTCCAAATCCTTCTCTACAAGTTGCTGGAATGATTTTTCCACGTTTCCCCTCATAAATGTTTGATTCAATTGTGAGGGTGTGTGTAGGGTAGTGTAGGTGACAATAATTTTCTGCTCATACTTAGGACCCTGTTCCAACAATAAGCTTTCACAATTATACAAATTACACATATCAGAAAAAGTAGTAATAACTTCAATATTATGTGGTGGTATACTTGCCAACTCTGCTGGGGGATCGATGTTTCCCTCTTTCATTTGTTCAGTATTTTTGGGGCAAAATATTTTTTTACTGTCAGGTCTCTTATTAGTTTGTTCATGTCCACCAATGTGTTAAAATTATTGAAGTTCATACTGGGTGCAAATGACAAGCCCCTTGCTAGCAGGGTAAGTTGATATTGGGTAAAGATGGCTTCGATCTGCATTTATTTTCTTTTAGCTCTGTGGTGGACAAATTGGAGAGACCATCCACCCGATGGCAGGAACTCATTTCGCACCATATAATCCCTTAATCATAAGGTTACTTTGCTTCCAGATCTGCATTCTTATAAACACCCCATACAGCATTATGATCTTAAAGTGGTCCACGCTTAATATACCAAATGATACAAACATTTTAAAACCAGTTCAAATTCATTTACATGGTGCACAAAATAATTTTAAAGTTTACAATAAAGCTTGTTGATGTATAGATACAGAAAACAAATGCATGTTAACATAGCATTCTTCAATTGCTATTGTTTTGATTATCATGCTCTTTCATTCCTTAATGTATGCATCCTGAAACTAGCAGCAATGAAAATTAAATGATTAAACGTTGAAAGCTGAAATTAAATAATGTTGACTCTCCTATAATTAGAAGCCCATCAGTGTACTTATAATTGGAACAGTTGAAATTATTCCTTTATTGTTATTATTTACCCATATTCTGGGCCTCAACAAGAAATCATCTCCTTTATTGATTAAATGGTATAAATTAGCGCTATGTTTTAGTTGTATTTTTTATTTTCATTCATACTCTTATGACAGTTAGTTATAATCTGGGCTACTCTTGAATCATATATATATAATCTATATATTTCAATTTAGTTGCTGTAATCTGTGCTATTTTTGAATTTGGAAGCAAAGCTGAAACCATACCATACTAAGGTCTGTTTCTTTTTTTGAAGAGGGAGAGGGAGAGTGAGAGAAACTTGATGGTTTTAAAGATAGATTAATCACTGAGTCAACAAACTTCATAGATTACTCCAAATTATACCGCAATAACTCTCACAGCCAGACAAACCGCCAATTAAAAGGGCTGTCTGTCTGGCTGCATACATATGAAAGAGTGTATAAAAGTGCTGATATTTAGTATCTGAATAGATGGGGTCTAGGATAGTTCATTGTGGCTGCTTCACCTCTGACAGTTCAGTGCGGTAGTTTGAACGCTGAACTGTCAGCGGTGAAGATCAACGCGGCCGCTTCACCGCTGCAATGTAAGCTGAACTGTCAGTGCTTGCAAACATACACCCCCCCTAATAAATTAAACCCCCCCTAAAAGTGACCCCGAACCCCCATACTAACCCCCAACCCAAAAACTAATACTAACGCTACCCCCGAACCCTGATAGTAACATTAACCCCCCAAACAGAGCAACAAGGGGAGGGAGGGGGGAAGAGACAGAGCAACAAGGGGGGGAAGAGACAGAGGGAGGGGGGGACAGAGAGAAACAAGGGGGAGAAGAGACAGAGGCGAGGGGGTAGTCAAAGGGAGGGGGAGAGAGACAAAGCTGGGGGCAAGGGAAAGAGAGAGGCAGCATTGGCACATAAAAGGAAATAAAAACAAGAAATGCATTTTTTGATATAATTTTTTTTATTAAAAAAGCAATTTACATGTGAATATATACAAGTTTAACTTTTTTCCTATAGGGTAGTCTTATATTCAGGCTTTTAGTTTTTTCCTAAAGGAATATCCAAAGTTTGTGGGGTCGTCTTATAATCAGGGTCGTCTTATAATCGAGCAAATACGGTACTAATACCTAACCCCCTCCCCCCGACCCTAATCCTAACATTAACCCCTATTAAACATCAATAATACTCACCTTCAGCGATCCCGCAACGAAAGACCCGGCGATGAACTGCCCATTGCGTGAGAGGGGACGGTGAATCGGCTGCGTTCATGCAGCCGCGATGAACCATCCCATCCCCGAATAGATGATTTATGCCCCGATCCCAAGGCTTTTAAGCACACAGTATAGTAGTCAAATGTGTGACAGCATTAAAGATTGTAATATACTTCTAATCCTTATTTAAACAGCATTACTTTACTCTGCCACACAAACACCCAGAGAAAATGGGGCTGTCAGATATTGCTTTATCTAGGGTCAGATGACGAAGATCATCATTCTTCTAAAAGTTTCCACTATTCTAAACAACATGTTCCTCCAGAGAGCAAAAGATGACTCAATAATTATATTGTTTCCATAAAGTATTGCCAAAATGCCTATACTTGATGCAGTCAATCTATAACATAGAAGTTAATTTATTGTAGACTGCTGTCCTTAAAAGAAAATAATGAATATATCTATAATCATTTCCAATGCCTGTGTCAGAAGGGTTAACCTCAGATGGAATAAGAGACATGTTGAGAATATGACATGGCTGACCTCTCTGTAACATTCATATATAGATTTGCCCCCTAGCAGCGGTGTGAAAACCTACTTGCTGTAAAATGAAAGGGTGAAAGAGAGCTGTTAATGAACAGCTGAACATAATAAGATCATGCGTGGTCACATGACAAGTACACGCTCTATATTATTCTCATTCGAGTCTCCCTCACTGTTGTTTGTTTATGCTAAAATGAGGGAGTCTGCAAAGACTGATGATGTAATGGGAGACAAATTGTCTCCCATTACATCATCATTACATCATCATGATGCTAAGACCCACTGAAAGAAAAATGATTCCATCAGCCGTGAAAGATTTTTGTGATAAAAAAAACCTGCACATTAAAAATAACAAATACCCCGGAAATCTCTAACTCAAGTGCCTACATTGTCAAATTGGAATGTTTCTGCAAATGGAGACGGTTTTACAAAAGCTATCGTCCACCATGTTTCTCAGGTGTTACGATGTGAATAATGTTCTACCTTTTGTAACCTGCCTGTCACCTGTCAATTCACCACAATTTCATGACTTAGAGTTTTTATAACTCTCAGTAGTAGGAATTCATTGCTCTCTCGTCATTTGCATGATATGGTCATATTGGTGACAAAGAAAACAAAGATTAGGCCAAGATACCAACTGGTCACCACACTCTCCATCATGGATTGCTACATGGTTCCCAAAAATTTATTTTTTATTTAATAAAGGGAATTTCTCCCGATTTTACACAGGTTTTGAATCGTTGTCCAAAAAAAATCGATTTGGGATAAATCCGTGACCAATTGAGGGACCATCACTCGCTTCCAGTGGAGTTTCTATGTGTCAAGCATGTGAGCTGGGCTGGGGGGAAATCTTTTGTGAATGGTAATGTGAGTGACATTACTCAGGAAAATGCCTACAAGAATAAGAATATGATTAGAAAACAGTTAGGGTAAATGACGGTGAAGTAGAAGTGAATATGAATGAGAATGTAAATGCACATTAACCAATTATATTTATTACTACAACTTCTTTTACAAGCTTTTAATTACACAGATTTTTAAAACAGATATCTCCATGTGAATTCACAGCTGCCGTAACTCTGACCATCCAGGATATCTCAAGTTGCCCTCATATTTTTTTTTAATTGGTGCCAAAATAAACTCATGTAGCGTATAACTTAATTGGGCTGGTGTGGCGATATGATGGTGTTTGCACCTTTGATTAAAGCTCCTTCTTACTGTATGTAAAGTGTAGCCCATCCACTGGGGCTCTCCTCCTCTATTTCCACTAATTATTCCTGCTGTTTTCCTCAATATGGTATATGCACTTCTTCAGATGAATTAACAGTTTCTTCTACTCTGGAACGAGTCCAATGTGCCTAATTTCCTGTGAAAACTTAAATGTGATGATTATAACTCAGAAATAATTAGCCATGCTGACACTAAAATGAATAGTTTGTATCATTTATGTTGAATTTCATGGAAATCTTCTTTTGTGTAATAAAAATTCTGCTAGAATCACTATAATACTATCTGCTGTCATAGTTTAACTCTTTAAAAACGAGTTGTAGCCATCGAGGGAAGGCTATAATGTTACAGGAAACTGAAAAGAAACATGTTTAAAATCTTTCAACATGTTGAAGAATGTTCAAGATTTCTCGAAAGAAGTAGATTTTTAAAGAGGAGCAAACGACTATAAGCATATGTGTGCTGCTGAGAGTGTAAGATTGTGGGCTAACTTTAAAAAGCCAAAAAAAAGCCTGCATGGCAGTTTTTTTTAATCTGTAACACAATCTTATTCTGAACAGATGGAAGGAATGTAATGAGCAGGATTGGAACACCTAATTACGTCAAGAACAGGACCATCATACCTCTAATCTTTTCAGAATGTTAATACAATCAGGCTACCAATTGTTCAGCTACAGCTGAGAACTCTTATAATATTGTCAGTCAGTGGCCACTACTTTCAAGCACTAGTTAGGAGTATTGTAGTTTATCTGACTTTTCACTTCAGCTAGAGAAATGGGACTCTTGGAGAAGTTGGATCTATGAAAGAAAGCTTTATAAATAAAATCAGACTGATGTGTAGGTAACACAGTAGTAGCTTCCTTTTAGCTAAGTTCTACCAAATTACTGGGTAGTAAATTGGTGTAAATTGAAACTACTGTAGTATAGAGAAAATATAAATTCTCACTGTCCAACAACTTTCTCAAATTATTTTTTACAAGGATAATATAGAGATGAGAACAAACTCCCATTTAATGTCTTGGCATTAAGCTGATGGAAGAATCACTGGGCATGCATGACAGCAACACACACATGTGATGTGAGTTTACATGCATCTCCATAGAGGACCACATGTATGTGACAGGCACTGATGAGCTTGTCTCGAAATGCTCCCCCTTCATTGCTGATTCAGGGTCCTCCTCTCTCATATCTATACATTTGGACCTGTCTACAAGACTTCTCCTGAACATCTCTCTGTCTCTGGGATTAAACCGAATCTCCAGCTGTTTTTCTGTCTCTCATTCTTTGTATGGAGTCCCTCCACTTAACTTTTCAAAGAGGCAAACAATTAACTTAACTAGTGTCAGGCCCGCGGCCCAACACGGAGACACCAACTAGGTAACTTACCTGGGGCCCACCGTGATTCCAGCGGTCACGGCATGGTGGCGGGTCACCGCTCTCTCAGTCCCACTTCCAAAGGTGGAGGTCAGGTGGCAGGAGCGCCCAGAGGACGTAGGAAGATAGGCGCAGGTCCTCAAGGATGGAGGAGGCGAATCTGGGTGGCTGGCGGACGGAGACATGATGGGCAGACTGAAGATCCTGTAAAGGTAAGGGGTGCTCAGAATAGTGCACTATATAGGAATGGAGGGGGCGTGGCCAGAAGCTTAAATACACCCAGAGGCATAAAAGTCAACTCCGCCTGCTAGTCATTGCTCAGTTCTCCTCTAGCCCCAGTGGTGTGTGGTTATAGTGCTCTCTACAGTGTTTTGCACTTCTGGTATTGAACCCTTGGCTGTTTGTGGATTTCCCAGGTTGTCTGTTCCCTTTTGACCACGGATTGTATATTTGACCATTCTATGCCAGCTGCCTGCCCTGACCTTTAGCTTAGACTCTGTTTATGTTGCCCTCTGATACCACTCGACCACGGATTGAATATTTAACCATTCTATGCCAGCTGACTGCCTTGACCTGTCTGCTCGGACTACGTTTACCCCACTATCTGGTACCCCTGAACTTGGCTCATCCTCAACTTTAAGTACTCTTGCTCTTGCTCCTGCCTTGGTATCCTGTATCTATTCAGAGTCCAAGTTCAGTCTTGTTCGTAAGGGTTATATTCCTGCATCTATACTCTGTAACCCAAATCCTTATAACTAGTGAATATGTCAGTATATAGTAAGGACTTAAATAAATCTTTCCTGTCTTTTGTAACATATTCTGTATCACACTAAACATAAATGTACAGCGCTTATGAAACCACCAAAGAAGTGAAAATTGAAATGAAATTGAATAATTCAAACAACATACCCTTTGGCTAAATCCCAGAGTATGTATAGAACAACAATAAAAATCCTGTGGAATACACTTCAAAAGAATTTGGTGATAAAAATACAAACAAACCATATATAAACAATGTACAGCACTAAAATGTAAAAATACCGTATTTGCTCGAATATAAGACGACGCTGATTATAAGACGACCCCCCTTTTGGATATTCCTTTAGGAAAAAACTAAAAGCCTGACTATAAGACTACCCTATAGGAAAAAAGTTCAACTTATTATTTCACATGTAAATTGCTTTTTAATATTTAATTTAAAAAAATATGATATTAAACAAATGCATTTCTTGTTTTTATTTCCTTTTATGTGCCAATGCTGCCTCTCTCCCCGCCAGCATTGTCTCTCTCTCTCCCCCCGTGTTATCGGTCTCTCCCTCCCCCAAAACCTTTCTCTCTCTCCCCCCACCTCGTATCTCTGCCCCCTCCCCTTGTTTCTGTCTCTCCCCCTCCCCTTGTCTCTCTCTCCCGCCCTCCCCTTGTCTCTGTCTCTCTCCCCCCCTCCCCTTGTCTCTGTCACCCCCCTCCCTCCCCCTCACCTTGTTTCTTTCCCTGGTGGCTAGTGGGGGCAACCGGGGGATGTCTGCACGTATCCTCCATGCTGCCCGACACTTCCGTCCATTATGACGGACAGACGGTCAGTCATAATAGACGGAAGTGTCGGGCAGCATGGAGGATGTCTGCACGTATCGTGCAGACATCCCCTGGCTGCCCGAATCTCCTGGTGGCCAGTGTGGGGCAGCCGGAGGATGTCTGCACGATACGCGTAGACATCCTCCACTGCTGCCCGGCACTTCTGCCGGGACTTTTATGATGAAGCTTTTTATATGCTGTCATATAGTAATTTAAATAGTACTATATACAATGTTAATCTAGTAGTACAAAAATGTTTGAGTTCTTTTTGTATTTTATAAAAATATCTTTCTACTTCAAAACTCCACAGTTATATCCCCTGGGGCCATTCATCATGGGTTTTATAACTTGGAACATATATATATTTTTGTTCTACAAATATCTTCCTCTTTCACTGCAAACACCTTCTTCTCCCTAGTTGTTGATTGTGCAATTTTGAAAATTGCACCAATTACATTTTATAGCTTCCCTGCTGCAACAATCTACCATCTGAAAATCCATAGTGCTGACCATTTTGTTATAAACTAAAACAAAAAAAGTGGACATTTTTGTTAGAAAATCTATACGAATGAACACACTGTGCTGAAAATATAAATGCAATAAAGAAATATTGGTTTTCAAATACTGGGGTTTAGCAAGTCATCAAGAGACAATAAAACTTGAGATCATATTTATATTAAAATTATTTTTTAATGTTATGTTTAATGAGTGATACTAATGATGATATCATTTAAGTGCTTGCCTTGACTTTAGGGTTGTACTTCTTATTTTTATTTTATTTTCCCTTTATAATGCAGTATCTGGCACAAGTATACTTATGTGTAACAGATAAACAGATTACAAATCAAGCAATTAGAATAATTTCCAAGCTAGCTGACCAATACAATAAAGTGTTTTGTAACTTTATCTAAAGGAGTCTTGAAACAGAAGCACATTCTAAATCTATCTGTCATTGGACTTAGTACCTGAAGAATATAAGTACAAATATTAATTTTAAACAGTGACTGTTATACACCCAGAATTCTAAATAGTGAATGCCTTCAACTTAACAACATTTGACTTCCCCTGTGGATGATTAAGCATATATTGTGTACAGGGAAAGGCAAAGTGTCCATACAAGGAACCATGTTGGTGCCTACCAATAATTATGCAAAGTAGCACTTTCCCTGCTTTACCAATCTATCCCTCATGTTGAACTCATTGACAAATCTATGTTGTATACTACACTGAATTAATGTTCTGGTTTGGATAGTCCTATCTATAACTGTAGTCACAGATGGGAACGTTGACCGAGTTACACAGAGACAAAAGCAACACTACTGCACTGAGTTGGCCATTGAGAGATTAGATATGTCTAAAAGGATATGTTCTGGCATTATTCGTTTTCTCATACACTCTGCTCCTGGTGTAGATTCTGAGCATCTTACTATTAAAGAATAAATTCCATCTCTGATGATCGTCTCAAAAGTAACGGCTTAAATGAATTTTATATGTAGTGGCCTTCAAAAAACACTCAGTCCAACTGAGAGATATGTTTAATGGGCAATCAACAGGGAATGTACTGTTTTGGTGAAGGTTCAGACAGATTTAAACCGGCATAATCATTTGGTAAATAATGTCCATATCATGTCATAATTTCTGATTTGTTAAAAAGGTGAGTTTAAAATCAGTCAAGACATTACATTTTATGATGGTTGAATTAATGCTGGGGCATCATTTTATCTCATATATTGTGGTGATAAGATAAATGACTGTCTTTAAAGTGATGTCACAAAATACATTTGCCACCATGTACCCTTGGGAAATAAATAAAAAATAAGACAAATTACGACCAGCCTGACATAGTAAAAAAAAAAGCAAAGGTTAGAAAGAAAATGAAAGAAAAGGGCAATGAAACCATATTTCACAAAAAAAAAAAAGGGTTCAGAAGTGTTTCTGTACCTTACAGAGTCCAACAAAACCTTCAATAAGGCTAGCTAAATTGGAAAATGAAAAACATAATAGCCCAGGAGATCAAGACAACCAGAAAGAAAATCAACCTTACAAGAGTAGAAATGGCAAGATAACAGATATCAAGTATGTTGGTATATTGGACTCTATTGTTGTGGTAAGAGTGATATCCGGCATAATGACAAGGCATACATTTTACATTTTAAACAATGCGTTTGTTGTTTTATGTGTACAAGGAAGTTGGTCACAATAGGCTGTAAATGCACAGTACCAAAATCAATTATGTGGGTGAATATTTAACGAACTTTAAAAGCAGCTTAAGTTAATCTAATGCCACTTCCATAGTAGACCTGCCAACATTTCAAATGGCCAAAGTTTTTGGTGGAACTGGCTAAAGTTGTAGGTCCTTGTTTTTTTATTTTATTTTATTTTATAGACAGTAGTGTTAACATGCCACTGAAACATACAAATGATATCCCAGCATGCTTAGCAGCATGTCTATCAAGGCAACCTCACTGTAATTATTGGTGTGAGGTTATCATTGACAGGTACCCTCTGTGTCATGATATATAATAAACATATTGCGGTCTGATGTCATATTGCTTATTTATATTGCTGTATCCATTTCTTGTCTTGTTCCAGCCTCTATATATGGTGATCTATCATATTAACGCCAGGGGGTGTTGGAACTATTTTGTTCGCCGATGCTCACAATCCCGTAACTGTACCTTTATACCTGTGTAAATGAAACATTCTTCATAACACAACTGTGCAGTTTAATTGTGTTAGAAAAATGATGACATGCGTGTTTTCACATACAAGATGAGGCCTATAGTATAGAGAAGAATAAGAGGAGGTGCATTGCTACTGTGTATCTATGAACTGAATATTGTGGAGAATTAAATAAATGACTGAATGGATGTGTACAATACAGTACTATAGTTCTGTTAATAACATAATCACAAGTTCAGACCCATGTGATCGTTAATGTGTTCATTATAATTAGTATACATTCTTCTGAAGAAAGCAATCAGTTTCAATATAGAAAGCAATTCTCCATTTTCTCAAAAACATAAACAAATAGTCAAGTAGTAGGAAACTGGTTCAAAGGTACTGTTCTGTTTCAGTACAATAAGTAATTAAAATGCTTTCAAAAAATCTAAATGAGTTGAGCACTTTATAATGTTTCTCTTCACGTTTTGGGGAGAAGGCAACCAACTGTCTCACAGACTACTCTTGTATTATCTGATATACTGCTCTTGTATTGTCTTATATCCTGCTCTTGTATTGTTTTATATCCTGCTCTTGTATTGTATGATATACTGCTCTTGTATTGTATGATATACTGCTCTTGTATTGTTTTATAGCCTGCTCTTGTAATGTCCGATAGACTGCTCTTGTATTGCCTGTTAGACTGCTCTTGTATTGCCTGATAGACTGTTATTGTATTGTCTGATATACTGCTCTTGTATTGTCTGATATACTGCTCTTGTATAGTCTGATATACTGCTCTTGTATAGTTTGATAGACTGCTCTTGTATTGCCTGATAGACTGCTCTTGTGTTGTCCGATATACTGCTCTTGTATAGTCTGATAGACTGCTCTTGTATTGTCTGATATACTGTTCTTGTATTGGCTGATAGACTGCTCTTGTATTGTCTGATATACTGTTCTTGTATAGTCTGATACACTGCTCTTGTGTTGTCTGATATACTGCTCTTGTATTGTCTTATATCCTGCTCTTGTATTGTATGATATACTGCTCTTGTATTGTATGATATACTGCTCTTGTATTGTATGATATACTGCTCTTGTATTGTTTTATATCCTGCTCTTGTAATGTCCGATAGGCTGCTCTTGTATTGCCTTGTTAGACTGCTCTTGTATTGCCTGATAGACTCTTATTGTATTTTCTGATATACTGCTCTTGTATTGTCTGAGATACTGCTCTTGTATTGTCTGAGATACTGCTCTTGTATAGTCTGATAGACTGCTCTTGTATTGCCTGATAGACTGCTCTTGTGTTGTCTGGTATACTGCTCTTGTATAGTCTGATAGACTGCTCTTGTATTTCCTGATAGACTGCTCTTGTATTGTCTGATATACTGCTCTTGTATTGTCTGATATACTGCTCTTGTATTGTCTGATATACTGCTCTTGTATTGTCTGATATACTGTTCTTGTATAGTCTGATATACTGTTCTTGTATAGTCTGATATACTGTTCTTGTATAGTCTGATATACTGTTCTTGTATAGTCTGATAGACTGCTCTTGTATTGCCTGATAGACTACTCTTGTTACAGTTATATAGGGTGAGTAGCTCTTCTTTTTTTTTCTCAAATATTGGAGGAAGACAATATTTTTTGGGCTAAAGGAGTATATTATTAAACACTGAATTGAAAATGGAGTTTTTGTAGGCCAAAATAACAATAGGAAAAATCCAACTCTTTTATTTTTGCAAATTAGTTGTCAGTTATAAACTCAAAATGTTTCAGAAGTATATATTATACCAAAGATTGTATGAAATATATAAGAAGTTGAATTGTAACTTCTTATTTTATTTTGTTGGAATAGGCCCTAACTGTATTTAACTGGATGAAACATCCTATAGCAAATTATCACAGAAGGTGTAAATAAGCTCATAACTCTTCTCCAGACTCGTCAAATTTACCGTGCCTGATTAAAGTGGTGGGACATGGTCTATTGCAGGAACATTTGGCTTCCACCTCTCTAGTACAGACATGGACTTGTACCAAGCCAGCATGGACTAAAGTACATGGTTAAGCTATTACTGTCTTAAATATTTCAATAGCTTTGACATTTTATCCCCAGGAATCTGCTTATCAACAGTGCAATTCATAGGACAGCCCGAATCAGAGGTACAGGTTACCGATATCAAGTGCTAACATTGGTTGGCTAGTGCATCTAGATAAGATCTGGATTTATGTGTGCAGCTTTTTTTCCTCTAGATTTCAATTGCATTTTAAAAATAACTTTTCCATTTGTAAAACAAACTAAAGTTTGTCTTAAAGTTTTGTAATACTTGTATTTCAAAAAACAATAGGAATACTGAACCAGTGATTTTCAAAGTTCGTTTGACAACATTCACTTTATAGGTGTTCAATAAAAGATTCAAGAGTTATGTAATATTAATCTGGTATGATTAACAAGTCAGTCTATGGCAGAAGACTAAAATATGACACATTTTGCCCAAGATGAAATGAACTACATTCAAAGAGAGACAACTTATTGACTTCAAAGCATTAACCAATAGAAAAAAAAAATGTTACTTCCAAATGATTTCTCTCTAGAGTACCGCTTTCTACAGTATGGTGATATTTGCATTTTTTTTTTTTTTTTTTTTTAACGAGTTTGTTTTTCTATTCATAATCCATCAAAAAATAAAAAAACTAATAAATGAAATTAAGATGAAGATAACATGTCAAGGATATTTTTTTTTTACAACTCTTGAAATCATAATAGTTTTCACTAAACCTGTCACTTTGTTAAAGAAAATTGAAATGAACTCTTTAATTATTAAAAATTAGAAATATGACAAGTGGTGCCATTACACAGTATGAGACAACACTTGAATAATCCCCCAAATGCACAGAAATAAAGTGTTATTATCACTATTTCTATGGGGTGGCAAAGGTTTTGGTAAACCTTCCCAGTGATGATTAACCTACCATGAATTATGTTTCTTGTGATGTTCACACAACCAATTAGGTCACTCAGCTGTTGTGAAATAGATTTCCTTGATGGTTAATAAGTGACTTTTGTGCTGAGATAGGCAAGTATTGACAACAGTAATGATAAAACAGCCATTGTCCTGCACTGTAAAAAAAAAAAAAATAAAAAAAAAAAAGGCAAACTATATTGTTCTATTCTAGTGAACAGTTAGAATTTAATATGATGTTTTTTTTTTTTTTAATAGATTATGACTAGAATGTATTGTTATGTATGTATGATACTACAGTAAAGCGTATAAACACCTGCAATTTTTTTTTTATGTCTTAACTTTCAAAGGATTCTAAGATACAAACACCACAGAGCACTCCCACCAAAGTTTAATCATTAAATTGTCTGTCACAAGCTCCAATAAAACAAAAGTTGTTGCCTAGCCCTGCATTTGTGGGAAACATCCTGCACAACACTTTAAAAGTTCTTCCACACCAAATTAATCCAACCATGTCATTATGGACCTTGCTTTGGCACTGAAGAACAGCCATGCCTTCCTCAAAGTTTGAAGCATAGCAATGTCCAAAATGTATTGGTATGCAGAAGAATGAAGATATCCCTTCACTGGAAGTTAAGCAGGAGCTAGACACTGTACCATCAATTCTGTTATACTAAGGCTTGACCAACTGCAGGAGCTACGGCTCCTAAAATTCGACTGCTGGCTCCTAACTTTTTGATTTTCATTCCATTGGACTCTATGTAAAACAGTTCAATTTCTCTGGCTCCTAAAAATAACTCATGGAAAAAGGAAATAGGAATGCAGTAATTAGGCTTAAAGGACTAGTGTAGGAAAAACATTTGTTAATTGAAAGATTGCATCAAGTGTAGCCATTTTACATAAAAATGCTTTGATGAAAGAATACAAATAGCGCCTTCTTTGCCTTTATAGTTCTATAAGGAGGTTGACATGTTATTTAGGAAAGATTCTAAAATGATAGATGTACATGGAAGAAATGAGGCTCAATGAGATACTTATATATAATTTTAAACATACGTTATTTTTTTTGCTACAGTTGTCCTTTAACAGAGCAGTCAACTCCAATGCTTTTTAATGGTGTCATGGCAGTCAGTGGTGTATCTTGATTTTGTGCTGCCCTAGGCAGACAAAATCCGGGCACCCCCCTACCCAAGCTGCACACCCACGTTACACACCTAAGACATGCCCCATCATTCAGACTCACATCAAGCTTACACTCCCATCACACTCAGTCACACACTCCTACTCCCATCACGCACACTCTGACTCCCATCACACTCAGTCACACACACTGTCTCCCATCACACACAGGTCACACACACTGTCTCCCATCCCACACACTCTGACTCCCATCACACTCAGTCACACACAGTCTCCCATCACGCTCAGTCACACACACTGTTTCCCATCACACACACTCTGACTCCCATCACACTCAGTCACACACACACTGTCTCCCATCACACTCAGTCACACACACTGTCTCCAATCACACACACTCTGACTCCCATCACACTCAGTCACACACACTGTCTCCCATCACACACACTCTGACTCCCATCACACTCAGTCACACACACTGTCTCCCATCACACACAGGTCACACACACTGTCTCCCATCACACACACTCTGACTCCCATCACACTCAGTCACACACAGTCTCCCATCACGCTCAGTCACACACACTGTTTCCCATCACACACACTCTGACTCCCATCACACTCAGTCACACACACTGTCTCCCATCACACTCAGTCACACACAGTCTCCAATCACACACACTCTGACTCCCATCACACTCAGTCACACACACTGTCTCCCATCACACACACTCTGACTCCCATCACACTCAGTCACACACACTGTCTCCAATCACACACACTGTCTCCCATCACACTCAGTCACACACACTGTCTCCAATCACACACACTCTGACTCCCATCACACTCAGTCACACACACTGTCTCCCATCACACACACTCTGACTCCCATCACACTCATTCACACACACTGTCTCCAATCACACACACTGTCTCCCATCACACACAGGTCACACACACTGTCTCCCATCACACACACTCTGACTCCCATCACACTCAGTCACACACAGTCTCCCATCACGCTCAGTCACACACACTGTTTCCCATCACACACACTCTGACTCCCATCACACTCAGTCACACACACTGTCTCCCATCACACACACTCTGACTCCCATCACACTCAGTCACACACACTGTCTCCCATCACACACACTCTGACTCCCATCACACTCAGTCACACACACTGTCTCCCATCACACACACTCTGACTCCCATCACACTCATTCACACACACTGTCTCCAATCACACACACTGTCTCCCATCACACTCATTCACACACACTGTCTCCAATCACACACACTGTCTCCCATCACACTCAGTCACACACACTGTCTCCAATCACACACACTCTGACTCCCATCACACTCAGTCACACACACTGTCTCCCATCACACACACTCTGACTCCCATCACACTCATTCACACACACTGTCTCCAATCACACACACACTGACTCCCATCACACTCAGTCACACACACTGTCTCCCATCACACACACTCTGACTCCCATCACACTCAGTCACACACACACACACACAGTCTCCCATCAGCACTTACCTTTCCCTGGGAGGCAGGCAGCATGGTCCCTCCATGCTGCCTGTTCGGCTTCCCGGCGATTGTGCCGACAGGTCACGTGACCGGGCGCGCGTATGACGTCAGCGCGCCCGTCACGTGACCTGTCGGCACTTCCGTGTCGGCACACTGCACGGGGAGCCGAACAGGCAGCACGGAGGTTTCTCTGTGCTGCCTGTTCGGCTCCCCGTGCAGCCTGGCAGGCAGAGCGTTGGTGAGGGGGGATCTTGCGATCCCCTCTCACCTCCGTCTCTGCCTGCAAGCGCGGTGGGGTTTGTTTTTTTTTTAAAGGGCCAGATTTTTTTTTTTTATTTTTTTTTTTTTGAATTTTTTTTTTTCCAGTGCTGGGGGGCGCTGCCGCCCCCCAAAATTTGCCGCCATAGGCATCCGCCTAGGATGCCTCGCGGTAAATACAGCACTGATGGCAGTACTATCCTGGATAGCGGAATGCCCCATTTTGTGATCAACACAATCATATCTACCTGGTTACTATGACATTGGTAAGAATGGGTTGCACCAACAGTGTGTGTATTTGGATGTTTATGCACACACCAACCTGTTTTTATTAACTTCCTTCACATAGTTCATTTCTGAGCAGGAAAATCAGGAATATAAAAGTGTATAGAATTAGTTTTATTGCACTAGTTGGTTCACTAAACACAGAAAGGGTGGGCTATGTGGTAGATGGTGATTCAATAATAAAAAAAAAAAAAAAAAAAAAAAAAAAGAGCTTTACTGCCCCCCTTAAAAAAAGAAAAAAAAAAAAAAAAAGAACAGTAATTTAAAAAAAATGAATTTTTATTTATCATGGTACTAAACAGCATTTTTAGTGTTAAAAAAAAAACAGAAATACAATATTTTCATTTATTATGAGGTACATTACATTTTCAACGTATATTGCAGTTCTGCCATAAGGCATTCAGCATTAAACTCACAATAGTCAGTTTCACTTGTTAAAAAAAATACAGTATTTCAGTCAGCTATTTTACAGAAATACACCAAACCGGCTGGGGAATGATTAGGGGGTCTCACCAGACAAATAACTAATTTACAACCTAACCCCCTTCTATGTATTGAGCAGCAAATTGAAAACAATTCAAGCCCTAAATACATGTAAGATTTATAAATGTAATTCGCTCAAAACTATAATGAATTATGTTGAGAGTTTTATAGATCACATTTCCCAGCGCTGGCCCAAGACATTGTGCTGCCTGGGAAAGACAATGAAACCGGTGCTCCCCACACATACAGTCACACACTCTCACACACACAGTCACGCACAGTCAGCAGTTTTTTTTTTTTTTAATAGCAATGGGGGGGACTCTGCAACAATCGCAGCACGCTGCGTTCTCATGCGACACCTGGTGCAATGGCTCTCTTTCAAGTGCTGAGCACAAGGGGATGAAACAGGCAGTCTGTGCTTATGCACAGACACGATCACCTTGTGCTGTGCTCCCCTTTGAAAGGCCGGCTCGGGCCGGAAACAGAACTTTCAGCAGCTGTGGCGATCTCCTTAAAGGAGTAGGCTGAAATATTTCTAAATGTGTCCTCTTTACAGCACCAATGGGAACAACCATTATTAATCCAGAATTGCTTTATTTGTTTATTGTAATAAGACAGATTTTAAATCTTAACACTTAAATAAAAAAAACCAAAAAAAACACAACTAATCCTCAACAATTTTCAAACAAATAATCTAACTGAAGTGACATAATGAGGCCACACTCCAAAAACGGAGGTCTATAGTTAGCGAGTAGACCTTAAAATGTTTTTTTTTCCCTCTTTTATACTTAAGAGCAGCCATCATAAATGATATGGCTTTTACTATAATTACAGTACTCTAAGGAAATCAGATTTTGTTTTACTTAATAGTTTCCCTTTAAAGCTGGACCTAATGTATACAGCTGAAGCAGGGGTGGCCCGTTGAATGGCATATTACTTAACCACCTATGCTCTCAGTCCTCTGATCTGAGGTACAGAAGGGGCAATAAAAGGCAAGTGGAAAATGGGAAAAACTGCATTTGGGCCAAACCACTGTCCGTATATCAAATTGTATACTTTTTGTCAGCATATATGCACCAACAAAATATTGTTTTTATATATATATATATATATATATATATATATATAATACAAAAAACCACAGATCCATACATAGAATTACATGGTGATAATCTTCAGATATATGCCAACGTAATAGGCACTGAAGTAGCATGTAGCAACTAGAGAGAAGAAAAGGCTTTGAGAAAAAGTATTACTTGCTAAATGAATGCATTTGAAAGCAGCTTACAATACACCAGAAGTATTTTAGCAACTGATGGCATTTGACAGAAAGGTGATAATTTGTGTAACGACTTTAATAGCTATATAACTCTTCTTACTTAATATTACAAGTGCGGATAGTGCTATTAAATAGCTAGAATTGAAAACTGCATGTTCTGTATTTAGTGATAGATTGGTGTTGACCCCCCCCCCCCCCCCCCCACGACAAATGCAACACTAAATCAGAGCATAATAATCATAGGTAATGGAGTTCCTATTTTGCATGACCTATTTTGATTGTACATAATGAGCAGTTTAATATTTGCATTCATGTATTTGAGCAAGTATTCATTCTACCTGCAATAAGAGTCAGGGGGAGATATATATATCTATAATATAAAGTGCCACAAACCTTGCAAGGCTCTGACTGAGGTGCGACGACAAAATAATGCAGAAGGAAAAGACAATGGATCTGATGATGTTATTTTCTTGTTTATTCATTACATGTCAGTGCTTGCATCATGACCCTACTGGAAATATGCCCTTTAAAGATTCAGTAATCAAAAATTCTCCTTATTGTACCCGTCAGCTTAGTGGTATGGTGGTTTCTGTAATATCTATGCCTAGGGATGACCTTTGGGGTGTGCAACCTGTGTGACCGCACAGGACGCAAAACCCCAGGGGGCGCCAATTAAAAAAAAAAAGGTTTGCTGGGGAGGTCGAAAGAGGCTAGGGAACATGTACATTACATTTCCCCCCTTTGTTTTCAGCTTGCCCTCCATCTGGGAAAATGTATGTGAATGCCCACAGTCTGAACATTTAGAAACCAAATTGTTTGACAATTCAGTTATTGAAAGCAGCAAATATAACATGAAGGCAAAGTTTGCTGCTTTAATAGCCTGGTTAATTTTAGGAGTCAGGGATATCCACAGAGTTCTATAGCAAGCAGTCACAGTTGGGGATTCACTCTGTGGTGCCTGGGAGTTGTCAGGCACTGCTTAAGGGGCATGATTTTGATAGAAAGATGCTGCCAAAATAAAAGTCATATTTAAGAGAACACGTTATGAATATCTATTGGGGCCTGGCAGATATAATAAGGATTGAACCAGGAATTATTATGATTACTTTTGAAAAAACAGTTTCACACATGCACACTTTTGTTTGGTTAGTTATTCACCTAGCATAATCTGTTTCACACATAATAGAATGCATTAGTTAACAATTTCATTGCTCACCACCCATTTGATTATCTTACTGGCCTATAGGTTTTGTTTGACTTATTACAAACTTGTTGTTAAAGCAGTATGCACTAGAAAACACCATTATATTAATGCTTAGTTGAAAACACCAAAACAACAGATTACCACAACAAACTATGCAAGACTTCTACCAAAAATGCATCACAGTCAAAATAGTTTGAAACTTTTATAATCTTGGTTCTCTTAGGTTGTTACCAATAAATGAACAGGAAGCAATAAATAAAATAAACAACTGCAAAAAAAAGTACAGAGAACAGTAAACCACAATAACATTTTGTTTGCAAAAGGTGCAATAAAGTACTATGGCAAAAGCATTTTAACACCTTAAACAAAAACAATAAGGGACTGTATGATGCATTCATTAAACATATGAGGGATGATTTATCTGTATATTATGTAAAGTGCAAAAAGGCAGATTGTTTACATAGCCTTGAATAGCAGGTCTCTGTAGACCTCTCAAGAACCATGTTGTGCTGATGAAAATACCAGCTAAATTGTAAATAAACTATCACTACTCTGTACAAGACAAGCACATAAGACTGCTTAAATGAGTTGAAACCACATTACAACACTGGAAATATAGTTAAATGCATACAACAAGTCTTAAACTTCTTTTGCTATGTAACGGACATCACAGTATAGTGAAGGCAAGCCTTTAGTAAAACATCTGCTGAGGACTACATTCCCATAATGCTCAGATTATGGGTACTGCAGACACAGCAGAAGGAGTGCCAAAAGTTACCCATCACTGCACTAGAGTGGAGTCATTGTGTCATGCTTTGAACAAGTTGTTTTGGCTTGTGGTAGGTGAGAAGTAGTGTATTATGAAAATGTAGATAAACTGTGCATATGCTCTGTGTTAGAATATTTGTATTGATGTAGAAAATACTATAGGGAATATTATATTGCATGGCTCAGGAAAACAGGCTTTGCTTTTTGTACTAAATATTTAAGAAAATTTTAAAAAGTAAAATAAAACCTAATATACTGAATTTGCTTTTATAAAACAAAATGTGTTATTCACTTCTTAATGGACCTATTGAAAAATGATTACACTGTATCATCTGTTTCTTGTCCGTTACAACTCATCTTGCATACAACTTTATTTAGTGAAGTTATAAAAAAAATGAAAATAATGTATAACACTTTACGCAAAGAAAATAAATATGAATGTAAGTGCTTCTTGTTCCAAGTGTGTAGCAGCAAAAATAATTGTGCTATGAGTCTGACTGTGTGATACTGTGGGCACATCCGAGATATGAAATGCATGTGTAAATCTGCTTGCTCAGGGACCACTCATAACTCAGCAGTGGTACATCATGCAGCCGTTCAACTTACATCAGCTGTAGTGCAATACACTGAAAGCTGCCTCTGAAAGGAAAACTGAAGCTTGAACATTTAGCTACAACAAATTCACAAAAAGATTAAACATTTATTTTGCACCCCTGCATGTTTTTATACCGTCCATAGGAGGAGTGATCTGCAACCAAACCTGCAAAGAGAAAAACTAAAATGATAGAACAAGCAGAGCACTAATCATTATAAAAGTAATGTGTAATCTACTACAGAACTACTTTACTACCATTCTCCAGACCCCACTATGAACCACTTTTACATCCGTGCTGGTAACTGCTGGTGTTTTACCCACAGACATAACTTGCGTTTTTTTGTTCTGTTGCACTCTACACGTCTTGAATTACTCCTTTTCTTCTCAATGAGCGTGAATCCCTGCATAGCTTAGTATAGTAAATTGCACGTTATTGGCACAATAGGGCACAATGCATCTCCTGTCTTGTTTTTTTTCTCTTTTCTATAGCATCAGCTGCCTGCTAATATGCACCAGTGAAAATATAAATAAAATATGCTAGAGTTCACGTAAATGCCTTTTAGAAAGTAATATACCTAGTTTGTACACATGGGTACATAGAGATACATAAACACAGCAGAACACTCATTTTGTTGTCGGTAGTTCTGCTACTTTCTGTCAGACATTAAAAATATACTATTGAATCAAATAAAAGATAAAAGGTCTTTCTGCAATATTGATAACTTGAACATTTCTATATGGTAAAGATTCTATGGCAATATATATATTTATCTATTTATACACTCTTAAAAAAATGTCAATGTTCCTATACATTTGCCTGGCTTTAAAAATCCAGAAGGTTTAGGTAGTTAACTCAATTATCTATTTTAAATTAGGTAGGGTACAGTAAACCGAATATTTATCCGATTTGTATGAAGTGGATAATATTTGAAATTGTACACTATATATATAAAAAAAAAATTATACAACCGAAGTATAGTCCAATTGTAGATGGTAAAGTACAAATGTAGCATCCTCACTGATACGTTATATTGTAAGTAAATGAGTTATACATTCCTGAACGAAACGCAAAAAGGAAAGAAGTGTCCATCAAACGAAATATTCATAATCAGGCATAGAAAATGAGTTCAGGGATTTGTCCCCCTTGCACACCTGTCCCGTTTGTGCTATCGGAAGAACACTGAAATTGTACAGTTACTTTCCCACACTGCACTTCAGTCATTCCTTCTTGTCCAAAGTAACTCAGTTCATTGCCATCCAGAATCACACTTGCTGTATAGAAAGTGTCTGGTTCAATCTGAACGGGATACTCAAACCAAACTGGAAAAGTATTGCTAGAACCATCAGAAAAATATTTGCTCAGATTCTGTCCTAATATCACGCCCTGGCGTTTCAGTTCAATTTTGGCGCTGTATTCAGCTGACCCACAACTGGAGCCATAGAGGCCAAAGCCTGCAATGAAAACCCTTTTGTCCACAGCAAATTGGATGCTATCGCAGCGCCCTCTGTAACGCCACTGGTTGCTTCGATAGGCACATGACTGAAACCGGTGGCATCTCTGAGGAACCAGACCTTTCCTGGCATTGCTTACAAACTCTAAATCTGGTTTCTTAGCTGCTGTATACCAGAGAAAAATATCATTGGTTTCATTCAGTGTCAAAACTCCTGATTGTGCAGCTCCATTTGCGAAATCATCCAGTGCCATGGTGGGGATACGAATTAGATAGAGTGCTTTCCCCAAAACCTTTCGCTTGTTCTCTATAGTAGGAGTTAATTCTTGACGCTGACATTCTACTTCAGCCCAACAAAGAGCTGCCTCAAAGACAACAATTTCTTTGGCGTTTAAAGTTTCTCTTTTAAGAATACTTTCAAGTGTCTGAAAGTCAATGTCGCAGAAGCCTTCGCTTTTCAAAGCAAGTTCCGCCTGTGCATCAATCACTTCCCAGCACCTCTGGGTCAGATCAGGTTCTTCAAACAAGCAGCTTTGAGAGAGCAGAACACATGCATTCTTCGCACTCAGACTGGTCTCTAGGAAGTTAACACATGCTCTGGCAAGATGAGGGACAATATATTTTTTAGCCGCATACAATGTTGCCAAAACGGTGTCAGCAGCCAAGTCGATTTCATCACAATATAAATACCTAGACAACAACAAAAAAAAAAAAAAAAAAAAGTTAAAATTAAAATTTATATAGGTCCCTTCCACAAAATTAATAGGCTATGTTTTACAAGTTTTCCCAAGTGAGATTAATCTCCAAATTGCACAGACTTCTGGAATTATCATCAAGTATAGGGAAAAGTCTGATTACAGACCCAATGTACCTAAAACCTCTAAAGACCATTCCATGGTTATTATAAATTAGCATCCTATCCTCAGCATGTAATGCAGTTAGTATTTAAAATGCACAATGTTAGTTAGGCTCAAGGATCCTGGGAGGCTACCTTAATTAACATTTCTATAGTATACAGAGGATGGCAGCAGTACATTTTCTAGAAATCATGTATCCTGCTGTTTATCAAGCCCTGCTTTAAAGGACCAAAATTTGTATGAGTTAGGACAACTGGAATTAATAAAAAAATCCAATGTATTTTATCCAGCAAGATGTCATCATGATCAAAATAATAGTTAAAAACGTCATGGTACAAGAAAACATTTGCATGTATAGGTTGAAAGACTAGGGAAGGGGGGGGGGGGGGAATTGTACTGAGAGGGTAGTAGATACCTTGAACAGCCTCTCAGTAGTTTATATGCCGACCCGGTATACCAATTTAGAACCACTGAGTTTTGCTCAGATTTCCCCACACCCTTTCACTTAAAAGCTCCCAATTCTTCAGACCCCCAAATTCATTAGTTACACTAGTATCGCATCATTACATATAACTATCACTGCATTATTATATTTGCTAATGCAGCATTACTGCTAACACTTACTGAGCACAATATGTGATTGTCTATACACTGGTGTGATTCTGTGGCTGGAACCAACGATACATAAATTAAAGTCAATTATGTTTCAGTTTATTTTAACATGCCTTTTTGCTTCCTATTCACATCAGTAAATGACACACAATTATTGTTCAACAGCCATCACCTTTTTCTTTAACAAATGTCCTTAACCCCTAACGAATGAAGATATTTGTAATTAAGAAATCTTACACCTTTAACACAACATCGTTGGTGGTGGAAACCTTTTTCATTATACTATAAAGTAGATTTATCTTAGACATTGCTCGATCCATACTAATACCCTAGCTAAACCGATTAATCAGATTATTATATAACCATACAAGATTATTGTATGTGATACTGTGTAAACTAAAAGTTGTATTACTGAAACCAATAATTGTTTTAGCAGCACACTAATCATAAACACTGGAAGTAAGGCATTAATACACAGTTTATTTGTTTTAAAGGTTTGTTTTTCAGAGATATAGTTTGTATTTAAGCACTATACTAAACACTTAGGGTTACAAATAAATACATATACAGTATCTTTATGATCAGTCAAAGAATAGATGGAAAAGTAGAGGTGGATGATTCTGCATTTATTGAATTAATATTTTGTAACTGATCATTATTTTAGTTATAGCAGTAAGTGAGGTAGTGTCTATTAATGCACAAACATGGATCCAGAAAGCTGGGTCTATCTAACATAACTGCATATTTTGAGAAGCATATGGGATAATTATTATGATGCAGGAATAGTGCTTACTTCAGCATAGCAAGAAAGGCAGCAGGTTCAACATCTGGGATACGTATTTCATCTTTGTCCTCTGCAAGCTCTCCGTAAAACATTGCATGGAACACTGAACTCCCAACAGCTAAAACATACTAGAGAAACCAAAAATAGGGAATTTAAAATACAAGCACAATAATCTCTGGTTTATTAGAAAAGTATAATAAAATTGAAAAAATACAGTAAACCAATATAGACTAAACGTATTCATTCATGAAAGTATAAACACTAAAGAACATTTAGCAAAATACAAATTTGAGATTACATATATTGGAAACATTTAAAAGAAACATAAAAACTATTACTTACTTTGTGTCCAGGTAACCGCTGGGTCCCACCTGGTGGTCCCACCACAAAATGAACATCTGCCATCAACTCATTGTTGAACATCACTGCATTTCTATAAAGAGGGACAAATGATTGAAAGTAAAATACACTATTGCTAACATGCTGCTAAATCACACTACTATGCAGGACATGTAGAACGCAAACCAAAATGCTCAGTATACCCTTAATCATCTCTAGTATAACGACAGCAAAGCAATGGGAAACAGGACGTTAAATAAAAACAGACACTCTTACCTCTCTCTGATGGTGCCGTAAAATCCTTGCCAATTTGGGGATGGGATAGTGTTATTGTTATTAAGATTTTGCTGGTGATATTGCTGCACAGAGTTCGAGTTACTGTTAGCTGGTTTCTTATTAGGGAATATCTCAGCAGCCATCTTCTTCTTCTTTTTGTTTTTTAATGTAATTATCTCATAGCAAACTGGTGGCAGTTTGCTATTGCTGCTGGGGTTCACCTTTTTGGGGCCTTTTTTGGACCGGTTCTTTACAGTTTCTGGAAGCATTAAAAAAAAAGTGAGACATTTCATGTTCTTTCCTTTGGCATCGACCATCAGTATGTTAGCTTGTGCAGCCAAACAGCTTAAGTTGATCACAATATGCTGAAATAATTGAAATCCAAATTTATTAGGAAGAAAAAAAAAAAAAAAAGAAAAAAAAAGCTGAAATTTAGATTCTAGGGATAGCCAAGGTGAACCTTCCTATTTGCAGAAAACTATAAAGACTTCAAGTTTGATCCAGCACTTGATGAGAGAAATATATTCCAAACATGTCTCTCCTATTTTCTTTGCCTTCAAAATTTCCTTTAGATTCAATGTGGCTGAATTATCTGCTGTGCTACATTGGAAGAAGGGAGCACGCAGCAATCTGCATTATAGTAAACTGGGTTAACAAGATCTGATTCTGCTTAAAGCGCAGATATTCTGTTCACCGACTCAATTCGTGTGCTGAATGGATCTGAAGAGAGTAGGAAATTGCAGCCTTGCAGATGGTGTCAGGCAGTCAATAGCTTTAAGCCAATAGCTGGAGCCACAGATAACGATTCGAACAAGCATCACAGAGAGAGTGTGTGTTTGCAAGAAACATAGCTTTCTTGTTAAAGGGGAAATTATAAATTGCAGGTTTCCTCTTAGAAAGTGATGTGTTGTAAAACAAAACCAAAAAAATAAAATAATTATCCTGAGCAGGCAAACATTGGAGTGCCCCAGGACACACGCTGCACCGCACACCAGTCTGGCAAACACACAGTTACACTATAGCAAAATGGTACTAATTTGCGACAACAAAATATGGGCTACAAACAGATTGTAAATGAACATCTGTATCTTAACCCCTTCCAACCCATAGCACAATCTATGCAGTCTTAAAATACAGGGCTCAAACGCCTTTAGGATGGCATTCTATATTTAACTGCTCGTTGTGACACCCTGCAATGAGCCATGCTGCGGATCCCACTGCAGTTAACAGCAGCAGGATCCGATCTGCAGTGATTGTGTTTAGCTGTAATTTTCCTCCTACTAATTCACTGTACAATTTAGATGTAAGAGGGGCTTTCTTTAGATTCTGTTCAATTTATTACAAAAAGTAGAGAACTGAAAACAATCTTTTATCAACCTTTACTTTAACAAAAATATATATATTTTTACACATCTTATACTCACTTTTATTTTATTTTGAATACAAAAACTAAGAAAAAAAAAAAAACACACACAAACACATACACTCTTACCCTAGCTCTAAATGCTGTAGGGCTAGGGTAAGAGTGTTTGTGTATGTGTGTGTCTGTGTGCTGCAGTGAGCAACAAAAGCTGTCAAAGAGCACACAAAGGCACTGGCTTAAAAAGGCTAAACACAAGTGATTGCTATGATTGGCACAGTGGTCAGACATGAGGAAGTTCAAGGTCTCTGCTATTTCTGGGACTATTTTGGTATTTAAGCACCAAGAAATAGCATTTACCTTCCACTGACTACACAGTACTGAATATGATAGATTTTGCACTATGGAATCAGCATCCTCTGTGGGGAGAGTGGAAGCAGAAAGAAAGAAAAAAAAAAAAAAAAAAACAAGTCTTGTAGTTATAATGATATTTAAAAGATACTTTTTGGGGGTCTAGTTGTCCTTTAAAGAACTGATCGGGTCTCTGCCTATTCTAAGAGGGTATCACTCACCTAACCGAGCAGAGATACATTTTATAAGTTTGTGTGGGTAATAATTTCCCCTCTCTGTATTTTGTTTCTACATTTGAAATCCCTGTAAGCTTGTGGAATCAGCATGTTAAATATAAATTAGAACATGCCAATACTGGAGTACTTTGACAGTGGCAGGTTGGATAATCTGATGACAAAAAAAAAAAAAAAAAAACATTCACCAATGTCACATGACTTATGTAGAATTAAGAAACTTTGTAGCCTGTTGATAGTCCCTGGCTTTTGCCCCCACCTAATAGGGCCTCTTATAACCATTTAGCCTCTTGCCTTTCTCAGAAACCAAGAACATTCGCTGAACCTGTGTCATGTTAAAAAAAAAATAGTGCTCAACCTAGTATGAGGAAGCAGGGAGTTATTTATTATGAATTTCTACGTGAAGTCACACAAAATTACAGAAAAGCTAACCTGAAAAATCAGTGTATTGTGGTCTATGCAACTTCTACATACAAATTAAGGTAATAATGTATACCAAAATACAACAATTATCCTTTGGTTATGCAGCTACAAACACACATGTACTTTATTACAATAAAACCACTGTATACACAGTATTGCATTTCACAAAGAAAAGAAAGAATTTGTTTCATGGAATTAATCCAAGGTAATACAACCAAGTATATTGCATAGAAGAAATGGACAGCTTACTGCATGATTGAACTCATGCAAACACATACCCAGAGTCCTGTTAAGGCAACAAATGTTACCAGATATAGAAATGTGATCATTCTCCCTGTAGCGGTTGTCTACTACAGTTCCAAAAAATATCAGGCCACCACACATACACTCGATTAGACCAGGGTGGGTATCGGCACCAGATGGCCCAGCAACTTCAATAAATATTAACTTGCTTACAGAATCCACTTGTTTTTCAATACATACACAATCCCCACCGTCACCGCTGCCCGCGCTCCAAGGTATTTTACAATAAATAATATACACAATGCTTTTATTTAATGACAGTGCATGTCATAATGGGGAGATAGGGGGATGACGCTGGCAAGCAGAACACAGACAGGTGTGACACTGGGGAAGCCCACTCTACCCATCATATGATGCACCCCCATTGAAATAAATGCATGATGTACACTATTTATTGTAAAACACCTGGGACTGGCAGTTTAGATGGCACAGAGCCGAGTGGCATGAGCTTCAGCTTGCTGGCTTCAGCTATGGCGGACAAGGTAGCTAAAGAGTTTCCTTGGCACTGCCCTAATAATAAGTCATTCGTATACATATTTGTAAGCACTACGGGAGTTTATTAAAGTCCATTCTGGGACGGTGAGTCCTTCGAATATAACAGTACTCCACATGTAGAGGTTTGCTTGGGTTATGTGGATGGAACAGGGCCAAACTTAGGATACAGTCACTGCAGCTTTGAAACATGTATTTTTTTTTTTTTTTTTAATGTATTGCTTGTAGGCTACATTTCCCATCATGCTCAGCCAGCCAACACGACCATAGCATCACAGGAAATGTAGTGTATAGTGGGAAGCACAGATCATTGCTACCATGTGGTTGCATGGATGATAAATCCAGCTGCTGCGGGTCTCTATCAGTCTTTTTATTTTATAAAATATCCCTAGAGAACCACTGACAGCCCTAACATGTCAGTGGTTCCCTACAGAATAACTTCTTACAAGCACTAACCCTAACTAACATTAGATCTGTATGACAGTCATCAGTCAGGAAGGGGTTAAGTACATATGTAAAAACGTGCAAAAAAACAGCAGGTGTGAAAAACACTCCAGTGAAGAGTATTATAATGATGGTAGTGTAGCATACAAATTGAATGTACACACGTGATGCAATCTATATCAAGAATACCTAATTATTCTCAATAATACCAACATGTGCATAAAACACACAGGGAAATCACCCTTAGTGATACAATAATAAAATGAGTGTTAATAGAAAACGCTATCTTATCAAAAATAAATGGATCCAAGAAATTGACCTGTAAAAATAAAATTGCACAAAAACTAGTTCAGTACATCACTATACCGATATATGCAGGGAGTAAACAGAATCTACTCACAAGACGTCGCTCTTGTGTCGAAGCAATCCAGCCTTACTGGCAACAGTGCCGGGTGCTGCTTGGATCCAAAATAATCATCTTATGTGAAGAGTCCCGCAAGAAATAAACACACCGGGAATCACGGACAAAGAGAAGCAGGTTTATTACAGACCAAACAACTTCTACGGTTTCATTAACTATTCGTCCAGTCTCCGCTCTGCTGATAGTTCAGCCTGTCGGTGGCTCCCGAGCTGCGCGCTGTAGCGCAGAGTGTTACTTCCGGGACTGCATGTTAGACGCGCCTGGTGGCTACGGAGAGTCTAATGGACCAAAAAGCCCTACGCGTTTCGGTCCGGATGAACTTCGTTAAAGAAATGGAAGTATCTGCTCCTCGGTGTGGTATAAATACTGTCCTCCACATTATCATTGGTTTGGCATTGTAGTAGTAGTTACCAAGCCGTATTTAACTGAAGAAGATAAAGTTTATTAAAATTGGTAATAAAAATGTTATAAAAATCTTTATTCCAGACAATAAAAAATCCAACATAACTTGGGAAAATACATAAAAGAAAAAACAAATGTTTATTAAAATAATAAAACAATACAGGTATCTACCAGAATTCCAGAAATGTATGTAAAAAAAAAAGAAAGTGTATATATATATATATATATATATATATATATATATATATATATATATATATATATATATATAAATAAAGTTCGACAAAATATATAGAAAAGAATATGTAGAAAAAATAGTAATAATATATATATATATATATATATATATATATATATATATATAAATTATATATATATTTAGTATATATTATTATTGTGCAATTTTATTTTTACAGGTCATATCTTGGAACCATTTATACTTGTTAGATAGCGTTTTCTATTAACACTCTTTGTTTATCATTTTATCACTAGACATTGTGGCAAAATATCGTGAGACCTCCCAATGTCACTTGTGGCGTTATGGAGGTGTGCCCTAACCCGGAAGTTCAGGCACGGTGCAATATGACAAAATGTAGCCAGTGCTCACTTTGGGCACTGAACCACTGACTATGAGCCATGCATCTGAAAGTGGCCTCATCTGACAGGTGAGATCCCACTGCAGGAGCCTCAATGAGCTGTTAAACACAGGGCGTTGTATGCGTCCTAGAGTCAGGAAGGGGTTACATTTAAATAATTTGTTTTTGGTTTTGAATGTTAATTAGTTTGTTTTGGTTAATTTAATTTTTCAATTTTTTTCCTTTGCGACACTGGACGTGTCAGGCACGTCCAGTCAGGAACTCCGTGAAACAAGTGGTTTTCACGATCAACGTTTGCGAAAACCGCTCTGATGGTGCTTGTCTATTGCCTCGATGTGTGGCTGTGCCCTCTTGTGGTCAGAGCTTTGGAAGTGAGAAAAAATACACTTCCGTTGCTCTGAATATGTTGCTTGACTGCCCATAGAGGCTTAAAAAATACTTATTTAGCTAAAATCTAGGATTAGAATATGAGGGCTGTTATGATTAAAATTAAATTAGGGTTACATAAGGGATAGGGTTAAAATTACATTAAAATGAAAATATATTAAGAGTTAGCATAAGGGTTAGAGTTGGGGTTAAATTTAGGGTTAGGGTTAAATTTAGGGTTTGAGTTGGGGTCATATAGTAAAAAAATTAAAAACACTGTTTTTGGTTTTCGTCCCATAACGCGCAAAAAAATTAGGAAAAACATGGAAACATGCATATTTCGCAATAAGGACAACATTCACAAACTATTTAGATGGGGTCTTTTTTAATGATTGTATTTGTGTAAATTATATTTTAGGTCAAAGTTAGAAAAAAGTTTTTATTTTTATTTTTTCATCATATTGGATGATTTTTTTTGTGTAAATTATACGATATGATGAACATAATAGTATCCACTGAAAGCCCTTCTTATGATGATAAAAACAACATATAATTTGTGCGAGTACAGTATGTGAGATAGAAGAACATTACAGCTAAACACAAACACCCCAGAAATAAGGGGTGAATATTTCTTGTTTTTTTTTTTAAAATATTGGCAAGCCCAGGAGAAGTGAGCAGTGAGGGGGGAGTGAGTTTTTTCAATGAAGGGGAGATAGGAATAGTAAGTAACCATCTGTTCCATGGCTATTACCAATAGGCAACAGTGTGAGTTACTCATCATCATCTGATGCGGAGAAGTATGATGAGCTAGGCAACCCACTAGCGCTGTCAGGATCATCTAACTCCTCACCAACCTGACTGCCATTCACCTGTGCTAATGGAGGGAGGTTAGGTGGGGAAGATGCTTCTGGAGCATTGGTACCCTCAGTTCAAGCATGCGTCACAGCCAATTTTGCATGGTTGTACTTTAAAACGTGATTGCTGTGTTCATCTCAAGACTGACACTCCTGCTGGTGCATTAATCTCATCTGCTCTAGATTCACAACTCCCACATCTAAGTAGCTAAGGAACTGATCCTACCTCTCCATCATTTGAGCATGGAGCTGATCCTGATTACTCACCATGATGGCGAGTTGATGATTCCTCCTAGTGATTTCATAATGGTACCCACCAACTGCACCATGGTAGAAGTTTCTGGTTGGGCTCCTGATATGCCCTTCTCCTTCTTCACACATGTTACTGCAGCAAAAGAAGGAAGTTGAAGAGAGCATTGCAATACAGATCGTATTCATCACATGTACAATTAAAATTCAGGGTTATCTACATCCTAAACTATTGTATGTTGATATTCCACTAATAAAATTATTTTTAATCTAACATTGCACTTATAATAGCTATTTCATGAATAGGTCAACAGTTACATAATATAAACCTATGCTACACTTTTTGCTTGCTAAACCTGATAATGAATCTATAAAGAGTTAAACATTCTAATCACTTTAGGACACAAGTACACAGATATCATACTACTGCATGTCATGAATGGGGTCCAGGTGTCATAGTGCCCTGAGCATTCAAGTTTAGGAGTTAAGGTGCAGGGTGGTGACACAGGGCCTTGTGCAGGGTAACCCGACTCCCTTGAAGCTTGAGGCCCCAGGTTGGTTCTGCTACAAACCAGAGCTCTGAAGTAGCAGCTGCTGTATCGAGTATGTATGAGGGTTTAGTTCACCTGATGGCCATAATATAGAAGCTTGCTAACCAGCATCAAGGTACCTCACAATATTGCAAGTTCTTAACCTAGAACTAATAATTAAAACTAATTAACTAAATTTATATCTCTGACACTACACACACAAGAAATAGCCGTAGCAGGATTGCACAGACTGGGTGCTTGAAGCAAGCTGAAACAAAGCACAAACGAAGCAGCAAGCATTATAAATAAACAAGGAAGCAAGGCAAAAAGATTAAAAAAAATAACTGGTTACAGCCTGGATGAGACTGCACATGGATTGAGTCATAACACTGTACATCTATGTCTATGTTCTACTAGTATATTTGCATTAATATTATATAACTATAATGAGGTGGTGCTACCTTTTAGAAACTGAAGTTGGTGGGAATTATCTGCTCCGGGAGTTGGTGAAGATGTTGAGATGAAGAAGAATATATTGTAAGTGGTGAGTCATGTCAGCGTTTGCATTGGGCTTCATTATGAAAGCGTGAACTGCATGCAATATGGATATCCCATGCAGTTCCCTCTTTCATGAATAGAGCCTTGTCTGTCATACATTTTGCAACTATTGCTGTATGTTTTACTTACTGGAGGCAGGTAAAGAGGAAGTATCCACCACGGCAAGCAGAGCCACCTTACAAGGTGTATTTTGAGGAGGAGCTGCCAGATGATGTGTTGCTATAGGCCATGGGGCTTTGTCATCACTTGCAGGGGGTTGAGGGGACACAGCACAAGATGCTAGGAGTAAATTGAGAGAACAGTGTTAATACATATGAAATCACACACAGTAAACATAAATGGATGTTCAATACTTATGACCATCTATTTATGGTTCAGGTGTACCCTCAACCCATATGACGGATTCAGTCCCCATGACCTGCAGTAGCTCCATCTCGAAGTCCAACAGGTCAGCTGGGTCTGGAGAGTCATCACCCGGACGTCTGGTGGTGTTGGCTGCCCATGTTAGCTTCCTCTTCACCTGCCTCATGATATCAGAGTATCTGAAAGACATTGCAGTTGGTTTACTGATCATCTGTACATGTTATCCTATTGGCACATATACATCTATCTATGCAAATCTATACACATCCATCCATGTATGTACATATTGATATCTATATATTTACCCACCCATGTAAACGTCTTACCACAAATATACTACTACACAATGATATGTACTACAACATTGTGCTTCGCTAATTGCAGCATTTCTTTGTACATGATAATTGCTGCAATGTGCTGCTTGTGCACCCTCTCTCCAGCTACAGTTCTCTACGCACACCCTACACACACCCTTACAGCAGCCATTTAAAAATGTGCAGCCACATGCAACATTTCCCTATATGTACAGTCCTAGCTCTCCCTGACACAGCTCTTACATGTGTTACAATAACTACAGGCTGAATGCCCTTACCTTTTCTTCACTACTTTCACAGAGAGCTTGTTCCTACCAACTCCTTTTTATGCAATTTGCGACCTTCTGTCATATGTCATTTCTGCTCCTCAAGCTCGTCTTCTTGGCTGCTGTCCCTAACACCCAGTTGTTGTGCTGGTGACGCTTGCTCACCAGTGCCTGGTTCTCCTGCACTGAAAAAATCTTGGAATAGGTCTTTACCCTTGCCTTACCCATTACCCCTGATGCCAGGGCCCGTGTCCCCCCACCCTGATGTTTTTTGGTTTGGTTCAGTTTGCTGCTAATCCTGTTCTAAAATAATAACATGTGGTCAGTATTTATACACAGATTCCTCGACAGTGCTTGGCTATAAGTTCAATATTTTGTATCAATTTCTTGATTATGGGCCTACTTCCAATGGAGGTTCGTTCCAGGCAGGACTGGCAACATTTATAATAGGACTATTATTAATAATATTGCAATCAAAACTAGTTAAACAGGCTAACAATAACTGAGCACAGAGTAAATGCTTCTTTAGTCTAATATAGTACTATCACACATTATACAGGCAGAATATATCTGACGTACATCCATCAGTGCATATGTGAAGTATTCTCAGCATTCTGTATATGTGGTATGTCTTTTTCCTGAATGGACTCGATGGTATTGTGGCATTGTACTCATTTTCCTGATGGACATAGGTACCCTATGATTATGCCTTGGCATACACCACAATTTTAATTAGTTTTTTTGCGTATTTTCCCTTTTGTTACTGATGTGCACATAACAAGAGTGCCAGAGTGTTGTACTGGAATTAGCTAATTAGAAAATGTATGAAACACAATAGACATGTATATCGCTGACAAACAAACCTTGCTCCCATGAGAATACAAAATAAAAAAAATAAAAAAATAGACTCAAATTTTTTTTATTGTGTAAATCAATTTAACTGAGACTATAAAATGTATCTTGAAACCAGTGTAGGATTCCCCATTAATCAGACTTGTCCACACTGCCATTATTTAGGAAACGTGCAAGAAGGCTCTGCCCACCTTTTTGCTGTGTCTCCCACTTTTGCCTCCTGAGTTCCCCATACAAATGATCTTGTTTTCTTCCCCTTCCTCTTCTAAAAATGTAATCGTGACTTTACCTAGAGGCAAGAGAGACTGATACTTACATGAACTGGATCACTGGAATAACACGCATGTCACTGTTTTTTCCTTCCCCATCTAAAGCATCATATTATACGCTATACTCAAGTTGTATGTTACTTATTTACTATAGAATTAAGAGCATTAGAATTTTAGTGGTATAAATATTTTAATATTGTGTTTTTCTTCTGAGTTACATCTTTTCTATCAAGAGACATGTAATTCATATTTAATTCTCAGTCTGCCCTAGATGTGAAGCACATTATTTGTTCATCTTCAAAGACCGTCAAACAGTCCTGATAATAAACAATTCTAAATATGTTTGTATGAACAACACCAAACGGAAGTGTAAGCACCTAGCAGTACTCAAAGGGTAAAATGGAGCAGCACCTAGCTGTTCAGAAAGGGTAAAAAGGAGCACCACCTAGCTTTACAGAAAGGGTAAAAAGGAGCACCACCTAGCTTTACGGAAAGGGTTAAAATGAGCACCACCTAGCTTTACGGAGAAGGTAAAATCGAGCACCACCTAGCTTTATGGAAAACGTAAAAAGGAGCACCACCTAGCTTTACAGAAAGAGTAAAAAGGAGCACCACCTAGCTTTACAGAAAGGGCAAAAATTAGCACCACCTAGCTTTACGGAAAGGGTTAAAATGAGCACCACCTAGCTTCACGGAAAGGGTAAAAAGGAGCACCACCTAGCTGTACGGAAAGGGTAAAGAGAAGCACCACCTAGCTTTACGGAAAGGGTTAAAATGAGCACCACCTAGCTTTACGGAAAAGGTAAAAAGGAGCACCACCTAGCTTTATGGAAAACGTAAAAAGGAGCACCAAGTAGCTTTACAGAAAGAGTAAAAAGGAGCACAACCTAGCTTTACAGAAAGGGTAAAAAGGAGCACCACCTAGCTTTAGAGAAAGGGTAAAAAGGAGCACCACCTAGCTTCACGGAAAGGGTAAAAAGGAGCACCACCTAGCTGTACGGAAAGGGTAAAAAGAAGCACCACCTAGCTGTACGGAAAGGGTAGAAAGGAGCACCGACATTTGAGCCTGTAACTAGCTTAGCGCACCAACATTTTTCTTTTCCCTGCTTGCACATATTTTAGGTTGTTGGCTCCTCATTGTCTGGTTGCAGGTTGCTGTTATAGGGTTAATTGGGAGGAGGTTTAATTGCACCTCTACCAACACATTTAAATAGGTTTTGGTAGCAGTATTACTGCTTTGTGTGCCCACTAGATAGGAGGTGAGAGTAGGTTCTCGCCCTATTGAGAGTGTGCCTTGACGTGGCGGGTGAGCTTAATTATGCTTTGGCCAATTCATATAACCAAAACCTCTCATATTTATATATTTGTTGCCAACTTTATTAGGTTGAGAAGCGCAGACAGTTTTTTTTTTTTTTTGTATAGAAAGGAGCACCACCTAGCTTCACGGAAAGGGTAAAAAGAAGATCCACCTAGCTGTACGGAAAGGGTAAAAAGGAGCACCACCTAGCTAAATGGAAAAGGTTCAAATGAGCACCACCTAGCTATATGCAAAGTCTCAAGCTACCCATACAATTTAAAACATAAGGTCTGAGAATGCAAAGGAAAAGATAGTTTAGAGAAATATCAGTAAATTATCACCAAACCAAGTGTTTGGCCTTCCCAAATGGGAAGAATTCCAAGGCCAGAAATGAAGGACATACATACCTGTATATAATCTTATGAAACTTTAATCCAAATTGCTAAAAACAAAAACAGATGCAGTATGATACAAGGCAAAACGCGTTGTGTGGTGTTTGGGTGGAGCCAGATTCCCTTTTCAGCCAACAGATGTCTAAAAAAGGCATTTTTTAAAAAATTAGTTATTCCACATAGAATTAGTTAGTCTTTATAAGTTACCAACTTTGTTTTGTATGTCATTTGTATTATTACTATGGATATTTTAGTTATTTTTGTATTGTATTTTACAGTTCTTCATAGCAATTTTGTCCATAAAGTTTTATAATCCCAGGTATTTATGTTCCCTGTCTATAATGTAATTTCCCATTTTTGGTTTTTGGACTTTATACATATTAGTAAGACACATTATTTGGCTGTGCTTTACTGATCTTCCCCACATACATTTTATTTTTTTTCCATCTCATTCTATATGGTTTTATATTTGAAAATAGATTTATATTAGATCATATTTAAAATAGCCAAGCACAAATAATTGTACTTCACTAACCAACTTTTTCTCTGTTAATAAAGGACAAAATCAATAAATAATTACTCAATGAGCAGAAGGAAAAAAAAATATTGTTATTAGCTACAGTTTGAGGAATTGGTAAAGTGTACAAATACTTTGCTATGGTGACTCTGATAGATTGGAATATATGTGAAAGTCATAAATGCAAATAAAATAAATGGACTAATAAGTCTTGTGAATGCCACAAGAGAACACTAAATAGCTTTTAAAAATCCACTAGGCCTAATTAAAATAGCGCCTTGGGTTGTACAGCGGCTACAAAAATAAGGCAATCTGGGAAATCAGACATTTGAATATTATAATTGGTCTCAGCAGGAGTGACTGGCATTGTCACTTAACGATAATTATACATTGTTACCAAATGACTGCAACATATTAGCTGTCTTTTTAAAAATCAGGAATTTTTAATTAGTGTAAAGTGTCACCAATGCATCATGTTTAATATGTTGCTTATAATATGTTGCTTATGTTAAATATTGCAAAGGTTCTAGTAACAAAGTGACAAGTTAGATACATTGATGAATGATCGAAGTGGAGCAAGTATGGAGATACTCTATATGGTATATAAACTATTTTTTTCAGTCATATCTGAAAGTGCGAATCTTTACAAATTTCATCATTAAAATTTGAGTTTTTTCGCCTGTTCACGCCTGACACGTTTAAATTTAGGTGAAACAGTAAATTGGCTTACTCAGGTGAGGCAAACGATTGCTGTGATTGGTTATCCCAATGATCATATTCCCCAGAAGAGCTACGAGCAAGTTCCTGGAGGACTGCTTAGTTTCAAGACAAAGTCCTTAACCCCTTTGTGACGTTAGGACGTACTATGCCGTCCTGATTTTAAGTGCCTAATAGTCGATGGGACTGCATAGTACGTCCCGTGTTAAACAGCTCCTCGCGGCTCCCCACCTGTCAGATAAGACACTTTGAGGGGGACAGGGGAAATTTATCCGGTGCTAACTTCTCTAAATCACATCGTGCCTGATCTTCCGGGTTCGGCACGCCTCTGTGACATCACACGTGACGTCCGGAGGTCTGGCGATTTTTTGGCAGGGACCCACAAAGTCTATTAAAACCCTGATCGGGTCTCTGCCCTAGTGTTCCTGGCTACCGATCACCTTGTGATCGTTGGCCAGGAACAAATCGTGACGTTTTGGTGCTTGCGACGTTTGGGACGCAAGAACCATGTGTCACGAAGGGGTTAACTGGGAGCTGGTGGGTTCAAGTGCACCTGCTGCTCGTTTAGATCAAATGTATATTTATGTTCATTTGTGGAAGTGGTACATATTCAAATATACTAAATTCCCAATAAGAAAAGAGACTGGAGCCTGTTATTTTAAAGTCGGTAGTATTGCATTATGTCTGTTGAATGTGACACAGAGTTACAGTGTGGGAGGTTTGAACTGTGGTGAACTGACAACAAAAGAGCAAAAATTAGGCAAAATTTGAAAAATAGGTAAGTTACAGAATTTTTTCAACTCCATTATTAAGCCCTGACTTTTGCAATTCCCTTGTCAGTTCACCTCTAGTCTCTTCTATTCTCAGTTTAGTGAACAGAGCTCAATATGAGGTATACTATGTATCAGGGGTGTCCAAATCTTTTTTGAAGTGGGCCACATTCATTTTTAATTTAACAATTATATAATAGACTCCACAGCAATACAACATGCACAGCCACACACAAATACACACACAGTCACACAGACAGACACACTTACACACACACAGATTTCTGTGATACTTAGGTGAAACGAGCGAAAACTGCTCTGACAGTACTGCTCTATTGCCTCTATGTCAAGGCAACAGCCAGCACCGAAATTCCTCTTCTGGGGCACCCACGATCGCCCCAATCGTGGGCGCCATGCTGCTCCTGTAATATGGCTGTGACTTCTTGTGGTCAGAGCGTCGGTAGCGAAAAAAAAATCACTCCCGACACTCTGAATATGTTGCTTTACTGCCCCTAGAGGGAGTCAGCAACATTGCAATGAAAAAAAAAAAAGACTTAATTAGCTTAAATCTAGGGTTAGGGTTAGAATAGAACAAAATGCCAGATCCTTAAAACATAGCTTTAATTTGGTCAAAAAATAATAAAAAGAAGTGATACATTTACGGTAAGGACAATAATATCATGGAACTCACTGCCAAGAGAGGTGGTGCTATCAACCACACTAGATGCATTTAAAAATGGTCTGGGTGTTTTTTTAGAAAAGCAAAACATACAGGGCTATTAATAATAGAATAAACATTAATAATAGAGCTTATTGATCCAAGGAGAAATCTGATTGCCCTTTGGAGTCAAGAAGGCATTTTTCCCCCTAGGAGACAAAATTCTAAATAGCTTCCTTAGGGTTTTTTTGCCTTCTTTTGGATCAAAAGCTGGAATGATAGGTAGAAGGGTTGAACTTGAAGGACTTGTGTCTTTTTTCAACCTAAATTACTATGTTACATGGAAGCGCATACTCAATGGAACCACCTTACCCGTATTGTCCAGGAAGGACTTGATCGTAGGTCTTAAATTTAGGGTTCGGGTTGGAGTCAAAAGGTCAATATTAGAGTTGAGCGGACACCTGGATGTTCGGGTTCGGCGGGTTAGCCAAACTTCGGAAAAAAGTCCGGGTTCGGGGTCGAACTTGATCCCGAACTTGACCCCGGACTCGAACCCCATTGAAGTCAATGGGGACACAAACTTTTGGGAACTAAAATGCCTCTAAAAAAGTCCTGAAAAGGGCTAGAGGGCTGCAAAAGGAAGTATTTGGGAAACAAATGCAAAATACACAAATCGAAACCAATGTGGCTTACAGGTAACGTGAAACAGGAAGTACAAAACAAGAAAATGGCATTCAAACATTATAAAAACACTGGATCAGCATTATCATTTATAGAGTACAAAGAGGCCAACAAAGCCTGCAAAAAGGCAATTACAATGGCTAAATTGGAAAATGAGAAAAGGGTTGCCAAGGAGAGTAAAACTAACCCCAAAATGTTTTATAAATATATAAATGGAAAAAAGCTAAAGAGGGAAAATGTTGGGCCCTTGTTATCCCAAATGGGAAATTTGGTAAGTGAGGACAGAGAGAAAGCAGACATTTTAAATACTTTTTTTTCTTCTGTTTATACTAAGGAAGAGCAGATGGACGAGCCCCTGCTACAGGAAGTTATGGGACATTCGCCGCAAACATGGGATTGGCTGACACAGGAAAAAGTGCTTAAGCAATTACACTCTGTTAAGATAGACAAGGCCCCAGGACCAGATGGTATACACCCAAGGGTACTTAGAGAGTTAAGCATAATTCTGGCCAGGCCACTATTCATGATCTTTAGGGATTCATTCAGTTCAGGTACAGTGCCAACAGACTGGCGATAGGCGGATGTCATTCCAATATTTAAAAAGGGATCAAAATCTCTGCCAGGTAATTATAGGCCAGTGAGCTTGACATCTGTAGTGGGGAAACTATTTGAAGGATTGCTAAAGGTATACACTCAAGAATACATCTTGAACCAGAATATAATTAGTAAAAGTCAACATGGTTTTGTGAAAGACAGGTCTTGTCAAACAAACTTAATAACATTCTATGAAGAAGTCAGTAAAAATATAGATCTAGGTGTGGCAGTTGATGTGATCTATTTGGATTTTGCGAAAGCATTTGATACAGTTCCACACAAAAGGTTACTCTACAAATTGAGAGAAATAGGTTTGGGGGCAAATGTGTGTATGTGGATTGAAAATTGGCTAAAAGATAGAACACAAAGGGTTGTTGTAAATGGAAAATTCTCAAATTGGACAAGGGTATTAAGCGGAGTACCTCAGGGGTCTGTTTTGGGCCCTCTTCTTTTTAATTTGTTTATTAATGATCTGCCACATTGTGCTGAGAGCCATGTCTCCGTGTTTGCGGACGACACTAAATTAGGTAAGGCAATAAAGACTAATCTTGATGTTTTTTCTTTACAGGAAGATTTGGACAGAGTGGGGGACTGGGCAGTAAAGTGGCAAATGAGGTTCAATATAGACAAATGTAAAGTTATGCATTATGGGAAAAATAATAACAAAGCAACATATACGTTAAATGGTTTTTCCCTGGGAAAAACTACTAATGAAAAGGATTTAGGAATAATTATAGACGACAAACTTGGCAACAGTGCCCAATGCCAGTCAGCAGCTGCAAGGGCCAATAAGATATTGGCATGTATAAAACGAGGTATAGATTCACGGGAGGAGGATATCATCTTGCCTCTTTACAAATCAATGGTAAGACCTCACCTTGAATATGCAGTACAGTTCTGGGCACCAGTCCTTAAAAAGGATATTAAGGAACTAGAAAAAGTGCAAAGGAGAGCTACAAAATTAATAAGGGGTTTGGAGGATCTTAGTTATGAAGAGAGACTTAAAAAATTGAATTTATATACGTTAGAAAAAAGGCGTCTCAGAGGGGATATGATAACATTATATAAATATTTGCAGGGCCAATATAAAGAGCTCTCCAGTGACCTGTTCATTAACAGAAAGGTACAAAGAACAAGAGGTCACCCCCTCAGACTGGAAGAGCAAAGATTTCATAGACAGCAAAGGAAGGGATTCTTTACGGTTAGGACAATAAAGTTATGGAACTCACTGCCAAGAGAGGTAGTGCTAGCAATCCACAATAGATGCATTTAAAAATGGTTTGGATGTTTTTTTAGGAAAGCAGAACATACAGGGCTATTAATAATAGAATAAGCATTAATAAAAGAGCTTATTGATCCAAGGAGAAATCTGATTGCCTCTTGGAGTCAAGAAGGAATTTTTTCCCCCAGGAGGCAAAATTCGAAATAGCTTCCTTAGGGGTTTTTTGCCTTCTTTTGGATCAAAAGCTGTAATGATAGGTAGAAGGGTTGAACTTGATGGACTTGTGTCTTTTTTCAACCTAAATTACTATGTTACTATAAAAAAATGGGGGTAAGAGTAGGACAAGTGCCCTGCAAACATATATGGATAGGGAAATAACTTCAAATAAGATAAAATACATACAAATTAAAAATACAGCTGAGCCATAAAATAGCACTAGATGGAATCTTTGATTTTAGTTTTGGAAGAACATAAATCTAAATCAAAAGCATGGCTGCCAGGAGGATCAACAGAATTATCCATTTGAGAGAGGGTTGGAGTGCAGGGTATTCTCTTTCAGTTTATACTAAGTGACCCATAGGTTGAGGAGGTGGTGACCGTGGCGGTGTAGGTGGAAGCGGCGCTGGAGGAGGAGGTAGCCAGAATTTTTCAAAGTGCGCTGTAAGCACAGTATTGGACTGTTCTATTTGACTCTCAGATATGAAGTACACGGCAAGACGCAAATGTACTATTTACAACCCAAAACTATTAGAATTTTTCAAAGTGCGGTGTTAGCACAGTATTGGACTGTTCTATTTGACTCTCAGATATGAAGTGCACCGCAAGACGCAAATGTACTATTTACAACCCAAAACTATTAGAATTTTTCAAAGTGCGCTGTAAGCACAGTATTTGACGGTTCTATTTGACTCTCAGATGTAATACATGTAATACTATTGCTATTCTATAAACCAAAATAGAGTCCCCATTCATACGAATAGGTCAATGAACCTATCCGTATGAATGGGGACTCTATTTTGGTTTATTGAATAGCAATAGCATTACATGTATTCCATAAACCGAAAGTCTATAAACCGAATGTCTTTCGGTTTATAGACTTTCGGTTTATGGAATACATGTAATGCTATTGGCTCTCTATAAACCTAAGTAGAGTCCTCATTCGTAAGAAATTCTTATGAATGGGGACTCTATTTCGGTTTATAGAAAGCCAATAGCATTACATACAATGTAATCACCGAACTCCAACATACAGTGAAATGTCCGTGTTCGGGGTCCAAAAACCGTAATGTTCGGTATGAACCCGAACAGTGCGGTTCGGGTACGCTCAACACTAGTCAATCTAAGAAAGAAAAAAAAAAACCCTTTGCTTTTTGCCCCATAACTCGCAAAAAACTGCAGAAAAACATAGAAACAAGCATATTTCTGAACTCAGGCACTCACTATTTAGATGGGGTCTTTTTTAATGATTGTATTTGTGTAAATTATATTTTAGGTCAAAGTTAGAAAAAGTTTTTTTGTTTTTTCAATTTCATCATATTTTATGATTTTTTTTGTAGTAAATTATAAGCTATGATGAACATAATGGTATCTAATGGAATCCCTTCTTATGACAATAAAAACAACATATAATGTATGTTGGTACAGTATGTGAGAAAGAAGAAAATTACAGCTAAACACAAACACCCCATAAATGTAAAAACAGCCCTTTTCAGTAAGGGGCTCTGAAATTTCTGATGGCGGCCCTGATACAGTACATACTGGCGGCAACAGGCCTGGGCCTAAACACCACAAAGGATTCAAACATGTTCAGCCTGAAGTTATCTTCATCAAGGGGGGCACCTAATGTGACCAGTGACCTGTAACAAAATCCAGACAGATATAGTCAGTGTCAGATGAGTTAACCCCTGGATTTCTTGACATATATAGGCAGTGTCAGATTAGTTAACCCCTTGGGTGGCTAGACAGATCAAGGCAGTGTCAGAGGAGTTAAATTCTTGGGTGGGTAGCCATATCTAGGCAGTGTCAGAGGAGTTAATCCCTTGGGTGGCTAGACAGATCTAGGCAGTGTCAGAGGCGTTAACCCCTTGGGTGGCTAGACAGAGGCAGTGTCAGAGGAGTTAACCCTTTGGGTGGCTAGACAGATATAGGCAGTGTCAAGGAAGTTAACCCCTTTATCCACACACTCCATCACACACATATACAGACTGTCTGTCACTCTGACATACACACACACTCACTCACTCACACTGATATATGACATACGTACACTCACTTACACTGACATACACACACACTGACATACACACACTCACTCACACTGACAGACACACACACACTGACATACACACAATCTTACTTACACTGACATACACACACTCACACTGACATACACACACTCACACTGACATACACACACTCACTCACACTGACATACACACACTCTCACTGACATACACACACTCTCACTCACACTGACATACATGCACACTGTCCGTTTTAACTTACCTCTCTGTGCTTTCAGCTCCTTGTGTGAAAGAGGCCTCAGCCAATCACGGGAGGCTTCTGAACTCTCAGCCAATCAGGAGAGTTGAGAGGTCTCACCTGATTGGCTGAGACCTCTTTCTATCATGCAACAACAAAAAAAGAAAGAAAGAAAAAAACTGCAGCACTGAGCAGCAAAGTGCTGACAGCTGCCCCATTAAAGGGCGGGCCTGGTGGGGGCCCACGGGGCAGCTGCCATGGGCCCCAAGGAATGAGTGGGTGCTGGGCAAATGTCTCGTTTAAAGGGCCGGGGCCCGAGCGCACCCCCCTTGTCCACCGTGCCCCTGACGGGTGTATCACCCATCATCCCCTGATGGCAGCCCTGCGTACTATCACTTCCCTATGACATTGCCTCTGTTTAAGAGAGGGTCCATGTCAAGGTCTGAGAAGTTCCACAGTTATTACAGTGCAGTGAATAAAGAACGATGGAAAATGATCTATACATTGTATTAGCTATATTTCAAGCAAATGTCTATATTAACCCCTTCCCTTCTATAGGATGTTCCATGCCGTTCTACTTTATGGTACCAAGGTTCTAGCAGGACAGCATGGAATGTCCTATATTTAACAGCTCATCGCGCCCCCCTGTGTGCGGACCCTGCTGCATGGACTTGCAGCGGGGTTACCACTGTCAGATGAGGCCACTTTGAATGGCCTCAGTTTGACACAAGAAATGTAGCGAACGTTCAAACTGAGTGTCCACTACATTTCTGACATCCCGTCATGCCCGAACTTCCGGGATCGGACACGCCTCCATGATGTCACGTATGACGTCACGAAGTATCGCAGTACGTCGGATTTCTATAGAGACCCTGATCGGGTCCCTGCCTGGATGTTCCTGGCTGCCGATCACAAAGTGATCAATACCCAGGAACAAAAAGACACTGATGGTGCTTTGGTCATTAAGGAACAAAGCACCGTCGGTCAGGAAGGGGTTAAATGAAAAAGTATGTTTGTGGAGTCTCCTGTTTTTGACATCAACTATAGCCTGATTTGCAAATTAATTGTTTTTAATGGGAAATGTGTAATTTGCACAATAAGCCACAGGTGATATCAAAAACTGGATACTCCAAAGACATTTAAAGCACATTTTTCCCTAATATATATGTTTGCTTGCAATTTTTCTAACACAATGTATAGATCATTTTCATTCTTTGTTTATTGGCTGCATTTACAGTAAAACAATGTTTAGGAGACACTGTCACTTTAAGCTGTTCATCACAAAGTCCAGTAAACTTTTTTTGTTTTTTTACAATGCTGTGAATGGGTTAACAGTCATGCAACAATCTGTGTATTGGGAAAAGACAATAAATTACATATGTCATAGATGATAATCAAACCAGAAAGTACCATTCTTGGAGTTAGGCATGCCTTTTATGGTTTCTGTTAATTTGTATACAGGGAGTGCAGAATTATTAGGCAAATGAGTATTTTGACCACATCATCCTCTTTATGCATGTTGTCTTACTCCAAGCTGTATAGGCTCGAAAGCCTACTACCAATTAAGCATATTAGGTGATGTGCATCTCTGTAATGAGAAGGGGTGTGGTCTAATGACATCAACACCCTATATCAGGTGTGCATAATTATTAGGCAACTTCCTTTCCTTTGGCAAAATGGGTCAAAAGAAGGACTTGACAGGCTCAGAAAAGTCAAAAATAGTGAGATATCTTGCAGAGGGATGCAGCACTCTTAAAATTGCAAAGCTTCTGAAGCGTGATCATCGAACAATCAAGCGTTTCATTCAAAATAGTCAACAGGGTCGCAAGAAGCGTGTGGAAAAACCAAGGCGCAAAATAACTGCCCATGAACTGAGAAAAGTCAAGCGTGCAGCTGCCACGATGCCACTTGCCACCAGTTTGGCCATATTTCAGAGCTGCAACAAGATGTGCAATACTCAGAGACATGGCCAAGGTAAGAAAGGCTGAAAGACGACCACCACTGAACAAGACACACAAGCTGAAACGTCAAGACTGGGCCAAGAAATATCTCAAGACTGATTTTTCTAAGGTTTTATGGACTGATGAAATGAGAGTGAGTCTTGATGGGCCAGATGGATGGGCCCGTGGCTGGATTGGTAAAGGGCAGAGAGCTCCAGTCCGACTCAGACGCCAGCAAGGTGGAGGTGGAGTACTGGTTTGGGCTGGTATCATCAAAGATGAGCTTGTGGGGCCTTTTCGGGTTGAGGATGGAGTCAAGCTCAACTCCCAGTCCTACTGCCAGTTCCTGGAAGACACCTTCTTCAAGCAGTGGTACAGGAAGAAGTCTGCATCCTTCAAGAAAAACATGATTTTCATGCAGGACAATGCTCCATCACACGCGTCCAAGTACTCCACAGCGTGGCTGGCAAGAAAGGGTATAAAAGAAGAAAATCTAATGACATGGCCTCCTTGTTCACCTGATCTGAACCCCATTGAGAACCTGTGGTCCATCATCAAATGTGAGATTTACAAGGAGGGAAAACAGTACACCTCTCTGAACAGTGTCTGGGAGGCTGTGGTTGCTGCTGCACGCAATGTTGATGGTGAACAGATCAAAACACTGACAGAATCCATGGATGGCAGGCTTTTGAGTGTACTTGCAAAGAAAGGTGGCTATATTGGTCACTGATTTGTTTTTGTTTTGTTTTTGAATGTCAGAAATGTATATTTGTGAATGTTGAGATGTTATATTGGTTTCACTGGTAAAAATAAATAATTGAAATGGGTATATATTTGTTTTTTGTTAAGTTGCCTAATAATTATGCACAGTAATAGTCACCTGCACACACAGATATCCCCCTAAAATAGCTAAAACTAAAAACAAACTAAAAACTACTTCCAAAAATATTCACCTTTGATATTAATGAGTTTTTTGGGTTCATTGAGAACATGGTTGTTGTTCAATAATAAAATTAATCCTCAAAAATACAACTTGCCTAATAATTCTGCACTCCCTGTATAGCATTTTAATGGGGATATACTGTATCTCAGTAATGTGTTGAAGGAGCTTTCTGTTATTTTATGATTTCATGTTTCAAATCAGGGGAAGCATTTTTCTATACTAACTTGGCCATAATGAATTGCCATGTGCATTAAGATTAATTGGTTTATAATCCTGGGTCTCCACGGTAATTGAATTTGGTTCCATTGAGGATTGTGCTTATTTCTGTGAGATTTTCTTCTTGACTTCCAATTATGAATCATTATTGCAAATTAGAAGTGAAGGCCACATCAAGATTTTATTTCATTGTTTTAACAATTTTGCAAACAGTGTCACACACATACTGTTTTGTTTCCACTACAAAATGTCTTAAAGGTTGTGGTAAAATACACATGTATATTTAATTAACTGTGTTTTATTTATTACACATATATATATATATATATATATATATATATATATATATATATATATATATATTATATATTCTTAGTATATTTAGTTTATTTGTTCTTTCATTCTCAGCAATATAATGATCCTCAAGGATGTATTTTCAACTACTGGTTTTAGTGGACCTGAGGCATATGACTGATTATCACAATGATCATATACCCCAGAAGAGCTATGAGTAGGTTCCAAGAGGTCTGCATTGTTTTGAGGGCACTTGTTGCTCATTTAGAAATGTATTGAAAATACTGCTATGGTCAGTCTGGTCAATGTGCCTCCTGCTTTTTCTCCTTCAATAAAGCATACATTTTTTTTTTTAAAACCCAAACCTATTTTTTCATGCTGCTGATCCAGATGGCATACAACCTAGTTCACCTTTTATCTTCCCTCCCTTAGAGAAACGGCTCCAGCATGGAGCAGGAGGGACAGGGTTACATGGCTAACACCATTTATATTACTTGATGCTGACCCTGAAAAAACTGTTATCTTAAAACAAGGCTTGTTCTGAATATTGCTCTAATAATAATGTATTTTTATTATTCACTGTTTACATTTTTATAATGTACTTAAAATGTTATGACTGTACTTGAAACTAGCTTATACTATTGTATTTTAAGTAGAAGACTGTATGTTGCTATGTTCTAGTTTACAGGTTTAGTAAGTCATGGCTTGACAAATATTGGATCCTAAAATCCATACTGCTGACTCCTAACGTTTTTGATGGTTTTACATTGTGCTCTATGGATGTCCTATTTCCCTGGCTCCTAAAAATAACCAGGCTGGCTCCTGAACTGGTCTGTCTGGCTCCTAATGGGGGCAGAAACTTGTCAAGTCCTGTGGTACATAGAAGTTAAAGGTATCACATTAGCTTTGCATGATGGTTCTCATGTAATAAAAAGGCCCCCTACAAGGTAACAGTGATTTTTGATACTGCCTTACACTTCTTACAAGTGTCCTTGATTTGGTCAGCTTTGGGTAAGCTGCATATTTGTTCATTCAGTTGCTTCCACTTGTATACAGATCCTTTGCACAACAAGTAATTAGTCCCTGAGCTACAATGCAACCTGAATGCTTCAATTACTTATCCAAATACTGGAAAACGAAACCTTTGTAAACCGTCCCTTTCTATTGGAATCCGTGAATTAAATCAGTATTTCACTTCCACAAGTTCAAAGCATACACGTGTAAATCACTTAATTTGCATTTCACAGGCATAGTGAATTGACCCAATAAATCAAGATGATAAGGTAATGCATTCTTCAGATGTGCTACCAAGGTTTGCTGTGTTTAATTGTAAACTTTTGCAGCACATGGCTAAGCACATATTATGTTAATGAAAGAAACTAACATAGTTCATCTGATCCAACCAAAATCCATTTAGATTTTTAACATTGTTAGACTATTGTGCAATTCCAGAGTCTGTTATTCTTCTAAATAATATGAAGTAAAACTATGGGAGGAGATTAAAGGAAACATAAAAAAAACAGGAAAATAAAATCTAAATGGTAATGAAATTAACATATGATTTAATATGCCCAAAGTATTGATGGGGATCTAACAAAATGATCTGAGCCCTATTAAAAGTCCATCATCTATCAGATAGAATTCTTCTGAAAGATACATATTATTATTATTATTATTATTATTATTATTATTATTATCTTCATTAAGTCACTGGTGCTGAACAGTATTATAGATTTACAATCAATTGGTCATACAATGAAACATCATAAAACATACATGTAATTACATACTGATATGGAAGATACAGTCTATTGCTGTATTTATGATAGTAGAGACAAAAGATAAAGGGACAGAAAAGGAGAATGATCGGAATGATATTCATAACACTGGAAGTGAAATGAATACGTCAAAAAAGATAACAGTAACGTGTGTGGTGACATGTTAAGTATTATAAGGAAGCCATGTTGTAAACACAGGAAGTGACTGGTGCCAGAAAATAGGGAGTGGTAATATAATCAGAACAAACCACAAGGTTTCATGGAAACAACATTCTAAGTTCCAAAACCATACAGCCATGTGTCCTGTCCTACAGATTCCATATTGATTCGATATTGACCAACATTGTACCGTAAAAAACATTGATTGTAACAATTATCTAACTGTGTAGAAGAATAAAAATAACTGTTATGCACAGAAATTTTTTTAGTACTGGTGTTTAAATCAAATTACTATAACCCTGCAAGATACCTTCACAAAAAAGTATAGAGATTTACCGTAATAAAGGAAGTAATAAACAATGTTAGCACAATCTTAAGCAACAAAACCAAGGACAAGTTAGCGAGAGAAAAAAACAAACAAATAAACAATGCTCACCTATATGGTAAATGAACTTTGAAAGGTGATCAATATTATTTCTGAAGTATCCTTCCCACACATTATAAAAATCAATAGTTCAGTCTCAAGACTTGCTTAGAAAAACATCAGTGAAAAGGCTAGCATATTAACACAATGAAAAAGCAAAGGGAATGTTTCCTGTCAATTGTACTTTCTGTTTCAAAGACTATTTATAAAAGGCTAGTGACAGCCACTGCACAGTTACATATTGGCCATTAGTGTCACAATGTCAAAAATGACCAGCTTTAGAAGGAACATCTCGTAAAAGCGTAGAAATCAGAGATTTTTTTTTAAAAATGGCATTTAATTCTGCAATCCTTTGTTTTATTCTGATCCTTTGCAATGCTTTAGACATCCGTGTTGTGCTCTCCCAGTCATTGATTCAGCAGCTTTGGAGTTCTTGGCAAAACACACAGAGGGGACAGCTCTCTTTGGAACTCCCTTCCACAGAGCATCCAGCTCTCGCCCTCTTTCAAAAAGTCCCTCAAAACTCTACTCTTTAAATACTTAGTACTCATCTCACTAGAAAACACTTAGCCCTAACTGAACAGGAAGCTTACAACTCATCCAACTGTAACACACACAATTAATCTGGTATCAAACCCGCCTAGCTCCAACCATCCCTAACACTAGCACTACCACCACCTTTCCTTTGACCTCTTAACTCCTTTATGTATCTCATGTCCCTCACTCCCTCGAGATTATAGTTTGCATGCAGGGTTCTCTACCTCATGTATCAATCTGTTCTTGTTCGTCTTTTTTTTTTTTATGTAGTACCCCTTCATACTCTGTACCTAGCACTATGTAAATGTTAATGCAATGTAACGTAATTAGGGCTGGTGGAGAAAGGTAGTCCAAAAAGTGATATAAAATAAGCACAGTTTTGTGACATAGAATAGAAACACCGAAACATAGAATGTGTCGCCAGATAAGAACCATTCAGTCTACCTTTTTTTTTATACATAGCACTTGACAAAATTATTTTTTGTTTTGTGCAACTAGCATGCTGTGGCTTTTTTCTGTTGGATATAATTTTATACAGAAGCGTTGAGATTGATTATGACTCAGCTGTACTACATTTCAGATAAAATTGCCTTTATACATGAACCCTGGGTGCCACTCATTGGAGGAATGTCATTGGCTGGGGTGCCCAGGGCCTAATAGAGTCTATTAGACCCTGTGTACCCCAGCCAATGACACCCCTCCAATGAGTCCCAATATTCCGCACCTCCACCCTGTGATCTGCACCTCTGTAAGAAGCGGAGTCAGGAACCTACATTTTTGCGAAGTTGCACAGCGCGCAGTGTAGAAAACCCTCCCTCCTTCTCTCCTCGACCCTGTGTGAGACATCATGCACAAGGGTCAGAGGGAGGGAAGACACAGGACACTGGGACAGCATGAGAAGCAGACACTTCTGGAGCCTGCAGCACGGTAAAAAAAAAAATCTGTGTGAGTATGCATGTCTAAGTGCCAGACTGTGTGTGTGTGTGTGTTAGTATACATGTCTATCTGTCAGGCAATACCCCTGTCACAGACTGTGGCATATTAATGGGCATACTGGCTGTGACAAATTAATGGGCAAAAAGTGGCATATTAATGGGCATACTAGCTGTGGCATATTAATGGGCAAAAAGTGGCATATTAATGGCTGAGCTAGGCGGGTTTGGGACATACTGGCTGTGACATATTTATGGGCAAACTTGGTGTGGCATATTCATGGGCAAAATGTCTGTGGCATATTCATGGGCATTTTGGCTGTGGCATATTCATGGACAAACTGGCTGTGGCATGTTGCATATTAAAGATGTAAGTCTTGGATGTGCAATGTGGGTGATTGGGATATGTCCCGGGGGGGCAGAGGCAAGTCCTGGATGTGCAATGTGGGTGAAGGGGCATTTCCTGGGGTGCATTTAAATCATTGACATGATATACAAAGACCTGGATAAAATTACTTTAGAAAGGGTAGGGTGTGCGAGAAGGAGATATAGGGGAGAGGGAGTACATTTTTTTTCTATAAGGGGCCCTGACATTTCTGATGGTGGCCCTGCATGTGTAAGTGCGAGTATGCATGTGTAAGAGCGAGTATGCATGTCTAGGTGTCAGACTGTGCGTATAAGTGTGAGTCTGTGTGTGCAGGGCCGCCACCAGGAATTTCAGGGCCCCTTACTGAACAAATTTTCTGGGTACCATAACACCCCCCCCCCCCGACAATATCTCCCACTCGCCCCACCTACCCTCACAAGCATGTTATCCAGGTCTAGTATAATATGGAGGGTGGTTGGGAGCAGTTGGTCAATATGCCAATAGATTGCCACTCAGTATGCCAGGATTTAGCCACTCATTATGCCAGGATTTAGCCATTCAATATGCCAGGATTTAGCCACTCAATGTGCCAGGATTTAGCCATTTTGCTCATTTTATGCATTTTTTTTTTACAAACATACATAAGTAGGATATCAACAATTTACAGTACTATATAATTTCCATAGCATTCATTCCCCTATCCCACCTCCCAATAAAAAAAATACAAACATACATGAATTGGGGATCAACAATTTACAATAGTATGTAATTCCCCTAACACTCCCTTGAATACTCACACTTGAATACTCCTATAAAGGTTTTAAATACATTCAAGACTTCATAGGAAATTAGAAAATCTGCGATGCATGCTGGAGCTCTTGAAGGAAAATGTACTTCAAGGCAGAAAAACAAATCATACTGCATCCAAAACCAATAGATGCTGGAGAGGAAAACCAAGTGACTGGTGGAAAGAAGGGAGGACACCGGAATGCTTAACATGTTTCAAACTCTATAAGCTCTTAGTCATAGGACTTCTGGTGTGCTCTCTTCTTCCCACCAGCCACTTGGTTTTCCTCCTCCAGCACATTTATGCAAAAAATCTATTGGTAGGACTTTTTTCCTACCTCCCAACATTTCAAATGGCCAAATAAGGATGCTGTTTTTTTTGGAAGGGAGTGGCTGATCTTGTAGCTTTAGGCATTTCACAGGGAAGTTTTGTATTCAGTTTACCAACTTGGTAATTCATTTATAATTTAAAAAAAAGTCTTTTTATTCCAAAAAAAATCTAAATTCTAAACACATTTTCTGAAGTTTGAACACACTGTTATGAATTGCTGTTGAACTCTGTGATACACTCGTAAGACCACAAAAAATGCACCTGGGGATTAAAGAGAGATAGAGGATGACTGTTCTTCCCAAATAAGGATACCTGGAAAGTATGATGTTTGTTATATATATATATTATAAGTGCATATTATAATAGTATATTTACATTAATATACGCATTTTTTAATTTTAATGAAAAATATTTAATATTATTATATGTTACTTATTTATTTTAATGTATTTAATTAATGTGGCTATTTTGTTTTTCTTTTCTTTTTTTCATTTTGGGTCACTGACATCTATGGGAGGACTTTGGCTATTGCTGTAATAGCCGAGGTCCTCCCAAAATGGCCATAAAATAAGTCCTCCTCACAAAAGTCTTTGGCAAGAACCGAGGTTACCATTTCATCAACCGAACATCGGAGGAGCTTGGCTTCTGAAATGTCGGCACGCAAATTGGCAAATTTTTCATGCCAATTCAAGATCACGTCAGTGGTCTATGAGTAGCCTGAATCTGAGGGACAATTTTTGGGATCAAAAACTTGAAGCCCTGATTTTCTCAAGATAATCAGAGCTACCTAAATCCAACCTTCTATTTGTGCTTCTAATTTGTTTAATCCCTGTTTCACCATTACTCACAAAACTTGTCTTGACGTGTTTTGCATACACAATATTCATTCATACACACCAAGCTTTGACCAGATTTACATAAAACTCTGTTTCCAGACTTTCCAAACCTTTTATTGTTTGGCTACATAATATAAAAGAAAGGTTATGAGATTTAGGGTATATTAACAAGACAGCAACATGCACTTCCAAGGATAGAGAAATAAAATATAGATATTTAATGGTAAATAAAAATATATTTAATATAGTTGACATTATCTGGTGCTTTGTATAAGCTTCAACCACAATGAAAGTTACAGTAGAAACACTGTGATTGATGTGTTCCAGGAAATGTGAACATTTCTTTTGTTAATATTGCTCCCTGACTGGGCTGATGGAAGGTTTTTATATGTATAGCATCTACAAATACTAAAAAAAAAGAAAGCAACTGTATAGTGGGACAACTAGATTGCAAATTGTCACATTTTATACAATGGCGGAATATAGGCCAGGGTACATGTTTTTCAAAACAAGGAAATCATGTTTTGCTGATACAAAGGTGCAGGATAAAGCCAAGATGACAAATCACAACTAGACACATATGTCTGTTTACTTAGACATATGCATAAACTGTAAATGACTAGGGTAAGGATGGCTATACTTTAAATACTTAAGAAAAATAAATTGTTGGATATGGAGGAAGCAAGATAAAAAAAAAAAAGAAATAAAGAAATGGAATTAAACACAAACAATAAGATTGTATGCTCCATGCAAAGGCTTTTTTTAAAATAGAGACAAGAATGTAAAAACACCCTGCAATGGTCGGATTTGCTCTTTGATTCCTCGGTTACTTTAATAGTGCATTGATCGAAAAGTAGTCAATGGAACATCTTCATCTTATGCATTCAAAAAATCATAAAAAACACAAAAATGTGGGTGTGTATTTAACTACTTTATAGAATAAAAACATGTACTAAGACTGTATAACTATGAAGGTGGCACCATGATCTAAAAATGTTAACACCATGTTATAAAATAAATTTTTAAAAAAATCAATCATCAACAAAGCCAAACCCTTTATATCTGTGACTTTGTTTACCCCTTTCTCTACATCAGGGATCTCCAAACTACAGACCACGGGAAAATCTGACCTGCAGGCTGTGTTTAGCTTGGCAGTCACCTTAAGGCTTTCGGCTGAGGCTGCCACCTTAAAGCTTTTGGCTTTGTCCCTGGCAGCCACGTTAAGCATTTCAGCGGCATCTATGGCTTTAACAATTCTACAGCGTCGACGCAGGAGAGGAAAAGAGAGACAGACGGACATGAGGGAGGAGAGGAAAAGAGAGACAGACTAACATGGGCAATGCCCCTCCTGAGATGAGATTCTGGATCTGGTGCAATCTCAGTGCTGGGGCAAGTCTTGTGAGTGCAATCTGCATGCTTGGGTAAATCCTGTGTGCTGGAGTACGTCCTGTGAGTGCAATACGGGTGCTGGGGTAAGTGCTGGGTGCAAGACCAAGTCTGAGTGTAGCAGAAGAAATAGCATATTTTAAGGATGCTATATTTATTTGTATTCAATACAATATTTTAAAGACAAAAGTCATTATACCTTGGTATTCTTTTGTATGTAAAAGAAAACACACAAATTTGTCAGGGTATGATTATTCTTTAGATATTGAAAATTTTGATGAGCTATTTGTGACACAGAAAGAACTTCACCATGGTGATATAATTCTATATGAAATAGCGCAAAAACAGTAGGGTGAGAATAAGCAGGAATGTAATGTAGAATAGATAAATTGGATGCGACAAACTTCAAATGGCAAAGATTAGTCAAGCAGGCAAAATGATTGCGGCTGGCAGAAAGCAGACAGTGTCAAAGTGAGGCAGAATCAGGTAACCAGGAATTCCAAGGCAATGACAATACAAAGTACAATGTCCCTAAGTTCTGCAATATTTGCCCATATTTTTCCACCAGCAAATTTCTTTGTGTTGGACTAGATAAAATAAATCCCCATTGAGTACTGACCTGGATATTATGTTGTTTTATAATACCTAATTTGTGGTGTTTGCACCTTCCTTTTATTGTGTGGGCACATCTCTTATTCACATGTTTATAATCTTAATGCAGTCATACATTTTTTTTTATTTATTAGATATTATATATGTTTAACCATAAATGGAACACGTTTGGTTTATTTGCCTGTATCATCCTTTTTTCATAAATATTGATTTTAAATAAATCTGTCCATTAGCCTATTTATGTTATTCTCATATAATATAATTATTCATTTTTATTTTTATTTACCTTTAATAAAATCTATTGCTTTACATTAGTCTATTGTTTTTCTATGTATTTGTTTTTTAATATATGCATGGGGTATCCTTATTTTTCTATCTGTTCTGGGATTCGTTATCTGTTGGGTCTATTCACTAAGATTCAATTTTGGAGGTCAACTTTCATTTGGAGACAAAGTCAAATTTGTCACTCGAGTCTGACGTTTGACTTAGGAAAAAAAAACTATTTCAAATCTTCCCCATTGAAAGTAATGGGAGGCAAAATGATCGCAGCTATTTTTGACACTAAATCAAACTCAGGTGCCAATACATTACTTTCAAGGGACCAAAATGCACAATAAAACCCCTAAACCAGAAAACAGGCACATGTAGAGGATTGTTATATACTCCTCCATTTGTAACACCACAAATTCTAGTTTCACTTCTTTAACAAGCATTTGTAATACCAGGAGGACAATCAAGTAAGATGAAGGTCCTGTATTTATAGTGAAGGAAACCCAAAACTTGGGAAATAGGTGTATGTAACCATAGCCTTCATGAATGGCGTCCAGATGACATGGGACCCCGAGTACAGAGTTCATGATTTTCAATGCACAAATATGGAGACACAGGGCTTGGAACAGGATAACCTTACTCCGCCAGATGCTTGAGGCCCCAGGTTGGTGTTAACATGTACCAGGGCCCTACGGTAGCAGCTGCTGTATCTATTATAGCCAAGGTGGGAAACTGAGAAACCACCTGAAGCAGTGATTGGACATAACCCTGATAGTATAGTGTAATGTCTGCAGACTGGGACAGATAAACCAAGCTCACTGCAGGGCTACAGGACAGACTAAAGAGAAAAAGCAAAACTAAAACACACATGAACAGGGTACGGTAAAATAAATTACATACAATACAGAACCGAAGAGACAATCATAGACACAAACAAACATAAAACAGAGGACAGTGCTAAGGCGTAAGGGGCACTAGGGTCAGAGAGAAAATCCGAGATCCTCCTGATGGACATAATTTGATAAGCGTGCCAACTTGCATCGAGGTACCTCACATAGGCAAATCCCTAACACTAGAACTAATAAAACACTAATAAAATTATTCTACTGAAACTACAGACACACAGAACTTAAAACATACTTGTAGCAGGACTGCACAAACTGAAAGCTTGAAACGAAGTAAATGGGTGTGTCACCATTTAAATAGAGGAACTGGGCAACAAAGAAAAAGGAGTCAAGGAAAACCCGGAATGGAAAAACAGCATAACAAACAGCAGGGAAACCAGAAATAAAGCAAGAGGATAAAAGAACAAGAAGAATGGAACAGGGAAACCCACTAACAGGGCTCTGGGACAGGACAGAGCTATAAAAGGACTTCAGCATTCAGAATAGCCCCATTTCAGGGCTTCAGGATTTAGGGCAGCTCCATTACACGGCTTTAGAGGAGGACACACATACAGGTAACATGGATAAAAGGAACAGGACAGGTGCCGCTCTATGGCTGGACTGGGCAGGTGACTCTCTGGGGCCAAACAAGTAATAAAAAAAGAGAGCAAAGCAAAAATGATATAGAAATAACTGCATACTAACTGAACGAAAGTGCACAAGGGTTGAAGCCCTACAGCCCTAAAGTAGTGTGGATGAGGAAAGGAAAATGACTTGCTGAGGTAATATGATTAACCAAGTTCATAGTTGCTTACCCCACACAGTGTTATCAATTTATTCCTATTGTACAGATGAGTATTAACAACATACCAAATGCTTCTAATGTTAAAACCCATTTTGAAATCGTATGTGCTATACATTGTAATTAGAGTTGAGCGGACAACTGGATGTTCGGGTTCGGTGGGTTCGGCCTAACTCCGAAAAAAAGTCCGGGTTCAGGGTCGGCGGGTGTGGACCCTATAATAATAATGAGGGGGGGACCTAATGTCCCTCCCCAGTCCCCACCCATTGCCGGCGGGTTGGGACCCTATAATAATAATGAGGGGGGGACCTGGTGTGTCCCCCCCGGTCCCCACCCAGTTTCATACTTACCATTTGATGTCTTCTTTTTTCTTTCTTCTTTTCTTTAGCCCCAAAAAAAGGACAAATAAAAAACCATAATACGCGCCGCAACTATTAAAAAAACAAAACAAAAACCGAGCGCAAACCCCCCCCCCACTGGTGGTTGAAAAAATAATCCATCTTCGCCCATGGAGGGCCCTGTGCAGACTGAGCTCTGCAGGGTGGGGCAAGGTAAGCCTTGCCCCGCCCTGCAATTAAGCTCAGAGCACTCTGATTGGTTGGATTAAGCCAACCAATCAAAGTGCTCTGACAGGTAAATGAAGAGACTGACAGGTAAGTCTCTCCATTTACCTGTCACAGCACTCTGATTGGTTGGTTTGAAATCCAACCAATCAGAGTGCTCTGTGTCATTTTACACCGCGTGGGAAAGTTATTTAGAATTTTCCCACGCTGTGTAAAATGACACAGAGCACTCTGATTGGTTGGATTTCAAACCAACCAATCAGAGTGCTAGCCATTTTAAACAGAGTGGGAAAATTCTAAAGAGCTCAGTCTGCACAGGGCCCTCCATGGAAGATGGATTATTTTTTCAACCACCAGTGGATTTTTTTTTTTTACGCTCAGTTTTTGTTTTGTTTTTTTAACAGTTGCGGCGCGTATTATGGTTTTTTATTTGGCCTTTTTTGGGGCTAAAGAAAAGAAGAAAGAAAAAAGAAGACATAATATGGTAAGTATGAAATTGTTATTTTTTTTACAGGTTAGTTTATTGCCCACCCCCTCACAATTATTAGGGTGAGGGTGAGGGGGGGGGGTAGATAGGCATTTTTTTTAATTGGGGGGGGAGTGACTAGGGGCTGGGTATCCCTAGTCACTTTATTTGTCGTCCCCACCCACCGCTCATGGGTGGGGACCGGGGGGACACACTAACACACTAGGTCCCCCTCTCATTATTATTTTAGGGTCCCCACCCGCCGCTCATGGGTGGGGACTGGGGGGGGAACTATGTCCACCCCTAATTATTATTTTATGGTCCCCACCCGCCGCTCATGGGTGGGGACCGGAGGGGGGACACTAGGTCCCCCCTTCATTATTATTTTAGGGTCCCCACCCGCCACTCATAGGTAGGGATCGGGGGGGGACACTAGGTCCCCCTCATTATTATTATAGGGTCCCCACCCGCCGCTCATGGGTGGGAACCGGGGGGGGGGGGGACACTAGGTATGAACCACTAGCAAAATATATAAGACAGGAGGGATAAATAAAAGGAATTAAACTAGGGGACCAGGAGTGTAAAATCTCTCTATTTGCAGACAATGAAGTCTTGACAATATCAAATCCAACAAATTATTTAATCACAGTATTTAAATGTATACAAGAATTTAGCAAACTTTCTAACTACAAAATCAATCTGAAAAAACACAAATAATTCACTACAACATCGAACAAGACCAACTTCAGGAACTAAAAAATATATGTCCCTTTAATTGGTCTAAAAATGAGATGACCTACTTAGGAATTAAATTAAGTTTCAATTGGTACAGTATAGTCAACAAAAATTACAATAACCTATGCCAGGAAGCCAGACAATAAATAAGCGGGGCAATATTTATATTTCCTGGCTAGGGAAGATTAACGCTATTAGACCATACTTAATCCCAAAAATTCAAATATACAAGGAGAACTATACCATTGAGAGTACCTAAAAATATCATAAAAAAAAATAAAAAATTAAATTTCTTGTTTTTATTTCCTTTTATGTGACAATGCTGCCTCTCTCTTTCCCTTGCCCCCAGATTTGTCGCTCCCCCCCCTTAGTGTTGTCTCTCTCTCACCCTCCCTTTGTCTCCCCACTCGCTCCCCTTGTGTCTGTCTCTTCCCCCCTTCTCTCCCCTTGTTTCTCTCTGCCCCCTCCCCTTGTTTCTGTCTCTTCCCCCCTCCCTCCCCTTGTTTCTCTCCCTCCCCCTCGTTACTCTGCCCCCCCCCCTTGTTATTCTGTCCCCCCTTTGTTTCTTGCTCCCTGGTGGCTAGTGGGGGCAGCCGGGGGATTTATGCACTATACATAATAGACGGAAGTGTCGGGCAGCATGGAGGATGTCTGCACGATTCGTGCAGACATCCCCCAGCTGCCCGATTCTCCCTGGTGGCTAGCGGGGCAGCGGAGGATGTCTGCGCGATCAGCGCAGACCTCCCCTGCTGCCGCCCGGAACGACCGCCAGGACTTTTATGAGGAAGCCGGAAGTACCCAGCTTTTTCATAGAAGTCCCGGCGGTCATGCCGGGCGGCAGCAGGGGAGATCTGTGCTCATCGCGCAGACATCCCCTGCTGTTAGAGAGGAGGATCCAGGTCCCCTGCAGCTCTGCTGGGGACCTGGATCCCAGTCTTATAGTTTGACCTAAATTTGAGGTCAGATTATAAGACGACCTCGATTATAAAAGGGGTATTAACACTTCCCTTGCTGATCACAGTTTCTTTTTACTGTGATCCGTTTCCTTCCAAGTTTATGGACCTCATTTAGTTTTTTCAAAATAAATTTTATTTTGTACATTTTTACTATATTACTTATATTCTTTTCATGTATTAATGTAATTACAGTTAACTCCTACAAGCCTGTGCTGTGATTATGACCAGAGCAAACGTTAACCCATTCGTGACGTTGGGACGTTCTATGCCGTCCTGATTTTAAGTCCCTTAAAGTCGTTAGGACGGCATAGTACGTCCTGTGTTAAACAGCTCATATCGCGGCTCGGATCATGCTGCAGGCACTTGCAGCGGGATCCCACCTGTCAGATGAGGCCACTTTAAGTGGCCTCAGTCTGACAGGGGAAATTTAGCTGGTGCTCAAAACGAGCACCAGCTACATTTCTCTAAATCGTGCGTGACGTCCGAAGGGCTTGCAATTTTTGGGCAGGGACCCACAGGGTCTATTAAGACCCTGATTGGGTCTCTGCCATAGTGTTCCTGGCTAACGATCACCTTGTGATCAGTGGCCAGGAACAAATCGTGACGTTTTGGTGCTTACGTTATTTGGGACGCAAGCACCATGCGTCACAAAGGGGTTAAACCTCTCCACTTTTTTCAATGTATTTTTTAATACTAAATTCAAATCATTTCATGCTATTGGCAATGCATTCTATAAACCGAAATAGAGTCGGTTTAAGGAATACCAATAGCAGAATAGCCAATACACATACATTACATAAACCGACATAATGAACGAATTTCGGTTTATGGAATGTAATGCTATTGGCAATGGCATTCTATAAACCGACTCTATTTCAGTTTATAGTAATGCCATTGCAAATAGCATTACATTATCCATTCCATAAACCGAAAGTCTATAAACCGAACGTCGTTCGGTTTATAGACTTTCGGCTTATAGAACAGCAATAGCATTACATGTATTCTATAAACCGAACGTCGTTCGTTTTAAAGACTTTCGGCTTATAGAATACTATTGGCTTTCTATAAACCGAACTAGAGTCGAGTCCCCATTCATAAGAAATTCTTATGAATGAGGAGGGACTCTAGTTAGGTGTGTAAAGACTTTCGGCTTATAGAATACATGCAATGCTTTTGGCTTTCTATAAACCGAAAGAGTCCCCATTCATACGAATAGGTCAATTGACCTATTCGTATGAATGGGAACTCAATTTCGGTTTATAGAAAGCCAATAGCATTACATGCATTCCATAAACCGAAAGTCATTCATGTCGGTTTATGGAATGTAATGTAATGCTATTGGTATTCTATAAACCGACTCTATTTCGGTTTAGAATGCCAATAGCACGAATGGACGAATGAACGAATGATTTTCGTTTATTAACCATTCATTCATTCGGATTTTGTTAGTTAACATTTTCGTTATTCGTTTTCGGACGAATGGACGAAAATGCTATTTTCGTCCGAAAATGCATTCGTCCGAAAACGAATGCACATGTCTAATAGGAAATTCATGCTGGAGAAGTGAGAAGGAGATTGGAAAGCGATACATATTTGGTGGAGCTACAAACGCCTATTTCCCTTTAAATACTAATAAGATAAGATAATTGAAATGATCACCAGACTGGGACATATGCAGGTTAATTTGACCCCTCAACTCTTTTTATTTCATCTAGGGCCCCCAAAGGTTAGCCTCCACATGAAACAACTAATTGTTCACATCTTAACAGCAGAATAAATATGTCTAGCAAGGAACTGGAGATCCAGGGGATATTCCCCCCTGGATGGACATCTTCTCACAAATAAACAATCAAAGACTAATGGGAAAAGTGATATATATATATACATATATACATATAAACCTCTAAAAAAATTGAGTCATACAGTACAATTTGGAAACCTTGGAATGAGGCCTCTGTACAGTTATAACTTTAGGTCTACCCTTCCCACAACCCCACGGAACAGAACAAGTATGAAAGGATGTATGAAAGGGTAAAGCAAAAGCCTACATTGTAGATTTAAAACCATAGTTAAACTAACCAAGAAAATGACTTGACACAGAATGAACCCACTTATATCAAGGTAAAACAAAATATTCTTTATTCTTTATTTTTGTATAAATTTAGTAGTATTTATATAACCCACAATAAGAAAACAGGAGAAAATAGAAGGGGGAAAAGAGAAGAATATTGGGAAATAAAGAAAAGAGAGGGAGGGGGAGGAGGGAGAAGGAAGGGAATGAGGATAATTATATAAACCACAATGGGAAAATAAAACTGATAACATACAATAGGGCAAGAATAATTGAAAAACACAACAAGAGAAGAATAATGTGGAAAAGGAAAGAAAAAAATCCTTCTAACCAGTGTGTTTTAAATATGAGCCTAAAAAAAAAGCAAAAAAGAGGGGAAAAAAACCCCACATTTTAAATCCAAGAACTTATATTACAGAGAACAACCAGGACCTACAGAGAAAAGTAAGCATTGATAATTTAAAACCTGCTAAAACACCGACTCTTACACAGTGGATGCTACTAGGAAGCACACATTATCCAGAAGTGGAACTAAACAAAACCAGACTCACAGCCATGTATTAGACTGACTGTATCATGATCTGATATCTGAACCTGCACCTGTGGAGACAAAAAAAGATGAACAGAAATACCATAATGTATTCACAGATGGTACAGAGACTATATTTTGAAATTATCAACATCATGACCAGCAAGCATTTCCAGGAGAATTTTGTTAAAGAAGCATGAACTATTTTACAAGGCAAGAAAGAAATGTCAAAATGGATGCAAATGCCAAATGTATTGTTGTTGTGTTTACTCCTATAAATTGTTTTGTTTACACTGTGTGTATGTGTTTGTGTGTATGAGACACAGTGTGTGTGTGTGTGTGTGTGTGTGTGTGTGTGAATGAGACACTTCGTGTGTGTGGGTGTGTATGTGGGTGTGTGTGAGAGAGAGACACTCTGTGTGTGTGTGAGAGAGAGAGAGAGAGAGAGAGAGAGAGATGGGCAATGTGTGAGACACTATGTGTGTGTGTGAGAGAGAGGCACTGTGTGTGTGTGTGTGAGAGAGAGAGACACTGTGTGAGACACTAGTGTGTGTGTGTGTGTGTGTGTATGTGTGTGTGTGAGACTGTGTGTGTGAGAGAGAGAAAAAGAGTGTATGTGAGAGAGAGACAGTGTGTGTGTGTGTGTGTGTGTTTGAGACACCGTGTGAGTTGTATTGCTGTGAAGTCTGTGATCAAACAAACTGCACTTTATGGTGAATGTTTGTATACAAATATACATACGCTGAAAAATTAATGCGACCCATGCACACACACATTTTTTATTCAGTGGCCCACTGCAGACAAAAGTTGGACAACCCTGTCTTAATGTATAATATTTGCACTGTGTAATATATTCTTTAACATAGCTGTATTTAATTGCTGACTGCCATTTTTAAGTGCTCTGTAATATACTTTTGTAATATAGGCACAGCGTAATTTTATTGCAGTGTTGGATAATAAGAATGTATACATTGTGCAGTCATACATACAGTTCTTTCCATATTTACATTTTATACACTGCAATGATACACATATTATACACATGTTTATACAGTGTAATAAAAGTACTCAGTGCCTATATTATAAAAGTATACTTGGATGTTAGAGAGCACTTACATATTGTAGGCAGCAAAAGTGTGTTTGTATTTTTGTGGGTTTTTTTTAACAATTGCAACAATGATTGATGTTTCAACTTTAGAAGAATTGCAAAAATATCTTTATTAAATCAGAAAGTGCTCCGTATTTGTTTAAGTTTGCAGAGTGGGTTGATTGGCATGTCTTTTTTGATTTATCTTCATTCTTTAATTATTTTCAACATATAAAAATGACATACCAGGGAGAGGAAGAAGTACCAAAACATTACAAATACAATCATTCTTGATAACAATACAAGATATCTTTTATCCTCATGCCCCTTTAAAAATCTTCAAACCTTATAGTAGGGGTTTAAATTGTATTTTTTTCTCCCTTTTTTCCTTTTTTTTTCTCTTTCTTTTCTTTTTCCCTTCTTCCCTTTTCTCTTCCCTCTTTTTTCTCTCTCCCTTCCTTCTTCCATCATCCCTTATCTTCCCCCTTCCGTTTTGCCTTCTCTTCCTGTCCCCTTTCCCCTCCCCTCTTTATGGCCTTTTCTTTTTTCCCCTTTCTCTTGACCCTTATTTCTTTTCTGATCTCTATTATTATCATTTGCACAATTTCTTTAAATACATTCTCTTATATAGATGATATAAACATCTTTTCCCCTTCTTTATTATATTTCTCTTTCTTCTCCTTTCTTTTTCCTTCTCTTCCCTCCCCCTCCCTTTCCTTTTGTTTTCCTTTTCCCTTTCCCCTGTCTTTCTTTTTCAAAGTCAAGAGTGGAACAGTCCAAATGTGAAGAAATAGATAGATAACACATTTCTATTAAACTACTCTGTGTATGTTTAAACTCTAAGGTTACTTTGTATCAACATATTGTGATCCCCCCCCCCCCTTTTCCCACTTCCTTCCCTTTCTTTCTCTCCTCCCTTGAAACTTTAAACTTCCAAATCTCCATAATCCTCCCATCATTACCTTACATACCATAACAACATTCAGTCCTCCATACAGCCCTGGGGTAGTGGAGGATAAAAGAGGGTTACCAGGTGAGGGGACGTGCATAAGTCAAAGTACAATTTCTGCTGTCCACACCAAGGATTCACTGGTCGTTCTTACCCTGCACTGTTTCCAAGGCTCCCATATATCCTGAAAATCTTCCTTCTGCCTGTTTCCCCGATAAAAACCTGCTTCCATTTTGTATTGGTAATCGATTTTTTTGGATCACAATTGCATGCCAAACTAATTTTTGTGGCCATCAGTACGTGCGTTATCAGACATTTCTGTTTATGTTTCCCTGGGAGTTGGAAATTAAAAAGGACATTTTGAGGTGTTTAGCTAATATTCAAATGTAATAGTTGTTTTAAGAGATCTTGTAGCTTCAGTCTTGTGTCTTCTATTTCTTTACATGTCCACCATACATGTAATGGTGTTCCCTCTTCTTCTCCACATCTCCAAAATATACTGAAGTTTATAGGATCTATTTTGTGTAATTTACCTGGCACCATATACCATCTTAATGTTATTTTACTTTGGGTTTCTATAGCATTCATACAGTGCATGTTCTTACTGATTTGTGTATTACTCTTTATCCACTCTCAATATTCCCACGTTTTTCCAACTCTCGTTCCCATTTTATCCAAGCTGGGACCTTTTCATATATATATCTGTCTGTCTCAGAAAGGTGGTTGTTTTCAAAGTTATGTTCTTCTTATAATGTTTTTTTTAAAAACTGAGACATGTTAATGTTTGTTAAATATGAAAAAGCCATTTACATGTGAATATATGAAAGTTAAACCTTTTCCTATAGGGTAGTCTTCTATTCAGGCTTTTAGGTTTTTTCCTAAAGGAATATCCAAAGTTTGGGGGGTCGTCTTATAATCAGGGTCATCTTGTATTCGAGCAAAGACGGTAATAACCATACACAAATTAATTCATCGATATAAATTATGTTTGTTTTTTATCCAAAAAAGTACATGAAAAGAGGATGTATTAATAAAAATGTATTTCTTAAATAACATAAGCATTTGCACTGAAATTATATCTGTGAACACTTTAAAATGTGTCCAATTTTATTAAATAAAACAGTGATTAGTACAACCTAAACTACACTAATGTAGTAAAGCACCACGATGAACATGTAAGATTTAATGGGCTGTATTTACAAACAGCAAATGTGACTGCACTGATTACTTTATATATGCACACAGCCTCTGGTAATAACTGCATGAAAGAAATCTCCATAGAGGTCGAGCAGGAACAGTTCATGACATGGAACAGTTTTGGCAGATAATAATATGGAGATTTCTGTGTTACACACAGTGCAGGTGGTGTGTACTTCAGATTATTAGGAGATAGAGGTTCTGCAAATAGCAGAATACAATTTAGTGATAATATATTCATTTTAATTGGCAGGCCTCCTCAACAGGGTCAGGTGTAGTGCAGGGATATGGGAAATGTCCATGCAAGGACACTACTGTCCATGGCAAGTTAGTGAAGGTTCCATAGAACATCATTAAATTGTCCCTCACAAGTCCCAGTAAATGTGTCCACCATGACTATTTATACAATTGTTTTATTTGTTCTTCAATTAACATTATAGACTGATTCTTCAGGTGCAACTGCTCCAATATAAATAAGCACATAGTTTATACAAGATAGCCTTGAATACATCAATTACCCCTTGAAGGAACAACTGCGTCCAGAAGAGACCATATAAATCGAGCTGCCACCCTAGGAGTAATCTTAAAAAAAAAAAAGAAACATTTAATAATAAATCCAGCTTATTCTTAAAATGTTTGTTCTAAAAAATTAAATAAAAAATACATGTTTTAATTGTGCAAATTGAGTTATGGGTACAACACAAAAATAACAGGTTGCCTCCTTATCAGACTAATAAAACAGTGAACTGGATGAGCAAACCAAAATATGTGCTGCAAATCACAATATAGTGAATAATATAAAACACGTGTCCACCTGACACCGGCAGCTGTAACAAATAGCAACAGACAGCTTCAAAAACTGTGCAAATGGAAACAAGCAAAAAGTGTAGTGTAAAAAAAAGTGTAAAAAAAAAAAAAATATATATATATTTTTACATGCACCCCATCATCCATTCGGAATGAATATGGGCTTTTATAATAAATTGTAATCATGTTTCTTTTTTAATGAATGGAACGGAGGAGTCATGTGAATACTACGCTGGGGACTTGCATTAGAACGAAATACACAAGTTCGAAGTTCTTATTACTATGTATTATACGAACTAGTTAAACCGAACTGGAAACAACACAGAAAGACTTTCGTTTTTCGTTTTTTGAAGGCTGTTCGGTTTTATCATAAGCCGAATGGGAACTGCACAGACGAAATACTTTCGGTTTACATAAGGAGAAAACGTTCGTATTAAGTGTTAATGCGAACGATATGGAGAGGTATATAAACCGAACACATTGCTAACATTGACATTTTCCCCAGATGAAGTCCGAGACTGGACGAAACGCGTTGGGCTATTCTGAACACTGAGAGCTACCGTACCAGCGGGGTTTGATTGAACCAGGAAGTCCAGACGAGGCACCGAGGCGCACGGAGCTAACGTCTAAACAGGACTCTTTTTCTCTCCAAGTGTTTTTCGTTCACATTTTTCTTGCCTCATTCGGATTAAAAGATCTTTTTCTACAAAACACTGATCATCTGTGTCATCACTGAAATCTGAAAGTTACCATCCGTGGAGGGGGCAAGTATATATATATATACACTCACCTGTACCAAGCTCCTATGTAGTTAGGAGCTCATCTTGTGAGTGGATTTCTTCACTAATAGAAGTGCTAACCTACAGTACTATACATTCTGCACCATTGTGTATTTCATTTATATTTTTACAGGTTTACCTTAAGGACTACATCTTCCATTATAAGTATTTACACGTTTATATTGCACTATTGTGTTTCATTGTATAAGTGCATTCTTTTGTTGGTCCACATTTCCTCACGAAATATTTATTATCATTTTTCACGTTTTTGTCACATATCACTGATTGATTTATTTAAGTGTCCAGACACTGTGCGCTGAGACTACACTTTTTGCTTGCCTCCTTATCAGGACAGAATTTTTTTTTTAAACTATGTTCTTTCTATTTTTTTTTTCTACATTGGATTCATGCCCAGATTTGGTAGAACAATGCTTAGACTGTAGAAGCTATCTTGTTTGGCTACATAATTATCTTAGTGATAATAGTAAGGTAATATTCTTTGTTGAAGATGGCCTTATGTACTTGCCAAAAATTTTAAGAGTTAAGGTAAATTAACTTTTATTTAAAATGAAGGGTTGACCGGGTGTAACAATATGTATCTATAGGAAATGCACTTTGTTTGTTATGTTGTCACATTAGACACATTGTGAAAATGACCAAATGTATTATTGTAAAGAGATTATACTGCACAAGCATCAATCTTTAATTTATTAGACACAAAGATTTAAGTATGTTTTTGTGGCTGCATTAACACAAAGTGAGATTTAATTTGTTAACGACCAGGAGTGCATGTAATTTATCAAATATTTTAAAGATACAAGTTATTGCTTCCAAATCCCTATTTTTTTTATATTTGTCACTGTGATGTAACACCAGATTAATATATAGAATTATCACAAAGGTTCGTCTACGTTAAAAGGTATTTATCACAAGGCAACAACACAATACTACACATTTATCACAACACACACACAGCCAATCCCCATAGAGCAACAACCCCTTTAACCTCTCTCTATCATATAGTGAACCCCTTCCCCACACGTCATTTAGAGTTGGGGTAAATTTAGGGTTGGGGTTAAAAAGTCAATGTAGAAGAAAATGATTAGAAAACAAAAAAAAAACACTAATATTGTTTATTGCCCTATTACTTGAAATAAAACATAGACAAACAAGGAAACATTGGTATTACTAAACTCAGGACAAATATTATAAATATATAGACGGGGTCTTTTTAACCATTTGTAATTGTGTAAAAAAAAAATTAGGTCAAAGTTAGAAAAAGTGTTTTTTATGGCATTTTTTCATCATATTTTAAATTTTTTTAATAGTAAATGATATCATATGATTAAAATAATAGTATCAAATGAAAGCCCTATCCGTCCGTTAAAAAATGATATATAATTTGTGTGGGTGGACTGAACGCAAAGAAAGAAATTCACAGTTCAGTAAACGTATGACAAAAATAATGGAATTCTGGTCTTCAAGGCACATCAAATGCAACATAGCACTCGGTCACTAAGGGGTTAAACATGCGATATCCCCTATACGGATCACCTCTCGCACCAGATTTGCTTTTATTAACTGCACCCAGCCATCCTCCTTAGCTTCTTTCTCCTAAACACAGCTGCACAGCCATCGATGTTGAGATTTCCTGCAACAACTTTCATCCATCTCCAATCCTGCAATAGTGGCCAGTCTTTTAGATGGAAAGTGTTGTTTATAGATTCCATCACTTATAGTGCCAATGCTATGTGTAAAGTTCAGTTGTTCTGCCTGCCCCTCCCAACGTGGAATTGCCAGAATTAGTCCTATTGTTCCAGATATTAGTCCAGGTGTCATCCACTGACCTGGACCTTCAATATATGTGTATTTAAGATTTTCATTTGCATTGAGTTGTTTTGTCCACTTGTTTCCCTGAATGTCTTTGATAGTGCCTTTTAAATCTGCCAGCAGCTTTCCTCCAATCATAGAACAAAATAGATGGCAGTTCCCCCAATTTCATTCTTAATGCTTTTAGTAATGGAAGAAATATTTTCCTCCACCATATGTAGGTTATGGGCAATAGTGTGAATGTCATCCACATTGTCTGTCAGTTTATTCACTATAAGGGAGTTGCCATCAGTTAGGGAGTTTATCCTGCTGTTTAGTCCAATAATATTTGCCGAATTCCATACTCCCAATCCAGCTCCGACTCCTCCCAAAAAGGGCAGCAAACGTGTCCCGTTTTTCCTGACTCTCTGCTCCAGTCCACTCGGTGATGGTCTCTTGTATTTTTTGGTTAAACCACTGCCGCTGTGGTTCTGGGCACCTTGGAGGAATAGAGAGATCATTAAAATTTAGAATTATTGGGTAATAAGTCCATGCAACCCCTCGGTCTCCATTACCTATGGAGTATAAATAAACCTGTCCACCTATACAACAAGGCTGTTTGGTCAATTCTGAGCAGTCAAGACACTATGGAGGAAATAGGGGTATACAGGTTATAAAGGCAAAGCTTTACAAAATTAAGACCAACATACTAAAAAAAGGAGTCTTGTTGATGGATGTTTTCAGCATTGATATGTTGGTCTAAATTTTCTAACCTGGCCTTCAGTTCACCACATTTAACAGTTCAGTGATTAAGTCCCCATATTTGAAACCATGAGCTTTATACCTGAAAGAGAGACATGCAGGGAATTGAGAAAGGAATTTCATACTTAGGGCCAAAGTAACTTAGTACCAAGTTTGAAATTCCTTTCTCGATCCCCTGCAATTCTCTCTTTCGTGAATAAAGCTCTATGTTTTTCTAGATTTGCCACCTTTTCCTTAAAAAAATACCGGCTTTGCTATTGCCACCATACACTTAACATTGGCACCAAGCCAAGTTTTTTACCAGCCTGCCGGTAAAATACTGGCTGGGTGGCAATCCTATGTGTTTCTTACTTAACGCTATCCTAAAGCAGGTTGAAGCATACACCTAGAAGCAGAAGTTCACCATGCTAAGTAGGCAAGAGTGATATATCTCTATAAAAAGGCTTAATAAAGTATTAGAAAGGAGCTTGTACGAATATATGTAGGTAGAGCTATAACTAGACTTTTATGGGAGCTATAAAACACATGAAGGTTTGGTTAATGACGCATCTAATTTCATGTTTAGTATAACAAAGTAAATATGACATTATTTATATTTATTTTATGATGTATTTTCATCAAGAATCAAATGTAATCAGTCTAGAGAATCTAAATGATAATAACAAATGCTATATACAATGAAGAAAGGTGCAATACAATTACATTATTGATAAAATATAAGTTGAAAAAGTTGCAAAAGCCTTAATTCATCCTCTGCACAATAGTAATAATAATAAAAAAGAAATGTGCTGGATATCACAGATAAAACACAGAAAATCCCATTATATCCCATGAAACAAATGTATTGTTAAACATAAAATACAATGCAAATCTATCTATCTATCTATCTATCTATCTATCTATCTATCTATCTATCTATCTATCTATCTATCTATCTATCTATCTAAATATATATATATATATATATATATATATATATATATAAATAGTGATAAAGAGTGACATTTGTATTTTTTCTAACAATCACAACTGAAACAAATATATAATATAATTGCTCAAAAGCTGCAAATCATAAAACTATAATGGCTGTAATACAAAAAACATTTGCACAGAGAAACAAACCAACACTTGAATTATCCATTTTTGGAATCGCGCCTCTGGATTAATGCATATTTATGAACACTATAACTGAATTACAATCATGTATCAAATAAAACACGAATAATTGTGACACATTCGTAAGACGTCATGTATAATAGCTGAGCAGTAACTGTAACACACAAATATAGTAATCTTATTAGTATTGATGTCATATGTAGATTATCATTACTATTTATTCCTAAAGAACAAACAGTTTATTCAAAGAAGAATGAGACAATTCTTGAACAGGTGAATTAGACATTTGCCCTTGCAGAGAAATACATGTGCCTATTAGTTTTTCAAATATAGCAACATGTGGAATCAAATTTGTCTGTGGTGAATCAATTAGCATTTGCCATGACTGAAATCTATAGGGACAACAGTAGACAGAACCCTTTACTTTTAAAATAAGTAGGACAAATACCACTTAACATGGTACAACTGCCATCAAGTGTGACTAGGCTGCTCCCATTGCCATTTTATTCAGGGGCACTTATGAAAAATGCACACTCCAGGGCCTATGTCAGTATACATATAGACTGGTCTGCAATCATTACTCTACCCAATGCAGCCCAGTAGTGTACATTTTTCAAATGTGTCCCTGCATTTAATGGTGATGTACCATCACCATTAAAGAATACTTGTGGATGTATTTATCCTATATTCTGGACATTTCATTTATAAAATTGTTCCTTTGTACATTGAAAATACATTTCCCTGTGCAGTCTTTTTTCATGTTTGTGAACTTCCCAATTCTTCGTGTTTGTGTTCTCATTATTTATCTGTGGAGATAGCAATGAAAGTTTTTAACAAATTTATTGGATTGCACATCTTTGTCCATTACTCCCCCTGACCCAACAGAGACCTCAGTGTCCATTGGCTGCCTGAGGGCCTCATAGGTAGTCAGGTCAACATTTTCTTGTGGTTTGCTTCTTCATCAGCCATTTGGTCACAGTGTATCTGTAGCTATTCTAAATTGCCTCACAGGATTGAACTATATTTCAACTGTCCTGTATATTTTGTCTGTTTTCTCACAAAAAGATCCATGCATTTGGTTGATTTAAGCAACAGAACAAAGCAAATGATTGTTATGTTGGATACATTTTACACAATGACGTGATGAAGACCCTCAAGGTAGCAGATCATCCTGTCATCATTTTTTAAAAATTAAATATAGTATGCTGCAAACCTGTGAGAAGATAGTGACCCAGCACTAATAGGAATAGAAATGGTTTCATACAAAATGGTAATTTTTTCATGCCAAATGCTACCCATACATATATGAAAAACCCTGACACATCTTTATGCACTCTTTTATGTGTGGCTACAAAAAAATAAGAAGTTTATATTTAAGGCGCTTTTTAAAACAGCAACCCATAGAATCTATAGCCACAGACTTTTCTTCACTTACTTATTGTGGACATATTATTTTATTGTAAAATAGCCCACAATTCCCCACATAGTAAGTAGGCTTCCCATCAAACTTTCCAGTGCAAATTGATGAAACCATCAAAATATTGCTGAACTTCAATGAGTATTAACATCATCATATGTCAGCTTAATAATATTTTATTTTGGTGGATGTTAAATGAAGTACTGTCTGATTTGTATACAAAATTCAGAATAAAAATATGTTAAATTAAAAAAAAAAAAAAAAATCGCTAAAGGTTTCCAAGGAAGCAAAGGTTAGTAAATCAATGCCATTAATTGCAATATTAAACATGATTCATGCTTCCTCAACTAATATGCTACATTAATGAAAGCCAAATTGGATAGGGATATACATTTTTATAGTTCCAGTTTTTAATGTTGTTTAACGATGTGTCTGTGACTCTGTGTTACATTTTTATGCTATTTTTGATGAGTTATTTTATAGTACACAAAATGAAAAAAGGCATTCACTGGCATTGTAAAAATGAGGGCATCTTCTATACAGTTTAATATCATATCGGAAATATAGTGTTCCTTTTTATCTTTCTGACCACTCTATTAAGATTTTTAGTAGCGTTGCAGTTAACCAGCAGTATTTTTAAGACAACAGAAAATAAACATGTAGTGTCTGAAGATGCTGTTCCTTTGGACAAAAAAAGCACTTAAGCAACATAGTCACATAAATTGGTTTTGAAGTTAGTTTCATGCCCCCGTCTATATTTATTCTCTATCTGAAATGGCACCTCTTTTAATGCCCCCATTACAAACAGAATGCCTGAAGGTGCATTGGAAACAAAGTCAAGTGGTGGAACTAATACGGTTTTGACCCTTTTCAGTCCACGATAATACATGGTTTAGTCTATTAATTTTACACACAATAACTTTACTGCTTTTATCAATGACTTTATTCTTTTTACTTTTTTTTTTTAAAATGATCCTTCACATTCCAAAATAAAAAAAAATAAAAAGCGGAGGAAGTGTTTGTGTAAAAGGGACTTTTCCCTTTGTAGATACTCCAATAGTCCGATATGTATTGTCTTGCCTTGTGGCTAGTGGTATATTAAAATAAAATTATTTAATATACCCCTAGGAAGCAGAAAGAAAGACGGGAGTCAATGTTGTTTTAATATAAATACAACTGATGCATAGGTGACATTAGGAGTATATTCAAATATTATACAATTAAAATTCCTTTGCATATTTGGATTTAAGTATCATTGGATATAACATTACCCTGCTTAAAAACAAAAAAAAGCATCATGCAATTTTTTTCTGTGAAACACACCCAATTTGACTGTATTTATACTAATTTTATATAATAATAATAATACATTTAACTAGAACAAATAATTGTGTTTGGTCTAAGAAGTAATTATCAAAATAATGTTTCTGCCATAACTCATTGCATCTCCTAGTATAACAATATTTTAGGTATAGAAACTAAATCCACCTTTAAATTTAGGAACACTGTTACTAAAATGAATATTAATAATACATTACAGTTTGACTTATCTAAAAACAAAATAGGTTTGTTTTCAGCGCACACATGATGATTCTCTATACCAGTGATGGTGAACTCCGGAGCTTCTGTAATGGCCCTTAGCTTCTGATTGCATTATCACCATCATCATTCATGGAGGTAAGTGGAGCACACGGTGGGACACTGAGATGGAGTAACAAAAGGAAAGGGAACAATAAAAGAGGAAAATTGAAATGAGCAGAGTCTGCAAAGGAAATGTGAGAGGGAAGTATAATCTCAGGGAAAATGAAATCTTAACTCGGTATCCTGCAGAACAAAGGGTACTCAGGCTTAAATATGTTTGCCATCACTGCTCTATACACTAGGCAGGGGTGTTGCTAGGTCTCCAAATGATCTGGGTCTTTCTCTCACACACACTCTGTGTCTCTCTCACACACAAACACACACACTCCTTCTCTCTCTCTCTCTCTCTCTCTCTCTCTCACACACAGTCCGTCTCTCACATGCTCCATCTCTCTCTCTCACACACACTCCATCTCTCTCTCTCACAAACACTCCACATACTGTCTCTCTACCACTCCACATACTGTCTCTCTACCACTCACACATACTGTCCATCTCACACACTCGGTCTCTCTCTTTCACACACACTCCATCTCTCTCTCACACACACACTCCATCTCTCTCTCTCAAACACACTCCATCTCTCTCTCTCACACACACTCCATCTCTCTCTCTCACACACACTCCATCTCTCTCTCTCACACACACTCCTTCTCTCTCTCTCACACACACACTCTGTCTCTCTACCACTCACACAAACTGTCTTTCTCTCTCTTACACACACACGGTCTCTCTCTCTCTCTCTCTCTCTCTCTCTCTTTCTCTCTCTCACACACACACACAGACACGCTGACACACAAGAAACCCTGCCACACACACCTAGACACACACTGGTGCACACACACACTTACACAAACACCCTTTAACACATACCTAAACACTCTGACACACACACACTTACATACATTGAGACATCCACACACACTTATACACAGACACATTTCTTCTTTTTTTTTATACCATGAAAAAAAAAAGTTATACTGTTGGCCCCCCTCCTTGCTTAGTTACCTTATTTGCAGGGAGGAGGACGTTTCTCCAGCAGCAGCTATTTCCTATCCCCAGAAAGAAAGGGTCCTTCTCCTGTATAGTCGCAACCTTGTGTTCTTCTTACTTACTGCAGGCACTCACCTGCGGCCGCACCTCAAGAAAGAGGTGATGGGGACAGAGCTCTCTGTAGCAGAACCTCTCCTCCCATCCCTCACCTAGCTTAAACCTGTGATTCTGGGACCATGTCCCGGAAGGAGGGAAGCTCAGGGGGAGATTAAAACAATTAAAATAATAGCTCCAGAATCTTCATTTGGGGCTTCAGCCCCAGGAGCCCACCCCTAGCGACACCCCTGACACTAGGTGCTTTAGTAGATATCTTTTTTCACTGTATGGCACCATATGGATATAGCATGACTTCAACTTTTGTAGGGCACTGCTTGTCTTCTAAAATAACATTTGACTTTCCAGTGTTTTTATTAGTACATGACAAATATGTTTTTGGCCCTCTACATGGGGTTTTGTGCACAGTTAATTGTGAATGACATTGATACTCACAATGATGCATAATTCATCTTAAAGTAATTTTAAAAATGGTTGAAGATGCAAATATAATAGCTGATCTAGATGATACTTTGGGGGGTTGCAAACTACACACTTCACATATAGATCAGCATATATATGGTTGTTCTAAAATTATGCTATAGAGGTTTTTTTTTAACCCGGTATAAATGTATTGGATTAGCTCTGCATACTGCCAATGGGTTTGAATTGAAATGGAATTAAAAACATTATTGATTTATTTGAGAACTATTGGCAGTTTTATGGCAAAAAATATGCGAAATCAGGACATTTTGATCAATAGCCATGATTATTCATGGATTATGAATTATTATGCTTAGTAAGGTAACATATTTAAGCAGTCTGCATTCCCCTAAATATTTAATCTGTTTTATTGTAAATAAGAGATTGTTTGATGAATATCTACTGGGTTTACAAATGCAATCTGACCAATGTACTTTACATTTGATCAAACATGTTTATGTGTCCTTTTGCCTTGGCCTAAATACCTCAGTCTAGTACCTGATATAATAGCTGGTATTGTGCAACACTGACAAAAATTGCATTTAGTGCAGTTTTAGTACATTAAATCTAAAACAAAATAATTGTTAGTGGTAATTACTTAAAAAATGCTTCCCCTCTTTAAATAATGTCATTTTGGGAGCTGGGGCTCTCTGAAGTGCCCCCAGATCCGTAGCAAATATTGGGGACTGGGCAAGATGTCCCTGTCATCCTAGGATTAGATATACTAGGGACTGGGCAAAATGCCCCAGCCCACTAATAATAACAGGGTTGGGCCCTGTCATACCTCCATTTTGCATGCCTTCACCACATCTCAAACTCACAAAAATGCTTACTGAATAGCATTTTGGAAAGGTTGTGATGGAGACATGTGGGCAGGGCCAGTGGAAGGATTTTTTTCTACACAGGCGAAAGTGCTTTTTGGTGCCCTCCCCTAATCCCATGACTCTCTGCATATCCCTTGTCTATCCTCCCTCTCCCCATATCTCTTTCCCTCTCCCTATCTTTGTTCTCCTCCTCTTCTCATCTGTTTTCTCCCCTCTTCTGTTCTCTCCTTCTCCCCATCTGTTCTCGACCCCTCCTCCGCATCTCTGTTCTCTCCCCCTTTTCCTCCATTCTCTCCCCATCTCTGTTCTCTCCCCCTCCTACCCCATCTCTGTTCTCTCCCCCTCTTCTTCTGTTCACCCCCCATTTCTGTTTTATCCCCCTCCTCTGTTCTCTCCCCTTCCACCCCATCTCTGTTCTCTCCCCCTCTTCCTCCATTCTCTCCCCATCTCTGTTCTCTCCCCCTCCTACCCCATCTCTGTTCTCTCCCCCTCTTCTTCTGTTCACCCCCGATTTCTGTTTTATCCCCCTCCTCTGTTCTCTCCCCTTCCACCCCATCTCTGTTCTCTCCCCACCTCCCCTGTTCTCTCCCCCTCCGCTGTTCTCTCTCCCCCTGTTCTCTCCCCCATTCTCTCTCCACCTGTTCTCTCTCACCCCCTCCCCTGTTCTCTCTCCCCTCTCCCCTGTTTACTCTCCTCCCCTCCCCTGTCCACTGCCACCCTACCATGTCCATTCCCCCTCCCATGTCCACTCCCCCCTTGTTCTCTCCTCCCCCTTCCCCTGTTTATTCCCCCCACCCAGACAGACCGTGGGAGAAGACAGATCTCACAGGGTGTGATGTCCGCCCCCTCCCCATGAAGCAGAGTGGCGTCTGCTTCACGGGGAGACTTCAAGGGGATGGGGCGGACCTCACACCCAGTGAGATCTGCCCCCTCCCAGGGTGCTCCATTCCAGTGTAGAAGGCTGGTGAGGGGAGATCATCTCCCCAGCCTGTGCCTCTACTGGCATTTTTTTCCATAGAGATGGCACCCCTGACGCTGCGGCGCCCCCGACGCTACGGCGCCCTAAGGCAGCTGCCTAAGCAGCCTTAAGGTGGCACCAGACCAGCATGCGGGTTAGCCAGATCTTCCAAGTCATGAGTTCAAGACAAGCTCACATCTCAAATTCCAAAACTCAAGATTTAGTGAATAGACCCATCAGTATTTTTTCTAATTCACAGTTTTTCTTGTATGCAGTACTGCAGAGGTAAAGGGACTACACTACAAGATACAGTTTTAATTATAAAAAAACAACATGTTTTGTGATTTAGACTTGTTCTTGGGCTGTTCTCTTAGCCTACTTGCACACCTTATAACATTTCCCCCAGCAATGTGGATGCACAGTGGTTCTGTTACTCATAATAACAGCTCTGCTGTGCCTGTGCAGGCGTTCCGAACACTGGAAAATACACATTTAAAGCATGTAGTACGGGTCTTGAATTGGGAACTCCCACGTAAAAGCGGTTTGAATATGGACATGAATGCTGCTGGGAGGAATTTTGTTGACTGGTTTAGTGTAGAGTACTGAGCCATCAGTTGAGCTGGGAATTATGATTCTCAGCTTTAAATAATTATTAATTCAATTATTATATGTTTAGCAGACGCTTATGTTTTGGTTATTTTGGCTTTTATTGATTCATATTTTTCATTATGCGGTTTTACTACTGTTGTCCCAATAAGGTAAATGTATTTTATTGTTCTATTTAGAAGATTTTCAAAATAAAACATAAATGTAGAATGTGAAAAAGGATGTTGCACAATATAAATTATTTTTTAAAATTGTTACTCTTTCTGGCAGGTCGTTTCTAATATTATCAAGGAGATTTCACCGGCTGCCTTGCTTACATGTACTATAAAGCAGAAAATATTAATGGTCTGTTTTCTGCCTCCTACTTTCTCTGCGGGATTCATGATGCCAGAGCTGTTCACCTGGTATCCCACTGAGCTAGTTGATTCAGTTTGTCACTACAAAAAAAAGCATTTCTTATATTTTATTCCCTTGCTTGTTTTCTTATATCCCGGTAAAGGCTTTTTTATTTTTACCCTCAATTCTAACAGTCATCGTTAGACAGAAGCTAACAAGTTATTTGTCTTTTTTTATCATTAATTATTACATATATGCTATTCTTTCCCAATAGATGTGCCAGCTTCTATAGACTATTTAGAACCACTTCTAGGATCTTTAACCCCTTCCCGACGTTAGGACGTACTATGCCGTCCTGACTTTAAGTGCCTTAAAGTCATTAGGACGGCATAGGACGTCCTGTATTAAACAGCTCATCAAGGCTCTCTGTGATGAGCTGTTTTCGGATCCTGCTACAGGCACTTGCAGCGGGTTCCCACCTGTCAGATGAGGCCACTTTGAATGGTCTCAGTCTGACAGGGGAAATTTAACCGGTGCTCAAAGCGAGCACCGCCTATATTTCTTCAAATCGCGCCATGCCCGAACTTCCGAACTTAATCAGATTTGCTGTTTTTACTTGAAATATTTACGTGCACTTTCTACATAAAGCATGTTTGAGTAGAATTAAATTTTCTCTACACTGGTTTTACGAGGAATAGACTGTTAGTAATTTATAATGACTAATTAGATAACATGGCACTTTAAAATATGAGATTATGTCGATATCACTAAACAACCGCACGGGCATTTTTTAGAATATTTAGAGAGTTTTTGACTGGATAGAGTTTGTATGTATTAGAGTGGGATTATATAGAGATTAATTTGAAGGATATGAGCAATGCATATAAAGGAATATGTTTAAGATAAATTCTTTTTTTTTGTTTTGTTCCCTCTACCTTTCTTTCTCTCTGCAGGGCCATTTTTCGCTATCATACGGACCCCTCCCCCCCCCCAAGGTATCCAGCTAAGTGTGGATTTTTTACCGCACAGTTTCCTATTCTCATGGACAAGTGGGATATGGAAAACTTTCAGCTTCGGCTGCTTTTGTGTTCGCACTTTACTTCCCTTTTTTTGTGTGCGCAGGCGGGACAAGGAGTAGGTAAACTCCACTCCCGTCCTATATGTTTGTTTATGTCCGCGCTGGGAGTTGCAGGCAGGGGCGATCTAGCTAGTTACAGTTACAATGCTGAGGATTCTTTCAGTTAATGTTCAGGGCCTGAATTCGGTGGTGAAAAGGGGGATGGTATACGATACACTGATTAAGCAAAATATTCAAATAGCCTTTCTGCAGGAGACCCACTGGAAGAAAGAGAGTCTCCAGAACTGGGGACGTGCGAGATACCAGACCATATTACAGGCATCTTTGGTGGGAAAAAAAAGAGAGGCGTAGCCATTATATTTAAATGCTCCTTGAACCTGGAAATTATGTATCAAGAATCCGATAATAATTGCTAAAATAGATTCTGAAGTTTTTACCTTAGTAAATGTTTACTTGCCCAACAAGAATCCTACCAAACTGTTCGTTAAAATTGCAGAAAAAATAGACAACATCAAGATGGGTACACTTCTCATCGCAGGGGATTTTAATTGCATCATGGACCCACTGCTAGATAAGAAGGTCCCACTGTCCTCTGTAATTGATCCTTATGTTATAACTCAAGCTAAAAAACTTCGCTCAATATGCCACAGACAGAATTTATTCGATCTATGGAGACTCCAAAACCCTCTCAGTAAAGATTATACCCACCTATCTAGAATTTATGGTTCATATTCGAGAATAGATATGTGTTTGGGCAATGATCTGGCTCTCAAAAAGATCAAAAGAGCCTACTTACTAGATAACACCTGGTCAGATCATAGTCTTGTGTTGTTGGAACTGGGCCCAGCTCCTATAGGGTCTAGATCTACGTGGAGACTAGATCCCAATCTGCTAAAACATTCGGAACAAAGGGAGTATATCTCCACCATGTCAGACTTTTGTTTTCAAGAAAATCTCCCCGAGTCTTCCAGCACCAATCTATGGTGTACATATAAAGCGGTTATTAGGGGTTATTTGATCAAGATGGACAGTGCTGCGAAACGAAAAAGGGGTAAGAGCCTTAAGGACCTCTATCTGGCATATTATCAGATATCAACGTCAAATAAAGTAAACCCTGACCCGAATAATATCAAATTAATCTCAGATCTACAATGTCAGATCAATAAAAAATTAGAGGAGAATACGTTGTGTACGATAAAAAAACTAAAAATGCAAACATACTATCAAGGCAACAGAGTTCATAAAACTCTAACAGCTAGGTTAAAAAAGAAACAAGCCGGCAGTCGAATTGACAAAATAGTGGAAGGTCAGAAAACATCAGCCTCCCCAGAGGAGATCGGTCGTGCATTTACCCAATTTTACTCTAAACTCTATAACTTACCTGCTCAACCTGATCTCTCATGTATAGAACGTTATTTGGGGTTGGTTCCACTCCCGAGGCTTACAGAAACACAATTGCAGAAGATAAATATACCTTTTTCCTTGAAAGAAGTTGAGTTGGGCATAGATAATTTAAAAACATATAAAACTCCTGGACCCGATGGGTATGGTAACTCCTTCTATAAGCTTTATAAGAAAATTGTGGCTCCGGCCTTATGTAGGATGTATAACGAATTGGTTTTAGCTGCGTCTCCCCCTCAGGAGTTGTTGAGATCCAACTTTATTCCAATACTAAAGCAAGACAAAGATCCAGCCGAACAGACCCATTTCCCTGATTAATGTTGACATGAAGATCTACGCTTCAATCCTGGTGGCTCGGGTCAAGACTGTGATTCCTGGCTTGGTTCATGCCGACCAAACAGGCTTTGTCCCGTGAAGGTCTTCCTATAATAATGTTATAATAATATTAGACGTCTCATTGATATCTTGGATTTGGCGAATAAATCGACTATGCCCCTCCTGACCCTGTCATTGGATGCTGAGAAGGCCTTTGACAGGGTCGGGTGGGGGTACTTGGAGGCAGTGTATTGTGGACCCTGTATTCAGCCAGCTTAGTGGGGCCCAACATATGTTCAGAATGGTATGACATGTCCAACAGTACCAGGCAGGGCTGCCCACTGTCTCCACTCCTTTATATTTTCTCAATTGAGCCGTTGGCTATCAGAATTCGTAACAACAAGAATATTAAGGGTTTTCCTACCAAAGATGCCGCTTTAAAGATCTCACTCTATGCAGGCGATATTGTCATCACGGTGACTTTCTCCGCAGGTTTCCCTGGGCCATTTAATGGATGAGATCAGGCAATATATCATTGCCTCTAATTATAAATTGAATGTAGACCAGAGTTTTGTCACTTAATATGCCGGATTCATTGTTGGTCGAGTTAAGGGTACAATTTCCCTTTGACTGGACTAACAAGCAGACCGAATATCTGGGGCTTGTAATCGTTGGTGAGGTAGATCAGATTGTTGAGACCAACTTTATGAGACTATACGGACAAACGAACAGGCTGCTGAAGGAGTGGAGACAATGGGAGGCCTCCTGGTGGGGAAAGATCAATATCCTTAATGCTTATATTGTCCCCAAGTGGAACTATTTATTTCGCATGATCCCCCTCTCGGTTCCAGATAGCTGGTTGGACATGGTCCAAAGGAGTTTTACCGCATATGCATGGAAGGCTAAAAAACCTAGAATTAGTCTGAAATTACTATCTAAGAAATTTAATAGAGGAGGTTTAAATTTCCCCTCTATTCGCCACTTATATCAGGCAAATATGATGGTTCATATGTATCATCTCCAGGTAACATCTAACCAATTAGAACCATGGTATGTTTTGGAATCCGAGGCATCGGGGAATAGATGTCTCGAGTTTTATGTTTGGTCCCATTATAACAGGATCAATCAAGCTTTCTTGGAAGGGAATAGCATAATTCTGGGCCATATATGGAAGGCATGGCAACCTATTAAATCCAGGCTGGAATTACAGGGTAAAGTTCTCCAGTCACTTAGAATAAGTCTAGTGGATCAATCATTAGGGAATATCTCACTACAACGTTGGTTCAGCGGAATAGATGTCCGTGTCGAAGACCTTCTTCATGAACATAAGCTTTTAGACTTCTCTGACTTAGCGGTTACATGGAATGTCCCTCACACTGAGATATTTAATTATTTGAGATTAAAAAGCTTTTTAAACGCCTCTCTTTATAAAGCACCCCATGCGAAGTTGATGGGTTTGAAACGCCTCTTATGCTCCACAGCGGTCCCGAGACCCTTGACTAAGTCAAAGGATATCCTTCAGCTGTGTTCCTCTTCCCAGATTGGGCCCCATTTCCTCATGGGAGAAGGACCTCAACTTAGGTATATCCGAGGATGAATGGGTGGCAGCTTCTATGAAGCTTAAGAAAAACATTCATTGTTTGAACTTGGTAGAGAACCAATATAAACTGATTAACAGGGGTTTTTTGGTTCCGAATAGGCTGGCCAAAATGTATCAGGATTATCCAAATAACTGTTGGAGATGCAGACTGAGAGGGGGATCATACCTGCATGTGTGGTGGGGTTGTTTGTCTATTAGACCTCTGTGGGGATGGGCTTTTGAGTATTTTGCAGGGATTACCGGGATTAGTATGCCCAGAATCAGCTCTGCTTCACCTAAACCTGAGGCTTATTCCCCCCTCTCTCTTGCCTCTGGCGTTACACTGTCTGGTTGCTGTTAAGATCTTAATATCCCGTAGTTGGAAATCAAGTATTCCTTTTCAAAAGAATCAGCTTATGCACCAATTGAGACACCAACTTTGGATGGAGAGAGGGTTGGCGTGGTCAGATCAGCTATCCCCCCATGGGTTTGGTCTTTACGATCAGTGGCTGGACAAATTAGATAGTCTGTACCTGCATCATCCGAATCCGGCTCCCTGAACAATGTAAGATTTAACACCTTCTGGGGAGATTCACTCCCCAGACCTGTCTGTCTCCTCCTGGCGCGTACCTCTTTTTTTTCTTCTCCTTTTTCCCTTTTTCTTTTCTCTCTTTCTTCCCCTGCCCTTTCTTTTTTTCACTGTTACCGTAGTATGCATTTTTTTTGTATAAACGCTTATTTGTATGTCTCTTTTGAAAACAATAAAGAATTATAATATAAAAAAAAAAAACAGAAAGACACTGTCTTAAATCTGGGACTGCCTGCATAAAGTGGGACAGTTGGGAGGGAGGCATGCTTTACTTTTAAACATTTGCCCCTCTAACTTAAGACTATGTCCACTAGTTGTGGTAGTTTTTCTTCTTTTAAATACACTTTCCTCCTTTACTGAGGCGTCACTAGGGTTGGAGTCACCCGGTGCGGTAACTCATGGTGTCACCCCCCTGGATTTCCTCCAATACCATGCCAAACAGATTCCTTAGTAATGACAGTCAGATGGCCCATTAAATATGCCACATACAGGAGCCCCATAACTACGCCACACTTCAAGAGCCCCATAAATTATGCCACACCAGAGCCCCATAAATTATGCCACACACAAGCGCCCCATAGTAACGCCTCACACAAGTGCCCCATAATTATGCAACACAAAAGAGTCCCTTAATTATGCCACGCATGGGGCCCAATAACTATGCCACACATGGGACCGCCATTAATTATGCGATACACAGGAGCCCCACGAGGTGACAAGTGTACAATTCTAAAACAATAAGTATCTATACACACAGATATCTCTCTCTATCTCTCTATAACTAGTTGCATTTATACTTATTTGAAATGCTTCATATTATATTCAACTATTTTCATATGTAATAAAAAGGTTATAGAAACATTGCATTCCTTGTTTTTATTCCCTTCCTCTGCACCCACATTGCACCTAAAGGACTTAACACAGCCCCTTACAGTACCCATAGCATTTTCCATGCACCTATATTGCACCCACAGCACTTGGCTAGCACTCATATTGCACCTACACAATTTGGCAAGCCATAGTGTCAATGCCCCACAGAACATACCACAGTGTCACTTAGCCCCACAGAACATACCACAGTGTCACTTTGCTCCACAGAACTAGCCAGTGTCACTTTCCTCATAGTACATGTTATTTTGCCCCACAGACCATGCAACAGCATTACTTTGCCAATTAAAATAAACCAGTTTCCCCATTAATATGCCAGTGTTAGTTTGCTCATAAATATGCCACGGCCAATTTGCTTAATAATATGCCAGTGTTATTTTGTCATTAATAAGCCACAGACAATTTGCCCAGTAATATGCCAGTGTTATTTTTCCATTAATAAACCATAGACAATTTGAACCATAATATGCCAGTATTACTTTGCCATTAATAAGCCACAGCCAATTTGCCTAATAATATGCTAGTATTATTTTGCCATTTAATATGCCCCAGCCAATTTGCCCAATAATATGCCAGTATCATTTTGCCATTAATATGTCACAGCCAATTTGCCCAGTAATATGCCAGTATTATTTTGTCATTAATAAGCCACAGCTAATTTACCCAATGAAATGCCAATATTATTTTGTCATTAATGAGCCACAGCCATTTTGCCCAATAATATGCCAGTATTATTTTGTAATTAATAAGCCACAGCTAATTTACCCAATAATAGGACAGAAGTATTCTGCCATTTAAAATATGCCAGTATTTTGCAATTTGGTATGCCAGTATTTTGCCATTCAATAGGCCAGTATTTTGCCACTCAATATGCCAGTATTTTGCCACTCAACATGCCAGCATTTTTCAATTCAATATGCCAGTATTTTGTCATTCAGTTTGCCAGTATTTTGCCATTCAATATGCCAGCATTTTGCCACTCAATATGCCAGTATTTTGCCACTCAACATGCCAGCATTTTGCTGCTCAATCTTCCAGTATTTTGCCACTCAATATGCCAGCATTTTGCCGCTCAATCTGCCAGTTTATCACTTGGTAATATCTTTGAACGTCTGGCACTCCCAAGCCTCCCTTTGATCTGCTTGGATTAGATATTTATACACCTCCAATGACCTCACAAGCATTCAATATGCCTGTATAATAAAAAAAAATCTCAATTCAGTCTCTCTTTGCCATGTTTACTGCATGCATAGGGTAATCTGTGTTCTGCTGGGTTCGGACGAGTCTTTTGGTTGAAAACTAGGATTCAGTTTAGTCTTGGAAAGTGTTGCACTGTGTGGTGGGCTGTCCCTCATTATTGTATGTCACTGTGTTTTTGTCTCTTATTAAATATCAGTTAAAGTAGACAGACTTATGTTTTATATTTGCTGTTACACCACAAACAAGACCTTCTGCAATATCACTAATAACAATATAAGAAAGAATGGGTCCAAGTACAGAGGTACCATACTAATAATAAGACCTTGCTTTGAATATACTTCATTGACTACTGTCACTCAGCAACTACCTAATCCATTGAAAAAATATTGAATATATATAAAACCAGGAACTAATGAAATAGTTATTGAGATTTATGTACTTATTTGTTTTAAATAAGACTGAAAATGGGCAGACTACATGAGCCGAATGGTTCTTTTCTACCGTTATATTCTATGTTTATATGATCTAGCAATTTAAAAAATTTCAGCTCTATAAACTTAACCAGTTACTTAGCCAGTACACAATTATATCCATTTTCTCTTTTAAGGTGCAACTTATATGAGAACAATTATCCTGAAAGAAGGTTTTTTCAGAAGACCTTACAGTGATGGATTCCTTTTTCTCTTATAAAATGTATGTATACTTTACATGTTACATAGCTCTCTGGGTGAAAATTTTTAGAAAAAAATGATTATAGCACTCCGATTTTTTAAATGTATTTGGGTGCGTGGGTGTTCACACATCGGCACATGATATTTTTGAGCAGCTTTAAATAATAATATTAATATTTTTATTTTATTTATTACTGGTGGTGTCTTATTTCACTGTGTTTTTCATGTGCAATGTTTCTATGATATATCATTTTAGTCACCCAATAAAAAAAATAAGATTAGTTTGGCATGATCATTATCAAATAATTTTTGATTGCACCATGTTTTAGGGACAGCATCTTTCAAGTATCCACCCACATTTTCAGCTAATCTCTTTATACCAGTGTTTTTTTTTTCTCTTTATATTGCCTTAGCTACACAACTTGAAAAATGGTTTAACAAAATATGACAGGGAATAAAAATAGTTTAGTCACAGTCCTTTTTAATGTGAGATTTGGAAATGTGATTTTAAAGTAGTTTGTAAAATGCATATTCTGATCCCACATGCGATGTGCTTCCTTCCATATTTTACTTGTTGGCAGTTTTGAACAAAAGAACAGCCTGAGATCTTAAATAACTCAATAGAGAGAAAGGCAACAACATATTAGTCATTGTACTCTCTCCGCTACATGTGCGCCTTGGGAATCCTCAAGTATCTTCAAACTGCACATAGCAGAATCGTGATAACACACAAACGAGATGGATAAAATGGCCACCACGTGCCAGAGTTGTGGTTTGTCTTTGGGTCAGTCATAAATAAATCTGTTCTTGCCCTTTTTTTATTCTATATAATTTATTCTACAATGCCTTTCAACACCTTCCAAATCCTTCCTATCCACCATAAGTAACATTGTTTCCACTACCTTACTTTTTGACAGCTAACTTCTCAACCACATGCAACATTTCTACTGCACTGTTGTCTCTCTCTCTCGCTTCCTTTTTTTTCACATCTCTCATTTCCTTCATCTACCCACTATTGTAAAATGGGATTTGAGATGGGAAAAAACACCACCTATTACATGCCAATGTCAAGTTGTCTATGACTGCCTTCAGAAATTGTGGGCTGCCTCCACTCAACCTATCACCCCACTGTTTGTCTTGCTTACATCTTTTTTTGTTGTTGACCGTGGGGCTATGCACATTTCCTTCCAGTGTCATTCATTTTGCCACAAGCACCCTACTAAATGCTTATTCCTCCATCAAACCCACATTTTGTATAACAGTTCCAATCACTCCCAGCCAACCAGATTGGTGGTTGAGCAAAATATGGACTGTAGATATGCAAATAAATCCCCATTCACCATAATGCTCCATTAGAACGATAGCATGGTGATTTCACCTAAGTATAAGGGATGGTCAGTTTCACCTCCCCAAGTCTATTTAGGAGTTGTGATGCTCAGTTTCACATCTTAACATAACCAATAGGTGAGATTCCCAAGTCTTGTTCTGACCCCTTCCGCTTATGTTATTAAAAAAAGTAGCCTAACACCCACACCCTATACATGGTAAAGAAATTGGTATATTGTCATACGCTGGCTCTCCTTTGGTTTTTGGGGACCTTGGGTATGCTCAAGTAATTTTTGGTAATTGTTCTAATTTAAAAAAAACAAAAATCAAGATAATGTTCCCACAAGTGAATGTTTTTTTTCCCTACATTTGTTTGTTTGTTTCTACATGCTGAATATAAAAAAGTTCCTTTGATGCACGCATGTTTTATACAACATTTTATCATATCTATATGTATTCTCTACTGCATTTAGTCTGATGAATTTAAAAATTCCCTGCTACTCTCTTGAAAAATCAAGTACTGCTTATCAAAGTTACCATTTCCCATGAACTTTGACACAAATATAAGCAAAATATTATGCAGGCAGTCTATGTAATTACCCAATTCATTCAACAGAAGGCCTTTGACTTCCCTCGATTTATGATTGTTCATTTAAAATGTCAGTGTTTCAAATTGATAACTTTACCATTGTTGGAAGATTGACCTCATTATTGTCTTGTCTGCTCTTCTCCCATATTAAAAAAAAAAGTTTTTACTAGATAAAAGAATTTAACATTGGCTCAGCCTGATGTTGGAATAATTGATACAGGAATTTCTATCCTAATTTAATGTTAATTTACTGCACTTAAAGATTTATTTGAGACATAATGTTCAGTTATAGTTAATAGGTCATTAAAGCTACAACAATGAACATTATTTTTGTTTAAATTTGATCAATATCGAGTATTCCACATTGACGTCAGTAATCAATGGCTGGACAGAGACCTTTTTTATCCACATGTAACATCATGAAAGATCATTTAAAAGATAATTTAAGCTTCACTTAAAAAGAGATAGAAATAACCAAAGAGTTACTCATTGTTACTCATATTTTGAAGCATATTCAGTGTCAAAATATGCTGGGACATAGTAACCTTGGAATCTCTTGACCAATATATTAGATTGAACAGTTCCAAACCAGTGTAACAATAGTAGTTGACATTTGGACAATCTTGCTAGACAAAATGTGTGTTGTCTTTAGGAATAGTTAATCAATGATTAATGTTTTGTATGTTTGCTCTGATTTTTTACTAATCCGTGTTTGCTGTGGTTTCTTACTCATATGTAGATACACGCATGCATTATTAGCATGCTCTATGTTCCTTTCTATTTCCCTCCTGTCAATATCGGACGACTGCTGACATATCTACAATAAAAATGATCTTTCTATAGTAGCGTCTTTCATAATAGAATACAACAAATAATAGTAATTGTGAAGTACAGTGAGATGACTCAAAGTGAAAAATAAAAAGACAATGTAATTGTCTCGCAATTCAAACTGCACAATATATACTATACTAAATATTAATGAAAATAAGATATTAAATATACAGGGAGGGCAGAATTATTAGGCAAGTTGTATTTTTGAGGATTCATTTTATTATTGAACAACAACCATGTTCTCAATGAACCCAAAAAACTCATTAATATCAAAGCTGAATATTTTTGGAAGTAGTTTTTAGTTTTGTTTTTAGTTTTAGCTATTTTAGGGGGATATCTGTGTGTGCAGGTGACTATTACTGTGCATAATTATTAGGCAACTTAACAAAAAACAAATATATACCCATTTCAATTATTTATTTTTACCAGTGAAACCAATATAACATCTCAACATTCACAAATATACATTTCTGACATTCAAAAACAAAACAAAAACAAATCAGTGACCAATATAGCCACCTTTCCATGCAAGTACACTCAAAAGCCTGCCATCCATGGATTCTGTCAGTGTTTTGATCTGTTCACCATCAACATTGCATACAGCAGCAACCACAGCCTCCCAGACACTGTTCAGAGAGGTGTACTGTTTTCCCTCCTTGTAAATCTCACATTTTGATGATGGACCACAGGTTCTCAATGGGGTTCAGATCAGGTGAACAAGGAGGCCATGTCATTAGATTTTCTTCTTTTATACCCTTTCTTGCCAGCCACGCTGTGGAGTACTTGGACGTGTGTGATGGAGCATTGTCCTGCATGAAAATCATGTTTCTTGAAGGATGCAGACTTCTTCCTGTACCACTGCTTGAAGAAGGTGTCTTCCAGGGACTGGCAGTAGGACTGGGAGTTGAGCTTGACTCCATCCTCAACCCGAAAAGGCCCCACAAGCTCATCTTTGATGATACCAGCCCAAACCAGTACTCCACCTCCACCTTGCTGGCGTCTGAGTCGGACTGGAGCTCTCTGCCCTTTACCAATCCAGCCACGGCCCATCCATCTGGCCCATCAAGACTCACTCTCATTTCATCAGTCCATAAAACCTTAGAAAAATCAGTCTTGAGATATTTCTTGGCCCAGTCTTGACGTTTCAGCTTGTGTGTCTTGTTCAGTGGTGGTCGTCTTTCAGCCTTTCTTACCTTGGCCATGTCTCTGAGTATTTCACACCTTGTGCTTTTGGGCACTCCAGTGATGTTGCAGCTCTGAAATATGGCCAAACTGGTGGCAAGTGGCATCGTGGCAGCTGCACGCTTGACTTTTCTCAGTTCATGGGCAGTTATTTTGCGACCTTGGTTTTTCCACACGCTTCTTGCGACCCTGTTGACTATTTTGAATGAAACGCTTGATTGTTCGATGATCACGCTTCAGAAGCTTTGCAATTTTAAGAGTGCTACATCCCTCTGCAAGATATCTCACTATTTTTGACTTTTCTGAGCCTGTCAAGTCCTTCTTTTGACCCATTTTGCCAAAGGAAAGGAAGTTGCCTAATAATTATGCACACCTGATATAGGGTGTTGATGTCATTAGACCACACCCCTTCTCATTACAGAGATGCACATCACCTAATATGCTTAATTGGTAGTAGGCTTTCGAGCCTATACAGCTTGGAGTAAGACAACATGCATAAAGAGGATGATGTGGTCAAAATACTCATTTGCCTAATAATTCTGCACTCCCTGTATAGATACTTTCATATACATAAATATATATCATAACATTATGACCACCTGCCTAATATTGTGTAGTTACCCTTTTGCCCCACTAGACCATTAAGCGGCATTTGGAGATTTTTTCTAACTCAGCTACTGTGGCCTAAATTTTGAAATTCCCATCTCAATGCCCTGCAATTCTATCTTCTTTAAGTAGCCACTTGCAGTGGGATCATTTTCCAGAACTTGATATGTGCATCTTTCACCTAAAAACAGTCAAATAGGCAGTTTGGTCCAAAAGGACAAACCTTATCCCCCTGTTTGAAGACAAAATTATAATTAGCTTGTAATCTTTTCATAGCACTTCTCTGTTTCATCATGAGATTGTTGTAATTCACTTGATAATCTTTCTGAATGTTAATTAGATCGCCAGTAATCAAATTTTCAAACATTTGAATAAATTAGCCTTAGGACAGAATTTAGACATGTTCCTCAAATTTGTATGTTTACCTGTGATGTTAAATATCACACTTACATCGTTATTGGGGCCTATCAATTGCCTCTCCTCACCTGATTTCAAGATAAAAAAATGAACTGTAAGATTTTATTCTCATTTTACATCATATGTTCTTCAACTTTGATTCCTTTAGCGATTGAGGTTGAAGTATTTGGATGAGAGTTCCCTTTTTATGAAAATCGGCAGAGGTTGCCATGAAGAATGAGTTTTGAAGAACTTTTTAAAGTTTGAAAAGGAGGGAGAGAGCTGGATGCTCTGCGAAAGGGAGTTCCAAAGAGAGGGGGCAGCTCGGGCAAAATCTTGGAGCTGCGAGTGGGAAGAGGTTATGAGGTTGGTGGAGAGTTTCAGTCCCACTGAGGAGCGCCGAGGTCATGCAGGGAAGTATCAGTTAATGAGGGAGGCAATGTATGGAGGGGCTGAGAAGTGGAGGGCTTTGTAGGTTAAAGACATAATCTTAAATTTTATCCTAGAGCAGACAGGGAGCCAGTGAAGGACGTTGCAGATAGGAGCCGCCGAATCAAACCGACATTCACAATGAATTGTTTCGACAATAAGTAAAATGTCTCTGTAGTGTATGTAGTCACTTGTGCTGATAGTGGGCTGGTATTTGATGGTCGTATCCCAATTATATGATTTGAGTGTTTGTTTGCAATTTATTACTACTGTGTATGCTGTTGATGTGATTTACTTTATGTGCCTATCACTACACTGTTAGTCTAATTAATTTCATTTTATACCATAAAATGTGTTTATATTTTTTAGACAATTACTCTATCTGTTTTTAACTGTCTAGGAGCTACATGTATGTCTGTCTCAGTTAATCTCAGTAACTTTATAGGGGATTTGCTTATTTATAAAAATTATGTTTTGTGTTAAATACCCTTGACACTGCATTACAAATTCCTCTAGCTCCATGCCCCACAGACTACAGGGCCTTCAGAGCTGACACCCCAGGAACAGGAAAAAACAGAACTGACATTATACTCTCCCCTCTTTTATAGGCTGTGAGAGGGATGTTTAAAGACTGGAAAATATCATATCAAGAGGTACTGGATGTGAACCATTGCTTGGGCTGCACAGGGTGAAAGGGAAATCCTTTAGTGACACTTTAATAACCTTTGGGTGACAGTTCACTCTGCACTAAGTGATGTAAAAGTGTCTATTTGTAACCTCCTGAGATGTTCACATGTGCACTGGGGAGTATTTGGTCCCACCAGTTATTTGCATCAAACTTGCAACTTTGTAGCCATGGCTCGCAGATTCTGCAGTTCTGGGGAACGCTGGTGGATAACAAGTTTTAGGAGATATATTTTACATGCTAAACATTGTGTAATACCATTCTGGACTTGGCTGCTCAAAAAAAAAAAAAAAATAGAGAAATCTCAATGTATTCTTCCTGGTAAATATTTTACTTTAGTGAATGCAGTTGAAGAAAAATCAGGCTGGGTGGTGTTTCTCACATACATGGAACCTGCTCAGAATTTACTGCAACCAAGCATGCTCTCTCGATTTAATACAATTCTCTGGAAAATATCAGGCATTGGGAACAGGCTTCTAGAAAATCTAAATGTCTCCCTTTCCTATATCAGTTGTCTTGTATGTAAATATCTGGAAGAGAATTATTTTTGTCAAATACAACAAAAAAAGCATTTCAGGAGGCTTCAGCGGCAGAGCTTTTTCAAAGTCTTTAAATAAATACTTAGAATGAGGAAGATGAGATTGACAGACTAGTTATGATTCTGTCCATGGGGAAATAGCTTGTAATGTCTGGCAAAAGGACAATTTGTCTAAACTCAGTGATTTATTACTATACTGGGAAAACAGATCCGTTACCGCTTCCCGTATGCATGAAAACAGTGAATGTAGAGCACAAATGGAGTATTCCCTAACCAAATAGGTATGCTGTAAACAACGCAATATCACTTTTGGACACATAGGTACTAGATGAAATGAGATTTCATCTCTATTTTGTTCTGAATGTGATTGGTATTGACTTATTAGTCAAGGAGGTTTTGTGATGTGTAAGGTTCTGCGTTAAGAAGGCCCTGTTAGCAAATGTCGACAATTACTTATACATCCCAAGTCCTTTCCCTCTTTGGGTTTCCATTTCAGTGGGACTTACTTCTTTGATAGATGCCTCTTGATGGGCTGTACACGGTCTTGCATTTATTTTGAAGCATTCTCCGCCTTCTTGTAATGGGTACATAAGTATGAGGCGGGGTAAATTCAGTAATTCATTATTTAGACTATGTTTTCCTCGGGAAATAGAGCTCATTCGAATGTCTGAGGCTATTTGAGACATTGCATAAGTTGGCTGAGTTCTTTTGGATGCCTTTGTTTAAAGGAAACCTGTAGCAAAAAATTAAGTTGTGTTTAATTAAAGTGTAGGCATTTTATATAGACATGCTTTAATGAAAGAAAACAAATTAAGTACCTTACTGAGCCATCTTTACCCCATATATCTCCACCAGGGGTCAGACATTTTGTTTAGAATCTTTAGTCAGATCTTTTTTCATCTGAACCAGGGTGGGTGAATATCTTGCCCAAGATTCTAAATAAGATGTCTGCCCCCTGAGAGTATGACATAAAGAAGGCTCAATAAGGAACTCCATTTGTATTTTTTCATTAAAGATTTTCTTTATAATTCATTAACACTTAATACAATCTTTCAATTAAACAAAAGTTATTTTTTTTGTTACAGTTGCCCTTTAAGGAAAAGACAGTGAGCCCAATCACATTTCTGGATTGTCTTCAATGTTGCCAATCTGGTGTAGTAGTGTAGTTTGTTAAAGGGACACTCCCACAAAAAAATTAAAAGGGTTTATTTTTTTATTTTGCATTGTTGATTTCAGACATGTCTTTTGTTTTTGTTATGTGAGTTTATTTTATGAAATAAAGTGTTTTGAGTGCCACCCACCAGTGACTTTACAGCACTAGTATCTCACTTTGGGGCTGGGGACACAGAATGCAGTCTATAAGTCAGAATTATGATCATGGTCAATCTCCTCTCTTTGTGTTGGAAGGCCGGTAAAAAGAAAGTTGGATACAGCCACCTAGTCCTGTCCACTTGTGGTGAAGAGAGAAGGAGAAATGGAAAATGGAAAAAAAAGGTAAATTGCTTGACAGACCACAGCCCAGAGATACAATTAATTCGGAAGCCTTTTAGATTAATCAATCCACAAAACAGTTCATCTCACATTCTCTATTCAGCCCATTAGGGGCTCTAGTGTCTAATGTAAAAATCCAGAAGACTTATCTTCTGGCTAAAACCATACATTACCTCCCCTTGGGCCTAATTTGCATTGTTCAATACCCATAAATGAAAAAAAGCAACATCCCCTCCTGAACAGGAATGAAAATGCCGATTAATAGGTGACTTCTTGACATCAGATCTAATTTCCGAGAAGTGCTCCCTCATGCATTCTTTCAAATTCCTACCAGTACGACCCACAAATTGGATGGAGAACTTAGTGCAGGTGATATGATATATAACCTGCTTGGTATCACAACTGAAACAATCTATCACAGGAAACTCCTTGTTTTGGATAGAGGATCTCCACACACTTGCACATGGCCGATTTCTGTGCCAATTTGGAAGCACTTTGGTGCTATCGGAGTAGCCCGATCTCAAACCGACCTTATTGAATGGCATTTATGTCGCAACCTATTATTTTACTTTTAACATGCCCAGGGTATTTAAGGTATTCATTTGCGTACTCCTGAGGCAGCAGCTAATTAACAGGCTTATATCCATAGTCAGCCACACAGTTAGTCATGTTGAACCACAAACACATTAAACTACTAATAGGCAAAATAAAACTTTGTGTGAAAACAACATTGTGATCCTTCAGAATATAATCCCCAAATAGTTTACAAATAGCTTAATGTGCCTATATTTGTGGAAAATAAAAGCCAGCAGCCTCAAGGGCACAAAATGACAGTGGATGGCATATCAAATGTCATTATGTTGTTGTCTGTTTTGATTTAGTCATGTATAGTTCTTCCATTGCCTGTGGCCTGCTTTATGGCGGTCCTTTAAATATCACATTAAGACTGTCAGTAGCAGTGAGAGTAAAACTGTTTGGCTTTTAGAAACACTGTCACTAGCCATTTGGTGTTTAAAAGCTGGAAAGGTTGTGAACTTATCACAAAAGAGAATCAATTCTTCCCTCCCTGAAGACAGTGAGAAAGGATTGCAGGAGGCCTTCGCGTTGTCATGGTAACAGGAAACAACCCTGGTGACTACTGCACAACACATCGTCTTTCTGAAAATGTGGTCATGTGACTCAAGAAAGTCAAGTTATATTTAGGATTCATACCACAAGTGGAACCAGGAAAACGTGGAATGATGTCACTCTCTCTCTACTTTATTAACATTTGGATAATCTTTCTTTCTTTAAAGTTGGAGCTATTGGCAACCATGTCCAAAATTATGGTTACATTAATCTTTTAATTGCATTTAAGATTTTAATCAGATCTGCAGAGATGATCAGTAACACAGGAGAAAATTAATTCAATTGAATTTTATATATTATAGCTGACATTTTTTTTTTTTCAACTCAGGCTATACAAACACTATATGACGAAACATATTAGGACACCTGACCACACATTGCAGGGACTTGTATTGCATTGCATTCTATTGCATTCTAAATACGTAGACATAATCCATAATACACAGATAGGTTCCCCCCTCCCTCTCCCCTTTGCAGCTATAACAGCTTCCATTCTTCTGGAAAGGCTTTCCACGACATCTTTGAGTGTTTATGTGGGAATTTTTGCCCATTCATCAAGTAGAGCATTAGTGAGCCCAGGAACTGATGTTGGACGAGAAGGCTTGGCTCATAATCTCTGTTCCTGTTCATCCGAGTTGTTCAATGGAGTTGACGTCAGGACTCAGCCCTTCCAACCATGTCTTTAAAGGCTGTGCTTTGTGCACAGGGGCACAATCATGCTGGAATAGAAGGGCCTTCCTTAAACTATTCCTGGAAAGTTGGAAGCATGGCATTGTCCCAAATGTTTTGGAATGCTTAAGCATTCACATTTCCATTTACTGGAATTAAGGGGCCTAGCCCAACCCAAAAACAGCTCCATATAATTAATCCTCTTCCACCAAACTTTACAGCTGGTGCAATACAGTCAGGCAGGTAATGTTCTCCTGGCATCCACCAAACCCAGACTCACACATCAGACGTCCAAACACTGAAGATACCACAGAACACATTACCACTGCCCCAGAGTCTAGTGGCAGCGTGCTTTGCACCACTTGATCCGATGCTTGGCATTGTTCTTGGTGATGTAAGGCATGCATGAAGCTGCTCTGTTAATGGTAGTGGAAGTTTGGTATTCTTCAGCTATGGAATCAGCAGAAAATTGAAAAATTTAATGCACCATTCACCTCAGCATTCGGTGAACCCTCTCTGTGACGATACGTGGTCTTCTGTGTCATGGCCGAGCTTCTGCTGTTCCCCAACACTTCCACTTTCCGCTAATACCACTTACAGTTGGTGTGGAATATCTAGCAGGGAAGAAATATCATGAACATTCTAGAATTCACTGAGCTCTTTAGAACAACCCATTTTTTACACAAATGTTTGTATGCAGACTGCATGGCTAGATGCTTAATTTTATACAGCCGTGACAATGGGCCTGATCAAAACGTATGACTTCAGTAATTATCTAGTGTGTCCCAATACTTTTGTCTATATAGTGTATGTATAGGCAAATTTTTTTAATTTTTTTATAGTAGAATCCTAACTTTCTGTTTCTTTTAATGTAGCCACCAGATCTAAATCATGAGGCTCCACAGAGATGGACGAGAATACCCAACATGCATGATGCATTAAGTTTTATGGAAAGTCATGTGCCCAATACACAAATACAGTGTTTACCCTATGACAACTGGTGACCATGCACCATTCTGAAGAAAGAAAGTGAGAACTAGAAAGAAAAATATAAATGGTCAGCGGGACCTCTGTCTAGACTCTGGACAAAATAAAGCAGCAGTACTGAGGCAATTGTGTAGTACTTTATTTAGCCTGCTCATGAGCTTATAAGTTTTATCACATTTCAAACATCTGATGTAAATAGTTTCCCCTCTATGTGGACATATGTTTAAATAAAGATCGTGACAATTTAACATACACGGCTCCAGCCTGTTCATTATTTCTGCAGACTGAGGTCCCACTTAGCCTTTCCTTATGCTTTTTTCAGTACAGGTGTTAGAGTACACCACAGGACATCTTTGGAACATGACTTTGTATATTTTCTGTCGCTAAGCAAAATACAAGTGATCGAAACCATGTTTAAGTTGTATATTCTTTCTTCTGTTAAAATGATAAGCTCTCCCTCGCACCTTCCAAACTGACAAAAGCACAAAACAAGATTGGTGCTATTAATGAAAGCAATATTCTCATCTTAAAAAGCCATTTTTTTCATTTGTGCTTAAATAGAAATGTTTTGCATGGCATTCTGCAATAAATAAACATTTTAATAGAAATAAATATACAAAAATAAAACAATGAAGTATAGGAAATGTGAAAGAGGACCTGTTTACTTCCCAAATATTGACACAAATAGTGCAATGAAGCTCTAATCTGCATAGTTATTCTCCATGATTATTCTCCTTATTATTCTTCTTCAATAGTGACCGAGGTGTCTATTTCATAGGAAAAATAAATAAGGTGTGTTCAAGACTTAAGGGAATAATTCTGCAACACATCACTATGTAAAAAATTGGGACATGGAGTACACTGCAGTATACCTAAAAAAATAAAAAAAAATAAAAAAATTACATGGAGCTTAATGGGGACAAATGGAGGAGAGGAGAAGAAAAAGGAGAACATAAAATTTAAAAAGTAAAAAACAAATATTTATTAAACTCACTTAACAAGGCTGCAAGAAAGCCCAGCTCTCTTTCAAAATAAGCTCAGGTGTGCAGGGTCCCCCATAAAAACCAAATCAATCAGCTCCAACATATCAGCTACCTCCGCATGTAGATCACATAAAATGTGAAGCGATAAAAACCATGTACAATCCAAGGATGAGAAGCACGTGGCACTACACGTTTTGTTGGGTACCGCAACTTTCTAAGCGGACTTGTCACTGGTTGCCCTAGATCTATGCACTCTTTTCTCTTCTTTTCTCCTCCATTTTCCCCCATATAGCCCCATGTTATTCTATTTTTTTAGGTATACTGCAGTGTATGCCATCTCCAATATTTTTACATTGCTCCGTGAGAATTAGAGATATTCTTGGAGAGATTGGTTAATATTTAAATATTTAAAGTTTCTGTTTTTTTTATTTCTAACCAGAGTATTTCAGAATTAAATGAATCTTTTGCAAAATTATTGCATAAATTGTAGCCTGTGTTCAAAAGTTAATTTGAGGGAAACAAAATTCTCAAAGGTGACAGGTCAGATGCAATATTTGAAAGAATGGGAAGTGTTGACCAGGTGCTGCTTGTATAGTCTTACACTGTGTAAAACAAAACCACACCTGTAGGAAATACACATAATTAGATTTCTAACACATCACTAACCAAGTGTTTTTGCCATTAATGGGATAACTATTGAAACAAAACCAAAGTATTTAATGTTATAACCCTAAAAGAAAACATTGGGTAGAATGAAGAATGCAGATCAGTCTACATTTTAATAATTACAGGGACTATATATTTTTTATTTATCATAAAATTTTTATTTTTGTAATTAAACAGCAAAGTGGTCACCCCAAGAGTATGGAACATTTATTTTTGTAAACTATAATTCTCATGATCCACCCAAAATTACAATTAAATAGCAGTATTATTATAGGTAACTTTGTCATGTGCAAATTATTTGTACAGTGCACATAGAGTAAAAATCATTAACCCTTTCATGACAATGTCCATACATGAAAAGGTTCCCAGTGCATTGTATATTAAATATACAGGCTACCTTTTTTAAACGGTGCAATGGCAGTGTTTTGGCCATGATTAGTGCCATCACCACTTTCCTAGAAGCTAACAACGAAAGCAAAAAAAAAAGTCCAGCAGAACCACACATGGGAAGTTAAAGAGACAGGCCAGTGACAATCACCACTGAGCTGTCAATCAAGCTCCCTCACCCTATCAGGGATTTTGATGAGTCCAGAGACATATCACAATTCTTTGCCATCCTCCAATTTGGGGGGATGGATGGAGTTATTCAGGATCAATCATTATTTTTTGTAATTGTTCATGCGATCACTGTGAAAAAAAAAAAGATCATATGCAATAAATGACAGTCAGTGTTGTGTGACAACACTGATTGTCAAAATCCTCCCTCTCTCTGACTGGCACACTCTGATCTTGTGTCAGAGAGAGAGAGAGGGGAGAGAGAGGTGGGCATCCATGGGATCTTTTCCAGGAAAGAGGCAAAATATCCTGGCCACCATTTTCCCTGTTCCACCCAATACCGCCTGTTTGGTATTAATAGCTAACAGATCGGTATGTACCTGTACACAGTGAGGACTTTAGTTTATAATAGCTGCGATGGTAAAGATTAGCTACACCTATCACAGTCTACAAATCCTATGATGTACAGCCAGTAATGGTGTCACGAACACGGGCTATTGGCCCGGCTGAGACACTGGAAAGAGTGTGGGAGTGAAAGGGTTAATGACACCAGATCCCTGGTTACCTGTTGCTAGTCCCAGCAACCACTAAATTAACCCCTGCAATACCTCCTACACTATTGCCCTAGTACACAATTTGCTGCCACCACCAAGACTTTATATCCGGGCGTCTTCGGTTACCCCAAACACAGTACAATATAGTATCACAACCTTACTTTAATGATCAGACACATATATAATTAACCCTCTGGTAACGTGTTCTACCTGAGCTATCCTCAGAAGTGTGAGTTCATATTAGAGAACAAAGACAAGAGCTGATTAAGTAAACATTTAATCCGAAAAAAGGCTTCACAGTGCTTGTACAAAAATACAGAAATACAAAGTACAAGTGCAAAACAGTCCATAAAATAAAATAGGAGAAAACACAAGAAATCCTTACATATAATTACCAATATATATAATCCTTGTGGGAGATTCAGATGGTAAAGTTCTCCATACAGTTGTTAAAAAAGAAATCTCCCTTTGTACAATCAAACATTCTGATTATATAGATCCCTGGTGATTTTCTAAGAGACCAGCCCCCCTGGGTGGATCAGAGGGGCTTGGCCTGACAGTTTATGGCCCACTCCATCATACCTGTCCAGGGCACTAGTGTGGATAGTTACCTACAAACACAATAAGCTTACCAATACATGTCATGTACTGTATAACACCATAATTTAGTAAGGATCACATTCCTTATATTTTTAGGAGTATTTAGACACCAAACATGGATGTTTTAACTGTTTGGAAAGTACTCATTCTTGGTTCTCGTGACAGTAACACATTCCGCTGACCATGTTTGGTACCAAATTAAAGAATACCACCTTGACAATCTGAATATATATATATATACTGGACCCTCACACAATATATACACGTGTTCCCCATATTTCATATTTTCTGGTTGTCCTCTGATTCACCCAATGTCAGAGTACATGCTCCACTACATTTTACGACCCCAGCTCACGAAGTCCAGCTCTGGTGATGGCTATCAGCTAGTTACACTTTATGGCTTAGGCCTGGTGGTGGATCAAAGCCTACAATACACTCTATTATAACAAACATAACACATTATATCAATGCCAACTCATGCTTTGGCATGACACCTCCCCCTTAAGATGGTGGACAGAGGGATTCAGCCACAGGCTGATAAATCTGTCAACCATTAACCCTCTACTTCCCCCTGACGAGACAGACCATCTGCATTCCCATGCAGACTGCCTTTTTTGTGTTGAACAGTGAAATTATACTGTTGGAGGATAAGACTCCAACGAAGGAGCTTACCATTGTTACCTGACACTCTGTCCAGCCAATGCAGCGGGTTGTGATCAGTTATAACAGTAAAGTCTCGGCCATACAGATATGGCTGTAATTTCTGCAAAGCCCATACCACAGCTAGACACTCCTTCTCTATAACTGCATAGGCCACTTCCCTTTGTAACAGCTTCCTACTAAGGTAGAGTATTGGATGTTCTTCTCCTTTGGAGTTAACCTGGCTAAGCACTGCTCCCAGTCCAAAATTAGAAGCGTCTGTCTGTACCACAAACCTTCTACTAAAATCAGGGGCTTGGAGGACTGGAAAGCTAGACAAGGCTGTCTTTAGGGCAGTGAAAGCTTTTTCACAGTCCTCAGTCCACGTAATCTGCTTGGATACTTTCTTCTTAGTCAAGTCTGTGAGGGGTTTGGCTGTCTCACTGTAGTCTTGGACAAATCTGCGATAATACCCTGCTGTCCCCAAAAATGACATGACTTGTTTCTTGGTCTTCGGGACTGGCCAGGCCATAATGGACTCCACCTTACTGGGTTCAGGACGGATAGTTCCCCCGCCTACTCTGTGTCCCAGATACTGTACCTCTGTCATGCCTATCTGACACTTTTCTGGTTTGATGGTGAGCCCTGCCCCTCTTATTTGCTCCACCACATTGCCCAAATGAACCAGGTGCTCCTCCCAAGTCTTGCTGAATACGGCAATGTCATCTAGGTACGCCACGGCATATTCCTCATGGCTCTCCAGCAACTGATTAACCAGTCGCTGAAATGTGGCCGGGGCATTTTTCATCCCAAAAGGCATCACGCTGAACTCATACAACCCAAAAGGAGTGATAAATGCTGACCGCTCCTGGGCTACTGGGGTCATAGGGATTTGCCAGTACCCTCGGCTCAAATCCATGATAGTTAGATACTGGGCACCTGCTAGCTGATCAAGCAGTTCATCTATCCTAGGCATGGGGTAAGCATCAAATGTGGTCACTGCATTTAACCTTCTGTAATCTACACAAAACCTGGTGGATTTATCTTTCTTGGGAACCAGTACTACAGGGGAAGCCCAGGGGCTCTTTGATTTCCTAATTACCCCCAGCCCTAACATGTCTTCAATCTCCTTCTGGATGTGGGCCCTTACCTCTGGGGATACCCGGTAGGCTACCTGTCTTAGTGGTGGGTGGTCCCCAGTATCTACATGGTGGGTGGCTATTGTGGTGCGTCCAGGCTTCCCGGTAAATGTGTCACTAAAGTGGCCTAGCACCTGATGTAGCTGCCTGTTCTGTTCAGCGGAGAGCTGTGGATTGATCTCTGTATCTTGCAGGGATCCCTGGCCTTTAGCTTCCTGTACTAGGTCCAGCAAAGGATCATTACCTAGTTCTTCCTCTGAGGTACTACATACACTGAGTATCAAATTCTCTGGATCATAATATTCCTTTAACATGTTAATATGGTACTGCCTCTGCCTCTCACCTTTCTCATCAAGGGCTACTACATAGGTGGTGGGCTCTAAACGCTGCAAAATGGTGAAGGGACCATCCCAGGCAGCCAACAATTTATTCTTACAGTTGTGGACTATGCAACCAGATACCCGGAAGCCATCGCCTTATCCTCTGTCAGGGCAGACAAGGTAGCGGACGCTCTGATAAATATATTTTGCAGGGTGGGTTTCCCTAAAGAAATGCTCACTGATCAAGGTACACAGTTTATGTCTAATCTGATGCAAAGTCTCTGTAAGAAGGTGAATGTACAGCATTTGATAGCAAGCCCATACCATCCCCAAACCAATGGTCTCTGCGAGAGGTTCAATGGGACCTTGAAGCAGATGCTCAAAACATTTGTAGCATCACAGGGCCGGGACTGGGAGAAGTATTTACCCCATTTGCTATTTGCTTACAGGGAGGTACCCCAGGAGTCCACAGGTTTCTCACCCTTTGAATTGCTGTATGGTCGCAAAGTGAGGGGGCCCCTAGATTTAGTTAGGGAAGAATGGGAAGGGAAGCTACATACCCCAGAGACTTCTGTAGTGGAATATGTTCTGAAGTTTAGGGACAGGATGCAGACATTAACAGGGCTAGTACATGATAATCTCACTGCTGCACAGTCTAGACAGAAATATTGGTATGATCGCAATGCTAGGGACCGAGTCTATGAAGTTGGACAAAAGGTAATGGTCCTGAACCCCATTAGGCAGAATAAATTGCAGGCTGCCTGGGATGGTCCCTTCACCATTTTGCAGCGTTTAGAGCCCACCACCTATGTAGTAGCCCTTGTCACGAACACGGGCTATTGGCCCGGCTGAGACACTGGAAAGAGTGTGGGAGTGAAAGGGTTAATGACACCAGATCCCTGGTTACCTGTTGCTAGTCCCAGCAACCACTAAATTAACCCCTGCAATACCTCCTACACTATTGCCCTAGTACACAATTTGCTGCCACCACCAAGACTTTATATCCGGGCGTCTTCGGTTACCCCAAACACAGTACAATATAGTATCACAACCTTACTTTAATGATCAGACACATATATAATTAACCCTCTGGTAACGTGTTCTACCTGAGCTATCCTCAGAAGTGTGAGTTCATATTAGAGAACAAAGACAAGAGCTGATTAAGTAAACATTTAATCCGAAAAAAGGCTTCACAGTGCTTGTACAAAAATACAGAAATACAAAGTACAAGTGCAAAACAGTCCATAAAATAAAATAGGAGAAAACACAAGAAATCCTTACATATAATTACCAATATATATAATCCTTGTGGGAGATTCAGATGGTAAAGTTCTCCATACAGTTGTTAAAAAAGAAATCTCCCTTTGTACAATCAAACATTCTGATTATATAGATCCCTGGTGATTTTCTAAGAGACCAGCCCCCCTGGGTGGATCAGAGGGGCTCGGCCTGACAGTTTATGGCCCACTCCATCATACCTGTCCAGGGCACTAGTGTGGATTGTTACCTACAAACACAATAAGCTTACCAATACATGTCATGTACTGTATAACACCATAATTTAGTAAGGATCACATTCCTTATATTTTTAGGAGTATTTAGACACCAAACATGGATGTTTTAACTGTTTGGAAAGTACTCATTCTTGGTTCTCGTGACAGTAACACATTCCGCTGACCATGTTTGGTACCAAATTAAAGAATACCACCTTGACAATCTGAATATATATATATATATATATATATACTGGACCCTCACACAATATATACACGTGTTCCCCATATTTCATATTTTCTGGTTGTCCTCTGATTCACCCAATGTCAGAGTACATGCTCCACTACATTTTACGACCCCAGCTCACGAAGTCCAGCTCTGGTGATGGCTATCAGCTAGTTACACTTTATGGCTTAGGCCTGGTGGTGGATCAAAGCCTACAATACACTCTATTATAACAAACATAACACATTATATCAATGCCAACTCATGCTTTGGCATGACACCTCCCCCTTAAGATGGTGGACAGAGGGATTCAGCCACAGGCTGATAAATCTGTCAACCATTAACCCTCTACTTCCCCCTGACGAGACAGACCATCTGCATTCCCATGCAGACTGCCTTTTTTGTGTTGAACAGTGAAATTATACTGTTGGAGGATAAGACTCCAACGAAGGAGCTTACCATTGTTACCTGACACTCTGTCCAGCCAATGCAGCGGGTTGTGATCAGTTATAACAGTAAAGTCTCGGCCATACAGATATGGCTGTAATTTCTGCAAAGCCCATACCACAGCTAGACACTCCTTCTCTATAACTGCATAGGCCACTTCCCTTTGTAACAGCTTCCTACTAAGGTAGAGTATTGGATGTTCTTCTCCTTTGGAGTTAACCTGGCTAAGCACTGCTCCCAGTCCAAAATTAGAAGCGTCTGTCTGTACCACAAACCTTCTACTAAAATCAGGGGCTTGGAGGACTGGAAAGCTAGACAAGGCTGTCTTTAGGGCAGTGAAAGCTTTTTCACAGTCCTCAGTCCACGTAATCTGCTTGGATACTTTCTTCTTAGTCAAGTCTGTGAGGGGTTTGGCTGTCTCACTGTAGTCTTGGACAAATCTGCGATAATACCCTGCTGTCCCCAAAAATGACATGACTTGTTTCTTGGTCTTCGGGACTGGCCAGGCCATAATGGACTCCACCTTACTGGGTTCAGGACGGATAGTTCCCCCGCCTACTCTGTGTCCCAGATACTGTACCTCTGTCATGCCTATCTGACACTTTTCTGGTTTGATGGTGAGCCCTGCCCCTCTTATTTGCTCCACCACATTGCCCAAATGAACCAGGTGCTCCTCCCAAGTCTTGCTGAATACGGCAATGTCATCTAGGTATGCCACGGCATATTCCTCATGGCTTTCCAGCAACTGATTAACCAGTCGCTGAAATGTGGCCGGGGCATTTTTCATCCCAAAAGGCATCACGCTGAACTCATACAACCCAAAAGGAGTGATAAATGCTGACCGCTCCTGGGCTACTGGGGTCATAGGGATTTGCCAGTACCCTCGGCTCAAATCCATGATAGTTAGATACTGGGCACCTGCTAGCTGATCAAGCAGTTCATCTATCCTAGGCATGGGGTAAGCATCAAATGTGGTCACTGCATTTAACCTTCTGTAATCTACACAAAACCTGGTGGATTTATCTTTCTTGGGAACCAGTACTACAGGGGAAGCCCAGGGGCTCTTTGATTTCCTAATTACCCCCAGCCCTAACATGTCTTCAATCTCCTTCTGGATGTGGGCCCTTACCTCTGGGGATACCCGGTAGGCTACCTGTCTTAGTGGTGGGTGGTCCCCAGTATCTACATGGTGGGTGGCTATTGTGGTGCGTCCAGGCTTCCCGGTAAATGTGTCACTAAAGTGGCCTAGCACCTGATGTAGCTGCCTGTTCTGTTCAGCGGAGAGCTGTGGATTGATCTCTGTATCTTGCAGGGATCCCTGGCCTTTAGCTTCCTGTACTAGGTCCAGCAAAGGATCATTACCTAGTTCTTCCTCTGAGGTACTACATACACTGAGTATCAAATTCTCTGGATCATAGTGGCGTGCGCCTGTAATCCTGCTACTGGGAGGCTGAGGCTGTCGGATTACTTGAGTCCAGGAGTTCTGGTCTACCCTGCGCTATGTCGATCGGGTGTCCGCACTAAGTTCGGTATCGATATGGTGAGCTGGGGGGAGCTCTGGCTCACCAGGTTGGTCTAAGGAGGGGTGAATCGGCCCAGGTTGGAAACAGAGCAGGGCCTCCTGAGGATTTGAAGCCATCAGTTGTCGGAATAAATCCGTTGAGCAAATGTCCATAACACTTTGAGGGGTACAACCACTAGGCATTCCAGTAAGTAGAGCTCCTGCGGAAGTAGGGAGCTCAGTAACCCTTTCAGTGTTAGTCTCTGGCGGGAAAACATGGCTGTCAGCCTCCACAAGGTCAGCAATAAGTTGTTCCTTGTTTTTGCCAAAAGTTGGTAAATCCCTTGCTTGGCACATCAATTCCAGGGCCTCTTTGGGTTGTTTGCGATAGGCCTCCATATCACAAATGGGATAGAGAAAGAAAAACAAGAGATGGGAAGGGGAGAACTGTTTTGCACTTTGTATGTCTTTAAAATCAGCACTGAGCTCGGTCTTTGGAAATTACACAAAAAATATATGCAATTTCTTTTAGTGCTAAGACCTTTACAGGTAAAATCCAGCAAGCACTAAAAATCTCTAAATATATCCCACCGCTGCCACCAGTTTGTCACGAACACGGGCTATTGGCCCGGCTGAGACAGTGGAAAGAGTGTGGGAGTGAAAGGGTTAATGACACCAGATCCCTGGTTACCTGTTGCTAGTCCCAGCAACCACTAAATTAACCCCTGCAATACCTCCTACACTATTGCCCTAGTACACAATTTGCTGCCACCACCAAGACTTTATATCCGGGCGTCTTCGGTTACCCCAAACACAGTACAATATAGTATCACAACCTTACTTTAATGATCAGACACATATATAATTAACCCTCTGGTAACGTGTTCTACCTGAGCTATCCTCAGAAGTGTGAGTTCATATTAGAGAACAAAGACAAGAGCTGATTAAGTAAACATTTAATCCGAAAAAAGGCTTCACAGTGCTTGTACAAAAATACAGAAATACAAAGTACAAGTGCAAAACAGTCCATAAAATAAAATAGGAGAAAACACAAGAAATCCTTACATATAATTACCAATATATATAATCCTTGTGGGAGATTCAGATGGTAAAGTTCTCCATACAGTTGTTAAAAAAGAAATCTCCCTTTGTACAATCAAACATTCTGATTATATAGATCCCTGGTGATTTTCTAAGAGACCAGCCCCCCTGGGTGGATCAGAGGGGCTTGGCCTGACAGTTTATGGCCCACTCCATCATACCTGTCCAGGGCACTAGTGTGGATAGTTACCTACAAACACAATAAGCTTACCAATACATGTCATGTACTGTATAACACCATAATTTAGTAAGGATCACATTCCTTATATTTTTAGGAGTATTTAGACACCAAACATGGATGTTTTAACTGTTTGGAAAGTACTCATTCTTGGTTCTCGTGACAGTAACACATTCCGCTGACCATGTTTGGTACCAAATTAAAGAATACCACCTTGACAATCTGAATATATATATATATATATATATATACTGGACCCTCACACAATATATACACGTGTTCCCCATATTTCATATTTTCTGGTTGTCCTCTGATTCACCCAATGTCAGAGTACATGCTCCACTACATTTTACGACCCCAGCTCACGAAGTCCAGCTCTGGTGATGGCTATCAGCTAGTTACACTTTATGGCTTAGGCCTGGTGGTGGATCAAAGCCTACAATACACTCTATTATAACAAACATAACACATTATATCAATGCCAACTCATGCTTTGGCATGACACCTCCCCCTTAAGATGGTGGACAGAGGGATTCAGCCACAGGCTGATAAATCTGTCAACCATTAACCCTCTACTTCCCCCTGACGAGACAGACCATCTGCATTCCCATGCAGACTGCCTTTTTTGTGTTGAACAGTGAAATTATACTGTTGGAGGATAAGACTCCAACGAAGGAGCTTACCATTGTTACCTGACACTCTGTCCAGCCAATGCAGCGGGTTGTGATCAGTTATAACAGTAAAGTCTCGGCCATACAGATATGGCTGTAATTTCTGCAAAGCCCATACCACAGCTAGACACTCCTTCTCTATAACTGCATAGGCCACTTCCCTTTGTAACAGCTTCCTACTAAGGTAGAGTATTGGATGTTCTTCTCCTTTGGAGTTAACCTGGCTAAGCACTGCTCCCAGTCCAAAATTAGAAGCGTCTGTCTGTACCACAAACCTTCTACTAAAATCAGGGGCTTGGAGGACTGGAAAGCTAGACAAGGCTGTCTTTAGGGCAGTGAAAGCTTTTTCACAGTCCTCAGTCCACGTAATCTGCTTGGATACTTTCTTCTTAGTCAAGTCTGTGAGGGGTTTGGCTGTCTCACTGTAGTCTTGGACAAATCTGCGATAATACCCTGCTGTCCCCAAAAATGACATGACTTGTTTCTTGGTCTTCGGGACTGGCCAGGCCATAATGGACTCCACCTTACTGGGTTCAGGACGGATAGTTCCCCCGCCTACTCTGTGTCCCAGATACTGTACCTCTGTCATGCCTATCTGACACTTTTCTGGTTTGATGGTGAGCCCTGCCCCTCTTATTTGCTCCACCACATTGCCCAAATGAACCAGGTGCTCCTCCCAAGTCTTGCTGAATACGGCAATGTCATCTAGGTATGCCACGGCATATTCCTCATGGCTTTCCAGCAACTGATTAACCAGTCGCTGAAATGTGGCCGGGGCATTTTTCATCCCAAAAGGCATCACGCTGAACTCATACAACCCAAAAGGAGTGATAAATGCTGACCGCTCCTGGGCTACTGGGGTCATAGGGATTTGCCAGTACCCTCGGCTCAAATCCATGATAGTTAGATACTGGGCACCTGCTAGCTGATCAAGCAGTTCATCTATCCTAGGCATGGGGTAAGCATCAAATGTGGTCACTGCATTTAACCTTCTGTAATCTACACAAAACCTGGTGGATTTATCTTTCTTGGGAACCAGTACTACAGGGGAAGCCCAGGGGCTCTTTGATTTCCTAATTACCCCCAGCCCTAACATGTCTTCAATCTCCTTCTGGATGTGGGCCCTTACCTCTGGGGATACCCGGTAGGCTACCTGTCTTAGTGGTGGGTGGTCCCCAGTATCTACATGGTGGGTGGCTATTGTGGTGCGTCCAGGCTTCCCGGTAAATGTGTCACTAAAGTGGCCTAGCACCTGATGTAGCTGCCTGTTCTGTTCAGCGGAGAGCTGTGGATTGATCTCTGTATCTTGCAGGGATCCCTGGCCTTTAGCTTCCTGTACTAGGTCCAGCAAAGGATCATTACCTAGTTCTTCCTCTGAGGTACTACATACACTGAGTATCAAATTCTCTGGATCATAGTGGCGTGCGCCTGTAATCCTGCTACTGGGAGGCTGAGGCTGTCGGATTACTTGAGTCCAGGAGTTCTGGTCTACCCTGCGCTATGTCGATCGGGTGTCCGCACTAAGTTCGGTATCGATATGGTGAGCTGGGGGGAGCTCTGGCTCACCAGGTTGGTCTAAGGAGGGGTGAATCGGCCCAGGTTGGAAACAGAGCAGGGCCTCCTGAGGATTTGAAGCCATCAGTTGTCGGAATAAATCCGTTGAGCAAATGTCCATAACACTTTGAGGGGTACAACCACTAGGCATTCCAGTAAGTAGAGCTCCTGCGGAAGTAGGGAGCTCAGTAACCCTTTCAGTGTTAGTCTCTGGCGGGAAAACATGGCTGTCAGCCTCCACAAGGTCAGCAATAAGTTGTTCCTTGTTTTTGCCAAAAGTTGGTAAATCCCTTGCTTGGCACATCAATTCCAGGGCCTCTTTGGGTTGTTTGCGATAGGCCTCCATATCACAAATGGGATAGAGAAAGAAAAACAAGAGATGGGAAGGGGAGAACTGTTTTGCACTTTGTATGTCTTTAAAATCAGCACTGAGCTCGGTCTTTGGAAATTACACAAAAAATATATGCAATTTCTTTTAGTGCTAAGACCTTTACAGGTAAAATCCAGCAAGCACTAAAAATCTCTAAATATATCCCACCGCTGCCACCAGTTTGTCACGAACACGGGCTATTGGCCCGGCTGAGACAGTGGAAAGAGTGTGGGAGTGAAAGGGTTAATGACACCAGATCCCTGGTTACCTGTTGCTAGTCCCAGCAACCACTAAATTAACCCCTGCAATACCTCCTACACTATTGCCCTAGTACACAATTTGCTGCCACCACCAAGACTTTATATCCGGGCGTCTTCGGTTACCCCAAACACAGTACAATATAGTATCACAACCTTACTTTAATGATCAGACACATATATAATTAACCCTCTGGTAACGTGTTCTACCTGAGCTATCCTCAGAAGTGTGAGTTCATATTAGAGAACAAAGACAAGAGCTGATTAAGTAAACATTTAATCCGAAAAAAGGCTTCACAGTGCTTGTACAAAAATACAGAAATACAAAGTACAAGTGCAAAACAGTCCATAAAATAAAATAGGAGAAAACACAAGAAATCCTTACATATAATTACCAATATATATAATCCTTGTGGGAGATTCAGATGGTAAAGTTCTCCATACAGTTGTTAAAAAAGAAATCTCCCTTTGTACAATCAAACATTCTGATTATATAGATCCCTGGTGATTTTCTAAGAGACCAGCCCCCCTGGGTGGATCAGAGGGGCTTGGCCTGACAGTTTATGGCCCACTCCATCATACCTGTCCAGGGCACTAGTGTGGATAGTTACCTACAAACACAATAAGCTTACCAATACATGTCATGTACTGTATAACACCATAATTTAGTAAGGATCACATTCCTTATATTTTTAGGAGTATTTAGACACCAAACATGGATGTTTTAACTGTTTGGAAAGTACTCATTCTTGGTTCTCGTGACAGTAACACATTCCGCTGACCATGTTTGGTACCAAATTAAAGAATACCACCTTGACAATCTGAATATATATATATATACTGGACCCTCACACAATATATACACGTGTTCCCCATATTTCATATTTTCTGGTTGTCCTCTGATTCACCCAATGTCAGAGTACATGCTCCACTACATTTTACGACCCCAGCTCACGAAGTCCAGCTCTGGTGATGGCTATCAGCTAGTTACACTTTATGGCTTAGGCCTGGTGGTGGATCAAAGCCTACAATACACTCTATTATAACAAACATAACACATTATATCAATGCCAACTCATGCTTTGGCATGACAAATGGCTCTCTGTATATTATGGCAGCAGCAGTAGAAAACCCAGAAAGGTTGTGCAGGACACTGACGTATTATAAAAACATGGTAGTTAGCACAGGGCTTGACAACTTTCTAAAGACGTTTGGAGCCAGACACAACAATTCAAGAGCCAGTCTGATCAATCTTAGTAGCTAGGAAAATGGACTTTCCATAGCGTTTAATGCAAAACAGTCAAAAATGTCAGGAGCCAGTAGTCAACGTTTTATGAGCCAAGTCTCCAGGGATTTGTCAAGCCCTGATTTAGAGGGTAGTAAAAATTAACATAAAGGCTTGGAACTAAAATAGGACACTTGGTAGTTATGCTGCAGTGGTGGCTAACCCTAGGCACTTCAGGTGCTGTTACTACATTTCTCATAATAAATTGCTGAAGATTTGATAGCAGCTGCAGTACTATTCGGTGATGATATAATAGCTAGCCATAGGCACTCCACTTGTTGAGTACTCACTTTCCAGACTGGTTGAGAGTTATGGGAAATGTTGAGGGGTATTAACTAAGCCTAGCTGCAATACATGTTTGAAATAACTAAACTACCTATCGGCATCATGCAAGCTGGATCTCTGACCTTGCATAATCTTAACACAATCTATGTCGAGGCAATAGCCAGCAAATTTCTATTCTGGGGCACTATAGGAAAAAAACCAAAACACACTATTTTTGGTTTTTGCCCCATAACTCGCAAAAAAATACCGAAAAATATGGAAACATGCATATTTTTGAACTCGGGAGAACATTTAGAAACTATTTAGACGGGGTCTTTTTTTAATGATTTTATTTGTTTAAATTATATTTTAGGTTTAATTTAATTCAGATTTTAATAAGTTAGAAAAAGTGGGTTTTTAAAAAATGTCATCATATTTTATGATTTTTTTGTAGTAAATTATAAGATATGACGAACATAATGGTATCTAATGAAAGCCCTTCTTATGACGATAAAAACAACATATAATTTGTGTGGCTACTGTATGTGAGAGAGAAAAAAATTACAGCTAAACACAAACACCCTAGAAATGTCAAAACAGCCATTGTCACCAAGGAAAAGTCAAGGTGAAAATGTCTTGTCACTAAGGCGTTATTGCATTTGAGTAGCAGCAGAGGGAGAGAAAGTGAGCAGACCAAACCATTCTGACAAAATTAGGGCACCCCCTACCCACATTGAACACCCATGACATGCCCATCACTCCCGTTTTACACCCAGGAAATTCCCCATCACCCACGTTGTACACCCAGGACATGCCCCATCACCCCATTTCATGCCCCATCACCAATATGCACATACATTAAATGCCCCATTTCATACACATTACATGCCCCCATAATCCCTATTACATGTCCCCATAACGCACATTACATGTCCACATCACATGCTCCATTACCCCCTTACATGAGCCCAACACCCCCATTGCACCCCAGTACATGTCTCCATCACCCCATTACATGCCACCATCACCCAATTACATGCCTCCATCACCTCATTACATGACCCCCATCACCCCCATTACATGCCTCCATTACACAACACCCATCGGCCCATTACATGCCTTCATCACCCCATTACATGACCCCCATCCTATGTCCTCCATCACCTCCATTACATGGACTTACCCCGGGCAGCGCTGGTCCCTGGTGTCTAGTGTCCGACCATGCTGTCTAGTCGGCTCCCTGCATGGTGAGTGCCATCAGGTCACGCAAACTGGTGCGTGTCTGACGTCAGAGCGCCAGTTCAAGTGAGCTGTCAGCAGTTCCCCCGTCACACCGTATGGGGAGCCCAACAGGCAGGTTTATCTGTGCTGGCTGTTCGGCTCCCCATGCTCCAGCCACCATGCTGCCTGCTCATCTCTGCCGCCAAGAGAGTTGTTTTTTTGTTTTTTTAAAGGGGCGGCTTTTTATTAATTTTTTTTGCCGCCCCACCAGACAAACAAGGCAAGTGCTGTCCTAGGCACTTGCCTTGTTTGCCTCGTGCTAAATACACCGCTGGTGGTGTATAGAATTAAATAAAAGCTTTTTCTGCTGCACTCCCCTGCCAGCCAGGTGTTTTTATCCTCTAAATTTCTAATTAACCTACCCAACAGCCTACTGCTTTTCCCTCCTTCTGCTGCTCCAGTGGGCCTATTGGAATTTCCAGATTGTGGCAAGTGCCTCCGGACGCCAATGGAGAGCGATGTACTGTGTCCCAGAATGTAAACAAAACAATTTTTATTGTCATTTTTACAGTCTTTATTAAATTTTATCTAGTACAAAAAGTGTTAAGTCTCAAAAAAATGGTCCCAAAGAAATATCATCCAGTAAAAGCTGCATTTCATAAATAAATAAAAAAAAAATCCATTTCTCAACCCATAGACATATACAATTCAGCTAGAACACTCGTAATAATAAGCAGTCTCCAGGCAATACTAATTAGTACTGGTAGTCAATTAGTAATTACTGCTTACTGAAATTCCAAGTGCGAAACAGCAGCTTAAACAACACGAACACCATTTGTTTCTATTTAATTCTAGCATATTTTACCACTTTTTTGTAGATCTAGATGAAAGGTGGGTGAAACATCTTACAGTTACTGTAGTGACAAGGCTGTGAACATGCACTCCCAAAAAATATAATGAGCGAAAGTGACTGCAGGGTAGGAAATGAGAGAAAAGCATGGTTAGAATTTGAAATCATTCACCAGTGTTATACAAAGTCGTATGATTATAGTCTGAAAAACATAAAAAGGGTGCAGGGAAACATTAGAGTGTATATTTTTAAGTAGGACTTCATTACAGATATGCATTTAAAGTACCTCCTTTAAACATTGCTTACACTGTTAATGTAATGAATTAAATAAGGATGTATACATTGTGTTAGCAGAATTAAATGAAAATGCATACAATAAGAGATAAAAATGATTTAATGGGTGTGGTGTCCCATTTTTATGACATCACCTGTGTATTGATATGCAAATAGCGAGCCACAGGTGATGTCAGAAACAGGAGACTCCACAGACACATTTAAAACACATATTTTTCTTATTTTATGCATTTGCATTCAATTTTTGCAGTATAAGCAATGTTTAGGTGTTTAAACATCCTTTGAAATCACTATATGAGAAAAAAGATCAAACTGGGCTATACCAGGAATGTGAAAAGAAGACAAAACTGCTACTCACACTGTGCACTTTTCAAGGAGATGTAGCAGTTATATACACAGGCTCTGCAGTATACAGGATGTATATGTTCCCAGATGGAAATCAATTAACTGATTATAATTGTTCCTGTTTGAATCAATTTATTGATTTTCTTCTGACAATAGATACATTCTACATTCTGCTGCTCAGTTGACAAAATCGACCATGTTTCCAGGGACACATATTTGTTCCACATGCTGCAGAAAGAGCATGCAAAGTGCAGCCCGGCTGCATTCTGTCTGTGCGTATATCCATCCTTTGGCACTTTGTAGGATGGATATACGCACAGACAGAATGCAGCCGGGCTGCACTTTGCATGGTCTTTCTGCAGCATGTGGAACAATTATGTGTCCCTAGAAACATGGCCGACTTGGCAACTATGGAGCTGCACCACAAAATTCATCTGGCTTTCATTTCAGATTTGTTGGACTATAACACCGAACAAGCACCACCAGTAGTGCTAAATATGGCAACTGATACTTACTCCCAACAGTCCTGCGCTAAGTGGGTCTGTGCAAATTTGCAGCATATTCGTGATTTTCATTGAATATTTTGTATGAGCAGAGGTTTGCTCATGTGCATTAGTGTTATCACTTTGATTGCTTTCGCAACCCTTCCCAAACCACGTGTCCCATGTTCGGGGCAGGAACATTTTGGGAGGTATGCTGATGCTATAACAGTTGTAATGTTATATGTTAATGTTAATGTAAATGGTAATGTTATATGGTAATGTTAATGTAATAAAAGAATCGTAATCTTTTACATTCACCGTAAATGGTGACTACTTGGTTTGGTAATCTATTCAGAATTGAACCTCTTTGACCTTTCAAAGTGTGAAAAGTAAAGCTAGAAAGTAAAAAGGAAAAATTTGAATTGTTGTAAGTATGATATTTTCTGCTAACATATAACAATAGTGCAGATAGCTGTCAGGATTCTGAGATAGAGTCCAGGATGTAGAGATGAAGGTAAGAGTGGGGGACTGCATACAGTCCAGAGTAAACCCATTCAAGATCAAGCCTGACAGTAGCTCCTTATCTTTTTTACCCACCATCATTATGTTATTTTTTCTTAAAAATTTAAATAAAGGACATATGTAGTATTAAGAAGCAACCTCTGTATCCCTCAGCAATGCCTCTCAGATAAAACTAAAAGTCCATTTTGAGTAGGACAGTGTCATTTTATGTTCAACTGTGCTTTTTTTTCCCCATTTCAATTCTTCTTTATTGCTTATTTATAGTTAAGCCTCAACGGTCTATTCAATAAACAGATAATTGCTGGAACTGAGATAAGGATTTCAATCTTTAGGCCAATGTAGCCGAGTTGTAAAAATTCTCAAATGCAACTGAGTGGGAGAATATTTCCAACTCAGCAACTTTGGCCTTCCGTTTGAAACACCCGTCTCAAATTCCCTGCAATTCTCTTTCTCTTGAGTAGACCCTTTAGTGTCTGTTAATGTTCTACATTCTATAAAGTAATTGGAAGATAGGTTTCCCACCAAAATAAGTGCATTTCATTTCAGGGTCGTTCTGTGAACGCCTGCTCGTATTACACTGCTTATTACAGTATATTACACTGGTGATAAATTCAGGAGTTGCATCTCCGCAAACCAGCATTTCGCTCTGATAACTTCACAGGTGTAGCCCCTTTTTTGTGGTGGGCTGAACATCAGCCTAGTGAACACAGGCCCTACTGAATGAGGAGGTAATGGCCAGAAGTCCTGAGTCTTTACTAATGTGTAAGGAGGTTGGGACATTACTTAAATCGACAGCCAGCACCTCCACCCATTGACAATACTTAACATAATCCTTCCCTGCACTGCGGCATGGTAGTCTTGATGTTAATCAAATAGATTTTTATTGAAAAACTTGACTGGACAATTTCAAGGGCAATTGAGTCCCCCCGATCCTGGAGGTTATACTGCTGTCCAACAGGCCCTTTCACACCTCAAAGCCAAGGAGTTCAGCTTTCCACTCACACACTAGTGTGGCTTAGGGTAGTCTATGTTTTACATCAGGCATTGTTTTCCAATCTCTGTATTAACTGAAACTACTCTCCGGGTAGCTGGGCTCTCCTATTTCTAGTATTTATCTTTTTCTGCCAAAAGGAGGCAAAGTCACCTACATAAAAATGAGCACGGCCTAACTCAGGTAGCTAGACAGGCCACGGACAGGAAACTGCTCAAGTTGCCCAGATTAGAGGAGGGACTGGGGACTAATAAAAGTATTTCGAAAATTGGGCAGACTACATGGACTGAATGGCTCTTATCTGCAGACACATTCTATGTTTCCATGTAAGAGTAGTTTGTATGAAATACCTTTTCTGGAAAATGACATGATTCAACCCATTTAACATCAAGCTGGATTTATTTAGTTAGAATTACTTTTTTTTTTTTTTTTAGAAACAAATGCAATGTAGGTTTATATTTTCCCTTTTACATTGATAGTAATGTTTATCAGGCCCCACTAGAGGTACTGAATGGTTTTCTAAGGTTGTTAGGCAACATTAACAATACAAATGAGTTCACCAAACATTCAACATTATGTAACCGCAGCAACCAGAAGATAGTCTGGACTATATAATGCGGTGTGCTTATATATGGTATACATGTCACCTAGCAAGCACCACTGGCTAGTCTAATATGTAATATTTATGTAATACATGTACAATATATTATTAATATTTGAAAGAAATGTGTATTGTAGCAATATTGTGAAAGTGTTTTTCTTCATGACTTTTTTTTCTCTGGGTCAGAGGAGCTGGAAAATGGAAGAAGAAAAAGAACAAAGGAATAAAAATAAAATGAACAAAGGGCTGCAAGAAAGAATCAAAGACAGAAATGACAACAAATAGAAAATAAATCATTCAATTGAGAGAAGGAAACAGGTGTGTGAAATAAGCAATCAGAACAAAGCATATATTTCCACATCTAGTATCAAAATAGCATGGAAATTGTCCTCAAAATAATATAGGTTCAAATCTAAAATTGGTGTTTTCATTTAACGTAACTCTGCTGCAGGAGATATGTTTAAAGATCCTTTTTTGTCTACCAAAAAAAAAAAAATCAAACACATCAGGTTTACTTTTCCTTATTTTACAGTTTGTAGAGGAGGTAAATCTCCACATGCACACTCAAGGTCACCTTAGGAACATTAAACGTTTCACACTCTGCTGAGCTAACATTTTGCTGAATTAAAACCAATTTTTTTAAAGAGGGGGAGGAAAGAAGGCTTCCCCAAAGTGAATTATCTACCATTCATCTTGAATCAAGTAAGCAAAGATTACAGGATGCGAAGGGCAAACTGCCAAGCAGAATTTCTTTTCATGTACATAGAAGGTGGCCTGTCAATTGGCAGTGCTGTTGTTTTTTTTTTATTGAAGCTGCTAAAGGGAAACAAAAAAGGCACATTACAAAGAACATAAAGCAACATACACAACAGAAAAAGCTAAATATAACATTCTGGAATCTTTGTTTGCATGTAAGAATAATGTCTTGCTTGCGGATGAAGGTTATTTTTGCACAGCAGGGTGAGAGAAATGATAGCATTTTTACTATATTGTTGTTCATTCAATATAATAAAAAAGTGTTTAACCAGGAAAGGTATACTTCAGTTTTCAAGTTCATTCTGAGGATGATGTTTCTTTTGCCCAACATTGGATGTCACTATTGCATAATTTAATGGTCCACAGTTTAACTACTTTGCAAGGATGAAGGGCTGGAATTGAACCCCTTAGCACCAGATGGTGTTTTGGTCCTTAATGCCACCAAACTGGCATCTTTGTGTTCCTGGCCCCGATCACTTTGTGATCGTCAGCCAGGAACATGCAAGCAGGGCACCGTTCAGGGTCTCTGCCGAAATCCCGCGATACTCCGCAATGTCATGTGTCACGTAACGGATATGTGTACGAACTTGGAAGTTCGGGCACACAGTGAAGCTGGAAATGTAGCCTGCGCTCGGTTTGAGGCCACTCAAGGTGAGTCTCAGCCTCACTCTATGCCGTCCTGCATGTTTTTTCAGTAAAATGTAGCCAATGCTAACATTCAGCGTCAGATATATTTTCTGTGTCAGAGTGAGGTCCCTCATAGTGACCTCACCTTACAGTGGGGACCCCGCTGCAGGTCTCTGCAGCAGGATCCACATACAGCTCATAGGAGGGGGGCGTCCCATGTCATCCTACTAGCCTTTAGGCAGTAAAAAGTAGGATGGCATAGAATGTCTAACAAGCGGAAGGGGTTAACCTGCAACTCTGAGTTGTGAAAGAGATACTACTGATGGTGCAATAGCCTACTGAGCTATCCTCAATATAAATCGATCAGGCCCAAAATGTGGCCATATTGTAGCTTTTAGTTCAATTGTGAAAAATTATGTAATTAGTCTACTCAATATAGCTGATTACAGCCTGGGATCGCCAATTTCCACCAATTTCAGGTAAACCTGTGGCCATAATCAGTTCGGGAAAATGGCCTGGGGTGGATTCCCCCTACTCAATAACATACTCGGCTAATATAGCTGAATTTTGGGCATTCAAATTCTCCAGATATTAGCTGTATATGCAAACATATGTGAAACACAGACATATTCAGATACAATTATAATATATTAATGTTATATATGATAATAGTATATATACATTAATAAATGCATTTTTAAATTATGATACAATTTCTTTTAATATGAATTATTGTTAATTTATTTGTAGGTATGTAATTAATGTATTGTTATTTTTTCTAAATTATTATTTTTACTGATTTTAATTTTATTAAACTTTGGCCCATTTTGTGAGGACATTGGCTATTTCAGCTATATTCACATAACAGCTGAGGTCCTCTCCAAATGGCACCGAAATAACTCAAAGTGACCCCCATAGAAATCTATGAGGACCGGGGGTACCATTTAGGACATTGCACAATTTTTGTTTTGATCCAGGACCACATCGGTTGTCTCTGACTAGCCTGAATTTAAGTAGACCCTTTAGTGTTCCTACACAAAGTATATACTGCTTTTGTTAAGATGGATGGCTTTGATACCGCTAATATAACTGACCCCGCGTGGTAAACAGACTGGCCTCTTTTGTAAATAGGTCACTTATCTAATATTCATACAAAACAACCCAATCAATAACTTCTCTATTGACGTCCATGCACTTTGCTAGCTTCGGATGTGCCATTGTTACAAGCAATGCCGGTGAACCATGTTGCAGCTTGTGGTTGCTATGGAAACTGATTAATCTAAACAAACGTTAGTTAAAATCTGTTTGTAACGTTATGCATAATACATACCTGGATGTAGTCTTCTAGGGCAAAGAAGCAAAGAAAAAAAGAAGAATGTATTTAATAAGGAAGAAGCAATACAGTGTTCCAATGACTATTAAACAGTGCACAATGGATGATCATCCTAGTATAAAAGTACTTTGTGAGTCTAAGCAAAGAAAAAACAAATAAAAACATTTTTTGGTTAGAGATTTGTAAAGTGTTTTTACATTTTGTTATATTATATACTTAATTTGAAATATAATAAGGAGGGCTATTTGTGTACCAAGATTAACACAGGGGTGTAAACTGTTGCCTAACACAATTTCTTCTTCAACTGCTGCCTCCCCACCAAAATCTGCAATATTGGTCCCTTCTCTACTACCTATCCTGTGGGACTTGGGAGGAAGTGTGACAGCCAGGCAGTGGGCAAAACATGAACAGTCTTTGGTGCCTCTGTAATTTAACTCCGCATATACATGGAGCCAAGTGCCCTCTATTGGTCCACCTCCAGATGCCCACGCCAGGAATACTTGTAAACTCAGATGATCTCTTTTCTAAAATAAATGAAGGTAATATAACCATTAAATACATATCCAAATGAAAATCCATCCAAAATACCTTTTATTTCATTTTTTATAATGAAAGTGAATACATGGAAGACAATGTATACAGCATTTGCCAGTTTACCATAGTATAAAAATATTTGGACATTTGAATTTCCTATTTCTCTATGAAGATTTGTTTATAATTTTATAGCATCAATAATGATCTTATATGATCTATCATGCAAACTAATCAACTACATACTTACAACACAATATCTCACCTGTACATGTGGAGTCTGGATGCTGGCCCTTTTATAACCACTTCAAAATGTTTTAGCCATTCCTTCAAAATAGTGCCTGATTGGAATTTCAAATGCTGCTCACCATGGGCATCCACAGGGGTAACTATTTCATGCCAAAACAACCAGATAGTGCTGGATTGTAAAATAAAAATTGAGTTAATATTCCAGCTCTTCAGACTGCATTTCCCATGACTCTCAGGGTGTGTTAAGCATCATGGGTAGGAGCGTACTCCACAACTAGAGTGCCAAAGGTTAGGTATTATATGCTTATGGATTGGTATAGCAACTGCTATATAATACACATCTCATGATCCTCAGCCATCCACTTGGTTGGCTGAACATCATGATACATGTAATAAAAGTACCTGTAGTGCCAAAGGTTAGTCACCACTGTTGCATAACTACCAAGTGTCCTTTTTTGGAACCAGGCCTTTATGTCCCTTTTTATTGTCTCTAAATGCCCTTTTTCTAATACTTCCCATCATCACAGAGCTGCACTACACAAAGAAACATGAAGTTTTGTTGAATGCAACTCAGTGATGTTAAGCCAGTAACATTGCTAGTTGCTAACTGTGTATGTGGCTGTTCGAGGGGGCGGAGGTGTATGGGACAATAGGGTTACAGTAAGTCTACAGTACAAACACTAACTTTTGTTGACTGAATCTACAATAATATTCAACCAGCCATATTGCAAGCTTAACTTTATTCGATTTGTACACTGTAGTCTAACTTTTTTGTTGTTGACTGCAGCTCCCATGACATACAGCCAGCCCATTATTGGCTGAATACCATAGAGATTGTAGACTGGGGTAATAGTGGCTAATCTTTTCCACCCCAGCTATTATAAACTTCCCATGATGCTCAGATATATGCTGGTCTGTTAGCTACTATTACTATGGTTATATAATTATCCTATAAATGGGTAACTTTTGTTACATTTGCCTCCCACCAGGAATCCACTGTCCTGAGCCAACAAAGGTAAACAATGGGGAGAAGGTATTGGGGATACTGGGGAGAACATGTTGCGCTAATAGCGTAAAATGGGTTAAGCTGTCAGAAATTGAGTTCACGATATCACTTTGACTGTTATTGATTGCATGGATTTGTCTCCCCAGTTTTCTTCAATAAAGTGCGATGTCCACATGCTGTTTGTCCATTCCTGGTTTGATATTTTGCACCCCCTGCAATAAAATAGTGTGGGCGCCCATGCTGCTGACATTTACTTCCCAGTCCTAAAAGGTTCTACATTCTACTCCCTGGCTGACACTATACTCTAATAGCCTTCCTAAAGTGAATGTGAACTTGCAGACTGCCTGGTGGTCATCCATAGAAGCAAGGGATCCTTGGAAAAATACTGGAAAAACCTTTTCTCCTGAAAAGTAACTTTTTAGAATTTGTTTGGAATGGGCCATGCCCTCAGTTCTCCTGAAATCTCACTTACTGACTGTCATAACCTATAGATTATTAAGGAATGGATGTCTAACTGTGACTCCAATTCTGAAATGTACTTTGATGTTATCTACTCACTATAAAAGTTGATATATCCTGATTTCAATAGGAGTACAAGTAGATGCCTTATCCAAAGATCCAAAAACTGAAATGACCCAAAATAAAAAAAAACAATGTTTTTTTTAGATGTGAGTCAATTCGGATAATGGATACTCACCTTTCTGGCATCCAGCATTGAAGCTCCTTTGCTTTACCCTCCTGGGCGCCATAAATGAAGAGCCAGCGCTCATGGGAAATATAATTCCCAGAGATCTGCAACGGAAGGGACTACACATGACAGACAGATTATCTTGGCAGCACTGTGGAGCAGGTAAATTCACCAGCTCCACTGCTGGAAATGATCTATATTATCTACATATAATGTGAACAAGTTACTCACATTGAATTTTGGTAATGCAGATAATTTTTCAGGCTGGTGCTGCCGAAAGTATCCGTTATCCGTAAGTATCCATTATCCAAAATGCTGCCAGTCCCGAGAATTTCAGATAAGGGATACTCAACCTGTATATACTGTCATGTATATCAGTAATAGAATTTAAGGCATTGCCCATTGTAATTCAAATTATAGTGTAAACTTTAAACATGCCATGATTGTTTTCTGATTTCTGATCAACCAGTTCTTTTCCCTTCAAATATATAATTTTGCTCTCAGGGAACTGTACTACTGAGGCTTCTTTCAAAAAATATTGACCCTTTTCCAGACACTCTACAAAAGTTTTGTTTTAAATTAGTTTTCTTGCATGTCAAAGAGCAAACTATTATATGGGTTATTATATTAGGAGATTTGATTTCCATTCCAGAAAAATAAAAAATGTCTATAGTCTGAGTATTACTTGGACAAGCAAGAAAATAACTGGATTATACCTGGATTTGCCGAAAAACTGCCAGAAAATTCAATTCGATGATGTCTTTCCATCAAAATGTCAAAGATCATTCTTTCAAGTCGGAATCTAGTGAGGCATTTTAGCAATAAAGCCTCTGATACTAATAAGAAGTTCAACTAAAAGACAGAATATATAGACAGAGCTACAGAAACAAGGTCACAGGTACCTTGGAAAGCTTGCATGTAAGGAAAGGAAGAACTAAACCAAATCTAACTTGAACCAACAATTAAGCAAGTTTGTGGTTTAATATCCTTGAGTGCAGGTGAAAGACTGTTTAACATAGATGGAATATTGACTGCAGCAACTTGCAGACAAAATGTAATCTACCATAGTATTCCCAATAGTGCATATTGTGCAGCATGATAATGATCCAAAACACACCACTGGAATAATTAAAGCTGATTAGCGAAAGATTGAGAAAAATATAGTCCTTTGAAGCACAGAATGATGCCTATAGTTCTATTTTATTGAAAGTGTAATGGACAATTTAACGAAGGAAAAGATTTAAAAGAAAAAAAAACTGCATTTCAGCAACTTAGTGAATCTTTGGAATATCCTGAAAGATAAATTAAACTCAGGTTTAATACAATGACTAGACAGTATTGGAATTTTACATTGGTTTGAGAATGGTGGAACAGATTCATTATTAATTCATACGAAAATATTTGACAAATATATTTGGGTCAAAATTAATTTGACCCTTTCACTTAACTCATGTATATTCATAAATGGACATCTTAGTACATATAATAAAAGTCAATTTGGTGTCATGGTTCTAAAACTAGAGCAGTTACCACAGAAACCAGTGGAGTATAACTGCTGATTATATCACCTTTAGAACTCTTACCGGAACTGCTTTTTGTAAATAATCACCATTTAGATGTTATGTTTTACCTTTTTTGTATTTTTGCAGTTGTACCAACAATATTTACTTACAACTGTCTCCTGGTTCCTGAAGAGAAAGCCATAAAATTAGCTGTTAACTTATAGTAAAGCCTTGTAAATAGCACTATAAAATTACAAGTAACCATATGGGAGATAATTTAAACTTACAAGAAAAAACCCCAATTAGGAATACTAACTAACGTTTGAGATTCAAACAGCTATGAAAATCAAAAGCTAGTGACTTCTAGATACCTGTAAGGGACAAACACGTGCAGACAGGAACTAAACAGCAATGAATCAGACATAACACAAATATACAAGAACACCTCACAATTAGTTTTAACAGTAAATATAATTAACACAGAACAATGGCTGAGTACATAGTAGAAGTGTGCATCTCAGCATCAGCTTAAGATGGAAAATCCCACCTAAGCAGCAGACAGGCTGTCTGCACTACAGGGGGTAATCTATCAACCATTGTCCTTTGCTCCCCAGTGACATATTGTGATCAGAGTGGTCTACTAACCAAATTATGCACTGAACATAAAACCAACATACAAACAATCTGAATAAATATCCATATTAAACATAGCACATAAGCCAGGGCCCATTATCTATCGGGAGGAGGCAAGCCATTAGTTCTCACAAAGAACCCCAGTGCTGGTGGGTTCTGTCACAAAGATTATCACTAAATGGGTTCTATTCAATGACATGAGTTTTCACTCAAAATTCTCGTAGCTCGTAGCACGCATTGATACGATGTTCAATGACCAGAGAGATAGAGTAACTGAAGAGAGCTCAACGTGTTAACAAAGCTATTGCTTTTTAATCTTTATCATGTACTTATTTCATCATATCCTTTAAGACCACATGCTTATATTGTGTTATGGTAGAGTTTACTGCTGTAGCAGTTGTTGTTTCTCTAACAAAATTGACTTTGACCATTAACATTAGATACAACAAGCTTGTGGTTGAGAACCTTGGTGGTTTCCCATCTTGGATGGCTGTGAAATTGTTATTTATCAGCCACTAGCAGTATATCTCATTTAAACTTAATTTACACTAACCAAAATGTTATTGGGAGCTTTTCTCTAAAAATGATGTGCTCCAACACCCCTGAACCCTGCTCTTGGAGGTGGGAGGAGGGGGTATTTCCTGGTGGTCTGGAGGGTAGCATGGACCTATGCATTTCGCAAACATGTTGATAGATGCTGCTTGAACCTTTATTGAATCCGAGTGTCACATTGCCTTGGTTTGCTCCTGCATTTTCTGTTGATAAAAGAAGATCAATATCACCCAGTCAGTTATGTGGCAGTACAGAAACGATTGTACATTAAGTTAACAGTAATTCTCCAATATTTTAAGATCAAATAGTGTAATATCTGTGTGTAGCTACACAAGTTGCCTTATTTTACTATTTAAATCTGAAAATGATGTACATATTTGAGAATGCTGGAGTAGTAATGTGTAATCTCTTAGCAGTTAGAGCTATGTCATACTACCAGAGCGTCCTAAAACTGATGGTCAGGAGAGGAGCTTTCACTTTTTATAGATGTAAATAGTAACAGGAGACACAAATGCAATGGTATAGTTTCCTAATACAATGTCTTGTCACCTTAAATAACAATTAAACATTTTAATTTTATTATTTATTAAAAAATATACAAAAAAACAACAACTTTTTTATAAAAAAAAAAAGAAAAAAGATTTTATCATGTGAGTAAGCAGCGGCCTTCTATCTGCTTATGATGTATGATCCCTCATTATACATTCCCAATAAGCTACGATTATTCCATATGACTAATGTTACTGATGCTGTGTGAAAATAATAATAAAAATAATAATAGCAATAATAAAAGTAATTAATAAGCCGCCACCAAACTCTACTAGGTGCTATAATGTTGCACCCCACAACAAGGTTAAACAGTCCACAACAATTACTATATTCAACCAAGAATCTTGGTTGAATACAGCATTTAATGGACGACTATTGTTTTGGAATATTTTGGAGTACATATATTTCACCGTAGATCTTCATTATGTTCTTTAGTCTGCCGCTTTCAACAGGTATCTTCACTTCTAACACATAATAGCTTTTCTCACTTTTAGAACATTCAAGTGAATCATTTAAGTGTGATATCCATAATATGTAACATCTCACTGTCTGGAAAAACATCCATTCACAAACGTTTTTTTTCTAGCTCTTATACATTAAACCCACTGGCAACTTTATTAATAAAATAAACCGTGTAGCCTCACTTTACCTCTTCTGATCTAAGATGTGTGTAGCGGTAGGACCCAACATTGTTTATGATGGACAATTACTCAATTTTGTGACTGATAGTGTAATTATGTCTTATCACAGATATTGCCATGGACACTGGTTTCTTTGTACAGATACTGTGCCAATACCTGGGTACATATGACTTTATAAACACATCTCCTATGCACTGACCTCAGCTTCTTAAAAAATTGTTTCAATTATTTAAAGGATAACTGTGGTCTAAAAAATGTATTTTCTTTAAATAGGTTTAGCACTGGTAAAAACAACATGTAAGGATAGAGTAAAAACCTGTTTTTCAGGTCCCAGCTCTGCCCATAGAGGACACTGGAGGCTTTAGTCCTGTTTGCTATTGGCGTTTCATGCATCCGTGTCGCCATTTTGGAATCTGGCAGTGGCTGCATCCACCAATTTGGGTACTGGAGTCAGCTGTTGAGCAAGTGAAAAATGTCTGCCGTGCATGCAGTGGTGTATCTTGATTTTGTGCTGCCCTAGGCAGACAAAATCCGGGCACCCCCCTACCCAAGCTGTACACCCACGTTACACACCTAAGACATGCCCCATCATTCAGACTCACATCAAGCTCATACTCCCATCACACACACACTCCCATCACACTCAGTCACACACTCTGACTCCCATCACACTCCGTCACACACACTGTCTCCCATCACACACACTCTGACTCCCATCACACTCAGTCACACACACTGTCTCCCATCACACACACACTCTGACTCCCATCACACTCAGTCACACACACTGTCTCCCATCACACACACACTCTGACTCCCATCACACTCAGTCACACACACTGTCTCCCATCACACACACACTCTGACTCCCATCACACTCAGTCACACACACTGTCTCCCATCACACACACACTCTGACTCCCATCACACTCAGTCACACACACTGTCTCCCATCACACACACACTCTGACTCCCATCACACTCAGCCACACACACTGTCTCCCATCACACACACTCTGACTCCCATCACACTCAGCCACACACACTGTCTCCCATCACACACACTCTGACTCCCATCACACTCAGCCACACACACTGTCTCCCATCACACACACTCTGACTCCCATCACACTCAGCCACACACACTGTCTCCCATCACACACACTCTGACTCCCATCACACTCAGTCTCTCACACACACACACTCTCCCATCAGCACTTACCTTTCCCTGGCAGGCAGGCAGCATGGTCCCTCCATGCTGCCTGTTCGGCTTCCCGGCGATTGTGCCGACAGGCCACGTGACCGGGCGCGCGTATGACGTCAGCGCGCCCGTCACGTGACTGTCGGCACTTCCGTGTCGGCACACTGCACGGGGAGCCGAACAGGCAGCACGGAGGTTTCTCTGTGCTGCCTGTTCGGCTCCCCGTGCAGCCTGGCAGGCAGAGCGATGGTGAGGGGGGATCTTCCAATCCCCTCTCACCTCCGTCTCTGCCTGCAAGCGCGGTATATTTTTTTTTTTAAAGGGCCGCGTTTTGTTTTTTTTTTACATTTTTTTTTTTTTCACATTTTTTTTCTTTCCAGTGCTGGGGGGCGCTGCCGCCCCCCAAAATTTGCCGCCCTAGGCATCCGCCTAGGATGCCTCGCGGTGAATACAGCACTGCGTGCATGCACGAACCACCATAAACGGGGATGCGCATATTCGGTCGGATATATTGTACACCATGGATGCGGCCTGCATCCTCTGTGGGCAAAGGTAGGACCTGAAAAAGCATTTTCAGAACTGTTGTTGTTAACAGTGCTAAACATATTTAAAGAAACTTTTTTTCTGCTATACTGTTGTCATTTAACTTTGAATTGAATTAACTGGAAATCATCAAAAGTTACAAGTTATCACCACGATCAATCATCAAAAGTTACAAGTTATCACCATGATCAGTCATCAAAAGTTACAAGTTATCACCAGGATCAGTCATCAAAAGTTACAAGTTATCACCATGATCAGTCATCAAAAGTTACAAGTTATCACCAGGATCAGTCATCAAAAGTTACAAGTTATCACCATGATCAGTCATCAAAAGTTACAAGTTATCACCAGGATCAGTCATCAAAAGTTACAAGTTATCACCAGGATCAGTCATCAAAAGTTACAAGTTATCACCAGGATCAGTCATCAAAAGTTACAAGTTATCACCAGGATCAGTCATCAAAAGTTACAAGTTATCACCATGATCAGTCATCAAAAGTTACAAGTTATCACCAGGATCAGTCATCAAAAGTTACAAGTTATCACCATGATCAGTCATCAAAAGTTACAAGTTATCACCAGGATCAGTCATCAAAAGTAACAAGTTATCACCATGATCAGTCATCAAAAGTTACAAGTTATCACCAGGATCAGTCATCAAAAGTTACAAGTTATCACCATGATCAGTCATCAAAAGTAACAAGTTATCACATGATCAGTCATCAAAAGTTACAATAGAAACAAAACAAAACAAAAAAGAAAGAAAATATGTAACTGAATATTTTGTAGAATCGGATGTCGCCAAAAGAAATCTTAGAACGGCAAGGGGAATGATCAAGCATTCAGAATTGTCAAGAATTATAAATAGTATAAGATGATTAGCTTATGATAATTGACTCTTAATTAAATATAATCAAAAAAACATATCATGTTTCTTTCTTCAATTAGCTATTTCAGAAGAAAAACAATTGTGTATAATTAAATGTTTCCTTTTGAAATTACCTAAGAAAGCATTGAAAAACAAAGCATTAAGAGCATTTACATATATTAATAATAAATAAATAATAAATATGTGTATGTATTTAAATTGCTGCTTGCACTGCATGGTCTATGCATGATATCTTTTAAATTTACAAAAAGTCCACGTCTTGATAGGAAGAGTAAATTATTACTTTTACATTTACTTGTCTATCACTATTTGCTAATATATCATTAAGACAGCCAGAGTTTCAGACTCCTGTTGCATTATTCATGTGTGAGACATATGCACAAGATTCATTGACCAAGGTCATTGAAAATTCATGAAAAAAGTTTAACAAATGATAGTAGTTATTATAGATGGCTTTTTTTAAAAGCTTTTTTTAAGGTCACAACTTAAACTGATTCACTTATTATCATGTAGACAAAAAGTTAGGCCTACAGAAAAGTGTGTACATTTGGAGTTGGGTTCATTCACATCTTCCCTTTTTTGGTTTTGGGGTACTTCCTGGTAACAATATGTTGGTAACATACCTCAGATATGTTCAGCTCTACTATGTCTTCCTTATAGCAGGTTTTCTATTGTTCCTTGCAGAATCCGAGTAAACAGTAACAGAATGGACTGTTCTTGGGTTTGCAGGGTCACATCCAAAAATGTATACATTTTTTATATTTTAAAGATCAGGAGGTGTATGTGTGTAACACAGTATTATGGATTTTATTACTATAGAGCTTTTTTGGACACCTGCATTATTACAGCTCCCATTTCGAGGGGCTTATAACCCATGGTGGTCTAGTGGTCGGCCCAGAAGTCTATACAATGTCTAGGCAGTTGAGACCCCTCCTGCTCCTTCCTTACATCTCCCCTAATCTGCCTTTTTGCTGTCCCTTAGTGTGAGGCTGGTGCTAGTAGTGGCTGCAGGAAAAGATTTAGTAGCCATTTATATACATTGCCAAAGTTTTTACACCGAAGATTTAGGTGGTCTAAGACTCCTATCAAACTCGTTGGGCCGATTTTGCGTTGGGGTATAATCTTTGCAGTCGGGATGGATTGCCCTTGAATGCAAGGGGGCTCATGTGCTTGGAGATAGGGTGGCAAGACGATTGGAGGAGTGTTTAAACTAGGAATGGGGGTGGACCAATAAACACTAGGCTAGACAGTATAGCAAGGGAAGGCGACTTAGTTAGTACCTGGGTGGGTGGATCTGTGGGCATGGTTAATACAGATTGTAGGGAGAAGTCCCATAAACAACGTTAAAATTAAATCACAAATGGATCATGGCATTTAGTGTATGACTGCAAATACCAGAAGTCTATCTGGTAAAATAGGGCAATTGAAGCTGGTAGCAGGAAGCGAAAAAACGATGACTTAATTGGTATAACAGAAACATAGTGGGATGACGCACATGATTGTTCAATCAATTTGAAGAAGGAAAAAGAACCACTGACACTCCTGGATCCATGCATATATTTTTCTTTATTCAACAGATGATTAGGGTACACATGGTGCAAAAGTATATCGAAAGGAGTAGCAGACTCTTTACGCGTTTCGCGTCTAAGCATAATTGTTATACTGTAACAATGCCAATTTAAGACACTTCAAGGTTGCTGTAACAAGAAACTGTAAAAATAGGAGCTAGAGGTGGTAACTTACATAGACTTATTCGGGAAGTCTATTGGATATTCACTTTGAACACTAGATTTCCCAAAGGTTTAAATTCAGAATGTGTCATTTCTTATTTTTACTGAAAGTATGTGCTTTTATTAAACAAATAAAATCATATTTAAACATTTTTTTTATTTGAGTATTTGTCCCATGCATCACTAGGTTAAATTATCAACAAATTACTGGATTATATGACATTTTTTTGTTAGTGCATACACGCTAGTACATGGATAAAAGCACAATATTATTTTAGGGTCAAATCTTTTATAAGTAGAGAAATTTTAAGTTCCTCCCTCTTTTTTCTAGATCTCTCCAGGCATTCAGACATATGCAGCACAACAAATCTCTAGAAAAAGTGAACCTACATTATCATTTTGTAACATCTTTAATCCCCAGTGGGTAATCAGTTTCATAGAAACATAGACACATAGAATGTGTCGGCAGATAACAACCATTCGGTCCATCTAGTCTGCCCAATTTTCTAAATACTTTAATTAGTCCCCAGTTCCCTACCTTAAAGCTAGGATAGCCTTGTGTCTATCCCACGCATGCTTAAAATCCTTGACTGTGTTTACCTCTGCCCCTTCTGCTGGAAGGCTATTCCATACACACACTACCCTCTCAGTAAAGTAATACTTCCTGATATTACTTTTAAATCGTTGCCCCTCTAATTTAAGACTATGTCCTCTAGTTGTGGTAGTTTTTCTTCTTTTAAATATACTCTTTTCCTTTACTGTGATAGAAACAGTAAAGGAATAATAGCTATTCACTCAAAAGCATTTAGCGCTAAAATATTTCTAAGATTTTGTCTTTTTATTAATAAAATTATGATAACCATCATTGACATTTTAAGGTTAAATGTGTAGTTTTAAATGTAATAAGTATTTTATGTATATAAAAATCTATTGCACTGTATACATATTTGTTTTAGAACACTTAGCAATATTGTATGGCACACTGAAATTTTGTACAAATTAACTGTGTTCTTTAACTTGATATTTTTCTTACTACACGGCCTTATTCAGTGCTTTAAAGAGCACTATTTCATTTTGTAGCACATTGTTATACCAATTCATGGCTTTTTTTTTAACCTTTAAATGGATTTGTTATTCGATACTTTATATTTTGTACTAGTTCACTTCATTAATTTCACTTATGAATAAGCATCGCTAGTCGTGAAATGCGTAAATAGTCTGCTACTCTTTTCGATACACTTTGCACCATGTGTATCCTCATCATCTTTTGAATAAAGAAACATATATGCACGGATCCAGGAGTTCCAGTGGTTCCTTTTTCCTTGTCTAATTATCACTGCAGCATGGTCAGCTGCTTTCACTGGAGCACCCAGGATCTGTTGAACCATCTACACATCTTGCCAGTGAGGAAGATCCCGAACTTACTATTTCCCCCTCCCTTGGGAAAAACACATTACAGCTATTAATATAACTAGAAAAAGCTTCTAAAATAGTATCTATTAATTACCCAGAAGTAGATTGGAAAAATGGAACTACTAATTCTGCTAAAAGCAGTAAGTTTCTGAATTTATTAAATGACAATTTTTTGTCTCAGCAAGCACAGACAAGAACCAGAGGGTTCCTTAATCTGATAATTACTTAAAAGGAGGAGTTTATCGCTTAACCTATGGATTTAAGAGTTTTTGGAACCTGTTTTGATGTGAGTGTGCTGATCTCTTTGGACTTTGAATAACTATTTGTTCTCCACGTCTTGTAATAAATGCTAGTTTAGGTGAGTGCATTCCTTTTGGACTTATATATATATATATTCCAATCAACCCTAACATTATGACCACTGACAGATGGCAAGCCGGTGGAGGCAGTGTGATACTTTGGGCAACGTTCTGCTGGGAAACCTTGGGTCCTGCCATTACTGTGGATGTTACTTTGACATATACCACCTACCAAAGCATTGTTGCAGACCATGTACACCCTTTCATGGAGGTTTTCACTTAATTTCCAACACATGGAATATCCTCAATCATTTAATTAATAGTCATTCTACCTGATACGAAAAGCACAGTATTCCTGGAAATAAAGCACGAAAGATAAATGCATAAATTCTGCGTGTCTCAGGATGAGTTGAAGATTACAGAGTTGATTATTGGGAGAATAAAGACACACTAGTCCTTGGATCATCTTCTTTTTTTAAGGTGCAGGCATTTGTTGGTGAAAAATGACAGAAGTCTTTATAGAAAAACCTTTACACTCCGAGCTTATTGGCTTGGGGAAGGACAATTTTAAGTAAAGGCAGATATTTCATTAAAGTTACTGGTTGTGACTATATGGGTGTGATACGGATAGTCATCATGGAGAAATAATCAAAAAACACAGGTACTGTAAAAGACAGAGACTTCAGAAAATGAATTACCAGGACAGACGCCAAGACTAGAGTCATAATGTGACACTAATAGATTGGGTTAGGATGAGAGCAATCAGCTGGTCTTTTGAAGGTTCAGGTCTTGAAGTAGAGGATTGTGAGAATGGATGTGGTTCTAGGTAGAGTCTGGGAGAGAAAGAGAGAGGAAGAGGAATTAAAAGCAATAAAAACAGATGGAGGAATGTGGGAGGAGATTGAAATCAACTGGGGAGTGACCAGAGAGAGTGAATGTGTAATTAGAGTGAAAACAGATCAATAGAAAATACAAAGTTGCATCAGAGAGCATAGTATACAGATATTGTAGAGACATGAGTACATGAGTATCTATATGAGTCCAAATATAGATGTTTTCTGGCTGTATACCTCAGGGATATGTACGAAACAGTCAGGTCTTGAAGTAGAGGATGGTGAGAATGGATGTGGTTCCAGGTAGAGTCTCAGGGATATGTATGAAACAGTCAGGTCTTGAAGTAGAGGATGATGAGAATAGATGTGGTTCCAGGTAGAGTCTCAGAGATATGTATGAAACAGTCAGGTCTTGAAGTATGATGGTGAGAATGGATGTGGTTCCAGGTAGAGTCTCAGGGATATGTATGAAACAGTCAGGTCTTGAAGTAGAGGATGATGAGAATAGATGTGGTTCCAGGTAGAGTCTCAGGGATATGTATGAAACAGTCAGGTCTTGAAGTAGAGGATGGTGAGAATGGATGTGGTTCTAGGTAGAGTCTCAGGGATATGTATGAAACAGTCAGGTCTTGAAGTAGAGGATGATGAGAATAGATGTGGTTCCAGGTAGAGTCTCAGGGATATGTATGAAACAGTCAGGTCTTGAAGTAGAGGATGGTGAGAATGGATGTGGTTCTAGGTAGAGTCTCAGGGATATGTATGAAACAGTCAGGTCTTGAAGTAGAGGATGATGAGAATAGATGTGGTTCCAGGGAGAGTCTCAGGGATATGTATGAAACAGTCAGGTCTTGAAGTAGAGGATGGTGAGAATCGATGTTGTTCCAGGTAGCGTCTGGGAGAGAAAGAATCTCTGGAGTGTTACAATATTATTAAATTATGAAACCTGTACATAACTGAATTATTGTTGCACATTTTCTACCAATAATTCTAATTTAAAATGCATTGTAATAGATACCAAATTAAGAAGAGCTCTTGTTACATAATATTTCCAAATTATGAAGAGTTGTAAGCAGTTAAAAACTACAAACAGCATTTTACAGAAATCTAAATGTCATTTTTCTTCTAAATACACGATTTTTCATACTTAGCACCAAAAGTCAACAGTCTATAATCAACACATGTTTATTAATATTATTATGTTTTGTATAACCTTTTATATAAAAGATCAAGCATAGCTTAGTCCGCTAAGGACCTGAGCTCTTTTGACTGTAATTTCTCTCTGGCTCATTTTCTAGCCCATCCCCCCCAAAGCAAATTGTATATGTGTTAAAAAAAAAAACAACCATGGATTTCTTTGACATCCTCCTAGAACACCCATTAATTAACCTTTAACCCAAACCACCCAGCTCTCTATGATCCCAAATACTGTTAGGAATAAGGAAGCACACAATCCATTCAACTAGTACATCATTTAATTAACCTCTGTCCAAACCCACGTAGCTTCAACTATTCCACATACTGTTACTACCATCACCAGGGGATTCAGACCTCTTCACTCACCTTTTGTGTCGTCTGTCCCTCACTCCCTCTAGATTGTAAGCTTTACAGCAAGGCTCTCTACCTTATGTATCAGTAGTCCCTGTTCATCTAACGTAACATGTAGTATTTTACCATTTTATGCTCTGTACCAAGCGCTACGTAAATTATTGGTACTGCATAAACAATTGTTAATGTAATGTAACAATAACCTATTTATTTTTTATAAACCATGATTTAGTTTGAAACATTTTTTTAAATCCTTTGAGTCACTTGTTTAAAGTCATGATGCACCAAGGCTGTGCTCAAGGGGTTAATTTCCAGACATAAACAGTTTTTAGAGTGCAACAATGTATGAAGAAAAGATAACGCATTACAGTTTTCAACTGTATTATCTAGCAAGCCCCGGGCAAAACACGAATTTATGGAGTTGAAAAAATCTGCAGTGATTTCTCAGTGAGTTGGAAAAGCAGAGACAATATGTCAGGGAAAGGCTGCTCTTTCTTGTCCGTGTCATTGGAAATCATGAATAGATGGCAAGAGGCGGGAGAGTAAAATTGTCTGTGTGTGTGTGGGGGGGGGGGGGGGGGTTTATCTTTAAAAGACGGTGACATTTTTCATAGCTGCTGCAGCTCAACAAGTTCCATGATTTGAGTCAACTTTCAAACTAAACTTCTATATTCCAAATCTTTTCCACTGTGTTTGTTATGAACTAATGTGAATGTATCAAAGTTTGCACTTTTGATGGCTTAATGCTATAATTTATACAAATCCTTTCCAGCTGCTTTTATATCAAGCTTATGTTTTACCCTGACATATACTTCTACATACTGTAGCAGATAATCACTGTAGAATAGTATAATACCTGGACATGTTTCTTCAGTTGATAAAACCTTCGGGACTTCTTACTGCAAATATGGATAAGTCACTGATTGTCTTTAGAAGATGGATCTGCACAATTTTTCCATCAATGCTTTGTACTTTATAAAATTCAATATTTAGAATTTTTACTTGTTTTATATTTAGAGGGTGTCCATGGTCATACCACATTTGCTAAAATATTTACTGATTAAGTAAAGGTTTTTATGATTATGTGAAACCCATAGCAGCTGTAGAAAAATATGGCATGTATTGCATCCACAGTATGCTTGACCACTATTTGAAAGAAAAATGTGAAATTTTATAAAACCAAATTAAATGCAGAAAAATGAGATAGATGATCTTACACAATTTCATTAACCCCTTAGTGACATGACTTTTTTGGCTTGTCCGACGCTTGGTGACATGGGCTGTTTTAACATTTCTGAGGTGTTTGTGTTTTGCTGTAATTTATTTCTGTCTCATTTAGTGTACCCGCACAAACTATATATTGTTTTTATCGTTAGAAGAAGGGCTTTCTTTTGATACCATTATTTTGATAATAGCATATAATTTGATGTAAAAAAAATAATAAAATATGGCAAAAAAATTGAAAAAATACTTTTTTTATGACTTTTATTTCAGAAAAATCGTATACTCATGTACAAGAGACAACAAAAAAACACTGCTAAAAAGTTTCTAATATATGTCCTGAGTTCAGAAATAGCCCATGTTTTTATGTTTTTGTGCTTTTTTATTCATGTTACAGGGCCAGAACTATAAGTGGTGCAAAGCTATTTTAAAATCCTTTCTTTCAAAATTAGCGATAGTGACATTGTAACACTGATTTCTGTACTAAATCCATGAATGACCCCCAACATGTACATATTTTTGAAAACTAGACAACTCAGGGCATTTAACTTGGGGTATTTTGACACATTTCATGTAGCCATTTTACCACCAATCTATGCCAAAGTTTGCAGAAAAAAATCTTTTTTTTTAATTTTTCACATATATTGCAATTTAGGTAAACATTACCTTAAAATGTGAAGGGATATTTCCAAATAACACCTCAATATGTGTTCAGCAACATCTCCTGAGTACAGGGATACCACCCATGCATAGGTTTGTTGGTTTGTTTTGGGGCTAAAAGGCCACATTTAGGGGGTGCGCATTTTGGTTTTCCAACTTGGAATTCTGACGTGCAGAAAACCTGCTCCCATGTCCCATTTGGGACATTTTTGAAGCCAAAAAGTGTATTCTATCCCACAAAACCATATCTTTTTGAAAACTAGACACCCTAGGGTATTTCAAATGGTAGTATTTTAACACTTTCCATGCACTAATTATACTACCAGCCTATGTCAATGTTATGGATAGTAATTTTTTTTCACATACATAGTACTTTGGGCATGAATTCACAGATCCTGTTATATGTCAGTGCCAAACAACACCTCAATATGTGTTTAGCAACATCTCCTGAGTACAGGGATACCACCCATGTATAGGTTGGTTAGGTTATTTGGGGGTTAAAAGGCCACATTTGAGAGGTGCGCTTTTTGGTTTTCCAACTTGGAATTCTGACGTGCAGAAAACCTGCGCCGATGTCCCATTTGGGACATTTTTGAAGCCAAAAATTGTATTCTATCCCACAAAACCATATATTTTTGAAAACTAGACACCCTAGGGTATTTCAAATGGTAGTATTTTAACACTTTCCATGCACTAATTCTACCACCAGCCTATGTCAATGTTATGGATAGTAATTTGTTTTTCACATTCATTGTACATCGGGCATGAATTCATAGATCCTATTATGTGTCAGTGCCACAAAACACATTAATATGTGTTCAGCAACATCTCCTGAGTACAGGGATACCACCCATGTGTAGGTTAGTTAGATTATTTGGGGGCTAAAAGGCCATGTTTAGGGGGGGTGCATTTCCAACTTGGAATTTTGACATGTAGTCAGCCTGCGCCCATGTTCCATTTGGGACACTTTTGAAGCCTGTCAAAGTATTTTACCCCATAAAACCATATATTTTGGAAAACTAGACATCCTAGGGTTTTTAAAATTGTGGTATTTTAACACTTTCCAAGTGCTAATTCTACCACCAACCTATGTCAAAGGGTTGGGATGTCATTTTTTCCCCACACACATTGTAGTTCAGGCAGGAATTTTCAGATTCTGGTATTTGCCACTGCCAACCAACACCTCAATATGTGTTCAGCAACATCTCCTGAGTACAGGGATACCACCCATGCATAGGTTTGTTGGTTTGTATTGGGTCTAAAATTCCACATTTAGGGGGTGCGCAATTCCAACCTGGAATTTTGACATGTAGTCAGCCTGCGCCCATGTTCCATTTGGAACATTTTTGAAGCTGTCCAATGAATTTTACCCCATCAAACCATATATTTTTGGAAAATAGACATCCTAAGGTATTTCAAATGGTGGTATTTTAATACTGTATAGGTACTAATTCTACCACCAGCCTTTGTAAAAGTTTGTGGTATTACTTTTTTGGGAGGTTTTTTTCCACATGCATTGTACTTCAGGCATGAATTCACAGATTCTGGTATATGTCACTGCCAAACAACAACCCAATATGTGTTCAGCAACATCTCCCGAGTACAGGGATAGCACCCATGCATAGGTTTGTTGGTTTGTTTTTGGCTAGAAGGCAACATTTGTGAGATGCGCATCTCAAAATTCCAACTTGGAATTTTGACATGTAGTCAACCTGCGTACGTGTCCTTTATGGGATATATCTTTGAAGCCAGCCAATGTAATTTACCCCCACCAAACCATATATTTTTTTATCGGTAGACCCCCATCACTACTTGTGGCAAGGGCTCAGCAGCCACCGATACATCGCTAGATGATGTATCAGAAAGCTGAATAGGGTCAAAATCGAACCCTGAGTCCGCGGCCTCAGAATCAGTGCGTAAGCAGTAATCTCGAGCAAAGAAGGGGTTAATAGCTCTTAGAAGAGCCTATCTAGTACTGTAATACATTACAGTACAAAGAAATTAATCCATAAAACAGTGCAGACAGAAAAACATACTGTTGCTGTGCAAGATTACTGCTTACACAGTGATGAATGGCAGGGAAGGGGTTAATACACAGTGAAAGACTTTCATAAAACCTGACAATTTTATAAAATGTTATTTTATATCACTAATACTGATCTGTCTCTTTCCGTCACAAAAATGTAAGTGAGGAGAGGGAGGCAGATCAATATTTGTGAATATTGATCCGACCAATTTTGATCTGACCAGGGCGAATGGTGAGCTTAATTGAGAAATCACCAAACCGCCTTTGCCACTAATTCGCTGTTACTGATCGCTATGCGCTCAGGCAGCTTAAAAAAAAAAAACTCAAATATTTTTACTTTACATGTAATCCCCTAGCGGGTATGTGTAAAAAAAATAAAATAAAAACATGCAGACAGATAAAAATTGCTTTGGCGTCAATATCATTGCGTAAGCAGTGATCGACGGCAAAGAAGGGGTTAATAACTCTTAGAAGAGCCTTTTTAGTACTGTAATAAATTACAGTACAAAAAAAATTAACCCCTAAAAAATGCACAAACGGCAAAAATAAATGCGCTGATGTGCACGATCACTGCTTATGCAAGATCAGTGGCAGGGAAGGGGTTAAACGCAGGGAATTGCTTTAATAAAATTTTTTTTATTGTTTTAATATTTGTGTGTTGTGTGTTTACTGTTTTTTTTTACTTTTAGAACTTTGATCTGTCTCTCTCCCTCACTAAAAAAATGTGAGGAGAGGGAGGCAGATCATAACTGGTCAGATCAATATAGGGTTAATATTGATCTGACCAGTCAGTGGGGATGTTCAGCAGAACATCCCCACTGCCTGTCAGTGTGCCTGGCAGTCACTGATTGCCTCTGTGAAGAGGCAATCGTGTGACAGCCAGAGAGCACAGGAAGCAGATACTTCCTGCCTCCTGTGCTCTTGCCCTTAGAAGGGCAGCGCCATCTTGGTCACTCAGTGACCAAGATCGTGCATTTTTTTTTTGTGTTCCTGATTGCCTCGACTTGCGAGGCAATCAGGAACACTTTCTGAGCATAGGAAGCGAAAAATTTGCTTCCTATGCTCATTTTTTAATGCCCGTCGTTTTAAAGGCACTGTGCCTTTAAAACCGGCATTTCGATCGCTCTCCGGAGCGATCGAAATGCCGACGGGCATTTATTTTAGTATTGTACGATGCTTCCACACGGAAGCATCGTTACAATGCCCTTAGAGCACTGAAAGCGGAAAAACTCCGCTTTCAGTGCTCGTTTTGACACAGGACGGACTAGGTCCGTCCTGTGTCACTAACGCTTCGCCACACAGGACGGACCTAGTCCGTCCTGTGTCGCGAAGGGGTTAAATGTGTTCTTTATATACAAACACAGAGCAATGAAAGTTGTCTGTATATTGTCATTTTGGCTAATAAGAGAAGTGCTCAAGTATACTTGCTCATTTTAGACTAGTCCTAAAGGAGATGACAGAGACAGGAATTGGAATCACAAGAATGAAGGTTTAAATGGAGGATTAAAGAAACAAAGATCAGGGAGCAGGTTCAAATATGTAACTCTTCACTGTGTAAGAAAACTAATCAAAACTGGAGTTCAAAGAGAACAATCAGCTGGGTCATGCGTCCTAACATTCTGGGTCACAGGATGCAGCGGGTAGGATTTGCCACGAGTCAACCAGCATGCACGCTCATCCAAGCTGTATCCAGTCTTGTCAGTTTCCATTCTGCCTTAATATTCTGTTCTACTTTTTTTATATTCTTGTTCCTGGGGGTTTTATTCTGTTATCCTTGTGTGTTCTGTGCGTCCAGCCACAGAAGTAACATTTTCTTAGTTCCTGTTCTGAGTGGCACTTGTCTAAGCCTAGCCACAGACCGGCACCTGCCCAAGTCTTACTATAGACCAGTGCCTGCCCCCAAAGTCTAGCTATTGTGTGGCACCTGCCCTAGCCTAGCCATAGACTGGCACCTTCCCTGCCCTGAGCCCTGTCAAAAGGGTGCCCTGAGTCCCTTAATTGGGATGCCATGAGTCCTTTAATTGGGATGCCTTGTCATGGAGTCCCTTAATTGGGATGCCTTGTCACAGAGTCTCTTAAATGGGATGTCTTGTCCCAGAAGTCCCTTAAATGGAATGCCTTGTCATAGAGTCCCTTAAGTTAGATGCTTTGTCATAGTGTTCCGCCCTGTTCTGCTCAGTTTCAGCCCTGTTCCCTGTCTTAGCTATACCATGATCTTGTCTCCAGTGTCCATATTTCTTTTGTTCTCTGATCCATTTCTGGCTTCTGTTCCATTCCAGGTTTTCTCTGATTCCTTCTGCCTTGTTTCTCTGCTTCTCTGTATAAGTGTGCTCCACCCATTACTTTAGTTTGCTTTCAGTCCTAAGTCCTGTGCAGGCTACAGATATTTCTGTGTTTTGATGTCAATTCAGTGTATGTCTTTTAGATTCTATTATTTATTCATTGGCTAATATTAAGTCATGGATTAGATAGGGACTTGCCTAAATGTGGGGTACCTTGACGTGGTTGGCAAGCTAACATCTAATTGGCCAACAGGTGAACCAAACCCCACCATTTTATAATCTTTAGTGTTATTCTAGTTTTTGTATTTATGTGTGTTCCTTGGTATGTTTCTCTTGTGTTCCTTAGCCCCATCCTCTACATGTACTCTTATTTATATATGTGCCTGTCCCTTTAAGTTCTATATTATTGTCCTTTGTCTATGCCCTGCATTCCTGTGTTATTGTCTGCAACCCTGTGCCTATATTGTTTATCCCTAGTTTGGTTTCTGCTTTATCTTACTTACTGCTTATCTTACTACTATCCTGTAGCCCTGCACTCTGTATTACAGCTCTGTTCTCCCTCAGTTTCTTTCCTGTTTTAGCTCTGCTTGGCTGTCATTTAGTTAATTCTTTCCTAGCCATGTAATCTTGATACAGGAGCTGCTTACACAGGACCCTGGTAGAATAACCTGGAGCCTCAAGCTACCAGGGAAATGCACTTACCCAGCACCGACCCTGTGTCTCCACCCCTTCAATGTAGCTCCTGATTTCCATCTGAGACCCCGTGTGTTACATGGGTTAAGTGAAATCATGCAGCATTGCATTGTACCAGGTGCCTAGAGCGTATTTCTTGCCATAAATAAATGTCAAATAGACAAATGTAGTTTAAATGCAATGCTGAAATGCTGGGGTAAAAGATAATTTTAAAAGACTGAGCCAAAAAAGCTGGACTGTCTTGGCAAATCAGGACTGATGGCAACTATGCTGTTTATGGATAGTTGTGAGTGATTGTCTACACAAGTTTACTTACAGTAGAAATTACAGGTACATTCTGTTTTTAGAAGCCAAGAGTCAATACTACTCAGAGATTTCAGACTGTGAGATTTGAGATTTTCTGGAAAGAAATTGTACATTTGATTTCTATAAGAGAAGGCACCTCGGCCAGCATATCTCAGGGGCAGATCGGGGCATACTGAGTAGATCCCATAATGACTTCTAACTGCAAAAATAAAAAGCAGACTGCAGGAATTCATCTTATAACTTATGCCGACTGCATTTGAAGTAAAAAGAACATCTAATGCATTTCAAATGCTCATAGACCATGAATAAGAACTTTTGGAGCAATCAAATGATGTTATTTTCTTCCCTCTCATTGAACCCTCTGTGTAAGCATTTAAAGTCAGAGGGCTTCTATATCTGTTTTTATCATTTACTTATCATTTAAATATAGTATGGACACCACTCAAGCTATGGGTCTATTCTCTTAGCCTCAGCATAGCATACGTCCTGCTGTATTATGTAATATCAAATGGAAGCGTTATATCAGTACCTGCAGTTTTTTTTCTAAGTGTTGTCAACTAACCCAATATGATATAAGTCTGAATATTAACAAACTTAGTAATGTACAAAGTTAGAAAGCATCTGGCTAGTATTACACTCTTTCAGCTAGCTGTTAAGAGAGAAATCCATCAATTTATAAGAACACGTTCAGATCATTATACATTGCAGGCTCCACCTGTCATGATAAATACATTACATATAATAACATTGTTTATAGGAGCAGGTGTTTATCGAACGTCTGCCTTTGAGATTTGTTTACCCCAGATGAATAAGCACTGTTAATTAGTTTTCATTTTTAGAATAGCAATTTGCCAACGGAATCTATTCAGGGAATTCAAGTACTTCCTCCAGCTTCCATGGATATATAGGCTCATTTACATAATAATATCATTTTCCATGCATACCTCGTTATTGTTTTGTCGACCTTAAAAGTGCATTATTAGACCGTAGGGAATACAAATAGAAATACATGCACATACAATAGTTTCTGCCCATGAATTATGTACTGATACAATACATCATCTACTGGAATGACCAGATCTCCCCGGTTTCAGGGAACTTTCCTTAGATTGAGGTCACTGTCACATGTGATCATAGATATCCCCGGATCATTTCCAGGCCATTTGCCCAAACAGTTCCAGCCAAAACCCAAAGTTTGGTCACCAATGTAAGCAGTATTCTGTGCTTCAAAAGAGAATGGATAATTCCAGTTTCCGTGCTACTTTTCCTTGTGTTTGTATTACATTTACTCCACAAACTGAAACCAAATACAGTGCATATATTATCTGTTGAAAATATGCTCACTTTTGTATATGAATGTAAAAAAAAGTCTCTAAATGTAAAAATCTGGTCAGCTTACTACAGTGTTGACAGACAACATCAGACAATCTGTCCTGTAGAATTTAATGTCTATAGTGCCAACAATTTACGTAGCACTTGGTGCAGAACATAGAAGACAAGTTAGACAACCAGCACAATTATAATTACATGTATACATTGTACAGTGTCTCTTGTCTCAAAATATTTTTTGTACACTGGCAGTGTTCTGATCTTACTCGTTGAGTAGCCTTTTTTTAAGTAGACAAATATCTCCTGAAATTACATATTACATAAAGTTTGAATTCAATTTTATCTTTTAACATGGCAGCTTTGCTTGTAAATTGTTACAAGTGTTATATGACCTGTTAAGTGATATGCATTATAACTACTATATCTAAGTTAGGATGACACTGTACAAGCAATGTTAATTCAAGTGCACAAATGTTTCATGGTCCTTGCCATTCTGGATATTTATGGTTGAATCAAAGTTGTTTAGTAAATAGATCACATTATGTGATAAGATTGCCAAGCGACATATATAAATGCACACATTTAAAATAGGTACCTATACATCCAAATTTATTTACAAAATTGAGTTTGTCTGAAATGTGGAGGAAAGAATGAAGCCTGGCCTCTTTGGGATTAGGACCATTCTGCAACTTCACTATTTACCAAGCAAAAGGAAGGTGTCATACCTACATATGGTAATCTCTCTGGACCCACACTCTATTCTACAAGGATAGAACAACTTGGGAACACTTCCAGTGTATTTTGACCTGAACACACTGGGATCTAAGGTTCATAAATATTGCCTGAATAGCTCCTGAAGTTGTTTTATATCATGTTGTAATAGCCATGGGGTGTACCTCTGCCTCTAGTAATACCCTAATATTAACCTCCCAAACCCTAATACTAACTCCTGAAACCTCATACTAATACCCCTAATACTAACACTAACTCCTAAGCCCTAATACTAACACTTACCCCTAAGACCTAATACTAACACTAACCCCTAAGCACTGATACTAACACTAACCCCTAAGCCTTAATTCTAACACTAAGCCCTAATATGAATAATAGTCACCTTGTACGTGATCCCGCAATGAACTGTCCCACAATGAAGTCTCTCTTGACCTCTTGCGCGATAAAGTGGAAATTGCACGAGGAGTTGTGGTGTAGCGGCTGCATTGAAGCAGGCAAGAAGAACAATCCCATCCCCTGTGCCCCTAGGTAAGGAAGAAGGAGACTGAAGAACACTAACATCCAAGGAAGAGCCTAACTTCTTTTTGGTTTGATCCTTTAGGGGCAGATAGTCTACCAGACTGAACAGTTCCAAAAGAGTAATCAGAACACTAGGCAGGAGAGATCAACAAAGACAAACAAGCGAAAAGTTGGCAAGCAGAAAGAATCACACCCAGGCGCAGTAATAATAACTCAGTTATTATAGGCTGGGGTGAATTGAGCATATACATTATATATGGTGCCGTTGTTGAAGCAGAGGCCCAACATGTGACATTCCGTATTTGCCTATAATGAAACCATTGCATCAAAAATATTATTGCAAGAATAATAGTCCATGTCTCTTTAGTATGACCGGAAGATGCGCAATGCTAGATGTCACCACAAGAGACACAGAGAAAAGTAAAATACGATCTATTAATGCAGAAAAAAAAAGAATGATTCATTACAATTCCAAGGAGGATTATTGAAATAGATTGGAATGAAAATGTGAAGCATCATGACTCCTGTACTACACACTATCTCTCTGCCCATTCATCCATTTGTCTGTTAATATGTGCATTCAACGATATATGCATTCTGACTCACAATGTTTAAAAAACAGGCCTTGCCCTGGATATCCAGTCTATCTCATGCTTTTTCACTTGGGCACAGCCTGACATGTCAGTCAAAGGATGAAAAATATGCCACTGAGTTATATCCTCTGTATAGTTCAGTGAATAAGTTGTATTCTCCAAAACACACTGATGTAGTTCTTGCTGTTGTCTTTCTAAAGTATTTTGAAGGGTTTTCTTTATTTGTATTTTTTTTTATTTTTAATGAGAAAGAAAATAAAAAATTCTATCAACATTTTGTTTTGTATAAAATAATATATACCTACTACCTAATGATCATTAACGTTCTCTGAGCTTCTGATTTTGCTCATTGTGTAGCCTCTTTTTTAGTCATTGTTTTATGATATTTTGGTTGATTACAGAGGTTTGTGATTATGGTATAGCCCCAACATAGGGGCACGGCTTTGATGATCTAACCTGTAATAGAATAATAAAAAAAATAAAAAAGTATAATAAAAAAAAAAACTGTCAATTACTGAATATGCAAGTGATCATGTCTAGGATGGTTTCCACTCATAGTAGGACATCTGTGCGAGTGGACTTACAATGCATTTTCAAAGAGTACTGTGTTCAGCAAGTGGCCAGGTACACATAGGGTAGCGTTAGAGAAAACATAATGTTAACTGAGCATTACAAAGAACAGCATTGTGTGAGTTTCTTCTGCGAGAAGAGCTCATGTGGCCCTTAATAATATTAAATCTTTGAAGATTTAAATGATGCAATACTAGTGGTTTAATATACTTTAATTATGAAGATATGTTTAAGGAAACAAAAATGACTATTTCCCCTAAATCCATTAACAATTAAGGCAGCTTTAAATAATAATAATAATAATAATAAAAATAATAATAATAAAAACCACAAACACATTCCATAAGTCAAGTGTCTTATTCATATTGTTTTTTTTTAATCTTACAAATACATGGCAAACACCTGTCCAGGGTTTACACACTGCAGCAAATGATTAATGGAACAACAATAGTCACACAGTAATTAATCTCCTGTTACTCTGTCTGGAATGCTGAACCTTTTCCATTACACATGAATATGAATGTTTAATTTACAAGGCTAGACGGTCTTCTTTATTATCTATTGATTACAGATGAATTATGTTCCAGCAGTCACCAGTTAGATCTGAAGCGTACATGGATGTAGGAACCCACAAATCTGGGGGGACAGCATTTTTGCTCGCCGGGTATATTCTTATTCAGTAAACTGGGAGTTGTTTATAACGTTACATTTTAAGTGTGTGTGTGTGTGTGTGTGTGTGTGTGTGTGTGTGTGTGTGTGTGAAAAATCTCACAACAAAAAATATGCAAAAGGAACAGTTCTTTATTTATCAGGTCACAAAAATGAACCAAATATTTGGCATCTATTTCAGTTATTCCACTTAAAACTAGTGGTAATAATACTGTAAGTAATTCACTATTGCCTGACTTTAACAAAACAAAATATCCTGTATAAATACAATTAAATACTATATAAATAGAAACAATTTTCTAACTGCAGACAGAGTGAGAATCTCCAAGCACCCAACCATTGCAACGTACTTCAGCGGTTAACTATATAAATAGAACCAATATTCTCAAAAGATCATATTTTGCCGTCATTGGCGGATCCTGCCCTCAGCGACAAATACAGTGTCTCACACGTACAGTCACACATATACACAGTCTCATACACACACCAACACATACACACATTGACATTTGTCATAACAGAGCAACAAAATAAATAGAGCTGTCAAGAGTGAGTCCCCTGCTCTTTTTATTATTAGTGCCGGGAAGCACTGTGATATACCCATTTATTACACTCTGCCCCTCTCTCACACACCTGCACTCTGCCGCTCACTCACACACACTGCCACTCTCTCACACACACACTTCCACTCTACACACACTGCCACTCTCACACACACACTGCCACTCACTCTCAGTCCCACGTTTACACTCTAATATTCACTCACGTATGTATTTTCTCCTCCCACCCCTGTCATTTCTTTCCCTTTGTATTTTATTCCCCACCCCAGACATGTCATCTATTCCTTCCCCATATGTATATTTTCTCCCCCCACCCCGTCATCTTTTATCCCCTGTATGCAGTGGTGGGATTTTGCCCCTCAATATGCCATTCTTTTGCCTTTTAATATGCCAGGATTTTGCCCCTCAATATGCCAGGATTTCCCCCTCAATATGCCAGGATTTCCCCCCTCAATATGCCAGGATTTCGCCCCACAATATGCCAGGATTTTGCCCCCACTATGCCAGGATTTCCCCCTCAATATGCCAGGATTTTCCCCACAATATGCCAGGATTTTCCCCACAATATGCCAGGATTTTCCCCCTCAATATGCCAGGATTTCCCCCCACAATATGCCAGGATTTTGCCCCCTCAATATGCCAGGATTTTGCCCCCTCAATATGCCAGGATTTTGCCACCCTCCCCCATCCCTAGTACTTACCTCCTTGCAGCTCTGTCACTCTGATCTGCTGGTCCGTGGCTGTGAGGGAAGCGCTGTGCGCTCCCCTCCAGCCAATCGGATTCAATAAAGTTTGGTTTGGTTTTACAAAAATGTTTTTAAGTACACAGCAGCATACTTAAAGTGGCCCCAGGGCCGACAGCCTACCAGGAAATTTTATTTCCTGGGGGGATGCGTCCTCCCCGGTTCCTATGCCTTTGGAAGCATATTGAGTGTTATTAGGCATCTTCTTTGTACTGGTTGCAGCCAAAAGCCTTGCTGGTGATGATATAACATTTCCTGGACAAATGACTTGACATGTGTAAATAGCAGCTACAGTTAGCTTATCACAAAGCAAATAAACCCCCTTGGGTCTAGTCTTGGAGGACCCCAATTTGCATTTCAAAAGTCAGCAAGAAGTCAGTAAAGCATTTCCAAATGCATTGCAGCTGAGATGAACTTCAGCCACAAAAGACAAGACAAGGGTATAAAAAAGGACGATGAACAATGCAGTGGTTAGACAATAAACGGTAGTAATCAAGGAGAGGTGGGATAATAGAAAGCATCAAATTAGTCTAATGAAAATGAAAAACTTTAAGGGATATTGTCAGGTCTGGTGGGGAGCGTAGAGCAGGGCCACTGAGGACCAAATCAGCAGGCAGCAAGAGAAGTCCAATAGCCAACCAATAGGTCAGGGCAGGTAGCTGAGGGTCAGAATGATTAGGCAAGCCGGGTCAGGGTTGGAGAGATCAGGAAAATCCAAAAACCAGCCAGGGTCAGTTATCAGAAAGTATAGCAATACTGGGAGTATTGACTAAGCAGGGAAAACCACATTTATCAGCTTAATAATCAAGCAAGGACTGAACAGTGTGAGGGGGTTTTATAGGGTTGTCATTACCAGCTCCTCCCCTCAGCTCCAGTGGTCCACTCCCCCCTCACAGGACTCTATGGGGCCTTCAGAGACGTGTCCACCTCTGTGCCCACTTCCCCTGCATCCTCCAATGCTGGAGATACATTGTATGCCATGACATGCCCCCCCCCCCCCCCCCCCCACACACACACACACACCGCCAAGTGCAACAAGGAAGCTCGCACTGAACACAGCGCCCATGCTGGGCGATGCAACATACCACAGCACTGTGGGACGCGGGAGTAATGCAGGACCCTGCAGAAGTTGCGTGTCCCCTGGATGGAGGGTGAGAGAGGCTGGCATCCTAACAGATAATGAAAAAAAATCAATGAATCAGTGAAATAAAAATAATTATGAAGAAGGCAATTATTTTTTTAATGCATTTATAGTAGACTTTCAATCTATAGTAGCCTTATTTTATAATAAAATAAGCAAACAATGCAAAGAGGATATAACTGTCTTAAATATAGGTCTGACAAAAGGACTTGAGCTCTATTACTCAGTGAATTTAGATGTGTGATTGATTTTAAATCCCAGATGATCCAAGCCTACTGCTGATCCCCTAAACCCTTACATTGAGGCATCATGCACATGTTCCTCCAATATGGCATGCCCTGTGTCCAGCAGAGAGCGAAGGAAGTGATAAAAAAAAGTATTTTGTCACTGTGAAACTGTTGCTTTACTGCCACCAGAGGCAGTCAGCAACATTACATAAAAAAAAGGAAAACACTAACCCTAGTTTTACTAACCCTGGATAAAGGGTTAGGGTTAGAATTAGGGTTAGAATTAGGATTACAGGTGGGTTGGGGTTAGAATTATGTTTAGTACAAGGTATAGATTAAGGGGTGGGATAGTTTTAGGGTTAGGGTTAGGGTTAAATTTAGGGTTAGGGTTGTGGTCAAAAGATCACTGTAGGAATAAATGTTTACGAAACAGAAAAACACTCCTATCAGTGAATGCCCTATAACTTGAAAACAAAAACACAGAAAAACATGGAAAAAACTCAGGTCAAAGTACAGAAAAGTGTTTTATTTTTTTAAACTTTTTTTTCATCATATTTTATATTTTTTTAATAGTAAATTATATCATAGTATTGATAGAAAGCCCTACCTGTCCTTTAGAATATTATATATGATTTGTGTAGGTGTACTGAACATAAAGAAAGAAAATCACAGTTAAGCAAACGTATGACAAAAATAATGGAATTCTGGTCTTCAAAACACATCAAATGCAGCATAGTCACTAATGGGTTAAATCTATAATCCCTACTGCTGTATGTTTCTCTAAAGCAGTTTTAATCACACTAAGTACTAATAAGAACCTGCTTTACATTTCATTATAATATTTTATAATGATGATATATTTTAATTAATATATTAACATGATTATCTCTTTTAAATTCCATTTTTTGACCTCCGAGTTAAAGTCTCCATTACTGTTTGGAGTATTGTGAGCTGCCTTCCAGCACCATGGCAGTTAATTGCCATCTCTGTCATAAATAGAATTCCTAAGAATGATTAAGATGGTACCTTTTAGAATTCACTTAGGACATGCTGAACATATGACGCCTTTTTCTAATACTGCGCTTCAGTGAAATGAATAGAATTGTTCATGGTACATGAGCTCTCAGCTCTGACCTCCATTATTTTCTATTTGTTTCCATATCCCTCATGACAGTCATTGTCACAAAACTATATCTATGTATGTAAACATTAACTAATATACAATCGGTAGTATAAGACTGCCATTTCTTGTGCTGGATTATACTTATTTTTTATGAAAATATAATGTTTTGGGAGCTCTTAAATTCATTTACTGATTTGACATAGGCAATCCCTTGTACATTCACCCGTCTTTATACTTGTTACATGCAAGAGTAACAAATCCATCGTACATCCTGCAGTATGGCAACACATTCTATGCCATATATTTTGGAATACAGCAAAATACCTAGGCCCAATTTTTTTGTTGAAGGGAATAAGTGTTCAGAAATTTTAATTTGACAAAGTGAAAAGTAAACACTTGCTAGAAAAATGCTTGGTTATTTAGCAGTATTAGTAGAGCAGTTTAAAACCAGTTGAAATCAACTTTATTAAAACAAAACGACATCTTGATGCTCATGGGTCTCACATTGAACCACTTTGGTATAGGCTAAGGCCAGGGGTGTCAAGCTATGGACACAAAGCTATTGGACGACTACATCTCCCCTTAGCTGACAAAGTATTTTGGGAGATGTAAGCCATCAGCAGCTGGAGAGCTAGAGTTTGACATCTGTGGTGTGCATGTCTTAAGAGCTTTAGTGCAAACGTAAAATGACGAAATAAACTGTTTTAATTCAAAAAGGTACAGTTTATAAAGGAATTAAAGGGATTCTGTCAGCCTAAACATTGATTAAACTGTGAATGTAGAGAATAAAAAAGCTGAAAAATTATCTGTACATTGTGAGAAGCAAAATTTCAAGCAAATAAATTCATGAGAAAATGTGGTTAAAATGGTGTGACATCACCTTGCGGCTTGATAGGCAAAGGAAAATTTTCCATTTAAAAGTTGTTTATTTGCATATCAAGCCACTGCTGATGTCAGGAGTCACCATAGACATTTTAAAAACATATTTTTCTTAATTTCTGCATCTGCTTACAATTCTGTTGACACAATCTATAAATAGTTTTTCATCAATTTCTATTCTCTTCATTCATGGTATAAACAATATTTAGGTGACAGAGTCCCTTTCATAATCCTTGGTATAAACAAAATAAAAAAGTCAAACTGGTGGTGTTTTTCTCCAACCAAATCTAATGTTCTTTGATTCCCTACCAGCATTCGGTTGGCCAAGGGCAAGGTGAAATATGTAAGTTATACAGTGTTAAACAAAACACAATAAAATAAAAATGTAACGCAAATGAATACAGTTTTATACAATATGCAAATCATAGACACAATTGAATGCAAACCTAACCTTTTACAGTTTTTTTTGTTAGTTGAGTGTCCATTTAATATACATCCGTAGTAACTGCACATTGAACATATCCAGTAGAGACAGATCTGGACTGGCGCTATAAATGAACTGTAGTATGTCCACAGTTATGCTCTATTCTATCTCCTGAGAAATATATATTTGGTCATGGAGTACCATAAAGTTGAAAAGCACTTATAAGCACTAACTCCTGTTCCTGGATATACCCCATTTATCATAACTTATCACATGGCCACCTGCTCATTTGTTACATCACATATTTTGTGCCAGCCCATAAGCTCCCCTGCTGTTTGTCCAAATGGACTTTTATATGTGGCAATTTACATGGTTTAGAGGTGGTTAAAACACAGTTAGCATTTTTGTTGTTTTACTTCATCCATGACTATTTCCAGAAATGACACAAACTGCCGGAATGTCTAGTAGTTACTGTTTGTGGAGTCTAATAAACCAATTCAAAAGATACACATAATTACTCGTAAGATGTAACAGGTGTTAGATTTATTCTTTTTTTTTGTTACGTAGGAGGAAAGAAATATGGCTTGATTCACACATATGGTGCAATTAGCATTAAAAGCTCCAACAAAGTTAAGATGTTTTTTTTCTTGAATACGTTATGCAGGTAGTGGTAAATGTATTAACTCTTCAAGAAGACCGAAATAATAGCCCTCCGAGTGTTAATATGGGTTTGAGAGAGTACACCTCCATACCAGCAACATATTAAAACACAGCTTGAAGTCTTAGAGTTTGTGAGAATTTAATCCTCTTTGGCATATTCAGATCAACCATAATACTAAGGTCCACTTTTGACGCCAAAACAGCCCTGACTCATTGAAGCATTGTCTCCACTAGAGCTCTGAAGGTGTGCTGTGCTATCTGGCACCAAACATTAGCACCAGATCCCTTAAGTCCTGTAAGTTACGAGGTGAGGCCTCCATGGACCGGACTTGTTTATCCAGCACATCCCAGAGATGCTTGATTGGATTGAGATCTAGGGAATTTGGAGGCCGTCAATACCTTGAACTCATTGTTGTGTTCCTCAAGCCATTCCTGAATGATTTTTGCTTTGTGGCAGGGAGCAGTGATGAGGCCAATGCCATCAGGGAATACGGTTTCCATGAAAGGGTGTACATAGTCTGCAACAATACTTAAATAGATGGTATGTGTCAAAGTAACATCCACATGAATGGCAGGTTTCCCAGCAAAGCATTGCCCAAAGCATCACAGCCGGCTTGCCACCTGTCAGTGGTCATAGTTTTATGGCTGATCGGTGTGTGTTGTGTGCACATAACACAGATACGTGTCCTTAATTATTCATGATAGCACACATCAATATACAAACTGATGTATGAGTTAGCACATGTGTTAGCACTAGGATGACCCTTTAGCCATTTTATTGAGGCACACTTATGTAAAATGCATGCTTTGATCTGCATAGGCAAAAGTGAGCACTGCAGTACTGATCTACATTTTACTAACTAGATCCCTGGATTATACATTTAGCATTGCATTCCCTGAATAACATGACAATGTGGTCACCATTGTGGTCACATGCACCTTGCTTCCTATGAACACAGTGATAGGCTGCTCAGAAACAATGTATGCCTAAACACACAACTTGCAATGTGGAAATGACTAAATCGTGCAAAAGCTTTTACAATGAAAGCATGTAATTACATTTTAACGGCTTTATTCATGAAGTTGTGCAACTGACAAGGGAATTCCCTATTTTATGAATAAAGCCATAAATGCAGGGCTGGCCTTAGAAGAAAAACAGAGGGGGAGGAGAGAACAGAGAAGGGGGGTAGAGAACAAAGGGGGAGGAGAGAACAGAGGAGGAGGGAGAGGAGAGAAGAGAGAAGGGGGAGAAGAAAACAGAGAGGGGGGAGAAGAGAACAGAGATGGGGGGAGAAATAAGAGGAGAGGGGGAGAAACAGAAATGGGAGAGGAGAGAGAGAGAACAGATATGGGGAGGAGGGGGAGAGAGAACAGATATGGGAGAGGAGAGAGAGAGAACAGATATGGGGAGGAGGGGGAGAGAGAACAGATATGGGGAGGAGGGGGAGAGAGAACAGATATGGGGAGGAGGGGGAGAGAGAACAGATATGGGGAGGAGGGGGAGAGAGAACAGATATGGGGAGGAGGGGGAGAGAGAGAAGAAATATGGGGGAGGAGGAGGAGAGAGAGAGAACAGATATGGGGGAGTTGGAGAGAGACAGACATGGCAAGGAAGAGGAAAGGTGCAAACATGGGAAGGGAAAGTCGCATACATGGAGGGAGAGGAAAGAGACAGGCATGAGGAGGTAGGGCGCCACGGGGGAGGTCCGCACAAGGCGGCTGAACCCTTAAGGCCGGTTCTGCATAAAAGTTTCTATTCTATCATTGTAAATTGGGTGGAGACTAATACTGTTGGGATAGTGCTGTGGCAAGTACTGTAGGGGCTGTGGTAAGGGACTGTGACATGGGGGTTATATCGTGCTGTGGCAAGTACAGTGGTGATACTGGAAAAATGTCAAAATGTCTGCATCACAATTTTGCTGCTCAATTTTATGTTGGTGCGACTTTTCGACATGTGCATCATTATTCTTAAGAAGTCTAGCATAAGGCTGGGCTAGTAATCAAATGGAACAGGTTCATTTCACAGGGTCAATCGGTACCATTAACATGGATTATAATAACATCAATTATTTTTTCCCAAGTGGACTCAAACTGCTTTAGAAAAACAGTAAGCTGATGATTTTGTAAAGTCTAAGAACACACAATGAAAACTATATAAAATATAGTTATTTATTATTATCATTTTCATTTCTTTGCTATACATGATATATTAGTTTTTAAATTATACTATTGCTTAAGTTACAATGTTAATACGAAAGACAAAAACAGATGAGTAGCTGATCACTTATATTGCAATTAGTTAATTTCTCACAAAATGTATAAGAAATATAATAATTGTATTCTCATCAGCAATGCATATTTATTTAACGCAATAGTGTTGAGGTATGTTTTATTTTAACTTAGTTGTATGGGCTGTATACAATATCCCTCCACAACTGATATCTTGATAACTTTTCCAGTTTGCTCCATTTAAAAAGCATAATTCCCAGAACAATGTCTTCCACTTCCTTGGCAGGCTAAGCTAATGTTCTGAAAGAGCTTTAAATGGCCTTACACAGCATTCACAAACCCTTTGCTCTACAAATTTACTATCATCTTTAAAAACCTGGAATACTCTTGAGGAGCATTCTTACAACTTATCCCCTGCACACTAAAAGCTGCCTTTTTTGCTTAAGTTTTTTTAACCAGCTCTAGATGTAAATGCTAAAAACCCATCAGTTCTGTAGCACATGTTTTTCTGTAGCACTGATCAGTAAGCTTAAGTAATTCAAGACAGGACACTGGTTTACATTATTTGTTTTACTCTTTCTCTTACTTACCGTTACATTCCATTCATTCCCAGGCTCCCATAGTTCCTTACAGTTAGATAATAACTACCGTATTTGTTTGAATATAAGACAATGTTTTTTTCAGAGCAAATGCTCTTAAAAAGACCCCTCGTCTTTTGTGTTGAGCGAACGCGAACCCGGACCGCACTGTTCGGGTTCGTACCGAACATTATGGTTTTTGGACCCCAGACCCGAACACGGAAATTCCACTGTATGCTGTATGCTCGTGTTGGAGTTCGGGGTTCGGCGATTACATTGTATGTAATGCTATTGGCTTTCTATAAACCGAAATAGAGTCCCCATTCATAAGAATTTCTTCTGAATGGGGACTCTATTTCGGTTTATAGAAAGCGAATAGCATTACATGTATTCCATAAACCGAAAGTCTATAAACCGAAAGACATTCAGTTTATAGACGTTCGGTTTATGGAATACATGTAATGCTATTGCTATTCTATAAACTGAAAGTCTATAAACCGAAAGACGTTTGGTTTATAGACTTTCGGTTTATAGAATAGCAATAGCATCATTTGTATTCCATAAACCGAAAGTCTATAAACCGAATGTCTTTCGGTTTATAGACTTTCGGTTTATGGAATACATGTAATGCTATTGCTATTCTATAAACCGAAATAGAGTCCCCATTCATACGAATAGGTCAATTGATTATAGAATAGCAATAGCATTACATGTATTACATCTGAGAGTCAAATAGAACCGTCAAATACTGTGCTTACGGCGCACTTTGAAAAATTCTAATAGTTTTGGGTGGTAAATAGTACATCTGGTTCTTGCGGTGCACTTCATATCTGAGAGTCAAATAGAACAGTCCAATACTGTACTTACAACACACTTTGAAAAATTCTGGCTACCTCCTCCTCCTCCTCCAGAGCAGCTTCCACCTACACCGCCACGGTCACCGCCTCCTCAACCTATGGGTCACTTAGTATAAACTGAAAGAGAATACCCTGCACTCCAACCCTCTCTCAAATGGATAATTCTGTTGATCCTCCTGGCAGCCATGCTTTAGATTTAGATTTATGTTCTTCCAAAACTAAAATCAAAGATTCCATCTAGTGCTATTTTATGGCTCAGCTGTATTTTTAATTTGTATGTATTTTATGTTATTTGAAGTTATTTCCCTATCCATATTTGTTTGCAGGGCACTTGTCCTACTCTTACCCCCATTTTACTTATTTTTGCAGCCCTCTAGCCCTTTCCAGGCCTTTTTTAGAGGCATTTTAGTGGCCAAAAGTTCGGGTCCCCATTGACTTCAATGGGGTTCGGGTTCGGGGTCAAGTTCGGGGTCAATTTCCGAACCCAGGTGTCCGCTCAACTCTACTCGTCTTACATTCAAATTGAGGTCTGACTATAATAATGGGATCTAGGTCCCCTGCAGAGCTGCAGGGGACCTGGATCCCCCTCACAAGCAGGCGGTGGATGTCTGTGCAATGCTGCCCGGCACGTCCGTCAGGACTTTTATGACCCACCAGGGAGATTGGGGCAGCCGGTGGAGACATCCACTGCATTCCAGTGAAGAAATGGCTTTATTCCACCATCCTGACATTTTGATTTACACTCAATTGCTAAACAAATCTCTAGGGTGTATTTACTAAACTAGGATGAACTGACAAGGGAATAGTAAAACTTTGCTTAATAAAAGGTGAGCTAGAAAAATTCTCTAACTTATCTATCTTTGCACGTCAACTTTTAATGCCTGATTTTAGCATTGTAGTTTTCTCAATAGATGACTTTCATGGATAGACCGCTCAGCAGAGTGATGGCCAAAGCTGAGTGCTGTGCACACTCAGCACACAGCGAGAGTAAACACTTTCCATTTAAATGTTGCTGATGCTCCTTGCAGAGGTCATATAATGTTGTAAACCTTGACACATGGAAAGATTGTTGGGACGTGCACCAAGAGGAAAAGAGGGAAATGATCAGGATAAAAAGAAAGGAGGGGAAAAGATGAAAAAGAGGGGGGTTGTGGCAGCTTAAAGGAATATCAATATGACTCATCCCCAGAACTCGAAAAAGAAGGGTACTAGATAGATGTGCTGGTACAATCACTAAAGACAGTAGAGGCTAATATAAAAATAACAGTGCTTTAATATCTAAAATGCTAAGAATTAAAAGATAATATAGACAATACACATAACAAATATAATTGATCATGAGTTAAAAAAGAATAATAATATAACCCTATTGGCTAAAAAGTAAAACCCTGACAAGTTTTGCTGTCTGGCTTTTTCAAAGGATTCAGGTTTGTTGGTAAGTACGGTATTACTAGAAGAAATAGAAAAGAAAAAGAAAGAAGGGGGGGTAAGATACAAAAAAGTGGGCCCCTTAAACATAGTAAGGAGGCTTTCAAATTGTACCAAAGACCAGAGAATGTGCGATACACTTTTATACGAAGCTATCTACAGTTATATGTAACACATCAAAACATGTGCAAACATTATTATAGAGCCTGGAAAATGGGCAGAAAAAAACACATCATATTAACAAGTATTGTTTGTGGCCTTTTAAATGTATTGTGTATATAATAAGGCTGGCGTGACCAATAAAAAAATGAAATGTAAAATTAACTGGCTGCACTTACTTCTTATGTTGGAGTGTTTGGGAAAAGTGTTTCATAGAATTAATCAGAATTTAGAGCAGCTGCCTAATAAGTGATGTCAATAAGTTTCACTAAAGGTATTTTAGTTTGGTTATTTATAAATCTTACAGTATATTTGTATGCCATGAGCAAGGAGTGGAGACTTAATTAGCAAGGGGGTGGAACCAACCAATTAAACAGAAATTGCACCTTTAAAGGTCTTTCGACTATGTCTTCTCACTAAGCCTATTATTAAGTGCCAGCAGGCACGAAACGCGTAAGGCATATTGCTGATTGAGGTATACTGGTTCCACAGTTATTTTGCACATTAAATAACTTTTTTGTACTTATCTGGCTGTGGAATGGGCTTTCCACCATTACTCTGGGAGTTTTGCTTTAATGTATTGGAGCTTAGATCGCTCGTGTGAAAGAAATCAATAGCTGGGATTAACAATACAGCAGCTGCATCAAGATGTAGGTTTAATTTTAAAAGGTAAAGGAGTCCCATTTGTAAATGCTGCAGATACTTATATACCCTCATATGTCCCACTTTAAGTGCTATTGTTCTGATTCTGCAGTGTTGATTTTCATTCTAGGTATTCAGGATACCAGAGAACATGTACAGTGCATGCTCACACTCCCCATCCCAAGCTAGGCCCTAGTGTTATGGATGGGACATGTTGGGATGTATGGTTTTTGAACTCTTAACGTCAGTCTTGCTTGAATCTTACCTGCCATTAGAATGTCCATTACACCTTGAGTAACATTCACTGTCTGTCAATTTGTTTTTAACTTTGCTGTACTATGGATGGCACGTTATTAATTTCAACAAATATGCAATTATATGGTATTATAGCTCAAACCAAACAACCTGGACCTTTTGGCTGTTTTTCTAGTTCTATGTTACGATGGGGAAAATAATAAAGCTGTCAGAGGTACAAAGATAAATTACACATATGCAAGTGTCTGGATGCTATAACCCCACAGGAAATACATTATAGACAGAGCTTTCCCTTTAAAAGTGCCAAGAGGGAAATGTCAGCCAAGACCTCCTACAATTTCACATGAAAGAACCTGTTACCGTTTTTGTGTTAGTATCCATTTAAATGTCAATGTGTCGAAAAACAAAGAACTCGGCCACTTTGTGTGTATTCACATCTTTATAGGGTCTATTCAATAAAGAGGGAATTGCGGCGGATTGCAAACATAAGGCCAAATTAGTGGAGTTGGAAAAATTCTCCCATCCATCTTAATCCCCAGCAATTCTCTCTTTATTGAGGAGACTCCCTTATGTTGGTTTGCTGTCAGAGGCAGGTGATAACAATGTCAATAAATTACCTTTAGAAGAGTCAACTCCAGTAATAAGACACATTTTGATGATTGATGCAGATCCTTATTTGACCCTGTGCTAAATCATATTTCATTCTTAAAGGGTAATGAAACCATGTTTAACCCTGAGCTCTGTATTATAAGCACAAGTCGAAAAACATTTAGCTGTCCATTAATAAGGTTGGAAAAATTCTCCCATTCAGCGGCATTGGAGAATTATTCCAGTTTGGCCTAAAGTTTGACATTCCCATCTCAATTCCTTGCAATTCTCGCTTTATTGAGTAGACCGTACTGGTTTCTGTTTTCATGAAAGATGCAATTGAAAGCGCAATGTGTTGAATCAGTAAATGTAGCACCTGAAGTAAAACATTTCCCCTAACATATAATATATTCAAAAGATATAAATCCAAACCATTATTTTAAAATAATCAATGATGAATCAAAAATATATAAGTAATGTCTATTCAAAGGTACCTAAACATTGTTTATGCTGTTACTGTACAGAACAACACTGATCCCAAATAATCTATTCATTATGTTAACAGTATTCAGTGGAAAGGAATAGATTAAGAGAACACTGTGTTTAAACCAGTGGCTTGCAAATTAACTACTTTCAATGGGATATGTGTGATTTACATATCAAACTAGAAGGTCATAAACAGAAGACACCACGGATATATTTAAATCCTAATAATGTTTTATTCTCTCCAGTCTAAGTGTATTAACACTGTTTTGGGTGACAGAATCCATTTAAGATGGTCTGCAAGGTAAAGCAAATCTTTTGAAACCAATTTGGACTTGTGATCCACTTTAATTCTATTTGTTGCTTTTTGGAACAGTTTTGACTTGTGATTCACTTTCATTCTAATTCTCACTTTTTGAAACCGTTTTGGACTTGTGATCCACATTAATTATGTTTCTCACTTTTTGAAAACTTTTGGACTTGTGAACCACTTTAATTATATTTCTTACTTTTTGAAACAGTTTTGGACTTGTGAACCACTTTAATTCTATTTCTCACTTTTTGAAACAGTTCTGACGTGATCCACTTTCATTCTAATTTTCTGATTTCCTCAGTTGTAATTTTGGGTTTGGCATTCTGTGTTATGTATGGGGCTAAGCAATTGATCATTTCTTTTGATACAGAATCATTTTATTGTGTACATATACATATATATATATAGATAGATAGATACATAGATAGATAGATAGATAGATAGAAAGATAGATAGATAGATAGATAGATAGATAGATAGATAGAAAGAAAGAAAGATAGATAGATAGATAGATAGATAGATAGATAGATAGATAGATAGACAGATAGAAAGATAGATAGATAGATAGATAGATAGATAGATAGATAGATAGATAGATAGATAGATAGATAGATAGATATCTACATTCATTTGTGCCAATGGTTTAACCAAATTTAAAATATATGTCCATCTGCTTTAAGGGTTTTTTCATTAGAGAACATACAATAATGACTGATAACCGAACAAACAACACAACAGTTTCCAAGACTAACTTAAATCCTAGTTTTCAACCAAAAGTCCCAACATGACCCGGTCTGTGACAAATGCTCCCTCACTCTACATTTAAGCTCATTGCTAATCCAGTCATACTGTTGCCCACTATGGGCTCGGGTAATCACATAAATTACAAAAGAGGTACAGCAGTTGGATTAGTCCACAACCTTAAAAAAAAAATCCCATTGGCTTTAGATATTATTGATTCATTCCTCCTGCCATATTTGCATTTTTGGAAACATTATGACCTAGTGTTGTAAGCCAATTGCTCATCTGCTACACCTCACCCGATCTACACGAAGAAAAGTGATTCAGAGACAAAATAGAGACAAGATCTACTCCCATATTTGAAATATCTCTGTAGCCTCGATCTGCCTCTGATATAGGCATCTGTTTTTTGATGACATTTTTAATATATTTAAACTATAGGTCTATATAGGGTCACAAAGGTACTCTTATGTCGGGTAATACTCATATCCATGGATTGCACAGAGGTGCTATGTTTATGGTCATCCTATGGTTGGATTTGTACCTCATATAGACCATGTCTGTAATTTTTTAGTAGGAAATCTATATCTCTCTGACCTGCTATCCAAACCCTATCCAACATCTATTGTTTATTGCTTCTCTGTAGGTAAACATTAAAGAGATTTCATTTCAAATACTGCATCATTTCAACAATTGCACATTAAAGTCACAAATAGACCAACAGGGATTACTTTGTCTATATGGCAGGTAGATGCATGTACCAGGCAATACATTGATGAAATGGATTCATGTGGCTATAAATATATGTGTCTTCTCATGCAGCTATATAGAGGTTACCATATGAGGGTGCAAAACGCATCCCCACAGCTGTACCTCTGAACAAAAAATTGCTCATTAAAAAAAAATTATTATGAGTTAGTAAAATGTTGGTGACATCTAAAATAAATCCAATTAGCCTGCTGCCTTTTTCTTATTCCTTCCAGCTTTTCCAAATCACCCCTGGTGTCCCATGATTACTGTTGTAGCCCACATTGACTTTTAGGCAGTCATTATCCATTGTGTGATGTTTAGGTTTACTATTCATTTTGTAATGTTCTTTGCTACATTACTTAGCTTCCCTGCTGAAGGAATCTAGGTAACAATGTTTATATGAGGGTCCTAATAGGGTAAATTAACCATAACCTGATCTCCTTACACAACATTATTGTCGGGGCTATTTACTGTAATAAAACATGTGCACTGAATAAATACTGATATCATATTGACACCACTGTATCAATAAATTCTAGCTCCATAATGCAGCCCAGTCATCTGTATATATATATATATATATATATATATATATATATATATATATTTCTTTACATGTCAGAAATATAGAAACAATTAACAAGACAATGTCAAGTGCAATGTCATCACTTTATTTATTTTTATACAGAACATTACACTGTAAAACTAAGTACAGTACTTGTAATATAAGGCTATATCTCTTTAATATCACTTTCAGACACTGACTGTTCTTAATTAGATTCATGTCTGGGATCTGTTGCACACAGTCATTAGAAAGCTTCCAAATGAATCTGTTTACTTTTGTCGACATTGTAACTGAACATGAGTTACCGAGTATTGTGACACTTTCACTGTTGTACAGTTGCATTCTGACAGGTGTGTGTGTAATTTGGATCTTGTGGCAAAATCTCAATTTTGTTTTGATAACGGATCATTTTGGATGATGGATTTCTGGATAAGGGATACTCAAACTGTATCAGATATACTGCAATAATTTGATATTGCATGCTCTAATAATGTGTATTGTCCTTTTTAAAATCCAGATTGTACCCCTATGAACGTAGATCTAGTTTTTTTTTTTTTAACTCACTGATGAGTTAGAGCAGTATTTCCCAAACCAGTCTTCATGCGCCCCTAACAGTCCAGGATGTATGGATTGCCCACTGGTGTTTACAGAAATCAAACAAAACCTTCAAGTTTATTTAAATACAACCGTGCAATCCTTAAATCCTGGACTGTTGGGGAGTTTGAGGGCTGGTTTAGAAGCCACTGGGTTAAAGGGGCTCCGTGACTTAAACAGTGAACTATTAAAAAAAAATTCTCTGTAGAGTGTGTCTGTTAACAGAATTGCAAGCAAATGCATAAATTAAGAGAAACATTTGATTACATTTGATTAAATGAGTCCCATGTTTATGAGTTCACCTTGTAGATTGATATGCCAATCACACATTTCCCATAGAGAGTAGTTATTTTGTGCAAAAAAATAATAATAAAAATATGCAATTTTTATAAATAAATCTTTCCCAGCTCAACTTTAAAATGGCACTCCTCTTATACACACAACGTGTCTACCAAAAAATAGGAGAACTTTACTTTTAAATAATATAAACCATCAACCAGCTGGGTAAACAACAATGAAAATATACAAATGTATGCTGGGCTTGATCGTCTAAACCACCTCATTTAGGGCTCTTCTGTCGTTCAATTTATTCCTAGCTTTCCTCTCCGGGACAGTAGCACAGATACAACATGGAGATAAACAACAGCGTGCACAATAGATTCAGATGTTCCACACCTCCAATGGAAATTCACTTACATTGTAAGGAACTGAAATTACACTGCTTAATAATTGCACCTTATTCCGTTTAGGCTATAGTATAATGCCGATCAGAGTGTATCTTTAATGCCTCCCATTTGTAATTGTGTATATAGTCATAAATGCATTAATCTATGTATTTGCTTTAGATACACAACATGTAGATCATTTTTTATTCTCTACATTTCCAGTACAAGTAGTACTCAGTCCCTTTAATGCCTGCTTGCTACGCTCATTCTTTCAGCCACACTGTCTTGCTATCCATGCTCTTTCTTCTGGAACAAGATAATGAAGTGCCCCAATGGAGAATTTTTTTAAGAGCCTTCAAGGTTTTTTCTTCTGGAACTTCTACTGTTGACAGCATAATGAAAAGTGAAATCCAGACAGAAGGATTGAACTCATTCCTAATGGGTACCTGACCTTAAACCCTGATGTCTAATGGTGCTCCTGCATAGCTTGCCATGTTATGCAGTGTGTACTGGTATGTGCCATCATATCGTCAGTAGACAGCAGCAGTGGAAGCAATTGCTGGTCCCTCACTTGTGGCAACATATGGAAAGACATTTTGTCCTCCATATCTCCATTGTTTGCCTGATTACTGCAAGCTCCAATGCATTGCACTGGCTGCACTGCCGGTATTCCTACTCATGTGAAGAGGAGTGTTCTAGAGCTTGGAACTCTTATGTTTCCCAATACTTTGTTCTGATATGCATGTTTCAACCAAATGGTTACTACAGATTTACTCTTTCTTTGATTGAAGCTGAATATGTGTTGGGTGGAAGTTAAACTATAGAAGTGCACATTTATTGAGCAGATATTTTTAATGGAATGTGGATAAATTGAGCACACAGAAAATGACATATTTTTACTACATACCTTAAATAGCTTTGCTATTACAAAGCACCGGCACATAGTTAATGACATTTTAATGGATTTTGCTTATATAAGATAGCATTTTGCCATATTCTCACAGGCTTATTTTTTGATACCTTCAAAAAAGATGAAGATGGTTGTAATTGCAAGTTGTGTTTTTTTCACAGGGAGAGGAAAGCGATTGTAATTTGCACTTTTTCTCAGAGCAGATTTCAAGTAGCAGACTGCTGAGACGCAAAAGGAAATGAAGAGACAAGAAGAAAATGACAAAATCCTGATGGAGAAATGCAAATCATATTTCTACAATCTGAAGCAATGAGAAAGTATGAAAATACATTCATATGGATGGAACCCCTCTGGGATTGCTATCATTTCTAGACTTGGGCGAATTTGGATGAATGGCTAACAGAGCCGAATTTCATCCAAAAACGAATGTTAGGGCCTGCCCAGTAGTATACATGTTTGTAACTGTTCATGTCTGCTTGCCTTGGCAGTATCCCTGGCTGAATGAAGTAATACACTGTAACATGATCTGAGTAATGGATTAATGCATGTCTTGGGAGTAACCCTGGGGACTCTATTTCGGTTTCTAGAAAGCCAATAGCATTACATGTATTCCATAAACCGAAAGTCTATAAACCGAAAGACATTCTGTTTATAGACTTTCGGTTTATGGAATACATGTAATGCTATTGGCTTTCTAGAAACCGAACTAGAGTCCCCATTCATAAGAATAGGTCAATTGACCTATTCATATGAATGGGGACTTTATTTCAGTTTATAGAATAGCAATAGCATTACATGCAATGTAATCGCCGAACCCCGAATTCCAACCCGGAAATGTCCGTGTTCGATTCCGGGGTCCAAAAACCGTAATGTTCGGTACGAACCAGAACAGTGCGGTTCGGGTTCGCTCAACACTACTTATTAATACAATTATGATTGTATGCTACAATATAGTGATATTATGCCTATTAATATGCTAATTCAAAGTTTATAAATGCATTCGTATTTGTTTACTAATGCAGTCATGCTCTAATAATTAGTGATAGAAGCGTCTTTATGGACCTGTAATAATGTGAGCTGTAATATGTATTCCCATTAATCTCATGTTTTTTTTAATTGCTATAGTTTTTGTGCTGGGAAAACAAAACCTCTGCTGCCTCTGTGGCTCTGTATCTATTCTGCTCGAGACCAGAGTGCTTGCTTTTCATACTTGCTCTATTGCAGATGGACCTTCTGCCTGTACCGAGTTATCTGCTCAAATGTTCATTATTTTCGTTACTTCCTTGCTATTAAAAAACCCCTCCAACCCAGCACACTTTGCTGGAACATTTTGCCTGCCTGCTTTTTTTTTGTAGCGCTCTTCTGAGAAAAATCCTGACCTTCTGCTATTGACACAGCTTGTTCTTCACTCTGCATTGCTCTCTCTGTGTGACCGCGACTATGATGCCTGCTTCTGCCCTTTGGTTCCTGTTTATCCTTTATGGCAGAAAGGAAGACTAAGATCCATGTTTGTGTCCACTCAAAGCCTGGGGCTCAACCCTTGGGGGAGAGTGGTCACCCTGCTCAGGATATTACACCTATTCCTGCCCCTGTATCTGCCCGCCAGCTGGAAATGACATCCCTACCAGACAGAAAACTAGGAAAAGGTAACTTATCACATAGTGTATACAATAAAGCATGGTTGCTAGAGCAGTGCTCCATTCAGAAAGCAAAGCTTCGTGGTTTATTTACTAATAGTTTTATTGGGTTAAATGTATATATTATACGCCAGTCCTTGGTGTCTTCCTAAAGGACATGAGGAGGCAGGGCAGGGATCATTATATATGGAGTGGGTCCATCTGGCCAGCTTTATGTGTTTCAGTGTTTTGTTTTTTTGTATCTATCTAGCTTTTCAAGAAATCCATCACACTGCCTTGAAAAGCGTTCAATCTTCCATATCCAATACATTCCTCACCTACTCATATTGTCTTTTGTGCTGTCAACTATACCACTTAAACCTGTGTACAGTGTCCAACTTTATGATCTGAGTATTTGTACTTGCAGTTCATTTCTATTTTTTAAATGCTGCCGATATTCTCAATAACAGTGATTGTTTTGAAGGTCAGGGGAGGGAGTGTGTGAATGATATGACGAACATGAGAAACTCAGTCACCCAATTTAAACACTGAACCACGCCATACACACAATGTAATAGCAACAACCAAGTATCAAAGGGAATCTCTCACCAAACACACAACAGATGTGCAGGTAATGAAGTAAATACTGAATTGAAGTCATCTGTGCTTTTAATACTGATACAAATACTATAAGTCTGCTATTTTCAGGCAAAAATATTAATGAAAAGTTAACAAAGAATTTACACAGTATCTCACATATATTAAACGTGTGTAACAACATTTAAAGTGTATAAAACCAATAAGCCCACCGGGTATAAAAATAATAGACTAATTGGTCCCTGAAACTATTGGAATGTCATGTACAGAACTCTATCAGAGCGCAATAAAGGAAAGAAACACAATAAAAAAAATATTATGATGCCACGCGGGGATGTGTTTCGTTTCTTCGTCAGCCAGAACACTGATGACCTGGTGGGACTAACTGATTTATTTCATGAAAAAACATTTGATTCCCACCATATACTTTCAAGACTTATATGTAATATTTTTACTAATTTTACAGCTACAGTATTTTTATGTACGTTTATGTTTACATCTAGTAATATTTTCATTATTTATATTTTATTTACATCAAGCATTTTTTTCTATATTTTTATGGTGTAAAAAATTGATATTTTTTTCAGTTTGATTGTGTTTTAAGAGCTGTCTAACTAGTTATATATAAAAAATATTTATGAAATGATGTCATAAATTTGCATAATTGCAGTCACCAATAGGAAAGTGTGTAATGATATACTAATTTTGAACACAACCTCTCCCAATGTGTTGCAAATATTTGCCCACAAACTGGTAAATGGCTTCAAGCACTTTCTGCTTGCAGGAAAAGTGATGTAACTTTATCTACTGGCAATCAAACAGCTCAGTACAGATACAGCTTGTGTAAAAGGTCCGATTTCAAATCTGTTTTCTGACATTCTGAAGATATTGGAGGTAGTGTTGAGCGAACCCGAACTGCACTGTTCGGGTTCGTACCGAACATTACAGTTTTTGGACCCCGAACATGGACATTCCACTGTATGTACCTGTTGGAGTTCAGTGATAACATTGTATGTAATGCTATTGGCTTTCAATAAACCGAAATAGAGTCCCCATTCATAAGAATTTCTTATGAATGGGGACTCTATTTCGGTTTATAGAAAGCCAATAGCATTACATGTATTCCATAAACCGAAAGTCTATAAACCGAAAGACATTCGGTTTATAGACTTTCGGTTTATAGAATAGCAATAGCATTACATGTATTCCATAAACCGAAAGTCTATAAACTGAAAGACATTCAGTTTATAGACTTTGGGTTTATGGAATACATGTAATGCTATTGGCTTTCTTTAAACCGAAACAGAGTCCCCATTCATAAGAATAGGGCTTGCAGCGCACTTTGAAAAATTCTGGCTACCTCCTCTTCCTCCTCCTCCAGCGCCGCTTCTGTACTGCTATTACCTTCCCCACTCAATTGCTCGCCTATTTAAACTATATGGAGGTCATGTTACTTTCCTTTGGCTAATAAAAATGTAGCTCGACTTCTGTTTGCCTGTATATTGGTTTTCTAGTTCTGATTTTGATATGACTCAAGCTGTGGCTTTAAAGACAGCTGGGGTACCAATGTCATGATAGGGACAATAACAAATCCCAAGCTTGTAGGTAGCAGCTTGCATGAGGTCTGTCTCTCCAGATGAATAAATTGCCTTTTATGAAAGAAAAATCCTATGTATTGGGTTTAGTGTAATAATCTTGTAATGCTTGAACAGAAAGGTCTTGAAAACCATTTTTCCACAAGCATTGAAAATAAATGAGCCCATCATAAAAGATTAAAAGACTTTCCAGTGCCTGTGCTGAAAATAGTTGCAAGATCATAGGGCTATAAGAATCTGTATTGCTTCAGGTTCAGACCACTTGGATGTTTATCATGTTGATAAAATAGCGTATTGAGTAGCGATATAATCTACTTTATACAAAGATATCTATTTTTATGTATACAATCTTGAAAGGGTTTCATTGATATAATAATTGTAATTTTTTTGGTGTTATAGATGTGTTGACCTTATTAGAAAATATTAAATTAGAATTCCATTGTGTGTTATACTTCAACGAGCAGCATATTAAGCAGCTCCTTCGGACCCCTACTTGCTGAGAGTGTCTCCACGGTAATGTAATGGTGAAGGATTCCCCACCCAAATTTTTTTTTTTTTAGCTTCGGGCCCCCATAAACCTACAAATACCCGAGTTCACCATTTTCATTTATATTCAAATAAAGATATTTTTTTCAATGTCTGGGCATATTGTATGTTAAATATAAATCAAATACTTTTGTCTGTGACCAGTTAAATCAGTATTGTATGATGGTTGAAATCGAATACTATACTTTGCATAGAATAACTCATGCAAACCTATGAGATACGAGCAAGCTGGGAAAATGATTTACAGTTCACACACTGATGTGGTATAGTGATAGTGATTTCCATGAATGCTCTATTCATCACTGAGTTGTTTCCAAGGAGTCCATAGGATAGGTGCAATCCTCTCCGTTAATGACGGCATCCATCCCATTTAGCTTACCTCACATAATTCTATTTGGAATAAGGTGTAATGCAAAAGCAATGGCTAATGCCAAATGAGCGACTGCCAATAGGTAACTGTGCCATTAACCATGAACCCATGTACAGAAAAAGAAATATGCTATACATATGCTATATACCCCGCTACACTGAGGTAAAAATGTGCACCAAATAACTGAGCCATTAAAATGAATAAACTAATCAGATAGTTGTGTAAACTGAAACCATACAAATGCAAGCCAATTAACTGCCTACTCCTAGCTCTTCTAGCCAATCAGGAGCCACAGACAATCCCAGGAATCTGTTACACTTTGCCTGAGATTAGAATTTGTGCAAAAACACCACACAGGACTTGGGAACAGGAGGTTTGGTATAGTGAGATAGTTTGTTTAGATTGAGGAGCAACAGCAGAGTTATTTGGTAAGTGATGGGGTGTGTATCTGTGATAGTGAGTAGAGTGTCAGTGGTGTGTCTGTGAGTGTGAACATTTATACATATTGCACATGTGGTCAATGCTCCGTAACACAGCACATGGCACAACATACATTTTAACACCCTTTTTCACATATCACATATTTTCTTCTTGTTGAGGTGGTGATGGAGAGGACCAAGGACCTAAACTTTAGGTGCCCCAATGTTCTTTCTATGACACTCCTAGTTGTGATGTGGTCTTGTTTTTCAAATTTCCTGTAGGGAGTATATTGACTGAGGATAACATTGTCATGAACAATTGGCGATATGTTGTCTGTCTTGTAAGTTTAAAAAATAACTTTAAATCAATCTTCATAAAAGAATGGTAGCTGTCAAACTGCTACTGTTTTGTGTGCTTAATGCTGTGTATAAAGAAAAAAGGTACAAATATTTATAAAAATCCCTTTCCTCTCAAAGAGGTGGAGGGGTAGCTGCCACTACTATTGTTTAGAGTGTTATTACTTTTAGATCACTCCATGCAGGTGTGGTTTTGCTCCCATGTTTTGATTAGTAGTAACTGCAGTAACTTTATAATGATATTAGTTTAATATGGCTAGAGATCCACACGCAACTCTGTTGCATATATACATATATTCAGACCAATGTTACTGTATGCTGTTCTTGTAATATACAATGTGCACAATAAAATATTCTCAAAATTGGCAATTAGAGTGCTGTGGGTGCAATATAGATGCATGGCAAGTGCTGTGGGTCCTTTATGGTGCTGTGGTAATGTGTGTGCAGACAACATTTTTATTACCTATACAAAATAATTGAATGTGATATGAAAATAGTTGCATATAATATTAAAAAGGTTACATTTACATACAGTTTTTACAATGCAACTTTAAAAAAATGGGGGAGGGGCCTACTGTTTAAGACCTTGCCCAGTGCCCACTAGGGTGTTAAAGTGGTCTTTATCTAGTGATATCTAGTGAGTTACTAAATGTTTGTGCAAATGATACTTATTAGACTATTGGTTACTGTGAACTGCTCAATTTCCTTTAAATTTATTTATTTTATTGTTTTGCATATTTATTTATTTTTTATTGGTATTCTCCTTGGAATTTTTGATTAATTAATTTAATTTCTTATTTATTAGTAATTTATTTTTTCTTTATTTCCTCTTTGGCTGCTTATCAGCCATTATTATTTATTTCTATTATTTTATACCATTATTTATGCGTTTTTTTCCTTCAGTGTGTGTTTAATGGATTTATTTTGGATCATTTTATTATTTTTTGTTTTTACTTCTAATGTTTACTAGTTTATTCATATAATTTTATTTTGTATTTATTTTATGTTCATATATTCGCATTTGTATATCCTACTTTCTTGTCACCTTTCGCAGGCATGCATTTATCAAGTAGTGTTTTTTTTAATTTTATTTACATTTTAAATTAAAATGTTATTTACTGACTACCTTTCCTATCATGCTTAGCCAGACAAAAGTACATTTAGGTGCTGGGATAAGTCCTGGGTAATTATCAGTCTGGCTAACAATACATTGATTACAGCTGTTCTTTACAACCGACTGTGAGTTAACTGCATATTAATGGGATTTGTACTGTACATCTGTGCATTGCAAACTGTAGACTGAGCTTGACTATGCCACCACTGAAATGGTAACACTACGTGGAGGGGGCGGCAAAGTCCATCTTCGGCCAGGGTGCCAAAATCCTTACACCAGCCATGCGTACATTCATAAATGGTATGACTAAGTCTCCTATGCTATAAGGTTTAAATAATAGCAAATGTTACAGGACCAAATTGTCTTGAGATCACAGTGATCAAAGTGGACTAAGACCAACATGCGATAAGTTTAATGTGGTGAGAACAGTGTAATGAGATCGATGTGGCAACTCCAAAGTTCCAAATGAGGAAGAAAGTGGTAGAACAGAAGTTTGTGAAACAAAAAGTTATCCAGTCTGGAACTGGCGTGACAGCACAGGGAATTACAGTGCGTGTAAACTGGCAGAGCAGTCTGCGCAGGTGGAGAGAGAGGAATATGTTATGGTTGTCTAAGCAGATTCTTACTGCTATCAAACAGGGATGTTACTGCAAAGTAAATCTGAACTGAGAAGCTGATTTCCAATTATCTTCAATTATGAATAAACACTTCATGAAGGCAAGAAAACAGATCTAATTTTGAAAGTGATATTTTTTCCAATATCAAGACAGATATAATCTGCAACATAGTGCAGCATGTTGCAGTACACACAGAAAAATGCAGGAGGCAGCAGAGGAACCAGAGGATTTTTCGATTCATGTGATCTGTGTGTGGACAATTATTTATGTTCATTTAATCCCAAGCGATCACCTTTAAAACAGTTATATTGATTTTTTTTTTATCTTTCTAACTCTTGTCTGAAACTATTGTATTTAGCTACAATGGGGGGCATGTATAAACACGGTGCACAAGCGGTTTGCGGCAAATACTGGAGCAATTGTCATGTGCACCAGTGTATGAAGCAGATTCAAAAGAGTCTGCGTTATCTACGGTGAATGAGTAGATTTAGGTTGTGTCGGTGCTCGTGTCACCTGATTTTTGTCAGGTAACCTCCACCAAACAAAGTGTTACAGAGGTCCCTCTCTCCGACACTGAAAGTTTCGGGAGTTATAAAAAAAAAAAGTGCAATCGTCGTTACACATTATACACACAAACGGCAATTGCGCATTTTTTTTTTTTAAACTCCCGAAATTTTCCAGTGCGGTAGTTTTTATACACGTCCCCTTTTATATTGACCTCTGATTGTACTTATCTAGTGAATCAGTCTCCTTCTTCTCATCTTATAGTTGACTTCTCATGGCATTAATAAGATCTTCTAGCTTTTATTTGGCTTTTCCGCAATCTTTTTAGTTATGTTGCCTTATAAAATATATGCTTTTCCCATATTTCTTGTTGCTGTAATCATATTTTTCTTGCATGAATTATGGTCTATTTTGTTGATATTCATTTTCCCCCGACACAATTACTCAGATTGCTTCTTTTATATTCTTTAGTTTCCGTGGTTTAGTTTCTTTTGTGCATGCATAATTTAGAGGCCTACATTGTCAGAGTCTGACAAAATCCTTGAAAGACATACTTTTTATTTAAAAAGACCTGAATTTGTATTTCTTTCAAATTTATTATTGTTAATATTCGTATAGTGAGACGTAAGTTTAATACACCCTAGGGGAGGTAAAAATCTTCATTCTGAGAAATATAATTTTTGACAACCGCTCTAACCCAAGGCATCACAGGCAGAGTGCACAGCATGTCAGCCACACGTGCATGCTTATTTTCAGAAGTGTTTGAGTTCTTGTGCTTGGATAGTAACAGATGGTGTTAATTGTTTTTCCAAAAAAATCACTATGCTCTACAAATTTATAACTAACTTTGTAATTTGAGATATTTTTCAAAATTGAAGGCACACTCTAGTCAGCCAATGTACTTTAATTCAACCAATAGCATTAATGTGGCATTTACTCATTTATTTATTTGCATGATAATGCATAGATTTTGACTATATATTGTCATGTTTGTAGAGTTAAAGGGACACTAAAGTTTATTTTTTACGTGTGCTTCTAATATAGACGCACAAGTGGAAAATGAGTTGTCCCTAATATGAGGATAAACTGGCTTGTCCTTTTGAAAGTACACGCCAGTTCATCCTCTGACCGACAGCTGCCATGCTTCCATAGGAAGCAGGCAGTCTTCTGGTCGGCGACCGGCTCTCTATGCTAGCACAGAGAGAGACCCTCGTTTTTGCACGAGATCAGCAGGGGGGACCTTAACTAGATCCCCCCTGCGGATTCCATGCAAAAACAATGGCCTCTCTGTTTGCTAGCAGCGAGGAACCCTCGCTTTTGGCTGTCAGAGCGAGGCGAGCCCCCGCTCTGATTGGCTGTGCAACCAGGAACTGCTGTTTCTCGCATGTGAGATACAGCAGTTAGTATACACACGTGTATCTATTTAGATACACGTCGGGTTTACTTAATTGACCCGGGACAATGTTCAATGATCCTTTAACTCCATCCAGCTGCTGTTTCAGCTAAAATCAGTGTTACTTAACTGGTACATGATATGGAATGTAAGATATTCTTAGGAAGTAGCTCTAAGGTCTTCTTGTGGTGACTGACTGTCATTCTGGTAGCAGGAGTTCCTCTCTATACGTTTGTTTTTGTTGTATTTATACATTTGAAGGTGTTATATTTTATTAAGTTGGAGGGTCTACAATGTTTATGTTTCTTTAACCTTGCTGGTGATGGAAGTGTGAAGAAAACAGAAAGGGCTTAACCTAGTGCAGTGGTGATGTCATTTCCTACTGATTGCTTGGTTAGTTTCAAAATTAACTTCAAAGTGTCCCTATGACTAGTAATTGCTTTTGTATTTTTTATTATTTTTATATAAATATAGTATCTGAAGATAACAAAAGGATTTAGAAATAATATAATATGAATGGTAAAACGTTTATTTTGAGCTTTAACCCTTTAGTGACTAGACATTTTAACCTTGTCTTTCCCTTGGTGACAAGGGCTGTTTTTACATTTCTGGGGTGTTTGTGTTTTGCTGTAATTTTCTTCTTTCTCACATACTGTACCCACACAAATTATATGTTGTTTTTATCATCATAAGAAGGGCTTTCATTAGATACTGTTATATTCATCATATATTATAATTTACCACAAAATAATCATACAATTTGATGAGAAAATAAAAAATAAAAAAACTTTCGAAATTTGACCTAAAATATAATTTATGCTAATACAATCATTAAAAAAGACCCTGTCTAAATAGTTTCTAAACATTGTCTTATTTAATTGTGACCCTAACAGCTATTCTAACTCTAACCCATATTTTAGATAATTAAGTCTTTTTTTATTGCAATGTTGCTGATTGCCTCTAGTGGCAGTCAAGCAACATATTTAGAGCGTCGGAAGTGAATTTGTTTTCACTTCCGAAGCTCTGACCACATGGAGGCACAACCAAATTGCAGGATGCTGCACCCATGGAGCGATCGTGGGTGCCCCAGAGCCCAAATTTCGGTGCTGGCTATTGCTTCAACATCGAGGCAACAGATCAGCACTGGCAGATTGTTTTTCGTTGATAGTGGAAATCGCTCGTTTCAACGCGGGACGTTTCAGACACGTCCATTGTCGGGAATGGAGTTCCCGGCTGGACGTGCCTGACACGTCCATTGTCGCGAAGGGGTTGATGGCTACTTTTTTTTAAAAAAAGTGTATCTTGGTGACAACTATCTCTTCAAGTCTCTTATTATGCCATACAATTTATCAGTGCCACCTCATCTTTATTCTGCTTGTATAATACTAGTTCAATGGTCTAACCCATGATACATGGCCTTGTCTACACGCAAATGTAAAATCTGAGAGTCCCTTTATGAGTCCCTCTAATCGGATTAGAAATTGTACCTTCCACACATATTTTGATATACAGAAATATATATATATATATATATATATATATATATATATATATATATATATATACATACACAGCACATACATTATATAGAGCCACTGGGTTAAGTGGTCCTAACACACAATAAAAACAAATGCAAATATAGGTATGTATAAATACAGGTTAATAACCATGCAGACAAGCAGATACACACCTTTAATGCTTGCCCGAAGTAGTGTTGGACTCAAAATGCAGTGGCTGCTACACAGGCGTTTTGCCACTTAACACCTTCTTTGATTGTAATGATGGATATTTGTATCAGAATTGATATTAGGACATATATGTTGCCATTTCCATGGCTACATACCACTTTAAAATATCTTGTTGAATAGTTGAAATCTCCAACTAAAATCTGAAGAATGCAATGGGCGAATTTAATACATTCCCTGAATTTGGGGGTGATCATTGCATATTGGTTCACCCAAAATCTATGGTTTTCATAGAGAAATTAGCATGATCAGAATGCTTTCAATACTTCTATTTCCAAATGGCTCAAACAGCCAATTCGGTCCAAAAGTCATGGATACCGAGTAGCCGTAATTTTGGAGATATCACTGTGAAAATTGGTCTAGCACCTGAATATCAGCCATGCTCCATTCCATCACTTGCACATCCCACAGAAAAGCCAAATGCATGAACTGGATATGAGGCTATATCCCTTGTAAAGTGGAAGAAGCAACAGAGACTGATTTGTGGTAACAGGATCCCCTGGAAATGAGCAACTTAGTTCTGCAACAAATAGGAATCACCAGATAATAGAGTTAAAGGACGATGCAGTTAAGGCGTCTGTCCATACGTCAACAATATCTACTAGCATTTCAACACAAACCTATTAAAGTGAAAATGTATGTGCAGGTTCTGTGATATATAACAATTCTATGTGTACAGGGTATAGAGGCCAGCTGTGAAATATACCAATTATATAGGGTACATGGCACACTGTAACATCACCATTTTTAGTAAGTAACTAAGGCTATGATTGTGTGTGTACTGTGTCATCTGTCAATGTAGATTTGGAATGAGGTCAGTATAAATCAGTTATTATCTATTATTTCAATTATTAAAAACAGCAAAATATTCAGTGTAAATATATTCTTGTTTATGTTTTCTTAAATTCTGGGTCACAGACCAAAATAGTCTGTATAATGCTATGACGCTAAGCTTGATAAACTGTCCTATTCCAGTTATTAATGATAATGAGTGAGAAATGTGTTAGCAGCTGCGCACATTGAGCTGTCTGATATGAATTGGGTCACAACCTTAAAAAACTAGTAACTTGCTTTAAAACATTCAAATGAAGCTTCTAACAATAGAATAAACGGATTTCAATAGCTAAATCAAAAATGGATCTCTTCTGCAAATCAGTCATTTTTCCAATTAACGTTTGAATTCACGTCAATGGTTAGATCAAATATGCCTAACATTTTCCAGACTCTGTCTGCCACAGTATAAATACTGGTAACATTTATATATGCGCATTTCTATAAAAGCAAACAGATTTGCTTTAATTATATGCTATGTTAAAAAAAATAAGGGGGGGAAAGGGAAAGGAACTCGTTTAAGATTACGACAAGTAGTTCAGTTACAAAGCAATGGCCATCCAAAAAATGACTTAAAAAAGTTCACAACTTTAACAAAATACAATGAAAACTTTTTACATTACTTTAAAATCAAGAGAATACAGAGTAAAGTTGGCCCAATATTACAAAGCATTTGTAACTGTTCTTGAACAGGGGTTAAATATGAAATGTTCAGCTGGTAGAATTCAAATGATTTCTATACCCCCGTCTTTCTTTCTCCTGTTGCTTTCTCCGGTTGGAAACCAGTAAGGATGAAGCAGGATGTGCCTGCAAACACAAGAGTGGACTACATCAACCGGGAGTTTCATGACATTGAATTCTAAATACGCAGACATTAATATGTTGTCCCCTTGCAGCCAGTGGTGTATCTTGGTTTTGTGCTGCCCTAGGCAGACAAAATTCGGGCACCCCCCAACCTACGTTGCACACCTACGACATGCCCCATCACCACATTGCATACACACTAAATGCCCCATCACCCCCATTACATGACACCATCACCCTCATTTCATACCCCCACCCAGTGGTGTATCTTGATTTTGTGCTGCCCTAGGCAGACAAAATCCGGGCACCCCCCTACCCAAGCTGCACACCCACGTTACACACCTAAGACATGCCCCATCATTCAGACTCACATCAAGCTCACACTCCCATCACACTCAGTCACACACTCCTACTCCCATCACACTCAGTCACACACTCCTACTCCCATCACGCACACTCTGACTCCCATCACACTCAGTCACACACTCCTACTCCCATCACGCACACTCTGACTCCCATCACACTCAGTCACACACACTGTCTCCCATCACACACACTCTGACTCCCATCACACTCAGTCACACACACTGTCTCCCATCACACACACTCTGACTCCCATCACACTCAGTCACACACACACACACACTGTCTCCCATCACACACACTCTGACTCCCATCACACTCAGTCACACACACTGTCTCCCATCACACACACTCTGATTCCCATCACACTCAGTCACACACACACACACACTGTCTCCCATCACACACACTCTGACTCCCATCACACTCAGTCACACACACTGTCTCCCATCACACACACTCTGACTCCCATCACACTCAGTCACACACACACACACACACACACACACACACACACACACACACACACACACACACACACACACACACACAGTCTCCCATCAGCACTTACCTTTCCCTGGCAGGCAGGCAGCATGGTCCCTCCATGCTGCCTGTTCGGCTTCCCGGCGATTGTGCCGACAGGTCACGTGACCGGGCGCGCGTATGAAGTCAGCGCGCCCGTCACGTGACTGTCGGCACTTCCGTGTCGGCACACTGCACAGGGAGCCGAACAGGCAGCACGGAGGTTTCTCTGTGCTGCCTGTTCGGCTCCCCGTGCAGCCTGGCAGGCAGAGCGATGGTGAGGGGGGATCTTCCGATCCCCTCTCACCTCCGTCTCTGCCTGCAAGCGCGGTGGGGTTTTTTTTTTTTTTTTAAAGGGCCGGATTTTTTTTTTTTTACATTTTTTTTTTTTTTTACATTTTTTTTTTCCAGTGCTGGGGGGCGCTGCCGCCCCCCAAAATTTGACGCCATAGGCATCCGCCTAGGATGCCTCGCGGTAAATACAGCACTGCCCCCACCACGTCCATTACATGCCCCCATCGCCCCGATTAATTGGATGGAGCTAAAGCTTGATGAACAGAGGGGGAGGGAGTGAAAATGTTTGAAGGACCAGAATTGTGCTTTAACACCCTCTGGCAAAGTGCCGCCCTCTGGCAAAGTGCCGCCCTAGGCGAGTGCCTTTTTTGCCTTGTGGAAGATACACTACTGCTTGCAGCTATAACAACCTCCACACTTCTGGGAAGACTTTCCACAAGATTTTGGAGTGTTTCTATTGGAATTTGTGCTCATTAATCCACTAGAGCATTTGTGAGGTCAGGCACTGATATTGCATGAGAAGGCCTGGCTCCCAATCTCTGTTCCAGTTGATCCCAAAGGTGTTTGATGAGGTTGAAGTCAGGGATCTGTGTAGCCAGTCAAGCACTGCAGCACAGTCATGCTGGAATGGAAAAGTGCCTTCCCCAAACTGTTTCCAGAACGTTGGAGGCACAGCATTGTCCAAAATGTCTTGTTATGCTGAAGCATTAAGAGTTTACCTTTCCACTGGAAGAAAAGGGCCCAACCCCTTAGAACCCCCCATATGATGGTCCTCATCCACCAAACTTTACAGATGGCACAATGCAGTCAGGTGGGTGACGTTCTCATGGCGTCCACCAAACCCAGACTCACCTATCAGACTGCCAAATAGTGAAGTGTGATTTGTCACTCCACAGGACATGTTTCCATTGCTTCAGTGTCCTGTGGGGGTGGGCTTTATACGACTTGATCCAACGCTTGGCATTGTACTTGGGCATGTGAGGCTTGCATGCAGATGCTCAGCCATGGAAATCTATTTCATGAAGCTCCCACAACACAGTTTTTGTGCTGATATTAATGCCAGTGGATGTTTGGAACTCTTCAGCTATGGAATTGGTGACTTTTATGCACCATGCTCCTTAGCACTCAATGGCACTGCTCTGTAACAATAATACCACTTATAGCTGACTATGGAATATCTAGCAGGGATGAAATGTCATGAGCTTAGTATATATAGAGAAAAATATAACTGCACTCACAATCCATAAATCAAGTTGTGAGTTTAATATTGCACTCACCCTCTGGCTGTCTGATTCACCACTGGAAGTGGTCTTGCAGAAGTAGCTGCAAGCTATGACCGTCCGGCTCAGCTTTTCACAAAGTTGTTCCCTTGAAATCTGGCAAGCTAATCCATCCCCATGTACATGAATATAGTAAAACTCTTGGTGCTCAATGGAAAAACACGACTCCACTGCCTCAAATATAAAGTTTTAACAACAAGCCACAGTGGTAAAGAAAAAACATTTAGGCCGACCACCTAACGCGAATTACACTGCGGTAGTGCTCAATCATAGACCTATGATCTGAGTGCTGTGAGCTGCACCATGTTTAAGAAATTTCATGAACTGACTTACTGTAAAGGTAGCATCCTATCACAGTACCACACTTGAATTTACTGAACTGTTCAGAATGACCCATTTTTTTCATGAATGTTTGTAAATTCAGACTGCCTGGCTAGGTACTTGATTTTATATACTCGTGGCAATTGGCCTGATTAAAACACCTGAATTTAATGATTAAGTGGTGTGTCACAATACTTTTGTCCATGTAGTGTACATGCATTACTCTCTCTTTATTATTCCTCTGTTTTAAACTTCTGTTCTCACTGTCTCTTCCTCTTTTTCCCTTTTTTACATACCAGCCATGCTATTGCATAGACTTCCCAACACATTTTTTTTACCAGTCAGTCAGTAAAATAACGACTGGATGGCAACTCAAGGGATAACTAACTTTTGGCACTGATGCTGTTGTCGACTTCAGTTCCCAAGATTTCCAAACCACTAGCTCGGTATCATGGGAATTCTGTTCTTTAAGACCAGCAGTGCCAAGGGTTAACCATCCTTGTCCTAGCTCATAAGGTTCTCTATATGTCGTAGTGGAATATGAGGTAAAAATCTTTTACATCTGAGTTCCTACTTTATCTGTATTCATTTAAAAACCAAAACATGTCAGCAATTGGTCATGGAATAGAAAATGATTCACAAAAATAAGTGAACCTTATCTTGAAGATTAAACCGAGGCAGTGAAATATGACTGGAATGTTATAGATATTGTAAAATCCATCGCATGAAAGACATCATTAAAAAACAAAATTGGATTAATATTATTTGCATCCAACTAATCTATATTAATTACATGAGGAAGTATATGACAGCGATCAATGTTCGCTAACACTGCCTCGATGTTAAGGCATTAAGCAACACCAGAATTCCCTGAAGAAGGCAACCCCAATCATTCCACAGAATGAAGGTGTGTGTCATATTGGAGAGCAGGACAAGCCTCCAATATAGTGAGTTATCACTTCCGTTGCTCTGTTGCTGTTACTAGACTGCCTCTAGATGCAGTCAGCAACATTGCAATAAAAAAAAAATTATGTTTAAGATAAGGGTTAGTGGTAACATTAGGCTTATTGCCCTATAACTTGCAAACAAACAAACAGGGCATATATCTAAACTCGGGACAACATTGTGAAACTATTTAGAGTGTGTTTTTACTATTTGTAATTGTTTAAATTGTTTTTCAGCTCAAAGTTAGAAAAAGTGTGATTTTTCAATATATGATATGATGAAAATAATGATACTTAAAGAAAGATAAACACAAACACTGCATAAATGTCAAAACAACCCATGTCACCAAAAAAAAAGAAAAAGTAATTTCACTAAGGGGTAAAAACATATTCCACATGTTTAAAAATGATCAGCAAAAAATATGTAGCTAAGGAAGGCATACGTCATGTGGATATTCAACTGATATATGTCTTATGGTCAAGCATTTGAATTAGAAGCTCATGATAGCCACTTGCTAGCCAGGGGAGAATGAGGTGGAAACTGGCAGTTTTGTGAAAAATGTATGGCAGACGTCATGCTTGTTATAGGCCAGCTAGCTGATCAGCTTACCTGAATCCTTTTTTCCTTTGCTGTTTCTTGTTGCTATGTGATCAAAAGGCTGAAATGGCAGTCCAAAAATAAACAGAAAGGCACTTTATCTAGTTTTTAAAATCCCTGCTGGTAATAACTAAAATGACTGCATGGTAGCCACTGAGATTTTTTTTTTTCTTTTTTTTTACATTTTTATTCTTCGTGCCCTTCTTTTAAAAATCTGCTTTTCAGAAACACTCTTTGTCTGTTGTTGAAGGAGTAATTACTGCATTTGAAATTGTACACTCAGCTGGTAACTCTGGGAACTTGGCTGTATAAAATATTCCTTTGCTTCACTGCTGGCGCGATGCCTGATCTGTTTTCTAATTAATTAGCCTGCTTTCTCTCTCTTTCCCCTACTCTCTCCCACGTTAACTGAGCACGACACACCCATCTAGCACTTAAAGGGTTAAAACAAAGACTAGCTTATTTTTCTCTTCATTTTAAAAAAAAAAAGGTTAATTTATTTCTACTATATATAAAGAAATCATATACCAGCCATTAAAAAATGGAACATCATCCAATCCATCCCTTCTTATTCCCTTACAGTGTTGTGCTTCTTCCCCATCCTTTTTACCCCCATGTATTCTTTTTACCACTTACTCAAAGGATTAAAGAAGTGCAGTCCTAGTTTAAAAAAAAAACATGTTTGCATTTTGAGGGATGACTGAAAAAAAATCTATCTGCTGGCTTTTGCCTCACAGAAATATTTCAGAAATTCAAACTAGCTTAAAGTGAGTATATTTAAATATAATAAAGAAATGGGGTCCAAACATAGAAACATAAATGAACAACAGCAAAACTAGCAAATGGTGCCATATGCAGCTACATTAATAGGCAAATAGGGATGTGCATTTTTCTTTCTCAAAATAAAAATATCCCTTAACTAGATGTGACACATTCCTTTGTAATTATTTATGCTAGTCCAATAAATTATATCACATTGCCTGAAAAAACATCATGCTACATTGTGATAAGGAAGCAGGAAGAAATTAAGTATTTGGATCTTGTGGGGAGTGTTACACGAAGTGACATTCCAAGGCTTTTCTATTAAAGCAATCTTCATAAAAATGGAAGTAACGTTGAGACATTGGTGTATAAACACTTAGAAATAGCTTAGAATGTAGCTACCTCTAGTGGTCAGTAGAGTAATAGCAGCATAGTCATGGGGGATATTAATAGTGTTTTGTCTACTATTATAAATATCAAGTCAAAGAGCAAAGTGGAAACAAAAGGAAAAGCTCAAGCAGTTGTTTTATTGTATGATTGTATGTGTGTTCATATGTAGGCTGTTCATATGTAGGCTACATTTTACTGGAAAAACCTGCAGGACGACACAGACCGTCCTGACAGGAACAGCTGATTGCTGCTCCCCACGATGAGCTGTGCTGAGGATCCTGCTGCAGGGACTTGCAGAGGGATCACCAGTGTCAGATGAGGCCACTACATGTGGCCTCAGTCTGACATCGGAAATGGAGCAAACGCTCAAACCTACTTCCACTACCTCTCTGGCATCCCGGAAGTTCCGGCACGCTTCATGATGTCACGAAGTATCGTGGTATGTCGGCAGGGACAGACAGGTTCTACAGGGACCTCGATCGGCTCCCTGCTTGTATGTTCCTGGCTGCTGATCACGAAGGACCATTTTTCAATCTACTTCTGGGTAATTGAAATGCCCCAAAATGAAAGTGTCCTTTCTACTCTCATTAATAGTTGTGATTCATCAAGAGCGCCAATATTTGCTGGTTAGTAAAAAAAATGCAGATACAAAGAGACAGGGCAGCACAGGATACTATGTGGAAATAAATATAAAGTACAAAAATAGTGTACGTTTTGAACACTGTGACATGATGAATATAAAATGGTGATGCCCTCACAAACAAGTAGAATAGATAAAATGGTGATGCAATCACAAACAAGTAGAATAGATACAATGGTAATGCACTCACAAACAAGTAGAATAGATACAATGGTGATGCCCTCACAAACAAGTAGAATAGATACAATGGTAATGCACTCACAAACAAGTAAAATAGATAAAATAGTGATGCCCTCAAAAACAAGTAGAATAGATAAAACAGTGATGCCCTCACAAACAAGTAGAATAGATAAAATAGTGATGAACTCACAATCAAGTAGAACAGATACAATAGTGATGCACTCAACAAGTAGAACAGATAAAATAGTGATGCCCTCACAAACATGTAGAATAGATAAAATGGTGATGCCCTCTCACAATCAAGTAGAATAGATAAAATGGTGAGGCACTCACAAACAAGTAGAACAGATAAAATAGTGATGTACTCACAAACAAGTAGAACAGATAAAATAGTGATGCACTCACAAACAAGTAGACTAGATAAAATAGTGATGCACTCACAAACAAGTAGAATAGATAAAATTGTGATGCACTGACAAACAAGTAGTATAGATAAAATAGTGATGCACTCATAAACAAGTAGAATAGATAAAATAGTGATGCACTGACAGACAAGTAGTATAGATAAAATAGTGATGCACTCACAAACAAGTAGAATAGAAAAAATAGTGATGCACTCACAAACACGTAGAATAGATAAAATGGTGATGCACTCACAAACACGTAGAACAGATAAAATAGTGATGCCCTCACAAACATGTAGAATAGATAAAATTGTGATGCACTGACAAACAAGTAGTATAGATAAAATAGTGATGCACTCATAAACAAGTAGAATAGATAAAATAGTGATGCACTGACAAACAAGTAGTATAGATAAAATAGTGATGCACTCACAAACAAGTAGAATAGAAAAAATAGTGATGCACTCACAAACACGTAGAATAGATAAAATGGTGATGCACTCACAAACATGTAGAACAGATAAAATAGTGATGCCCTCACAAACATGTAGAATAGATAAAATAGTGATGCACTGACAAACAAGTAGTATAGATAAAATAGTGATGCACTCACAAACAAGTAGAATAGAAAAAATAGTGATGCACTCACAAACACGTAGAATAGATAAAATGGTGATGCACTCACAGACACGTAGAACAGATAAAATAGTGATGCCCTCACAAACACGTAGAATAGATAAAATGGTGATGCACTCACAAACACGTAGAATAGATAAATGGTGATTCACTCACAAACACATAGAATAGATAAAATGGTGATTCACTCACAAACAAGTAGAATAGATAAAATAGTGGTGCACTCACAAACACGTAGAATAGATAAAATAGTGATGCACTCACAAACACGTAGAATAGATAAAATAGTGATGCACTGACAAACAAGTAGAACAGATAAAATGGTGATGCACTCACAAACACGTAGAATAGATAAAATGGTGATGCACTCACAATCAAGTAGAATAGATAAAATAGTGATGCACTCACAAACACGTAGAATAGATAAAATAGTGATGCACTGACAAACACGTAGAATAGATAAAATGGTGATTCACTCACAAACACGTAGAATAGATAAAATGGTGATGCACTCACAATCAAGTTGAATAGATAAAATGGTGATGCACTCACAAACACGTAGAATAGATAAAATAGTGATGCACTCACAAACACGTAGAATAGATAAAATAGTGATGTACTCACAAACACGTAGAATAGATAAAATAGTGATGCACTCACAAACACGTAGAATAGATAAAATAGTGATGCACTCACAAACACGTAGAATAGATAAAATGGTGATGCCCTCACAAACAAGTAGAATAGATAAAATAGTGATGCACTCACAAACACGTAGAATAGATAAAATGGTGATGCCCTCACAAACAAGTAGAATAGATATATATAGAATAGATAATTCGTCATGGTAAGAAAGGCCCACTAATATTGCCAAAAAAAGTTTACACGATTGTTAACACTTGTATTTTCCAACATAAGAGGCAATAATGTCGGTTTGACAAATAGATAGACCTCTCCACATCATTAGCTTGACCTATCTTTTCTAAATAACATGTAGCCCTCCAATCCTTGACTGACCAGTTTGTATGCCAATGAAGTCATAATGATTAATTCTTGCTATCAGCTCCAATTTGGCCTATTTAACCATTTAATCTATGAAGGTACTTGAAGGACTGATTTGAAAATCTTGTTTTTTTTTCATCCATATCAAAGTTCAATAATTATCAATAATTATAAAAACGTATGCATTTATTAAAATTTTAATATCTGTTTATCTGCCGGACAGTCTCTCACTGCTGCCATGGAATGATGCTCTGTGATATATACCCCGCTAGTCTTTGGTTTTTGCTAAGACTATCCATTTCGTTTTTGAACGGTGCACACACTGGGGTTTGGAACCTCTTTAAATAAAATAAAGGTGAGCTGTAAAATCTCATGCTACCTTGTATTATAGTCATGGGATAATTTTGCCTTTTGCTTTTTTGACAGAATACGGCTGGTTGAGTGGGAAGGTCAGTAGAAGCTGCAAACCTGATATTTGTGAATACATTAAGCATATTTAGGTTACAGATATTCAAATGAAATCCATTCATTATTCTAATTATTTAGCTGAAACATGCTTTATAAAGGATAGGTTATTTTCAAGATGGAATGGTCCTTTAACCCCTTCGTGACACTAGGACATACTATGCCATCCATATTTTAGTGGTCCTAAAAGACGCTAGGGCAGCATAGAACGTCCAGCGTTTAACAGGTCATCGTGGCTCATCGAGGCTCACCGTGATGAGCTGTGCCCGGATCCCACTGCAGGGACTTGCAGCGGGATCCCACCTATCAGCTGAGGCCACTTTGAGTGGCCTCAGTCTGACAGGGAAAATGTAGCCGGTGCTCAAATCAAGCACTGGCTGCATCTTACTTAATTATGCTGTGCCAGAACTTCCGGGTTCGGGCACGCCTCCTTGATGTCACACATGATGTCCGTAGGTATCACAATCTTTTGGCAGGGACCCACAGGGTTTATTAAGACCCTGATCGGGTCTCTGCCATAGTTTTCCTGGCTACCGATCACCTTGTGATCAGTGGCCGGGAACAGAACATGACGTTCTTGTGCTTGCGTTGTCTGGGGTGCAAGCACCATGTATCATGAAGGGGTTAATATCCATTAATAATTGTTTCATTTAAGAGTGGAGTGTTCCTTGAATGGCAGGCTCTATGGTTGAGGCAAAGCAATGAATAGGAAACCCCCTGCTAGTAGCCGTAAAGTGGACCTGTCACCTGCCTAGCATTTAGCCACAACACATTTATTGACCAGCGTTACCTGTGGCCTCTGTCTTTTTTTTTTTTCTTGTGTGTAATTACTTTAGAGATGTGTGCTGGATAAAATAAAATAAAATGACCAAAACTTATATATTCACAGTGTAAATCAACATGGTAACTGATATTTGTACCCCTAGAATGTGGTTCTTTCACAAAAAACAAGTCACATACAAGTTACCTTTTACAGAGCAATAGCTTGCTGTATTAACAGGTCCCAGAAGCAATCTAATGTTCACTTGAAATAATGCATTGCAAAGTCCTGGACATCTGTTTCTATAGTAACATTCCACCCATGACTAAACATACCAAAATATAACAAAAGAAACTGTTCTGAGGCAAAGTTACAGAACAATTTAACTCAAAGACAAAAGCAAAAATGACCAATTTCACTTATATATTTATTTTGCGCTCCTCTCATTTTTGCTTTTGTCTTTGTGTTATTTGTAGAAATAAGAGGTAATTTTCTACTGAGTAGTGAGCTGCATCTATTTATTTATTTATTAATCAAAATTATAGTAGCGCCTTACACTGTTGTTTATTAGATTTTTAGAACAATTTAACTGACTACTTTGTATAATAGGAAATGGGAATGTATTTTTTGTAATATGTAAACATGAAGAGTATGTAATAGCACAGCAAATAATGAAACAATTAAAGAAATGCCTTTATAGTCTTTTATTTATTTTATTTATTAACTCAGTGTTTTACAACACTTAGTCATTACTTAACTTAATTGATCTTCTTTGGGGGGGGGGATTTCTCAAAGGTTTTTAATACAATAGCGACCATTTTGTATCAAGTGTTGCAGTAGCGAGGGTGAGGTGACTGAGGCACTCGCCTCAGGATCACATAATAAAGGCGGCGCAGTAATGATAGCATGCAATCCTGAAATATAGCATGTTGTGAGCAGTATGTCTGGATGAGCCTCATAGAAACTATAGTCATCAGGAGAAGCTGTCCAAATATCAGCTTCCATCACAGGTGCATTCCTTCTTAGCATTACTGTGCTAGTTTGGGGCTCATTTCTATGTTTTGCTAACTGTATACTGATGGGAGCTCTCTTACTTCTTAGCATTACTCTGCTGGTTTGGGGTTCATTTCTATGTTTTACTAACTGTATACTGATGGGAGCTCTCTTACTTCTTAGCATTACTCTGCTGGTTTGGGGCTCATTTCTATGTTTTGCTAACTGTATACTGATGGGAGCTCTCTTACTTCTTAGCATTACTCTGCTGGTTTGGGGCTCATTTCTATGTTTTGCTAACTGTATACTGATGGGAGCTCTCTTACTTCTTAGCATTACTCTGCTGGTTTGGGGCTCATTTCTATGCTTTGCTAACTGCATACTGATGGGAGCTCTCTTTCTTCTTGGCATTACTATGCTGGTTTGGGGCTCATTTCTATGTTTTGCTAACTGTATACTGATGGGAGCTCTCTTCCTTCTTGGCATTACTATGCTGGTTTGGGGCTCATTTCTATGTTTTGCTAACTGTATACTGATGGGAGCTCTGCTGCGCCACTATTACTATCTGGTTGACAATATACTGATGGGAGCTTCACAGTACCACCATCTATGTCTAGCTAATTGTATACTAATGGAGGCTATACGTTCTCACCCTTGTTAATGGAAGCTACTAACTATGGCTCACGTGTGAGCAATATGGTATAAACTTTATTGTCTATACGAGATATATAAATAAATCATTAATTGTCTTGTTATTTATGTGACTTTTTCATTTTCTGCCAAATAATAGCAATGAAATTATGAGGGGGCTCATTTTTATATTCTTGCCTCTAGCCCCAGTTCTGCTTGATTGTCGATAAATTCCCAAATTAAATCGATTCAAACTTTACACAGTCTAGACCAAAAATGCTATCCATCTCCCTGCACTAGACGTATTCTAGATTTACATGTATTTTAAACAGTCAACCCATATTAAGCCACGCAGGCTCCAAATGGACTTGATGGCTTTTGACAAAAACAAATTCACTTATGTATTCTGTGCTGTCAATAAGTGTAAAATGTTAGATTAATGTAATACTACAGAAAAAAAAAGTATCTTGTGAAAAAAGAATCAATATTCAGCAGTATAGGCCCTCGAGGCAGACAGCTACGTCTCATATGTGAATTATTACAACCTTTTGAAAGTTGTCTGGTGGGAATTATTTTGTGAAAATGTTAGCTTCGCTCGTCAAAAACCTCAGGAAAGTACTGGCGGGAAAAAATTAAGCCCTGTTAGCAAGCTTATTCCAAACACAAAACTAAATTTACGTTTGTCAGTAATGTGTCTAATATGCCTTCTGAGTACCCACAGGCCATGTTAACATTTTGGAAATATGATCTAACTACTGAAAGCTGGTCAACTTCACTTTTAATAAGGTACTGATTTTACTCCCACAAGACACGGTGATTCCTTTTTTATTTTCACAAGTATTTTTTTTTAAACATGTCAATCTTCATCGGACAAAATAGCATTGGCATAAATCTGAGGTTTGCATAATGCTATTCTATTTGATATAATTGTGTGTCTGCAAAGTAAAAAAAAATTAGATTAATAATTTTTCAAAATTTACAAGATGCTAAACATCTTTTAAAAAGAAAAGTACCACAGGGAAATGTTGTATCTGTTTAAAAATAAACAGATTTTGTACCTAAGATAATGAGTAAGGAGACGCTTGGAACCCAGCAATTCTGTGCAGCTATTTTACTATCCATTATTCAAGCGCACAGTAGGGTAAAAATGACATGGAAACACTTTATAGAGGATACAAATATTATGCTAGCCAGGTTGGTAGCACGTGTATAGAAAGCATTTAATCTAGGCGATAAAAAGTTCTCTTAGGAGGCATAGTAGTTCATAACTGGAAATATGGCAAGCGTAAGAGATGTGCATGCATCTGTCCCCTCTAAATAGTGATGATGGTGTCTCTCAGGGCTTAGTGTGCTAGCTGCATGCTTACCACTGCTGAATATAGATGATGTTAGATATCTATAGGATTGTTGCCAAAGATCAACATGTCATGTCATTTTGTGTAATTTCCTGTTGTACACAGATTGTTTTAAATAATATATACAATTAAAAAAAATGTATAAAAAGAAAATAGATGTCACGGGTTGGGGCGCTGATGAATATGCATGAATTTGCATCCATCTTGGCAATTTCACGAGCATAGATGTAGATTAAGAGCAGATACCCACCTGAATGTGAACCTGGCCTATCACACTATTTCAATTTGAACCTGTCATCCAGTTTTTATGGATAGCAGATCTACTTTAGCACAGTTTTCAATTCTACCTTAAAAATCAATATTGACTAAAAGAGAATATATTCCCAAAATAATTGATTTGGTGATTTGAATGGTAAGTTTTGTATTATTGGAATAGACAGTTGAATTTTTTTTTAAAAATAGGATGGGGGAATGGCAAAGATCGCTTTATGCTGGCGGTGGATAAACAAATCATTATGGTACATGAGGGCACTATAAATCTATATATAATGGGAATGGTATTATCCATGTTAGGGCCTGGGTGAGTGTAAGAGTGGATAAGCGCAACATAAATGTATGGATAATAATGTGGGAATGGTGATGTTAATTCTGAGAATTAATGGAGCTGAGAGTTTTCTATGATGAGACTAGATCACAAGATCACTATAATACATGTGTGTGGAGTGATGGAGAACATAGGTTTGGTTATACATGTTATTAGGAGGAAAGATGGGTTATATATTTCAGTTCAAACTGGATAAAAATCAAAGTGCCCAGGACTTAAGGTTCCTTTACATAGATTAATTAAGATGATACCTGGAAAGTGTTCAAGCTGTGTTTAGTATGGATGCAGGTAGGTATGGGAGTAAAGTGTATGTATAAATGTTTATTTGTGTGAAGGGCTCATGATAGTACAGAAGATACAAACGCTGGTAAGAGAGGGATGGTATTAAAAGAGCAAGTCGGTTGTGGTGTGCCGGAACCGACGATGAGGTAGGCCTGTAAATAAAGAGGGCAAAAGTAGAAAATCAAATTTATTACGAAACGAGCAGAATACATATTTTAACCAGACATGTCTTGAAAGGCATTTCTAACTTCTTGTACCGGGTTAGGTATGTATCTAGCGTATGCAGAAGACTTCCAGCGCCCTAGTGACTTGATAACATGAACTGGAATGTTTGCACTGGACGCTGTGGAGGCCGCTCCTATGCGGAAGGAGTGGCCCGAATAGTTAGCTGATTTTAGGCCTAGTTGAGTGAGTAGAGACCTGACGTGGGTCATAAATGTGGTGGTAGTGAGTACCGAACCTTGTAGACAGAAAAGTGGCTGAGAAGGTGATGCTTTGACAAGCTGGGTATATGTGTCCAGTAATGTGACGGGGCACCACTCGTTGTGGGTAGGATAGTATCTAACCTCTACCGGAGGTGCATGTTGATTGGTTTTGGAGTGATGCAGAGCCAAGATATAGTAATCCATGTGTTTCGTCAAGTGTGAGTGAAGCAGAATGTGAGTGGATTGGGTTGTGTTGATGGCGGTAAATTCTCTTGGTCTCAAAAACCCATAAAAAGCCACGTATATGGCGGTTTTTATAACAAGGTTTGTGTTGTTGGCAAAGGGATTTAAATCTAGTAGGCTGGATAAATCTTTGAAAATATTGAAGTCTATGGGAAGCCTTTGCGCAGTACGTGGGGGTTCAGATCTCTGAATACCCCTGAGGATGTTCTTGATCTGGTAGGAGGACATGAAACTTGTGTTGTTTGGTTGTAAAGTAAGCATGTGATGTTGAACGCCTGTCAGATATAGCTTGATTGTGTTGTTTGATAATTTGAGTTTGAGGTGGCAAAAAGAAGCAAAACCCAACAAGGATGTCATGATGAAAGGTTGTGTGATGTCGTGTGCTGACAGGAATCTTTTAAATAGAAGGAAAGCCCTGTCATAGGTTCTCCGGGTATTGGCGGACAGTGCTAATTGTGACAATGTCCTGCTATATTGCATGATAACGTCTAGTCCATTACTAGCTGGTGGAAAGGTGGAGTGGCTGTGGCTGTGCGCGCGGCTGACGGAAGTATTTGCCGAAAAGCCTGTAAATTAAAACGAGATAAATTGTCAGCAGCCGTGTTACATACACCTGGGACATGAACACAAAACAAGAAGAAATTATGACACGCAGCCAGCCAGGTGAGTTTCCTCAAGAACCTCATAATGATTAGTGACTTGGATCGGCCTTTGTTGATAATGTGGCAGGTTGCTTGGTTGTCTGAGTAGCAACGTACTGACGAACCTGCCCATAGATGTCCCCATGTCACGGCAGCTGCCACAATGGGATAGATCTCAAATAGAGCTGAGGTGGTGGAAAAACCCTCCAGGTCCTGGACCTCTGGAGGCCAGCTACCCCAAAGCCATTCATTCCCGTAAATTGCTGCAAAACCTGTGGTAGACGCCGCGTCTGACCAGATGGTAGGTGAGGAGTCAGATAATGTAGGGAGGAACATGCTTTTCCCATTCCAGGTGGTTAAAAAGTTTCTCCACATAAGTAGGTCTGCCGTGGCCTGGGTATCCAGGGGCAACCTGTGTGCATCATGTCTAAACAGTGGGAACATGTATAGGAGCCGTGAGATGAAAGCCCGGCCTTGAGGTATAATGCGCATGGCAAAATTCAGTGACCCAAGTAGGGACTGCAATTCTTTGCGGTTGCAAGTACCGAGATGAATGTAGAGGTTAATGTTGGTAAGTATGTTCTCTATCTTGGTGCGTGGCAGGCTGGCTTGCATAGTGGCTGAGTCTAGCATGATTCCCAGAAAGGTGATGATTGTATCTGGTCCTTCAGTTTTGGTGGGGGAAACTGGAACGCCTACTTGTTTAAAAAGACTGATGGTGTCTATGAGGCTACTGGGAGGGGAGTTATTCTTTTCGATCAGTAAGAAATCATCCAGGTAGTGTATGACTGTAGGGCATCTGGCTACATTTAATAGTAACCAGCATAGTGTTTCTGCGAATAAATCAAAAATGGCCGGACTACTTTTTGAACCAAACGTTAAGCGTGAGAAAAAGTAGTAGTGCCCGGCCCATTTAATGCCAAGCAGGTGCCATAGTGTAGGGTGGATAGGCAATAATTTGAAGGCATTGGTTATGTCGGTCTTGCTGAGCCATGCACCGACCCCTGCCTGCATGATAGCCGTAATGGCGTGATCTATGGTGGAGTATTGGAGTGAAAATTCCTCAGAGGGGATAAGGGAGTTCAGACTAGGTGTGGCAGAGGTGTGAGGTGCCGACAGATCGATGATTTTTGTTCTTTGTTTGAGGGAAGATTTCCCCGTGACAATACCGATGGGATTTGTCCGCCATGTGGAAAAAGGAGGGGACTGAAAGGGACCCAATAGGAAGCCCTCTGCCACTTCTTTGGCTATAAGTGTACTAATCGCTGTAGGGTTTTGTTGCGCAGATTGTAAATTGGGGCATTCAAGGATCCCTGAAGGCATGTGTATGAGACCAGTATGGAATCCTTGTGATAGACCAGTGATGATGAAGTCTACCAAATGTCTAGATGGATGTTGTGATAGTAATGCTGTGAGTACAGAAATATTTATCTCCGTTAAGTATTGTTTAGGGTACATTTTATTCGGACACATAGTTTTCGCATGTGCCCTAAAACATTTTGAACATATATGCAATAACCGACATCCACTGTAATTACATGCACCGACATTGAAATTATTACATATTTGGGATTTCCCCAAAAACTTGATAGGTCGACCCAATTTGTCTTTGGGTGTTCTCTCTGTTGAAACAGTGGAACTAGCGCCCTGCGAGGTACTAGGTTCGTTCGCAGTGGTAGGACAAAAATTTGCAGTATGAGCCATGGAGGAGCAGTATGCACAGGCCGGTGCTCTTAGACCTGCAAAGTGCCTGCAGAAAATGATGGTATCTATCTTGCTCCAGTTGGACCTTGTCCCGTACTGTGAGAAGGCGCCAGACACTTTGGCAGAAAAAGATCTATGGTAGTCATAGAAAGCTGACCCACCGTATTTGTTGCCCAGGTCCACCAGCCTGTGCATATACAAATCAAACTCCTCACGTCTGTGGGGATATACCGTACAGATCACATCACGATAAATGCCAAAAGCTAATACAAATTCTGGAATAGTTAGCTTCCTATTCAATCGTGCATCCCTAGATTTGACCACCACAGAAATATCGTCGTAAGCGTACGTCTTATGTTCCACTATGTCCTGGGAGGCAATTAGAAGTGAGGCCAGATTGACATCTTTACCTTCCAGGATATCTTTTTTGAGGTGCTCAGGTATCATGTGGGCAGGGTAAACCTCTTGGTCATCCGGGGTGATGGCTGGAGAAACTGATTGCAATTCCACCACTGCTGGAGGGATTGCGGTGGCCGGCCCAGCCAAAGTGAGGGCTGTAGTGACCGATTCAAGTTTCTCCAGCCTAGAATTGACCTTGCTCATGGATGCCATGAGGGACGTGAGCATGCCATGTATGTCTCCTGGGTTAGACTGGCTAGACCCTTCCCCAGCGTCCCTGTTATCGGTTGAGGTGTGCAGTAACTTGTAAAGTTCCGCTTTCCTTGCTGTAGCAGGGAATGGGATTTGACGTCTCCTGAGTTCGCTAGTGATGCGAGGGATAGTCCATGACCTGAAAGATGCTGGACTGGCCGTATCTTCCACCTGTGATGGGGTGGTTGCTCTAGCCGGAGTACTTGGGAGGGAAAAATCCTCTACCCCGTCTTGAGACATACTAGATGACAAAATATATGGTTAGCGTGAAAAAACCCCAGGGGATGTACTGGCAGGCTGATTATGCCGGATGAGGCGAAGAATTAATCTTGTTCTTTGGTGACAGGTGAGGCCCTACTAGTTGCCAAGTGGCTATGAGAGGCTCTATCTATGCGTTGGCGCGAGGGGTTATTGAGGCCACCCGACGTAGTGGCAGGAGTTCGTTGGCCTCTCGGTGACAATAAAAGAAAACAGGGGAAGGGAGTGACAGGTGAGGCCCTCTCTATAATTTGCGAGGCGACTAACTCACGTGTGGCCCGGGGGGCATTACCTCCGAAACGTTGAGGCGGGGTGTTGGCCTCGCGGACCACTAAACGATAGGCAGAATGCCTGGAGGGGAAATACCTATTTGGGTCTATAAGCCCTAGAATTGCCAGTACTCTATGTCCTAGGTGGAGATGGAACCGTAGGTTACGTATGGCGTGAGCAGGCTTAAACGTACCTGGTAGTATGTATGCGATAGATAAGCGGAAAAATAGAAAAACCTGGAAAAACCTAAAGGGATAGAAAACCAGAAATGATAGTGTGAGAATTGGATCCTATGATACCAATATAGACTAGCTAGCTGTGATGAGTATCTAGCGGTACATTTGGAGGGGAAAAGTTTAATGAATGGTAGTGACGCGACTGGCCATGTTAAGTGGTATGGCCCTGGTAACCAGGTTTTTAGGGGTGTATATAATAAGTCTCTACGTGACGTATGAGTGGTTGAATCAAGACGTGTGATTCAACCCGAAAGTTGCGAGATTTGAGACCGTGTTCTCGTGTACTTGGTATGTCGTTTGAGTACACAAAGAAAAAGTCAGAATTTATAACGTGCCATGTAAGAACGTGTGTACATGGAGTGATAGAAACGTAATTCTAAATGAATTAAAACATAGGTTATAACGCAGGCACTAACGTGAGATATCTATAATAATGTAACGTTTGTTCAAGCATAACTCCATCTATATATACAGTCATATGCAAGGATTCTGCAATCGCATGAAATAAATACCAATAGTGACATGAACAGCAACTATAGATACTGATATTGCAGAAAATCGAAAATAAGTCTGCTTACTAAAAGAATCAGTACATAGAGTATAACGCGATCAATGCCGGAAGCAAAAGGGTTAATATGCCTGTGACTGGGCCGTGAAGCGTGCGGCCGTAAAGTAAGGCTGTTTAAAAATCGCGACGCCGTGGGAAATGATCCAGGCGACGGACTTACGATTTTGAAGTCCTGTGGACTTAATCTGCGGCGAAAAAACCGGCAATGTGCGTGGCTGGACGGGCGGAAAACCTGTGAGGGCTCCTGGACACAGCTACACCAAACGAAATCGCGGGGTTTTTTGAAAAGCAAGATGGCGCCGAAAGTGAACCGGAAGTGGATTCTCATGCAGCGCTGACCTCGAACGGTATGGAGCCAGGTAAGGGGTGTCCCTTAAATAGGGAGAAGGTGAGTCATACGCCCCTCCCACAATTACAGGCCAAAAGGCCTTAATACATATGTATTTAACTCAGGGTTCCAGACTAGACTCATAAAGAAATACATAGGTTAGTCACAATAAATAGAAGAGTATTCTAGCTGTTTTTACAGTGGGAGTGGGTGAATGTAAAGAATATAAAGATTACATATACCTTCAGCTGGTAAATACTCAGTAAAAATACATTGAATGCAACAAGGAAAGGCACAGGCAAATAAGGGTACCTGTGAAAGATAAGTATTGTATCATTGTAATGGACTGTGGATATAAATAAACCAGGATTAGGATCGAGAGCATATGGTAAAGGAAGCAAATAAATAAGGTGTAATTAAACCACTCATTTAGACCATTTGGAGTAAGGGTCTGAAACGATAAATCCATTATAATTAAAGTTGTAATAGATTTTGGTAACAGTTGCCCTTCAGGGGAGAGTTCATCATGTGGCTAGGAGGCGGAGGAAACCAGTGCTGCCATGGTAATGACTAATTACATGTCTTCCAATTGAGGTGTCTAATTGTTAGACCCTGAATTTACGTGTTCCAATACTCATTGTCGCTATTATTGAATGGTCTTACCAACATGTGTATACCACAGGCATAGTTTACAAGATAGGCAACGCAGGAACTTTTGCAGTTCAAGAACATTTTGATGGTATAGATGATGAGCTTGTAAACATTTTGGTGGGACAAATGTGTTCACAGGCTTTGCATAATCCCTATCAGAAAGAGCCAAAGGTTGGTTTTAACCAAGCTGATTTAGTTCCTTCAGAATAATGGCTGTGAACCAAGACAACCCATGGGTTACGTAGGGTTAGATATCAAACAAGGGATTGCTCCCTCCAGAAGAAGTTTAGAGGTAATGATAGGCCAATACCATAAAAGGACCTTATGTACTTTGATTTAATTCAGCTTGAATCCAAATACCGTATTTGCTTGATTATAAGACGACCCTGATTATAAGACGACCCCCGCAAATTTGTACATTCCTTTAGGAAAAAACTAAAAGCCTGATTATAAGACTACCCTATAGGAAAAAAGTTTAACTTGTATATATGTAAATTGCTTTCTAATATTTAATAAAACATTTATATTATACAAATGCATTTCTTGTTTTTATTTGCTTTTATGTGCCAATGTGGCCTCTCTTCCGCTCCCCCAGCTGTCTTTCCCCCCCAGCGATGTCTCTCTCTCCCCCCAAAACTTCTCTCTCTTGTCTCGATCTATCCCCCCTCCCCTTTTCTCTCTGTCCCCCTCCCTCCCCTTGTCTGTGTCCCCCCCTTGTCTGTCTGTGTCCTCACCTCTCCCCCTTCCTTTGTCTCTCTCTATCCCCCCTCCCCTTTTATCTCTGCCCCCCCATGTCTATCTGTGTCCTCCCCCCTCCCCTTGTCTGTCTGTGTCTTCTGTCCAGCCATCCCCCTCCCCCCCCCACCCCCTTACCTGGTTTCGCTCCCTGGTGGCTAGTGGGGGCAGCCGGGAGATGTCTGCATGATACTTGCAGACATTCTCCATGCTGCCCGACACGGCAGTCTATTTTGACGGACAGCTGGTCCGATTTACCCTGGTGGCTAGTGGGGCAGCAGAGGATGTCTGCGCGATGAGCGCAGACCTTCCCTGCTGCGGCCCGGCACGCTCGCCGGGACTTCTGTGACGAAAGCGGAAGTACCCGGCTTCTTCATAGAAGCCCCGGCGGTCGTGCTGGGCGGAAGCAGGGGAGTCTGCGCTCATTGCGCAGACATCCCCTGCTGTTAGAGAGGGGGATCCAGGTCCCCTGCAGCTCTGCTGGGGACCTGGATCCCTGTCTTATAGTCTGACCTCAATTTGAGGTCAGATTATAAGAAGACCTCGAATGTAAGACGAGGAGGATTTTTCAGAGCATTTGCTCTGAAAAAAACCTTGTCTTATATTCGAGCAAATACGGTATATAACTCATCTTTCCTCTTTATCTTATGATCCAATCCAATGTTATATGTTCTAAATTCTAAACCGTATTTTTCCATGTATAAGATTTTAGTGCAAAAATTGGGGGTCATCTTATACACAGAAGTAATTCCTGCCAAATTTCCAAATCCCTCCAACATTTCCCCTTCTCTATCATAACCCCCTATACACCACCCAATCTTCTCCCCACATACTCTGTTCCTCCCTTCTGTTTACAAAAATCAGTTAATCCAATGTAAAAAGGAAATGTCTTGACATATATACTTATTTGTTATGATTCATGAATAACTTAATAAAAAGATTTTTTGAAAATATTGATGTTTTTTCTGGGTTAAACAAAATAGGCAGTGCTTTCTACATGGGAGCGTCTTATACATGGAAAAATATGGTATATTATAGTGATTTTGTCACCCAGGTCCTGGCATAAAAAACTCTCATCTCCTTTAATCACACCATACCTGCATTATTATCCATACATGCATGTTGCGCTTATCCACTCTTACACTCAACGAGGCCCTAACATGGATACATTCCCATTATGTATAGAGCTATAGTTCCCTCATGTACCATTATGATTTGTTAGTCCACCATCAGCACAGCTGATGATCTCATCCCACCCCCTATCCTGGTTTATTTATTTCAATTGTCCATTACAATGATACAATACTTACCATTTAGAGGTACCCTTACTTACCTTGGTGCATTCAAGGTATTTTAATGTAAACAGTTATGCCTATTTACCAGCATATGGTGTATGTAATCTTTAAATTTACCCACTCCCATTATAAAATCTAGGATACTCTCATGATATTTATTGTGACTAACTATGTATTTTTACACACACACACACATATATATATATATGTATATGTATACATTTTTTAACTCATACATACGTATTTTATAATATAAATTAGTCCCATACCTACCTGCATCCATCCCAAATACAGTTTGAGTGTTTTCCTAGTATTATTATGATAAATCCATGAAAATTAACCTTATGTCCGGGGTGCATTGATTTTATTCAATCTGGAGCAAAATATATAAACCATCTTTCCTCCTTATAATATAAACCAATCTGGGCACCTATGTGGGAAACCATTGCATATGCCTAATATTTTGTGTTTATTGTTCTAAATTTGATTCCCTTCTTCACTCCACACATACCTAGGTAGTGCTCACATATTAAAGTGATCTTGTCACTCAGGTGCAAGTTTAGAAAACTCTCATCTCCATCTTGTCTCATCATTAACCACATCATCCCTGCATTACTATATATGCAGGCCATGCTGCAGTTCAACACTCTTGCACTCACCTAGGTCTTGTATAACAGATATATCTCTTCTATTCTCTCTGATCCCACTGGGCCACCATCAACTTAGGATAATCTCACCCCTCTCCCTTTCTATGATAAGGATACTTTCCAATTCCCCCTCCACTAAACTTCTAATATTGTATTTATTAGCCTGGAGTTCCTTTTGGCTCCAGCCCCTATACTTGATTAGTCCATGTCACGGGATGTCTACTAGATGGGTAGCTTCTACCGGAATCAGTTCCAGAAAATCACTCCTCAGGTCCGGTAAATAGCAAATAGCCAAACGGGGCTATGATCACTGCTTCCCTGCAAGCAATTCCCCAACATAGCAGACAAGACCGGTCGTGTTGGGTAAAACAAGAAGAACTTTTCACTGATGCAGAAACAGAGAATATATATACAGTTGAACATCTTGACAAAACAGATTAGACAAAGGAACTATAACAGGATTAAAGTTTAACATAAGGACATACAAAGGGAAATCCTGCCTCACACCTTTCAGGATACAAAGGTGTCAAGTTCAGATACATACAGAGTACACTCAATTAAAGTAACTTGTAAGTCACTGTACAACAGGAAACTAAATTACTTACATGAAGACAATGGGTAAGGTGACATAGTGACAGGGGTTTACAGGATAGGATACAATCTTACCCTGGGGGAAACACAGTGAATGGGACAAAGGTTTGGACCCAAGGGTACACATCGTGGCTGACATGCTGAGTGCCTGTGTTTGAAGTCCAGTTGAAAACAGGGTTCTGCTGGTGCCCTCAAAGTGTGTACCCCCCAAACTAAGACAGGGTCCATAGTCCACAGGGAGTCTTCTGGCCACCAGGGCCCTCCAAGAACCACCGTCACAGTGGATCTCCAAATCCATCTCGTGACAGTCCATATCACCCCTATTAAAAATTCATCACCACTATTCCAAAGGCAACTGATAAAGCCTGTGCGGTGAAACACTTGCTGGGCAGCTTGACTGTGTTACTTAACCCTATATCTGCTACTATTAGGTTAAATTATGCAGTTATGGCAAAAATGGATTTTATAATTACAAATACAATTGTTGTTGATTGACTTTAACTGAACAGTTTTCATGAGTTTCTAAAGATCATTTATTCTCTGGAAACAGCACACTAATATCCGGGTTTGGGACCTGCTTCTGTAGGATAGTGCGTCTATCCTCAAATTATATGTGAGGCAATTTACCAACAAACTTATGTGTATTAAAATCTGTTTAACTTGATGTCTCTAATTTTTTAGAACTATTTTTGGATACTCCAAGCGGGCTGATGTTTGGGGAAGGGATGTATATGATGGAATAGGATTTTACCCACGGACATTGCTCCTAATATCTATTGTCAGTATAACTGGATATATCTGCTCCAAATACTAACTGGGTGATTGTATGTTAATATAAATACACTCTGTCTTATTATAAATTACCACCATTGACACAGATTATTGTTTGATGTGTGTAGTCAGACTTTGTATTGTAACTGCTTTTCTGCAGCTAATCAATTTGTCTACACCCATTGTAGTATTTAAGCTTAATTAGCACACCATGCTGTATCTCCAGTTCTTCTCTACAGGTTTGTTAATTAGCACACCTTGCTGTCTCTCCAGTTCTCTCCAGTGTTGTTAATTAGCACACCTTGCTGTATCTCCAGTTCTTCTCTGCAGTTTTGTTAATTAGCACACCTTGCTGTATCTCCAGTTCTTCTCTGCAGTTTTGTTAATTAGCACACCTTGCTGTATCTCCAGTTCTTCTCTGCAGGTTTGTTAATTAGCACATCTTGCTGTATCTCCAGTTCTTCTCTGTAGTTTTGTTAATTAGCACACCTTGCTGTATCTCCAGTTCTTCTCTGCAGTTTTGTTAATTAGCACACCTTGCTGTCTCTCCAGTTCTTCTCTGCAGGTTTGTTAATTAGCACACCTTGCTGTCTCTCCAGTTCTTCTCTCCAGTTTTGTTAATTAGCACACCTTGCTGTCTCTCCAGTTCTTCTCTGTAGTTTTGTTAATTAGCACACCTTGCTGTCTCTCCAGTTCTTCTCTGTAGTTTTGTTAATTAGCACACCATGCTGTATCTCCAGTTCTTCTCTGTAGTTTTGTTAATTAGCACACCTTGCTGTATCTCCAGTTCTTCTCTCCAGTTTTGTTAATTAGCACACCTTGCTGTATCTCCAGTTCTTCTCTCCAGTTTTGTTAATTAGCACACCTTGCTGTATCTCCAGTTCTTCTCTCCAGTTTTGTTAATTATCACACCTTGCTGTATCTCCAGTTCTTCTCTGTAGTTTTGTTAATTAGCACACCTTGCTGTATCTCCAGTTCTTCTCTCCAGTTTTGTTAATTAGCACACCTTGCTGTATCTCCAGTTCTTCTCTCCAGTTTTGTTAATTATCACACCTTGCTGTATCTCCAGTTCTTCTCTGCAGGTTTGTTAATTAGCACACCTTGCTGTCTATCCAGTTCTTCTCTGCAGTTTTGTTAATTAGCACACCTTGCTGTATCTCCAGTTCTTCTCTGCAGTTTTGTTAATTAGCACACCTTGCTGTATCTCCAGTTCTTCTCTCCAGTTTTGTTAATTAGCACACCTTGCTGTATCTCCAGTTCTTCTCTGCAGTTTTGTTAATTCGCACACCTTGCTGTATCTGCAGTTCTTCTCTGCAGTTTTGTTAATTAGAACACCATGCTGTATCTCCAGTTCTTCTCTGCAGTTTTGTTAATTAGCACACCATGCTGTATCTCCAGTACTTCTCTGCAGTTTTGTTAATTAGCACACCTTGCTATATCTTCAGTTCTTCTCTGCAGTTTTGCTAATTAGCACACCTTCCTGACTCTCCAGTTCTTCTCTCCAGTTTTGTTAATTAGCACACCTTGCTGTCTCTCCAGTTCTTCTCTCCAGGTTTGTTAATTAGCACACCTTGCTGTCTCTCCAGTTCTTCTCTGTAGTTTTGTTAATTAGCACACCTTGCTGTATCTCCAGTTCTTCTCTGTAGTTTTGTTAATTAGCACACCTTGCTGTATCTCCAGTTCTTCTCTGTAGTTTTGTTAATTAGCACACCATGCTGTCTCTCCAGTTCTTCTCTCCAGTTTTGTTAATTAGCACACCTTGCTGTCTCTCCAGTTCTTCTCTGTAGTTTTGTTAATTAGCACACCTTGCTGTCTCTCCAGTTCTTCTCTCCAGTTTTGTTAATTAGCACACCATGCTGTCTCTCCAGTTCTTCTTGTCTGTAGTTTTGTTAATTAGCACACGATGCTGTATCTCCAGTTCTTCTCTGTAGTTTTGTTAATTAGCACACCTTGCTGTATCTCCAGTTCTTCTCTCCAGTTTTGTTAATTAGCACACCTTGCTGTATCTCCAGTTCTTCTCTCCAGTTTTGTTAATTAGCACACCTTGCTGTATCTCCAGTTCTTCTCTCCAGTTTTGTTAATTATCACACCTTGCTGTATCTCCAGTTCTTCTCTGTAGTTTTGTTAATTAGCACACCTTGCTGTATCTCCAGTTCTTCTCTCCAGTTTTGTTAATTAGCACACCTTGCTGTATCTCCAGTTCTTCTCTCCAGTTTTGTTAATTATCACACCTTGCTGTATCTCCAGTTCTTCTCTGCAGGTTTGTTAATTAGCACACCTTGCTGTCTATCCAGTTCTTCTCTGCAGTTTTGTTAATTAGCACACCTTGCTGTATCTCCAGTTCTTCTCTCCAGTTTTGTTAATTAGCACACCTTGCTGTATCTCCACTTCTTCTCTGCAGGTTTGTTAATTATCACACCATGCTGTATCTCCAGTTCTTCTCTGTAGTTTTGTTAATTAGCACACCTTGCTCTATCTCCAGTTCTTCTCTGCAGTTTTGTTAATTCGCACACCTTGCTGTATCTGCAGTTCGTCTCTGCAGTTTTGTTAATTAGAACACCATGCTGTATCTCCAGTTCTTCTCTGCAGTTTTGTTAATTAGCACACCTTGCTATATCTTCAGTTCTTCTCTGCAGTTTTGCTAATTAGCACACCTTCCTGACTCTCCAGTTCTTCTCTCCAGTTTTGTTAATTAGCACACCTTGCTGTCTCTCCAGTTCTTCTCTCCAGGTTTGTTAATTAGCACACCTTGCTGTCTCTCCAGTTCTTCTCTGTAGTTTTGTTAATTAGCACACCTTGCTGTATCTCCAGTTCTTCTCTGTAGTTTTGTTAATTAGCACACCTTGCTGTATCTCCAGTTCTTCTCTGTAGTTTTGTTAATTAGCACACCATGCTGTCTCTCCAGTTCTTCTCTCCAGTTTTGTTAATTAGCACACCTTGCTGTCTCTCCAGTTCTTCTCTGTAGTTTTGTTAATTAGCACACCTTGCTGTATCTCCAGTTCTTCTCTGTAGTTTTGTTAATTAGCACACCTTGCTGTCTCTCCAGTTCTTCTCTGTAGTTTTGTTAATTAGCACACCATGCTGTATCTCCAGTTCTTCTCTGTAGTTTTGTTAGTTAGCACACCTTGCTGTCTCTCCAGTTCTTCTCTCCAGTTTTGTTAATTAGCACACCTTGCTGTCTCTCCAGTTCTTCTCTCCAGTTTTGTTAATTAGCACACCTTGCTGTCTCTCCAGTTCTTCTCTGTAGTTTTGTTAATTAGCACACCATGCTGTATCTCCAGTTCTTCTCTGTAGTTTTGTTAATTAGCACACCTTGCTGTATCTCCAGTTCTTCTCTCCAGTTTTGTTAATTAGCACACCTTGCTGTATCTCCAGTTCTTCTCTCCAGTTTTGTTAATTAGCACACCATGCTGTATCTCCAGTTCTTCTCTGCAGGTTTGTTAATTAGCACACCTTGCTGTATCTCCAGTTCTTCTCTGCAGTTTTGTTAATTAGCACACCTTGCTGTCTCTCCAGTTCTTCTCTCCAGGTTTGTTAATTAGCACACCTTGCTGTCTCTCCAGTTCTTCTCTGTAGTTTTGTTAATTAGCACACCTTGCTGTATCTCCAGTTCTTCTCTGTAGTTTTGTTAATTAGCACACCTTGCTGTCTCTCCAGTTCTTCTCTGTAGTTTTGTTAATTAGCACACCATGCTGTATCTCCAGTTCTTCTCTGTAGTTTTGTTAATTAGCACACCTTGCTGTCTCTCCAGTCCTTCTCTCCAGTTTTGTTAATTAGCACACCTTGCTGTCTCTCCAGTTCTTCTCTCCAGTTTTGTTAATTAGCACACCTTGCTGTCTCTCCAGTTCTTCTCTGTAGTTTTGTTAATTAGCACACCATGCTGTATCTCCAGTTCTTCTCTGTAGTTTTGTTAATTAGCACACCTTGCTGTATCTCCAGTTCTTCTCTCCAGTTTTGTTAATTAGCACACCTTGCTGTATCTCCAGTTCTTCTCTCCAGTTTTGTTAATTAGCACACCATGCTGTATCTCCAGTTCTTCTCTGCAGGTTTGTTAATTAGCACACCTTGCTGTATCTCCAGTTCTTCTCTGCAGTTTTGTTAATTAGCACACCTTGCTGTCTCTCCAGTTCTTCTCTCCAGGTTTGTTAATTAGCACACCTTGCTGTCTCTCCAGTTCTTCTCTGTAGTTTTGTTAATTAGCACACCTTGCTGTATCTCCAGTTCTTCTCTGTAGTTTTGTTAATTAGCACACCATGCTGTATCTCCAGTTCTTCTCTCCAGTGTTGTTAATTATCACACCTTGCTGTATCTCCAGTTCTTCTCTGTAGTTTTGTTAATTATCACACCTTGCTGTATCTCCAGTTCTTCTCTGTAGTTTTGGTAATTAGCACACCTTGCTGTCTCTCCAGTTCTTCTCTCCAGTTTTGTTAATTAGCACACCATGCTGTATCTCCAGTTCTTCTCTCCAGTTTTGTTAATTAGCACACCATGCTGTATCTCCAGTTCTTCTCTGCAGGTTTGTTAATTAGCACACCTTGCTGTATCTCCAGTTCTTCTCTGCAGTTTTGTTAATTAGCACACCTTGCTGTATCTCCAGTTCTTCTCTCCAGTTTTGTTAATTAGCACACCATGCTGTATCTCCACTTCTTCTCTGCAGGTTTGTTAATTATCACACCTTGCTCTATCTCCAGTTCTTCTCTGTAGTTTTGTTAATTAGCACACCTTGCTGTATCTCCAGTTCTTCTCTGCAGTTTTGTTAATTAGCACACCTTGCTGTATCTCCAGTACTTCTCTGCAGTTTTGTTAATTAGCACACCTTGCTGTATCTTCAGTTCTTCTCTGCAGTTTTGTTAATTAGCACACCTTGCTGTCTCTCCAGTTCTTCTCTCCAGTTTTGTTAATTAGCACACCTTGCTGTCTCTCCAGTTCTTCTCTGTAGTTTTGTTAATTAGCACACCATGCTGTATCTCCAGTTCTTCTCTGTAGTTTTGTTAATTAGCACACCTTGCTGTATCTCCAGTTCTTCTCTCCAGTTTTGTTAATTAGCACACCTTGCTGTATCTCCAGTTCTTCTCTGCAGGTTTGTTAATTAGCACACCTTGCTGTCTCTCCAGTTCTTCTCTCCAGTGTTGTTAATTATCACACCTTGCTGTATCTACAGTTCTTCTCTCCAGGTTTGTTAATTAGCACACCATGCTGTATCTCCAGTTCTTCTCTGTAGTTTTGTTAATTATCACACCTTGCTGTATCTCCAGTTCTTCTCTGTAGTTTTGGTAATTAGCACACCTTGCTGGATCTCCAGTTCTTCTCTCCAGTTTTGGTAATTAGCACATCTTGCTGTATCTCCAGTTCTTCTCTACAGGTTTGTTAATTATCACACCTTGCTGTATCTCCAGTTCTTCTCTGTAGTTTTGTTAATTAGCACACCTTGCTGTATCTCCAGTTTTTCTCTCTAGTTTTGTTAATTAGCACACCTTGCTGTATCTCCAGTTCCTTTCTCCAGTGTTGTCAATTAGCACACCTTGCTGGATCTCCAGTTTTTCTCTGCAGTTTTGTTAATTAGCACACCTTGCTGTATCTCCAGTTCTTCTCTGTAGTTTAGTTAATTAGCACACCTTGCTGTATCTCCAGTTCTTCTTTGCAGTTTTGTTAATTAGAACACCATGCTGTATCTCCACTTCTTCTCTGAAGTTTTGTTAATTAGCACACCTTGCTGTATCTCCAGTTCTTCTCTGTAGTTTAGTTAATTAGCACACCTTGCTGTATCTCCAGTTCTTCTCTGCAGTTTTGTTAATTAGCACACCTTGCTGTATCTCCAGTTCATCTCTCCAATTTTGTTAATTAGCACACCTTGCTGTATCTTCAGTTCTTCTCGGTAGTTTAGTTAATTAGCACACCTTGCTGTATCTCCAGTTCTTCTCTGTAGTTTAGTTAATTAGCACACCATACTGTATCTCCAGTTCTTCTCTGTAGTTTTGTTAATTAGCACACCTTGCTGTATCTCCAGTTCTTCTCTCCAGTTTTGTTAATTAGCACACCTTGCTGTATCTCCAGTTCTTCTCTCCATTTTTGTTAATTAGCACACCTTGCTGCATCTCCAGTTCTTCTCTGCAGGTTTGTTAATTAGCAAACCTTGCTGTATCTCCAGTTATTCTCTGTAGTTTTGTTAATTAGCACACCTTGCTGTATCTCCAGTTCTTCTCTGTAGTTTTGTTAATTAGTACACCTTGCTGTATCTCCAGTTCTTCTCTCCAGTTATGTTAATTAGCACACCTTGCTGTATCTCCAGTTCTTCTCTGTAGTTTTGTTAATTAGCACACCTTGCTGTCTCTCCAGTTCTTCTCTGCAGTTTTGTTAATTAGCACACCTTGCTGTATCTCCAGTTCTTCTCTGTAGTTTTGTTAATTAGCACACCTTGCCGTATCTCCAGTTCTTCTCTGCAGTTTTGTTTTGTCCTTTTTGGATATTTATATAGTGTCTGGTTTCTCTCCCTAATCTCACTTGTCTGCCCTATGATTATATATAATTATATTTATTATTCATTGGAGTTATGTATAAAAACTGCACTGCAAAGTGCCGGCACAACCAAGTAACACGTTTCTGGCGAAGGCGATGCATAGTCTGCATCACTATTTGTTTATACATAAACCCCAATGTTATTGACCAAATTTAGAATTAAAAGCTTTATGTTTTAATCTTGGCTCTTTGCTTATATAAGTATGTGTGTCTAATAACTGAAATATTTCACTTTTACATCTTATGTAACAATACGGCACTTCCTTTGGGCCTGCAAGCCTATCTAATAAGTGTCCTTCTAACCTTCTGTTCCAGCATAGCATAGCTTATTATGTCATAGAGAAAATCTGCAATTATATCTTACTATTTGTATGTTTTATTTGGGCATCGTACAGTGCTGCACCGTTTGATGGAGCTTTATAAATAAATTAATAATAAAGTAAAGAAGCAATTTAAAAGAATGTGGTTGGTGAGTGTGCTACTGTAGCTCTTCAAACACTAGTATAGTTTACAGTCCTTTAGCTATGCCGTAATTGATACTCACATTGAAACCCCCCCCCCACTAATTTCAGATCATACAGCAATGTCCATGGCTCTCAAATTACAGTTAGCTAGGAAGTGCTATAGGGCTGGGACCCTATGTCCCATGTTTCTTAACATGATGTTCTGTGCAGAATTAATTAAAGGAGATCCATCATTGTCTATTACCTATAACTATTAGTCAACTGTATTTGTCAAATGCAACTACTGTACCTATTGAATGAAAGTAAAAACCTAGGACTTATGTTTGGACTTGCTAGGTAACAAGAAGTTCATGGGAAAATTAGCCTACATGTGGTCTCAATCTTCCTAGTGGATAACCTTCACATTAGCCTTTCACAGGTCATCTGATAAACATCAGCTCTAGGCCTTTCTCATAAATACAGCACCTTCAATTGCTCTGGGCTTCCATGGCATGGCATGAGAAGGTAATTAGATATATGTATCTTTTGAAAATTCTTTTGAAAATATTTCAAGGAAAGATAAAATGTTGCAGTCATTTAAAATAATGATGAACAGATACAATAATTAAGTGCAAGATACTAAGTCCCTGCTGTTTATTAGATTCCATATTTGTAATTTATTATGTACTGCCTCATTACTGAAAAGTTTGTTATATTTACTTTTCAATCATAGCTTGCAGTTCTGTTGGTTTGCTTTTAAGGTATACCTCTGCTGCTATTTTAAATGCTTGAGTAGTACTGTGTTTTCAAAGCTGTTAACTATGTTTTGTAAATAGGAATTGGTTTAGCCTCATTTATACCTGAAGAAAGGGCCTTGGTCTCAAAAGCTTGCAATCAAGTTCTCAGTTAGGCAATAAATGGTATCATTTTAACCCTATTTGTTTCGAATTTTTAGATGAAGCAGACGGATTTCTTTTATTAATGACTGAGTAGCCAAGATAGATATTTTACACAAAACTGGCATCTTTGTTGCTTAAAGCCAATCCAAACATTCTGTACATTAACCCCTTGGCGACACAGGACGGACTAGGTCCGTCCTGTGTGCCGAGGCGTTAGTGACACAGGACGGACCTAGTCCGTCCTGTGTCAAAACGAGCACTGAAAGCGGAGTTTTTCCGCTTTCAGTGCTCTAAGGGCATTGTAACGATGCTTCCGTGTGGAGATCCGGAGAGCGATCGAAATGCCGGTTTTAAAGGCACAGAGCCTTTAAAACACGTGCATTAAAAAACGACCATAGGAAGCGAAATTTTCGCTTCCTATGCTCAGAAAGTGTTCCTGATTGCCTCGCAAGTCGAGGCAATCAGGAACACAAAAAAAAAATGCACGATCTTGGTCACTGGGTGACCAAGATGGCGCTGCCCTTCTAAGGGCAAGAGGACAGGAGGCAGGAAGTACCTGTTTCCTGTGCTCTCTGGCTGTCACACGATTGCCTCTTCACAGAGGCAATCAGTGACTGCCAGGCACACTGACAGGCAGTGGGGATGCTCTCCTGAACATCCCCACTGACAGGTCAGATCAATATTAACTCTATATTGATCTGACCAGTTATGATCTGCCTCCCTCTCCTCACATTTTTTTTAGTGAGGGAGAGAGACAGATCAAAGTTCTAAAAGTAAGTAAACGTTAAAAAAAAACAATAAATACACAACACACAAATAATAAAACAATAAAAAAAATTTTATTAAAGCAATTCCCTGCGTTTAACCCCTTCCCTGCCACTGATCTTGCATAAGCAGTGATCGTGCACATCAGCGCATTTATTTTTGCTGTTTGTGCATTTTTTAGGGGTTAATTTTTTTTGTACTGTAATTTATTACAGTACTAAAAAGGCTCTTCTAAGAGTTATTAACCCCTTATTTGCCGTCGATCACTGCTTACGCAATGATATTGACGCCAAAGCAGTTTTATCTGTCTGCATATTTTTATTTTATTTATTTTTTTTTTACACATACCCGCTAGGGGATTACATGTAAAGTAAAAATATTTGAGATTTTTTTTTTTAAGCTGCCTGAGCGCATAGCGATCAGTAACAGCGAATTAGTTGCAAAGGCGGTTTGGTGATTTCTCAATTAAGCTCACCATTCGCCCTGGTCAGATCAAAATTAGTTGGATCAATATTCACAAATATTGATCTGCCTCCCTCTCCTCACTTACATTTTTGTGACGGAAAGAGACAGATCAGTATTAGTGATATAAAATAACATTTTATAAAATTGGCAGGTTTTATGAAAGTCTTTCACTGTGTATTAACCCCTTCCCTGCCATTCATCACTGTGTAAGCAGTAATCTTGCACAGCAACAGTATGTTTTGCTGTCTGCACTGTTTTATGGATTAATTTCTTTGTACTGTAATGTATTACAGTACTAGATAGGCTCTTCTAAGAGCTATTAACCCCTTCTTTGCTCGAGATCACTGCTTACGCACTGATTCTGAGGCCGCGGACTCAGGGTTCGATTTTGACCCTATTCAGCTTTCTGATGCATCATCTAGCGATGTATCGGTGGCTGCTGAGCCCTTGCCACAAGTAGTGATGGGGGTCTACCGATAAAAAAATATATGGTTTGGTGGGGGTAAATTACATTGGCTGGCTTCAAAGATATATCCCATAAAGGACACGGACGCAGCTTGACTACATGTCAAAATTCCAAGTTGGAATTTTGAGATGCGCATCTCACAAATGTTGCCTTTTAGCCAAAAACAAACCAACAAACCTATGCATGGGTGCTATCCCTGTACTCGGGAGATGTTGCTGAACACATATTGGGTTGTTGTTTGGCAGTGACATATACCAGAATCTGTGAATTCATGCCTGAAGTACAATGCATGTGGAAAAAAAACTCCCAAAAAAGTACTACCACAAACTTTTACAAAGGCTGGTGGTAGAATTAGTACCTATACAGTATTAAAATACCACCATTTGAAATACCTTAGGATGTCTATTTTCCAAAAATATATGGTTTGATGGGGTAAAATTCATTGGACGGCTTCAAAAATGTTCCAAATGGAACATGGGCGCAGGCTGACTACATGTCAAAATTCCAGGTTGGAATTGCGCACCCCCTAAATGTGGAATTTTAGACCAAATACAAACCAACAAACCTATGCATGGGGGGTATCCCTGTACTCAGGAGATGTTGCTGAACACATATTGAGGTGTTGGTTGGCAGTGGCAAATACCAGAATCTGAAAATTCCTGCCTGAACTACAATGTGTGTGGGGAAAAAATGACATCCCAACCCTTTGACATAGGTTGGTGGTAGAATTAGCACTTGGAAAGTGTTAAAATACCACAATTTTAAATACCCTAGGATGTCTAGTTTTCCAAAATATATGGTTTTATGGGGTAAAATACTTTGACAGGCTTCAAAAGTGTCCCAAATGGAACATGGGCGCAGGCTGACTACATGTCAAAATTCCAAGTTGGAAATGCACCCCCCCTAAACGTGGCCTTTTAGCCCCCAAATAATCTAACTAACCTACACATGGGTGGTATGCCTGTACTCAGGAGATGTTGCTGAACACATACTAAGGTGTTGTTTGGCACTGACACATAATAGGATCTGTGAATTCATGCCCGATGTACAATGAATGTGAAAAACAAATTACTATCCATAACATTGACATAGGCTGGTGGTAGAATTAGTGCATGAAAAGTGTTAAAATACTACCATTTGAAATACCCTAGGGTGTCTAGTTTTCAAAAATATATGGTTTTGTGGGGTAGAATACACTTTTTGGCTTCAAAAATGTCCCAAATGGGACATGGGTGCAGGTTTTCTGCACGTCAGAATTCCAAGTTGGAAAACCAAAAAGTGCACCTCTCAAATGTGGCCTTTTAACCCCCAAATAACCTAACCAACCTATACATGGGGGGTATCCCTGTACTCAGGAGATGTTGCTGAACACATATTGAGGTGTTGTTTGGCACTGACATATAACAGGATCTGTGAATTCATGCCCAAAGTACAATGTATGTGAAAAAAAATTACTACCCAAAACATTGACATAGGCTGGTAGTATAATTAGTGCATGGAAAGTGTTAAAATACTACCATTTGAAATACCCTAGGGTGTCTAGTTTAAAAAAATATATGGTTTTGTGGGGTAGAATACACTTTCTGGCTTCAAAAATGTGCCAAATGGGACATGGGCACAAGTTTTCTGCACGTCAGAATTCCAAGTTGGAAAACCAAAATGCGCACCCCCTAAATGTGGCCTTTTAGCCCCAAAACAAACCAACAAACCTATGCATGGGTGGTATCCCTGTACTCAGGAGATGTTGCTGAACACATATTGAGGTGTTATTTGGAAATACCCCTTCACATTTTAAGGTAATGTTTGCCTAAATTGCAATATATGTGAAAAATAAAAAAAATGATTTTTTTTCTGCAAACTTTGGCATAGATTGGTGGTAAAATGGCTACATGAAATGTGTCAAAATACCCCAAGTTAAATGCCCTGAGTTGTCTAGTTTTCAAAAATATGTACATGTTGGGGGTCATTCATGGATTTAGTACAGAAATCAGTGTTACAATGTCACTATCGCTAATTTTGAAAGAAAGGATTTTAAAATAGCTTTGCACCACTTATAGTTCTGGCCCTGTAACATGAATAAAAAAGCACAAAAACATAAAAACATGGGCTATTTCTGAACTCAGGACATATATTAGAAACTTTTTAGCAGTGTTTTTTTGTTGTCTCTTGTAATTATTTTTTCAATTTTTTTGCCATATTTTATTATTTTTTTTACATCAAATTATATGCTATTATCAAAATAATGGTATCAAAAGAAAGCCCTTCTTATAACGATAAAAACGATATATAGTTTGTGCAGGTACACTAAATGAGACAGAAATAAATTACAGCAAAACACAAACACCTCAGAAATGTTAAAACAGCCCATGTCACCAAGCGTCGGACAAGCCAAAAAAGTCATGTCACTAAGGGGTTAATAATGAATTGGCGATGCTTAGAAAACAAAGCCATCTTTGTCTGACTGTGTGTGTTTGGGACTTACTGACTGTTTATATATATATATATGTGTGTGTGTGTGTGTGTGTATGTGACTGACTGACTGTGTGTGTGTATGTGACTGACTGACTGTGTGTGTGTATGTGACTGACTGACTGTGTGTGTGTATGTGACTGACTTACTGATTGTGTATGTGAATGTTTTATTTTTATTATCTCATACCTTCTGTTTATCTGCTACCTACGATAATATTTACTGTTCATATAACACCAACAGATGATGTCACTTTGGTCTCTTCTGTCTAATAACCTATATTCTCACCTAAATATTCTGGTTTATTTGCTATTACATTACATTAACATTTATTTGTACAGCTCCACCAATTCTCGAAGCGCTTGGTACAGAGCAAAGAAAGGAATTACATACTAATTTAGACAAACTAGTACAGACTGGTACATGAGGTAGAGAACCCTGCTCGTAAGCTTACAATCTAGAGGGAATGGGGTCAATGACACAATTAAGGGATTGAAGAGGTCAGAGGGATTGAAGTTGTAGAAACAGTAGAGTGGATGGGAGGCATTAGGTGGGATAGGTCAAAGAGGGAGTGTGTGTTCCAGCTAGGTTGGGTAGTAGGCCTCTCTAAAGAGATGAGTTTTGAGGGACTTTTTAAAGTTTGAAAACGAGGGAGAGAGCTGGATGCTCCGGGGAAGGGAGTTCCAGAGAGAGGGGGCAGCTCGGGCGAAATCTTGGAGACGCGAGTGAGAAGTGGTGATGAGATTAGAAGAGAGTGTTAACCCCTTGGAGGAGCGCAAAGGTCGTGTAAGGAAGTAGCGGTTAACAAGGGAGGAAATGTACGTAGGAGCAGAGGAGTGGAGGGCTTTGTAGGTTAATGACAGAATTTTAAATTTTATCCTCGAGCAGACGGGAAGCCAGTGGAGGGCGTTGCAGAGAGGAGCCGCCGAATCAGACCGACGTGCAAGAAAGATGAGTCTGGCAGCCGCATTTTGGATAGACTGTAGGGGAGCCAGACGAACCAGAGGTAGTCCAGTCAGAAGACCGTTACAGTAGTCCAGGCGAGAGATCACAAGCAAGTGCACTAGAATTTTGGCGGTCTCTTCGCTGAGGAACGGACGAATGCGTGCAATGTTCCTTAGGTGCAGCCGACAGGATCTGGCCAAGGACTGGATTTGAGGAAGGAAGGAGAGAGCAGAGTCAAAATATGTTTTCTGCAAAATTGAAAATGAGTTGTGATGATTGGCCTTTTGTCATCTGGGAGGCAGTCAGTGACACATGTCTACACATATTTTGGGTGTTTTCCAGGTTCACTTTAATTTACCAGATAAAGAGACATGTCATGTGGGAGGGCCCTGTCTGTAAGTGTACAACCTTCTGAATCAGGATAAAATATATTTCATCTACTTATTAATATATATGTTTTGTATGTGTGCTTTAGTTTTTAGTTTTTCTTGTTGCTTGCATGAACACCCTATTTAGCGACTTACCCCTGACACTGGGGTCTATTCAATGACCTGTATGTAGAATTAATTCTGCCACTAAATATTTTACAATTGCTTTAATAAAACACTGTTTATATATATATATATATATATATATATATATAAATATAAATATCCATAAATTGCAGGAATGTCTCTGTATTATACAATAGGAAGGCCTTTCGTTCCCTGGTAAGTTATACATATAAAGAGATTAAGCACCATAAGCAACAGTATTTAATGTTAGGACCCACCAATATTGGAGTACTTTGACGTAGTGGTGGGCTTAGCATAATATGGCCATATATGTAACCAAATCTCCAATTTTGTTATCTTAGAAAGACAGGTGTTTTAAGTAGCTTTAATAAAACCTATAGCTTTAAGAGATTTTCTTCCGACCTGCTTTGAGGTGAGAGCGCTGATCTTTGGGTTTTGTATAACTATTTGGTCTCAGCAGCACCCCTTATAATATATGCTAGTTTAGGTGAGTGCATTCCTTTTGGATTTGTTTATATCTATATAAATATTATGTAATAAATGTTTTAAGCTCACAGCATTCAATATACAAAACTTATTTTTTTTTTTTGCAAAGGATCATTTATATTATGTCCAGGCAATTATAATATATAAACTTATCTTCAGAAAAAAATTCAGATGGTCAGATATTTACTACTGATATCAACATTGGGAATGATTTGAAACTAAAACACTCATGCTTAATATGGTGCTAGAGGAAACATAGTGTCACATTTTTTTGCTGGTATTTAACTCACTGAAAAAAGTCATTTTAGATGTCTCATTAAATAATGAATCATGATTCAAACATCTGTTTTGGTTTTAAAGAAAGCTTGATGCTTTGGTGCAAGGTGCTTAGGTGACATGTAGCCCACACACATCATAACACTTAAACCGTCTTGATTTGTCCATTCTTTTTTTTTTTTGTGTGAGACATTCAGTTCCATTCTATAGTCAAATCATGGATTTAAAACTAAAATAAAAAATCAAATTCCTATCTTTCTGCTTTGCCATAAATGTTATAGTCCAAAGCAGATAAGCATTAAAATACTATTGTATACAAAAAACAAAAACTGTCTGCGCTGTTTTTTGTATACATTGTACAGCCAATCACACTGTTTTTGCAGCATGCTCACACCTGTTTGGTAAGCATCATTTTTACATTTATATTATTTGAGCCTGTAACAAGCTTAGCGCACCGACATTTTTCTTTTCCCTGCTTGCACATATTTGAGGTTGTTGGCTCCTCATTGTCTGGTTGCAGCTTGCTGTTATAGGGTTAATTGGGAGGAGGTTTAATTGCACCTCTTCCAACACATTTAAATAGGTTTTGGTAGCAGTATAAACTGCTTTGTGTGCCCACTAGATAAGAGGTGAGAGTAGGTTCTCGCCCTATTGAGAGTGTGCCTTGACGTGGCGGGTGAGCTTAATTATGCTTTGGCCAATTCATATAACCAAAACCTCTCATTTATATTATATTTATATATTTGTTGCCAACTTTATTAGGTTGAGAAGCGCAGACAGTTTTTGTTTTTTGTATACATTGTACAGCCAATCACACTGTTTTTGCAGCATGCTCACACCTGTTTGGTAAGCATCATTTTTACATTTATATTATTTGAGCCTGTAACAAGCTTAGCGCACCAACATTTTTCTTTTCCCTTGATTAAAATACTATTGCCCCATAAAATAGACTACATCAAACTATAACAACAAATTCAGTGATGTGAAGACATCATGGGACTTTCAAAATACAGTATTTATCACCAACCTTTACTAAATAAATAAATAAACAAAGAATACACATATGTATTTATTATAATGGACAAAGCGCATTAACTTTATTAAGGAATTCAGATAGTTATTACCAATCCTTCGATAAAGCACATCAATAACCATTTTAGTCAAAATCTGGCTCTGCCGGCAAAAGCCAGGAGCAAGATTAACCCTTTCAAATGTTAAGCCAGAGAAGGGTGACTTATTCCCCCTAAAAAAAAATCAAGACAAACAAAATTAACAGATTTACAAATCAGGACGGTGAGGTGCAGCAGACAGGTTCCTAGCTCTTCCAAATTGCTATGCTCTGTGGTATTAAAAGCCCTGAACCCTTGCTCAACCACTCCAAATATAGTACATTTTTACACCTTATCACTCTATACTCAATACTAGCCAATCCTGACCTGTTGCCAGAGCTCACAGGAACCGTGAAACTTTTCCTGGCCTATCAGAATCCTGTTGCTAGTGCTCTGGACACTGAATCTCCTAACAGCCTTTGTTCAGGACTTACCCTAACCTGACCTGTGCTCATCCCTACAAATCTCATGGAGACAGCTCCCTATATGTCCGTTGTCTTACACTATATAAAGACACAAATTCTGAAAGTCTCTGTCATAACATGGCAAAGTCCCCTTTTGATAAACTCATAAAGCCATCCATACATTTGCTAGCCTTGTGGCAAGCAAAGGTATGTCTGCCAGCATCAAACGCCATGGCCGAATCAACATTACTTATTTTAAGTTACTTTGTTATAAGGTAGAACTAAAATTCACAGATTTTTCAGGACACATTGTGGTAATTGTGAAAAAAAATATAGAAATTAATGAAAGAAGCCAGAGGTATTTTTTAAATGTGACTCTTTAAATTCCAAATGTTTGAAAGGATTCAGGAGAGACACATTTCTATTGATATTGTGTAGTCTTTTACAAAAAGAGTAGTGCAAACCTTGCAGAGTGAACTGACAGAGGTGGCATATTTCATAAGGGAGCCTTTCTATACTCATTATTCAATAACCCTCCTCACATGTACTTCAATTTATATGTCTAGCCTCATGTAAAGCATCAGATTTAAAATGGGAAGGTGAGTAGACAGCGCTTGGCAGTTAAACAGAGTAAGTGTCAATCAATATAAAAAACCAAAGATAGTAAATTAATATAAAATATATAAATTTAATAATATATAAAAACAAATGCAATATATAAATACATATAGAAAAAATATACATAAATGTAACAAAAAAAAATGACAAATTGTTAAAACAAGAAACAATGATATGTGCCTTTAAATACAAATCAACAGACACAGATACAAAGGTAACCACAGGCAGAGTGTCAAATTACTCACTTGCTGATTGGGTTAGCAAAATACCATGAATAGTACATGGATATAGAAACGTGCTGGTCAGTAAAGAAGGAAGAATTGAGAACCTGGCCAGGTAACTTCACTTTAACAAGAGGGACGCGTTTCGTTCGGGGAACTTCTTCAGCCTCTAAGCAAACAGACCAGCATGCTGGTGCTGTGTATATCACATTTCTACTTATCAGATTTAAAATACTGACCCAGATGTACAAAGCCTTTAACAAATTTCTCCCTACTACACATTGCTGTCTTTCCACTAAATTGGGACTTTTACTCTGTGTCTACATTCCTCATGGGCACAAATCAGAAGAGTGGTGTAGGGGCACGGACAACAGGGTATACCTCCTACAGCTGCTCCTTATCTGCTGGACCACAGGCCCCCACACCTATGATTAAGTCCTTTTGGACGAAACGTGTTCCATCGTGTGTGGGCTCCTATGTGACAAGTGTGTTTTACTATTTTTTACCTACGTTTTAAAGGATCTGGCATCTCATCTATGATCTGCATATTGGACTTCTTTCTTCAACAATTTTTCCTACATTCTTCATGGGACCTGAGGCTTTCCTAAGTCAAAACTAATAGACTTCTGTCAAGCTACCCTGAGTCTCTGGATCTCACTTTAACAGAATCCCCAGCTTACAGCACATTTAACTGACACATGATGCAAATCTCCACTGATCACGTAGCACAGTCTCTCATGCATTTTCATATTTTGTTTCTGTCTCTCACCCTCTGTATATCGTAATCTTGCAAGCACAGCTCTCCCTGTATCTCTCTGTATAAGTCTAGCTGTGTTTGTCATCACATCCGTTTAAGTTCTGTCTCAAGCCCTGTGTAAATTGTTGGCACCATATAAATATGCACCAGTGTAATGTAATGTCATATGCAATGTTGGCGCCTACATGCAATATGTACTGTAGGTAAATAAACTAATAATTATAAATGGTAAACCATTGTATTTAATATTTAGTGCTATTCCATTTTTGACCACTATGTGTCACTGTATACAAAGCATTTGAACAGATTATTTCAGAAAAATCAAAATATATTTAGCAAATGTAAAATGTCAGTTCATGTTAATTGAATCCTTCTGACAATTAATAGTATGTTGTTTTTGTGTCATATACCTCTTACAGCATCTGGAACTTTCAGCTTTTATATTCCATAGCTCTCAATATACAGCATTTTTTCTTGGACTTTAATTTGGACCCACTGCAGTCTTTCCTCGTAATGGGGGAAAATGTCTTGTTGCCAAGAACTTATGTTTTACAATTCCCTGACAGAAGGCTTCCCGGGAGATTTAATACCTATAGAGAAATACTTTGTTGCTATCATAAAAGAGGCCTGAGTGATTTTTATAGCTTGAAGTACCATTCAGATACAAGTACTACTTTCTAGAGCTATCTTTGACATGACTTCTGTTTTAGCACAAGATTGTGTTACATTCTTATCACTTACTTTTTTTGTTGACTTCGAGCCGTTTAAACACTGTTTCGTTTTTTGTTTTTTTGTGTAAAGGTCGCTAAAACTCACATAACTCACATAATAAGAACAAATAAAACTGAACTAGCGTCAGCATTGTCATCAGTGTATGAATTGAATGTTCAGAGTTAGAAGGTTATCTGCTCACCAATAGTGAACCAGGAGATTGCAGCTGAGAGCCCAATAATCTCAAACAAAATCTATATTGCATTCAATTTTATCGCTTTTTCCTTTATTGGTGGGATTTTTTTATAGTACTTCTCTAAGAAACACTGTAATGAACGCCGATTTAGATTGCTGCCACCTTGTCACATCCATAACATTCATGGCATTTAAGTATAATCAGCATCACATGGACTGACTTATTTCCCAAATCCGTGATACAGGTTGGCATTCATTACATACTATACTAATGTTTGTTATTGAAAAACTATGGATAGCAATTGTATATAAAATCTCTCCCGGTACTGCAGATTGCAGCTATCTTTGCAGATTTAGGGCGAGTTTTGCTGTGTGCATGCATATGCACTGGGACGTTTTGAGGATACATCAGCATTTTTGTCTTTCAGATCATGCACATGGCTTATGGTATATGCACAAGCACATTATCAACACATATTATTGCAAGTGTTACTTGCATAGAAGTCTGCGGTATGCATGTAACACATAGAAATTGGAGTGTGTATTAGCACATGGATTAAGTAATGATAGATGAGGAGAAGAGTACCTCTACTACAAACATATAAATTACTGAGATATCCTTGTTGGCCAATAAATTTATTCCTACTTGAAATAAAGGGTTAACAATCTCATTTATGGCGCCAGCTCTTTGTTTTTTCCCCTAGCTTATAAAACACTTATGGGTCTATTCATTAAAATTTGAGAATATCTCTAGGAGGTCTACTTTTTTAGACTAAGTCAAATTCAGCACCCAAGTTTGACCCAGGTTCAAGTCTTCCTCATAGAAATTAATGGGTGGCAGAATGATCGAAGCTATTTTTGAGACTAAGTCAAACTCGGGGGCTGAATAGTCTCACAATGAAAGTAGACCTCCAAAGTCGACCTCCTCAAGCTATTTTCATATTTTAGTGAATAGACTCATTAGGATTAAAGTCATGCATATACTGAGATCTTAGTGCAAGTTACCATCTCTGATATTCATTGCTCACTTGGCATTATCTTAATTTTGGAAGGAGAGAGCTGGGTGCTCTGCGGAAGGGAGTTCCAAAGAGAGGCGGCAGCTAGGGCAAAATCTTGGAGGCGCGAGTGGGAAGAGGCGAGGAGGTAGGAGGAAAGCTGTAGAGCGCAGAGGACGTGAAGGGAAGTATCGGTTGCCTTTTCCTTTGATCCCAAGGTATCCAGAATTAGAGTTATCAGACTTTGGATATTACACAAGTAAATACAGCACAAAAGTAAAAAGTTGATTCGGGTGCATGGCAGGAACTCAACGCACAGCTCCCAAAACACTTTTTGAAAAAGACCCTATGAGGGTTGAAACATTGTCTTAGTGCTCTGCATCTTTGTTTTCCTTCTACTTTGAAAAATAATGATAAAAAAAAATATGAAATCTGCAAAAAAAGGAGACTTGTCGATTTTACTTGCCGTTGGATTAACTACTTTCATTGTAGCCACTTGTCTGTCTAACTGCGCAATGGTTTCATCTTTTTTTCCTGAGTTCTTCTTCAAGATTTATAGGTCGAATTGATCTTTCATATTGTGTCTTGTTCTGCGAAATAAAACATACCTGATAGGTAATTAATGATGACAAAGTATTAGAATAAAGCTTTTTTACTAATAGACTCTGGTAAAATCATAGCCTTAAATCTGGAAATTTAAATTGAAAGGTTTTTACTTATTGAAGATCAGATAAAGACATCCTGCTACAGTATTCTATGAGGATGATTAATCAAGCTGTGATGTTTTTCATATCAGAGTGGTCCAACGCAGTCCTCAAGGGTCATTGTCCTGCCAGAGTTTTGTGATCCCTCAAATAAACAGGCAATGAATCAATTAATTTTCCTCCACTCATCATTAAATAAAGTGTTTTTGTATACGTTGCCCTGTAAACCTGGCTCCTCAACAGCTCAGGAGTATTCAAGTTCGACAACCTTGTTTTACATGGTTGATTTATAAAACACCTGCATTTGCTGTGGCACTGTATAAACAGGAGAATGGGACCATTGGCGTGCTAGCGTCATGAAGAAAATGGTTGTTTATATGTTTGGCATTAAACTGGTTAAGCAACAAGTCCTTTTATACATTAACTGAATTGATGAGGTTGGCACATGTGGGCAATAGACTTGATTACTGACTGTGTGATAGTAGTGGGCGTTGAATTGTGGACAGCAGGTGAGAGTACCTGTGTATAAGGAGAGTGTTATAATAAATACCCTCTTCCACTCTCAGCACTCCTCAATGTGTTGTATATTATGGGTCATTTTAGGGGAAATTGAGGGCGCAGGATGTCATATTAGGAACATAAATAAAAGAAAAATATATATATAGTGCAATAAATCTCAAACAATCTGTCAAGTGGTGTTTGAATATAATACACTCGTAATGATGAGCCTCAAATAAAGCTGGAGTTCCATGGCAAAATAGTCTTTACTAGATTTGGGAATGTCTCTGTTAATGGAGGAACTGGTTTAAATGAACCATGCAGAAGTCCTACTGACATCAAAATTACAACAGCAAGCACACATAGACCATGTTACACAGCTCAGAAATGTACAAGTGTGTCAGTATCTATCCAGACACTAGCATTAAGAGAGGGTGCACATTGCACCACTAATGGTTTATTGATCATAACCCTTGAGTGTCCTAGTTCTTGTCTCCCTTGTAAAACTCTACCTATGTAAAGATTGGTGAACTAGATCGTAAGCTTGCGAGCAGGGCACTCTGCCTTATGTATCAGTCTGTCTCTGTCTTGTAACGTGGTATAAAGCTGCCTTCTATCAGTCTGTCTCTGTCTTGTAACGTGGTATAAAGCTGCCTTCTATGATCTGTATCAAGTGTATCAAGCATATATATATATAGCGTTAACAATTTACATTTGTATTAGCATATATATATATATATATATATATATATATACCAGTCCAAAAAAACAGAAAAAATACACACACTCACGGGTCTTTTGAATTGAAGAAATAAAAGTCTTTATAGTCGATTGCCATATGATAGTATTTCAGATACATAGTAACATGTGGTCGACGTTTCGGTCCGAATCTCGGACCTTTATCAAGACTACAAACAAATACACTGAGACACAGTTTAAATACCAGTAAAGAACCAATTGGAACCAAATGTGAACAGCTGAAAAAAAGAAGAAATGAAGAAGCAGCCAATCCTTACCTGCCGCGTGTGTAGAAACGCCGAAACCCGGAAGAAGCAGCTGATTGGAAATGTTTACTCACCAGGATACACAGTGCGCAGTGCGTCTAGCTAGTAACTGTAGCGACGAGATGCCGCTACAGAAGACTAAGTTCATCAATAAAATGTAACGAATCCTGGAACACCAAGATGCTCCGTGTGAACTAAAATAGGTGTACAGAAACCAAAAGAATAGTGGTGTAATGTGAATAGTAATGAGTAAGATGAATACCTAGTGTACCCGCAAAGAGAACCAAAAAAAAACAGGATGGTGACACTACTGAAATGGAAACAAAAAAACAGTGCAATACAAACGAGATAAATAATACATACAAAAAAAGAAATGTACAAAGACAGAAAAAATATGTATAAGAAGCTAAGGCAGAGAGAAATCACGGAGTAAGCAGAACACTGCACATTATAAATACAGCTGCACATTAGTACACAGTCCTCCCATATGTAAAAAATGCTATACAGGTCTGCTACAAAAGAGGTACCAATTTACGTGATCATCTGGTTATAGCTGACCCGATACATTGCTATATAGCTCCTGTTGCAGCCACGATACATCAGAGGCTTGGTTGCTACAGGTGCCTAAGCTGCGTAACATGCTCTCACATGGTCTCTGGGACATACTTCTCTCATCCTCATACAGGTAAAAGATTCAGTATCAAACATAGAATCACTTGTACTACTGAAAGTGTTATCTATTTGATTACATGTCCATGCAGCCTATCATATGTAGGCAAGACGGATCTAACTCTTCGGGACAGAATGAGAGGTCACAGATCCTCTATCATGACAGCTTACCGTGATTTGAAATCAGATAAACCCATGGTGAAACATTAATTCCAGTCAGGACACAGATTGTCCCAATTAAGGTTTATTGCCCTGGATCACATACCACCACTACGTCGTGGTGGCGACAGATCACGAGCATTATTAAAACGAGAAGCCTTTTGGATAAGGACATTGGACACAATCTCACCCAGAGGTTTAAATGAACAAATCTTGTTCTCACCTTTTTTACCGGTCAGATGACCTAATCCCAAGCATTTGGTGTCACTCAGGAGTTCGCTATTATATTTTAATATGTCAATATTCCATTCTTCGTACCTTGGACTGACCTGTATAGCATTTTTTACATATGGGAGGACTGTGTACTAATGTGCAGCTATATTTATAATGTGCAGTGTTCTGCTTACTCCGTGTTTTCTCTCTGCCTTAGCTTCTTATACATATTTTTTCTGTCTTTGTACATTTCTTTTCTTGTATGTATTATTTATCTCGTTTGTATTGCACTGTTTTTTTGTTTCCATTTCAGTAGTGTCACCATCCCAGGTTTTTTTGGTTCTCTTTGCGGGTACACTAGGTATTCATCTTACTCATTACTATTCACATTACACCACTATTCTTTTGGTTTCTGTACACCTATTTTAGTCCACACTGAGCATCTTGGTGTTCCAGGATTCGTTACATTTTATTGATTGACTTAGTCTTCTGTAGCGGCGTCGCGTCGCTACAGTAACCAGCTAGACGCATGCGCACTGTGTATCCTGGTGAGTAAACATTTCCAATCAGCTGCTTCTTCTGGGTTTCGGCGTTTCTACACATGCGGCAGGTAAGGATTGGCTGCTTCTTCTTTTCTTCTTTTTTTCAGCTGTTCACATTTAAACTGTGTATTTAAACTGTGTCTCAGTGTATTTGTTTGTAGTCTTGATAAAGGTCCGAGATTCGGACCGAAAGGTCGACCACATGTTACTATGTATCTGAAATACTATCATATGGCAATCGACTATAAAGACCTTTATTTCTTCAATTGAAAAGACCCGTGAGTGCGTGTATTTTTTCAGTTTTTTTGGACTGGTATGTACTTAGAGCTACACGGCACCCGGGCAGGAGTTGAGATTTTTGCCTCCTAATAGCTGAGTGCACCTTCTTTGGATTACGTGTATATATTATATCTATATATATATATATACATAAATATGCTAATACATATTTATAATATGTTGGAACCGGAAATTATTTGTCCGAAACAATATTCTATGGAGTCTTAGAATTGGATGCTTAGAATTGGAGAGGGGAGATAAGGGAACTATACAAGGATTTTCATTTTAGTCTTCCCTCCTCCACCTTTTCCTATTATTTTCTGCAATACAAAAAAAATTAAATGGAACACAACACTACACAATAAAACATTTAAGAAAGGCGAGATGGACGGGGGAGAGAGACTGAGAAATGAACGGGATGTAGACACTACAACTGGTGTGTTTAATTCAGTGTGCAGAGGTTCAGGATTAGAGGTTTCTATTTCCAAAATGATGTAAAGTGGGATTTTTGTGTGGAGCGTTAGGAATCCCCTATACCTGTGTGAGTGTTAAGAAGCAGGATGATATGACAGGGAATGAACAATAAAATAAATAACTTTTCTCTCCCAATGTATTGTCAACGTTTGCGATTTTGCTGCCACACATTTTCATGCTCATCCCACATTGTTGTGGAAAAATAGTTTTCATTTAAGGTTACGTAAGGCTCTGCTTCAGAATGCTATGGGTAGGATGAAATGGTCAACATATGTTCAACAGTTATTTATGTACAGTAACAGTTATCAGTCTTAACTAGTCAGCCATATAACTAGAGTCTGCTGATCTCATATAACAAAGTGTACTGTGTGTGTGTATATATATATATATATATATATATATATATATATATATATTATTATTATTATTATTATTATTATTATTATTATTATTATTATATATATTCATGAATATAAAGAAAAAACAGTAGTGACATTTTAAATATTTTTGGCATGAATTTAATTTATTAAAATAAATAAATTAGAATATTTAACACAAACACAATGTGTCCTTTAGTGTTATCAATAACACAGTTTACATTTTATCTGTTATATTAGCTAAAAAATAGTGTACTGTTGGATGTACAAATTGCACATGTAATTTGAGTGCACACAGCACTTTAACAAACAAAGCCTTTGCTGTATTAAATAGTACCCATTTCATAAATAGAAACATAAATATTTATAGATTAAACTTGCCATGTATTAGAAATCTAACCTGTCTCCAGGTCAACTAGAGCCTATATCTTAATCCTTTGTTCCGGGATGTTTTGGATTACTTCTTCCCATTCAACTACTACTCGCCTTTATTGCATCTAATTGGCAGTGGTGGGAGTTCTAATTGCAAGGGAGGTGCATTTGGTAAAGAAAACTATTTATCCATAAACCAATTACCAAACTATAAATGATGTTGAAAAATGCATTTAATGATGCTAAAACGCTCGGCACACCTTAAATAATAATTTACATCTCAGATACCCCTATAAAGGGAAACTTCAGACAACACCTCCACTTATGCTTTATTTATTATTTTTTTAAAGTTTAAAATAAATTTAGGAAAAGAGAATCCTGTAGTGAAGGGCAGCTTCCAATACCCTCTTCCCACTACTGCTGTTCCTAAATATGTGTCTACACTAGACATGTGCATTCATTTTCGGACAATGCATTTTCGGCCGAAAATTGCATTTTCGTCCATTCGTCTGAAAAAGGAAGAACGAAAATGCTAAACTAACGAAAGCTGAATGAACGAATGGTTAATAAACGAAAATCATTCGTCCATTCGTGCTATTGGCATTCTATAAACCGAAATAGAGTTGGTTTAAAGAATACCAATAGCATTACATACATTCCATAAACCGACATTATGAACGACTTTCGGTTTATGGAATGTATGTAGTAAATGCTACTGGCATTCTATATACCGAAATAGAGTCCCTATTCATACGAATTGACCTATTTCAACTGTGTTTTGGTTTATAGAAAGCCAATAGCATTACATACATTCTATAAACCGAAAGAGAGGTTAAAATAGGTCACTTCCTATGAATGAATAAAACGAAATGAAAATAATGAACGAATTTCGTCTGAAACGAATGCAGTAATGAACGAAATTCGTTTTGGACGAAATAAATAACATTTTTGTCCGTATGGACGAAAACGAAACAAAAATGTTAGTTTTGCACATGTCTAGTCTACACCCTGGCCATCTCTATGTCAATAGAATGAATACATTAGCTACTCACACGTTGTATCCTCTGATTAAGATGTAATATTGTGTGTTTTATCTTCCAATGCTGGAGCTCACCAATGCACAGGTTGTTGCATAACTCTATTCAATTGTACAGAAATTACAGGGAAAACACAGTACTGATTACAAGACTGAGGAGATTAAGCAAATCATGTTAATATACTTATAATTAATACATGATCTCCAACTTGTGCTACCTTGCGAGGAATTAAGTCCATTGTGAAAGAATAACAAATTCCTTTTTTTCACCAAAGCCAACAATTGTTATGCAGGTATCCATTATTTTCCCGAAACTTGTTTATCTTGGAACGTTCAGCTGAAGTTTTTGCTTGGAGGCTGAGGAAAAGTAATAAATCAAATCCAAGGAAAATAAAGAATAAATCTTTTGAGGACCTGGTAAGAATAAACAAAAAGTACCATCTATAATACAAGTAAAATAGATAATCTGTGGAAATGAATAGGGTCTGATATGGTTGGGTGTTGAATTATGAATTCAAAATATTGAAAAAAGCCTGGTTTAGAGCGAGAGGCAGAAGGTAACTGAATGGATCTTAGATAATTAAAACAAAATATGTTACCGTTTTTATCCAATTTTACATTTGAAATGCGCTTGTCATATAAAAAAAACAACAACATAGTGTTACTCTAAACTCAAGTTTTCGCACATTAACAAACAATTGTTTTAAATTTCGTTAGCAGCTCCTACGTGTAAGCTACAACCAGGGGTAGGCACCGCCATTGCTCAGGCTAGATAGGCCGAATTATTCTTATTTGCCTCCATATTCTATGTTTCATGGGGATATTATTTCAATTTGTGACAGACAATTTAATGATGTTCTATGGACCTTCACAAACCTTGCCACTGACACTTGTGTTTTCGAACGGACCATAGCGGCACATTATGCACATACATTATCTAAACTGTGTCATTTATTTTAATGTACGTGACATCACTGTGAGACCAGTTAATTATTATTCACTGGTGTCATTTATTTGGAGTGTTAGGAAAGAAGATGATTTAACAAGGAAGTAAACAATAATATAAATCTTTTTTTCTCACTTAATCAAAATATAGCCATATGTTTAACCTTTTTTTCTTTTCTTTTTTGCTGGTGTTTTCCTTCAGCAAAATCCTGCATCTGGGTGTTGATGGATCTGCATTTGAAAAGGTGTTTATGTCTAACCATTTTTTGATCGGCTAGCTATTTATACAATTGTAGCCAACATGTTTTTGTTCTGAAAGATAATTAGACTACACATATATGAAATACATTTACATTTACATTTACACTGTCTTCTCTGTTAGTGCTTTCATTCTTGGTGGGACTCTATGTAGACAATCTATATGTCTTTCATCTAGGAGTCATAATGTATTTCTATGTCTGTTTAGGTTTATAGATATTGCTCTCACCTAGGAGCCAAAAGGTTAAAAACTTGTTTCTCCTTCTATTAAACTACACCCAACAAGGTCGCTGTTGTCTGTATTTTTACAGTCTGGGACTGTTTTTGATGTTAAAGGTCCTCAGAGGAATCTATTCTTAAAATTCTAAATGCAGGTCTTGCTAATGAGGAAGAATGTGGTACTTTGTCAACAGGAGAACATTTAAAGTATTCTCAGCAGTTAAATCACCAGGGGTGCCCAAAATCTAGGACCCAGTTCACTTTCATCTAGTGCTACCTCATGCAGGTTCAATAGAGTCCTTATAAGCCTTAACTACAATGCCACTTGAAAGCAAGATACAGACAAGTTGCTGTGTTGTACTATTAAAATTGGTTTACCTAGTGACATGATAATTGTCATAGTAATGTACAAAATCAATATCCCTTTCTATCTTGCAACAGGAGTTAAATCCTCAGCTAATCCCTTTTCCTGAACAGAACATCATGCAATAAAACATGTAAAATGAAAGGTCTCTTAAAAGAATATTGTCATTTATTTTTAATGCACAAAGGCAGCATAATAACTTATTGACGAATTGAATTCCAACAAATGTTAGTATGCGAACATGTCTAAAATGTCTGTTCCAACTTTCTTGGATGTCTGAATGGCAGTGACAGGACAATTTTTTGGGTGGCCGATTTTCAAAAACATGCGGGCCTCCTCTAGCGTTTTGGCACTTCAGATCCTTGAACAGACAACAAATTGGGTTTGGTTCCGCCAGCACTATCAATGGAGCACGGACAAAGATGATTTCTCAAAATGTGGCTTTTAATGGCCTGTTTCAGCAGCTCCCAGACAGTGGGAACCTCCCACCCGCTGCTTGGAACTCCTTATGACAAAACCATGCTAGTGTATGGGTGTGAGGTTCCCACTGCCTGGGAGCTGTTGAAGCATGTTATTAAAATCCATATTATGAGCGATCATCATTGTACGCACTTCATTGATGGTACCGGGGGATCCAAACCTGATTTGCTCTCTGTTGCTATTTATATGGTGGGGCCATTGAGCAGAGAGACACACATCTGTTATCCAAGATACACAGGCTACATGGATGCTTAGCAGTGTGTTTCTTTAGAACACTATGAAGTCTATTCACTAAAAAGGGAGTTTATATATATATATATATATATATATATATATATATATATAAACATAAGATGAGTGGTGTTCAGGTGAGATGCACATTTCATCTCACAAGTTTAGCTATACATTGTGCAGAGACAGACTCACCAGGATTGGCCCTGCACAAAGTACAGCTAAATCTCATCCTACCTTTTAGTGAACTGCCTCCTATGATTCATATTCAAGGCAGCACTATATAGGAAAACCTTAGGATATTTTGTACTTCCCCTTACGTTTTGCAACTTTAATTTAAGGACGTATATATTTTATATCTATCATTTAATTGATTTAGACAGTCCACTTTTTCCTACTAGCTCAACTATTGTAGTTCTCAAGGTTTAAGCTATATCTCCTGCTTTGCCAAAATAATGTATACTTCCCCGCTACAGATGTGAACTCTTGTTTTTTTGTAGGCCACACATCTAGATCACTTAACATGACTCGGAAAGCTACACACTAACTATGCAGTGGGGAAATACAGGACATTTCTGGGAGACTCATTAAGTATAATATGTTGTGGGAAATTGATTTTAGCTCATGTGATGTCTGTGTGTGGTGTTTTTGTAGACATTCACATAGGCTTAGAAAGTGCACAGGTTACTCAGACAAATACAGATACACTTTGTGCTTCTATGGCTGGGTAAGGCTTCTAAGTTATTCAAGGACTGAAACTCACAAATAGCAAAACGACATACATGTTAGGAAAGTTCTATGGACTGCACTTTACAGTGTGATTTTGTTCTGCTTTCATTTATAGGAAGGTTTACCAATTGTATATCATTCTACAGGTATTTATTAAAGGGACTATATCACCTAAACAAACAAAAAAATCACCCTGTATTTGCTGCATGCTCACACCTTTTTGGTAAGCTTCATTTTATACATTTAGATTATTTGAGCCAGTGACTAGCTTAGCGCACTGTAATTTTTCTTTTACCTGCTTGCATATAGTTAAAGCTGTTGGCTCCTCATTGTCTGGTTGCAGCTTGCTGTTAAAGGGTTAATTGGGAAGAGGTTTAATTGCACCTCTACCAACACATTTAAATAGGTTTTGGTAGCAGTATAAACTGCTTTGTGTGCCCACTAAATATGAGGTGAGATTAGGTTCTCGCCCTATTGAGAGTGTGCCTTGACGTGGCGGGTGAGCTTAATTATGCTTTGGCCAATTCATATAACCAAAACCTCTCATCTATATTATATTTATATATTTGTTGCCAACTTTATTAGGTTGAGAAGCGCAGACAGTTTTTTGTTTTAGTATACATTGTACAGTCACACTGTATTTGCAGCATGCTCATACCTGTTTGGTAAGCATCATTTTATACATTTAGATTATTTGAGCCTGTGAATAGCTTAGCGCACTGACATTTTTCTTTTCCCTACTACATCACCCAAACACTGTGATGTAGAGAATAAAAGATGATGTATGCAATTGTTTTGGCATAATTGTAATCATTCATGTGTACGCACAAAATACAGTTTGAATATGGAGTAGTTTATGGAGATACACAATTAAAGCACTCTAAAAGATATCTTGGCTCCCAATATGCCCAAACGGACTTTCAGGAAATAATTGGGCCATTTTGTTTATATTTGATCATAATAAAAAAATGCACTTTGATGAAATACAGTAATGTTAGCACAATTACACATTTGTTATACTCCACAATGGTGTTTTTTTATTTTTAAAATCCTTTATGGAAAGGCTTTCAGGATTCCTACCAGGTGAATATATAATATGTGGACCCCACAATAAGACGGCTTTCAACACCTACAAAATAAAGTACTGACCAAAAGTAAAAACTTAATGTAAGAGGCAGAGGAGGCGTACTAAAATGGCACGTTTTCAGTGGAAAACTGGGCAAGCTGTGATCTATAATAATTTTAAGGACGCAAATAGAGTAATTCATCATAAAAAACTGCTGAATCAATAGAATAGAAAGAATTCTCCCAGGCAAAGCACCTCCAAAGTGTAGAATAACTATATTTTGGATTGGTTGAAGGCCACCTTCATTACTGGTAGTTACGCAAGTCTACTGCCTCCCTAGAAAAGAAATAAGATGCAATTAAAAAACACATTGTAAATGTCCCCCCAGAAAATAAGTTGAAAATCTCTACAGCAGATCTCAAAACACTCTGCACATGTTCAAAGGCTAGTAGTGTGCCAAAGACAAAATGGCAAAACAAAAATAACACACATGCACTTAATCAATTTTACATTAACAAGTTTGAGAAATTAACACTCACACTACCAGAATAAAACAGGTGAGACAAAAACAATACACACAGTCATAATACACACTTATACATCCTACACTATAATGCCTCAAGCATATACAAAGAAGACCAGCATTAAAATATACCTGATTTTCATTTTTACACCACCATTAATAAAATGGCAATACACATATTTTTAATATGTAATCCTTGTGATATTGCATTATGTGTGTCAGTGTCGCAGGCATGTAGAAAAGAAATGGAATGGAAAAGAATTTAAGACATCTATGGCAAGTAAAGGCAAATACATGGAGTATTATTTGTATCTGTTTTTAATTATTGATATACTAAAATGTAATATAATATGACATAAGGAAAACTGAAACAAGGGACATTCAAAGTCTCAAGAAGATAACAGGCCTCCAACTGACTATCAACTAACATTCACTAAAGAGTGAATGAGATGAACTGATAAGGGAATCAGAAGGATCAGGGATTAATAGGTGAATTAGGAAAATTCTCCAGGTTGCTTCTCTTTCCAGCTAGGCTCTTCATTCATGGTTCATTCTTGATATTCCATTGTCAGTTCACTACCATCCACTCTTTAGTGCATCAACTCTATTATGACAAATTTCGATTAAAAAAATGGTATTCTACTATTCTCTTTACTAAACTAAACCTTCTCATTCATGTACATATGGGTCAAGTAGAAAAATCTCACAAGTATGGTCATACTCCATTCACTGAACGGTACAGAAGCCAAAGAGCAAGCCATCTGGCTATTATAGGCAATGTATATGTGCTGCTTTTAAAAGTGTTTTTACCAGATCAACCGCTATAGGGGAATATGACAGCTGTTGGTCAGTGAAAAACGTCATGTATATTAAAAAGTACTTCCCATTTTATTCACTGACTAAGGCCACTGTACTTTTCAATTTTACTTTCATCATAGAGTCAAAAGTGAACAAAAAAAAAGTTTAGTGGCACTTTAAAGTACATTGTATATTCAGCATCCCTTTTTTGTTAAATGGGTACACTTCCTAACACATGTCCCTCCCTATCTTGTATATTTTTTTGCTTCGATATCCTTATTCTCATGTATTCAAATCCCAAGCAACGCATTTTTAAATAAATAAATAAAAACAGAAAGAATAAATGAAAGCTATGTATGTGTTACTTGTACTTCGAATTTTTGGATTGCATATGTATAAATTCTGATGTGCCTCACCCTGATGCAGACACACCCTATCATTGCTGCCAAAATATTTGTCCAAAAGTAGCGAGACTCTTTCAGTTCATCCATTAAATATAATATAGGTCAATATGCATTCAAAAACTTGTTTTTAACCACATTGCATAGGGATGGGTAAACACATTCCAATGTATATGAAACAGATACAGCACGTCTGAGTTTATATGACTAGACTAAAACATCCATGCAGACACCAGAGAGGTGTTAAACCATTGATTTAGAACACTGAAGGGTAAAACGTACATACAATAGAAATGCAATTGAAAACAATACAATTGTATACAAATATATATGCATACAATTATACATACAATACAATTCTCATTGCCAGACTTCACTGGAATGATTCAAATAGGTTATGCCTTACTTCTGCCTTAGAAATTCCACAGCTGTTCTTTCAGATTTACCAGTATGGAGGCCTGGGCCTACTGCAATGTAGGGGTAATATCTTATGCCGTAGCAATTTTCTATGAATCCTTCCCTGAATTTTTACTCAGCTTATATGCTAATGTCACATCATATGGATGAGAAATACTTATTGGTTCCCCTACATACCTTATGCACAATACACAGGCCATTATATAGTGAAATTAATATTGCATATAATACATAGAGGAATCAGGGCACTCACCAAACAGGTTCATTCTTAAAGATAAAACAGCAGCCCCTGCTAGGGACTCGATGAATGTTACAATTATGTCGGCAATGCAATTCAGAAGATACCCAAAAGATGAACTGTGTGCGCAAACCCTCCATCGTGGAATTTTCCACTGCAGAAACATGGAAAATATAGTTCCCATTGAGTCTGCTTTAACTTAAAAACTGCAACCGCGCATGGGCGCGTGCACATTGTTCATCGTTCAGGTGTCTTACAGAATTGCATTCCCGACACAGGCTGTGTCAGAAATGTAATCTGGAAGCCACATTCGGCCCCTTGGTTTATTTGTGACGGTGACACTACTGAGACAAGGGGTCAGGAATGAAAGTAGGGGTAGCTGGGGATGCCATAAAGCAAATAAATGAGTTAAATAAAGTTTAGTTGTTCACATATTTATGTATGCATATACCCTAACATTATTTTACACACCCACATAACAGCTATTATGTAATAACAATAACTATGATGTTGTTAATCACCTCACCGGTTATTATTGATTAATAGCTGTTAGGCTATATTTACCCTCCTGCTATTATAGATAATAGTGAAAGTAAACACTGTAGAGGTAAACACAGTGAAGGAGTTTAAGCATACGTGGGATGGCCACCAGGCTATCCTAGATATAAGATAGGGAACTAGGGACTAATAAAAGTATTTAGAAAATTGGGCAGACTAGATGGACCAAATGGTTCTTATCTGCTGACACATTCTATGTTTCTATATAAAATATTATCTCGCCTGCCATCAAGTAACATACCTTTTAATTTCCAAAGTGAGGACACCAACATTGATTTGCAATGCAACTGTCAGATATCAGATGTCTTAAGTGGAGTACCTGAGGGATCTGTCCTGGGTCCTCTTTTTTTAAATGTATTTATTAATGATCACTCATAAGGTGCCATGTCTTAATGTTTGCCAATGACACAAAATTAAGCAGGGTAATACAGTCTGAACTAGATGTATCTTTGCTGAAAGAGGATTTGGACAAATTGGTTAACTGGGCAGATAAATGGCAAATGCGATTCAATGAAGACAAGTGTAAAAGTATGCATTTTGGGTACAATAATAAAATTGCAACATATAGCTTAAATGGTGTTTCCTTGGGGAAATCTACTAATGAAAAAGATTTTGGGAGTAGTTGTATACTTTTTTAATGAGCCATAGCATACAGGGCTGGATATGTTAGCAGGCATTAATATTTATTTGGTGCATGTTGATCCAAGGATAATCTGATTGCCAGTTGGAGTCAAGAAGGATTTTTTTTACCCCACTAAAAGCAGAATTTGAAATTGCTGAAGAGGTTTTTATTTTCCTTCTTTTGGATCAACAGCGGTAAACATGGAATAGGAAAAGAGTTGAACTTGATGGACGCAAGCATTTTGTTAACCTAAACTACTATGGTTGGTGTCTGTACTAGCTGAGACAAAAAGTTGTCATTCAACAAATTCAGAAACGTACTGCTTTTAGCAGAATTAGTGGTTCCATTTTATCAGTCTACTTCTGGGTAATTAAAATCCCCCATAATGATATTGTTGAATGGATTAGGCCATGACCACACATACTGTGTATCTAATGACTTTCTCTCCTAAAATCATAGACAACGGGTTGTGGTTAATGGAGTATATTCAAAGCAAGGTCTTGTTACTAGTGGGGTACCTCAGAGATCTGTACGTGGACCCATACTCTTTAATATTTGTATTAGTGATACTGCAGAAGGTCTTGTTGGTAAGGTAGGTCTTTTTGTTGATGACACAAAGATTTGCAACAGTGTTGATGTTTTTAGAGGAATAAGCCAAATGGCAAATGAATTAGGTAAACTAGAAAAATATCCAAAGCTGTGAAAACTGATGTATAATGTAGATAATCTATCTTGGACAGAAAAACCCAAGGGCAAATTATTTGACACAGTCATATGCTCAACATCTGAGAAAAGGGATTTAATGGTTATTATTATTATCGTTAGGCAGAGAATGTAATAGGCCAGCAAGGAAGGGAGAAGCAGTAGGCTGTTTAGATTAGGTTAACTAGAAATATAATACATAAAAAAACACCTGCCACACAGGGAATTGCAGCAAAAAGAAATATATTTAGTTCTATACAGAATGGTTTGGTCTGCTTTCTCAAGGCCATTTTTACAACTGAGCAATAGGGATACCTGCCCTGAGTTGACATACTGCAATGTCTAATGAATCTGCCACTTGAGCCACATCGTTTATGAATCCGTTTTTTATATTCTTGCTTGCCAGGTTAGGTGACATTATAATGATTACATTATTATTCATTGTATTCTATTCCTCACTCACCCCTTTCATCATGGCATTGCCCGAGTTCCTTTAGCTTCGACTTACTACCATTGATTTAATTCACCCCATTGGCCATTAACTGTCTGTCTTTGACCCTATTGGCCAGCTTCCCTTAGATCCTTTTTTTCATCCTATTGGTATCTCTCTCAGTCACTCTGACTTACTTTACCTTTGTTTTCTGTTTATTCCCTCCTCTTTATTCATGGTTACTCTGCCTGTCCAGGAGCTGATAACTAGTAAGATCATTATTTTGTAACCCTTTTCATGCCAAAACCAACCAGAGGGATGGATTCAAAAATAAAAATGGAGTTAATACTCCAGCTGTTGAGATTTCATTTATCATGACTCTCCGCCAGTGTGTTAAGCATCACGGGAAGGAGAGTACTCAACAAGAGTGCCAAAGGTTAGTTATTATATGATTATGGATTGGTACTGCAGCTACTGTGGAATGCAGATCTCTTGATCCTCAGCCATCCATTTGGTTGCCTGATCATCATGACATATGTAATGCAACATGCAATGTTTGCTGTGCATCACAGAGCAGCATTACATAACACAACATCAACTTCGGTTGACTGCAACTCTCATGATGTTAAGCAAGTAACATTGCTTGTTGCTAACTCTGAACAGGGCTGTGCGAGGTGGAGGGGGCAATGGGGTTACAGTAAGAAATTGCAAACACTAACTTTTGTTGACTGAATCAACAATAATATTTAACCAGCCATATTGGATTTGTAGTTACAGACTGGGTTTGTTACTCTGCACACTAACTTTTTTGTTGTTGACCGCAGCTCCCTTTACTTTCTGACTGCAATGGGCTGGGATAATAGTAGCTAATCTTTACCACCCCAGCTGAGACATATGCTGGCCTGTTAGCTACTACTACTATGCTTATATAATGGCCCTATGAATGGGAAACTTTTGTAACATTTGCCTCCCACCAGGAAACCCCTCTCCTAAGCCAACAAAGGTAGGATATTTTGTGCTAATTGCATGAAATGTGTTGAGCAGAAGTATAGTTCTTCCTCCTCATGATATCAATTTGGCTGGTATTGATGGATGGATTTGTCAGCCCAGCACTATGTGTATAAACATCATATATACTGCCGGGCTGCAGTGTGTATATTTACATTCTAAATACTGCTATGCTGCACTGTGTATATATACATCCTATATATTTCCGGGCTGCACTGTTTGTATTACATCCTACATACTGCCGGCCTCCATTGTGTCTATCTACACCCTACATACTGCTGGGCTGCACTATGTGTATATGCATCATACATACTGCTGGCCTGCGCTGTGTGTCTGTATATACATTCTACATACTGTCAAGAAATGTCATGCCCTCCCCCCTTTTACCTACCTATCCGGTCCGAGTCACGTGATCTTGCCCAGCTGGTGGCACGAAATGAAAGTTTTTCCTCCTACTTGCATCATCAGCTGGAGCCGTGGACATTGTTGCTTTACAGGTGGCAAGGATTAAAGGCCTTATTTAAGGCGAAAATCACACAGACACATCATCACTTTACTGCAAAGATTTGCACAAATGGTGCCGGTGAAAAGCGTTGAGATCAGGACTACAGCTTTTTTAGAGTACCTGATTACCCTGTCCTGGTGGCAGCTGGAAGGAGTTGGACTATCATTGAGGACATTATATGCAAGTTGCACTTTATGTGCCTTTATATGTTGTGCGTGCATTTACTTTCCAATATTGAAATTTGTTTTTTATAGATTGTGAAATAAACCAGAAGACTTTTTACCTTTTGATGAGCCTGATACTCTCCTCAGTTTGTGAGTGTGATAACTAAATATTAACCCCTTAGTGACATTACTTTTTTGGCTTGTCCGATATTTTGTGATGGGCTGTTTTAACATTTCTGAGGTGTTTGTGTTTTGCTGTAATTTCTTTCTTTCTTATTTAGTGTACCCACACAAACTATATATATCGTTTTTATTGTCATAAGATGGGCCTTCTTTTGATACCATAATTTTGATAATAGCATATAATTAGATTTTTTTTTTTTATTAAATATGGCAAAAAAAATTTAAAAAAAGTTTTTTCTGACTTTTACTTGAAAAATTGTATACTCATCTACAAGATACAAAATAAAATCTAATATTTGTCCTGAGTTCAGAAATAGCCAGTGTTTTATGTTTTTGTGCTTTTTTATTCATGTTACAGGGCCAGAACTATGAGTAGTGCAAAGCTATTTCAAAATCCTTTTTTTCAAAATTAGCGATAGTGACATTGTAACACTGATATCTTTACTAAATCCATATACACTTGTACATATTTTTGAAAATTGAAAAGCTCAGGGTATTTCATTTGGGGTATTTTGACACTTTTCATGTAGCCATTTTAGCACCAACCTTTGCCAAAGTTTGCAACAACAAAAAAATGCACTGGCTGGCTTCAAAAATGTCCCAGATGGGACATTGGCACAGGTTTTCTGCATGTCAAAATTCCAAATTGGAAAACCAAAAAGTGCACCTCTCAAATATGACCTTTTAACCCCCAAACAAGCTGACAAACCTATGCATGGGTGGTATCCCTGTACTCAGGAGATGTTGCTGAACACATACTGAGGTGTTATTTGGCTGTACCCCTTCACATTTTCTGGAAATGTTTACCTGAATTGCAATGTGTGAAAAATCCTCTTTTTTCTTTTTTTTTTTGCTACAAACTTTGGCAAAGTTTGGTGGTAAAATGGCTACATGAAAAGTGTCAAAATAGCCCAAGTTAAATGCCATGAGTTGTATAGTTTTGAAAAAACATGTACATGTGGGGGGTCATTCATGTATTTAGTACAGATATCAGTGTTAAACTGTCATTATCGCTAATTTTGAAAGAAAAAAAAAGGATTTTGAAATAGCTTTGCATTACTTATAGTTCTTGCCCTATAACTTGAATAAAAAGGCAATAAAACATGGGCTATTTCTGAACTCAGTACAAATATTAAAACTATTTAGCAGTGTTTTTTTGTTGTCTTTTGTAAATGAGTATACGATTTTTCAAATAAAATTCAGAATTTATTTTTTCACATTTTTGCCATATTTTATTTCTTTTTTTATATCAAATTATATATAGAATAATCCCTTAAACACATGTTGTTTTTTTTTTTTTCTTCGTTCTTGCACATGGTATGTAATATTGTGTCTAATGCTATGGTACCTTGTAGAAGGAACATCCATCCAGTGATCACAGTGTAAGAGCAGTGCATAATATCTATCTTAATTACACTTCCATGTGTTCTACTATTGTGATATGAACAAAAAAATGTTCTCACATTTTTTCCTCTTTGTAATAATTGACCATATTTAGTGAGTGATTATTATAATTTGTGTGGGTGTAATAAACAGGGAAGAAAAAAAATTACAGGTAAAAACAAAACATAAATGTCAAAATAGCTCTGTTTCTCGAGGTGCAAAGTAGCAATATTAAAACTGATCCTTAATAAAATGTAAACTTGCTAATTAAATGTTTAAGTATTTTTAAAAAGTGTTGTCCCCTCTTTCTACTTTGCCTCTTTCACTTTTTATTTTTTATTTTTTTATAGCCATCAGAATTTCATCTTTGGAGTAACATTTTCTCTTTGCCGTACTCCCTCGATTACACCTCATCCCATGGCTTTTCTTTATTGAAATGATTTAACATCAGAAGGGTTCTTTTGCGCCATCGTTACATGCCCTTTCCCCTTTATTGCCCTCCTATCTATACTATGGCCCTAAGGATTTTATTTATATGAATTCTATTTTGAGGCTATATTGACCCCCCACTAATCCCTCCCCCCAACCCTCCCCTGGTTGGACCCCCACAAATTCCTGGGGCCATCCTGGGAATCTGCTACTCTGGGCAGAGACTGTCTCTGTCGACCAGAGTAGCATATATGGATTCTGTATATATTACAGGCAAAAAAAAAAAAAAAGAGAGATAGAGAAAGAAAAAGAGACAGGAGGGAGAAGGAGTGTCGCTATTACTATATATGCCCCCACGTTAGTTCATACTTAGCTTAAAAAAACAAACAAAAAAAAAATTGTATACTCTTTAGGCCATTTTCTCAATACAGTTTGACCACATTTCTGCTTTTTTTACCGAAGAGTTATAGTATAGAGCAATACTTTTTTCCATCTTAAGATGTGATATCACTTGGACCTTCAGGGAGTCCCAGTTAGGAATCATGGGAGATTTCCAATTCCTAGTAATCATTAGTTTTGCTGCTAAGAGGATATGCACTAGACATGTGCATTCGTTTTCGGACGAATGCATTTTCGGACTAAAATAGCATTTTCGTCCATTCGTCCGAAAAACGAATAACGAAAATTTGAACTAACAAAATCCGAATGAACGAATGGTTAATAAACGAAAATCATTCGTTCATTCGTCCATTCGTCCATTCGTGCTATTGGCATTCTAAACCGAAATAGAGTCGGTTTACAATACCAATAGCATTGTACTACATTCCATAAACCGACTTGAATGACTTTCGGTTTATGGAATGCATGTAATGCTATTAGCTTCCTATAAACCGAAATTGAGTTCCCATTCATACGAATAGGTCAATTGACCTATTCGTATGAATGGGGACTCTTTCGGTTTATAGAAAGCCAATAGCAGCATGTATTCTATAAGCCGAAAGTCTTTAAAACAAACGACGTTCGGTTTATAGAATACATGTAATGCTATTGCTGTTCTATAAGCCGAAAGACTTTCGGCTTATAGAACAGCAATAGCATTACATGTATTCTATAAACCGAACGTCGTTCGTTTTAAAGACTTTCGGCTTATAGAATACTATTGGCATTCTATAAACCTAACTAGAGTCCCTCCTCATTCATAAGAATTTCTTATGAATGGGGACTCGACTCTAGTTCGGTTTATAGAAAGCCAATAGTATTCTATAAGCCGAAAGTCTTTAAAACGAACGACGTTCGGTTTATAGAATACATGTAATGCTATTGCTATTCTATAAACCGAACGACTTTCGGTTTATAGAATAGCCATAGGATTACATGTAGTACATAAGCCGAAAGTCTATAAACCGAAAGTCGTTCGGTTTATAGGCTGTCGGCATTTAACTATACAGAGACAGAGTCTCCATTCATAAAATTATGAATGGAGACTTTGTCTCCGTGTAGTAAAATGCCGAAAGCCTATAAACCGAACGATCGGTTTATAGACTTTCGGCTTCTGTAATACATGTAATCCTATGCTATTCTATAAACCGAAAGTTCGGTTTATAGAATAGCAATAGGAATACATGTATTCCATAAGCCGACAGCCTATAAACCGAACGTTCGGTTTATAGGCTGTGGGCATTTTACTACACGGAGACAAAGTCTCCATTCATAATTTTATGAATGGAGACTCTGTCTCCGTATAGTTAAATGCCGGCTTTTAACTATACGGAGACAAAGTCTGCATTTATAATTTTATGAATGGAGACTCTGTCTCCGTATAGTTAAATGCCCACAGCCTATAAACCGAACGTTCGGTTTATAGGCTGTCGGCTTTTAACTATACGTTTGTCTCCATTCATAATTTTATGAATGGAGACTCTGTCTCCGTATAGTTAAATGCTATTGTATTCTATAAACCGACTCTATTTCGGCTTATAGAATGCAATAATACTACGAAAGGACGAATGAACGAATGATTTTTCTTTATTAAACATTCGTTCATTCGGCTTTAGTTAGCTTAGCATTTTCGTTCTTCGTTTTTCGGGCGAATGGACGAAAATGCAATTTTCAGACGAAAATGCATTCGTCCGAAAACGAATGCACATGTCTAGTATATATTCACATGTAAATTGCTTTTTTAATAAAAAATTATGATATAAAAAAAATCTTGTTTTTATTTCCTTTTATGTGACAATGCTGCCTCTCTCTTTCCCTTGCCCCCAGATTTGTCGCTCTCCCCCCCTTAGTGTTGTCTCTCTCTCACCCTCCCTTTGGCTCCCCCCTCGCTCCCCTTGTGTCTGTCTCTTCCCCCCTTCCCTCCCCTTGTTTCTCTCTGCCCCCCCCCCCTTGTTATTCTGTCCCCCCCTCACCTGTTTCTTGCTCCCTGGTGGCTAGTGGGGGCAGCCGGGGGATGTATGCACTATACATAATAGACGGAAGTGTCGGGCAGCATGGAGGTTGTCTGCACGATTCGTGCAGACATCCCCCAGCTGCCCGATTCTCCCTGGTGGCTAGCGAGGCAGCGGAGGATGTCTGCGCGAGGAGCGAGACCTCTCCTGCTGCAGCCCGGCATGACCGCCGGGACTTCTATGATGAAGCTGGGTACTTCCGGCTTCCTCATAAAAGTCCTGGCTGTCGTTCCGGGCGGCAGCAGGGGAGGTCTCGCTCATCGCGCAGAGCAAGGGGAGGGAAGGGGGGAAGAGACAGAAACAAGGGGAGGGGGGCAGAGAGAAACAGGGGGAGGGAAGGGGGGAAGAGACAGACACAAGGGGAGCGAGGGGGGAGCCAAAGGGAGGGTGAGAGAGAGACAACACTAAGGGGGGGAGAGCGACAAATCTGGGGGCAAGGGAAAGAGAGAGGCAGCATTGTCACATAAAAGGAAATAAAAACAAGATTTTTTTTATATCATTTTTTATTAAAAAAGCAATTTACATGTGAATATATACTAGACATGTGCATTCGTTTTCGGACGAATGCATTTTCGTCCGAAAATTGCATTTTCGTCCATTCGCCCGAAAAACGAAGAACGAAAATGCTAAGCTAACTAAAGCCGAATGAACGAATGGTTAATAAAGGAAAATCATTTGTTCATTCGTCCATTCGTAGTACTATTGCATTCTATAAGCCGAAATAGAGTCGGTTTATAGAATACAATAGCATTTAACTATACGGAGACAGAGTCTCCATTCATAAATTTATGAATGGAGACAAACGTATAGTTAAAAGCCGACAGCCTATAAACCGAACGTTCGGTTTATAGGCTGTGGACATTTAACTATACGGAGACAGAGTCTCCATTCATAAAATTATAAATGGAGACTTTGTCTCCGTATAGTTAAAAGCCGGTGTTCTGACAAATTTCTGGAGCAAATTCTCCTGCACAATCGCAGGAGAATTTGCTCACTGCGCATGAGCCAGCTGCGCAACCCACCTCCCGCCCCCCTCACACCCCCCCGCACACCCCTTCTTACCAGATCATCGACCACAGCGATACACAGCGCATGCGCACGCCTATCCAGCCGTTTGGGAATGCGCGTGTCCGTTGTTGTGTTCTTAAGGTGGTAAGTAACACGGGGCGTCGGGACATAAGGGGGCAAGCATCCTGGTGAGGGCTGCCTCATCTTGATGGGATTTGTGATCCTCCTGCTGCATCAATTTTATGAATGGAGACTCTGTCTCTGTATAGTTAAATGCCGACAGCCTATAAACCGAACGAAAATTTTAGTTTTGCACATGTCTAATATGCACTATGGTCCATCTATTTGAAGTGGACAGGTCTTTTAAATTGAGATAGAGCAAAGCAATTTCTGGCGAGATAGGTAGTTTTAAACCACATCTTGCTTTAATATTTCTGAATATTTCCTTCCAAAAAATATCAAGTTTATTACACCCCCAGAAAAATATCCATCAAATTCCCATTTGGATCATCGCACTTCCAGCAGTTCTTATTTTGGTCTGTATATATTTTCGCCAGGTAACTGGGGACGTAATACCACCTGTATAATAGTTTGAAGAAACCTTCTCTTAGGTTTAGACAATGGACTCCTTTAGAGATATGACTCAATAGCCTGTTCCATTCTTCCCTGGATATATTCCTTTTCAGATCAAATTCCCATTTAGAGATAATTGGGAGCTGAGCGTTTTTTTCCAGTTCATTTATTATTTGATTACTTTTAGACAAAAATTGTTTGAAATCTTTTTTTTTAATCATGTCAGTTATTTTCCTATACAACGGAATATCCTCTACAGGAGTATTGGTCCTTAGGTAGTGGCACACTCTGATGTATAGAAAGAAATCTTCATTGTTTATACCGAACTTTGACTGTAATTTTAGAAAGGAGAGAATATTATTCTCCTCATATAAATCTTCAATCTTATGTATTTCATGGTCCAGCCATTTAGATACGTTAATGTCATCAATATTGTATTCTATAGTATGTAAAGAGAGGTTCCTCAAAAGGGAATTATGTATCTTACTTTTCTTTTTAAATTTCAGCCAAAAATGCAATATGTGATCCAAGATCAATGATCTAGTGCATTTCCTTCGATCTGTGGACCTCTTTTTATTAGTAATCCAAAATAACGGGAGAATCTTTTGACACCCTATAAGGTCTCTTTCTAGTTGATACCATTTTTCTTCCACATTGTTGGAATTTTGTGTCATTAAGGGGTGGGAAAGCATGGCTGCTTCATGAAGTTTGGACAAACTGGGGCATCCCATTCCCCCTTGGGTTGTAGGTAGATGTATTATACTTTTATTTATCCGTGGTTTTTTCCTTTTCCAAATATATAATGAGAAAGAGTCTTGGACCATTTTAATCCAGACCTTAGGAATATTCAAAGGGATCATTCTAAATAAATATGTCCATTTAGGTATTACATAGGCTTTTAGGACATTAATCCTCCCCCACCAAGAGACTTCTTTGTTTTTCAAGTCATTCAAATTTTTATTAGTTTGTTTCATCAGTGGGAGAAAATTTTGCTCCAATATTTTGGATGGGTCTGATGTTATTTTTATCCCCAAGTAGTCAATATAATCCTTTGCCCAGACAAAACCATATTTATGTGCCAGAGAGTCCTTGCTTTGCTGATTTAAATATTTTGCCATTGCCACTGATTTGTCCAAATTTAATTTGTAATTGGAAACTCTGCTATATCTGACGATCTCTTCCATGACTGCCGTAATTTAGACCTTCGGGTTTTCTACTGTTATTAATATGTCATCTGCATACATATTTAATTTAATGTTTCCTTTTCCCGTATTGATACCTTCCACTTTGTTGTTCAATCTTATAGCGTTGGCTAATGGTTTGATAGATAGTAGATATAAAATCGGGGATAGAGGACATCCCTGTCGGGTCCCGTTGGATATTCTGAAATTCTCTGACCGAATGCCCATACTTTTTACTCTTGCTGAGGGATAAGAGTACAGGGCCATAATTGCCTTCACAATTGGGCCTTTGAACCCAAATACCCTCAGTACCTGTTTCATGAAAGGCCAGCAGACCCGATCAAATGCCTTTTCTGCATCCAGGGCTATCATCATCATTGGGCATTTCTTTTTTTGACAAGCAGCTAGAATGTCTATTATTCATTCGAATATTGTTAGAGGAGAGTCTCTCCGGAATAAATCCCACTTGGTCTGGGTGAATTAAAGATGATATGACCCTTTTTATTCTATTTGCCCAAATTCCCGCATAAAGCTTTATGTCCACATTTAGTAGTGAAATTGGTCGATAGTTATTAACAAACAAGGGATCTTTCCCTGGTTTCTCTATAGGGACAATATTTGCTAAGAGCACTTCCTCTGGAATCTCCCCAGTTTTTAAAATCCAGTTGAATGCGTCTGTTAAACCTCTGACCACATATTCCTCCATCAATTTGTAAAACTTATTACTAAATCCATCTGGGCCCGGGGTTTTACTACTCTTAAGTTTTAATATTTCTACTTTAACTTCATCCATCACGATTGGACCATTTATGGTTGACAACTGGTCTCTGGATAGTTTCGGCAAATCTAATGATTCTAGATACTTTTTTATTGAATCTTCTGTTGGTTTTCCATCTAAGTTATATAGACTGGAGTAATATTCTTTAAAGATATCCCCTATTCTTCCCGGGTCCATTATTATTTTCCCATCTTTTTGTATTTTTGTTATGACCCTTCTTTGTTTCTCTTTTTTCAGTGTGTTTGTTAGCAATTTATCCGCTTTATTTCCTTTATAGTAAAATTTAGTCTTAAGGAATTCTAGGTTTTTATTTACTCTTAAAGCCATACTCTCTTTGATCATATTATCCAATCTTTCAATCTCTCGAGTGGTTGCCTGGGTAGGATTTTTTTTATTCTGTTTATTTAATATGTCAAGTTTTAGATTCAGCTCTTCCACATTTGGGATTCTATTTTTTTTTTTTTCATAGGATCCGATCTTAATCAAATGGCCTCTAATCACACTTTTAAACGCACACCATGTTAATGTTGGAGTAACTTCCCTTCCATTTTCCCTAAAAAAACATTTCGTGGCTTTGATAATTATTGATCTGTAATAATTACTATTCAATAATGAGTCATTCAGTCTCCAGTCTGATCTGATTGAGTGATGGCTATCTTCAACTTCCATTATTATGATATTATGATCCGACCATAGGTAATCTTTGATTTCTATCTTGTTAATGTTTTGTAGCATAGACCTGCTTGTTAGAATATAATCTATTCTGGAGTACGACAAGTGAGTTCGGGAGAAGAAGGTGAAGTCTTTCTATTCTGGGTGTATAATCCTCCATGTGTCTGTTAGCATGTAATTTTGCAGTAGGCGAGTAAACTTTGCAGAGGTATTCTTCACTCTCCTACCATATGGCCCTGACCCACTTGGCGATTTATCCAATTGGGCATCCGCTACACAATTATGGTCACCCACAATTATCAAAGCTCCTTGTTTAATCCTATGTCTTCTTTTAAAGATCTTTGTCAGGAATTTAATAGGGGTATCGTTTGGTGCATATATATTTAAGATGGTGTATATCTTATTATTTATTTCCACTATTAGCATGATATATCTAGCTTCGTCATCAACCTCTTTGAATAGGACATTAATTGCAAGGTCCCCTGCAAACATCACCGCCACTCCTCTTTTTTTTTGACATTGGAGAGAGGCCCTTATTATCGTGGGGAAGGATTTGGATTTCATAAATTGTTTATCTATTGATCTCCAATGAGTCTCTTGGAGACAACAGATCTGAATTCTTTCCTTCTTTAAAAAATGATATAGGATATTCCGCTTTTGTGGGTAATTTAAGCCCTGAACGTTAATCGTGGCAATTTTAATCGTCATTCAGGCAAGGTCTGAGATATAAGTGCCACCCATATACTTTTCCATGCGACATCCCTTCTCCACATAGAAGAAAAAAAAATAAGAAAGAAAAAAGAAAAGAAAGAAAGAAGACGAGAAGAGAGACACAAAAAAAAAAAAATATATATATATATATATAAAAACAGAAATATTTTCTAATCCATATAATATGTGAACTTTCATCTGCTGTTTTTAGTCACAGAGGATGAAGAAGATTTCTAACTAAGTTTCTGATCAGAAAGTCGGGAACTTGTCCAGGTGCCGTGGGTGGAGTGGAGAGACAAGAAAGAAAAAAAAAAAGAAAAAAAACACACAACATATATATAACTGGAGTAGAAAAGGCAGATGATGGTTGGGCCAGTGTTTAGTGCTAAATAGAAAAGAGAGTAGAGGAAAATATAGTACAGGATATCCAAACATCGTAAGTATTGAAAAAAACGAGAAAGTGATCCAAATGTGTGTATATGCATGTGTGTAGTATGTGTGAAGGTGAATGTGTGTGAAAGTGAAAAAAATAAATAAAAATACCAAGTGCTAGGTGAACAAGTGTTAGTGAAGGGTAAAGTGAAGAGAAGAGGTGGAAAAGTAGTGTGTGTGAAATCCTCTGTGAATGTAGTGTGGAAGCGTAAAGTAGACCAAAATATGTATATAAGTGTATGGAGGTGTAAGTGTGTATATATGTGTATGTATAGGTGGGATCTGGGGAAAGAAGAGAAGAAGAAAAAAAAGTGTATATGCGTGTATAAATAAATGAGAAAGAGGAAGTGGGTGAGTGTATAGGTGGGCCCTTTGCCTCTTTCCTTGTGTTCCTGGACTGTCCATTTCCAGGCCAGTCCTGCCTTCAACTACCTTTCCCATGGTTAAAAGGAAGAGGAGGATTGTGGGACAATTGTTTCACCAATGCATATATAGATGGACCATACCAGCTTCTGTATCAACTGCCCCACTCTCTCTACCTTTACTGCTGATCCCTGTAACTATCAGATTCATTACAGTGTGAATATGTGTGATATTCAGTTCATAGTGTAATACCATGAGAATGTAGAAAGATTCCATGTTACCATCTTATGCATGCTGCATCTCCATGTTATAAAATGGGAACCTTGTATTTGGTGTAGATTAAAAGAGACAAATTCACACAGAGAATTGTGATGTGTTAAGATTCTATTTATTTTACATGGAAGGAAAAAAAACCTTTGGAGACTTATACCCAATTGTGTATATGTCCCAAAGTAAAAAATTCCTTCCAGACCCTCCAGTGAGGGTAATGATCTCGTTGTTTGTGAGCTATGGAGGGCTAAACGTTACTATTATATAATGGAGGAAAAAAACCTTTGGACTTTGAAAATTATGTCACAAAGTAAAAATTCCTCCACAACCCTAGAGAGGGTAACTAAATAAAGTACACTTTCCATTAAAGAGGGAGGGGAAAAAACCTTTAGGGCACTTTTATACCCAATTATGCCCCAAAGTAAAAATTCCCTTTCAGGTCTTTGAATAAAAGACTATGTTACTCTACAATTATGAGGAAGGAAATAAAAAAAACCTTTACAACACTTATATTAAATTATGTCGCAAAGTAATAAAAATTCCTTCCATTTCCTTGGATAGAGGGTGAGAAGACACTGATCTATAATGTCCACTAATCTATGATCCAGAGGAAGGCAAAAAAACTTGGAGGACGAAGCAGTCAATTGTGTCGCAAGTAAAAAATTCCTTCCTGACCCCATTAAAAGGCGATCGGTGATACAACCCTGGATCAAGGGGGCCTACTCTATCACTTAAGGGGATACCTAAAAGTGTGTTGTGCTTGTGTACAATAATGGATCTCCTCTGCTCAATGTCACGATTCCATCTGTCAAAATCTTTGGATCCGCAGCTTCACCGGGGTCTTCAAATGGTCTGAATTATAGAACTGATATGTTAACAAGATTGAGAATAGAGAACAGATACATTCACAGCAAAATTACAATACAGATCATATACATTAGCAAAACTAGTATAAAGACAGGAGGCATATATTTGGAATATAACAGAGCATGGATATATGATCAAACTTAGAACTGTATTGTTACAAACCCTTCTATCCTGAAATGGAATAGTTTAGGACAGGGGATTCTATCTGACACCAAGATGTGACCCAACTGCTGTAACTACCCATATTCTCATTAGTCTTATAAATGGGAAGTTGTATGCTAATAAAGATGATTTATAGTACTGCATTTATCTATGGCTAACAAGCTATTCGTCTCCATTACTGTAGATTCAAATAAATGTTAATACGGCATGAAAAATCATGTGGATCACTTCACAAAAGACTTGGCACCATTGGTTTAGAAAAATGTAATTTAAAATTCATAATAACAAAATAATAGATCCAGCGTTTTAACTGAATGCAAAGACAATTACAATGAATATATAACTCCGCCATGGTTCCTATATCATCTGGTAAGATCCCCATTGTGTTCTGAGAAATACAATGATAAGAATCAGTACCTGGTTATGATCTTCCTCCTAGTGATGAGCTGCCAGTAGTGGCTACCTGTCTGAATGTCAGCATGCTATATACCCTGCTCCCATTATGATGCTGGATGACATCATCTCTTTGTTAGTAATATGCTAATAAACTAGTGTGGCTAGGGTGATGTGTATTTGTAAATGGACACTCCAGCCACCACGATGCTTTAAGACAGTGATTGTAAACCTATGGCACGATTACTACAGTGGGCATGCAAAGACTTCCACTATGGCACGTGGCACCATTGGGGGGTCCCTGTCACCGCACTTCATATAGGGGCCCTGGCTGCAATGTGGTCATGAACAGAGCCCACATCCCAGTGCAGAAGTTCATTGTCCTTGAGCTGACGCTGCGCACTGGAAATGGAATGTAATCGTATCAGACGCACTGTGACCCGCTCACAAGGAGCACTGCACCTGGAGGGACATTCAACTGATTCTAAAAATCTTGCCTTTCTATTGGTTAGTGCTTTCTGATTTCCTGCCAAAATAGTCCTGTCTTTTTGGTTTAGTCTCCAACTGAAATCCCAGTTTGCTATTTATACATATATATATATATATATATATATATATATATATATATATATATATATATATTGTGACAAAGTATTGTGCAAAAAAATGTGTATTTAGCACCAAGAATATTGCATTGTTATTACCCTTCGGAGTGGGAAAACACAGCCCCAGGGAAAGATATTTAAGGTTCTTGCACCTTTTAATGTTAAAATGTGTATTTTGCCTGGGGTGGAGTATCCGGAAGAGCACAGTGGGCCGGTTCTCCATCCCACTTTCAGGAAGAGTGACTATACAAAGTCCAGGCCAGGTTTTGTTTTAGACCTGGATTCAAAAAGCAGGGTGATTAAGCTCACTTGTGTCTATTAGAGGAAGCTATTTACTAGACATGTGCATTCGTTTTCGGACTAATGCATTTTGGGACGAAAATAGCATTTTCGTCCATTCGTCCGAAAAACGAATAACGAAAATTTTAACTAACAAAATCCGAATGAACGAATAGTTAATAAACGAAAATCATTCGTTCATTCGTCCATTAGTCCATTCGTGCTATTGGCATTCTAAACCGAAATAGAGTCGGTTTATAGAATACCAATAGCATTACATTACATTCCATAAACCGACATGAATGACTTTCGGTTTATGGAATGCATGTAATGCTATTGGCTTTCTATAAACCGAAATTGAGTTCCCATTCATACGAATAGGTCAATTGATATTCGGTTTATAGAAAGCCAATAGCATTGCATGTATTCTATAAGCCGAAAGTCTTTAAACCGAACGACGTTCAGTTTATAGAATACACATGTAATGCTATTGCTGTTCTATAAGCCGAAAGTCTATAAACCGAACGTCGTTCGGTTTATAGACTTTCGGCTTATAGAACAGCAATAGCATTACATGTATTCTATAAACTGAACGTCGTTCGTTTTAAAGACTTTCGGCTTATAGAATACTATTGGCTTTCTATAAACCTAACTAGAGTCCCTCCTCATTCATAAGAATTTCTTATGAATGGGGATTATAGACTTTCGGCTTATGTTATACATGTAATCCTATGGCTCTTCTATAAACCGAACGTTCGGTTAATAGAATAGCCATAGGATTACATGTATTCCATAAGCCGACAGCCTATAAACCGAACGTTCGGTTTATAGGCTGTCGGCATTTAACTATACAGAGACAGAGTCTCCATTCATAAAATTATGAATGGAGACTTTGTCTCCGTGTAGTAAAATGCCGAAAGCCTATAAACCGAATGTTCGGTTTATAGACTTTCGGTTTATGTAATACATGTAATCCTATGGCTATTCTATAAACCGAACGTTCGGTTTATAGAATAGCAATAGGAATACATGTATTCCATAAGCCGAAAGTCTATAAACCGAATGTTCGGTTTATAGACTTTCGGCTTATAGACCACATGTAGTACTATTGCCTTTCTATGAACCGAACGAGAGCCCCATTCATAAGAATTTCTTATGAATGGGGCTCTCGTTCGGTTTATAGAAAGCCAATAGTATTACATTGTATTCTATAAAACGAACGAATTAAAATTAACGAAACGAAAATAATAAACGAATTTCGTCTGAAACGAATGCAGTAAAGACGAAATTCGTTTTAGACTAAATAAATAAAATTTTCGTCCGAATGGACGAAAACGAAACGAACATTTTAGTTTTGCACATGTCTACTATTTACTAGACAGAAAAATTATGCTCTGGGCCTAGTGTGTGTTTAAAAACTGGAAAGAGAGGTTGACAAGTTTTTGTACAGAGTTTGTTCTTGAAGAATGTTGTGATCTGTGACTTGATGCAACCTGAAATAAACAGAGCAGTGCATGTGGAAACCTATCCGGGAGATTTTTTTATAGATTATATAGATTATATATTTAGATATAGATATATATAGATTAGATATATATAGATATATAGATAGATAGATAGATATCATTGTGGTTTATTCACCATAACTGTGGTGAATTGTCCACTGAACAGCAAAAATAAAACCAAAAGAGCTAAGTTAGAAAAATTCTAAAACTTCCCTTTATTTCCAGCCTAGCTATTAAATAGATTAACTAGTATCTAATGTGCACCTTTTTAACAAAATTTTGTCTCCAAAATATCAGTGCTCTTTAGAATCGATGGTGCATTATATTTGTGAATGTTTTATGTTGCAGCTTAATCCAAAAACCCCAAAATGTTGCTATTAACAAAAAAAGGAAAGCACAATGCAATAAAGACATGTGCATGTGTCTTTCCCTCTCTTACTTATAGAAATGCCATAATATTGTTGTATAGTAGTGTAATTTATAATAAAACTATCGTAAGTTGGTAGCATAAACTGATTGTTATAAAAAAAAATACTTCTTGCACAAATGTGCATTACATTCACAGGCGAAAAGGTTTTTTGTTTTTTTTTATATTTATTTTTATTTACATAGATAATTAGTAATTTCCTATAAATAACAATAAATATCCCCATTTCCCATCCCTCCCCCCCTTCTTTCGTGCACATATATTATTACTGTTGGTGTTTCCTACATAGAATAAATAGATGGCACTTTTTATGTTTATCTTAAACCTCAGTTTTTACATTTCACGTTGTCTGGTCAAGGCTCGGATGTTCACGGAATATCTATTTTCTACTGTCGCTATAAGTCCTTCTATCTTCCTAATCTTCTCTACCTCTCCTATTCACTCTTCATATGTAGGTACTTTTTCCTGATTCTAGTACCTCGGATTCAGCATTTTTGCTCCATTCACAAACACCGGAAGCAGGGATCTTCTATAGGCTCTCACAGACTCCTCTGTATGATGTAAGAGTATCGAAATTGGACTCTCAGGGAAATCTGGGTCCGGTACCATATGAATCGTTCTAATGATCAAGTCCCAGAAAGGCTTAATTAGTGGACATTCCCACCATATATATAGGAAACTGCCCAGGTGCACATGACATCTCCAGCACGTATCTGATACCCTTAGAAAAATTTTGTGTAATAGGGCTGGAGTCCTATAACATTTGCTCATGATCTTTTAGTTGTTCTCCTGTACTTTCTCCATCCTCGGTAGTCAGCATGGACTGTATAGTTAAGATCAGTCTCTTAGGTTCTTTAGATATCACACATAATGACTCATATGGCTCCGGATGCTGTCTCAGGTCTAAACAAAACCTAACAGAGCGCTGTAATAGCATATACTGAAGTCTTCGGCTCTTGGATGGCTGTCTATCCCCCATAAGACTCGTCAGAGAGACCATTCCTTCTTTTTGCATAACATGATGTAGTCTGAGGTACCTAATATCTGTTGAGAAGATCTTCCCCCATGTAGTGGATACCTATGGTGATCCTCATTAAATACAAGTGAAGTTAATGGAGATGGAGTTCTGATTAATCCCTAGTGGCCTCTTTCTCTTTTCCATATCTTTATAGTTGGAGCTATTGTAGGATGTGAATTATTTATTAATATTTTCTGTTTACTTTTAACAAACATTGCTAATCCTCCTGTTCTAGTGTAATCCATTGGTTTGATATCGGCCTTGCCCATTCTACTACCCTTGCCATATATACCACCTTATAGTAGTTCTCAGTACTCTGTACTCAGTCCTCCAAGGTGCTTAGGTCTAATGAGATACCTGTATCCCATTCTAGCTGGTTTTTTATCCCAGATATAGTTAACTATCAACATTTTAATGTATTTAAAAAAGGATTTAGGTATATGTACTGGAAGGGTTTGCAGAACGTACAAGACTCTAGTCAACAGGTTCATCTTCCCTACTCCCAAACCATGACATCTTCAGTTGAGCCCATTTATGTATGTCTTCCTTCAAACTTGTTAACAGTGGTAGAACATTTAAGGCATACAATGCTTTCAAATCTATATATATTCACAAGTATTATATCTCTGTTTGCCCATTTCAATTGAAAAGATCCTCTCAGAGCAGTTTCCAAATCAGCTGGGGCAGAGATATTTAATACCTCTGACTTGCTGGCATTTACCTTAAAATTAGAGAGTTTTGATTAAATCTGTATTTTCTTCAAAATGTTTGGCAATGATATTTGGGGTTGTGTAATTACCAGCAGCAGTTCATCTGCAAACTCTGCTGCCTTGTATTCACATCGACCTACTTTCATCTTCTTAATATCTATATTTGCCCCGCAATGCACATAAAAATGGCTCCATTACCAAAAGGAATAGAAGGGGTGAGAGAGAGCACCCTTGTCTTGTGCCATTAGATAGGGTGAGGTTTGTCCAACAACATTTTCATTGACCAAATCTTAGCGGGATGTCACTGAAAGCCGTTGCTCCAAAAGGGTCAGAGTGCGAGGTGGAGCAGCTTTCTCCCCTGCTGTTGAACCACCTGGTGTCAGTGACATTCTGTTGCACACTTTATTGCAGAGGCTCAGAGGTGCGGCTACCACTGCCACTATCAAGCAGGCCACACCTCTCTGGCATGTTGGACGGCCGTGACATAGAGGAAATGCACAGCCACAACAGCAAGGGACCCAAAATAGATGGGATAAAGCCATGGATGTCGAATTATAATATTAAGCATGCACTTCACTTTAAAAGGTTACATTTTATCACATCTCTGTTAATGTTTTTGAATAAACATAAATAAATAATGGTCAGTAGGACTAATCTTTTAAAAGAACTGGTGACTGCGTTGATCTATTTGATATATAGATATACACAGTGCTGTATTTACCGCGAGGCACCCTAGGCGGATGCCTAGGGTGGCAAATTTTGGGGGGCGGCAGCACCCCCCAGCACTGAAAGAAAAATAAATACATTTCAAAGAAATGTAAAAAAAATAATCTGTCCCTTTAAAAAAAAAAAAGCCCGCTCTTGCAGGCAGAGACGGAGGTGAGAATGGATCGGAAGATCCCCCCTCACCTTCCCTCTGCCTGCAGGCTACACGGGGAGCCGAACAGGCAGCACAGAGAAAACCTCCGTGCTGCCTGTTCGGCTCCCCGTGCAGTGTGACACGGAAGTGCCGACAGTCACATGACCGGCGCGCTGACGTCATACACGCGCCGGGTCACGTGACCTGTCGGCACAACCGCCTGAGAGCCGAACAGGCAGCATGGAGGAGACCATGCTGCCTGCCACTAGCCACCAGGGAAAACAGGTAAGTGCTGGGAAGATGGGGGGATTTGGGAAAATTGTCTATGGGATATTAAATGCATATTATTGGGCAAATTAGTAGGGGCATTTTAAATGGCAAATAACTGGCATATAATTGGGCAAATTGGCAGGGGCATATTAAATGGCAAATAACACTGGTATAATATTTGGCAAATTGGCTGGGGCATATTAAATGGCAAATAACACTGGCATATTATTGGGCAAATTGGCTGGGGCATATTAAATGGCAAATAACACTGGCATATTATTGGGCAAATTAGCAGGGGCATATTAAATGGCAAATAACACGCATATTATTGGGCAAATTGTCAGGGGCATATTAAATGGCAAATTATACTGGCATAATATTGGGCAAATTGGCAGGGGCATATTCAATGGCAAATACTGGAATATTATTGGACAAATTGGCTGGGTAATATTAATGAAAAATAATACTGGCATATTATTGGGCAAATTGGCTGGGGCATATTAATGGAAAATGATACTGGCATATTATTGGGCAAATTGGCTGGGGCATATTAATGGAAAATGATACTGGCATATTATTGGGCAAATTAGCTGGGGAATATTAATGACAAATAATATTGGCAATGTGTATATAATGGGGTGATGGAGGCATGTAAATGGGGTGATGGGGCATGTCCTTGGTGTGCAACGTGGGTTATGGGTCATGTCGTTGGTGTGCATCATGGGTAGGGGGGGTGCCCAAAATTTGTCTGCCTAGGGCAGCACAAAACCAAGATACACCACTGGCTATACACCCTTTCCAGGAAGTAAGGAGGCTCATTATACAAAAAAAACCAAAAATCGAAAGTATGAACAAGTTGGTTCCAAGAATACACTACTGAAACCACATATTTGTATTCAGCTGACATCAATGCCAAAACAAGTAAACTTCCTTACAGTGCACTACAATAAATGAAGTGGACTAGTGACCTACATAGACCTTATACAGTGAATTGCACTAAACAGGTGTTACTTTATATTCAGCAAAAGCTTTATTTATTAAAGAGAGAATTGCAGGATATTGAAACATTGCCCAACTCGACTTCTTTAGGCTTAAGTTTGAAATTCCCTTCTCAATTCCCTACAATTCCTTCTTTCATGAATAAAGTCCTTAATGTAACTGTTTGAGAGATGTTTGGCCTAAAAGTCAGCTGACATAACCTTGGATTAGCTCCATGTGGGAGGAATACTGTGCATCGAATGATGTCCACTCCTAACATCACACCCCATGTCTTTAGTTTGTATCCCCATCTTCTACCAAAGGGCAGAAAAAACGTAATCTGATGTTATAAATAATGCAAAGCATGCGACTAAGGTAGGGGAACACCCAATTTAACATATATTTATTTAATTTTAAAAATATGTTTAATCTCAGGCGGGTTTAACAAGGAATTCAGAGCAACTGCTCTTTTAAAACATGGACAACTTGTTTGATATCCAAATTAAAGGTATACAACTTGATTTAGTTTCAGATATAAAGGTTGCATGCTAAAACATGTATAGCATACATATAGTATACTATACTGCCTAGATCAGTTTTGAAAATTGTAAGCATACAGCTACACATGAATTGCACATGATCAGTGTGTGCCCTACCAGAAGAAAAGTGGGCAGAATCAAGTATTTGCAATCCAATGCAATGGAAGGAAACCTTTGAAAAGTAAATGTTAAATGCAAGTATTGCAGCAATAGATAAAAAAGAAAGATGACTTGTACATTGTGTCATCTACATGAATCAGTGATAGTTGCCAGAAGTATCCCTTTCACACACTTTGCTGTTTAAATACAGCTAATACAAAACAATTTGTTTCCTTTTGCTATTTATAATTCATATATATTTTACTTACCCAGCTTTATGTTGATCATGACACTTCATATATTCAACTGCAGTTTTACCATTTTACCATTTACCAACCTATTCAAAGCTGTTGTCCTATTTCTTATGTCATAGGGCCTTATTGACTCTGTGTCTGGGATATGAAAGTCAAGCTTCAATAAAAGTGAAATCCATTACTAAATATCGATTATGCATTGGTATTAGTAAGAAGGAGAACAAAAAAGCAACTTTATATATATAATATATACAGGGCCGGCCTTAGGGTTATGTGACCTGTGCAACCTGCCCGCCAGTAGAGGCACTGACTGGGGAGATCAGAAGATCTTCCCTTGCCTGCCCTCTGCTCGGCAGCACTGGAAGATTCGGGGGCGGTGGACCACAACGGGTGAGAGGTGAAGGTCCATCTCCACTCATAAGTGAGTGCTGCTCACGCTCCCCATGCTTAGTGATGATGCAGGGCATCATCACTGCATCATCACCATTCATCAAAATGGGAGGGGGAGGGAGTACAGAGAAGGGGGAAGGAGAAGAAAATGGAGGGGGTAGAGAACAGAGGAGGAGGGGAAGAGAAGAAAACAGAGGGGGCCGAGAGAACTAAGGGGGATGAGAGAACATAGGAGGAGGGGGAGAGAAGAGAACAGAGTAGGGGGAGAGAAGAGAACAGAGGAGGAGGGGAGAGAAGAGAATAGAGGAGATGGGGAGAAAAGAGAAAATAGGAGGAGGGGGAGAGAAGAGAAAAGAGGAGGAGGGGGAGAGAAGAGAACAGAGGAAGAGAAGAGAAGAGAACAGAGGGGGGGGGGGGGGGAGAGAACAGAGTAGGAGCACACACATTGCACATAGGACTTAACACAGCACCATACAGTACCCACAGCACCTGCCATGCACTCATATTGCACCAACACAATTTGGCATGCCACAGTGTCAATGTGCCCCACAGAACATACCACAGTGTCACTTTGTCCCACAGAACTGCCCCTGCAGAACAAGCCACAGTGTCACTTTCACGCATAGTATATGTTATTTTGCCCCACAGAACATGCCACAGCATCACTTTGCCAATTAAAATAAGCCAGTATTATTTTGCCATTAATATGCCATAGCCAATTTGCCCATTAATATACAAGTATTATGCTGCCATTAATAAGACACAGCCAATTTCCCACCCAAGAAAAAAAAAAAAGTTGAGCAGAGCGATTCGCTGAGAGTGGGATGGCAGCACCACGGGTGTCACACCCTCTGGATGATATACCTGGCCTATGGGGGCCCCCTTATCCAGTGGTTATACACAAAGTCCACAGTGTCTACATTCTGCTTTGTTTGAAAAAAGTTTGAAAAAAGGTTTAAATCAAAATGAATAGAATGAACGAATAGAAATAAACAGAAGAAAAGCTGCACTTAGATGTCGTTAATGCAAAAAATCAATAAAATTACATTTTTCTGTTGCATCAATCACCAGTGTTTCATACCATAATGTGGCCTGTTGAAAATCATGTTGTGGTCCAAAATATTGACAACGGATGCAACTAAAAAATTAAGGAGTCTACTCAACAAAGACCATTTTGTTCCGAATTAGATTCGGATCGGCATAATATCCGAGTGGAACAAATCCCTGAAATACAGCTACTAAATTTACATGAATTTGGTTCTGAATTAGCCATTCGATAACCAAAGCCTCAGAGGTATTTGGATTAGGACATTTTTACTATTAAAAGCATACAATTTTGGCTAACTAATATGTGACACTCAGCCTGAATACAATTCAGATTTAAGGAGGATTGCTGCATATCGACAGTTTCAATTTTCCTTCTTTTCCGCTGGCCCCATAAATAAAAAAATAAAAAAACAATCTCTGGTCAAGTAGCCCTTTTAAAAATGGGTCTGGCCAAATAAATGGGGCTCAGAGCTGGGCGAGTAATGGCAAAATGGCTCCCAGCCCCCATTCAATAAAACATTATCCCTTAGTATCTGGGGTCTGGTCAAATGGCCCCAGACCATATACAAATGAAAATAATGGCCCCTGCTTAGGTCTGCCAATGGCCCATAAGCCCCAGTAAAATTACACTTGTCAATACGGGAAAGACATCCTCTGCTGCCACCCAGGCACGACAGCCGGGACTTCTATGATGAAGCCTGGTCCTTCCGGCTTCATCATAAAAGTCCCGGAAGAAGTGCCGGGCAGCAGCGGAGGATGTCTGCGCGATAGTGCAGACATTCTCCATGCTGCCTGACACTTCAGTTTATTGTGATGGACCGGCTGTCCGTCATAATAGACGAAGTGTCGGGCAGCCCCATGAGAAAGAGAGAGAGAGAAAGACAAGGGGAGGGAGGGGGAAGAGAAAGACCAGGGGGAGGGAGGGAGAGGGAAGAGAAAGACAAAGGGGGGAGAGAAAGACAAGGGGGGATAGGGGAAGAGAAAGACAAGGGGAGAGAGGGAGAGAGGGAGGGGGAAGAGAAAGACAAGGGGAGGGAGGGAGAGAGGGAGGGGGAAGAGAAAGACAAGGCGAGGGAGAGAGGGGAAGAGAAAGACAAGGGGAGGGAGAGAAACATGGGGAGAGAAAGACGAGGGGAGGGGGAGAGAAAGACAAGGGGAGGAAGGGGGAGAGAGAGAAAAGTTTTGGGGAGGGTGAGACAAAGTGGGAGGGGGAGAGAGATAACACTGGGGGAGAGAGAGGCAGCATTGGCACATAAAAGGAAATAAAAACAAGAAATGCATTTGTTTAATATCATAAATTTTATTAAATATTAAAAAGACATTTACATGTGAATATATACAAGTTCAACTTTTTTCCTATAGGGTAGTCTTTTATTCAGGCTTTTAGTTTTTTTCCTAAAGGAATATCCAAAGTTTGGGGGTTTGTCTTATAATCAAGGTCATCTTATATTCGAGCAAATACGGTATTTGAGGGGCCAACTCGAAAGTCACACCACACAAAAACAAAAGTTTTGGATTGTAGAAAAAACAACTTTTCTAAAATTAGATTATGTGTGAAGGAGTCATTTTCAGACTGGAGCAATTTAAATGGAGTCCAAGAGAAATGGGATTAAAAGTTGCACTACTGAAGGCAACAGAAAATTGCATTAGGCTTGTCAGTAGGAGCAACAAATTGAAGAAACCACTGTGGTACTCTGCAGAGGTGGCCAAAATAGTAAAAAAAATAAAATAAAAAAAATAAGCTAGAATTTAGTAATTATAAAAAATACTCAGAGTGAGGAAGATAGAAAGATCTATAATAGTAGGCAGAAAGAGGCAATGTAAGCTATAAGAGCTTCCACAGCATACGCAGAAGAGAAAATAGCCCATTCAGTGAAAAAGGGGATAAAACATTTTTTAGATACATAAATGAGAAAAGAAAAGTAAAACAAGGATTAGTTAGATTAAAAACAAAAGAAGGATGCTATGTAGAAGAGGATAAAGGCCTAGCAGACTGCCTTAATACATATTTTTGTTCAGTTTTTACAAATGAAAATGAGGGCAAGGGACCTCATTTAGGGAAAAAGACTAATGAGTCTTTTGATGCATGTAAGTTTACAGAGGAAGAGGTTTTACTTCAGCTGTCTAAAGTAAAGAAAAATATTGATGGGCCCTCATGGGATACATCCAAAGTTATTAAAAGAACTTAGTAGTGTACTAGCAAAACCGCTAACAGATTTTTTTAACCAATCATTGTTAACAGGAGTAGTCCCAGAAGATTGGTAATTAGCACATGTTGTGCCCATTCACAAGAAAGTTAGTAGGGAGGAGTCGGGCAACTATAGACCAGTAAGTCTTACTTCAGTAGTGGTGAAACTAATGGAAACCTTGTTAAAGAATAGGATTGTTGAAAATCTAAAATTGCATGGATTTCAAGATCAGACAACATGGATTTGCTTACCTAGATTTCAGTAAAGCTTTTGACACTGTTGCACATAGAAGGCTTATCAATAAACTGAAATCTTTAAGTTTGGATTTCAATATTGTTGAATGGATTAGAAAATGGCTGAGTGACAGGAAACTTGTGGATAAGTGCAAAATTATGCAGCTTGGGCATAAAAACCCAAAAATAGAATATTTGGTACAGTCCTAACCTCAACATCTAAGGAAAGGGATTTAGGAGTAATAATTTCAGAGGACTTAAGGGTAGGTAGGCAATGCAATAGAGCAGCAGGAAATGCTAGAAGAATGCTTGGTTACATAGGGAGAGACATTAGCAGTAGGAAGAGGGAAGTGCTCATGCCATTGTACAGAGCACTGGTGAGACCTCACTTGGAGTATTGTACTGAGTACTGGAGACCGTATCTCCAGAAGGATATCGATACTTTGGAGAGAGTTCAGAGAAGGGCTACTAAACTGGTTCATGGGTTGAAGGATAAAACTTACCAGGAAAGGTTAAAGCATCTTAACATGTATAGCTTGGAGGAAAGACGTAACAGGGGGGATATGATAGAAACATTTAAATAAAGAAAGGGAATCAACACAGTAAAGGAAGAGAGTATATTTAAAAGAAGAAAAACTACCACAACTAGAGGACATAGTCTTAAATTAGAGGGGCAACGATTTAAAAGTAATATCAGGAAGTATTACTTTACTGAGAGGGTAGTGGATGTATGGAATAGCCTTCCAGTGGAAGTGGTAGAGGTAAACACAGTCAAGGATATTAAGAATGTGTGGGATAGGCACAAGGCTATCCTAGATATAAGACAGGGAACTGGGGACTAATAGAAGTATTTAGAAAATTGGGCAGACTAGATGGACCAAATGGTTCTTATCTGCCGACACACTCTATGTTTCTATGTTTCTTCTCAGTGGTTTTTTCGAGCTGATAAATGTGTAAAAAAAACAAAAAAACTTTATAAACAACCATTGAATGACAACAGTTCACATGATCAGTAAGGGGCTTGACTCAGCCCAATAAAGTGCATTGTTAACAAGTATACAATTGTTTCAATATTTCAATATGTGTACAATGGTTAAACAAATACAATACTCTGCAATGAACAGTGACATCAAGTGAAAAATAAGTGCACAAAAATCACACATTTCAAAACAACACAACGAATGCAAATATATAGATATATGATGTTTGATAGCGCAACATACTAAACACAGAATATCATGCACACAAACAAATGCTTCTGTATTCATATCAGATACTTAATTCAAGCCGATCTCGTATGGGGGCAGCTGCGCCAGGAAGAAGATCAGAAAATCCAGGTCTCTAAAAAGAAGGAAAGAAGAATATTTTTATTTTATTTTTCTATTATTTAAGTGACTAACATGTTAGATGACTAACATAGCATCTTTCAAACAAGTCACTTAAATAAAAGCCATTAAATCTAACTTTATTAAATCCCTTGGGGGAGAGGCAATCTAACTCATTTTTACACCAAGCCTCATGCCTCTTGAGCAAATTCTCCCGATCAAACCCCTCCCCCCCCCCCCTCTAAGTTTGGGGATAGAGTCAATGATCTGAAATCGTAAGTCTGGAAGATCATGTTTGTTTGTATGAACAGTGGATTTGTGCATATTAAATTGCAGGGACACCACAACAGGTATACTACAAATGTTGACTCACAGGTGTAATAAGATTTAATAGGGTATCACTTCTCCTTTTGGGGATGTTTAAATGTATCTCCTTTGATGATAAATGAGCACGCTACACAAGATAAACATGGATAATTCCCATTTTTGGAGGTGCTCAAGATATGTGTCTGTTGTGTTTGCCCCTTGTGGAACAGCATACAGGAGAAGGGGGCCAACACAACAGACACATATCTGGAGCACCTCCAAAAATGGGAATTATCCATGTTCACCATTTCTATACATGATCCCAGTGTGTCAGCTTTCAGAGTATTGAGTAATGGTGAGGTCACTGTTTGTGGGTAAAATAAATGCAGTGTGCACCCATACAACATACTATCTTTATTTCATTGTAAGAATTAAGGTCGCCTTAGTGGTGCTCTGTGCAACATATGCCGGGTCTGGGGTGCTGTCCAAATCATTGTTTTTGCATACTGTTTGTCGGTGGCTGACTGAGCATGATTCTGTTTTGGTAGCCACCCCTTAGCAGTTGAATCAGGTTTTACCTCTTTGTCTAGATAGTTAATGTCTGACTGAAAAGTTATATATATATATATATATATATATATATATATATATATATATATATACAATACATAGATATTGCTAGCAAATACATAATCTATATGTATTTGCTAGCAATATCTATGTATTTGTTTTGGTAGCCACCCCTTAGCAGTTGAATCAGGTTTTACCTCTTTGTCTAGATAGTTAATGTCTGACTGAAAAGTTATATATATATATATATATATATATATATATATATATATATATATATATATATATATATATTATATATATATATATATATATATATATATATATATATATATATATATATACAATACATAGATATTGCTAGCAAATACATAATATATGTATTTGCTAGCAATATCTATGTATTTGCTAGCAATTTGGTTAACCAAATGTAATATATAGTATACGTATATATAATATAAGTACAAAGTTAAAACATCTTATTATTACATGGTACATGTTAAATGATATTGTCATAAGTCCTACCTAACACCTTGTCACAGACAGTGGCTAATAATGTCAGATGGATGCAATTCGTTGTACACTGCAGATAAAAACATTTCTCTTTCTTCTGTTGTGTTCAACTGGAGAATGTCAAGTGTATTTTGGTCAACTGAAGACGTGTGATAGCCTTGTAAACTAGCACCTGGATTAGAAGGTTACAGGACATAGTAGATAAACATGGCATTTGTTGTATATCTCATATTTTTGAACATATGACATGTTACATTTATATAATAAAGATCTCTATTACAGAAAACTATATGTGCTACAGTACTAATGCTGATTAATTTACTACAGCCCTGTGATGCTAGAAGAATCCAACTGTTATTTATAATGACATTAGATAGTTAGTTGTTGTTTTGGGACCCAAATACTTTATGGACCATTCTGAGTAGAGTAGGCAGACTATGACACAGATTTATAATACTCTTACATCATTACAATATATAATCAAATGGAAATCCTTGCCTTGTACAACCTTAGCTAGTTTTTAATTTGTTTGTGCATGGTATAAAACCTCTTTAAATCTTGTTACTTAAGGTCTTTAATAACCGACAGCATGTCTTAATTAAGAGAAAAATGAAACTAAATTGGAACATGTACCTACTACCACAAACTTTATCAGGTAAAGCTTTAGCAACAGTTTATATATTGGAAGAGAGAAAAACATACCATTGGAATTGGTGGGACAGTGCCCCAAAGATCTTTCTTTTTTATTGTGGAACAATTCAGAGGTTTGGGGCAAAAGGGGAATTCTTTAAGTAGTCAGCGGTTTTCTAGATCTGGGATACTTGATAGCTTTTGTTTAAAAAATTTACCATTTATTTTTTTAATCCCACTTTAAATGTTCACATAAATTACTCTGCAATTGTTAAGTGTTTTGACAGTAGGAAGCCCTTTGTATTTATAGATTCTAAACTGCACCAACAGATCCATTTAATTCTTGCCATTCCACAAAAGCTATTGCTTTGGATAATTTAACCAAACAATCATAGTTACATATACAAATTGTCTACACTACTATCACAAACGTAAAAATCCCAAAAATTATTTTCACATCAGAAAGACGACCAATTGTTGTCACTGATGTTTTGCTTAGGGATCATGTTTGCAATGAAGTTTTGGTTATGTCTCGTAAGTGTGAAAATGAAGCCACCCACTAAGAAGTCTATTTTTTCCTCATACTTTATCTGTTAACTAAAATGAAACAAAATTACTATTTCATAAAGCATTTTCTTTTGGTAAGTGGGTGAATGCACTGACGTGATTTCTAATATTGTCCAGTGACCTGTCACACACGCAAATCACACGGAATGGAGCACTTCGCTAATTGGAAAAGTGGAAATGCTGTTTATTTTACAACTTGTCAGAATTGTCAGTCTCAGGATGTTGGTCTTACATTGAAATCAGTCAAAGGAAAGGATCTGAGAACATCTCAGTGATGCTGACAAAAGAATAATAAATATTCCGCTACCCGACATCTTTTGGACTGTGGCAATGACAATACGTACTTTGTCAAATTATGGGGCATTGCCTCTATGCTATTGCTATTTTATTTAAAGTCAAGTGGCTATGATATTTTCAAGATTTGTTTTTTTTACCACAGGGCTCAAACTGTGCATTTGCAGCAGCAATAGAGTGTGTCTCTGCTCAGTGGCATGTGACTAAAATGTGCCTAGTGAAAAATACCAATAGGTAGGATTGCCACCTGGCATTTTCAGAGATAGTATTTGAAGTCAGTATAAGCAGCATAGACATAGGAATAGTGATAAGGTACAAATAATAGTACAACATTGTAAATGTTTAGTCTGTTGTATAGTGCTAAAAAAGGCTCATCAACACATGAATATAATCTATGTCTTTCTGAGAAGAGAGAGAGAGAGAGAGAGAGAGAGAGAGAGAGAGAGAGAGAGAGAGAGAGAGAGAAAGAGAGAGAGAGATATTGGGAAGGAGGGGAGAGAGAACAGGTATGTTTGAGATGGAAAGAGACAGACATGGCAAGAAACATGGGTAGGGAGAGAGACACATACATGGGGGGTGCCATGGGGGAGGCCCACACAGGGCGTTGGAACACTTAAGGCCGGCCCTGTGAGAGCATTAAATAGCACTATCCAACAGACTATGCATTTAAAGTGTTGCACTATGATTTGTACATTTTCTCTCTCCCTGTACATCTGCTGCTTATTCTGACTGGAAAACAACATCTACTACCTCATAATATGCCAGATGGTATTAGTGCCTGTTATTATTTGTGGACTTTGCCCTAAGCACACTTAAGTCACTTTACTCTTTTGCATTACAGATTTTTTTTTTAGATTTATTATTTTAGTTTTTTCTTGTGAATTTAAATTACTTAGCTAAAAATTCAAGCAAAATACAAAGAGGAAAGGTCTCACTCAATCAAATATATATTACAAGAGATTATTCTGAAATGACCAAACACTGTGGTGGGCTAAGCACAATATGGCGATATAATGAATAACTTAAGTATATATATTTTTATTGAATGCCATAGGCTGCATTAGGAAATGTTTAAACAAAAGTCACTGATAAATAATAACTTAGATCTTTGAATAGAACTCAGCATGGCTAAATCGCCAAGATTTTACATCTTAGGCAGGTTTTTTATTACTTATTTATAAAATAATAGGTATTTAAAAGACTAAAAATGTAAGGTGGATGAATAATGGTAACTACCAAGATCTTGGTTTTAAATTTTGGAACTTTGATGTATCTAAATCCATCAGGTGGATAATTTGTATACATAGGATGTCATGTAAGACTATCAAGTGAACCCTGTACTCTAGCTTCCTAATTACACTTTGGATGCTCTAAACAAGAATGTACATGTCATATGTGGAAGTTAACTGAATGTAACTACTAAATCCCCAGGTTCACCTTTGATTATAGAAATATATTTCTCAAGTCCAAGGTTTGAAAACCAATTACAAAGTTCTTCTGTGTTCATTTCTGAAAGATGTCTCGACTTTGTTTGTTTTTCGCATGAGGTCTAACAGGGAGTAAAAATAGACAGGACAGAGAGAGCAGTATGACATAGGTTAGAGATATTGTACTTTGAATAATGGCTAGCTAACATGAAAAATGTGCAGTAGAGAGCTATTTGATGAAACAAGGTCAATTTTGAATGGCTTGGACAGTCTGCAATGCCCTTTTCAGTCTCATTCATGGAGAGTTTATTAACATCACAAGGTAAAACACATTTTATTTAAAAAAATAGACTAACTGAGCACTATAAGGGACTGTCATCTATTTGATTTATTATCAGTCATTCTCAATCAATAATGTCACAATTGCTAAATGTATTTCCAAAGAGCTAAATTCTATCGACTTCTGTACTAAAAGTCTCTGCCCCACTAGCTAGGGATGTTAGCTAGGGATGTTATGCATACATTGGTGTAGTGCAACATAGAGTTTTTTGGTACCAGAAATTTGCCTAGACTCCCTTCTGGATCAGATTACTTTGAAATCTTCTAAGGTTCTTTCTATTATGACTTTAACACTGATTGGTCATCACATTCCCTGGCATTTCACTCTGGCATCATCTGTGCTTAATCACCCATTTTTATTGTCTGCTTCCAGCCCTGAACATTGTATTGAGGCACACCTGGGGTACACCGTGTATCTGCCTACAGTCATGCCTGAGGTTGTTACCAAATGCCAAAGTGTATGTTTCTGTTTAAGATGATTAATGTGACACAAAAATATTGAAACAACTATTTATTTTGTTTCATAGTGGGCAGCATAAGTCGTGTGCATTAAATATATACATTAAACATTAAATAACTACATTTTAAATGCTTCTACATTTATTACAGTTGGAAACATACTGTATAAAATATTTTTGCGGCCCAGAATTCATTAATTCCCTCAGTCAATCACATTTAAATAAAAAAATATATTGTGAATATAGACAGACATATGAAACTATTGACTGTATACTTTTACCTTCATATACATACCTTTATATATATATATATTGTGAATTTAGAATGACATACAACTATTGACTGTATACTCGTCCCTTTATATATATATATTGTGAATATAGATTGACATATGAAATTGTTGACTGTATACTCTTACCTTTTCCTTCCTGTTATTTTCTTCTGTAGCAACAGACAGATAAGATGCTGTAAAATATTTTTAAATAATTTCTTTGATTTTTATTATTTTCTAAACACATGTAAGTAATAATGAAAAAGACCATATCTCAACATATAAAGAGAGAGAGAGACGCTGGCATATTAATGGCAAAAGAACACTGACATATTATTGGGCAAATTACACAAACACTGAAAAATGCACTGGCAGATGTGTTTTTGCCAGTCTCAAGCATAACTTTTATACAATCCACTTGTGCAGATCAGTAAGAAAATAAGTGTCCCTGAATTGTATTAGATTTGTAACAGTAGGTGTGTTATCACACACTTGGTGGTCACAGAATTGCCCTTTTCCACGGTTTGCCGAGTGACACTCACACAACTCTCTGCAGTATAAAAATATATACTGTACAAATATATATACTGACCTGAAGTGTAATATGTATTTTGTGGTGAGCATCCCACGCTCAAATCTATCTCTTTTTTTCTAAACAAGATGTTTTACCTCAACACAGGGCCGGTGCAAGGAGAGAGATTTCAAGGGTGTGTGTGTATATATATATATATATATATATATGTCTATTATATACAAAGTTAATACTAAAATAATCAGGAGGAGCACACAAATTAAGGGACTAAAAGACACAAATTTATTATAATTAATTCAAAAACGCACTCGTAACCATGCAATATCAAAAGACTATGTACTTACACAGTTATGTTAGCAGAACAAATGGACAAACAAGATAGGGATATCATAAATTAGCAGCATAAAAATTAGTAAATTGTATGTGTTCACAGTGTGCTGTAGATTTTGATATTTACTGTCTGTTACAGAAGGGAGATTTTTTTTTCTGATTCATTTTTTTTTAAAGGTCACAGTTGTTCAGTTACATATACAATATTTATAGTGTGTATGTTCTTTCTTAAGGAAAGTCTATTTCAATAGACACTAAACATATGAATTGAATACCAAGAATGCCATAGTTGGTTTGCATTGTCTTTTGTGTCTGAATAGTAGAAGAGTTGGGTAAGTAATTTGATTCTCTCAAGGTCTATGGGTCATTTGATCAAAGCCAAAGAAAAAAAAACTTAAAATGCCAAATGGGTGGGCTCCCATTTCAAGTTCATTATATAAAACAAACTCATCATAAAGACCTGACCCTATTGTAATATTAATTAAATACATCTTCATTGATAATGATGTAAGAATTGTTTTCACGGTGAAGTAGAAACAAAGTGATTTCATGAATTTCAGTTGAAACAAGTAGGGTTACCGAATACAGTATTATTCCTTTACCTATTTCATGAATTTTAGTGACATATGATGACATTTCACTTACCTAGACTTAACCTTCTGGTTTTATATCTTTTGTGTTCACACAGCAATTCATTGTGATAACAGAAAGGAAATCTGCTTTCTAGACTGTATTGTCTCATTGAAGAAATCTAAACAATAAGAAATAAAATAATCTTATAAATGATATATAACAGTGTTATCCAAAAAGTCACCTCTAGTTCCATGAAGCGGCAGCCTGAAAGTCTAACTTCCAAATATACTGGAAAACTAGACAGGACCTGAAATGGAGGTTTTTAAACCCTCTTTACTTTGGAGATGCCTAGAGTGCCCTGAAAAAGTCAAAACACCTTAAATTAACATATGGTATATAAAGTATAACTGTTATTGAACATGTATTTTTACTTGTGTTGAAAATGGAAGTAAAATATTATTATTTTTAACAATATTTTGTAATTGTATTTTAAATGTACCCACCTGTGAACTACACCAATCATTTCGATTTGTTTCCAAGGGTATGACCTTATCCACTTCTGTCATCATTATTTCTCTCTGGTAACAATCAGGATTGTTTTGTTCTTCTATAAAAATAAAATAAAAAATAAAAACATTTAAATTGGAAGAAAGTATACTAAGGTAACTTGTACATGGTATATTTGACCTGCTGCAGAGACTATGCTAGACCCACAACTAAGCAGATATGAGGTGGTATCCATGTTACAGGTTATAAATCCTGACACACGAATGCCATGTTTTTTATAGAAGCCCACATTGCATTTCAGCTGTACACTCAAATGTGAATGAACACCTATTAGCATTTATCATGTATTTGCTTTAACGATTTCTGTATCCGCTTATCAAACATAACATTATGACCACAATTAGGATATTTAAAGAACAATAAATAGAATTTGAGAGTAACAATATATCAAGTAAGGGTGTCAATTTGTATAATCAATATGATACTTAGTATTTTGTATGCATGGACTTTTTATTGAAGATCTTTTATTCAGCGTATTGAAAAAAATGAGAACCAAAAAATACACACTAGTGCTCACTGTTTCCAATAAGATGGTAAATAATTTGTATGGCATAGCTTATCACAGGCAGTGTACTGTTCAAATTAGACTATCAAAAGTACAATATCAGCTGTGGGAATGCAGGTATTAACTTAATTATACTCTGCAATGGGCCCAGGTACCTTCTCAGTATGCACTATATATATAGAGAGAGAGAGATGGCCACAGCAATGTAATAAAAGGTAGAAATATAATTTAATAATCGACAAACAATAAAAAGGCTTACTTAAAAGCATTTGTGAGATGCACGTATGTGCAGACTCACGATTGAAGCTTGGTCAACTATAACCAGCTGACCTTGGGAATCGACAGTGGAGAGCTTTCCTGGAGTCTTTCACAGGAGCTTGCTTCTGTTGGCTGCTCACTCTGTCAGGTGCTGTGGGTTCCGACAAACTAGAGTGTATACCGAAACAATGCACGGAGTATACAGCGCGGAGGGCGCTTGTCTGCAGACCCGTTTCACCACATATGGCTTCCTCATGTGCACATATAGGTCACACAATTACCCCATGCACAAGCCAATACATGCGCCCCAGTATGTACACAAAGTTGAATTGTCCTTTGGGAAATATATCAGGGCAGTGTGTGGGTTATAACCTTGTGTAGATACTGGGTGCATATATTGACCAGCACCAAGATTGCACTCACAGGACATGCTCCAGCCTGCAAACTGCACTCAAGACTTGCCCCAGCACTTACCCCAGCACTGAGATTGTAATCACAGGACTTGCCTCAGCACCCAGCCCACCACTAAGATTTCACCACAGGACTTGCACCGCAGGGGGAGGATCCAGGGTCTGATCTCAGGAGTGGCACTGTCCATGTCTGTCTTTCTTTCCCTCTCCCTCATGTCTGTCTCTATTTCCTCTCCCCCCTCATGTGTGTAGTCTCTCTCCCCTCTCATTTCTATAGTATCTCTCCCTCCCCTCTGTAGTCACTCTCCTCTCTGTAGTCTCCCTCCTCTTTCATTTATGTTGCAGCTTTACAGTCTTATGCTTAATGGTATGAATAAAGAAAGTACTAAACTGTCTTGGGCATGAAGCATTATGAACTTACGTTTGGTATATAAACTGTAAAAACCTCATGTTGTCCTTTTGGACAAATTGTTTTTGACAGTATGTATTCATGTGTAGTGACAATTACAATATAATTAATTTTTACCTTAACAAATGGAAACCAATATGCTGCTTTAACCACACCAAAGTCAGAAAAATGACATAAGCATAATAAATACCTGAGAAGACATAAATTCCTGAGAAGACATCCCTGGTTTGACAATGTTAATTGTAATCAATGTATTCAATAATATATACTTTTCATTACATGATAGAAACCTAGAATGTGTCAGCACATAAGAACTATTCAGCCCAATTTCTGCATAATTAAATATAAATATGTATTAATAATACAATTATACTAGTGTATTTAACCAGAATGCTACTATATGGTTCAAGTTCACAAGCAGTTATTTCTAAGAGTTTGGTTTCGCATCTCCCAAGCTCCCAAGTTTTCTAAACCAATGTCCACCAAGTGCTGCCCAGAATTTAACACCAAGACTATGACAGTAAAGGAAAAACAAACAAAAGTGTGATGACTGTATGTCCTTTGCTCATATAGAACAAGCAAAAGATAAGGGACAAAAGGAATAACAGTATTGAGAAGGCCTTAACTAATGACCAGATGTCTTAAAAATGTAAGAATGAAGTGGCATGTTTTGGCAGTGATTTTTTTCCTATTGGAATTTAGAATTTTCCACTAAACATAGTAGGAATTTGGCTGCAAAATGTATTGGGATCCATTCCTACCAGTTTCAGCTAAATACTGCAACTCTCCATATAACTAGCATCAATAATCTTTTCAAGTTTATTTCCTGTATCTAAGAAGGTTATTCCGACATTAACCCTACTGAATATCCAAATTAATGATGATCAATTATACATGGGACCATTCCTGGCATTTCAGTGTGTGTTAATTCCCCTGCTCTGTGCTCTGCCGCTACGACAATCCCAAACCGTATTCTATGAAATTGCTATGTAATTAAAAATGTTACGCTAGTTTAATGAAAACACATTTAACATGGCTACTGTACTATGTTGTTCTAAAAGCTCACTAAAGTGTGTAATATATCAGCTTTGGCTGCTTTATGCAGAAAGATAATCTAAAACAGCCGTGATAGCATTGCCAAGAAAAGTAAATGGCAGCTTGGCCGAAACTTCCGGTAACATTGGCCAAGGCGGGGATGCTATCATGCCTTAAGGATATTTGGATATACAAGGAAGAATAGACCATAATTATAGAGATTTCAATTTTATGTTATAATAACAGCACGTCGAGTATTCATTGAATCATACAAGTATTTGGTAGTCAACAAGTACGCAGAGATCATGTAAAGTCATGCATATGTTTATTAAAAATTAGATGTGTATCATCAAGTGCTTAATTTTACTGATGTTATAGTTAAAAATGTAATTGTTATTTTATCTGTGATCTTAGTAAACATAACATTACAGGAATGTAGGTGATACTTAAGGCATTCATATTTGGGTGGTAACATAATCTCTATGAAAAATAATAATAAGACAAAACACTTCCATTCTTCTTCTGGAAAATAACTTGTATTTACTAATCTGTGAAATGGCTATAATGAGATACATGTTTTTGAATATGTACTAGTGGTATGCAAAGAATCCAGGAAAATAATGATATTCTATATAGGTCCTTGTGTCTATTAAACACAAGCACATGTATTAACGGTGCATGAATGTATTCAAAAAACATACATTTACATAAATTAAACTGGCATGGCTTAAAATGCAATGACTGTGCCAAAGTCATATCAGTGCTAATAAAGTCTGTAAAATATGAATGGATTAGGAGAAAGGCAAGTGGCACAAAGCCATTCTTTTATTCTTTACATTTTAAAGCCAATCTGTCATGGTTTAAACCTACTGAGTAAAGTTTATTTATTTTATAAATTGAAGCTCAGTTTTTGACTATGTGCTGTATATTACTTAATCCGTCTGTCCCAGAACCTAGTGGGATGAGCCATCTTCCCTGCTCTCTTTGGATTCTCCCTTTGGCAAATTGTCAGTGCTGGGATTCTGTCTCTGCACCTTTTGGGCTATGTTTGAAAGGCTGTCCTGAACAGTGTTCATGTGTTCCAAGGGGATTCATATATAAAATAGACATGTGCAAAACGAAAATTTTCGTTTAGTTTTCGTTCATTCGGACGAAAATGATATTTATTTCGTCTAAAACGAATTTCGTTCATTACTACATTCGTTTCGGGCGAAATTCGTTCATTATTTTCGTTTCGTTACATTCGTTTGTACGAACCTAACAGTATTCAATAAACCGAAAGTCCATAAACACTCGTTCGGTTTATAGACTTTCGTCATTTAGAATGCATGTAATAGTACTATTGGCTTTCTATAAACAGAAACAGAGTCTCCATTCATAAAAATTTATGAATGGGGACTCTGTTTTTGTTTATAGAAAGCCAATAGTACTATTACATGCATTCCATAAGGTGAAAGTCTATAAACCGAACGTTCGGTTTATAGACTTTCGGCTTATAGAATCCATAGAATTACATGTATTCTATAAACTGAAAGTCTATAAACCGAACGACCATCGGTTTGTAGACTTTCGGCTTATAGAATATATGTAATACTATTGGCTTTCTATAAACCGAACTAGAGTCCCCATTCATAAGAAATTCTTATGAATGGGGACTCTAGTTTGGTTTATAGAGAGCCAATAGTATTACATGCATTCCATAAACCGAAAGTCGTTCATTATGTCGGTTTATGGAATGTATATGTAATGCAATTGGTATTCTATAAACCGACTCTATTTCGGTTTATAGAATGCCAAAAGCACGAATGGACGAATGATGTTCGTTTATTAACCATTCGTTCATTCGGCTTTCGTTAGTTTAGCATTTTCGTTATTCGTTTTTCGTACGAATGGACGAAAATGCTATTTTTGGACGAAAATGCATTCGTCCGAAAACGAATGCACATGTCTAATATAAAATGGATTTAGAAGAACAAAAGGTGATCCCTGTTGACCATAATTGCACATATGTTCCCAGAATACTTTGCGGTGATGATAGTACTGTGTATTAGGCATTTCTGTGGAAGAGCACATCATACCCAGTGTGTGATGAGAGAGAGAGAGAGAGAGAGAGAGAGAGAGAGAGAGAGAGAGAGAGAGAGAGAGAGAGAGAGAGAGACAGAGAGAGAGAATTAATCATTATTCAATTCTTTAAATGTGCAGGATCTAAATTTAGTGACAAACACCCAGTCATTACATCCCACAGTTAAAACAACACTTTAAATGTAATTATATAAATCATATCCATGTATATGCATGTACATAGACCTATATTAACATATCTGTATACACATAGATACATATATATATTATCACTTTTGTATTACTTTAAAAGAGTATGTATCCTTAAGGAGCAGGAAAGAACGTGAGAGATGGAATGTTGGACAGCTCTTCTATAGGAGACAGTGCCTATTAGTAATGGGACAATTGTGATGCATTGATAATGTACCGTTACATCTGTATTAGTTTTTTTTATTTGCTGGTATGTTAACAGTACAGAGAAATGAAGCATAATATAAACCACATTTCTTGTAATTCAATTCAAGTAACAAGTACACTATGTATGTGCTTACGTGTCATCTATTATTTTCATGGAAATAATAGGTAATTTATAGATAGAGTACAATTATCCAGGCTAAAGGTTCCATTACGCAGTAAAGAAATAATTAATATAATGAAAAACAAAACATTGTTCCTGGGAGAAATATCACCCCCAAATAGCAAAAAGTAGAGATTCAGTTGGTGATTGTGATTGTATGACAATGTATGGTGCAAAAGGCTCTATGCAGAAAGCAAATCCAATCCACAAAATGTATAATGTACAACACAAATATTGGACCTGGCGACGTTTCAACCATCACTCGGGTCTTTGTCAAGCCATAAAGCAATAATGCTCATAATTGAAAAAAACTAACCTCATTTTGACAAGAAACTTTATCATGAGTGAATTTAGTTAACCCATTCCTGAGTCCGAAAAAAATTCTTCCTGACATCACGATACACATGATCGAAACAAGTGTTGCAGGACTTTCCTGCAAAACAAGGCAGTCTTCTGAGAACCTACTTGGAGCTCTTCGGGGCATAAGATCGATGTGATAACAAATGACAGCGATCACATGTCACCAGAGACAAAGATGATTGGCTTTGTCACCAGCATTAAAACATGTCAAAAGTGGAAAGAGGTAAAGAGGAATTATACCCCTCAATTTTGGTTTATATACATGAATCTGTCTGTTTGGTGGCTGTCAGCCACTCCTACTTTTGTATCTGTATGTCAATCATGTAAGATGGGAGGGAGGAAAATATTTATGAATGAGAATGGAGATGTGAATATGGATGTGAACAGAGAGGAAAGCTGATAGAGGAGAAGTGAATGTGTATGCTAATGTATACAGTTAGAAAAGATGGAAGCAGAGAGATAGGGAGACAGACATGAAATGTTGACACTTTAGTGTAAGTCGGAGCATAAAACATGCTAAAGATTTAAAGGGAAGGATTAGGAGAACCAATTCATACGGCGAATGTTTATTTTTAGGGTTTTATTTTAAATACAAAATTTCTAAATATCAGTTTGACCTTCTGTTGCTTTGCTCATGTATTAATTTAAAAATATTAAAGTGCTGAGTAACTAACACTTCTAATGGAGAACATTAAATGACATAGTAAGAAAAAATACTGATGAATAAGACAAACTATATGAGATATAGATATAAAAGCCCAGAATTATTACTTGCACCAATGCAAAATACTAAATGTCCAATGCTTAAAGACCTTTAATATAATATTAAACAATCTTCGGTATGTTCACAAGAATAAGGAATATCAGATATCTGATCTGAATGTTAGCACATTTCCAAATGTGTTTATTTCAATACGTATTGTGTATTATTGACGAAATACACAATAATGGCACACATCAAAGGGTAAAGTTGAATGGGAAAACATACAGTATTCTATTTAGCCGCTTGTATGTTTCCACTGATAGATCTTTGTCACCTATAATCCTTGAGCCAAAAAGCTTACTGTACCCCTTATAAGATTAGAAGCATTCTTTTAGGGGAAATAATATTAGACAAGGTACAGTCTTTGTTTGGTTCACAATGAATAGTCATAAGCTTCAGGGTTTTTTTAAAATCCATAATTCATCATTTGAGCCACAGACAGAAGCAAATGTTATGTGAAAAGCAAATACTACAGGAGAAATAACCAGAAACAGGTTATGCTAGGCCACACAGTATTAATATAAATGTATCTAAAATGAAAAGAAATAAATTATAACAAAGATGAGGAGGAACTGCACATAATATTAGTTCTGGGGGGAAATCTGTGGTTCTAAGAAATAATGGCATCTTTTAGAAAATGGACAGCTGTCTCAAAGCTTATAACTGTGGTACTTGATACTACAATCTAGCCCCTTAGTGCTTTGGCCAGCTTTAGAAAATGGTAGCAGAGGTATTCAATAAGGAGACAATAGCAAATGTCAAGCGAGAGAGTAGGCATCTCGAGTTTAAAAGACTGCTGAGTGACATGCAGGCCAGATCAAAGGAAGAAATTTAGCAGGTATTTATCATTATAATGCTAATAGAAGTTAATAATAGAATATAAAGCTGAAGTTCTCATGTCAACACATCGGAGGGGAAAATGCACTTCAAAAGTCTGCAGTACCGAATTTATTTTCTTACTATTTGTTTTCTGGATAAAGACTAGCAAGCATATTTTTCAACAGAAATGGAATGCAAATTGATTTAAATAATTGGCTGTACATTTACATTGCTACAGGCAGGCCAGGGTTATTGACAGACATATGGCACTGAAGGAGGTGCAGTTGTAGAAGTGGTCATTATGTGATGGATTGCATCTTATCAAGTTGCAACGTATTTTTTATCAATGCATGGTCTAAAATAAGGTTGTCTGGGGTTTTAAGGTAGAGACCTGTGTAACATTCAGAAGCATAGGGCTGAATGATATTAATTAATTTAGCAAGATTTATTATTTTTTATTATGCTAAATGGAGGACATGCTAAATCTTTGAAGACTAGATTGTGGCCCTTGCATTGCCATTTGAACATCATTGCTTTAGCCAGTGATTGATAATAATTTATGCAGTAGGAATTAACGTATTTATCGGCGTATAACACGCGCCGGCGTATAACACGCACCTAATTTTAAGAAGGAAATTTCAGGAAAAAAAACTTAAGAACTTAAATTAAGAACTTTAAAGCCCAATATGCCATTTTAATATGCCAGGATATTGCCCCCAATATGCCATTTAATATGCAGGATATTGCCCCCAATATGTCATTTAATATGCCATGATATTGCCCCCAATATGCCAGGACATTGCCCCTTAGTATGCTCGTTATGCCACCCTCCTCCCCCCCCTTCCCCAGACCCCAGCACTTACCTCGTTCCTGCTCTGTCCCCCGGTGCTCTGAAGCTGCGTGGCTGTGAGGGAAGCGTTGTGAGTTTCCCTCCAGCCGCACGGTCAATAAAGTTTGTTTGAAAAAAAACAGACTTTGTTGACCGCGCGGCTGAAGGGAAACTCACAACGCTTCCCTCACGGCCACGCAGCTTCAGAGCACCGGTGGACAGAGCAGGAACGAGGTAAGTTTTAGATTTTTTTCGGCGTATAACACGCACACACCATTTTCTCCCTATTTTCAGGGAGAAAAAGTGCGTGTTATACGCCGATAAATACGGTAACTCAATAATGCAACACAAATAATTTCATATCTATTATGCTTGACTTAGTTGATTTTAAATATTTATGTTACATCAGTGTTTCTATTTCAGCAATAATTTACACAAAAAATTTGAAGGGTTATTACAAAACACCCAGCATCCAAATCACTATTGCCCTATTTGTATTATCTACCTGTTAAGGATGAGGGACTGAGCTGACTCCACCAGTAATTGAACCTGCAACTCTGAAGACTGAACAAATGCTACAGCTGGTGCATTATCCTACTGAGCTATTTCATATCACTAATGTTTCTACCACTTATTCTTTTTATAAAGTAATACACTTTAATGGTTCATGTAATCACTCAAAGCAATCTAAATATTCCATTGTATAGAACATGTTTTAACAATTATGACTGCTATAGATTTAGTGTTTAAGCCATCAATTACATAAACTGCAAATGTAAAAAACTAATACGATGTTCAAAAATAGTTTAACTATACACTACTCTCTACTGCCAAATAAAATGCTAAACTGTACCAAAAAGGCATTTATTTTGGAAACTTACCGGTTGTGGATATTTTAGGCATTAAAGATACAAGAAAAGTGTTGGTTCTACATTGCTTTTCTTCTGACTTGTTTATGCCTTGTGTTGTTTCACTTGTCTGTCTTTGGAAATTGTCTTCTACGGACACGACAAGCGTATTGTCCGCAATGCCATTTGTTTCTTGTGTTTTGTTCTCATCACTATGGCAGGGGTTTTTCTCACCGATGCTTTGATGTTTATTGGAATTATCTTCATCACTAGTGTTTTGGCAGCTCAATATGTTTGTAGAATTATGCTCTGCAGCAGAATGCGTATTTTCATATTTGGAATTGTTTTCAAAAAATGGACCATTGTTAATGATGTCTGATGGGGTTGGTGGAATTAAGTTGATCTCTGGTAGATTCAAAAGGTCACTATTGGTCTTCTTCAAATCACAAAAGTGCTTGGCCCGTCGAATGCTATAATTACTTGTCTTCCTGCTTCTTTTTGAAAATAAGTGAAGAGGTAATACTAATTTCAGAGAAAAGAATTTCTTCTTAGTATTAGATGTGAGATGGAACATTGAACTTGAATGCCCAAGAGCAGATCGCTCTGTAGAATGATTGTCTTCGCCAGCCACAATTTCATCCAGATTTGGAACACAATTATCATGAGAAATATGAGGGTCGACAGCTTGAATTTCACAAAATAATTCATCTTGGGAATTTGATACATGCTGTCGTAGCTGTCTTCCATTCCTGGGATTGGAGGGTTTTCTTATTCTTAAGAAACATGTCCACTGGGAACAGCTGAAGATCCATTGTTTTAAATTTGCACTATTTGTCCTTACTGTCAGAGATTGAGTCATGCCAGGCATTTCCCTAACTTTATTTGATTATTTTCCGAGTAATTATTTTATATGATATTCAAATCCAAGATTAAAAGTCAGTGTACACATTTAATTTTAACAAATAGAAGGTAAACCTCTACTGATCCTAACCTGTGAAACTAAGTGTATCTTTCAAGGTCGCAGAAAAAGATTATAATTATTATCACTTGTTGATCAGTAGAAGGAAAAGAGCCATAAAAAAAGAATTCATTAAAATAATCAAGGATGAATATGTTAAATAAATGCTTTTCATATGGAAAATAATGTTTTTGTGGCCATACATCAAAGAAAAAGCTTCATGAGGCAAAGAAAACACTTATGGTAATGTAATGAGAGAGAGAGAGAGAGAGAGCGAGAGAGAGAGAGAGAGAGAGAGAGAGAGAGAGTTAGTTAGTTAGTTAGTTATACATGCCATAGTTCCAGTTTTGTACCCTTGGTGCCTGATTTATCAAATCAGTGTCCCTCTTCTTACAAATTCCTCATGTTTAGTTGGACACTCAATGTTACTCACTGTGTAATGCCTACACAATCATATATGCACCCATTTACAAGCTGAGTATAGACGTTCATGATGTCAAATATGTTTAGGATAAAGTCAATCATTAGTTTGAGAACATATGCATAGCTCTGATTGAGCTAATATACAGTAGGTAATAGTGGATTGTGCAGTGTGGCCCACATGAATTTCTCAGAAATATGGAGTGATTTCATTTTAATTTCCTGAATATATCTAAACATATAGACTGACTCTGGCTGTCCAAAGTACTACTTTCCTTGAATTTGTCTACGGCAGAAATAAATCAGAACATAAAAAAAAAAACTCACCCCGGCACCTAATAAATCCATTCACACTAGGTAATGCTATGGTGATAAATTAAGATTACTCTTTTTTAATACTGTAAATGAAGGTTTAAAACAAGCATTCTTCACCAATTATCCATTCATCTTACACCTGGCTCTCAGTGAGTAGGGACTTCAAACAATGAACTATTGCTTTTATTGTCTTACCCTTATTTCCTCTTCCACCTCCCAGCTAGAGAAATAACAATTAAATTGTTCATGTCAGCGTGGGAGGGTTAACCTTTGGTAACATAGTTGAGTTCGCACATCTGGGTGGGTTATGTAGTGAGTTTCTTTTGTGCAGAATATGTTATATAAAATGCTAATGTATTTATTGTATGTGTGAGCTTTAGTGAGAGATGAAAATAATTATATCTCAATACATTATTTATGAAGCTTTTATGTGGCCTGAAGATGGGAATAAGTGCTGCTACTCAGCTCATATGTGTTCTCATTTGTTAGAGAGATTTACATAAACCAAAGGAAGGGTCTTTAATTGTATATGAGATGGAAACAGTAGATACGTGAAAGAGATTTTGTGTCTATGGGGAGGAGCAGCATGCGAGATGTACACATTAGCGCTTGTTCTGTACATGTGAGTTATTCTCTTTGAACCATTTACATCTGTAGTTCAACCAGATAATTCAACTTATATGGTTTGTTTGCTAGATTTCAATTAACCTGTATTATTTTCTTAATGTACACATCATTCATGTACACATTCATGTATTACTCCAATTAACTTTTTCCATGAATGTTTGAAAATGCCAACTCGAAGAACATAAGCGGGAACGAGCATTAATGGTACACTCCCACCAAAAAAAGGTTTTATTTTTTTTATTTTGTATTGTTGATTTCAGATATGTCTTTTGTTTTTTTTTTTATGTCATTTGTTTTAATAAAATATGTTAATAAACAATTGTGACTGGGTGCCGCCATTTTCATTTTCACTGAAGTAAAATCTCACTTTGGGTCTGGAGACACAGAATGTAGTCTCATTCTGACATACAGACATTGAGTGGGAGGGTGGTGTGCTGACATCACCAGGGGGCAGGACAGAGCTCTAACTTCAAATCGGTTAGGAGCCATGCTGCATCTGCCCCCCCCCCCCCCCCCTCCTCCATCCTGCATTACCCCAGACAGAGAGGGACTCTTGTCTATGCTGTCAGTGACAATGGGAGTTGGTCTGGGGGTAATGCATTGTCATTGGGCTATTAATGAACAAATTATCAATGGGCTATTAATGGACAAATTATCAATGGGCTATTAATGGACAAATTATCATTGGGCTATTAATGAACAAATTATCAATGAGCTATTAATGAACAAATTATCAATGGGCTATTAATGGACAAATTATCAGTGGGCTATTAATGGACAAATTATCATTGGGCTATTAATTGACAAATGATCAATGGGCTATTAATGGACAAATTATCAGTGGGCTATCAATGAACAAATTATCATTGGGCTATTAATGAACAAATTATCAATGGGCTATTAATGAACAAATTGTCAATGGGCTATTAATGGACAAATTATCATTGGCTATTAATGAACAAATTATCAATGGGCTATTAATGGACAAATGATCAATGGGCTATTAATGGACAAATTATCAGTGGGCTATTAATGGACAAATTATCAGTGGCTATTAATGAGCAAATTATCAGTGGCATATTAATGAGCAAATTATCAGTGGCCATTACTGGACAAATTATCAGTGGCCATTAATTTTTTCAGCAAGGGGCCCTGAAATTTCTGATGGTGGCCCTGTCTTTATGCGATATGGCTATATGACAGGGGTGTCCAACGTGCAGTCCATAGGCAAAATGTGACCCATCGGACAGCATGTTGCAGCCCACCTAACTTAAAATGTTCTGTACAAATGTGTAGTTTTTGTTGCATGAAGTTGATTTAAAATATGTTTATAGTATACTGCCTTTGTATTACTGTTCCAAAAACTAAACATTTTAATATAAACAACAAGCTATTCTTCACCATAACTGTAAGAACATTTAAAGCAGCCCATACACACATGTATTTCTGAAAATGCGGCCCACTTTAGAAGAAATATGGACGCCCCTGCTATGTGGTAATGGCAGAAAGCACTTGATTTTAATTCAAATCACACAAGAGAATGTTTAATGAAAAACATTTCAAGAAATGAGAAAAACATGAAAGAAAAAATACAATTGCAAAATTCTTTCAAATAGTTCGCATTAATACTTCATTTATTTATAAACCAATAGAATAAAAAGGTACATTGTAACCTAAATGGAATGCTTAGCATTGGCTTAATATATACTGGTTAAATATATAAACACAACATTATGATTAATTCACATTAATATGTTTCAACAGTAACATAAGATCAAAGGCTATTACGTATAATAATACTTATGTATAATAATACAGCTGTAGTTGTGGGGAGCTTTTCACCACAAGATTACATATGAGAAATGGAGCTAAACCCAAAACACTAAACAGAAATGTTAATGTTAAACAGCAAATCAGCCATGGACTAACATGCTCTGGTGAGAATGGTATATGAGGGACTGTCATCTGGGTGACTGACCTCTGGAAAGCACTTACTGAGAGGGACATTTTTTTTTATTTTAGACTTTAAATATGATTTGGAGGAATTTCAACCCTTCATGTTATAGCTGGAGCTTTTCTTTCTCATAGCTTTTCATATTTTCTGTAAATTATATACTTAATAAATGGGTACTAACTCTTTGGAATCCAGAGTACCTTACAATGCATGAAGCCTCACTTTCTTTAATTAACTATTTAAAGCAGTGTTGTCCAAAAAATTTTTTAACAATGAGGGCTGTACACCATGCATTATGTTAAGGTTGAGTGGGACATTATTAATTTCATGAGGTAATATAATGGAGAACTTGTTTAGGGTGACCACTTCGATCTTAACCAGGAATACCTGAAAAAAGGAGTACCCCAGGGCTGTGCAATGTAGCATAAATATGGCAGATGATCCTATATTCTATTGTTTACAGACCTGAAGTATTTTTCATAGGTTTCCCTGAAGTAAAAAAAATCATATGCCCTGGAAGGGCTCCTGAAAATCTGCCTCATTTTTTAGGCTAAGTCTTCATACAGGAACCTGTCATATGCACACACTTGACACACAGGCTCCCGTATAAAGATATACTGTATTTTTCAGTGCACCATATCTTTTCCCCAATTTTTTAAGTTTAAAATTGGGGGTCATCTTATACACGGATTGTAGCATTTTAATGTAGCATTGCACTCCTTAGTGAGACAAAGTGACAGAAATGGAATAAAAAAATCTCTTCCATCACTCGGAAACTGTTTCTTGACTGCCCCTAGAGGCAGTAAGCCACATTACAGTTAGAAAAAAAAACGAAAAAGCCAAGCCTAGACCTACTAACCCTAGTATGTGCATGTGTATGTTTGAGTGGCAGAGTGTGTGTGAGTGTATTTCTTCTAAATTCTAAATTTCTTAATTTTGGGCTCAAAAAATAGATGTCGTCTTATACATGGAAAAATATGGTATAGATATATATATTTATTTGTCCACATGGTCCTCAAGGACCATGCTATTTTGGATATATATATATATATATATATATATATATATATCCTTTTATTTCTATTGTTTGGGTTAGGGCTAGGGTTAGGGTGATGATTAGGGTTGGAATCAAATGTCATGTTTACCCTATATCTTGCCAAAAAAAAAACATAAAACATGTAAACATGCATATTTCTAAACTCAGGACAACATTTTGAAACTCTTTAGACTGGGGATTATTTACCATTTGTAATTGTGGAAAAGATTTTTCAGGTCAAATTTAGAAAACGTTTTTTGGCGCATTTTTTATCATATGTTTTTTTATAGTAAATTTTAGCATATGATGAAAACAATGGTATAAGAAGAAAGCTCTTTTTATGGTGATAAAACCAGTATATAATATGTGTGGGTAAACGAGGGAGGGAAATTAAGATAAACACAAACACTGCAGAAATGTTAAAACAGCTATTGTCCAGAATGACAAAAATTGTTTCAAACGGGCGGTCTTAAAGGGGTTAGTATCAAAGGTTGTGGCGACATTGTAAAATGCTGAGCTATCAGTGTGCAAATTTGCAGCACTGCTATGCCAGAGCACAACTGCGCAAAGGAACATTGTATCACACTAATTCACAGTTTGGTTGTGAGATAGCTCAGTTAGCATATGCTCCAACTGCTGTACCTATTCAAACCTCCAGGTGGACTCATCACTAAACAGTAAGCTCTTGTGACCTGGCAAGTGAACTGAAAAAAACAGGCGTTGGGAGATTGCCAAAGATATCGTTCTTTTCAACTGCGCAGTTATGGTCCCAGTCTTGCAGTTCACTTGTCAGTTCACCACATCTGACATTCTACTGAAAAGATACCATGGTTATAGGTTATGTTTTCTTGCCTGGATCAGCTGAGCACTTCATCCATCTCCCCCCCCCCCCCCCCATTTATGACTTTTAAGTTGCTTTTGTGTTTTGTTTTGTGTATTATTTCTCCAGAGACTATGTCCTCTAGTTGTGGTTGTTTTTCTTCTTTTAAATATACTCTCTTCCTTTACTGTGTTGATTCCCTTTATGTATTTAAATGTTTCTATCATATCCACCCTGTCACGTCTTTACTCCAAGCTATACATGTTAAGATGCTTTAACCTTTCCTGGTAAGTTTTATCCTTCAACCCATGAACCAGTTTAGTAGCCCTTCTCTGAACTCTCTCCAAAGTATCAATATCCTTCTGGAGATACGGTCTCCAGTACTGCGTACAATACTCCAAGTGAGGTCTCACCAGTGCTCTGTACAATGGCATGAGCACTTCCCTCTTATTACTGATAATACCTCTCCCTATGCAACCAAGCATTCTGCTAGCATTTCCTGCTGCTCTATTACATTGCCTACCTACCTTCAAGTCCTCTGAAATTATTACTCCTAAATCCCTTTCCTCAGATGTTGAGGTTAGGACTGTACCAAATAGTCTATATTCTGCTTTTGGGTTTTTACGGCCAAGGTGCATAATCTTCCACTTGTCCACATTAAATATCAGTTGCCACTGCTCTGACCATTTTTCTAGTTTATCCAAATCATTTTCCATTTGGCTTATCCCTCCATGAATATCAACCCTGCTGCAAATCTTTGTATCATCAGCAAAAAGACATACTTTGCCAACAAGACCTTAAGATGTTTTGAGCATTTTAATTAATGTGTGTTAACTGTATAAATGTATGTGATGTGCATATATGTGCCTATAATAAAACAGTGCTAGGTAGGACATGTTACTCAGTAAGTAAGAAATGTGGCAAAGCATTGCTTAGAGAAAATGGTCCTTTACATGCTACATGAAAAACTCTACACATTCATTCTACACACAGGAGCTTTTGATCACACATCACTAGATGTCACTGCATGCTCAAAGGTGCTGATGTCTCTTTAGTCACTTGCTCCCTTTGATGACAGGCAGCATAGTAGGTCTATTGGAGTCACTCTCAAGAATCCTAATCCAAGTGCAAGTGTAGAACAAGCTTAAAAAGAAAAGCCGTCCCTCTCTGCATAATGTGCTGGTATTGTAGCAAGTCACTGATTGACAGCAGGGAAATGATAAAACTCACAAAATGATGCTTTCACTCATCGACATGTCTATAAAAATGTAGCTATTCCTGTCGGAATCAAAGCAGAATGTACTTTATAGAACATTATACATACTGTGTACATATGTATACTATTTGGAAATGACCACAAAGGGTTTGTAAAGGTTATACAACTCACTCATTGCTTTAGACTTCACCTCAATTGTTTGTTATGGATCACTTTGATTACCTAATTTCATATTATACTACTTTTTGTAATTTCAAAAACAAATCCAAACGTCCCACTATATCAGCAGACAAGGATGTAATACTGAAAAATGATATAACAAGTAGTAAATGTTTAAATTACAAATTACAGTAGATTATATTTACTAAACACATATTATATAATGTTAAAACAATTAGAGCTTTTATTTAATTCCTTATATGACTTCAAGCAGCAGTGGCATTATTTAAAAAAAAAAACTACACTTGTTTTAACCTTTGCTTAAAACAAGTTGACCTGCTGGTCAGTAGTAAACCTGACTTAATTATATTAATATCTTAATAGATACACACGGGTTTACTCAGAGTTGAGACACAGCACGTCTGAAGGACCACAGCAGGTCAGCACAACGGTGTCAGCTGGAGCACAGATACACAGAGCAGGGGCTCACCCCACTGGGTTCTCTCTCTGGGATCAGCAGAGGGGACACGAAGAGACATGGAGACCAGCGTCCCTAACTCTGAACTACCTGAGGGACTGGTTCGCTTTATCTTGAGTATTTCTTCAGCTGCTTGTCAACTTGTGCTGAGCCTGCATTCTGTGTCCAGTTTCTGTTCATTTGTGGATTATCCAAGATCATTAAAATATTCTTTTTGGCAGTCGTGTTGCTCCAAATAGGAGACCTATTTGTGAGTTGAATTAGCCATTCCAATTTCACACATATATATATATATATATATATATATATATATATATATATATATTTATATATATATATATATATATTTATATATATATATATATATATATATATATATATTTATATATATATATATATATATATATATATATATATATATATATATATATACACACAAAATCCAAAGATCAGCGAACTCACCTCAAAGCAGGTAGGAGAAAAACTCTTAAAGCTGTAGGTTTCATTAAAGCTACTTAAAAACACCTGTCTTACTAAGATAACAATATATGGCCATATTATGCTAAGCCCTAACTAAATCTCCAATTTTGTTATCTTAGTAAGACAGGTGTTTTTAATTAGCTTTAATGAAACCTATAGCTTCAAGAGTTTTTTAATAATATATGCTAGTTTAGGTGTTGGATTTGTGTGTATATATATATATATATATATATATATATATATATATATATCGTTTTCTTTTCGGTATTACCGTATTACCGAAAATCTTCTCAAAGGTTGGGGGGTCGTCTTATAAGCCGGGTACTGGGATTTACTTACCTATTTTCTGCTCTGTCTCCTCTCTCGCTGTTAAGCCGGTCCGTGGCTGTGAGGGAAGCGTTGTGAGCTCCCCTCAGGCCACGCGGCTTCAATAAAGTTTGTTTAAACTTTTTTTTTAAACAAACTTTATTGACCGCGCGGCCTGAGGGGAGCTCACAACGCTTCCCTCATAGCCACGGACCGGCTTAACAGCGGGAGACAGAGCAGAAAATAGGTAAGTACTGGGGATTGGGGATTCGGGAAGGGGGGAGGAGGGTGGCAAACTCTATATTTTAACCTAAAAAGTTAAAATATAGATGGGATTTTTCCGGCTTATAAAATGACTTAGTTGGGGCGTCGTCTTATGCGCCCAGTCGGCTTATACGCCGGAAAATACAGTACTTATTTTGTAAGTATCATTATTTTATATATTATATATTTTATGCACGTATTAGGTGCACTATTTTGGTTAGTGTGGTTATGCTTGCACAGGGGTTTATTCTCTTTTTTCCTTCATTTAAACACATATCTGCATACATTGGACAAGACAGCATATCTTGTTTTCTCATAAAACTCCCAAAGTTTATGGTGCTATCATCATCACAAGGGATTCTGGGTAGGTATATGCAAATCTGCACCAGAATGATCACTTTTTACACATAGGTGCTGATGTAAATTGTGACACCAGGGTGGAGCTTGGGAGTACAAGTGTCAGTGCTATGGTGCATGCAAGATAGTGCTGTCACTCAAACTGACAGCTAAACTGTGCATGCACATAATGCTGTGCATGCACAGTATGCATTCTCTGGTGACACAGGCACTGGATAATTAGACCTGGACTGCAAGATTGCAGCACCAAATCCTGTTGTCTCGCCAACTACTATATCTGTCCCAAAAAGCGAGACAGAGGTAGACCTCGGCAGAGCCTCAAAATCGGGGTTGTCCAATGCACAGCAAGACAGTTGGGAGGCGTCTATATATTACTTCAGAAACATCAAGGTTTATTCACTATTGGGTTTGAACTGTATACTGAACACAACTGTTTACTAAACGACAATTAAACTTAAGTTTTCCCTTGTGCTTCTATTATTGTTTTTGTTTTGTTTCTTGTCTTGTTTGTGTAGCACAGTGATGTGTGCATCTGAAGTTCTAGGGACATGTAATTGAGCACAGATATGAAATGGAGGTCAAATATGTCTAGGAGGGTACGATTATACCTAATTGTCAGACCATCCAGTCGCAGGCTCCTTCCATTATTAGTTTTTCTGGGAAATGAAATGAATCTGCTTTGAACAATGATTCTAGTACCTGAGAAGAGTCAACAGGTAATAGGGTTGTTCCAGTAAATATTTATTTATGGCCTCCAATGAGGTCCTTGCAATCAGCACCATTGTTTATATTATATAACTGCCGGCAATATGCTCGGACATTCAAGAATGTCTTTTGTGAGCTGTTTAAGAGTTCCGTTAACATTGAAGATCTTATTTATAAAACTGGAGCTTTGTTTGGATTTAAGAGCCCTAGCTAATGGTCTTCCACGTTTATTTCAAAATTCCTAATATAACCATTAGTAAAATTGGTGAGCTTGGGACATTTTTTGATTTAGAATTCTGTTGAGTTTGGTTATTAAGGTGGTGAAAGGTTTTAGTGTTTGATTTGATAAAGACATTTTTGTGCTTTTCCAAGTCAGGATTTCTTTAAAAAGTGAGTTGATTTTGGTGGTGTGATTCTTCTTGACCCTGCAGCATAATTTTATTAGGTGACCTCTGATTCTCAGTGAAGTGGTTATGAAAGTGTGTCTTCAGTTCATCTATGTGTAGGGTATTATTTAGGAGGCTTTCGTTTTAACTTACAAAACAGTGTTTTGCAGTTGCGCGTGAGGGGCGTAATGTGAAGTGAATGGGGGCATGATCGCTCCACGTGAGATACCCTACTTCATCACAAGTTGCTCCAGAGGCAACAAAAGCAGACTATTTTAGCGCTGTGTATTTTAGTGGGTCCCTGGCTCACTGTAACTAGAGGAACGCCAGCCAAACCACACTGACAAGGCCTATGAGAGACTGTATTCTGCTGTATGACAAGGCCTATGAGAGACTGTATTCTGCTGTATGACAAGGCCTATGAGAGACTGTATTCTGCTGTATGACAAGGCCTATGTGAGACTGTATTCTGCTGTATGACAAGGCCTATGAGAGACTGTATTCTGCTGTATGACAAGGCCTATGAGAGACTGTATTCTGCTGTATGACAAGGCCTATGAGAGACTGTATTCTGCTGTAGTACAAGGCCTATGAGAGACTGTATTCTGCTGGATGACAAGGCCTATGAGAGACTGTATCCTGCTTCATGACAAGGCCAATGAGAGACTGTGTGATGCTGTATGACAAGGCCTATGAGAGACTGTATTCTGCTGTATTCTTTGAGCAGAGAAGGCTTTATGGGTAGACCAGTCTGATATGCTAATGGAGAGGTCTCCTCTGTAATGGTGCAAGTGAGAAAAAAAAATGGCAATGCCCCTCCTGAGTAGGGATTATTTTAGCGTTGTCCTTTCTTGAGGTAATGTGGCTCAGATTTCTTTGATTTCTCAAAGGGCTTTGTGCTGCCCAATATACAAGAGGCAGTATAAGATAATTCAAGGACCTTATATTCCTTAAATAGTACCAGACACTCACTGTTTCCGTACAAGGCACTGTGCAAGACAGGTAAATGCCAGAACAAAGAATATTTTCAAATATTTCCATTGTGCTTAAAACTGATATCTCCCTTGAACCTATGCAAACAGAGCAATAACTAGGCTCAGGCAAATGGGACAGTAGCTTTGGGGGTTCAGTTCAATTAAAAAAACAGTTGGATATTTATTTCTCAATATGGAACACATACAGGGTTATCATAAGTAAGAGTAGATTAGGTAAGGTTGATCCAAGGCGAGTCCGACTGCCTCCCTTAGAGATGTCGTTATTAATATTAGTGTTCTTTCCTCTTCTGGATCAATAAAGGGTTGAACATCATGTTGTTTATGGCTTTTTCCAGCCAAAATAACTATGTAACATCTCTGGATGCAAGTATGTGTTGCGACTGTTTTGTATGAATAATCGTCAGTCCATGGTGGAACTAGCTACTGATCACAGTTGTCGGTAGTATTTTTTTTTTGTATTGTGTAACAAACTGAAATTTGAATACTTTTGCACATTTTTACTTTAAATATTCTGAGCCAAGAGACACGAACACTGTCAGCTAAAATTTCAATTCTATTATAAGACAAAACAATAGTTTAATTTAAAGCAGACCCCCAACTCAGAGAAACCTTGTGTTTGGTTGCTCCAGGCCCTAATGAATATCAATCTAAGGATTATACAAGTCAGTATTAAATGGCATCACACAACTAAACAATATGGATTTCATTAGTAATTAAAACAAGTCACCTTTTGGGTCAACATCATCAATTTGAAGCATTTCAAGAAATGATTCTCTCTAGCATTAAAGTATTTACTTCCTATTCCTTCTAGCCATAACAGTAAGGGGTTAACAGATATTTTGGAATGAAGAGGGTATTCTGGATACCACACATTTATTGTGTTGCTATTTTTTCTCCTTAGTTTGGAACAGATGGTGTTGATGAGGGCTGCACAGGTATATAGACCTCAGCTTTCAATGCATGTCTGTGGATATTAGCATTAACAAAACCAATGTGATGTGTTACTATTGTACCAGCAACTCTTGCAGCTTTGTTGATAGTGCATTTTAACATTTCCTGAACTGTATCAGTGATTACAGATTTGCATCAAACTACATAGCATGACTAATTCTTTCCTTACTCTAACTTACCATGTATTTAATTATAAACATTTGGGAATATAAACCTGTGATGTGAATGCAGAAAAGCACATTTTATTCAACAGGGGTTGTTGCAACATCTCAAATGACTCCTCTCTGAATATCAGAAGCCCAGTTACTTACATAATGTTAAAGCGGGTATCTTCTGCAGTTCTGCTTATTACAATGGGGTAGTGATCTTGCATCTGGTGTAACACACGCTTGGCTACAGTCCTGTGGTCTGTGTGGTTAGTGTTCTAACTAGTGTTGGTTTTACTTATGTAAAGTTCTCATAAGCATGGAGTTGGTTTATTGAACATGGCACATATATAACTCTCCTCCTTGGTAACTTCATCAGGGCTTAACAAGTTTTAGGTCTCTAAACCTAGGGTAAACTGGAGACTTGGAGTCTTTTTTCAATCTAGAAATTGAAGGGACAAGAGGCCTCATCCCATATGGTGGCGAACTCCCTGGCAGTGATATTGAACTTGTGTAGTTTTTGATCTAGTTAATTATTTTTGATTTAAAGTACAACTATTTTAAAATACTTTACATACGTTTCCTTGTCCCATAAACAAGTTGGTTATCTCATGGATTAGATTTGATTAGAACTGACATTTGTTGCTGAAGAGCGTATCTGTTTGAGAGAGTGCCCGAAATGTTAAAATTCAAACAATTACTCAGTTACACACATTGAAAGTTTCAATTACCTTTTCTACGGATGAGTCTTATGACCTCTAAACTGAAAGGCCATAGAGCCTAAATAATCTTCTTCTGAAGTGTTTGGCATACTTCCATTTTTTTCTGTTGCATCTATTCACTAAAATTTTAGATTGGAGTTTGAGATTAGCACTAATCTTGAACTCCAACCTCAAACAGATTGCCCCCGCCACCCTTGGATGACTCATTTCGACCTTGCAAAATGGTATTGCAAGGTCGATTGAGATGAGGCTAAGCCTGCCGAAATGGAGGGCAATGAGATTAACCTTGCTCCACATTCACTTCAATGGTAAAAAGGAAAAATAATGGTGTGCAGGCAATGTCCAACTGTCGAAAAATCCTTTTGCCATAAAAAAACAAATAAATAATGATTTTCTGGTCGGCAGGTCTCCGAAACTGGAGCCACGGACATTTATTACGTATGGGGGTCCAGGGCAAGTGGCCCTGCTCCCTGTAATAATTGCTGCAAGGAGCTGCCAAAAGCCTTCTAGCACCCTAGCCACATATGGGGGCCATGAAAAGTGTCCCTGACCCCCCACCTTATAATAACTTGAGCCAGGAACTAGCCAAATGGCTCCTGACCCCTTGTAAATGAATGCACATAGGGTCCCTGGCCCTGTCTCTCCTGGCTCATCGATGGATGCTCATCTTCAGCACAGGGGCTGTCCATTCCCTGTCAATTCCTCCCCCCTAAATGGATCCCTCATCTTTGGCCCATGGAAGGCAAGCCAACACTAGAAAAAGAATGCTCCCATCCTCAAGAAAAAAAAGCTTGGGAGCGCTTTTGAAAAGCAGCCAACAATAGGGCTGTGACCAACAGTCCAATTTTATGGGGGGGACTTCGACAAGGGGGAAGAGGGAGGTTAATTTTATTTTAATGAATAGTCCAAGGAGGTCGAATTGTTATCTTTTCCAAGTCAAATTCAACCTCCCAATTCGCTATCCTCTCGCTATTCTCACATTTTTTGTGATTAGACCTGTTCTTCTATTACCTTGTTCTTACTTAATTCCTTGAAAATATTAAAAGTAAGGGAAGATTTAAGGAATGTGTAATATGATACCCTAACAACGTAACATCTGAAAATATGTAACAATAAATATATAATGCAAATTAATTGAGGTTTAATACAGAAGATATTTACTCTTTAGAGAAACTGTCTTGTAATGAAGTACAAAGTAAATTATATGGGGCAACATAAATTCAAAGCAATGCATCTTGGGAATGAAGAACGGTTACAATCTGCATACCAAATAGGGCTGTGCTTGTAGAGAGCAATTCAGGTAAAATTATAGTATGATTTACATCAGTGGGGTGCACTGTCAGTCAGCAGCTCAACAGACCAAAATAAAGGCTCCTCCTACTACATCTGTATCTCTTATTAAAGATATAGTCCAGGATTGATAAATATGTCTATATGAAAATAAAATGGTACTTTTATGTACTTTTATGGACACTTTGGAAAATTAGATGCCATATTCAGCAATGGAAATGGGCATAGAGGTTGCAATAAATGCCTTCAGGAAAGGACTGACAATACAGATCTCTTGCGATAAATGTACACAATGTGAGAATAATTATCCAAGAATAAATTGGGATAGCAAAAGGAAAGCATGTTACAGCTTTCACAGCTATATTGGACACTGATTTTTTTTCCGTTAAAAAAGGTTAAAGTTCATCCTTTAGGTTTAAATGCTTCTATAACATCTCTTTCAAACGTATATGTACTAAATACTCAATATGCACAGATCCATCCTGAATTGGATGCAGATTGAGCATAAAAACTGAATTTATGGCTCCCTGCAAAATGTGACTATTCAGTATTAATGAATTATTCTCCGAATTGGCTGTTCGGGCTGTTTGGAAACCAAAACATCGGAGGACTTCAGATGAGGACATTTTTGCTAAATAAATGATACAGTATCGTCTACCCAATATATGACGATCACCCAGGAATGCAATTTGGCTTCAGGGACTCGACTCTAGTTCGGTTTATAGAAAGCCAATAGTATTCTATAAGCCGAAAGTCTTTAAAACGAACGACGTTCGGTTTATAGAATACATGTAATGCTATTGCTATTCTATAAACCGAACGACTTTCGGTTTATAGAATAGCCATAGGATTACATGTATTACATAAGCTGAAAGTCTATAAACCGATCGTTCGGTTTATAGGCTTTCGGCATTTTACTACACGGAGACAAAGTCTCCATTCATAATTTTATGAATGGAGACTCTGTCTCTGTATAGTTAAATGCCGACAGCCTATAAACCGAACGACTTTCGGTTTATAGACTTTCGGCTTATGTAATACATGTAATCCTATGGCTATTCTATAAACCGAAAGTAATTCGGTTTATAGAATAGCAATAGCATTACATGTATTCTATAAACCGAACGTCGTTCGTTTTAAAGACTTTCGGCTTATAGAATACTATTGGCTTTCTATAAACCGAACTAGAGTCGAGTCCCCATTCATAAGAAATTCTTATGAATGAGGAGGGACTCTAGTTAGGTTTATAGAATGCCAATAGTATTCTATAAGCCGAAAGTCTTTAAAACGAACGACGTTCGGTTTATAAAATACATGTAATGCTATTGCTGTTCTATAAGCCGAAAGTCTTTCGGCTTATAGAACAGCAATAGCATTACATGTATTCTATAAACCGAACGTCGTTTGTTTTAAAGACTTTCGGCTTATAGAATACATGCAATGCTATTGGCTTTCTATAAACCGAAAGAGTCCCCATTCATACGAATAGGTCAATTGACCTATTCGTATGAATGGGAACTCAATTTCGGTTTATAGGAAGCCAATAGCATTACATGCATTCCATAAACCGAAAGTCATTCATGTCGGTTTATGGAATGTAGTACAATGCTTTGGTATTGTATAAACCGACTCTATTTCGGTTTAGAATGCCAATAGCACGAATGGACGAATGGATGAATGAACGAATGATTTTCGTTTATTAACCATTCGTTCATTTGGATTTTTCTTTCTAAATTTTCGTTATTCGTTTTTCGGACGAATGGACGAAAATGCTATCGTCCGAAAACGAATGCACATGTCTATTATTTTCTTCCATAGGGAACCCTTTGTGTGATGGGGTGAAAGGCAATGAAAATCATGGCACTGAAAGGGTCCCCCCCCCCCCCGGTTTTTTATTATTGATTCGTCCCCTCTTCTTGGGTACGATAGAGGTAGGAAGGGGAGTAGGTCGGTATTTATTAATATATTTATCTATTTTCAAAATAGAAAAAGACATACACATATAATTTATTACATTATGGACTTCACATTACAACCCAGTAGTATTACCATTTAGAAATAAATAAGCCTTTTATGAGCCAGATTTTAGCACATAGTTAAACAAACATACATAAACATATACATATATGCAGCCATTGGAGAACAAGAGGGGTCCAACTACTGAATTCCTATTTTTGTAAATATATAGAATTTTGTCCTTTAGACTGATTTTGATTTTTTACTGTTACCATTTACTATTTATCCTGGCCTTTGGGTTTACCCAACATGGCCCCACTTCCATTTGGTACAAAATCTGTTCTATCAATTCCTGTGGTGGAAAGCGTTCATCCTTCTTCCAGTTCCTTGCTATTATGTCTTTCGTTGCCTCTAAACAGCAAAAAGAAAACTAAATAGCCAGATGATAAACATTTTTTTACAACAGCGACATCAACCAGATGTTCCAGATTAACTGTATGCTACTGGACTCATACTCTGTATACGATAGCACCAACAGGATTCAATGAACATCTTTTTCATTGATACTTGATACGTTACACTATGGTTAGTGTTCCCATGGTGACGGTAAACATTGATTCCCTGGAGATTATAATATGTTTGGCCCTCGGGCTGTTTTGTATGATGCTCACATCATGTGGGGGAGTGGTGTCCTAACAAAAAAGTGTGTTTTGTCTCTGATTGGCTTGTTCTATAAATGCGTGTATTTTACCTGTATGGTTATCTTGAAAAAGGATCTCGGATAGATCCTGAAATTTCAATAACTGTGAATAAATAAAGCTATGTTTTGAATTAACCTGGAAGACCCGTGAGTGGGCAGTGGATTTTTAAACGTTGGCTGAACTCCACCCAGGCATGTGGATTTTATTATCATTTGAAGGCTGAGTGCAGGAGAATTGGACGAGAGAGAGAGAGAGAGAGAGAGAGAGAGAGAGAGAGAGAGAGAGAGAGAGAGAGAGAGAGAGAGAGAGAAATTTGTGCAGAAATTGCATAAGATGCTAGTCACAAAAACATATGCAGTTATTTCTGCCTAACCAACACTTCACGGTTGGTTATTAAGAAGTATCTACATTTATTATAGCCAAAGGAAACTTTCTATGCAACTGTTTTGCTTTGCCTGTTCATGTTCAGGTGAATACACATTTTTAGCTGCATAGTCATTCCCTACATAAAACAAGCTTTACTAAGATTTGGCCAGTAATACTAGGTGCAATCAGTGAGGACAAGGGAAGTATTGAAACATTACATTTTAAATATGAATACAAAAAAATAAAATGATTAAATTAAAAAAGAAATGAGAAGCCCCCTAGATTTTACAATGACCTGTAATGATGCAATGTCCATGGTTCCTACTGCTAATCCTCTAGGCAAGGGGAAGTAATTAACAAAGAATTGGAATTGGAGGACCGGCTCCAGAAATGTTAAAGTGATGCTAGTGCTTTGGTGCTAGAATGGTCCAAACTGTAGTTCCCAAGCACGAGGTGACTAAATACACAATTTTGGTAAACTAAGGGGGGCAGTTCAACACTTTTATATCAAATTTATTTTATTAAAGTGTTGACCTGTAACATATGTGAGCACTAAGTTGTAAGATGACTAACACATATTGTGGCCCAACTAATGTAAGTAGTACTTTGTTCACAGATAAACTGTGCTTTCAGGCTTCCTCTCTTTTTGACAATCTAGATGGTGCTAAAAATAACTTCCCCAGAAACCAAACAATCCCCTTGAAAAAAATGTTTTATTTAGGATGGAAGATGGGTACTGTACCCCCAATCTGACAGTGGTTTACCTATTTTTGTTAAAAAAAAAAAAAAACATTTTGCTGGTTAAGCAGTTTTGTGATGGAATAAAGATGCACATGAACCATTGGTTTGCTACATAGTTCTCCTCTCTTAGTTTCTGAGTTTTTCTTTTCATTTGAACCCTGTACTGAGTTGGCCTTGCTGTCTTTGTGTGGTATTTTGTACTCCTGCTCTAAGTGTTTCTCCCCTTGTCTCACACACATGCACTTGTCTGAATTCTTTCATGGGTGTTGCCCAAATGAGCCATTCATTGACACCTTCCAAGTCCCAGGCACTCACAAATCTGTGTATGGGTGGAAGAGCTTGTCAGCATTACCCATTCATAGGAGATATCTGAATGAAAGCTTTGAACTGTTCTGATCACTGCTAATTCAGAGACTAAAAACATCTCTGGAATGCACCAAATTAGAACTGATCTGTTATAAAAGCTGCCATGTAGCGCTGAGGCCATTGATTACAGGATAAGACCACAATGTGAGAAATGCCCAAGGCAGCAAGAAGTCTCTCTATCCTAGCTGCTTTATTTTACCTATTTCTATAGTTCTTTCCAGTGGGTTCTACTGATAACCCATTCAGGCACTGGAAATTAAGGGGAACTCACAGATTCTATTCTGATCTGCATTAATGGGACTCAATCCAAACATTGCTTATACTGTGAATGTGCAGAATAAAAAATTATGAAACATTATCTGCACCTTGTGTTTGCAGAATTGCATGGAAATGCATAAAATATGGGAAATATATGTTTGAAATGGGGTGTCTCTTACGTATGACATCACTTGAGGCTTCATATGCAAATGGAATAATTTTCAGTAGGGACATGTGTAATTTTCATACCAAGCCACAAGCTGATGTCATAAGTGGGAGACACCACTTTTAAAACATATTTTTCTCTTGTTTTAGTCATTTGCTTGCAATTCTGCTCAATTTATAGATCATTGTTCATCCTTTTATAAAAAGCAAAAGAGTGTTGCACAGTGGATGAATGAAATATAAAATATTAAATATAGAAATAAAAATACAAAAATGTGCTGATAAAAGTGAAATCAATGAGTAATCAAGGTGTTTAAAAAATTGGTACTTATCCTAGCTGGATAACTCATACACATACAAAAAAGTAGAATAAAATGAACAATGTGTGACTCTGTGTTGGCAAATGATAGGCATATTTGCCCCTGAGAATAGCACTCACATGTACCAGAACCTTGATCTGGCTTTAGAGTAATACACTTGTGGAACAACATTTTCAAAATCCCCAGGGTGCATCCAGCCAAACTTCAATCAGTGGAAAAAAAGATTACTGCAGAGCTTGATGGTCAGCTAGGGAGACATATCAAAAGGGACACATAGTTTAGCATATAAAAGTACACCATTCATTGGCCCCAACATATTAGGCTTACTTAAAAATATTAGTAGACACTTGCAGTTATGGATAGAGTCGCAGTGGCCGAACAAAGTCTCAGCTGTGTCAGCGATCTCGACCTGCGGATAGCCCCTGCCGATGCCGTCTTCCAATCCCGTTAATAGCTCCGGTAACGCCTCCTCTCGACTATACACATATACAGCTTACACATACCTATTTTATTTTATTCATCATCTGCGCAGCAGTCTTTTGCTTTTTATTTCATACACAATATAATTATTTAGAGAGCAGGCGCCCGTTTCACTTCCTTGTTTTTTACAGTTTAAGTAAAGTTTAGGTTGTCAGATTATTTCTAAACTCAGGACAAATATTACAAACTATTTACCATTCATAATTGTGTAAAATATTTTTCAGGTCAAAGTTAGAAAAGGTGTTGTTGTTTTTTTCATTTTTTGGAATTTTGGATTACAATTCTCTGCCACTCCATCATTATCTGCATTGAACAAAAGTCACAAAGTTTTAATAAAAAGTTGCATACTGAGAACAAAGACCCTGGTACCACTTTTTTCTTATGTATAAAACCCATTCTAATAGTTTTACATATGCCATAAAGGCTCAAACACCTGACCAAAGGAATCAGTAATAGACATAAAATAATACCATTATTTATCCATACACCACACTGTTTCAACTTATTGTAGCTGTCTCATATTGTAGATAATTTCTCACTGTGTGCATGAAGTATGGGTGCAAAGTTATTCTGAGAATACACACCTTGAAACAAAAACAGGGCATCAACCCACTAGACCTTGCAGTGTCCATTCAAAACCTAATTAGCTGGTAAACTAGATCTCTTGAAAAAGTTACTATTTGACATCATTGTTTGCTTCACGTATTCTGTTTCAAACAAATGTTAGTTATTTATTACCTTGTAGTCAGTAATTATAAGAAATATGGTTTCTCTCCGGTATATGTCACGGCTTATAAAAACAAACCAGTATTTGGAACGCATCATGTATTTAGTGATAGAGAGAAATCAACAAAATAATTTGTTATAATACATAAGGAAAGATTTCAGTAATATACATATTATATTTAAATGGACTCAGTGACAAACTGTATTAGCAGAAATGTAACCATAGGTATACATTAAGAGAAAGACGCTTATACCGCCATCTAGCATTTCACATTGCAATTGGCTCATTTCTACTTCATGCTACATATTATGGCATTAATAGGACACACCAAAGATGCATTTTAAACATGTTTCTTGTAATTTATGCATTTGCTTGCATGTGCATTTATACATAACCTCCGTAATTTTCCAGGATTGATGGAAGTTCATATACAGCTATAATCATTTTAAACTTTTAAGGACATATCTCTTTTTCTATCACATGCTGGTCTCGTAGAGGTCCCGTGCCACCTCATCCATAATTCATGAGAGATCAGATACCCCATACAATCAGTCACATCCCTACTACTGTGGGAACGCAAACTTAACGCTAACTTGGGACCTTAGAGATTAGTTGTTACACTTACTACACTAAGTTCATGCAATGACTGCCTGTTACATAACTCTCCAAAAATCTGGCAGATCATAATGTCTCTGGAATAAAGCTGGAAAACCCTATTACAGATGTGCAACATACATAAAGAAATGAATTGTCTAAAGCCATGAATCATTGCCCATAATCATTTTTCCTACATTTCACAACTTTCCAAAGGATCGTAAAGGAATATCTTATCATATTCCGAAATACTGCAAAATCAAACCTAGAGCACTGGTAACATGTAGTGCAAGCCAGCGGAGCAGGTTCAACATCTGCAACTATGTGACATGTCCTCGTTGAGTCCATAATTAAATGAAGAGACATGCGGTATATTATTATAAACATGGACGTGAGGATATCCTGATTTCCTGTTGAGGTCATTTCTTTACAAAATCTGGTTTGCACTTCAGCTGATGTAATGGTTGTGAAGAGTGACTGATTGCATTTTCCTTTTGGCAGTCAGGCTGTGTGATCACACTCAGTGGATATCAATGATTGCTAAAGGTAAAGGATACAATTCAAGCACCTCTAATTCTTGTGCGTTGGCTTTCAAAATGGCTCATCCATAAGAAGTGTTTTTTGAAAGTACAAACCTATTAGTTAGCTTGACTTTTAACTAACTGTACTCTATCTATGGCCATTAAGAGTTCCATTATCCAAAAGCTACATCTGAATTGAAAAAATGAAACAATGGCAAATCTCCCATCACCCCACTTTATGAAGGACAGCCCCAGTGATGAACTGTAACCGCCAGTCTGGGACTTTTACAAAAAAAAATTTGCCCCCACCCACACCCTTCTCCATAAGAGTTTCTTCCCCTGTTTTACGGCCCTTCCTCAGAATCATACCTCAGCGACCGCTTTCAATAAAGGTTAATCCTGGTCGCGGGGTACATTCTGTAAAGATTTAACTGTTTGGCTTGGTGGGGATTGGCCAAGGGTGTAAATCTCCCTCCGTGTTAGGAGCAGGTAACCATCTCTCCTATCTTGACTGGTCGCTAAGTTAAGGGACCAAACTCAAATGGGTGCCCCTGAGTCTGACCATAATCCATCGTTCAGTGTCCCATTGGCCGCTACTACCCTGGCCCAAAAGGGATTATGATTCACTATTGTGTGGAGATGATCCTTTTAAGTTTTCTATTGTTCAGTCAGCTGTTATCCTGATCTGAAAAAGTATTTTATAAAGTACCTATTTTGCTTTATCCAGAGAAACATGTCTGTGGATTATTTGCGAACATATAGCAAACATTTGTGGGCAAACATTTGTGGGCATTTAAAGAATCCAAAGCAAGCTAAGGAGGGTGAGCACAGTTACCAACCTTGTGTATCTGTCTGATCACAGCCCCAATTTAGGACCACTGTCATGTTCTCCCATCTTTGTGAATGCTGTGTCTGCATATAGATCTGCATGTACACAGTTGCAGTGATAGCCCCTGCTATCTTCCAACACCAGTGGCACATGTTACTATACAACAACACTTATATTTACTTAAAACATAAAGCAGTGCATTAGAGATCTGAAATATCAAACTGATGTGTTAGAATCATTTCCAAATGTGTTCATTTAAAAAAACAGCAGTTTAAATTTACCAAATGTAATGTTCCAAAAATGTATGAGTCTTAGACCAAACTATTTTGAAATGGATAATATTAAGATGGATACTTCTTTTGAAACATAATCACTAGAGCAGAGCCTGCTTTACAAATGTGCATGCGGGCTCTCAACAAGAGGATTCAATGGAATGTGTCTTAAAATAATAATTTTAAACTATAGTACGATAAGATAACAGACACAAAGGTAAAATAAAAATTTTAGTAACTGAGTAACTCATGACTTTCTTAGTAATATAAAAGTATTATTTGAACTATTTCAGTCACATATATATTAAGCATTAAAAAGATCTTCAGTTTGAAAATGGCATGGAAAGGTAACATTCAAATTAAATGTTCTAATGCTGATGATTTATTTGAAAATTAAATACGGACACTTTGACACAGTATACATTAGATAGCAGTAATATTCAATGGTGTGTGTATATATATATATATATATATACACACACAGGTATGTGCACACTTAACCCCTGAATTTTGAGGGATAATGGACCCATACATACCAATCAAAACAAAACAGTGATTAGAAGAAAAGACACATGGATACAATGTTGATGAAGAGCATTCCCATTTATATTGTAACGAGTGCTTCTGTTTGGTATTCATCACTGTCAAGCCTTTCTATGAAGCAGTGAATGAAGGCTTTATAATAGGTCTCATTATCAGCTAAATGGTGAAGGGGAGGCCATGCAAATGATGGTCAGCACCAGAGATATGTTGTTAAAATACTGCAATTTGTCAGCATTTAGATTAACAAATGAGGGGGATATGTGTGAATGTGTGAATGACTCCTGGGTGCCCAACTCCCTGGAATATGCTGATAAGTATTTAACATGCATACACACACTACAATAATAACATGAATGTAACAACCATTTTATAGCCTTGTTTTCTTACAAGCAATATGACATAATAGAAAAGAATGATGTAAACAAACCTTAGCATACTACTATAACTTGAATGTGGAATGAATCTGTCTAATGTCTGGGAACATAAATTGCATCCAAACATACAGTATTTCATAAATGTCGATCAAAAGTAGTTTTTTTGCTTAAAATGTTTGGAATATTAGTTTTTTCATATTTGTTTTACAGTTTTTTTTTATTTATTTTTTTAAACAAGCTGTAGAGGTGTAGAAGTGTTTTATTTTTCCCCAAAATGTTTTTTTTGTGTGTGTGTTTTATTTAGATATGTTTAACAATGTCAGAAAAAGTCAATAAATATGTAATTTTGTCTCTATACATTGCATAAAGTTAACCTATATTTATTTACATATATATATATATATATATAATGTTACAACGCAGTTATCAAAATATTGTGCAAGCATATATAATATGTATACACATTAATATGCTTAAAAATATATAAATACAAATTGGTATAAATAAGTATCAGTTAATTTAGAATGTATTAATTACGTTAATTTAGAATTGTCCTATGCCTTTAGCACACTTTATAAGTGCATTTTGGTCCATTCTCCAGTGCCTTAAAGAGGTTTAAATAGGTTTTAATGACTGTCTATTGACCAAGTTCTATAGAAATGAGTATGAATCAATTGTAATGCTAAGTGAAAAGAAGGATTATGGTACAATGACCCACAGTGCTCTCCAAATGCATGCCTACCACAAACCAGACCTTCCACAAAATATATACCCAGCTGTTGATCGGCCTAATTCTTTCACGGTTTTCAATTTTGGAAGAAACCATGGTGGCATGAGATTGCCATCAATCTTAACTTCCTAGAAAAAGGCTCATTTGCAGGTCTTTTCTTCTCACACACTACACAAAATGTGCGGTTCATTGAAGGAGAATTAGGCAGGCTTAATTAAGTCTGGTCACTTATTCATTGCTCGATGTCGGTCAATGCAATGTGCAGATGTGCTATGAAATGATGGGGCGATACTGTTGTGGATAATACAAATCATGGGTTTAACCTTATTATTTGTGCATGACAAAGTTTTTGACGATCCCCCATTATTCTATTCAATGCCATCTCTGTGCACCAGATGGTTACAATGCAAAATCTTCTTCCGAGGCAATAATGTTTTGGGGAATCCTTTATTATCTAGAGCATCAGTTGAATGGTATGCTTCTCACTGGGATTTCATTTAAAGGATTGAACCCAGAGACAGATTTTAGTGCATTGTTGAACCACAGAAAGATGGACATCCATGAATGTAAATAAGAGTCTATGCTGTCTCCTTTAATAGAGTCTAAAGGAGTCACCTTTAGAGATCACTTAGCCTTACATTGTTACCACTGCTACTCCCCGAAAAAATGTTAGAAGAAAAAAAAAAATAGTTTCAATCTGACCGTCTGTGCTGCCTTCTGTCAAGAGTTTTCCAGCTAAGTGAGCAGTTTCATGTTATTCACGAAGCTGCCCACAATAAAAGCAATTGTTTCTCATCATCAGCACTAGACCATTGACGAAGACAAAAAACAACCAGCTTGTGAATATATGGCTGGACATTAACTAGGGGCAGTCAACTCTATCATCTGTTCATTATCGCATGAATTGTAAGTGTGCAGCTAAGAGTGAAAAACAAAGATGGATACCGAAGTGGGGGAGACACTCACACAGACAAACGTTTCAAAACATTGACTTTTAATTGACTTATACAGGGTCCAGAGAGAGGAGTTTGAGATGATATGGAACAATTAACAATCTGTCTCTAAATTACTGGTGCAATATCCTGAGTCATATGGTATCACTAGAGCATAGCATGTAGATGTTAGAGAGAGGACTTCAGATGGGTCATCTTCCACTCTTCTTATACATTACGATGTGATGACATTCACTTAGTGCTAACATTTATTTTCGGGTACTGAACATATATAATGGGTTAAACACATTTATGTTTTTAATAACAATTATTTGCCATAATGTCCACTGTTGATCGCAATACAACTGCAGATCCACTGAAAGTCTAGGTATGAATTCCTATTGGGAATTGTCTCTATCAACACGATGACATGGCACATTAGGTCATATAGAACAGTTGCTAGGGCAACATGTGTTTATATAACAGAAGGATGGTATCGAATGTAACATATTTCCTTTTTGAGGCGAAACATAGCACAGGGGTGTCTGCATGAAATTCGATCTTGTGGTTTGAGACGTTGGCAACCACATCCTACTCTGAGGTTAGCCAAATAAAACTATATTTTGGTTTAGTTCTGCTTACTTTGAGGAAATGATGGTTATGATATTTGGACCAAAGTTTGTGTTTATTTAAACTATACCAGCGACGAGGTGATCTATTCTGTGCAAGGAGACTCAGGAGAGCAACACTGCGTTACACACGTATCTCAGTAATATTGCTATTTATAGTCTTTTTTTAATTGAAAGATGTATATTATTTTTTTTAGAAACAAGTACATTGAAATACTATAACTGTTTGAAAAGTCCAGCTTTGCAATGGTAAAATGTCTTTTACTTTACATGGAAAGGATAGATATTTGTGTAAAAAAATTCTGAATAAGAATACAGAAATGGGTACAAACAATTGAGCATGCATAGCTTGGAAGAAAGACGTAACAGGGGTGATATGATAGAAACAGTTAAATACATAAAGAGAATCAACACATTTAAGGAGTATATTTAGAAAAAAAAAACACAACAAGAGGACATAGGGCAGGGGCGTCCAACATGCAGCCTGTCGACCAAATGTGGCCCACTGGGCATCAAGGTGCGGCCCGTGTGAGCTCTGCTCTGCTAGCCGCACCTCCAACTGCTTACCATGCAGGTAGCAGCGTCGGGGAACTAAGTTCCCAACACTGACAGCTGCAGCTGTAGTGTGCAAACGCCTCCTCTACCCTGTGCGTTAGGTCATGCCCACAGGTCAGAGGGAGGGGAGAATCGCACCGCAGAATTGAACACAACGCTGCTCAAAAGCTATGTGGAGAAGGCTCCCACCTGCAGCACATAACCTGTTGGATTTTTTTTTTAAACTGTGTGGTTAGGCAGATTTTATTTGTGTGTGACTGTGTTTCTATGTGACTGTGTTTGTGTGTGTGTAAGTATGACAGTGCTTGTCTGTGTAAGTGTTTGTCTGTGTTTGTAAGTGTGTTTCTGTGTAAGTGTGACAGCGTGACTGTGTGTAAGGTAAGTGTGACTGTTTGTGTGTAAGGTAAGTGTGACTGTGACTCTGTGTGTGTAAGTGTAACTCTGTGTTTGTGTGCGCAAGTGTAACTCTGTGTTTGTGTGCGCAAGTGTAACTCTGTGTTTGTAAGTGTGTTACTCTGTGTTTGTAAGTGTGTTACTCTGTGTTTGTAAGTGTGATTATGACAGTGTGACGGTCTGTGTAAAGATTACTCTGTGTTTGTGTGTAAGGTAAGTGTTACTGTGTGTGTGTTACTCTGTGTGACTGTGTGTGTTTATTTGTGTGGCTGTGTATGTCCAGTGAATGTGTGAATGTGTGTGTAGTTAATGTGAAGGTTTTTTTTTTTTACTGTGATTTTTATAGCTGTGGAGGTGCCTGCTTTGACAGCTATAGTCTCTCCCTGCTCCACGGTGATCGTAGGGCAGAGAGAGACTAAATATAGTGTGTGAAGTCTCCCCCTGGTCCCCCCCAGTAACAACCAGCCCCTCAAAGGATTTTTTTAATAAAAAAAAAAAAAGTTATTTATTTTTTAATTTTTTTTTTCCTATTGTGCTAATCCTAACTCTTGGGTTAGGGTTAGAGTTCATCAAAACCCTAATCCTATAGTTAGAATTATGGTTTGTACTAACCCTAACCAAAGGGTTATGGTAAGAGTTAAATAAAAATAAAAAAAATGTAAACAAAAAAAAAATTAAATAAATTAAAAATTAAAAATAATAATAATAAATTGTATACAAATAAGAAGTTATTCCGTAGAGGACCAATGACATGTTATGTCTGTCTGTGGTCCTCTAGGGATATTTTATTTAAAAAAAAAAGACTGCTAGTGGGGCCAGTGCTTTGCATTGGCCCCCAGCAGTAGATAGGGGCCCGCAGCAGCTGGATATTTGATCCATGCAGCCGCAGGATAGCAAGGATAGCAAAAATCGGTGCTTCCTACTATAGACTACATTTCCTATTCTGCTACGGTAGCTTTTGGCTGGCTGCGCATGATAGGAAATGTAGTCACAAGTATTACATAATAAATACACGTTTTAAAGCTGCAATAACCATATCCTAAATTTTGCCCTGTACCTGCCACATAAACGTAGCACACCTATACATGTGGGGTACCGCTATACTCAGGGGAAGTTGCTGAACATATATTGGCAATAAAATAGAACAGTCCCTTTAAATTCATACCTAAGTTTCAAAGTGTGTGGAAATAAAACACACACAAAATTACTACGCCAAAACTTGTCAACTTGTCAAAGATTGGTGGTAAAATGACAGAGTGAAAAGTGTCAAATTACCCCAAGTTGAATGCCCTGGGATGTCTACTTTATAAAAATGTGTACATGTGGGGGGTTATTCAGTGATTCATATCAGATATCGGTGTTAAAGTGTCACTAACGCTAATTTAAAAAAAAAATGGTTTTGAAACAGCTAAATGCTACTTGTATTTATTAACCTAAAACATGCAAAAAAAAAGCAAAGAAACATATAAACATTGGGTATTTCTGAACTCAGGACCTATAGTCGAATCTATTTAGCACGTTTTTTCATTAGCTTTTGAAGCTTAGTAAAAGAATTTACAAAGAAAAGTCAGGAAAAGTGTTTATTTTTTTTAATTTTAACCATATTTTACTATTTTTTCACAATACAATAAATGATATGATCAAAATAATGTCATGAAAAGAAAGCCCTTCTTGTCCTGAAAAAAACAATATATAATATGTGTGGGTACAGCAACTGACAAAGAAGAAAATGAAAGCTAAACACAAACACCTCAGAAGTGTTAATACAGCCTCGGTCACTAACGCACAACATTCCAAAAACAGTCTGGTCATGAAGGGGCTAATAAAGTGTCCCTCTACAGAAAAAACGTGCACACCCCTGACATAGGGGGTAATGTATAAAAACTCCCGCACTTCAAAGTGTCAAGAGAGGGAAAAAAAAGGCACAATCACTGTTTAGTATGTATAACGGCGATTGTGACTTTTTATAAATCCCGACACTTTTGAGTGAGGGTGAAAAGGACCTCTGCCAAACACTGTGTGCTTTTAAGTGCCCAATTTTTATACATTGGCTGCACCAGCGCAGTGAGCAAAGCAGTTTTACGGTGGAGGCAGCGCAGACTCTACTTTATTCATAGGTGCATACACAGATATCGCTACTATTTGGCTCTATCTGTGAGTGCACCATGGTTAATATCAGCACATATTACTTTACTGAGAGGGTAGTGGATGTATGGAATAGCCTTCCAGCAGAAGTGATAAAGGTTAACTCGGTGAAGAAGTTTAAGCAAGCGTAGGATAGGCACAAGGCTATCCTAGATATAAAATACGGCCAGGGACTAATGAAAGCATTAAGACAAATGGGTAGATTAGATGGGCCGAATGGTTCTTATCTGCCGACACATTCTATGTTTCCATTGGATCAAATTATGGAAATTGTAAAATCTAGGGAGAAATCTCCTTATCATCATAAGGAAAAAATAACTTATGTTTAATTGAAAAATTAAATAAAGTAGAGAGGTTTTAGGTAGAAATGCATTAATGTAAAATTACAAATAAAGTATCTTACTGAGCCCTCTCTGCTCCATGTAGCTCAGGGGGCAGACATGTTGTTTAGAATCTTGTGCCAGATGTACCTTGACTCAGATGAAGGAATATGTGACCCATCTGACCTCTGTTGGCAAACAAAGAAGGCTCAAGCACATACTTTATTTGTATTATTTTACTAAACAATTTCTATATAAACCACTTAATAAATACACTTAATGCAATCTTTCAATTAAACATACAATTTTTGCTAACAGTTGTCATTTAAGATCACACACAGGCCCTTTAGAGGTAAATGGCTCTCCCCAGCACACCTATTGTCAAGAAAAAAAAATGAATTTATCTTGACAGGGTTTTCTGATTATGCAGCCTCTTTTATAACTAAGTAAAGAAGAAAGAATGCAGTCAATTAGAAACTGGTGGCAAGAAGGATTCTGGTAAATATTGTACATGTAGTTTAAGAGACAAAATAGTGCACACATGTCTTTAATGATATCTTAAAAACTGTTAAATGGTTCAAAACCTTTAACAACATTTTTGTTCATGGTCTTGTGATTAATGTAAGGTTTTTTGGTGGCAGGTTAACTTTACAATTTTCCACACAAGACTTGACTTAGTTTTGACATATATTATCTTTATCTTGGATCGTGTACTGAATATTATCTATGTTGAGACAAGAAACTATTCCAAAAGGTAATTTAAACAAATCCACTATAACTGTTTAAGAATAATACAAAAAGGACTTGGATCATATGGTTAGTAATTTGCTATGGAAAATTCGCTGATTAAGTTGCTATAGTTACAAGGAAATATTGCTGCATGCAATGAAACTGTCATATGTAAACACCACCAGTCAAACACTGGTATTGATCCTACCCATCAGTCAAAAGTAAAATAAAATCTGAAATATTTTCCAGGTTTTTATAGTGCTGAAAAAGAGAAAAAAATGTTTTATGTTACTCATTCACTAGAAACTGTCTGTGTTTGATTCTGACAAAGATAGAAAGTGAAATTAAATTGTCAAAAAGATAAAACATTATTAAATATGTAATCCCTTTGTAACAATGGATGTACCAGGTATGTATTGTAAAACATGTCACTTACTGACAATGGATGTACCTGGTATGTATTGGATAACATGTCACTTACTGACAATGGATGTACCTGGTATGTATTAGAAAACATGTCACTTACTGACAATGGATGTACCTGGTATGTATTGGAAAACATGTCACTTACTGACAATGGATGTACCTGGTATGTATTAGAAAACATGTCACTTACTGACAATGGATATACCAGGTATGTATTGGAAAACATGTCACTTACTGACAATGGATGTACCTGGTATGTATTAGAAAACATGTCACTTACTGACAATGGATGTACCAGGTATGTATTAGAAAACATGTCACTTACTGACAATGGATGTACCAGGTATGTATTGGAAAACATGTCACTTACTGACAATGGATGTACCAGGTATGTATTGGAAAACATGTCACTTACTGACAATGGATGTACCAGGTATGTATTAGAAAACATGTCACTTACTGACAATGGATGTACCAGGTATGTATTGAAAAACATGTCACTTACTGACAATGGATGTACCAGGTATGTATTGGATAACATGTCACTTACTGACAATGGATGTACCTGGTATGTATTAGAAAACATGTCACTTACTGACAATGGATGTACCAGGTATGTATTGGAAAACATGTCACTTACTGACAATGGATGTACCTGGTATGTATTAGAAAACATGTCACTTACTGACAATGGATGTACCAGGTATGTATTGGAAAACATGTCACTTACTGACAATGGATGTACCAGGTATGTATTGGAAAACATGTCACTTACTGACAATGGATGTACCTATCCTGGAGTAATACCAGTGATCACTGCCTATGCTTAGCCATTATTGCTATGATGACTTGATATCAAGGCATAATGCAACAATAATATTTGGCTCCCCAAGGCACTGGGATCACTCCGGTGCCATACTGGAAGGCAGCATGTCCCTCCAATGTGCGCAGCCCTGTAGCCAGCGAAGGCTCCAGAAGTGATCAAAGATCACGTCTGTTGTTCTGTTGCTACTGCTAGACTGACCCTAGAGGCAATCAGCAACATTTCAGTTTAGGAAAAAGACTAAAAAAACGTAGATCAAAATAAGCCCTAGATCAAGGGATAAGGTTAGATTTAGGGTTGAGTGATAATTAGAGTTGGCGTTCAAAAGGTCACTTTAGGAGAAAATGGTTAGGTAACAAACAAATGCTACTTTCGATTATTGCCCCATAACTTGCAAAAAACCACATTTCTAAACTGAGGACAAACATTATAATCTATTCAGCAGGTTTTTTATTTGCATTTGTAGATGGGTAAAATATTGTTCATGTAAAAGTTAGAAAAAGTGTTGTTTTTTTCATCCTATTTTATGACTGATATGATTATATGATATGAAAATAATGGGATCTAAAGAAATACCTTTTTATAGACATAAAAACAGTATGCAGTATGTGTGGGTACATTAAAGGAGAAAGAGGGAAATTACAGCTAAACACATACACAGCAGAAATGTTAAAATAGCCATTTTCACGAAGGGTTGACGCCTCATCACTGGATTTGGTGTCACCCGGTGCGGTAACTAATGGTATCACCCCCCAGGATTTCCTCCAATTACATACCAAACAGATTCCTTAGTAATGCCAGTCAGATGGACCATTAAATATGCCACATACAGGAGCCCCATAAATTATGCCACTTACAGGAGCGTATTAACTATGCCACACACAGGAGCCCCATTAATAATGCCACACACAGGAGTCCTATTAATTATGACTCACACAGGAGCCCTTAATTATGCCACACACAAGAGCCCCGTAGTTATGCCACACACAAGAGCCCCATAATTATGTCACACAAAAGAGCCCCTTAATTATGCCACAAATGGGACCCCATTTATAATTATATGAACTTATATGAACTTTTGAATATTATATTCAACTATTTCATATGTAATAAAAATGTTGCATTTCTTGTTTTTATTATCTTCCTCTGCACCCATATTGGACCTAAAGGACTTAACACAGCACCATAAAGTAATCACAGTACTTGTCATGCACCTATATTCCACCCACAGCACTTGGCTTGCACTCATATTGCACCTACATGATTTGGCATGCCAGTGTCAATGCCCCACAGAACATACTAAAGTGTCACTTTTCCCCACAGAACTGCCCCTGCAGAACAAGTCAGTATCACTTTCCCCATAGAACATGTTATTTTGCCCCCACAGAACATTCCACAGCATCACTTTGCAAATTAAATTAAGCCACTGTCAGGTACCAATTAACATGCCACAGTCACGTAGTCATTAACATATGCACCAGCCAATTTGCTTATTAAAATATGCCACAGTTTGCCCATTAAAAATTCCACAGTTTTCCCATTAATATGCTAGTGTTAGTTGTCCCATACCATAGCTAACTTGCCAATTAATATGCCACTGACAATTTGTCAATTAATATGGCAGTGTTATTTTGCCAGTAATATGCCTGTTTTATTTTGTCATTAATATGCCTGTTTTAGTTTGCCATTAATATGCCTGTATTATTTTGCCATTAATATGCCAGTGTTATTTTACATATTAATATCCCAGTATTATTTTACACATTAATATGCTAGTTTTATTTTGCCATTAATATGCCAGTATTATTTTACACATTAATATGCCAGTATTATTTTACACATTATTATGCCAGTATTGTTTTACACATTGATAGGCCAGTATTATTTTGCCATTAATATGCAAGTATTATTTTACATATTAATATACCAGTATTATTTTACACATTAATATGCCAGTATTATTTTACACTTTGATAAGCCACTATTATTTTGCCATTAATATGCCAGTATTATTTTACACATTAACATTCCAGTATTATCGTGCCATTAATATGCCAGTATTATTTTACACGTTAATATGCCAGTATTATTATGCCATTAACATTTCAGTATTATTTTGCCATTAATATGTCACAGTCAGCTTGCCATTAATATGCCAGTGTTATTTTGCAATTAATATGTCAGTATTATGTTCCCACTGATATGCCAGTTGTATTTGTCCATTAATATGCCACAGCCAATTTGCCATTTAATATGCGTTAGGTTTTCCATTAATATGCCAGTGTTACTGTGCTCATTATATGTCAACAAAATAACACTGACAAATGATTGGGCAAATTGTCTGGGGCATATTAAATGGCAAAATCATACTGGCATATTATTGGGAAAATTGACTGGGGCATTTTAAATGGCAAAATAATGTTGGCATATTAATGGCAAAATAAGACTAGCATACTAATGGGCAAATTGGCTGTGGCTGGTTATGTTTGTCTATTTATGATTTTGTATTGTACTGGTTTTGTTTGTCTATGATTTTGTAATGCACTGGTTTGGTTTGTCTAAATGATTTGTAATACACTGGTTTGGTTTGTGCATTCATTATCTATTTTGCACACTTGTTTGGTTTTAAAGGCAAATAAAAGCATCTAGTTCTTATGTTCTGTGCATGCACTTGACTATAACTTAATTTTTATATATATTTGCTTGTTGTGTGCCACGGAATAATGGGAAGGGCTTTGGTGTGCCCTGGGGGAGAAAAGGTTGAGGAGCACTCCTTTCGCTGTCTGTGGACATCTTGGGCACTTGTCTGCCATCATTGTTTTTCTTATTTCATCAATTTGAGGAGGAAAGGTTCCACAGAGCTGTTTAGTTGAGCAGCCATCTTGGCTGATGTCAAGCCAAATGCCATGCTTCTTTTTGTGTGTGTCTTATGCTTAATAAATAAATGGAAACTAAATTGCAACAATAAATACATGTTTGGCCTCCCAACTTTAGAGTTCTACACACTATTAAAGCCTATAAACTGTTTGGGCACAATGAGGTCTGCACAATAAAAAAAAAATCCTTGCTTTTCTTCAAAGAACAATATTCTAGACAGTGAATGCCTTTAATTAACATTTGTAAAGCATTGCATGTGATTGTTTATGAGTGATTTTTTTTCACTCATAGCAGTCACATCTCTGTGGGTTTTGATTTAGGCTAAATATTAACCCAAGCCATATTTTTGACAATTTGATCAAGTACTATAACCTCAGTGCACAGTTTTGGAACCACAGACTTTTTCCACAATTAGTGGCTAGTCATTTCTGCCCGTCTTGTAGGGTTAAATGCATATATATTAATTTTCAAAAACAAAAAAAGTATTTTTACTATTTTCCATTTTGCAAAATTAATTGTTCCTGTGTGTTTTATATTTTCTTTTCTTTTTTTCTTCCATCGGTATATATTTATTTATGCTTGTGTTGCTATTATTTTTTGGGTTGTTTTATGTTCAGTTCCTATGTGGTTTTTGTTGCTGCATTCACTACAGTATAAATACGTTGGCAATGTAGATTGTACATTTGATAGTATGTTTGTAGACTAATTTTGCATTTGGATGAATATATGACCCATTATCAGACAGATCTAAATGTAACTTAACCCCTTGGTGGCATGACCTGTTTTAACACTTCTGCTGTGTTTGTTGTTAAGCTCTAATTTTCCCACACATGCTATATATTGTTTTGTTTTTAAAGCATAGAAATACTCTCTTTAGACACCATTATTTTCATCACATCCTATTATTTACTATAAAAAATATACTTTTTCTAACTTTTACATGAAAAATCTCTTACACATCTGCAAATGCTAATAACAAAATGATAAATAGATTCTAATACTTGGTCTGAGTTTAGAAATGTTTACATGTTTTTATGTTGTTTTTCGTAAGTTATAGGGAAATAACTAGACATGTGCATTCGTTTTCGGACGAATGCATTTTCGTCCAAAAATAGCATTTTCGATCATTCGTTTGAAAAACGAATAACGAAAATGCTAAGCTAACGAAAGCCGAATGAACGAATGGCCAATAAACGAAAATCATTCGTTCATTCGTCCATTCGTAGTACTATTGGCATTCTATAAGCCGAAATAGAGTCGGTTTATAGAATACAATAGCATAGTACACTACATTCCATAAAAAACGACCTAATGAACGACTTTCGGTATATGGAATGCATGTAAGTCTATTGGCATTCTATAAACCGACTCTATTTCGGTTTATAGTAATGCCAATACTATAGCACGAATGGACTAATGATTTTCATTTATATTAAACCATTCGTTCATTCGTTCAACTTCTTAGCTTTCTATAAACCTAAACAGAGTCCCCATTCATAAATTTTTATGAATGGGAACTCTAGTTCGGTTTATAGAAAGCCCATAGTATTACATGTTATCCATAAGCCGAAAGTTTATAAACCGAACGTTCGGTTTATAGACTTTCGGCTTATGGAATACATGTAATCCTATTGCTATTCTATAAACCGAACGTTCGGTTTATAGAATAGCAATAGGATTATATGTATTCCGTAAGCCGAAAGTCTATAAACCGAACTTTCGGTTTATAGACTTTCGGCATTTGTAATGAATGTAATAGTACTATTGGCTTTCACTACACAGAGACAGAGTCTCCATTCATAAAATGTCCGAAATAATAATTCTTATGAATGAGTTCATAGAAAGGCACTACTACTGTACGTTTTCTATAAGCCGAAAGTCTATAAACCGAAGGTCATTCGGTTTATAGACTTTCGGTTTATAGAATACATAGAATTACATGTAATTCTATGTATTCTATAAACCGAAAATCTATAAACCGAAAGACCTTTGGTTTATAGACTTTCGGCTTATAGAAAACATATAGTACTATTGCCTTTCTATGAACCGAACGAGAGCCCCATTCATAAGAATTTCTTATGAATGGGGCTCTCGTTCGGTTTATAGGAAGCCAATAGTATTACACGTATTCTATAAAACGAACGAATAAAACAAAACAAAACGAATTTCGTCTGAAACGAATGCAGTAATGAACGAAAAACGTTTTAGACAAAATAAATAACATTTTCGTCCGAATAGACGAAAACGAACATTTTAGTTTTGCACATGTCTAGAAATAACTGTAAGTAGTGAATTGGTTTTTCTTAACCATTTTCTCCTACAGGGACCTTTTAACCCCCAACCCTAACCCTAGCTCTAACCTAGCACTGACCCTAACATAACTGTAACCCTAACCCTAAATCTAAGGCTAACTTAGCTTAAACATGTCTAGAGGCAGTCAAGAAAAATCCCCAGAGCAATGCAAATGATCACTGATCACTTCCAAAGTTCTTGCACACCACAGGGCAGTGCCACATTGAAAAGGCATGCTGCCTTTGTATAAAGCACTTGCGGTTGCTTCAGGAGACAGTTGTATTTTGGTTTTGCTACAACACTGACTGAACTGAAAAAGGGATCCTTTATAGCTTTTGCTTATACTGAAAATGCAAAGATTAAGCAAAGATGCAAAATACATTTTGTTATTCAAAATTTCAAGCAAATGTGTAAAATCAAGAAATACATGTATTTTTATTTTTTATTTTTATTATAAACATATAAACATACAAAAAGATTGTTCCGCTTTGTGATATATATCGGAGAAGCATGTCAAGATTTCGATAATAAAATTGTATTTCTTAAAAATTCAAAGTTATGTTATCGGAGCTAGATAACAGTTACAATACATTACACTCATACACAATACATTATAAAAAAAAAAAAAAGAGTTGGCTTTGGGGAGGGTCCCCACGAATGAGGGTGTGTGGTATGCTTTGGTACTTATTGGGGCCAGGGAGGGGGGGTCGAAGTTATAAAGTTATGCGTATTGTAAATGTGTCTGTGGTGCCTTCTGTTTATGACATCGCCTGTGGCTTGAAATGCAAATTAACTGTGTTCCAGTTGGAAATGGGTAATTTGCTATCAAATAGTAAGGTGATGTCATAAGAAGGAAACCATGCTAAGACATATATTGCTCTTATTTTATGTATTTGTAATTTTACTAACAGAAAGCACAGATCACTTTTCATTCTCTACATTCATAGTATAAGGAATGTGCAGGTTGATAGAGTCTCTTTAAGCGCCTGTAGACACGTTAGGCATTTTCTCATAAACCAGTGATTTTTATTGTAAGCCTACAAACAAAGGAAACAAATGCGATAGTTTGATACTTTGTGTGTTGCGGCAAAGCCAGGTAAGCTCACATAGGATAACTATGTATCAGAGGAAAAACTATACAAACACCTTGGTGGATATTAGGGGCTATTCACAAAAATGTGAACTGATAAGTGAACTGCAAGGCTTAGGCATTAATAGCTGAATTGATAAAAGTCTCCAACTTGCCTATTTTTTTTAAACTCAGCTATTAATGTCTTATTTTTGCACTTTACGCTCAGTTCACTTTGCAGTCCAGTTTCAGTTGTTAGCTCCCAAGGTGTCCAAGTAAAATTATATATTGATAATGAAAAGGTCCAATACAAAGGACTCGCTAAAGACCTGTTCATTAACAGAAAAGTACAAAGGACAAACGGTCAACTACTAAGTTTTGAAGAAAGGAGACTTAGTCTACCACGGCGGAAGGTATTCTTTACGCTAGGACAATGAAGATGGAATTCACTGCCTGAAGAGATGGTGCTATCAAATACATTAGATGCCTTTAAAAGGGGCATGGATATGTTTTTGATGTAGCAGAATGTAGAGGGCTATGTATGTTAGTATAGGCATTGATATTTATTTAGCGCTTGTTGATCCAAGGAGGAATCTGATTGCTATTTGGAGTCGAGAATACATTTTTTTCCATTGACAGCAGGCTTTGTTTGCTTTCCTTTGGTTCAACAGTGGTAACAAGGAATAGGAAAGGGGTTGAACTTGATGGATACAAGTCTTTTTTCAACCTAAACTATTATGTAACTATATGTGTACATTGCCTACAATGTGCAAGGTACCAGGCGTGGTCTCAGAGCATCCTGTATTGCCGTTAACTTATTTATTTGGTTTTGGCACTATATATTTTATCGTATAGTGCTTTTTCCCAGTGGGACTTGAATGGACAGATGAATACTAGAGATTATTATTCTTCACTTAATGATGCTAATTTATGAAGGGCTTAGTGACCTAACGTATTTCTACTTGTACTTCTATCTGAGCATTTACAAACCTAGCTCTTCCAGTGGTCCATGTATATGTGTAGGAATAAGTTATTAAACAGTGAATGGGGTGAATGATGAATTCAAACAAACTAAGCTGAAATAATTTTTTCTTAGAAATTCTGAACTGATTTTTACAATGTGGTGTAATAAATAGACCCAATATATATATATATATATATATATATATATATATATATGTAATTATTATAAATATACAACTTGCTTATCTAATATTAACATTTAGTATTCAATGTAATTTTTTCAGACCAGTTTTAAATCTGAACTCTATCTTCTAAATTATCAGCAGGAGGAACAATTGACAAAGCTACCACATGAGAATGTTGAATAGACTGGGTAAAATGCAATGAAAGAAGTTAATGCGTAACCTGGCACACAGTGCCAACCTAATCCGTGAGAACCACTTATGCCATAATTGGCCCCGTACAATATCCTCTGCTCTGTAAAACATTGTCCTAGCCTTGTCTTTCAGCACAGGAACAGATTTCTTTGCAGCAAGCTGAAATACACACTGACTGTAGAGCCCAACCAACTGACAGTGAAGGAGTTCAGGTAGAAATGATTACATTTACTGAGTCACAACAAACAGTTCCAGGTAATATAATACTCACCTGGACCACGCACCTTTTTTTTGTAGAACACATTAACACATGAATGGCCTGATTTTATTCACTTTCAGAAAATGGTCACTGTTCCAACTCGGGATCCAGTGTTGCTCTCTTTTCATTGACCTGGATTTTGCAGTGGGGTGTTTAGTTTCTTTTTACCATCAAATGCACAGTAACAATGCACATTCTCCAACATTCAGGTCTTCCTAAAGTAAAATATTCTAAATGTCATAAACAGAGTAATAGGTTCATTGTATGTAATGAATGAGTTATCTGAATTCAATGTTGCATTGTCTGTTAAATATCTTTATTTAAGGTCCAATAATAGAACCAGACTTTTACCAGAATTCTCTTGTCGGTGGAGACGAGACGAGGGAATATAGTCACATGATATACAAAACTTTATTACAAATGACAATGATAAGACAAGAGCAAACATGTATTTTTACCAGGAAATATACGTTTGGATATTTTAATTTTCAAGTAGATGCTGAGAATTTTACTATTGTCCAACATTCAAGGATGTTATCATTTACCAAAAAAAAAAATGATTTATTATTACCATTTAATATTTCATTACCTCTCTCTAAAACGTACCTTTTGCGGCATTCTTCCAGGAAACCTCTTCTTCTGCTTAAAGTGGGTTTCGACAGCATCTCTTGGTAAGCAGTCACAAGGCTCCCATAGAGATTCAGGGGATCCTCAGTGTGAATATGTTCGACATTTGTGTCCTACGTACATGCATTTGGGAAACGCCAAGCCTCCCTAAAAAAAACATGTGTACATGAGCATAACAAATTAGGACATGATTAATGCATCATGCTCCACCAAATTAAAATTATACTAGTAGGCTGTTGGAATGGTCCTTTAAGGACTGCTTATGTGTAAACCTCTTTATTGGAAGGTTGATTCTAAAATCTCATTAGCCACTAATTTTCTATGTAAAATAAATTTAAAAACAGGTCTGCGCCCAAGAAACAGGAACCTGACAGTGGGCAGTTGTGAACCCCAGAACTGAACTGGACATCCTATGACACATGTGAAGAAGGAGGAAGGTGTAAGCACTAAGATGGCAGACCTAAATAAAAATGTGTTTAAATATATCTGTGGTGTCTCCTGTTTATGCCACTAGCTTTTTAGTTGATATACAAATGAATTTAAATGTGTAATTTGTGCCACTGTACAATGAAAAAAACAAAACCATACAACACTGAATATATTTTAACTGTATTATTTCACAGTATTATAGTTTGAAGCAAGTTCCACTCCTATAATTAAATTGCCACATATTATTCCAAGGAATGATTATCTAGTGTATGGATGAAATATATTGGAAAAACTAGTAGACAAAATTTAACTAAATATATGACCTACCTCATTCTCTTTAGATAATGAATAATGTATTGCTTAGAAAAACATAAAATTCCTAATTTATTTGCAAAAGTGGATTGTGAGTTGACATTATTCTACTGGTTCAATCCATAGTAATTGAAAAAAATGGTACAAAATGAAAATGTCTTGGCCTTTTGGGTATTGCCAGGTTAGAATATCAAAGTAATCCACTCAACCTTTAATATCAGTTGCAGCATTCCAAGGGATAACCTTTTAATTCCAAAGGTTTTTTTAAAAAATATATAGACACCCTCAAGCACAAACCTTAATTTAGAATGTAAGAAGGTTTCAGGGTTTTTTTTACCATCACAGTTTGATTTTTCTACTGCTAGTAATGTTTGTAATGCTTCAATATTTTTATAAATATGGAAAGTGTGTAACATAGAAACATATAAGAACAATTCAGGCCATCTGGTCTGCCCAATTTTCTAAATACTTTAATTAGTCCCCATATATCTAGGATAGCCGTGTGCCTATCCCACTCATGCTTAAAATCCTTGACTGTGTTTACCTCTACCACTTCCGCTGTAAGGCTATTCCATATATCCACTAGGCTCTCAGTAAAGTAATACTTCCTGATATTACTTTTAAATCGTTGGCCCCTCTAATTTAAGACTATGTCCTCTAGTTGTGGTCATTTTTCTTCCTTTAAATATACTCTCTTCCTTTCCTGTGTTGATTCCCTTTATGTATTTCAATGTGTACTATTAAAAAATTTACCCATTGCTTTAAAGTGGCCCCTGCTGACACTATTCACAATGTTCAACCAAATACAATAAATGATGTGAAACTCCAAATAAATTACTTGCAGCAACTTTTCCCTTAAAGACACCAAATGAATACAAATACGTGACAAAATGAAAGGTGCGCGATAAAAACTTACTCAATAACATTGGTTTTGAAAGTAACTTTTTTTTTCTTGTAAAGCGTGTCAATATATTGCTCCATCGAAAACCTTTTCTAGCAATAATAATAAAGAGGACATATATACCATCAATACCTTTCTCAACTGTAAAAGTACCTTTGTTGTATATTTGATTGACTGCGAATGTGGTGTCCAATACATAGGGAAAACCATCCGAGAATTCCGAAGGAGAGTCTTGGAACATATTAATTGTATCACGAGTCATCTTGACACCTCAATTTCTCGTCATGTCAAGTCATACCATAACTCTAACACCAATTGCCTACACTTTCGAGCTATTGATCACCAAAGGATGACACCACGAAGAGGTAACAGGAATAGATCCCTGTTACAGCTTGAATCCAAGTGGATTTATAGGCTACAGACGTTGAGTCCTAGAGGACTTAACGAGGGCTTTAATTATACCCCTTTTATTTAAAAGGTAATACCATCTATAAGGCTAACCTTTATGTATATTAAAACAAGTGACATATGTTCTGAAATAAATCATATATTTAAGTTCAGCCTTTAAGCCAAAAATATGCCACCTCTCGCATATCAGCATTTTAGTGTAGTCTGTACAGAGGCACCATACTAAACTATATATATATATCTGGGAATAGGTATATTCTCTTTTGGTTTATACTCTGTAATCAATAACCCACTACTGTCCCTAGTATAGAACTTATAACAGTCCGGGTCCACCCTTGGCACTAGCTTGTGAGGTAGACTCACTCTCCATCCATATATACCCATTATGATGGCCGGAGATATGTATATATTTATATATGTATCTCTATTCCTGATCCTTTTGTCTATTTAAGTGTACACAACCCCCCCCCCCCCCCATATTAGTATCTGAATACCTGTCTTTGGTATTCCTTTTATAGCTATATTCCCATCTATGACCCCCACTTGTGAACTACTATATATTTCTTTCTATCAGTGTGGTTCCGTGTAGCCCCTCCCACCCCTTCCCTCCCTCTCTGTGACGGCTAGACACACCTCCTGTCTATAGCCAATTAACAGTTGGGACACACCCACTGTTTGCCGATTGGCTATCCCGACACACCTACTGATCTTCCATTGGCCACTTCACCTTTACTAACTTTGCAGCGCCATTACTTAAATCTCCTTTCTGCTCAGTTCTGCTTATGCTCCTGACGAAGCCGCCACGGCGAAACGCGCGTCGGGCTTCTCCTTTTTCGTTTTGTTATTTTGTTTGCTGACATCTAGCCCTTTCTATATCCTCTCTGATTACTCACCTGTCGCCAGCTTGCAGCCTGTGTTGGTCTTTCTCTCATCTCCTGCTATCCTCGCTATTTTAGCGTATTATCACTAGATAGGAATTACTTGATTTTGAGATTAGGGACTTCCATTATACTCCACCCCTACTATTGTTTCTCTTTTCATTCTCTACCTTATGTGGGACTATTTTGGAATTATATATATATATATCCCCCAGGCTGGATTTTGTGTATAGACAGGTTAGAATATAGGGCTCTATCATTAATATATATTTTTTCTTTCTGTATGTGTGTGTTTTTGGTTTTCTTGTGATATATGATTTAATATATCCTTTGTTTTTATTAGAATCTATTTGGGTATATATTTGGTATAACCTCTCGCCGGTTTACCCTTTCACTGTCCCCCTACTTTGCTATTTATTACGGTGATTTTTCACCTCTTATTATATATTTGAAATAAAATTTGTTCTTTTATTGTTCTTTTTGTTTAAACTTCATTATTTCGGGTTACCCCCGGCTCTCTCTATTGTGTAGCTTTGCTTCGCTTATGGTTTTTTTCTTGTTTGCAGCACTTTCATCTGAAAATAACACAGAAAAAAACACATAAACGCTAAGAATCACACTGACACGTCTGTGAGCCTTTTGCTCTAGGAATAAACATTTGTAGTATACCTGTCCTGCTCAAGCCTTACACTATTCATATGTTAAGACAGAAGAAGGAGAGGAAGGCCAGGAATAGGTAAATCCCATACATTTAATAAAACAACATATACCATCCGTGTGATAAAAGAGTGTGTGAATATTATCCGTTTGATAAAAAAGTGTGAATAAAATACAATCAGCTTTTTATGATGCAGTACAACCACTCTAATGTATATCCATTTAAATATTCACTGGCCTCCAATACTACAAGCCACTACAATCCAACATACAAGAAACATGTTGGATACCACCCACCCATGGATTTTTTAGATAGATTTTTCCAGGCCACATTCTAGTTTTGTATGATAGTAGTGACCTCTTGCCACACACAAGTTCTAGCAATCAATGAGTGCCTGAGATATAAGAGCATATTTGTTGAATTATCTGCATAAACGAATCTCCTAGTAACACAACATAAACAGTCTGTTAACTCTAATTTGTTAATACTCAACTCATTATAACATACAAATTAACACAAAGTAGAAATATTCCTTACCAGAGTTCCAGGTGCTCTGTCCTTCATTACATTACATTAATTGCTTATTTATATATGCCAATAATTTACTCAGCGCTAGGTACGGAGCATACGGGGGGGGGGGGTCTCAATAATAAGTTTGATGAACAAGAACAGACTGATACATGAGGTAAATATCCTGCTTGTAAGCTTACAATTTGGAGGGAGTGGGGGACATGAGACACATAAGGGAAGAGGAGGTCAATGGGAAGATGGTGGTAGTAACAGTATTAAGGATAATTGGAGAAAGGGTGCTTCAATTGTGTATGTTCTAGTTGGATGAGATATAGTGAGGATAGTGAGAGCTAGGTGTGAGGAGTAGTAAGCATACTTAAAGAAGTGAGTTTTGAGGAACTATTTGAGGGAGAGAGCTGGATGGAACAAGATGAAATTCCAACTGGAAGGTGTGCAGGGACTTTATAGGGGCTGTCTGTCAGAGGCTCTGCCCCTACACCTGGTGACCCCCAACATCTGGTAACTGCCCTTTTCTCCACTGGGTACTGAGAGGGGAAGTAAATGGATCTCCACCCACATCCTCAAGCTTACCGGATTCTCCCAGTGACTGGGCATGTGTGAAATTGATAACCAAGTGATGAAGTGGGCGCCCACAAAAATATACATCTAAATATAAAAAATAATATTTAATAAAAATATATTTATATAAGCCCACTATTTGGGAAAAAAGGGTGACAGACTGAAGAGGGGTAAATTGCAGCAGACACTGATGTGGACCACCACACTCACTATGTATCATGCGCTATGTAAATTGTTGGCGATATATAAATGTTAATGAAATATATTATCCACCAAACAATGAGAAAGAGAGGGAATGCAACAGTTTAAAGTAAACAAATTGATAACATAGTATACCAAGAATGTGATCTATTTCTTAAACTGTAGCTGTGTGACTAAATGATGTCGGGAAGGAATGTCCACATCAGAGTAGAAGAACAGATAAGGAGTATTAAAATAGGGTATACAAAACATAGTGGGCCAATGAATTTTGATCAATGTCATAACAAAAATAATAATAATAATAATAATAATAATAACAAATTGTCTAGGAAATGTAAATTCAGATATTCTCTGGTTTCAAAGTACATCCCAGGGATTTTACTTGTGCCCAACATGCAGGGGATGTTACTATCGTCTGATGTTTGTGGGAATACAATAAGAAAAATTGAAGTAAAGAAAATGTCCATAGCTCAATTGCACCAGATCACAACTCACTAGAACTCACATCCCCAGGAAAAATCAACGTTTCCATTCCCGGAATATATCTGTGGCTGCATAGAATGGCACAGAAAAAATATTATAACCCTGCACAAGTACTTATATAGAAGAATAACCACTTGTATAACAGAAATCAGTACTATACAAGCAGTACAGGTGTTGGAGTATACTGATGTAGTGGCATATTAAAATGTGTTTGTGTGTGAAGCTTCAGTGCAGGATACTATTCAGGTTATATAAATGGAATGTGCTATATTAAATCTAAAATGATGTGCAAAACATCAAATAGAAATAATCAAAGGAATATGAAAGATGTAAGATTATTTCCCTATCCCTCTTAGTTTAACTGAGAAGATGGCTCAGATGCTCTAACTGCAGTACTTGTTCAAACCATTCTAAGGCCCAAAAAATGAATACCACTTAAGCCGGTTAATAATAGCATGTAACTTCAGCTGTCAAACATGTTCTAAAAGGCACCTTGTGAAACATGCTAATTAAAAGCCAGATTGCTATTAAATACTTTCTTTACATTAATATTTTCTAAATTCCAAAGAGAAAGAAGACAAACAGATAGGCCGATGTTTCAAAAATAAATAACACGTTAATTAACATCTCTCGCGCTGAAATTGTAAAGGCACAATTTAAAAAGTTTAAGTGAATATATGAGAATTTGGACTATTATTTTTACCCTACTAACTTTCAGAAACACTTCATTGTAATCAATTCTCCTAGGCCTGAGGTCATTGCATGCAGTCCAGACATAAAATGAATGTTGTATAGGAGGCATTGTCCTGATTTATTTCGTCTGGAGCCAGACACTGTTCGGACCTATATCAGCATGGACCAAAGCAGGAATATCTTTCAACTTGCTCATCACCAAACAATGAGTAAATAAACACTGTCCACCATTCAGACAGGGCTGTCAGTCCAATTAGGCATGAGATTGTCCTAGTGTCACTGTGCTTCCTATATCTTTAGCTGCAGATTCTGTTGCTGGTGTTGGGAGCTACAGAAAGACCTTACTGTATTTAGACACCGCTACATTGCTGGCAAAGGTCAGTTCTGCTGTGTCAACATGAATCCTTCCTGTCTATTATCAGCCACTTTCAAATTGGATTTGTGTCAAACTCTTGTGTTTAAGAGAATAAAAGACAATTTGAGTTCTTCACATGTAAGAACATTTTCTGTGTATCAAAAATAAGTACACAACAAATTGTGATACAATTAAACATTCCATTAAAGGGAGGAAATATAACTATGGTTTTACTTAAGGGGGGGGAAGGGGAGCTAAACGCTGAAGGGTCTACTCGATAAAGAGAGAACTGCAGGAAAATAAGATGGGAATTTTATAATTTAGGCCAAAGTAGCTGAGTTGGAAAAATTCCCCAATACAATTCAGCTACTCTGGCCTTAAGTTTGAAATTCCCATTTCAGTACCCTGCAATACTCTCTTTATTGAATAGACCTTTGAATTTATGCACTAAACAGTGAATTATGATGAATTCAAATCAACATTTCAATACTATTTTGACTTCACCCCTTGATGCTCATTAAGAAGGGAATTTTGATGAGATGATTACACACTAAGAGCCACATTACCAAATAGGAAAAAGACCCCCAACTCTTTTTTTTCAACTTGGCAGTTTTGGTGATGATTTTTTTGGTGATTTACAAACTCAGTTGTCAGTTTACTGTATAATGAATAAAAAGGATTTTGCTATAATGATATTTAAATAATAATCATAAATATCATATAATACAATTATAAATAATAACATATATTACTTAAATGAATTTCTAATTAACTGTTAACAATGACTAAAATGCATTAAGAAACAGAGACAGACAACTTTTGGAACTTGATTTGTTGCGTCTTATAACACATGATGTCCAGTCAGCTTTGTCGGCTGGATGAGAATAGTAAGAGTTGTAGTCCACTGAAGTTTAAGTACAGTCTCGAACTCTTGCAGCCTATTTGACAGTTGGCCAATAAAGGGTTTCGCTTTAACTCCACTTGTTATCAGCGTTGCCTAATGCTATACAATCAATTAACCTTAAGACATCCCTTCTTTATTTTGCTAGAATTGTTTTGTTATGGCTTTGCGATAAGCATCTGTATCTTCTAAAAGATAAGGCAAGACCACCACCATTTTACATCTTCAAAGCCAAATGGAATTGCATTATAATAGAGTGTGAACGGACGGGCCTGTCAAAAAGGTGCCAGCCACTGTCTAGAGACATTCTTGTTTTCAAGACTTAGGGGGAAAGTGGGTTTATTCACACTGACATCAATAGACACAACTGGAAACTTTTTTTTTTTTTTTTTTAAAGAAGTCAACCCTAACAATTGTGTAAGCTATCAATATTTTTGTCGGGATATACCCTATTTTAACATGTCTATTCAAATAAGTGACTGATATAATTTGATAACACTTCGTGTCAAAATGCACAGTGAAACCGGACATTGTCAGTAAGAAGAATAAAGTGTATTCATCTTTGCAACTGTTTGTAACTTTTTAAATTGATGTTTTAAAAATATGGCACCGAAATATCTAAGCCTGTCATATGCTATACATCTGATATAATTTATTAATCATATGATAAAAGGATGGCGTATGTAGAATTGTATGTAGTATAATAGCTGCACTATGTCATGAATACAGTTTTGAGGGCTGGTATGCCCACTGAATTAAATAAAAGAAAAAAATAGCTAGTTTGAGTGTCATAAGAAGAAAAGTGTATAATGTGACATATTTATTCCAGGCACCTACTTGAGCATAACACTAATGACTGGCAATTTTGTAATTTGTTAGATACATTGGGGGTTTATGTATAAAAACTCCTGCACTGCAGAGTGTCAGGAGTTTAATTTTTAAAAAAGCGCAATCGCTGTTTGGTATGTATAAAGGTGATTGCAGTAAGGGAGAAAGGGATCTACATCAAACCTTGTTTGGCGAATGTTCCCTGAAACAAATTATGCGCTTTTCAGCTCCTGATTTTTTCTAAAAATGCTGCGCCGGCACAACAAGCGCTGACACAACCTAAATCTGCGCATTCAGCATTCATACTCCTGTCAGTCTGCTTTATACATTGCTCACACAGTGATTATTCATGTATTTGTTGCAATCTGCATGTGCGCTGTGTATACATGCCCCCCATTATTTCCAAAACTTAATATCATGCAAATCCCACTTTAAATATCCAGCGCTTACACAGAAAGAGGACCAACTTCCCCACAGTGTTTTTATAGTGAAAATGAGCAGAACATTTTTATAAAAATAGACCTTCAGTTTGTGTTAATGTATTATCTTATTTTGATAAATATGTTTCTTTCACTACATTGCAAAATATGTCCTCAAACACCAACACTAGATGTATTTCTGCACACACAATAGTTCATTACCCAGCATGCATCTGGTTGTTGACACTGTATTTTTTGTGTCTACTGGGCAAGATGAGGGTTATCATTATTTATAATTATTGCATGTTTTGAAAACTTGTTAACAGCAGTTCTTCAGAAAAGAAACATCTTGAATAACAACTGTATTGCTGTATCATTTATTTAAAAGTGTGCTCTGAACCAAATCATTCTCTCCTACGTTACATTTTAGGCTTATCAGAAGAGGTCATATAGATAAGATTCCTGAGAGCAGCCATCTTGCTTTACTAGCCTGCTGTGTGTATACCCTGCATCCGTTTCCCGGTGTGGACTCAATACATTTGTATCATTTTTTGCACATACGTGAGTTTTCTCTTTCTTTACTTGTTGCTGTTTATTAACATATTGTCACTGAAGTAACTATTTTAACTAGGTGTGTTTTTCCATATCTTATTTTTATTTTATTTTTTTTATATATGAAATGACAATCTCACACAAGCACAAAGTAGTGTACTATAAGTAGTATTTACAATGCAGCCCCTATCTAACATATATATTTTGATATATTACATGTATTTGCAATCTACAGAAAACCAACTGCATGGTTTTTTTTAAAGTTCTCCACATAGATGGAAACCTTTATGAAAGTCACAGACAAACTGTGATTCCTTGGAAACCTGATTCCCAAAGCTTACACTCCTAGTATCTCCATTTTGGAAGGGCAGAAGTTCACTTAAAAATGTACCCCAGTCCACGTTTCTGTTGATTTTTGGACATACACCCTAAAAGGTGTTATTGATTATACAGTAATTTATTATTAAAGTCCATATTCGACCAAACCCGGCTTGATTTTCTAAAGGTAGAGAATTTTGTTTTGAGCAGCTGGATATTTTCCATTAGCATATGTATCCCCTTTAAAATAATGTGCCCACCTATGGACCGCAAGAATTGTCCAAAATTATAATGGATGGAGCATAATTGAAATCAGCAGCTTTTAGTTCCAATCTGACTGTAATTCTTTAGTTGAAGTGACATGCTCGAGTCAAACATTATTGTCATTTAAAGAGATACATTAAAAAAAATGAAATTTTGAAAACAGCATTGAATTTGGATGTCGTATGTCCAAGTGGGCAGATCTACTGCTAGACATTTCTCCCACATGATGGTTTAGGAAGTTCTACTCCCTAATCTGATTTCGGTCTGGTTTTTACTAACACAAAGTTATTGAGAAGGAGAAAGTGAGCAGAAGAAATGAAACTGAGAAAACAAATGATGTAGCTACATACAACGCAGGTGTCAGTCACATGAAATCACATCATTTTGCTGCTACCCTCTATTACTTCACTACTATTTTATTACTTTTCTACACATTTCCTGTTCTTTGGTTTTGAGGCAAGTTCTGTAATGTTGGTCTGCCCACTGACATATCCGAAGTTACTGTAAGCTTTGTAAGTCCCAAAAAACGACACCATGTTTCTCCAGATGTGGTCAGATGCCTGAATTCTTCCATCTGGAAAGCTCACTCAGTCAGCATTTGTTTTCTTCCCGGTCATAAACATAGACATGAAAAAAGGAAGACATTCATCCTACTCAGCATAAACATATACTGATCAATTCAGAAACAGAAGAAATAGAAGCTTAAAGCTCAAATTCTGCAGTTACTGCCTTTGCTCACAAAAATAATGAGTCAGGAATATGAGGTTTATTGTGAGGACAAATCCCGTCATTTGGTTGGATGTGTGTGGGGCTGAAAGAAGAAATCCCCAAGATCTTCTCTCTTCCATGACATGATAAATGTATCTATCACAACCTTAATTTCCAGAACTGGCAAGGTGCAGGATGTTTGGATTGGTTCTTCAGACCCAACACATGTCATGATATTGGTATACCTCAAACCTTCACCTTGTTCCAGTCCTCAGCTATTAAATCCTGCCACTTGTTTTAGCTAGAATCCCACGAAACCACAAGCTAAGATAGCACCATTGCATTGCAGCAGCATAGACATTACTTAAACAAACCACATACTAGATGATGGGATTTCAGACTGGGCCACATTTCAGACTGACTCCGACATCCCGACATCCCACCACCTGCTGCCAAACCTAAAGACCTCTGTTAACTTAACCTTGGGAGGATACTTCCACATCGGCCAGCTGTTCATTTACCAGACATAGTCATTTGTTGGTGGAGAGTTATATTGTATATTTATTGTAATCTGACAAACCTGCAATTATTCAAATTGTTGCAACTTTATTTTTTATTTTTTTTGGCTTGCACCGTAACATCATGTTACAGAGGCAACAAGATCAGCTAGCTGCTGTATTCCTATTGGAAGGTCATCTTTGATCCCCTGATGGAGGCAGCAAAATTCATCAGATCATGGGGGAGAGGTCTCAGACACACACAAACATGAGCTAAACACCAAACCAACTACAGGAAAAGCCTCAAAGGCTTGTGTTCATTGTCGTATCAATTATCCCAGTTTATTTTATAATATAAGCTTAAGTGATCAGACCCACCATTTCCTCAGTGTGCTTAAATTCTATGGGAAACAAGTAGGGTTAAAATGATACCATTTATTGGGTAACTGAGAGTTTGGTTGCAAACTTTCAAGACCAAGTTGCTAGGTCCCTTCCTCAGGCATTAATGAGGCTAAAATCCAATTCCTGATTACAAAACATAGTGTGCAGATTAAAAAAAGGACAAGAAAAACATTGGCTATTGAAGAATGTTCTCAGCAGTAAATCAGTCAGATCTATAGAGATCCAACAGATAAAATCAGTTCGGTCAGAGGATCTCTGATCCCTCCACTCCCTGGTTAGGGGGGCCATAAAATCATTAGACACATGCCAGATCTATGAAGGTGTCAAATGTTTGTAGTATGAGATAAGTCCACTGCAGGAATGCAGGGCTTGTAAAAAGCGTATTAATTAGTCAGGTTTTATCTGGAGATGAATTCACTGTTTCTATTGAGGCCAGTGATTAAGGCATTAAATTGGCATATTAATTTGACCTCCGATATTTTTCTCTCCCTCTGTGTGCAAAAAAAATCCCATCAGTACCAAAAGTTTTACATCCTGGATACTGTGAACAGTAAAGATATTTTCTCCAACAGGTGTATCTGTTTTTTTCTTATTAATAGTATTGCTGTGGGAATTGAACCGTTTGTGCAATGCTTGTCCTGTTTCCCCCACATGCATTGCATTAGGGCACTTTACACATTAGGGCACTATACACACGTGATTAGATATACCACATTGGATGATTTGCATGTAAAGTAGCCATTGACTTTGTGGTGCATATGTGAGCCTGGAATTGGTACTTTATCTGTGCTGTGGGTGTGTGCACAGGTCTCACATCTCTTTTTTAGCAGGGAGAATCACCGTTCATTGTATCTCTGCAGGGTGCTCCTCACCATCAATTTCTGGAAGTTGGGAGGCTGCCGGAATGAAAGTAGTGGGGGATGTTTGTTCCCTCAAAATATTGCTCAGGACTTCCATTTGTGGATTATAGGTCACCACTAATGGTACGCGGTCCCCTTTTTGTGGCTGCTGGCATCTCAGGAGATTTTCTTAAATTTTATGATGTCTGCCCAAGCACACAGGCAGCTGCTTATTCTGCCTTGCGCTCACCTCACGTTAGAGCATCTGGGTCACATGATCTCCAGACTCTCAGACTACTCAGAGGCACGGGAGTGCAGAGCAAGTGCAATCTGTGAGTGCAATCTGTGTGCTGGGGGTAAGTACTTGTTGCAATATGGGTGCTGGGGATAATACCTTGGTGCAATATCAAGGGATGTGGGGACAATAATGAAAAGAGAGCAGGAGAAATGGAGTGAAGAGGCAGAATAAGGAAATAAATAAGAGAATTTAAAAAAACAACAACAATTATTATTATTTGATAACTATACTTTACCACTGCCTGTAAGTGGCAGAGGGGGAGGTATGTCCCTTTTTCTAGTCACCAGGATTTGGTAAACCTAAAGTAGCATATCTATTTCTTGAAGAGATGCTACCCTTTTTATGAATTTATTTTTTACTTTGTCTAGCTCAATCTCCCTTAGCTATACATTTGATTTATACACTACTCTTTATGTTTTTTTTAAGGAAGGACAAACCTCCTTTTCATATTATCTGGAGGGCTGTCTTATCATTAACAAAAGGATAGAAATGGGTGGTCTTCTCAATGTCTACACGGCAGAAGTGATTTATTTGGAATTTCTTAGTGACAAAGTATATCTTGTGCAGAGAAAAACTGCCTGACATTCTGGGCCTTGAATGCCACTGGGTTGAATGTGTCGAAGTATAAGTGGAGGGCACAAGTGAACAGAAATCGGTGTGATCTTTATTAGTAGGTATTATCCTATATAGCATACCGAATTTGCAAAACAAGAATATTTGAAACAACCAATATTGCCCAACAGAAGAATTTATTGCAGGGGCATTTTATGAGAAATGTGATTTGTATATCTACAAATAATGGGCCTAATAAATACTACATAAAAGGTTATTATTTATTGACATCATTATTTTTATTAAGATTAGAGGGCACACACTTCACTGAACTAATAAATGAGAAACTACCGTTTGTATTGTTTAAAAGAAACTAACTGCATTTGAAAATAAGAAATATAAAAGCATTCTATAACCAACCTGTTCCCTAAATTCAACCTCAATTTGTCATAAATATCTTATCCAGTAACCATTTTAACCACCATTTGCATCATTGTGTGTTAACATCAAACAAATCTTGCTTTCATACAGAAATAAATCATCTGATTAATCTGGTTAAAGAAGCAAAAACCACCTGTCATAGTTAGAATTCCAAAGCTATGGAGCTAATAGTGTAACATTAAATATTATCTTGTGTTAGTCACAAAAAATGTCAAAATGGGATTCATTTATTTTTAAATAATCCACTGATTTATGTTTCCACTCAAATTCATATGAACTCACAATAAAGACCAGATAAGTGTTGATGTTAAACTTCTGAATTATGAAAAAAAAAAAGTAAAAGCAAATTAAAACATACAATTACCTCATGAGATTCACTTTGTTTTTCTCTCAGTTGTATAGAAATGTTTTGCATTTACAAGAAATTAACCATTTCCTGTGGCATAGAAGTACTGGTGATGCTGGGGGCACCCAGAGTAATCAATATTAACTATTTAATATACAATTTGAGATATTTAGTTTGCTAATGTGTTTGCATTAGTGAACAACCATAGTCGAATTTAGACTATTTATTTATTTTAGAGTTTTTTACCCAGAAGAAAACATTGGGATTTCTTTCAAAACAGTTTGGAAACATCCCTTTGTATTACAGAAACCAACCCAATTACTGTCCCTGTCACTCTGAAAATAGATAATTTCCCAACTAGAGCCCACTATATTTTACTCAAATGATGGTAAATTCATTTGAACCTATACTTCACGATGTATGGGATACCATGGATGTTCAGAGGGGGGCAAAATATGACATCCCTCCCTGGAAATCAAAACAGATCCACTGGAGTAACTTCAAGGGAAGGAGAAATAAAAGGCTGTTTGGGGTGGGGAAGTAGATAAAACATCTGCACACAGAGGAGTGCAGCAAAAAAAGCTTTTATTTAATTTTATACACCCCCTTGCTGTCAGAGTGGTTCGGTCTGCTCTCTTCCTCTCCCTCTAGCAGGTCTCATTCCCTTCACTCTATGCATTTTAAGAAGTAGCAGACTAACATGGGCACAGACACAAGGTAGTTTATTCAAACATGTATTGTATTGTGGTCTGGTATGTTAAGCCAGTTTGGTATGTTATGTCATGGGAAGGTGATTACTCAACAAATGGAGTGCCAAAGGTTAGCTGTTGTATCATTATGGATTGATCCTGCAGTTGTTGTGGAATGCATACCTCATGAGATATGCATTATTATGTGAAAAGTAATAACAGCACATGGAGTATCAAAAGTTATCCACCACTGCTCCATGACAATCAAGTGTTCTATTTCTGATCCAAGCCTTTTTGTCCCTTTTTACTACCCTATAAATACCATCTTTTTTAATCCCTAAAAATGTTTGCTTCTCATCACAGAGCTATGCTACATAATATTATCTTTTGTTGACGGCAACTTCCATATTGTTGAGCAAGCATTGCTAGTAGATGTGTGAGGTGGTGGCTACACTAAGTCTACAAACAATAACTTTTATCAACTGCATCTACAATAATATTTAACCAGACATATTGCTAGATGAATTGGAATCATATTTATAGACTGGGAAAGTGGGGGCCTACATTACACTACACATTAGCTTTGTTGTTGTTGACTGCACTTCCTGTGATACATCGCCTGCCATTGCTGGTTGAACACCATAGGAATGGTGGACTAGGGTAGTTGTGGTTACTCTTTACCACCCCATCTATTGTAAACTAAGGTTTTCATATTGTGAAGGATCATGCTGGCCTGTTTGCTACTAACATATCATATATATGTCATATAATTGTCCTATTAATGGATAACTAGCATTTGCCTCCCAAAAGGAAACCCCACTACTGGGCCATACTTTTGTATGGCTCAAAAGTAGGCAATGGGAGGAGGAAAAGAAAGTATTGTGGTAGGAGAGTTGAAATATAGGGAGAATATGTTACCCCCCCCCCCTCCCCCCAGAGAAAAAATCCTGTCGATGCTCATGTGTGATACATATCTTGCAAGGTCTGTTTGAAGGGCCAGTGTCTCTTTAAAAGTCCAATATCCTGTCGCAACAGTACTAAAAATCATGTTCATTGGTGCTTTGTTTACATAAATCAGTAAATGTTTAAACAAACTATACTTTTTCTAACCTATTTAACCATTACACAAATAACTACTAATGGCCAGTTGACCACATAGAAGTATATTTTTTCATTGAAATCATTGCTACCCTGCACAATGCATTTTAAGGAAAGCTTTGACTCCTCTAGGCAACAGATAATTAAGTCACCTAAAAGTTCTCAGCAGTGCCAAACCTAAGAATAGAGACCACCACAGCCGTCTCCTCTACTGTGTTAATGTGAAATATGAAAGGCCCCCTCTAGTGTTGGCCATTGTTAATTGTATCTTTAAAAAGCCATTCCTGTCAATCACAGAATCTGATTCGAAACAGTTTTCTTGCTTTTAATCTGAATTTTCCATGCAAGATTATATATGTTTAGCCATTATTTTGAGCAACACATATAACATTTGCATACTACCCTATAGAATGCATAAATCATATTTGTTTAGAGGGAAACCAGTTGTCAGGACTTACCCATCCATTTTCCCTCAGAGTTCCTTCCAGGTTTCACTCATCATAGGCTCCACCCTCTTTCTGTGACACAATCTTCCCTCGCCTTATAGGAGAGTCACTCAACAAGTTATTTGCTGAGTTATTTTGTCCTGAACAGTATAAGTGCCTGCTTAGCTCCAGATTATTACTTAAAGATCCTCTGTGTACCGACTTCTGCCTGATAACCGTTACTGCTGACTTCTATTGCCCTTGGACCCGGTCATCATTCTTACAAACCTCGATTTTCCTTTGGACCAGGAATTGCCTTAAACAGTTCTGCTTTAATCTCTAACCCATTTTGATCTGGATTACTTATGGACTTTGCTCAAACTCTAAAGCAATTATCTTTATATATTTATATTTCAACCAACAGAATCATCCTGTGCATGTTAAGGTAATGCTTTCCCTTTATCCATTTGTTGCATAAATTATTCACTCTGATCAAACCACTATTGCACATCTCAATTTATGTACTGTGCATCCACTGAACATTTACTAGACAACTGTCCAATCCTAAAACACAACAAAAGCTGTAAACAAACAACAATTTCATCCATTCTGAATGTATCCCACATTTCTCCATCATCTCATTGTGTTGTCTCTATCCTCTTACAGTGGGACCAAGAAAGGATTGTTACTGAAGCAATTATTGACTCTGGGGCTGCTGGTGTCTTCATCGACTCCAGTCTTGTAAAGAAAAATAAAATTCCTTTTGTTCAAAAAAGCACATCCGTGTCAATAAGAGTTGTTGATGGTTCACTTATTTCCTCTGGTCCTTTAAAGAATGAGACAATTACCCTAAAAATGACGTAGTAAAATCTCCACTATTTCCTGGTATTCTCGGGATGAATTGGCTACAATTTCATGATCCTTATATCCAATGGTCTCCCATACAGATCAAGTTTAATTCCAATTATTGTCAGGATACATGTTTTATTCATTCTCCTCTACTACAAATCACTGAAGAACATACTCTTCCCCCACATTATTCTGATTTCAATGACGTATTCAGCGAGAAAGAGGCTCAAACATTACCACCTCGTAGGACTTATGATTGTCCGATTGATCTTCTCTCCGGCTCATCAATTCCCTTTGGTCATATTTATCCTCTATGTGACAAGGAACTAAAAATCCTAAAAGAGTATCTAGAAGAGAATTTAAGAAAAGTTTTAATCAGACCATCCACATCACCCGCTGCCTCTGGGATCTACTTTGTGAGAAATAAAAACACAACCATTCGTCCTATTATTGATTATCGTGAATTATTGTTTTGCCAAGCCTGAAAAATGTGTATTTGAAGTTTCAAAAATGTTGTTCCTTGGATACGTAATAACTCCACAAGAAATTCACATGGACGATTCAAAAATTCAATGTGTCCTTAACTGGCCCATCCCCACTTCAATTAAAGAACTACAAAGTTTCCTTGGATTCGCTAATATTTATAGAAAATTCATAAAAAAAATTCTCCAGCATTGTTCGTCCACTTAATCTCCTGACAAGAACCAAAATTCCTTTCACTTGGAACAACGAAGCACAAGCAGCTTTCAACTTGCTTAAACAAAAATTCACATCATCCCCCATCTTAAAAATGCCTAATCCTTCCCTACCATACATCTTGGAAGTTGATGCCTCTGACTCCACAATAGGAGCTGTTCTATCCCAACAAGAATCACCCCAAAATCCTATTCATCCTGTTGCCTTCTATTCACAAACCTTAAATTCATCTGAATGTAATCATCCCATTGGTGAAAAGAGTTTTTAGGAATCAAGGCTGCTTTTAAAAACTGGAGACATCTATTGGAAGGTAATGAAAAACCAATCGTTGTTTATACCGATCACAAAAATCTTGAATTTCTACATAACAACAAAACATTTTCAGCCAGGCAAGTTAGATGGAGTCTCTTCTTTGTAAACAGACCAGGTTCTAGAAATAAAAAAGCTGATTCCCTATGCCGAATACCAAACAAAAGTCTAATAATTGAAAAACCTTCTTCTATTCTTCCTCCAACCCGATTTATTGGGATAACCACATCTTTTGCCGAAACACTTAAATCACTTCCTCCTGAAGAATTAGACCTTCCTCCTAATTCCATTCTACATGAAGAAAATGGTATATTCTTTAAGGATAACAAGATTTATGTCCCCCCATCTTTAAGGATTGAAGTAGTGAAAATGATCCATGATTCTCCATTGGCAGGTCATCCAGGTACAAAAAAAACATTCTAATTAAAAAGAAGACACTTCTGGTGGCCTGGTCAAAAATAAACCATCTCCAGTTATGTCTAATCATGTCCTGTTTGTCCTGTTTGTCAAAAAGCTAAACCTAACCGACTTCATCCTTTCGGATTACTCATGAATCTACCAGTTCCTGATAGACCCTGGCAATCCATCTCAATGGATTTTATAGTTGACCTTCCTCCATCAAAAAAGCAAACCACTATATTAGTTGTTGTTGACAGATTCTCCAAAATGTCTCATTTCATTCCTCTACCAAAAATTCCCACATCCAAGTTATCCATGATTTTTATCCCCAACATCATCATATTATACGGGTTACCAGATGAAATTATTTCTGACCGTGGTACTCAATTCACCTCACACTTTTGGAAAGAATTCTGTACCTCACTGCATATATCTCCTAAATTCTCTTCTTCATATCACCCACAAAAAAACGGTCAAATCGAGAGAGTTAACCAGTGCTTAGAACAATATCTGAGATGCTACTGTACTTACCTTCAAGATGACTGCTCAACCTGGTTACCCCTACCTCAATTCCCATTGATCCTCCACTCAGTTGTAACCCTGCTGTCAATATCCAAATATCAGAGATGACTTCTCTTTTCCAAACAATTAAAGAAAACCTTGAAACGTCCCTTCACAGTCACAAGAAATTCTTTGACATTAAACAAACGCCTCCTCCGCCCTATGTGATTGGAGATTTAGTACTACTCTCTACAAAAAATATAAAAACCAACCGTCCATCTAAGAAACTGGATCAACTTTTTATAGGACCATTTCACATTGAAAAAGTCATCAATGATGTGGTTGTTAAACTGACGTTACCTCCATCCCTTAAACTTCATCCAGTTTTTCATGTCTCGCTCAAGCCTCACAACCCTGACCCATTTCTAAGAACTGTTCGAACTGCTCCTGATCCTCTTATTGTTCAAGGTGAGGAAGAATATGAGATTGATCAGATTTTGGTTTCTCGTTTCCATAGGGGCAACTTACACTATCTCATTAGATGGAAGGGCTATACACCAGAAGATGACACTTGGGAATTGTCAACTGATATTTATGCTACTAGACTTGTCTCCTCTTTCCACAGATGTCATCCTGAGAAACCACATCCATAGCACCCTGGGTGTGCTCTTTAAGGAGGGGTTCTGTCAGGACTTACCCATCCATTTCCCTTCCAGGTTTCACTCATTACAGGCTCCCCCTGTGACACGATCTTCCCTCGCCTTATAGGGGAGTCACTCAACAAGTTAGTTGCTGAGTTATTTTGTCCTGAACAGTACAAGTGCCTGCTTAGCTGCAGTTTATTACTTATAAAGTACCAACTTCTGTGTACCAACTTCTGCCTGATACCTGTTACTGCTGACTTCTATTGCCCTTGGACCCGGATTTGTTTCACCATTCTTACAGACCTCTATTTTCCTTTGGACCAGGAATTGCCTTAAACAGTTCTGCTTTAAACTCTTACCGATTTTGATCTGGATTACTTATGTACTTTTCTCAACCTCTAAAGCAATTATCTTTATATATTTATATTTCAACCAACAGAATCATACCGTGCATGTTAAGGTAATCCTTTCCATTTATCCATTTGTTGCATAAAGTATTCACTCTGATCAAACCACTATTGCATCACCTGCTTGCTAATTACCTGCAAAACCTGCATAGTTTAAGGATGTTCTATGCCGTCTCCATGGTCCATGTAGCGGAGGAAAGCATGGAACGACCGATTACACTAACAGGTTAATGTGTTGTTAATGGTGAAAAGCTGTTTTTGCAATAACATATCTTTGTGATCAATATCAAAGAAACTGTGTATAAACAGATCATTGAAAGAAAATTATCAAAGCGACTGTGGGTTTCATTTATTTCCAAGTTTCCCTCTATAATCATACACATTACGCTTTTTGGTTGGTATGTAGATGTAATTCCCAGCAACAGCTCCTATCGCAAGAGAAGCAAATATTTGGACTGAAAGAACAGACACATGGACATTATCAACATTTAGACCTCAGTCGAGAACTGGGTCTTACTCTCAAATTCCTTGTCTCTGTTAATGAATCAATTGCGCGTGTATTTAATGAGAGCATGTATAAAATATATCCGTAGCTCTGCTAAGAGAAAGGGATTTCCCATAGTCAGTGATAAATGAGGGAAAGATGGTGTCCAGAATACAGGTCAACACATCCTGGTCTTCGTCAAACTGATTTTGAGATAGATTTATGACAAGCACTATTGCTTGCAGGGAATGTAGCCAATAAGGGAACTACGGGTTACAGACAAAGAGCCAGTTATTACATCTGCCGAATGCTACAATATCACAAGGTCAATGACCCAAGTTGCTAGTATACAGTTTAAGAAAGATGTGACAGCTGTTTACTTAACAGCTTCCGATGTGTACCAAAAATACTTATCTGAATTCCTACCAAATCCAAACTGTTTTGCCACACAAATATCTACTGAGGTTATTTGTGCACAGTGTTACACAGTGGAGTAACTGCTGTGGTCCATTTCTAAGGATGCATTAGAGGGTATGTTAGTATTGTTTGTACTGCATTAACATTACATTACTGTAGAATTGACTTAGATAGAGTTTAATATGGTACTTAAAGAGTGTAACAAATCAAATTGACAAAACATTGAATAGAAACCAATACATACGCTTTACAAAGCCCTACTGACAAGTTTGTCATCAAAAGTATAAGGAGAAATTGTGTCTTTGTGTCTTCTTTCCGTGTATCTCCACCAGGGGTGGACATGTTGTTTAGAATCTTGGGGGCCAGATGGGTCAGCTGTTCCTTCGTCTAACCCAAGGTGTCTCCCCCCAGATAGAGCAATACAAGCAAAGAGGACTCAACAAGGTCCTTTATTTGCATTCTTTCACTGAAGCATTTCTATTCATAGTGCTTACACTTGATGAAATCTTTCAGTTCAACGTGTTCTTTTTTTCCGGACAGTTATCCTTTAATGCCCGATTTCTGCATTGCACTTGGCAGTTCACTACTTTGCACAAACACATTGTATGAGACTGCATTAAATATAGCTTGTTATTGTTACCTAAACATTGTACTCATAGAATGGAAAGGAAATGCATGGTCTATTTTTATTTAAATAGTAATTTTCTGCTTTCCCTTGTGTTACCAGAACAACCATTGATCTAAAAATCCTTCTTTCCTGAGGGACGCTACACTTCAACCCTGTGACTATGTGAGCACTGAAGTTTCACTGAGCATGAGAATTACAACTGTTGTCTTTCACTCCTTCAGCTAAGTCTGGACCTGTGATTTTGTCAGAGCCAATAAAACCCTACTTCCTGCAAATGCTCACTGCCAGATCACTAATAATGTAGCTTTCTGTAATTTTGATTTCTCACAGGTTATTAAATTACTGTCTTCTAGGCATGATAGACCTTGGCTCGTCTCCTGCCTATTGTCCTTGTTTCAAGCCCTTTAACTTGCTTACAATGAGAATATACACTATAAACAGGGAAACAGAACAGTATGTTTCACTACAACTGCATATTATATCTCAACATTTTAATGCTGATATATCTCATTATTTTTGCCTAAAACTGTAAAACTGTAACTTTCCTTATATAGGACATGAAGTATTGTTGAAATATAGTTGAAATTAGAGCAATTGTAATATTTCTATTGGATCTTGTTGTCCACATGCTTTGTGTATGAACTAAACACTCAAATCTCTAATTTACCATATATTCAGAAAAATAGCAATATTAACTTTAGGCATCTGAAACAACGTGTAGCTCCATAGTATATTCTCCCTAGAGGACTGACTCTGGATAGTTTATCAATTAACATGCCACTGATAATTTTCTCATTAATAGCCACTAATAATTTGTTCATTAATAGCCACTGATAATTTGCTCATTAATAGCCAGATAATTTGATCATTAAATTTCCACGGATAATTTGTTTATTAATATGCCACTGATAATTTGCTCATTAATATGCCACTGATAATTTGCTCATTAATATGCCTCTTATAAATTGCCACTGATAATTTGCTCATTAATATGCCTCTTATAATTTGCCATTGATAATTTGCTCTCCCCACTACTCCCCTGTACTTACGTGGATACTGCTCGTCGGTCGTCTCCTCCGCAGTTTTTTATGCACACACGCTGCATGCAGGAAATACAGCCACCGAATATGACTTGCCACTGATGCCCAATCGTGACTGTCTCATGGGCAGTGGGTGCCCACGGGGCAGCTGCTTTGGACCCCCAGGAATGAATGGGCCCTGGTTTGCCCATGATTTTTTTTTTAATGTTTTTTCTTTTTTAAAGGGCCGCCCCCCCTACATCGCCGCCCCCCCCCCCCCCCAATATTGGCTCTGTCCTCACATTGCCCAATAAATCTCCATTTACTCGTCCCCTTGACTTATGTAATAAACTTTTTTCAACAGTAATATGTGTACTATACCTTTACTAGTAAGCATTACATTTGATCTACATTAACGAAGATTAACGAAGATATGAACATATTTACCACATAAAAGTAGACTTAACCTTTCAAATATATAATAAAGATAAGACACTGACTTCAATTAAATGAACTACATGTTATATTTTTGCAAGGGTTACTTGAAAATAAAGAAGCAATGGACATTTCACATTGTGCAACTAATTAAAACAATTAAAATTATATCACAATGACTTAAAATGAGAATGATCTCAGTATAATCACATAATCGTTTCTTTTATGCTCTAGGTCACGCATCTACCCAGATGCAATATTCAGGAAGCACATTTCATTAGACTGAATAAAGCTTCAATCATGTGTAAAATATCCAGCCTCAATGGCCAGCCATCATATCATTCATCAGCCTGGATGTAGTTAATGGGTGTAATTTCTTCCTCATATTTCTATGTGTGTATTGTTTCGCTCTTATTAGAGGAATTTGCACCTAATTAGGACTTCTTTTAATGTTAGGTTTAGGCATGGGTAAATAATGTTCACAAGGGTGTATACCGAAATATGTTTCCTTTGGATTTTAAGAGAAAACAGCTTTATTGTGGTGTGCAATATTTAAATGTGTAAGATGAAAGGATACTCTTTGCACTCCCATATTTTGGATATTCATTGTGGGCATCCAAGAACGCGCTCTCTCCATACATAAAACAATACAAAGGTTTTTTTTGTTTTGTTTTGTTTGTTTTTTTATGTGCTTTCCCCATACGTAAGGGAATAACATTTAATTTTTTTTTAAATGTATGTACTTTCTCTTTTACAAGAGTCGAGTTGCATTAAAATGTACCAAAAAAAAACCTAATGTGAATGGGTCAGGGACTTGCCCAGTGTCCCTGGCCCATTAGTAAACCTTAACCACCCTTAACCCCTTCACACAGTGACAGAGGTTTATAATTAAACCCGAACCCATATCCCCAATATACTCATGTCCAAGCATTCCAGATTAAAAATAAATAATAGCCCCAACCCCCACGGGCATAAATAATTATTATTAACAAATACAATTACTCCATCCCCCTAATAACCTAATTAATTAAACAAATAAAATGAATCAAAGTAACCCTACACTTACCTTGGCCCAGGTTGGGAAATGGTGATCTATAATTAACCCTTAATTTGGGGGGTGGAAACACTTTGAGTGCAATAAGGGTTGGCAGTGAAAATTAATGTAAATAAAGCAAAGAGCATAATTACCTCCTTCATAGTGGAAGGGGTTAATAACCAAAGCATAAAACCAGCGTCTTTGTGCTCCTTGCCCCATCACAGAGGGATTGGGAGCCAAGGACACATAGGCGGTTGCTGCAACACTTTGCGACATCACAAGTGACGTTGCGCAGGTGTGCCCGAACACAAGTGACGTTGCACAGGTGTGCCCGAACACAAGTGACGTTGCACAGGTGTGCCCGAATACAGAACACCTTGAGCATTGCTACGTTTTACATGTGAGATTTAGGCCACTTAAAGTGGCCTCATCTGACAGTGGTGATCCTTCTGCAACTTCCTGCAGTGGGATCCGAGCACAGCTCACCGCAGGGAGCCAAGATTGAGCAGTACTAGTAAGGTTTTTTTAGTGAAAGTTAGCCGACGCTTACTCTTAATGGTCTCATCTTACAGAGGGGGTCCCGCAGCAAGTTCCTGCAACAAGACCCACAGTACAGTTCATCGTGGGGAGGCGCGATAAGCTTTAGAAGCAAGGACGTTCTATGACATCATACAGACTTTTACAGGGTTACACTGTAAATTAGGACAGCATAGAATGTCCTAGTAGCGGAAAGGGGTTAAACACATGTATGTGGAGGTATAGGAGATGGATAGTATACTGAAAAGGATTTAGTAAAATAATTAGGCAAACACAGGACACCCACCACACTTTGCCCTTGTAAGACACATTAAATGTCAAAAAATAGGAGCAAAAAATAATAGATAAAACACCTTCTTGACAGGATATGGTCATAATAGCTTATATCATGTAAATGACCAAGATCAGGTCTTAAAAAGACACATTTAAAAACTGCCTATTTACAGAAAGTGGATAAGCTCTTAATCCTTGTTGAGACTACGAAGAGATAGAGGATCACTAATCCATTTGGTTTCCTTTTGTTTTAGTAATATGTCTCGGTTGCCACCTCTCTATAGGTGATTAACCCCATCAATGATCTGAAATCTCAATTGACTGACATTATGTCCTTGTTTTTTAAAATGTTTGGCTACCTCAAATTTTACATATAGAAAATCAGATGAATATTTCAAAGAGAAAATCAGGAATGCACGTGTATTGTAATCATGGATCGTGTGATAAAAGGTGTCTCTGTTAATTAGACTGTTGCACTGTTTGAATCCTAAACAAGGAAATGCACCAAATCTTGGTTGGCAAGAACTCTGGTGTTAGATTTGGAACCCCATATATCAGCTTTAACCAGATTGAAGACAATAAAGGCAGAATCTTAAATGTCTCTGGCACGCTAGTGTCTGTTCCCAAGATATGCCAGTACTTTGGGATAACCTGGTTAACCACAGAGCACAGTAGGTTGTTGGGGGACCTTTCTCATGTGATTTAGAAGTTAAAAGTTGAGGTGGATAGTCTATCTATCTGTTTCTTAAGGAGTTCTATATCATAGCCACGATGGGCATATTTTTGTGTTATCTCATCTAAACAGGTATTGGGCAAGTATGGGGAGTTTACTATCCTCTTTGTACGAAGAAACTGGCTAGATCTGTTTTAGAATACTACTGTTTAGAAGTCATTTGTTCTTGTCTTTGTGCATATGTCAGTCTTAAGTTGCTAAGTGATTGTCAATAATTGTGACAGTAGTGTCCAGAAAAGACACCTAATGTTTATCTAAATGGCTAGTGAATTAAATGCTGTGATTAATATTTTAATGCCACCCAGGCATACAAATATGTCAAATATGTAACTTTTCCATAGAGTACAGTGTTTAAATATCTCGGTTTGATAGATGCCGGTAATAAAAAATATCTGTGCTTCTAGAGATGGCTGGGCAGGTACATGATTATCAGCATCTATCAACCCCCCCCCCCCCCCCCCTCCATCTATCGGTTGCCTCGCTACGTGAAGATAGACTGAGAGCACTCACAACATATAATCAATGACAGAGAGCAAAAAAGTATCGGCACTCATGATACTGGTGATGACACATCTGTGAAGCTATATCAAACAGATCACAACTCTATCACTTGACGCGTTTTGCTCTATTTAGCGCTTACTTAAAAGCTTATGAGTAAGCACTAAATAGCGTGAAATGAGTCAAGCGTCTACCTAAGGGACCTTTATCATTTCCCAAAACAATTGTCGCCGGTTGAAACAATTAATTAGTTCCAGCTACGATTAATCTTCCTGGTGGTTTACTGGAATTTTTATGAAATTTTGGAAGTGTGTAAAACTGGAATGGTGGTAAGATATGTTCATATGTTTGGCTTATTCCATGACATTATACAATCCTATATAGTTATTTTGTTAATATCAACTAATCTGTTCTGTAGGGGAGGGGTTAGTATCGGTACAAGAAAATTGGGGGTCAATTTCATCAATATAATTATAGAAATTCATAATTACAAGTAGAACAAAAATGGGGATTGAGAACAGGGGAATAGTTACAGGTGCAAAACCAATGGACAGGTGCAAAACCAATGGACTGCTTGTACACTCTCTTAGAGGGGGCATTTACATGGAAAAACAAAATATATCGAAAAAGCAGACATGCACACTGATAGTAAATAAGTAAATATATATTTTATTAATGATATAATCATGTAAGAGTGTAAACAATAGGTACAAGTAGGAGAAACACTGTAAAAAAATAGTGAAAAAATAGTGAAAAATACAGAAAAAATAGAGAAAAAAATGCAGGAAGCTACAGAGAGCAGGAAAAAGCCAAATAGCAAGCAAAAAGATGTTGTTGAAAAAGTAGAAAAAATAGGATAAAAATAGGAGCGATAGGAAAAAACAAATAATAAGAAAAAGCACAAAATATACTTGATAAAAAGGAAAAAAACAACAAAGAAACGGAATGGTTTTCAGTGGCTCAAGGGGTAACAGGTAAACCAAAAATATAGTAAATGTAGGCCTAAGCACAAAAAATACAGAAAATGAAATGAAAACAACTGGGTAAATGTGGGATAAAAGCCCATAAGCAATTCCCCTTGCAAGTTTTAACAGATCACAAAGCCTACATCACAAATAGTAGAGAAAGTTAGTGGAAAAAAATCATATGTGGAAATAGTGAAGTATAGGATGAACAGTCCAAATGTGGAAAGAACAAAAATAGTAATAAACCACAAATGAACAAATGATGGAGCAGCTAAAAAATGGCAACTGTCTCACCCAAATGTAGAGGTATGATCGTGGGCAGTACAGCTTGTGGGGGGACATGCAGAAGTCCATTTGTATCCGTTTAGAAGTTCCGGGGGTTGATGCAGGAACAGACTTTATAATAGAAATAAGAGCAGGGGTCTGGGGATGGACAGTGGCACGGGGCGATGCGCCCGGAGGAGGTCTCCTTCTTATGGCCTAATTCAAATAGTAAATACAAGTAAACTGCGAATAAAAACAGGAATATATGCGAAAGAAAAATTCTACCTCTTTTGATAGCACTTGCTAAAAACTGGTGTAATTTTCATATGCAAATAAGAATTATTTTTCACAAAATATTCGCAAAACTCTTTAACATAAAAGATTTAATCGCAATTTATTAACGCAACCGGTAAAAATGCACACTAAATAAATAAAAACGGAAGAGGTGCAAATCAGGTGCAAAATTGCTCCTTACTCATGGTTTACCCAATTTTTATTTCCACTGCACTTGTTTAGTCTAGTTTTCATGCCTCTTTGTGCTCTGATTCTGTGATTTTTCCCATCTAGAGCCTGTGTACTGGCGGTCCGTAAATTTAAAAACATGATGATGCAGGTAAGGATGATGTTATTACTGATTCTTGCCATCTTTGAATGCTTTGTGTAGGTGGTTTTCTCTCTTCTAACAACAAACAAAGACAATGTAATTTTAAATTATAAAGTTGATCTAAGAGTATTAACATGGCTGGAGCAAGGATTTGTGCCACCCCCTTGGCAGAACCTATGTTTGACACTCCCCCATTTACCATCTTTGTCCCCAAACAGTTTGCCAGTGTCATCTCATTTCCCAAACAGCGTATCAGTGTCACCACTGTTCCCAAAAAGATTGTTATTGCCACTACTGCCCAAACAGCTTGCCAGTGCCATATATGTCCCCAGCTTACCAGTGCCACCTCTGCCCAAAACAGATTTGTTGCTATCTATGTCATGTGACCTCCTGGCATTCCACATAAGAAGGCCCAGCATACGTGTAGGGTAGCACTGGAAAATGTCTGTGCACAGTGCACCAACATTCTCTGATGGTGTCCCACTAGACACCAGAGAGACTTGGCAGCAGGAGGATTTCTCTCCTCAGCAGCAGTTGGCGACACTCGCCCCCAGCAGACCCCCAGCAGACCAGCACCTACCTTGCCTATATGTAGTGCCAGCCCAGCCCTATTATGGATAACAAAATAAAGTAACAGTAATAAATTATTTGTATGTGTTATATCTAATAAAAAAAGTATTGACTCATTAGTCGATAAAAATAGGTAGAATGAAAGACAGATAGACATAGAGAGAGATAGGTAGACACTTATACATATTGGGGACAGGAGATATTGTTTCCTGCTTGAATAATTATAATTATTTATATTATAGGGGTGTGAAATTATTTGCAATGTATTAATATGTAACATAATTTCCCATCATCATATTTACTATGCCTCAAACTAATGTGTGAAAACTGAGTAATGTATTTTGGCCTTGTGCTGAATGTGTTATTCTCAATGAACAGAAGAGCAGTGGCTCTTGATGGCCTGGTAACTTAATGCAGTATTTGAGCAATTGACAGGATTCTGTAGCACTTATTACTTCAATTGCTTAATTTAAATACAACCTGGACTTTTTAATATTTCTTTCCACCTAAAAACGTTTCTTTGAACCCCCATCATACCTCAATGAACCTATATCATCTTATAGTCGCTAGAGAAAAGGTCATCAGAATTCATTTAAAAGGTTTCCAAAAAGATTTAAATGTTCCCCGGCCTCGTCAAACTATTTTTAATAAATAAGTAATAGAAAAATAGCGGCACTGAATAATATGAAACATCTATTTGGTCTTGGAGCAAATTGGAAATGTTCTGTTAGGAACACAATGAATTTATTGTCAAGAGTCAAGTACATGGAATTATGTAAGGAAATGAATACATTGTTTTGTGTCAGCAGCTATATCATTTACCTAACAAATACATTTTGGAATGAAATGCACATTTCAAACTTCAAGAGAAACTTCACTTTCATCTTTTTTATTATTTCCCATCTGTTAAAATTATTGCTTGTTTCCTATTACTTAATTTAAAATTTAAATAAGAAATCATTCACGTTCCCATTACTTATAATGAATGGATCTTAAAAACACTCAGTATGTAAAATTGTCTGCATGAATACAGGGCAGGATGTTTGCGTGAGGCTGGATTATATGTAAATACAAAATAAACTGTGAAGTGTTAAAAATATAACTGATGACTGGATTCCTTTATCTTTTTTACATTGCATGCGTGATTATTGGTGTTATAGAATGGGGGGGGGGGGGGGGGAATAAAACTCTTCCAAGTAAATCAACATGTAGGTTTTTTAATCAATTCTAGAGAAAAAAGGATTCTTGACATGATAAGATACTACTGATTGGAAATACTATTTACAAAAGCCATAGATTTCTAAGCTGTATGTTAATTGGATGTGTTAAAATTTGTGCAAAAGCACTATATAAGGTTGAATATCCCTTGTCCAAAATGCTTGCGACCTGAACTATTTTGGATAATGGATCATTTTTACCAATAATATATTAAAGCCTCTTAGCACTAGCACTCATGACATACAGTAGCATGCATGAAATTACTGTACAGAGCAGTGCTCAAACCTGTCCTCAGGACCCCCCAACGGTCCAGGATTTAGGGATTACCCAGTTGTGTTTAAATAAGGATATGTAGAACACCTGGTATGGCTGCTTAATGGTTAGGGAACCACACCAGGTGTACATATTCTTATTTAAACACAACTGGGTAATCCCTAAATCCTGGACCGTACGGGGGTCCTGAGGACAGGTTTGAGAATCACTGATATAGAGCAAACAAATCACTTTTACTGTGATGTAGCTATCATGTGAGGCTTCATTGAAACCTGCCGTGTCAGGCCTGCAAACATGCTATTGTATTACTCTTTGAGAGTGTGGGGGAATTTAAGTATGCATGTAAAGGTTACTTCACATCCTATGGTGACTGGACATTGAATAAACTGCTGTGTGCTTTCATTCTGACGGGGGGGTGTGCAATATGCAACGGGTGCCAAAATCCGAATTTTTGGGGGGATAACTGATCGTTTTGGATAACCGATTTCTGGATAAGAGATACTCAGCCTGTAGTATATTAGATAAACAATGTCGAGCAGCTCACTTCAGTGCTGAAAACCCTGTACACACACCTTACATACCAAAATGTTTGAAATAAAGGAGGGCTGTATAATATATGTATGTGTACACCAATAAAGTCCTGAAAAAAATCTTAAAACCAAAAATGTATGGGAAATTATTTTCCAGGGTAGCACCGTAATCCTTAATACTTCTACTCAGTGGGAATGGTGGAACTGGAATAAGGAGAAAATGCAAAAGAAGAGTGTTGTTCTGTATTATCAACCAGGGACATGATACCACACGCAAGCCAAGTGTACACTTGTGTGGACTACAGGACACCACTGCTCAGTGTTATAAAGGCATAACAACACCACACGTCATATGTACAATGTACACATCATAGCAGACGATTTCTTCCTCCTCCTCTCTTGTAAAAATGTCTTACATTTGTAATTGCACGCAAAGCACCAAGCTTCTTACTTGTAGGTAATGTGAGATGTACCATGTAGAAATCACACAAACTGCACTTTAAAGTCCATGGGAAGGGAACATAGGACTCCAGGCTTGATGCCGCCTCTGGATGGCAGATTCATCTACACAGGCACAACCTGTTGCACATCTGAAGTTGCAAAGATGAAGTGTGCAGTTAACTCATCTACAGTTCAGCTCAGCTTACTTTTTAGTAAACAGACACCTAAGTTGTGGATAAAGACTTGAGCAATAAAATTATGTTTCACCATCAAGAATAATAGTATTATTAAATATGATGTTAGAACTATTAGCATGTTTTGTGTTCTAAATCTTCACTATAATATGTTTGTATATGTTATATTTATTTATATCAATTAAACCTGTCCCATATTCCTTTATGTGCTTTTCCAATCATTTATTCACCTGTCCATATCACATGTCTAGGAGTAGAGCAAATTAATGGAGAGTAAAAGTACCCACAGAACTCTTAGGACTCTTCCTATTGGATAGATGTTGTTGTACTTTTTATTGCCTTAGTTCCCATTTTGTATTAATTGGTTGGTGAGATTATTGCTTCAGGACCTTTAAAATGTGCTCTTTCTTTTATGTATGTTTAGTAGTATGCAATACACTAGTGAGTCTTGTTTTAATAAATGCAATTCATATTTTTACATATTTGTACAGGGAATGATATTTGGTCTTTTCTCTCCTTTACAGATCTGGTGCTCCATGCATGTGCATGATATTACAGGATCATCTATAGATAGTAATAAATAGATCAACTTCCACCCTGTGGATATACAGATAAAGTTTCCTGCTACTGTTATATATCACCCCGATGTAACACTATGTTCATGGGATCCCAGGATGTGGAACCAATTCTAGTTTGCTGTCAGATAGCTGCTTTAATATTGATTAAATGATTTCCTTTGCTTCAGAGCTCTTCCGAGCTCACATGAGGCTAATAGGGTCCATATGTACTAAGGCAAAACATGATAAATTCGAGAACAAAGCACTTTAGCATGGTGCTTATTTAACAGACTTATTTTGCTATATATCTTCCTGATAACATGCTCAGTCATAAATCATCCTCATTAACTGTAGTACAGTTAAACACCCATTTCAGTCACTGCAATACCGCGATTGCATAAATCATTAGAACCCTTCAGTTATGCCGCCATGGCAACCCCCATTGCACTGTAAATTAGATGGGCATGTACTTCACTGAGCAACTTTCCTAAGTGTTGTATTGTTATGATTGCACTATTTTTTAGCAATAGAACATCGTATTTCGGGGATGACACTTTGGTTTGGTTACTTTGAATTCTATTGCAGAATGAGTCAGAAAAAGTAAGTGTCTATCTAGAAACTTTGAAGCAAAATGTAATCTCCCAGTGAGACTGTTTGGTGTGCGATGGCAGCATGCCAGATCCCCGACTTTAAGAGATTTCTTTGGTTGAACAATCATATTTTATTCACCTGAGCCATAGCAAACTCTTTTCTGACACAGTAAATCTGTTTATTTTCCTTTATGATTATCGGCAGCTTACAAGTTACATGAGTTTAGTGACGTGGAAAAGAGTCTGTGTGTCATTGCTTCAAAGAAAGTGCTATTTCATGCTCCACTTAGTAATGTAATTAGTTTAAATACCAGTCACACGAACTCTCCCCATGACCAAGCATGGCTGAAAACTAAAGTGCTAAACCAATCTATATGACTGTGTACTATATATCTCATAATTATTTACTGTGACATGGTAAATGCAGCACTTAACCCTTTGACAACATTGGACACGCCAGGCATTTCATGGGAAAAAGTCCAGTTAGTGACAATGGACATGCCTGCTAAAAGAAACATGCCAGCTGGCTTCGACAGCTCTAATCTCTTCATACCCCACAGCAATCGTGGGGCAGGGAGACACCAATTACAGGATGGACAGCCTACCGATGTCTCTCTAGCCTCCCAACATTTTCTAAAATAAAAAAAAAAAGATTAAAAATACGTTTATTTTTATTTTTTTACCTAAGTTGGTCTTAAGGCTAGGCTTAGGGCTAGGGTTGGGGCTACAACATGAGGTTACATGATGTTCAAAAGTGCAGAGCGAAACGCGTTGTCTGCTGTTTCCCTCTGCACTTATGCACATCATGTAACCTCATTTATCAATAGATCCTCTGTTATGTTTGGATCCAGGAGTGCCGGTGGTTCTCTTATTTGTTTATTTGGATTTTTCGCAGCACAGTCTGATGCCTATATCTTGAGCACCTAGGATACATTTCATAATTGCCTACCATTTATATAGCTTGTCAAGGAAGAGACTATTTTTTCCTTCCTTTGGGAGAGGGTAGATGTGTAGATGTGTGATAGATGTTTAAAGTAAAAGTTAGATATAGTGTTTTTTTTAACATTTAACCATATTTTATATTTGTAGTAAATTGTATGCTATGATAAAAAAAAATGATGGTCTCTAAAGAAAGTAACAATATATTTGGCTGGTTACAGTGAATTTGAAAGAGGAAAATTATAGCTAATCATAAACCCTGTAGTGTTAAAACTGCCATTTTCCATAAAGACAATTTGTTTTCAAAAAGTCTGGTCATGAAGGGGTCAAAGGGATCTTTTTACCTAAACATTGATTATATTGTGAACATATAGATTAAAAATGATTTATATGTTGTTTTAGAAGGATATTATTACTTTGGAGAGAGCTCAGACTACTACTAAACTAGTACATAGATTGCAGGACACAAGGTTATAAGATCATAAGATCATAACATGTATATGAGAAAAGACATTTGATAGAAATATTTAATTACATGAAGGGAATCAACACAGTAAAGGAGGAGAGTATATTTAAAAGAAGAAAGAATACCACAACAAGAGCACATAGTCTAAAATTAGAGGGGCACATGTTTAAAAGTAATATCAGGAAGTATTATTTACTGGGAGGGTAGTAGATGTAAGAAATTGCCTTCCAGTTGAAGTAGTAGAGGTTAACACGGTGAAGAAGTTTAAGTATGCATGGGATAGGCATAAGGCTATCCTAGATATGAGATAAGGCCAAGGACTAATGAAACTATTTTGAAAATTAGGCAGGCTAGTTGGCACTGGCCAGGTGTGAGGTTTACAGGTATGCCATTCTGCCCCCACCATGTGAAAGAGCGTGGTGGGCAGCATCAGCTCTGCATGTTAAACATACGCAGAGCTCAGCGTATGCTGCCTCACACTTCCTGCACAAAGTGATGATTCAGAGCTTCGGAAACACAATGCATGGAGCACGTGCATAGCTGACTGAGGTCTGAATGTATCAACCAGAGCTGACATGACTCCCCAAGGTAAAAATGGATGGAGAAGGGATGAATGGAGGGAAGAGAGAGAGAGAGTGACAACAAACATGGGGGAGAGAGTGAGAGGAGAGAGGCAGACATGGCAAGAGAGAGGAGAGAAATAGACATGGCAAGGGGGAGGAGAAAGAGACACACTGACATCAGAGGAAATTAAAAGACGTACCTGAGTGAGAGAGACAAAAGACGGGAGAGTGGAGAAATACAAAATGGGGAGGCAGACATGAATGGCATGAAGAGAGAGAAAGACCGACATAGATGGAATAGATAGAGGGTGACAGAGATGGATGGATGGATGGGGGGGGGGAGACACATATGGATGGAGGTGGAGAAAGGGACAGTCATGGATTGCATGGAGGGAGAGAGACAGACAGATACGATTGGCATGGAGGGAGTGCAAAACAGACAGGGATGGCATGAAGGGGTGGTATCAAAGATAGGATCACAATATGTTGAAGGGAACTATGCTGTACCAGGTGTGTATCTTGCACACTATACATTGATGGATGCTATGCTGTACCACATCTTTACCATGCACACTAGATTTATGGGAGCAATTCTGCTAACACAATACATAAATACTTTATTCTGGTTTTTTATTCTATACATTCAACGTATAAACAATCTTTAGATTGTCATATTCAACAAAAGTGAAAATTGTATTCATATTTTGTTAATATTTACACTAACATTAAGGCATACATCAGATCTCAAATTCCTAAGGTCAATGCAAATCCAAACAATCTAGGCATAAAATGAATATATTAAAATATAGTAAATCAGTGTTGAGCATTGTTCTGATTGAAACTGTCTGGAGCCAGACACTATTCAGACAAAACAACGAGTAAATAAACAATGCCCACCATTCAGACAATGCTGTCCAAGTAAGCATTCTGATCTATAACAGCTAATGCTCAGATCTGACACCCAGGTCAGATAAACGTCTGTAATGTTTATGGGAAGACATGTCAGGTGATTTCCGGATGAAACTCAGTAACCAAATCCATTGTGTTCTTAAAGCAATGCAGTTTGTGGAATCCAAGATGTAGTGACAATTTTCAGTGCCCTTGATCATTGCTTCAATACCTCTCATATTTTGTACATAGTTATGTGTTTTCCTTTATGTCAATTAAAATGTATTACACAAAACTGGTCTGTATTATTAATTTGATAGGAGGATGCATTATAATCAGATGGAAAAAGCCAAAGAGGTATACAATCCACAATATACCATAAATATAAGTGTATCAGAATGCAACAGGAGATTTTTATTTGGCAAATTTCACACCCTTGTGTTGTAAAAATAATCATAATGTTTTAAAATGAAGATCTGCCAATACATTAAGTGTATGTGTATTCTACAGAACAGATATGTATAAAATGCCATAACTTAATGATAATAATAATAATAATGAAAACTGTTTAAAAAGGGAAAAATATTCAGTTTCTTGTCTAGTACAAGACTCCCCATGGGAAGAAATCTTGGCACGGCAATAGAAATGATTTTTATAAATAAATCATCTTAAAGAGCAATGCTGGCTCCATTGACCACAATCTTGGCCCACGTTCCCTATGTCAAAGGATTTGGCTGCTTGCCTAAATTATTCAACAGTATTTGACTAAGTAGAATTCTACATACATTGCAGATTCTGAAAGCAAAAAAATATGTTTCCAAATTCTCGTGCAATATGTTTCGGTCCCCCATTATTTGAAAAAATGTTACTTATTATTTTCTTTATTTCAGCTTACAAAGTGATACAGTGGTGCTGGAGATTTTTATCTTCAAAATTTTAAAAAAGCACATCCAATTTATGTTATACAGTGTTTTTAAGGCATATTAGTTGTTAGTAGCTGGTTTTCTTTGATTCCTGATATTTCTAGGTCAGTTAACACACTTTAGAGGATTAATACGTACTCTATCATGAAAAAAAAACTCAGAAGTTTCTCTTTCTGGCAAGCCAGAGATGTTAAATAAAGCTTTTGTAGTAAAAAACAGACAGTCTGTCTGCCTTCTGTTCAGAAATAAAAGCCCACAATGGGAGTCATAGACAAGGCACACCAGATGAAAAACATTGTGTAAAAATAAATTGTTGTACTCTGCTTACGCTAACGATTTTTAGGGAATTCTGGATCTCAGTTCTATGGACGTGTGGAAGGAAGACATTAGTTTTAATTTATGTCGGAGAATTAGTTTTTTTTTTTTATATGAAGATTCAGTGTTTTGTGGTTGATGTCTATGGAGCCGTCCTTGGTATTCCCCAGCACAGCCCATGCAGAACCTAATCCTCATCTAGCTGCCAGAAGTTTATTGGCCTTTGACCAACACACCATAGACTCCTGTCTCTTGGCAATCGCAGTATGACTCGCAAGCTTTGGGATCTCATGCCCACATGTAGGAGTGACTAAGGAAAAATAATCCATTAGCAGACTGAAGCCTGTTATACCGTAAAAAAATAAATAAAACATCCTCTCCTCTTGGACTTCACTGCATCCACAGCATCCAAAAAGTGCAGATCAAATAATATTTATATCCCAGCATAAAAAGAATGATTGGCAAAAGAATGAAGTTGTCATTTAATAATGATCCTTCGGAGATATGTAAAATGTATTTTAATCTGTGGGCAGTAAAAAAAAAACCAAAAAAAAACAAAAGCATAATACAGAGAGTCCAAATGTACCAGTGGAATAGGTCTTATAAGTGAGTGGGATAATGCTCTATGGAGCTCCTGCCCATAAAGGTCAGGCATGGAAATGTATTTTAAGGATATAATTACTTAAGCATATGTTGGTAAAGCATTTATTTGGAATAAAGTATTATGTAAATCTTATGGCAATTCATTGGGGGGTTAATATAGTGCAATGAATTCTTTATTTTTGCCTCTTACACCTTATACCAAATAAAATACAATTAATGTGTCGGTGAAAACCTATATCTGTACATTACTGTAGTAATTGTAAATAAAATAATGATAAATGTATTGATAGGATAAGAGGTTAAACTGTATACTGTGGTTAATATATACAGGCAGGGGACAAAATAACAGAAGCACCCTGTCACCATGCCTGTGACTTAAAAGTAATTATATTGCAATTAAAAACAAATCTGGTTGGGAGGGGAGTGAGAAAAAGTCCATTTATGAAATTGTTGGTTACAGTGGGTTTGGACCAAACCTGTATGTCTATATGTGTACTGTGTATTTATGTATCTGTATACAATTTGTTAAAATAAAAAATATATAAATATAAAGGAAAGAAGGGGAAAAAAAATCTGGAAAGTCATATTAGGATGAATGGCAATTAGAAGTACATATATGGCAGCAATAGGAGGTCTGACACCTTCCTCCTTGATATGTGAAGTTTCAGAGCAAAATGAGGCCACTAGCACAGCTCCAAAGGGGTTAAATAGTGCATTACCAAATCGCAGATACATCGATCACAAAACAGCTAAATTATTTAATGTGTCAAAGGGAATAATCTTTGAAATTATGACAGCATCTGCCAAACATGGACATATTGCATTTTGTCAGTCTCATGAACCAAGCTTGCATACAGTTACAGATGGACACTTTACGAATTCATAGGAATGTCAGAGCACAGCCACATAAAGATGGAAATTATCTAACTGTCATGATCTTAGATAAAACAATAGAAATGTTGTTGCATTATTTGGCCATAGAATGCTCCGCCCATCACAGCACCAAAGTACTCCAATACTGCTGGATCCTAACAAAGAAACAGATTAGTTACGTTTGTGCCACTTAAAGTAACATTAAAGTAATTTTAAATTAAATAAATACGGGTTTTGCATGTGATCTTTTTTTTTTTCAATATTGGTTTGAATAGAAATTTCCTAAAAATATGTATTTTGGCATGCAGTACTTTCATGATTTACTGTGTATACACAGGCTAATACCATTGCTGTATGAACTTTATTATATTCTACAATAACCACATTGGATTGTGAGACAACACAAGTTATATGCTGTAGAGTAAGAAATTTCCCATAACTGGCTGTATAATAATACTGTAACGTTTGGCTGAAGTTAGATATAACCCAGTCATCACATGTTCACATGGGAGAATTAGACACTGATTCATCCTCTATAATTCACTCTAGTGCCAGTCAGGAATGAGAACATTTTGTGAGAAAATTTGACTTGTTCAAAATACCTTCTCAGGACAGTGCCAGCAGCCAAACTGTAGCTTGTTTGCCACAGGTTCTACAGTGGCAGGTGTAGAATGTGTTGATAAAGCTAGCTTTAAAGTCATACATTCCATGGGAGACGTTATATGGTATTATTTGATATATAAACAAATACTGTTTCCTTTTATCCCATAATTCACGTGATAACTAATATTATGCTTGTGCCTGAGATTAATATACGAATATTTTAAGACTATGGCACATGCCACTTTTTAAAAAAAAATAGCATGTGATAGTTAAACTAACGGTTATTTCATAAAATGTATGATTCACTGAATAAATAGAGTATGATGTACTGTCTATGCTGCTTTCACATAACTAACCCAGAAAATGGCATAAAATGATCTTACATTCTGTTTACACTCACCCGAGGCAAAACTGACTAACTTGCTGACTGAGCATTCATTCCCATACTGTGGCTAAGTCAATAGTTCAAAGGTACGTGGCCTGTACTGTGAGGTTTGAGTAGTTTTTTTTTTTTAGGCTTTTTCAGGTTACTATGTCTGGTGTTACATCACCTCAGCTCATAACCACTGTTCTGAGTCCCAGACACAAACAAATGCCTTCAGACATTCAAAGCGTGTGATAAATATACATCCTCAGAAAATATACATCTGTTACACGACCCTGCTTCATTGCCAGATACATAATATCACTTTCCAAGCTTTGTTGCATAGTAAATGTGATTATCACTGCCTTTTACAATACATATCACTTTTTAAGCCTTGTTACATAATAACCACTTGTTTTTTTCATTACCCTTGTAATCATATACGATGATAGGAACGGTGCATGCCTTGTAACAAGACAGTACCTTCAACCAAGCAGGAGAGCTTCCTGTAAAAATCTGGTACTTGTTGGAAGAACACCTTATTCCACAGTCTCATTGACATTGGATAATAAGGTAGGGCCGATTGAAATCACAGGCTAAATAACATTTTTGCCTTATAGCAAGAAATTAAAACAGGACATATCATTTACACACAATATATGCACAATCTCTCACTATAACCTTTTAGAGGGGCAAAACCAATTTTTTTTTAAATATGACAGACTATTTTCCCCTGTTTCATGGCACTTGAATGATATTTTTTTGAATTGATTATCAAAAGGTAACTAACGTTTTATGTCAGCAAAAAAAACGGGGAATGTAATTCTGTGAAGCTACTGTATCAATGAGCCAGTTGAACTACTGTCAGTCGGTCCTAGAAATGCGTCGTTTGATCAGACACCGAAGTTCATAAGGTATTTGTTAATTGCAAATTCTGTAAGGAGAATGTGAATGTAAAGGTGAATGTGAACAGTTAGGAAGAATGACAGGGAAGTAGGAGATGGACAGTGAGAAAGGAGGGGTGTCAGAGCCTCAGAGTAGTTGTACAATGTGTTGGTGCTAAAGTAGAAGAGGAAGCCCAGAATATGCTAACGATTCATAAGTAAGTTGATTGTTCCAGCACATTGGACCGCCACAAAAGGTAAGTATAACACATTTTAATTTTTAAGGTTTAATCTCTCTTTTAAAAAAAAACATGTCGACGATTTAGCATATCTTTTGCATTTAGAGTTTCTAATCTTACATGCCTTTGTGTTATGATGTTTATGCATGGATACATTCTCTGAAAATTGTTTAAGTCATCCTTACTTCTAAAGTTCATCAAATCATTGAATTGGCCTATTTAGACATCCCTTCGGATTATATACACATTTAAATGTTTTTACATTGCTTCATAAAATACACTACCTTAGTTGTGGTTAAATGTTAACATATTTTATTGGATATTAACTAGTTCTAGTTTCCGCATTTTTGTCCTTAAGCAAGTTTGTGTCTGCTGTTCAGGTGCCACTCCCAACATAGATATAATGTTGTTGAAACTTGTTTAGTTTATAGGGTAAGTAGAACTATTTTGCTGTCTCTAAACCACACACAGTTTATTCTAACTCAAGCACCTTACTCGTCATTCTAAGTTAAAAATAGAAGATTTGTCAGGGTGCTCATCAAATGTGGAATAACCTTCAATAAACTATCAAATCTTCCAGTAGTCTAAAATCCCCCTTAAATAGCATACTTCAATGATCAATGATTGCTGTGTTAGAAAAAAATTATTGCATATTTTACCAACTGAGCTATTGATGTCTCAATACAATTTGAGCTGATAAGCATACACTTTCTGCTAGTTCACTTAAAAATCAGTGTAATCCTTAATTGATTTTTAGAATGCTTCAAAAACCCAGTAGTAATGCCCACAATTACCCAAATAAGTTCTGCGCACATCAATACTCAAGCAAGAGTTCCAAGATGACTTCTTGATGGACGTCATTGCTCAGAAAGAAAGAAGAAAGACACATTTCGTAGTGTAGTCAGAAATACTTAGTTAATCATCACCATTATGGAAAAGAAGAACATCTTACATATAACAGACCAATAATTCACTATATATCTTGTATGCCTTTTTGCGTCCATCGGCTCAGATTATTCATGTTCTGGTGTCCAAAAACCCAAAAGGTTTGAAAGATGATAATTAATGAGAAAATAGTTCACATTTATTAAAGCATATTTTTTGATCTGTGCAACTAATATGTAAGTTCACTTTTACCAAGTAGCTCCCAAAGACTGCCTCCTTGTTTCCTGTTAATGTACTACAACCTTGTATATGTTTGTCATAATATTTTATTTTATGTCTGTCCTAGTGCTTATCTTACTTGTATGCATTTGTATTTAGTTTTAATATGTTCAGACATATGAAACGTGCAGATAAAAATCCAGATGTATCCATTAATGAAAAATGTAAAAATCAGAAAAGGTTAATTGAATCCTATGTAAATAGATGGATGCCAATATTTAGGTGTAAAAATTCCATCTACAAAGGCAATATCCAAAATATAAAAATGACTATTTTACATTTTCTACCTATACTTCCACATGTAGCTTATGTATTAGCTGCAATGTAAATGTATTTATTTATTTTGATGATTTTTTTTTCATTATTAGCAAGTTTCTGTGTGTAACTTATTCAATCTGCAATGTACTTTTTGGCCACATGAATAACAAAAATGCAATAATAAGTAAAATAAAAAAATTTAAGTCAAAATTAACTTTCCCACTGTTCCTCACAGAACTGCCCAGATGTGCTCTTAGTTTTTCAAATGTTCTTTCTTGTGCGATTAGTATTAAGGAAAATGGAATAGCTTCCAAGTTATCGGAATGGTAGAAAATATATGTATTGAACATCTGTACACCTGTAATGTTAGCGTAGCGTTTATTATGATTTCAACTTGATCTTGCTTTCTTTCCTAATTTTTATACAGCTTGTGTTACCTAACAGAAACATAAAACATCCTTAAACCACAGTCTGAGTTGTCGTAGTAGGTAGTATTGTTAGTGGTATGCATCAAACATTTTCATCGTGGGTCTGTATGGACGAATTAATGATGTTCTAAGGACCTTCAGAGTCCTTGGCAAGGGCACAGGTGTCCTTGTACAGACACTTTGCCAATCCTTGAGCATAATTAAACTGTAAACAAGCTGTCAGCTGACCAATTGTAACTCACATATATTGTTTTAGTCAGTCAATAACAAAAACAGGCATTCATATAGCTCTTTTAAACTCAGAGCACTTTATAGGCAGGACTTTATAGGATGGACTGGCCCACCTTGATACTGGGGGGGAATCCCAGTAGGCCACCTGCCCTGCCGCTGCTGTGCAATAAGAGAACCACCACTTTAAGTAATTCAGCTGCAGCCATCTCTTTAAGTAATACGGATTTCCTCAGTTGCCCTCCTCCTTGGAAGAATGCTGGATATGACATCCAGCACTCTTCCAAGAGAGGGCAACTGAAGAGATCCATAAGGCAGCAGCAGCGTTCTGAATGGGACAGGGGAGGAGAGAAAGGGGAGGGGGAGAGAGAAGTGAACCGGGGCAAGAGAGAAAGGGGAGGGGAAGAAGAGAGAATACAGGACTGGGGGGGAGAAGAGAGAGAGTACAGAACTGAGGGGAGAAGAGAGAGTACAGAAGGGGGAGAGAGGAGAGGGGAGAAGAGAGAAGGGTGTACAGAACTGGGGAGAGGAGACAGTGCAGAACTGGGGGGGAGAAGAGACAATATAGAACTGGGGGGAGAAGAGAGAAAATAGAACTGAGAGGGGAGATAGATTACAGGACTAAGAGGAGAGAGACTTCGGAACAGAGATGTGAACGAGAATATAGAACGGAGAGGGGAGAGAGACTACAGAACTGAGAGGAGAGAGAGAGTACAGAACTGAGAGGGGAGAGAGACTACAGAGCTTAGAGGGGAGAGAGACTACAGAGCTGAGGGGGGAGTGCGAGTGCAGAAATGAAAGAGATTACAGAAATGAGAGATACTACACACATGATGGAGGAGAGAGACTGCACAAATGAGGGAGGAAAGGGGAAAGAGACTACACACATGAGAGGGGATAGAGACTACACACGTGAAAGGGGAGAGAAACTACACACATGCAGGAGAACAGGGGAGAGAGGCATGCAATTTGCATAGTGGGGTAAATCCTGTGAGTGCAATCTGCATGCTTGGTTAAGTTATAGGTGCTGGGGCAAGCCATGTGAGTGCAGTCTGCGTGCTGGGACAAGACCTGTGAGAGCAAAATGCATGCCAGTAATATTACATCTCACACACTGCACTGATTTATACCCCTCCACAGGACAGTTAATATAACCTTGTGTACAAACTGAGGAGTATGCATTGCCCTGTGAAACATAGAATGTGTCGGCAGATATGAACCATTCGGTCCATCTAGTCATCCTAATTTTCTAAATGCTTTTATTAGTCCCCAGTACCCTATCTTATATCTAGGATAGCCTTGTGCCTATCCCACGCATGATTAAAATCCTTGACTTTGTTTACCTCTACTACTTCTGCTGGAAGGCTATTCCATCATTGCATTGCACCACAAGCCATGAGATGATAAGTTTGCCACCAACATCTATGTACCTTACAATAAGGCAAGTCCTAGCACTATCCTTGTCTATTTATTATAGCTAATAACTACACTAAACAGAAAGACAGAACATACATGAGACTGCACAGACTGGTTACTGGAAAAAATGCACAAATGGGTGGGATTATATACAGGAGCAAATAAATAAGGCAACATGAACAGCTCAGAAGAAGAAACATAGCAAAACCAGGACTGGGCAAAAGCAAGCATAACGCATAATATTAAGGGAACACAGCGAGCATAAAGAAAACTAAAACAAGCAAGGAAACACAAAGAGACAGGAAGAGACTTAATACTGAGTAATCAGTCTAGATAAACCTCACATAGCATGCTGGATGTTCAAGCCTAGATAAGCCTGGCACAATGCGTTACTCTGTAAATTTTCTCATACAGAAAGGTACTGTTAGGATGTACTCATGATCGGATGTGGAACTCAGGAGCAGGATAGATCACTCTTGCTAAAGCAGTACACACAAGGGGAGAAGTGGATGTCAAAAGGGTAACTCTTGTGGGTAACTGCAAGCATGGGTGACTATGACAGACAATAATTCAGGATATCAATGGTCTAGAAGTAATGCCAGAGGTCAACTGTGTCAGAAGGATTGACAACAGTGGTAAGGATACTAAGCCATAGTGTAGAGATAAGTAATGTCAGTATAGAGAGTCAATAGATTGGGATGCCTGAGAGCAGGCATGTCATTATACACAGACAATAGGTCAGGATGCCAGAGGTCAAATATACCAGGGGTACAAACTGATAGGTCTGGAACAAACAGGATACAAAAGAGGATCATTAAGGAGTAGGATCTTTGTTGGAGGCCACAGTAGCAGTGAGCACTGACATGAAAGTGCCCAATGCTTGAATACTCTATTTTAAATAATCACCCCCATGACTTTAGGGTCAGCATTATGACCTCTGTCACTATAGTGATGCAGCCAAGGTTAAACATGGCTCATGCACATAATCATCCAGCGATGGTTTCTCGTGCTTCTGACCAAGTGTCCCTGGAGATTCAGCTTTCCAAGATGCACTGGTTGCATCATGGGAATCTAGCCCATTTCTTCTCGCTGGAGAAACTGCTAAGCCTGAACTGGCCTGACAGGTAAGATTTTAACATATGCTTATATCTAATTATCCAACCAAACTGTTGACTGATAATGCCTTTAAGAAGCATTACAAAGTGATGGGTACAAGCAATAAGATTTCATGCAAGATTTGTGAAATATTTTTTATAATGATATTTTATATTTTGATATGGATTATTGGAAAGTAAACTAGATCACAGGCAAAATAATGTATTGGGTTCATGAAGGTGAAATTTTATAACGGCAAAATGCTAAATTCATTTTTTGTAACAACCAATGAGTATGTGGGATTGTGTTATCCTACTGAAGAAGAACTGAATCAATGTCTAATCCCTCTTGAGATCCCGTTAAGAAGTATGTGTACTTTTGATGGGTAGGAGGACTTCTCTCTCTCTCTTGAGACTCACCAGTAAGATTTCTGTTCTTTGTACAAACTCCCACTTTCCTGTGAAGCTTAGCAGCTTAATGCATGTATGTATCTATATCAAATTGATGTACAGGCTGAGATCTCTGTGCTACTGAACTGGAAGAAATGCACAATGACTAATCAAAGGAGAACTGTAGGCAAAAAAAATTAACTCATGCTTAATTGAAAGATTGCATTAAGTGTAGATGTTTTAAATAGAAATACTTTAATTAAAGAACACACATATATTATATCAAGTCTTCTTGTTGACAAGTTGTTCAGAATCTTAGGTCAGATGTTTCTTCAAATGATCAACGAAGAGGGATCAGATCCAAAGGTTCTAAAACACATGTCCACTCCCTGATAGAGCAACATGGAGCAAAAAGGATTCAAGGTACTTTATTTTTATTATTTTCTAAAATAAGTTGGATTTAAAATATCTATTCTGTGGCAGGCAGGCTGGCTGGGTTTGCGTTATAAACAACAGAAACGGTTCTTTCTTCCAAGCTGAGGAAAGCTTTATTTAGCAAGCCGGCCCCAATTGAGCCACAGCAAAACAAAACAGTAAAACAAAACTAACTCCTACTCCACACTGGAGACTAACTAACATAGAGTACCCTTTCAATGCTCCTGGGCAGCTAACCTGACTCCAGTAGTTTAACCCCTTAACGCATGTGGACGTATACATACGTCCTGAAAAGCATGGTCCTTAACCCCTTCCCGTCCTTATGACGAGTTAACTCGTCATAAGAGCCGCAGCGTTAGCGACCTTATGACGAGTTAACTCGTCATGCAGTCTAGCCGGCGGTGCGCTCCGTGGGCACCGCCAGCTAGTCTGCAACGGGTCCAGGACTAAGCCTCGCACCCGAGGCAAAGCTCCTGGACCCGATCGGTCAGTTTCCGGGCATGTGATCGCGGTGATTTAGTCATCACCGCGATAACATGCAAATTAGATGGCAAAGTCAGTGTGTTCACACACTGACTTTGCCTCTAATTCACTCTCTGTGCTTCACATTCTTATAGTGAAGCACAGAGAGTGACCTGTAAGTAAAAATAAATTAATTATACACACATAGGTTAAAAAAAAAAAAAAAATTAACCCTTTCATTGCTGATCACAGTTTTTAACTGTGATCAGTTTCCTTCCACTTTATGGCCCTCATTTAGTTTTTTTTTTAACAGATTTTTTTATTTTTACAATTTATAAAGTTTTTTTGAATAAATAAAGGTAATTTTAATATATTTATTTAATAAAATTTAACCCCTGCATGCCTGTTGCATGATTTTTACTGATCTGACATCGCACTCTTCAGAGTTTTTTTCTGTCTTTTTTGTTATGGGGGGTTTGGGAACCAATATTTTTCTTTTTTATTAATTAGTTAATTAGGGGGGATAAGTGGGTTAGTGTTGCACTAGTTATGTAGCTTATTATTGGGAAAATAATGGGGAAAAACTTTTTTTTCCTCAAAAATTTCCTCTTTTATATGTATTTTTTAATACTAAAATGTAAATCATTTTTATGTATAGGATATCAAAAGAAAGCTCTAACTGTCCTCTAAAAAACAACATATAACTTGTATGGGTACGTTAAATGAGAGAGAGGAAATTTATGTTTCAAAAACCGCGTATTAAAAATTGAAAAACGCTCTGGTCCTTGGCCCAGGAAAATCCCTGGTCCTTAAAGGGTTAAGGACCATGAGGACGTATATATACGTCCTCCGTTTTCATGTAGTGTTGCGCTCATTAGCTGCTTCTGCAACAGGGTTCTAAAGTCAGGGAAATTGCGACCCAAGACCAAGGGGAAGGGTAACTTTGTGACAACTGCGGCTTCAGTCCTTATAGGCCGACCATGCAATGATATGTCAATTATTGTCTTGGCATATTCCGCAATAGAACCGAGAACACAACGTACTCCCAATTTTTCCCTGGTTAATAACTGATCAGGTTCTATCAGTTTCCCTGCAACTAAGGCAATATCACTCCCTGCATCCACAATAGCCTCTACAACTGTCCCATTTAGGATAACCTGTAAATGAAAACCATTGCATTTTCCTGAGTTGCTCATTATACACCCAAGTCCACAGGTAGAAGCATTTCCTCATTCCATGCTTTATTTAGCATGCCAGCCCCAATTGAGCCACAGCAAAACAAAACAGTAAAACAAAACAAACTCCTACTCCACACTGGAGACTAACTAACATAGAGTACCCTTTCTATGCTACTGGGCAGCTAAGCTGACTCCAGTAGTTTAACAAACAAAAAGCAGTTTTTTTGACTCACAGTCTCGCTGCCTCCACCCAGATTACACTATCCAGGTGGTTTATACAGCTCCCTAATTGATGTACTAGAGTATCCTGATTTTTAACCCCATCTTGTCAGGGAACACTGAAAGTGACATTCTGGGGCTAATATAGCAGTGTTCCCTCACACTGCCACAATACTTGATACAATATCTGTGGATTTTTTTCTGACAGTTGTCCTAAAATCACATCCCCAAACAATTTTGATTATGGGATAATTATTTTATAAAATAGTTGATCTCTGCCTCTCATTGTATTTCATTTTTTAAAATAAATTCAAGGGGGGAGGGGAGTTGCAGCCAACTGAGCTCCATTATTTTCTAGTTGTCCTTACAGTGACACCAAAAGATCTAACTTTCATCTTTCTCTTCTTTTTTTTCCAGATGATAAATTAAAAGCTTTTGGTTTCAAATTTACACTTACATGGAGGTTGTATGACAGTTTTGACATTAAACATGACAAAAATAATCTAACAATCTTGAAGCACAGTAGAATAAATGATATCAAAACTTTGTTATTAAACATAACAGAAAAAATATCGGTGACAGTGAACTTGTAATACACAAATCTTGTGTCCACATTTAGGTAGGTATGTATACTTTATCTGGGTATTAAGAGCAGATATGTAGAACATGGAATAGTCTTACCTGAAGGGGAATGCTGCCTCCACCAATTTCTGACATCAGCATCCCATAGAACTTAGTCTATAAAGGGTGCTGTGATGCATCCATTTCACCCTCCATCTTTGTAGTTGTTGACTGCAGTGCCATTGGCAAAGAAGTTATATGCCAATCCATGAAGGCAATGCATTAAGTCTTACTTTGACAAAAAAATATATATATTTTCTAGCAAATTGGCTATTTAAAAAAAAATGTGTCCTTTTTTGCAGCATTGGGACAGAGATATCCAAAAAGTAAAACACACCCAATAAAATATGCCAGCCAAGCAGATTTAGACATAGTTAACAGGCATCTAATGGCGCATGAACACATATAATTAAAATATAAACATCTTTTGTCATTTTTTTTTTAAAATCATTCATTATACAATTATGATTATAAGATTAATCCTTAATACCCAAGCTCTGCATCAAAACAATAATTTTATTATGTAAATTGCTCTCATTCATTCTAGTCTGTAGTCACATGACACAAGGAGAGGATTCTGGTAGATTGAGGTAGAAGCATCTTTCCAGTTTTGGTATTGTTTTTCCATACCTACTATAATCAAATAAATAATAAAATAAAATACATAAATTAAATTAATTTACTTAACTTGTTAGAGAACTAAGATTCTTTATCTCAGCAGAACAACACCATAACATCAAATGTAAGACCTGACTCAGATTTAAAACATTAAAATGTCATTCTACAAAAGTTTGTTTTTAAAGCTGAGTAGCATTAAATAGCATTTTGGTGATATATTTTCCAAACAGTGTGACTTAGGACAGTTACTGTGTTATAAACTTGTGGTAGCTTTTATAACACATTTAAATACTAGGTTTTTTTTATCCACAATTGGTACGTTGGTGTATTTCCTGGAATCATCTTGACCAGGGACTTTACAAAATGCTGAATGGTTGTTCAATGGTGTTTTCACATCACTAGAATAACATGGCTCAAATCAGTTGTGTTGCTGAATTATTCGGATGCTAAAATTGCATTTGACTTTTTCTGTTCATTCATTTTCAGACTTTAAATGCATTATCCAGAGCTACCATTCTTAAAGTATTCGTCTTAAACAAAAACAGACATTTAATATAGAGAATATGTACATATGACTTATATTCTCCTACCTCCGACTAGGCATTTTAAATTGCTATGCATAGGCTATGAAAGTACGCAGTGAACAGTTCTGAAAATAGTTAGTATTCATCTACTCAATCTCCAAGTGATCATGTTTTTCTTCCTAAACCGCAGTCAGAAATGCCCACTGGCCTTGTAAAGTAAATTATAATTTCATGAAACAGCAAAGGTATAACATAAATGTTTCTAACATGGAACACAACTTCCCAAATGTTGTTGAACTTGGGTCCTGTGGGCTGGATATGACTCACAAAACTTTTACGGAAGACATCCTTTTAATGAAAGGTTTATTATATGACATAATGGGTTTAATAGGATTCAAATTGTAGCTTTGTGAAGGTTCACTGGTCATTCTATGGAAAGGGGGCATATGTTCTCAATGTCCATTCTGAGACCTCACCAGCAGGACAGATATTCAAGGAAATTAGCTGAAGAAAATGAAAATGTGATCAAGAAACCGATAATTTACATAGTAAAGGACCACTCCGCCTTCAAAATGAGCTTTATTCATGCATATTAATGTTAAATAATTATTATCCTTGCTTGAAGGAAAGACGTAACAGGGGGGATATGAAATAAACATTTAATTACATAAAGGGAATTAACACAGTAAAGGAAGAGAATATATATAAAAGAAGAAAAACTACCAAAACTAGAGGACATAGTCTTAAATTATAGGGACAACGATTTAAGTAATATCAGGAAGTTTTACTTTACTGAGAGGGTAGTGGATGTATGGAGTAGCCTTCCAGCTGAAGTGGTAGAGGTAAACACAGTCAAGGATTTTAACCCCTTGGCGACACAGGACGGACTAGGTCCGTCCTGTGTGCCGAGGCGTTAGTGACACAGGACGGACCTAGTCCGTCCTGTGTCAAAACGAGCACTGAAAGCGGAGTTTTTCCGCTTTCAGTGCTCTAAGGGCATTGTAACGATGCTTCCGTGTGGAAGCATCGTACAATGCTAAAAAAAATGCCCGTCGGTGTTTCGATCGCTCCGGAGAGCGATCGAAATGCCGGTTTTAAAGGCACAGTGCCTTTAAAACCCGGGCATTTTAAAAATGAGCATAGGAAGCGAATCTTTCGCTTCCTATGCTCAGAAAGTGTTTCTGATTGCCTCGCAAGTCGAGGCAATCAGAAACACAAAAAAAAAATGCACGATCTTGGTCACTGGGTGACCAAGATGGCGCTGCCCTTCTAAGGGCAAGAGCACAGGAGGCAGGAAGTACCTGCTTCCTGTGCTCTCTGGCTGTCACACGATTGCCTCTTCACAGAGGCAATCAGTGACTGCCAGGCACACTGACAGGCAGTGGGGATGCTCTCCTGAACATCCCCACTGACTGGTCAGATCAATATTAACTCTATATTGATCTGACCAGTTATGATCTGCCTCCCTCTCCTCACATTTTTTTTAGTGAGGGAGAGAGACAGATCAAAGTTCTAAAAGTAAGTAAAAGTTAAATAAAACAATAAATACACAACACACAAATAATAAAACAATAAAAAAATTTTTATTAAAGCAATTCCCTGCGTTTAACCCCTTCCCTGCCACTGATCTTGCATAAGCAGTGATCGTGCACATCAGCGCATTTATTTTTGCTGTTTGTGCATTTTTTAGGGGTTAATTTTTTTTGTACTGTAAGTTATTACAGTACTAAAAAGGCTCTTCTAAGAGTTATTAACCCCTTATTTGCCGTCGATCACTGCTTACGCAATGATATTGACGCCAAATGCAATTTTTATCTGTCTGCATATTTTTATTTTATTTTATTTTTTTACACATACCCGCTAGGGGATTACATGTAAAGTAAAAATATTTGAGATTTTTTTTTTTAAGCTGCCTGAGCGCATAGCGATCAGTAACAGCGAATTAGTGGCAAAGGCGGTTTGGTGATTTCTCAATTAAGCTCACCATTCGCCCTGGTCAGATCAAAATTAATTGGATCAATATTCACAAATATTGATCTGCCTCCCTCTCCTCACTTACATTTTTGTGACGGAAAGAGACAGATCAGTATTAGTGATATAAAATAACATTTTATAAAATTGGCAGGTTTTATGAAAGTCTTTCACTGTGTATTAACCCCTTCCCTGCCATTCATCACTGTGTAAGCAGTAATCTTGCACAGCAACAGTATGCTTTGCTGTCTGCACTGTTTTATGGATTAATTTCTTTGTACTGTAATGTATTACAGTACTAGATAGGCTCTTCTAATAGCTATTAACCCCTTCTTTGCTCGAGATCACTGCTTACGCACTGATTCTGAGGCCGCGGACTCAGGGTTCGATTTTGACCCTATTCAGCTTTCTGATACATCATCTAGCGATGTATCGGTGGCTGCTGAGCCCTTGCCACAAGTAGTGATGGGGGTCTACCGATAAAAAAATATATGGTTTGGTGGGGGTAAATTACATTGGCTGGCTTGAAAGATATATCCCATAAAGGACACGGACGCAGGTTGACTACATGTCAAAATTCCAAGTTGGAATTTTGAGATGCGCATCTCACAAATGTTGCCTTCTAGCCAAAAACAAACCAACAAACCTATGCATGGATGCTATCCCTGTACTCGGGAGATGTTGCTGAACACATATTGGGTTGTTGTTTGGCAGTGACATATACCAGAATCTGTGAATTCATGCCTGAAGTACAATGCATGTGGGAAAAAAAACTCCCAAAAAAGTACTACCACAAACTTTTACAAAGGCTGGTGGTAGAATTAGTACCTATACAGTATTAAAATACCACCATTTGAAATACCTTAGGATGTCTATTTTCCAAAAATATAAGGTTTGATGGGGTAAAATTCATTGGACGGCTTCAAAAATGTTCCAAATGGAACATGGGCGCAGGCTGACTACATGTCAAAATTCCAGGTTGGAATTGTGCACCCCCTAAATGTGGAATTTTAGACCCAATACAAACCAACAAACCTATGCATGGGGGGTATCCCTGTACTCAGGAGATGTTGCTGAACACATATTGAGGTGTTGGTTGGCAGTGGCAAATACCAGAATCTGAAAATTCCTGCCTGAACTACAATGTGTGTGGGGAAAAAATGACATCCCAACCCATTGACATAGGTAGGTGGTAGAATTAGCACTTGGAAAGTGTTAAAATACCACAATTTTAAATACCCTAGGATTTCTAGTTTTCCAAAATATATGGCTTTATGGGGTAAAATACTTTGACAGGCTTCAAAAGTGTCCCACATGGAACATGGGCGCGGGCTGACTACATGTCAAAATTCCAAGTTGGAAATGCACCCCCCCCAAATGTGGCCTTTTAGCCCCCAAATAATCTAACTAACCTACACATGGGTGGTATCCATGTACTCAGGAGATGTTGCTGAACACATATTAAGGTGTTGTTTGGCACTGACACATAATAGGATCTGTGAATTCATGCCCGATGTACAATGAATGTGAAAAACAAATTACTATCCATAACATTGACATAGGCTGGTGGTAGAATTAGTGCATGAAAAGTGTTAAAATACTACCATTTGAAATACCCTAGGGTGTCTAGTTTTCAAAAATATATGGTTTTGTGGGATAGAATACACTTTATGGCTTCAAAAAGGTCCCAAATGGGACATGGGCGCAGGTTTTCTGCACGTCAGAATTCCAAGTTGGAAAACCAAAAAGCGCACCTCTCAAATGTGGCCTTTTAACCCCCAAATAACCTAACCAACCTATACATGGGGGGTATCCCTGTACTCAGGAGATGTTGCTGAACACATATTGAGGTGTTGTTTGGCACTGACATATAACAGGATCTGTGAATTCATGCCCAAAGTACTATGTATGTGAAAAAAAATTACTATCCATAACATTGACATAGGCTGGTAGTATAATTAGTGCATGGAAAGTGTTAAAATACTACCATTTGAAATACCCTAGGGTGTCTAGTTTTCAAAAATATATGGTTTTGTGGGATAGAATACACTTTATGGCTTCAAAAAGGTCCCAAATGGGACATGGGCGCAGGTTTTCTGCACGTCAGAATTCCAAGTTGGAAAACCAAAAAGCGCACCTCTCAAATGTGGCCTTTTAACCCCCAAATAACCTAACCAACCTATACATGGGGGGTATCCCTGTACTCAGGAGATGTTGCTGAACACATATTGAGGTGTTGTTTGGCACTGACATATAACAGGATCTGTGAATTCATGCCCAAAGTACAATGTATGTGAAAAAAAATTACTACCCAAAACATTGACATAGGCTGGTAGTATAATTAGTGCATGGAAAGTGTTAAAATACTACCATTTGAAATACCCTAGGGTGTCTAGTTTAAAAAAATATATGGTTTTGTGGGGTAGAATACACTTTCTGGCTTCAAAAATGTCCCAAATGGGACATGGGCACAAGTTTCTGCATGTCAGAATTCCAAGTTGGAAAACCAAAATGCGCACCCACTAAATGTGGCCTTTTAGCCCCAAAACAAACCAACAAACCTATGCATGGGTGGTATCCCTGTACTCAGAAAATGTTGCTGAACACATATTGAGGTGTTATTTGGAAATACCCCTTCACATTTTAAGGTAATGTTTACCTAAATTGCAATATATGTGAAAAATTAAAAAAATATATTTTTTGCTGCAAACTTTGGCATAGATTGGTGGTAAAATGGCTACATGAAATGTGTCAAAATACCCCAAGTTAAATGCCCTGAGTTGTCTAGTTTTCAAAAATATGTACATGTTGGGGGGTCATTCATGGATTTAGTACAGAAATCAGTGTTACAATGTCACTATCGCTAATTTTGAAAGAAAGGATTTAAAAATAGCTTTGCACCACTTATAGTTCTGGCCCTGTAACATGAATAAAAAAGCACAAAAACATAAAAACATGGGCTATTTCTGAACTCAGGACATATATTAGAAACTTTTTAGCAGTGTTTTTTTGTTGTCTCTTGTACATGAGTATTTTTTTGCCATATTTTATTATTTTTTTTACATCAAATTATATGCTATTATCAAAATAATGGTATCAAAAGAAAGCCCTTCTTATAACGATAAAAACGATATATAGTTTGTGTGGGTACACTAAATGAGACAGAAATAAATTACAGCAAAACACAAACACCTCAGAAATTTTAAAACAGCCCATGTCACCAAGCGTCAGACAAGCCAAAAAAGTCATGTCACTAAGGGGTTAAGCATGCATGGGATAGGCAGAAGGCTATCCTAGATATAAGATAGGGAGCTGGGGACTAATAAAAGTATTTTGAAAAATGGGCAGACACAGCATTATCTGCTGACACATTCTAACCTTGATATGGTCATTAACATTTAAATGGGTCTGTTAGAGAAAGAGAAAGAAGCAGATCCTGGAAAGCATGCAGAACATCATTAAATTGTCTGTTACCAAGTCCAGCAAATGTCTACCATGAACAATGTTGGTGCTGCCCCTCCCCAAGTAAAACAGCTGTGGAACACACAACAATAAACACCAAATAATCTATAGCAAGGTAACATGGTGTTCAGGCTGGCCAGCCAGGAGAGGGCCTCAAATATTTTAATGATTTATTTTGGGGTATTGTTTTTTTTCCATTAAATTAATATAGAGCTGCTTTTAACAATGCTGTTTTAAGTTCTGTTTTCCATTGGAGGACCATGCTTTTGTGCAATGTGACTTCAAGGCCCTACATTGTCTTAATAACACAAAAACTAAGGGCATATATTTACACAATGGTGCATTTAGGATTTGTGCTTCCCTAGGCCTGACTAAACTCAAGCAACTCATAATCGTCATTTACCCCACACCTTCCTGTCCAGGCCACACATCTTCCTGTTTAGGATCCATCATATTTGTCTGCCCAACACCTTCATAGTGCCATTTGTGTTCCCAAATAGTGCCATATTTGTCCCCAAACACCTTTCTAGGTGTCCTCTTGACATACGATACACAGGTGAAGAGGAAGCTGACACCTGGTGAACTCAGAGGAGGAGCTGACAGGTTTTGTGTGTCCTTTGCCAGCCATGGGGTCTTATCATCAGATGATGCTTGAGGTGGAGGGAGCTCAGCACCAGATGCTAGGAGTAAAGTGAGAGAACACTGTTAATACATGTCAATAACAATGGATGTTCAATACTTATGACCAGGCAAGTCTGACATCTGATTGTCTCAGGCCCCATGACCTGCAATAGCTTCTCCTTGAAATCCAGCATATCAGCTGGCTCAGGAAGACCACCACCAGTGGCTGTTACAGTGGCAGCTGCCTTGGATAGCTTCCTCTTCACCTGCCTCTCAATGGCAGAATTATGTGTACATGTTATGTCATTTACACATAAGAATCTATCTAGCTCTACTTGTTTGTAGGCACATTTTGATGTGTGTATACATACATGAATAGACATATCTATGTACATGTGTTACCAACGATGTGCTGTTCTCCTGATGCAAATATATTGATTTGCACTGATACTTTGTAGCAGCTCCCATGACTCATAGCTAATTGCAGCATTTGCTTGTACATGTTAATTGCTGCAATGTACTGCTTGCCCAGCTTCTCTCCAGATGATGCAGCTACAGTTCTCTATGCACAAAATTGCAGCTTCTCCATGTGTGGAAGGCATTTGAACATGTGCAGTCATATGCAACATTTAATATCAGTGTACATCCCTAGCTATCCTTGACACAGCTATTGCATATGTTACAAGAACTACAGGTGTTTGAGTTCAGTGTATGGGGCAATATACCATGCTGTCTCTGGCGTATAAGTATTTTAAATGTACTTAACTTTTCTTCATCACCTCCTCAGACCTATTATTCACAACCTGCTGCCAGAGCCTGATTGTAATACCGGGACAGCATGTGTACCAATGTTGTGTTCATCTCACTGACAAACTCGGAATTCCCCATAATATATAATGGGGAATTTGAGGATACCAATTAGTTTTTTAGCCGATATTTGTGTGGAATTGGCTATAAATTCCGAATTGCAGACATATTCGGCGGCACATCAGCACTACCTGAGTAGCTCGAAATTCAGGTATTTTTGTGCCACAGATCTGATTACGTCTGTAATTCGGAGATACCATTTCAGAGGGGAAAATTGGAGCTATCTGAGTTGAATGTTTACCTAATGAACTGAACTTTCCAGCTCCAGCTTTGAAATGAAGACATCCTACCTTAGTAGGATTATACTGGTCAATTGTGGCTACTTTAAATTGTATGGAAAATGACTAGATTTAGAATGAAGCATTGTGTGTTTGTTTGCAATCAGTCCAGATTACATCAGAGGGAAGCAGTACAGGAAAGTAGATTAATATGGCAAACTCATGCTTACGACTTATGAGCTATTAACTTCACATTGTGTCGATGAGAGACAGGAAATTAGGAGAGGCTCAAATGAGTCAGAAATATATTAACATGTTTATTCAAGGCTATGTAATAATCTTACAGTTAAAAAAAAAGGGGATAATGGTGCTAATATACTTTAGAAATATTTTTGTAAAATTTCATTTTACATATATTGCTACAAATACATTGTTTAATGCTGTGTACATACCATATAAGCTGAAGAACAATATGAATTAAATGTATATTGAATATAATATTAATAAGGCAATACATAAATGAGAGGTACTCAATTTGTTACCTCTCCCTTATGAGTATATTTTGTTTACTTCATGGTTCTGGGGACCTTCATAGACCTTTATTCAGACACTATGCCTGCAGTTGACTAATGTTAATAATGTATGTGGGAGATACATTGGTTGGATACAATAAAATGAATATTAATACTGGATAGGCAATATACAGACAAATAAGACATTTTGATATTCATACAGTTTCATGTACCACAAGTGCTAATTTGCTGTTTTGCAATTTTAGATAACTTATTTGTATAGGATTTTATATTTATCAAGTCATCTTGGGAGTTTGTCACCTAAAGTGAGGTACAGGGGAGCGGAGATGAGATGAACATTTTATTTCAGAGAAAGCTGTTCAGTAAAGTGAGGTGCTGGCAAACTTGTTCAGTATTTAAACATATAACTATAAGTAAAGTTATTAATATTTTTGATAACTCTAATAGTGACAAATTACTTGTTGGTTATTTAGCAGCAATCCAAAAGCAGTCCAAAAAACGAGCAGAACTCCACATTTATAGGGCTAAGCAGAATATGGGTAGTTAAATGGGATGCATTTGGCCAACAGGTCACACATTGGGCAGTCCTACACTAAGCTCAAACATTTGTAATGGTGAAGCATGATTGTCCAGAGGAGGTGCATTTAGAGGGGAGTACTTGCCCCCCCTCTAAATTCAAACAGAGCAGCATTAAGTAAGGTAGAAGCAGTAGATTGTTTAGGTTAGAATAACTAGACATAGAGAGCAGAAAAAACACCTCACAGGCAGAAAAGTGCAGCAAACAAATTTTTGTATTTAATTCTACATACACCTTGGTTTTTGAAGTGTTCTTTTCCTCTCATTCTAGCTTATCTCCTCCCCATTCACACTTACTGTTGCTACTTCATATGCATAGAGTCCCTGCCTGGGTAGAGACACAAAGTAGTTTATCTCAAACATGTAATGCAGCTATAGGGTTAGGTAATATTGCAGCTGTTGAGGCTACATTTCCCATGGTTCTCAGTCAGTCTGGTATGTTTGGTTGGCTGAATATCATGGGAAATGCAATAACAGCACCTGGAGTACCTAAAATTAGCCATGACTGCTGCATAACTACTAAATGTCCTATTTTGGATCCCAGCCTTTATGTCCATTTTTACAAATTTCTAACAACCTTCAGAATGTAATACCACAGAATGAGCAAGATTACCATTCACGTGGATTTGCAAAGAGGTGAGGCCCCACTAAGTCTACAGTACAAACACTAACGTTTGCAATAGTATTCAACCATGCTGCTAGCTATAACATTGTGGAAACTGTAGTTATAGATTGGGGTTATGGTGGACTATACTACACACTAACTTTTTGTTATAGACTGAGGTAGTTGTGGTCAATCTTCACTACATCAGCTGTTGTAATGTAAAGTTCCTATGTTGCGCAGGAACATGCTGGTCTGTTAACTAATACTATCATGGTCATATCATTTTCCTATTAACAGTTACCTAGCATTTGCCTCCCACCAGGAAACCCCTCTACTGGTTCAACAGAGAAAGGCAATGACTGGGAAGGAAAGAGGTATTGGGATGGAAAATAATCTGGAAAATAGATGTGGAAAATAATAGACCTGGAAAATAATCTGTAGATACCCATGGAATTTTATGATTACAAGGGAAGTTGTTTTTATAATATCTGATCATGATAAAAGTGGGAAACCAGGCTTTCACTTAATAAAGTCAGACAGCAACAATTAATCTCATGAAAGTCTGCTAAAGCAGAAGCGAACCTTATAAAGTGCAAATCCAAGTATTAGAAGGGAGATAAATATATAGGACAGAGATCAAATAGATTCTTTGTGGGTGGAATCAGACTTCCCTTTATATTCACTGTGAAACAGAGATTACCATTACCTTTCAAAAGCTTTAATAGAGTGGCTAAAATTAAATGGCAGATTTACACAAACATAAAAGAAGCCTGCTATGAGACAATTCTTGTTACCAACAAGAATCCTCACTCTATAAAGGGAAATGATGCATTCTCAAGGGAGGTCTCATCAGGATTAGTTTTATACGATACCTTTCCTATTCAAAGGGAGATGCTGTGTGAAGCAAATCATGGCATTTAGGACCTGTCTATCTATTGCTATCAAGGAGAAGGCAATACTGTCAAAATGTCACTAATTGTTTCTTACCATGGGTATTTGTTGAGAAAGGAAAAGTACCTCACAATGAAAGCTGAAGAAAAATATACCTCTGTGTATGTTAAATGTAGCTAGATGTGCATTTGGGCAGGATTATTTGTTTGCAGCAATGTAATGCTCAGGTGCACATGTCCCCTAAATATGACACGATAGAACTTTGTAGAAGATACAATTGCATCTGAATATAACAAAGAAAGCAAAGAAACAATTATACAGTTCAAATCAGCTTATTAAAATTGTTCTGTTGAGATAATACACCAACAGTAGTACATGTTAAAAATGGTCTCAGGTTTTATTCCTGGCAGGGTCACCTAAACCTTCCTAAAGGTCAGTAAAATTAAGTTGTGTAATAATAACATTTCTTACCAGCTGCCAATTTGGTTAAGTTGGTCAAAACACTAAAAGTAATAATTTGTCAGGCTGCTATCAGGATTGATTCCTGGCAGGGTCAAAACAGCCTCTTTGCCTTTCTGAGGTGAATGAAATGAAGTTGTGTTATAATAGCATTTAATACCAGCTTTAAGTGCTCAGGTATTGTGAAGCTCTTTAGAAAGGAAAGCAGTATATAAAAATAGGTTATTATAACAGTGGCATAAACAACTCTGCATGATCCAGAATACATTGTGTATGCTTTTGGGATTACAATTTGGGATTGATCTGCATGCATGATGTAAACTCACTGCACTGTTCAGCTAACAATACTATTTAATCTGTACCTTATTATCCTTTTTTATAGAGATATTTCTTTTTTTAGATAATGTAGGTTGTTTTTTATGTATATTCATGCAGATGTAAAGAATTGTCACTTGAAATTAAAGGGACATTCCAACTTGTTTAACCCTTGCTTCCTTCAGGGAAGCAAGGGTTAAACAATACATGTCCCACACTTTGAAAGTAAACCTGATGTGTATCTTAATAGATACACAGGGATGTACTAACTGCTGTATCTCACATGCGAGACAGCCAATCAGAGCGGGGGCTCTCTCTGCTCTGACAGCCGAATGCGAGGGTCTCTCGCCGCTAAGACATTGAGCGATCCTCATTTTTGCATGGGATCAGCAGGGGGACCTAGTTAAGGTCCCCCCTGCTGATCCCATGAAAAAACGAGGGGCTCTCTCTGTGCTAGTAGAGACAGCAGGTTGTCGACCAGACGGCTGCCTGCTTCCTATGGACACATGGCAGCTGTCGGTCAGAGGATAAACTGGCGTGTACTATCAAAAGTAAGTAAGCTATTTACTAAAAGTAAGTTGTAAGTGAGGTGCAGGTGAGAGGAAATCAGCATTTCTTCAATTTTTAAGATTAAACAATGCACTATGCATGGTTTATACCAACCCTAGTGAATTCCGCAGAGCAGCTTGATTGATCCTGAATCAGATTTAATTCAATCTTTGAAGGCTAAAGGAATGTTCATCTCACCTTAACTTTTAAGAGACTCAATATCTATAAATGATACAAAAAAGATGTATTTATTGGATGTCCGCTGCATGGTCAGCTGTTATCAACTGAGCACCCAACTGTTATCAAATGAACAAACCCTTATCTGTACCTAATACTTCTTGCCAATGAGGACGAGCCTGACTTTTTTCCTCCAGTGTGGGGGGGGGGGGGGGGGGATTTATTTTTGACTTAATATCCAACAATTTTTGGCTCTGAAATGGTGCCACTGAATCCAGACATATGCATGTTACATCAATGGCACAAAAATCCCAGAATTTTAAGCTACTCAGGTAGCAACAATGTGCCTCAGAATCACACACTGATATCTCTCTAAATTGAAATCAGTTGAAATGCACCGAAAAGAAGTGGTAGCTTTGGTCGTCCTCCTGGACTTTGGCTTATTTCGTGGCCATTTCGGAAGGATCTCTGCTATTATGAATAGAGCCAAAATCCTCCCATAGCAGTTACTGGGAGAACTTTGACTATAGCCAAAATAGAAAGTCTTCCCACAATGGCCCAAAGTCTAATAAAAAAAATCTTTAATAAGGATTTTGTTAAAAAGATACATTAATTAAAAAGACAAAAAGACAGTAAATTAACATAAAATATTATAAAATAATTTTTGATTAAAATTTAGAAATGTTTATTTTAATGTAAATATGCATAGATGTGCCTGGAACATCCTGAGGTGAAACAACTGGTGGAAGCGATCAATGAGTGCTAACACCACTCAGACAGTGTAACTGTAAAGCCTTGATGCCAAAATGTGCTGCTTGGTCACCCACGATGGCTACACAGAGCGAATGCGGGCACCATATTGGAGAGCAGTATGCTGAAGTTCTGTTGCTAGACTGCCCCTAGAGGTAGTAATGGCTAATAAAATTATTTGAACTTTAGTAAAGGACACTATTAAACATGTGAAATACAAGGACTTGTTAATGTTACATTCTCAATAAATCTGAATTGTGGGAGAAATGTAACATATCCAACATTTGCTATAAGGCTCTGCCCACCATAAAAAGGAAAAAAAATACACGTAAACAAAGGACCAATTAAACCTCAGCTAGGATTTTTCATTTTTTCCACGATTGGAAACAACAGGATTTGTGTTGCTAAAAAGTTAAAATGCTGTTAGTTGTGAAAGGCATAATTTCATAAATTGCCACAGCGTTCAGTTTTATAAGTAGGGGCATTGTTTTATTGGAAATGCTGTCACTGCATGTTTTGTAGAAGATACAGGAAATGTTTCAGACTATAACGTTCTATTTTGTTACTTACTTGGTAAAGACTTGTGAAAACCTAAACTGATCACGTTAAGTAAGAATCCGAGCCTCAATGCTGTGATACACAGCTCTTTCTTTTGACAGCTGAGGATTTTAAAGGAAATTAAATTAGCACATAAAAAAATAGAATTATATTCTTCTGCTTTTTTTGCAGTAAAATTATACCCCCAAAAATGTCAGGCATAATTGCCAGTACAAAGTGCACACTGGCTCTTGTTACTATGTGATGAGACCAGTTACAAATTTCTAAGCAAAATAATTTTTCTTGGAATATCCATTTTGATTATAAACTGTTCATAGCGATGTCACAGATTTGACATCCTTTCATAAAAATGCATCTTGCATAATGTCTGATTTAAAAGCAAGATGGATGCTACCATGTATCTTATCTTAGTAACTAAGATGGTACAGGCAGTGGCTTAACAAAAAATGCAGTGATACGCCTGCAAGATGACCTGAGACCTTCCCCCAAAGTTCCTCCCCTGTATAATTTAACCTGTCCCTTTTAGACCCATATCCATTTGCCTGCTCATTTGAGATGCTGTTATTACTAAATGCATCAAAAACAGGATAGCAATATTTTAAAGTTAGTGAGTAACAATGATGGTACAAGATCAGGGGATGTCAGAGCATTTTGCACAGAGAACGTTAGACAGTAACAGTGTTTCTCTAATGACATTCATTATATTTATTCCTTTTTCACAAAAATGGCATGTCCATTTGATTCCACATTTATGTATCACTGCTGATATGTATCATTACAGAAGATGAATGTACATGGCTGTGTGGTCAGAAAGCACAGGGAACTTAAGGATTATGCAAGTCATGGTAGTCAAGTATTACTGAGTGTACCTATATTTAAACATAAGTTATTGCACCTATCAACCACACAAATAAGGTACAATTATACTCCATTGTGTGTCCCTGGCACACCTTGTGCAAAAAAACTTGAATATTTTGGAAATGTTTATTATCACAAAAGCTATGTGATCACAATACCGATTTTTTTTTATAGTTATTACACTTTTGGCATAAGATTTCTTTTCTACAAAAAAAAATTCAAACCAACCTTCTTTTTCTCTAATTGTATACGTACAAATAAGTATATATGCTGTCAAAAGACATGACTTTAGACTTTCGATTTATGTTTTTGAGTGTAACCTCCTATGGCAACACTGATATGCAGGACAGTATTATATTGTGTTGTCCTTGCTTGCACTGAGCCAGAGCCAGACTTAAACATCTAAACATGGCATGAATTTATAGATGGAACTAAAACGTATATGAACTTTTTTTAACAAACATTCTTAGCTAAAAAATATCGTTGTAGTACATATGTTAACCATTTGTCAATTCTTTACATGGCATATTTTCAGAAAACACATAATTACTTGGTTATATTCTGCTTTGGTACTAGTAGACTCTTGAATCAGATCTGACAGGTTTCATCTTGTACATCCATGTGTGGGAAATTAAACTATACTTTTTTCCTAATTTAGAGTTTGTGCATAGAAATCATACACAGATGTAGTCTAAATTATTGTGGCGTCAAATGTAGACACCCTAGCTGCTGTCACAGTCAGCGCCACCAAGTTCCTTAATAAAAAGACAACATACAGGTAGTTCGCCATGTGTTATTTTTTGGGTCGACTCATACAGGTAGCTCTGGTTTTCCATCTGACCAGCCAGTGAATTTGAGCTACTCAAATTGGCAGGAAAATCGACCATTTTATAGCCTTTATACTCCCCATAGAGACTCTATCAGCCAATCGGCTTTTAAATGGGGGCCAAGGATTTTTCATTTTTTATTTATGGGACCAGAGGCAGAACATATGCTGCTGAAAGGGGGCTATTCTTTTTATTTATTTAATCATTTTTTGTTGATACAGCCAGAAATTTGGCTGGATCAATCGATTTCAGGTTCTTTTGGGGGGATTTTGGCCCATATTGAGTAGGATTCACCAGACTGAAATCTTCTAAGCGAGTTTGGCTGAAAATCGCTATATATTTAGTAGCCGAATTTCTGAAAATTTAACGATCTGGTCCCTTTTTCGGCCATATTAGTGTATATTTTCACGGTTTTTTATTAACTACTTTATTTTTAAATGAAGACATAACCTTAGCCTTTGTTGAACCCTCAATATAGTTAGTGAAAAACTCACCGTTTAAAGATAATAATAACTTTTTCTATCGTTTTTGTGAAAAGGGTGCATCTTCCTCCCTTAGTCCATGTACCGGGTCATATTGGACTAAAGCAATTTTCTTTTATTTTCCATGTTCATTGAATAAACAAAGGGTTGGTCTTCATCCACATCACATATCACATATCTTCAAACAAATCTTCTAAAACACCATGCTTTGAAAAGAGAACTCCGTTCTAAAAGAGAGGATGCAAAAGATAGAGGAAGAGGTGGTTAGAATGAAAAGTGAGAAACTTAGGAGGGATAAGGAGAATAATACAAGAGGAACCAATAGAACATGGGGGGAAAGACCCAGTAGAAATGAGAACAATGTCAAACGATTTTGAACAAAAAAATGAAGTTCATCACAATATATCTTGGGCACTTGGAGGGATACTAAATATGGAAGATTTGAGGATACAATAGCCTCAGAGAGGAATAACTTTGGTAGAAATATCAATGGGTGCCAGAGAGATAAAGTCCTGTCAGGGGCAAATAGAATCAAACAGTTCCAACCAAGGGAAAAATGTGAATAATTACATACATCACGGTAGTCTGCACATGCTCATTACTGTGTTACACTATATTGTGTTTTATCTTGTTTTCCATATGTACATGCGCACCTTTTGAGGTTTTTTCCTATTATATACATTCACTGAACAGAGTATTAATGTTTTTTTTTATATAGTGTATACCCAGGTACACATTACTTGCAGCACTCTCTCAGCTGTTAAGTAAGCATCATATCATAATATATAGTTTTTGAGCCTACAGCAAAATTCTTAGTTCACCAGCATTTAATTTCTCTGAAATTACTATACTGGCAATTGGTCTGTTGGCAAACGAATATTATAGAAATACATACATGTTTTTTCAAAATGAAAATACTTTAAACTATGCAATATTTTACATTTAAATTTACATGCAGAACTTTATTTGTTTTTAATGATTTTGTTCCTGTAAAGCCCACACAAAATGGCACTGAAGTCAGTTTTTGGGGCAGGCTTTTTACAAAATATTACTTTCAGGCCATAAATTAAAGCATTAGTAATCTTTTTTTGTGGGTTTTATGTTTTTGTCATCTCAGCCACAATACATACAATAAACTACAAAAATATGTTGCACAAAAAAACACAAAGAAAACGTTTTAGAAAAAAAAAATCACACAAAGCCTGTAAATTTAATAATGGAAAGACAAACGTATTACCAAATGTACAACATTAAATTACAAATACAAAGCCAAAAATCTTTGCCGTCCACAGGTTGCCTGTAATCATTTAAATGCATGTTTTCACACAATCCATCCCCTATTAGAGACCTTTTTTCTTGAGCTTACATTAAGTTTGTGACTATTATTCTTATTTCCTAGTAGAAAAAATATGTGCTGGCCTGAGGCCAAAGCCATCCATTAAACACCAGTCTGAGGCCTTCTTTCAAAAGTATTAGATATATTGGGCATTGGGGATTGTGATACACTAAGGAGCTCCACTTATTCTCTTGGTAGAAACCAAACCTGTGTATGACCACCTGACCCTTAAGCAAACAAGGAAAAGAAAAGAAACTGATAACTTCTAATCGCAAGCGACATTTTTAAAAAGCTAAGCTGACAGTCTGGACACAATCCTATTTGCTGCCAAGTCCTATCAGCAGAGTTTTATTGCAGGCCAGACCACCTTCAAGAACAGGGGGTTGGGCTAGGGCTGGAGGTCTTGTAGCACTCTGCTTGCTTTTGGACTGTAATTCAGTTGTTTTGTTATATCATTTTCACCTCTCGGTTATGTAGTTTAAAAACAGATTTGCGATGGTTGCCCATCCCTGACAGGTTGCCCATCCCTGTTCTTAAAGTGTCCTCAGCCACCAAAAGCAGATCTCTATTTGTGAGTGACCTCTGCAAATAGTACAATGTGCCGTCTTTTAGCCAAACGTAATTAAGTTTACTTTAGCCCAGGCTGTTTTCCTGAGCTGGCAGGCCTGTTCATTATTGCTACATCGCTCTCTCCAAATAATTTGTGAAACAGAACAGCTCTTTCCTTTGGATGTCATCAGAAAAACTAGATATAACTTGCCCTTCCACCTTCCTCGCTCCCCTGGGCAAGGGAAATCCAAATATGTATGATGTGGCTTATTCCATTCTTTGAAGGCGGAAATTCTTCCTTTGTTTAAAAAAACCCTCTATGACTATAACTAAGTAGAACCTTAGGGCTTTTTTTTTTTTTTTTGAATCACAGCATCCCACAGGAAGTTGACATCAATTGATTTTAATAAACAGATAATTTATTATATTACATCCTTTTGACCTGTTAGCCCTGTTTAAAATAAGTTGTTTAAAATAAAATTTCAGTACAATAGAAAAGATAATAAAAAGATATCTTGCAGAAAAAACACGGCGTCTATAGATATATTATGTTAATACTTAATTAATGGATGCGTAACAAAAATTTTCTGATTGGCACAAGATCAAAACATAAGATTAAATTAAATTCATCATTATACAAAAATCTTTGGTATCTATGTAATTATTTTTTTCTTTTTCAGAAACAATGTTGTTGTACTATTAATATTAGACAAATTTTTACAAATTGTTACAGATGAAAAATATACACCATAATTAAAGTAGAAAAAATACACAATATTTTTATCTAGATAGTTTTGGGATTAACAGTCAACAAAGGCCTACTAAACTCTCTTTAATATCATCTGCAAGGCTTTGGTGGAGGCACGCTACAGCAAAGTGTCAGAAAATATAAAAATAGAGGGCAATTGCTTCATGACAAATATCTGGGCCAGGGGAGTACCTAACATATTTGGCACCAGGGGCAGATTCTATCTTTGACACTCCACACGCATCAATCCAGTTTACTTTAAATAACCCAAATCCCTACTTTTTTAATATAGTTTGCCAGAGACATTTGCATGGTGCCACCTAGCTTCCTGAAATTTACAGTGTGCCATAGACATAAAGATGATGCCGCATAGTTTCCCTAAGTATACACTGTGCCAGAATCTGTTTCTCTACCTGTATCACCTCTTTGTGTATGTCTCTCCCCATAATCCCCTTCGCTGTCCCTCCTATTCATGCTCTCCTTAGCTGTCTCTCCCCAATCTCTTCATGTATGACTCTCTCCGATCTACCTTTGTCTGTCTCTCTGCCCCATTATCTTCTTTTCTGTCTCTCCCCTTAACTCTCCTTTTCTGTCCCCTCCACCTTTCCCAAATGTATTCCTCTTTAGCTTCCATCCACATTTTCTGTCTCTCTCTTTTCCTTCCATCCCCTTGTCTGTCTGTCTCCCCTAATCATCCCTCGTATCTGTCTCTCTCTCCCATCATCCTTTTTTGGCATCTCACTCCTTACCATCAACCCTTGTCCCTTTCTCTTCCCTTATCATTTCCCTTGTCTCTTTCTCTCCCCTCATCGCCTCCTTGTCCAATCCACCTTGTCTTTCTCTCTCCCTGCCATCCCCTTTTGTCTATCTCTTTCCCTAAATCAGCTCCACTGTCTGCCTCACTCTACCCTCCCATGCCATCTTGGAATCCTTCTGTACCGAAATCTAACATACTGTATTCCATCCACTATTCATCCAAAAAAAAACTTTAACTTACATCACTGTCTTTATTTGTAGAAGAATAACAAAGTATTACAATGGTTGGAACAGTGATACATGCTCAAAAATAGGCATCATTTGTTGCTATTTATACATGCAACATGAAGACACATTAGCTAATTTTAATTTTGGGTGAGTTGGGGGAGTGTGGTTCTAATTTTCTAAAATATCTCTAAGAAAAACAACTGGTTTTGGCATGAAATTCACTCTTTTGTCTAGTCATCTATGTATTGTTACCATGCCATATGAGCACATAGAGAAAGTTCTACATTCCAGCTATCATCAGGGAATAAAGCAAACATAATGTCATTAAAATTTCATTTGGGGAATAATCCCTCTCCTCCCACAGAAAAAAAGATGTGTTAAATAAAGCATACTTTAGTAAAAAAAAGAACTATTTTTTTCCACATTATGTTTACATTATCTTACAGTTGTAAGGCTGTGTTAATAATGCCCAGATTTACTTAAAGAACTATGTAATTTGAGGCCACCAGAAAAATTATCTGTATACAAATAAATCTTCCTTCACTGAGAGAACATCTGCTGGATGTTTAAAATAGACATTTTTCTATTTTGGAGGTTTCACGTCAATAGGAAGCCATCTTATCCTCGTGGATTTCTTTCATTATACACAAGTAAACAATCATTTCCTAGTAATGTTATTATTATTCAAAACTTGTGAACCTTGACATATAACCTACTTTCTAAAATAATATGCTAAGGCCTTTTTTATCCAACACATAGATGAGCACAGGAAGAAATTGGATTGACCAACTTGATCAGTTGTTTCTTCTCTATCAGTTTTTTTTTTTTTTTAAGCATCAACAGTTTGATATTTAGGGAATATTCAATTTAAAAATAAACAGATAAATGCAAAACAATTGGTGTTGTAGTGCTAGTGAATGTTGCCTTAGTTTTCCTCCGTCATCTGACATTAGAACATGCACATACATGTATGTGCATGAAATAATCCAAAATGAAAGCGCAATAACATTATTACAAAAAGACTGAGCCCTCTGCGTCACATAGCTCTAAATAGGGGGGGGAGTGGCATTTTGTTTAGATTCTGAATAGGGCCCAAGATTCTGAATAAAATGTCCACCCCCTGACAGAACTACACAAGCAAAGAGGAATCAACAAATTACTTGTTTGTATTATATTTGTCATTACATCATTTCAATTTAAAACATCTAAACCTTACCCTTTCGTTTTTAGCTCATTCGTTGTATTGTGAGTGTTAAGAAGGCTGCCTTTATTGGTATAATACTAAATGCTGTATTTGTTTTATTTGTAGATATGTTTAATACATAGCGAAATTGGGGTGAACCTGATGAGCTGTGGACGACAGCAGCAGGAACATACAGACTCTAAACAGGGTTGTAAGCTGTAGCATAAGGTTTTAATCCTGAAATGATGTACAGCCAGATAAAGATGCAATGTGCTCATTCACCCGGTGTACCAAAAGACGCCTATGCGTTTCACGCCAAACTCAGCGCTTTGTTAAGGTTAATATATAGGGCAGGTAAATTTTTTGCTAAATGTAGATGACTTTTTGCATTTGTATCTGCCAATCATCATGTATTTATTTTACCAGGACAGATAACATTGACATTTCACTTGTTTTAAAGTATGTTCTGTAGAATATATACAATACAATGTTCCATGTTTAAACATCTAACAAAAAGTATGACTGATCAGCTCCATCACCTAAACATTGTTTAAACTGTGAATGCAAAGGTCAAATAATTATTACAAATGACCCATTCCTTGTGTTAGCAGATATATTATATTTATATGTTTTGATTGTGTCTGTGGTCTCCTGTTTATGACACCAACTGTGGCTTGATATGCACAACAAGTTTCAGTGGGAAATGTGTCAAAACACAAGGTGATATTATAAACAGGAGACACCACATACACTTTTAAAACATATAATTCTCTTAATTTATGTATTTGCCAACAGAAAGCATGGGTCATTTTTAATAACTTTTTGCTCTCTCACAGTGTAAACAATGTTGTCTCCAATTTTCTCTCAATGTATGAATATCTTTGCAATTCTGCCAACACAATGTATACAGTGAGGGGAAAAAATATTTGATCCCCTGCTGATTTTGAACGTTTGCCCACTGACAAAGAAATGATCAGTCTATAATTGTAATGGTAGGTGTATTTTAACTGTGAGAGACAGAATAACAAAAAAATCCAGAAAAACACCTCAAAAAAAGTTATAAATTGATTTGCGTGTCAATTAGTGAAATAAGTATTGGACACCTTCGACTTAGTACTTGGTGGCAAAACCCTTGTTGGCAATCACAAAGGTCAAATTTTTCTTGTAGTTGGCCACCAGGTTTGCACACATCTCAGGAGGGATGTTGTCCCACTCCTCTTTGAAGATCCTCTCCAAGTCATTAAGGTTTCGAGGCTGACGTTTGGCAACTCGAACCTTCAGCTTCCTCCACAGATTTTCTATGGGATTAAGGTCTGGAGACTGGCTAGGCTACTCCGGGACCTTAATGTGCTTCTTCTTGAGCCACTCATTTGCTGCCTTGGCTTTGTGTTTTGGGTCAATGTCATGCTGGAATACCCATCCACGACCCATGTTCAATGCCCTGGCTGAGGGAAGGAGGTTCTCACCCAAGGTACATGGCCCCCGTCCATTGTCCCTTTGATGCGGTGCAGTTGGCCTGCCCCCTTAGCAGAAAAACAGCCCCAAAGCATTATGTTTCCACCTCCATGTTTGGCAGTGGGGATAGTGTTCTTGGGGTCATAGGCAGCATTCCTCCTCCACCTTCAAACAATGTGAGTTGAGTTGTTGCCAAAGAGCTCAGTTTTGGTCTCATCTGACCACAACACTTTTACCCAGTTCTCCTCTGAATCATTCAGATGTTCATTGGCAAACTTCAGACAGGCCTGTAAATGTGCTTTCTTGAGCTGGGGGACCTTGCAAGCGCTGCAGGATTTCATTGTTTTCTTGGTGACTATGGTCCCAGCTACCTTGAGATGATTAACTAGATCCTCCCATGTAGTTCTTGGCTGATTCATCATGATTCTCATGATCACTGAAACTCCACGAAGTGAGATCTTGCATGGAGCACCAGATCAAGGGAGACTGACAGTTATTTTGTGGTTTTTCCATTTGCGAATAATCGCACCAACTGTCACCATCTTGTAGCCCATTCCAGTCTTGTGTAGGTCTAAAATCTTGTCCCTGACATGATTGGACAGCTCTTTGGTCTTGGCCATGGTGGAGAGTTTGGAATCTGATTTATTGATTGCTTCTGTGGACAGGTGTCTTTTATGCAGGTAATGAGCTGAGATTAGGAGCACTCCCTTTAAGAGAGTGCTCTTAATCTCAGCTCGTTACCTGTATAAAAGACACCTGGGAGCCAGAAATCTTGCTGATTGATAGGGGATCAAATACTTATTTCCCTCATTGACATGCAAATCAATTTATAACTTTTTTGACATGCGATTTTCTGGATTTTTTTTTTTGTTATTCTGTCTCTCACTGTTAAAATACACCTACCATTAAAATTATATTCTTTGTCAGTGGGCAGATGTTCAAAATCAGCAGGGGATCAAATACATTTTCCTCTCACTGTATAAAACGTATGATCATTTTTGTTCTCTCAGCTTACAGCATAAAACAATTTTAGGTACTTTTTCTAATTTACTGGTCTATTCACTGAAATTTGAACTGTTGTAAATTGGCAAACAAACAGCAAATATCAGGAATAAATAGCTGAGACAGGCAAGTTGGGAAATTTTTCCAACTCAACATAAAAAAATGTTTTTCCATTTGATGCTTTTATTAAGTAATGAAAAATACAACACCATCAAAAACAGTTTCATGCGTTATACCGATAGAAATGCAAGCTTATAGAAAATATATTAACAAGGAACCCCTTAAGTACTTAGGAGGTAGTATCTGAGGAGAAATGATGGGGGAAAAAAGCACATCTCATTCCTTACTGACAAAATATCTCCATCATTCGAACAACTGGAGGCTCTGTTGATCCCGAATAAAAGCTAGGTTCTAGTTGGTGTTATTTTATTGCCATAATCAATATAGTATCCCAAATAATAAATAAATAGTGGATGTTGGATATCATAGGATTATTTTTCACTGACATCATAGCTCTAAAAAAATATTCTGATTTAGAATGTTTATTAACTTTTGTAAATATCTCATAATAAGCATCCACAAAACTAATTTATGAAATACATAAGGAAGATAAATACAAAACATTAAAAACTGTTTTACGTAGTTCTGTTAGCTTCAGAACAGACATTACAAGCTGCCACAGGTAGGAGGTTCTCCCAGTGTATCCATTATTTTATACCTTAATCATTCTGACCATTAATGACCATAATTCACAACTCAGCTATTAATGTCTGATTTTTTGCAATTTCCTTCTAGTTTACACAGTTCAGTGTTCAGTGGATAAGTCCAGCTGCTTCACATTGAACAATATCTTATTTCCCAAAGCTAATGAAGCAGAACATATGTGTATCTAGTCAATTGCGGTATCATGCACTTTACCATATGAACTCTGGGACTAGAAGTATTTCATAAATCATGAAGACAGATAAAAGTCATTTGTTCTATCTGTTCTTTCTGTTCTGTATCTATCTAAAAGTTGATAATTACATTTCTCTGTGGTATCTTTAAGTATATCTCAATCATGTTTTAATTCATTAACAGTGCTCTCCCCTCCTAAATCTGTTTAAAAACCACTCCCTGCATTTACTTGCATTATTTTAATACAGTGGTTTGCAATAGATGTTCACACAGTAAGTTGTCAGATACATGGAATAGGAAACCTTTGTTGGCTGGTGGACAGGTACCCACTAGACAACATCCATGGTACAAGTGTCAATGGATTGTAATTAACAACAGCATGAAGAATTCCGAGCGCCATCTATTTCCAAACCGCCTTGTTGGATTTCCGAGTTGGTCCCCAGGCTTCGGTCCTCAGGCTTCTTTAACGGAGAAGATGTTTTTGCTCCTACAAAGCTAATGAATGAGACATGTTAGGAGACTATAGACACTTACATCACTGATAAACCCTGAGGACAACATTCAAAAAATCTATGAACTACAATGACTATTCTCCTTTCGTTCAAAGAGGGGTTTTATTTGCCAAAATATAGACATAACAGAACTATGAAAATACCTTAAGGTCAACCAGGTGGCTATTATGCTTTAGTTTGTCTAGAATGTTAACTGGTATCTTTGTTTCTAAAGAGCTTGACAGATTTATAATGTCTGTCTCGGAAATATGTGAATGTTCATAATTCCACAGATATTGAGCTTTTATGCTGTAAACTAGCTGATTAAAAGTAATATACACACACCTAATTATGCATTACGGGGCATAAATATATCGTTTTTTAAATTTATAGATTGCAATTATTTAATTATATTGTTCATGACAGGACATTTGAAGCCTTATTATTATTTTAGTATTTCTTCTTCATGTTAGCCTTATTCCATATCTCTGTTGCATGCCACGTACCCTTTTTACTCTTTCATGTTTTAATTTACTTAAATTGTCTTTCTATCATGTTGTGGTTGGATTGTATCATTGGCAGTAGAATGTTTGCTTCCTGGAAAGAGGATGTCATTCACATACAGAATATTCATTGAGTATGACAGACAAGTCTAAGCTAATGCCCCTAATCCATTGCCAAAACAAAGGAGCACCACACAGACTAGGCCTACAAGCAAACACTAGCGTAACCTGATGCCACAGTGATTGCGTTTCTCCCCTATAACATCAGTGATATTTTCGAAACAAGTCATAATAGAAAGATAATTTAAAAACTAAGTTAGCAAAAGTGAACTAACTTGTTGTTTGTGTTACAATTTTGGCATTACTCCCTTTTTAAAGTACTGTTATCTATCCTACAGATTAGCCAACATATTCCACAGTAATTAAAAAGCATGGTGAGAAATCATTTATAACACTATACAGTAGGCTTTGCAGACGATCATAAAAAAAAGGAGTTAGACAGAACCAGTGGATTTAGAGATCATGACCTAAATCATAGGACGTTCTGTTTTAAAGATTTCTGCAAATAAAGTTGTGAATTGATGAATTTTGAAGTTTTGGAGATATCCATGTGATCACATTCTGGTGAAATCCACATATTGGGCCTCTTCACTAACGTGAGCAAGACACGGCTCAGTGACGGTCTGGCATTAATGAATGACGGTAGGTCACTCAAGTCCTGCTGATGATCTGAACATAGGAAAACCATGATGGTTAGACACTTCATCAGGTGGTGATTTAAGAAACTCTACAGCAATAGAAACATTTGAGAAAAAATACAATTATCTAGTGTAAAGGCTTTCATATATGTGAGCAAATTAAATCACAGCTCAACAAAACATAAAAGTTTATTTGTTCTGTAGATTCAGAACAAAATTCATATGTAAATACAGACATATATAGGTATTTCACCTGTGCCAATTACAATGAATTATTATCTAGATGAAGGTTGTGGCTGCAGAGAAGTCTTCTCATGGATGATTTACATTTTGCAGATTACTGGATTCTGAAAACTAGCTTACGGCATCTGACTCCTGTGTGTCAGTAGTTGGCCACAGATGCTGCATCACTCTCAAGATGTAAGAGTGATGTGGTGTTTACTCACTGGTACATCAATGGGAATAAGCACTACCTCATCTCTAAAGCCTTGCATCACTGTAGCTTCTATAGTGGAATGTGGTGGATTACTTTCTGTAATCATGTGGTTTATTACTACACTGGGAAAACTTCACTGGTGTGGGTGTGAGAATTTATTTGCTAGGGTGGAGAAGGATAATAGAAATTACAAAAGCACTACAATAGATTAAATGCAATTCCCATTTCATATACCAATGTATTGAAGATATCATTTTTAACGACTTACCCGTGGTATTGAGTATACTTAGTAGCATATTTCATTTGATACCATGTGTCTCCATTCACAGGACTGGACAAGTAACTTGTTTTTCTTTGCTATTTATGAATGTATCTATACCTACATAAAGTAAGTGGGGTTGGATAGGTGTAAATACTGTATTCCTGCACCTCACTAAGTAGATTTCACCACGTATCTTTCCCTTCTAATTCTAAATAAGTATTTTCCTGCATGGATGGATATATGTTGGACAAAGAGAAGTAGGAAAGGATGGATACTTTAAAACCAACGTCATCAGAAAAATATATTAAAGCCTTCTAAAAGAAAAGTATGGTGGCTTCTTAATAGTTTATTTTAGTTATATACCACATATAGCTTGTGTTTAAAATGAAAAATGATAAATATGGAAATAGGAATACTGACAAAGCTGCTATAGCAATAATAGAATTGAAACTTGGGAAGTCTGAATTGAAAAACTGAAAACCCGCCTGTTATGTAAATGTTATTATTATATTTTTGTATTTTTGTAATTAAACAAATTCAAAATAATTTATTATTTTTACTGGTTGAATTATGATTATTATTGTATGGTATAAACATCAGGGCTATATTGTAGTAAACACAGGTTACATATACACAATGCATTCTTACCAAACTTGTTCACCTATGAAAGCTTACCATACCAAGGACTGTAATCAGATTTAAAAGGATAAGTGAATTATATACCGATGTGCTGCTATTAAATTAGTGGTGTTGATGTCAAAGGATGTCTTTCAGAATTCCTAAAATAGGTGTGATTTCAAGGAACATTTAAAATTGCTGAAGGTGGAGGAGGAATCTGATGGTGTGAGTCAGTACATGAAGAGAGAATAAAGGTTATGCGAGAGAAAGTAAACCCCAATTGGCAGATACTGTAATCATAAGATGAGCAGTATCAATAAATGCCTTGAAGGGCAAAGTAATTATTTCCCATGGAATTCAAGGCTAGCAAGGTGGGATTTTCATACAAAGTAGTTTGATAGATTAATCCGTCCCAAACTAGTACCTTATTGTGCTATGGGCACTCACTATAATCACCCGCAGTCTCTAACAATTTTTATTTTAATGTTGATTGAATCTACAGGCTTAACCCACCTAGATTACCAGTTTAGTAACCTTAGGGTGACTCATTGAGCTTCCTGTCAGTCTTTCCTCCCTGACCTTTCCTCCTGCCTCTTCACTCACGTTACGTTCCCCATTCCTTCTAGATCAGTAGTTCCCAAACCAGACCTAAAGGCCAATCAAACAGTCCAGGATTTAGGGATTGTCCATTTGTGTCTTTTTTTTTAACACCTTAGACACAACTCTGTAATCCCTAAATCCTAAACTATTGGGAGGGCCTTGAGGATTGGTTTGGGACCACTGATCTTCTAGATTATAAACTTGCAAGCAGGGTCCCCTACCTAATGTTTAGTCTCTTTTTTTATGCACTCTACCATGGCATTGTTTAAATCAATGTTAATGTAATATGGAATGAGATCACTTAGCTAAGGTGAATTATAATGAGTGATAATCTAAGCAAATTAAAGAGGATATTAAATTGATTTGATTTTGTTGCACATTACATACATATTTTAATACATCTAATTATTTGTTTTACGTAAACGCCACAGGCCACGTCACTGCATTGATTCACCTGGAACTAGCTGATGCTTTTCCCCTTCTACATGGTACTTACCATATTTTATAAGTGATGGCCAAAATAGCTCAATTGGAAAAATTCTCCCATTCACCTGAACTGGAGAATTGTTCTATTTCAGCTCAGTTGGATGTATCCTGGTAAAATACTTTATAAATATATATATATAAATTTGTGTGTGTGTGTGTATATATATATATATATATATATATATATATATATATACTCCTTTGATACATAAATTGCCTCAGTACAAATTTTCATAATATACCAAGTCACTGAACCAAACCCCTTGCAAAATATAAATGTTCCAGCTAGAATATTGATGTTGATGCCATTATGACTCTAAATGGAGATGAAATGTGTTAAAAGGAAAGAATAACACAAAATACATTTCTGTAGAAACAGATGATATTTTGATTTCAATATATAAATATAGTGTGTTGATCTTTTTGGTAAAGAAATGTCTGGTATGTAAAACTTGTGTGTCTGCACTTGCTTATCCAGTCCAGTGTTATCTGATTCTCACAGTTATCTTGCCACACTTAATAAAACAGAAACACTGATTAGGGACACAGAATTAGCAATTATCCATCACACTTAATTATCCACCATGAAAGCAGAAGTGATAGGGTTGGTCAGTCTGAGTGACAGTGTGTGCCGATTATAAAAACTCTTTTATTGTATGGGGAATGTAATGCAACAATCAGTTGTCCAGAATGTACATGTTAAGTTGAATCAAGTGTACACACTATCATTTTTAACAGAAAATAACCTCCCAAAAAACAGAGATGAGCCCAGATTTTTTTTAAAGTGTAGCAGCTAGAGAAATGGGCTCCTTTTATTAGACCCCTAAAAATACATTAGTACAATTAACGCTGTATCAGTGCATAAAAACAGAATAAATTCACAGTGCATGCTAATACCACAATGTATCTAAGTGTAACAAAAATTGCTTAATAAATATTTTTTGTGTGCTGAAAGGACACCTAAACTTTTTTTTGACTGAAAATGTATTTAATTTAACTTATTTGGGGGGGGGGGGGGACTTACTTTATACTTTATTTCATTCATAGTCTCTCTAGCTCCTGCAAGGGATGTTACATCCGAATTGCAGTGCTGACAATTGTGTCGGCAGTGCAATTCAGAAGATGCCTGAAGCTGAACTGTGTGCGCACAATTCCATTGTCAAGTCCATGCAGATTCTCTTACATGAATAAAGCCCATACTGTTGCATATTTGAGCATGCAATAAGTCCCAGTCCATATTGTACATGGCTGTATGCAGAACTATACAGGCCTAGTATTTTTATTATAGCAAATAATAGGAGACGTGGTGAGTGTGTTCCACATATAAAGACTAGAGTTGACTTCATACGCATGATGCAAGGGCTGCTTTTGCATGGTGTATATAGCTATAAACATATGTGCAGGGTGTCCCCATGACTTCATTAAGAGAATATGGGCTTCCAATGCATGTGCACAGTGGGTATTCCCTTATAGCCCAACTCTTGGCCCTGGCAAATCAGGATGCCCGAGGGCGGAGCTTGGGAGGTTGGATGTCAGCTCTACCATGTATGCGTGTTGCTGGAATCTGCAGGCTCACACTGGCCATGTTGTTGCACATGCACTATAGCCAGTCTCTAGTGTCTCAGACACCATTTGTTGTCCTGAACTCTACCTATGTACCGAAAAACTGGACTGAGGTAGAGCTCAGCGGGAAAGAGGATTGCCTCTCAAAATAGGGACCCTCATATGCAAAGCAGGACTGTTTGGAGGTATGTATTCCATGAATCCTCTGACTGAGCTTCCAAGACAAAACCTGGTCAACAACTTAATGGAGCAGATCAATCCTTTAATAAATATGGCAAAAACTAAGTCGAGAGAGAGGCCCTCTGGTGTGAGTCAGTTAAAAGATGTTTTATGGGGACTAAGGACCTGAATACATTGTTTGCTTTTAACTGAATGACACCAGATGCTGATACTTTCTTTCTCTTTACTGGTTTGGATACTGGGTTGTTCCTTGAGGCAGAGCAACGGGTGTTTTGGCAGCTACTAATTTTTTTATTGTTCAAAAAGTAAGTTATCAAGATAACTAATGCAAATAAATAAATAATCGATGTCTGATTAATAAGATCAACTTTAATATGCTTAAACTGACTAATTCTTGTTCAGATTGTAGTGGTTCCTTACGAGTCCAGAGTACCCTGTCATCACATCCTTTTAAGTTGTGTCCTAGGAAACATTTCCTTTCAGAAACAATTTCTTCAGATAGATCAGAGTTAATGGCCTGTGTTTAATGCCTTCATCCCCTTATTTAAACACAGCATTTCTTCCATGTACTGCCTGGGCCACCCACAATTCCTTTCTCTTTTAGACAAGGCACCTATATGCAAAATAGGCTCAATACCAAGGCAAATGAGGAACAGGGGATATCACCAGACAGTGTAGTAAGTAAAAATATAAGACATATAGAATAATATCACTCACATGCAATGCTTTGTTTTTCAGAACTTGAGAAACAGTGTGAGGTTCATCTGTACAGCAGCCAAAAGTTTTCCATTGTTCATCTGTACAAATAGAACATCAGTATTGCATGCCTCCCAGCATCTAGCTTTTTAAGGGACAAAACCCAATTTCTGGTGGCTGTCCCGCAGAGTTCTACCCCTCTCCCACTTTTTTGGAGAGAGGTAGAGCTTGGCTGGACTGTGGGTGCAAATCAGAAAGAATTTATGTCTAGGACACTGGAGTGTGGCTACTGTGCATGAACAGTGTTATGCACATGTACAGTAACACTGTCATTTGGCGTGCAGTAGCGCTGTCCCGATTTGGGAGCTACGATATTGCAATAGCACCTTGCACTTTAATGTGTAGAAAGTGTGATTCACACTAGACTTATTTCATATGAGATTGTGGAGTAGTTAAAATCATCAGTTTGCACATACATTGTGATCAAGAACCAACTGCCTCTATTATATGATTAATTATATAATTAACACTATAATAACCTACAGTAATAACAAGCCTCAGAGTGTCCCTCACTTTACATCCATGCATTAATAAAAATACTTGTATCATACTACTAGTATTAACACATTAGAATAATTGTACCATCCTACAGGGCAGGCTATTGTACTGCTGTCCATTCTCGGTTAGTCTGTGCTTCCACCCCCTTTTTTCTCTCCAAACAGCCGTGGGTCCTTGGCTTGCTGCACTTAGAGGATCATCAGTCATACAACCATGACGAGGCCAATGTAGGCCGAAACCTACGTCCGGTTTGTTGGGTTCCTGGTGCAGAGGAGACTTGGCAGGCATTATGGGTCTGGACGGTTGTTATTAGTCTGATATGCTAATGGAGTAGTTTCCTCTGTAATAGTGTAAGCAAGCTAAAAGCAGTGATGCCCTCCCGAGTAGGTACCATCCTATTGGACAGGCTACTGTAGTGCTGCCCGTTCTCGGTGAGTCTGTGCTCCTACCCCCTTTTTTGTCTCAATAGATCTACATTTGTTGACAGCTATTTTATATCTAGTGTACATTGTCAGCACTATGTACGCCTTAAAGAAGTGGGGTCTCCTGTTATTCCTCACAGTTTCTTATAAAGGCATTGTAGTACAACATTGTTTGTGGTGGACATCTGCAGGACAATGTAATAATGTTCTAGAACCCAGCACGTACACTGATGTCCTTTTATGGACTATCTGCCTATCCTTATAGCACAATATACCTGATTGAAGTATTGACCAAAAATGCTTTATATGACAATTATAAAACAGTGTATTAATAGAGGAGAAAATTATTATTATTGTAATAATCGAATGTGTTCCCTCCTTTTTCTTCAATACATCAGAGGAAACAAAACATGCCAAGGAAGTGACACAAGCAGGCCAACTTCCTCTGCATTACAAACTTCCTTTGTGTTGCAGTATGCACAACATGGATGACGTCAGTACTAGAGTCTTAAGCCTACAGCTCAAATTAAGTTATGATGCAAGTGTGAATCACTGTATGTTGAGGACTGCCTGTACAGAACTACATGTATATGGATTAATCTACAGTATTTTCCCTTAATTATTGTCAGTTCATCTCAATGCCTTCAATCTTGCTTCTCTGGGTTATTACTTTATCTAACCCTCATACCTTCCCTAAGCTAGCCAGATATGCTGAAGGTGTCACTATTTATGTTCAGAACCTGAACTGTATTCAATGACAATTAATTGATTGCTGACTAGCAACTGTACTGAGCATGCCCTTAGCACATGGAGGCGATACAGCTCAGTGCAAAATGACGTTGCTTAATATATCAACAGTAGTAAAAATAAAGATATACATAGGTAATGTGACTTTTCTGTCACGGAATTTAGTATACTAGCCAGAATTTAGAGATCTAAAGGCAAATGGATGTAATTTAGGATGAACCTAAAAAAATATATATATTCACAGAGGCATGACTCTGCTCATGGGCCCCTAGACAAGATCCTGATTTTTTCTGCTTCAGTCCCTTTAAAACAACACACTGGTATCTCAGCCGGTTCTACCCTTATCCATGCAGCCAACCCACAGAAAACAACATCCCTACAGTGAAGTCCTCTATATCCTCCTGTAAATCCCCACCCCAAGATTGTCCCATACATATTTGTACGCGTAGACCATTACATAGATGTATACATAACATACAGCACAGAAAATAGTGATGGTTAACTTTTTGCACTTTAACAATTTTGGACTAAAAAAACCTTGTGGCTGAGCATGATGATGTGAAAATGGTCCACAATACCACTAGTGCAAAATGTTAGACATCACTATTACACAGATAGACACGTAGATTGTTATGCTACATAAAATTAATAAATACACATGCATTTATATACAGATATATAGACACAGATGTATATAAACACACATACATTTAGACACAGACTCAAACATATATAAACACATACATTTATATACAGACACACATCCTGTGCAGAGCAGCAGCTTGCAGACACATGAGTGGAGTTTGTCCTGCTGACTGCAGCTCAGCCAATCACAGAGGAGGAAGAGATCTCCTTTCAAAATGGAGTGTCTCTCCACTCTGAATCTCCCAGAGATTGTCACTGCTTCCTAGACACTCATTGGGAGCACGTCATAGTGCAGGGAAAGCAGGAAAGAATGTACAAAAAAGGGTAACATATCTGGTCTTATCGACCTGCCGTAATGGTACAGGTAAGGGAATATTCATTATGCACTAATTAATTACTCAGGTGTGATGGCAAAATTGATTTGCAAGATTACAACTATGTCCCCTCTTCTGTTTGCACCTATTTTGCTGCACTTCACCCCCATTCTCCAGATAATCGCTTTATTTATGGATCCAGTGAAGTGACCAACCATCTAACTAATTTCATTTTTACCTTTTCTACTTGCACCCCAGTAGGGTGAGAAATTGCAGTTATGTTCTTATATAACCACTACGCTCTATACAGTGGTGTATCTTGGTTTTGTGCTGCCCTAGGCAGACAAAGTTTGGGCACCACCCACCCACGTTGCACACCTACGACATGCCCAATTACCCCATTACATGCCTCATCACCCAGATTGCACACACATTAAATGCCCAATCACCCACATTACATACACACTAAATGCGCCATCACCCCCATTACATGCCACCATCACCCTCATTTCATACCCCCACCACGTCCAATACATGAACCCATCACCCCAATTAATTGGAAGGAGCTAAAGCTGGGGGAGCGAAAATTTTTGAAAAGTGCCGCCCTCTGACAAAGTGCCGCCCTAGGCGAGTGCCTTGTGGAAGATACGCTACTGGCTCTATACTTGTATTAGGGAATCCTGTGTTATCTAACCAGTTTCTATATACCTACATGTCTTCGTGGTGCCTTTTTTGGTTTATCCCTATACTAATAGAGAATGTTGGTGACCTTTTCGTAAACCAAATCATAGCTTTTTTTTTCATAAATCAGTGATGTTTAATCTTAGATAAAACAGAGGTCAGGTAGGTTTCAGTGTTTTGTTTCTGTTTATGGAATATACAATTTCCAATTTGTCTGATTCTATTTTTATATATAATAAAATATCTCCTCAGAATAGGTATAATCTGCTCTTGTAAGAAATTTAGTTTTGTTATAGCCTCCTTTGGACAGTGTATCTATTGAAAATAATTCACCTTTTTATCTTTCATTTTAAACTTAATGATTCTAAAATGTATGTATTCATTAAAATATGAATATTTGTTTTCTAAATATGTTTCATTTACTTGCAAATATCAGTTTTGCTGCATTTGGAGGAAAAAAAGAAGATTGTAAAGTGAAGAAGCAAAATATCTCAAATGATATAGCTATACTTGAGATGTGTGAATTCATTTGTTGCACAGGACTCTGTACAGAACACACAGCAGCAGATTTGTAACACCAGTTCTGCATATGGTTGCCTAGTCGGAGCTGCCTGATTAGGGCCTGAATCGTGCAGAGAGGGATTAACAGAGGGTCCAGTGGTCACCCTGACCAGACAGCCTGCTTCCAAGTGAATCATACATAAACGGAATAAACACTGTAAATGAAGAGAGAATATTTAAGAGAAGAAAAAGTAATACAACAAGAGGACATAGTCTTAAATTAAAGGTTTAAAAGTAATATCAGGAAGTATTACTTTACTGTGAAGGTTGTGGATGCATGGAATAGCCTTCCAGAATAAGTGGCAGGGGTTAACACAGTGAAGGAGTTCAAGCACGTTATGGTATAAGCTTAATGCTAACCTAGATATGAGATAAGGGAGGGATTAATAAAAGTATTCAAAATTAGGTTGATTGGTCCTTATCTGCTGACACATCGTTTGTTTCTATGTTTCTTTAAGTCAAAAAAGGTGACAACCCTAGTTGTACAGCAAGGCTGCCAGGCCAGTCAGATTGTGCTGGACAAGTAGAAGTTTTCCATGTTTCTTCTACAAAATGAAGAAAACATTGGATACATTGTTTTTATTTAGACTTCCAGCTGTATAGATGCATAGTTGCCAACGGTCCTGGATTTGCTGGGACAGTCCCTTGAAAACCAAGAATTCTCATCCCCGGGACACTCAGATATGAAGTGCACCACAAGACACAAATGTACTATTTACCAACCAAAACTATTAGAATTTTTCAAAGTGCGCTGTAAGCACAATATTTGACGGTTATATTTGACTCTCAGATATGAAGTGCACCGCAAGACGCAAATGTACTATTTACCACCCAAAACTATTATAATTTTTCAAAGTGCGCTGTAAGCACAGTATTTGACGGTTCTATTTGACTCTCAGATGTAATACATGTAATGCTATTGCTATTCTATAAACCGAAATAGAGTCCCCATTCATACGAATAGGTCAATTAGACTGGCATATTACTGGGCAATTACACTGTTGCAGATTACTGGGCAATTAGACTGTGGCATATTACTGGGCAATTAGACTGTGGCATATTACTGGGCAATTAGACTGGCATATTACTGGGCAATTAGACTGTGGCATATTACTGGGCAATTAGACTATGGCATATTACTGGGCAATTAAACTGACATATTAGTGGTCAATCAGACTGTGGCATATTACTGGGTAATCTGGCTTTGGCATATTACTAGGCAATCAGGCTGTGGCATATTAATTTGCAATCTGGCTGTAGCATATTAATGGCCAGGCTAATAGTGGCAAATTAATGGTCAGGCTAATAGTGGCATATAAATGAGAATTGACTGTGGCCAAAGTGATGCTGTGGCATGTTCTGTGGGGCAAAATGACATGTACTATGAGGAAAAGTGACACTGTGGCGTGTTCTGCAGGGGCAGTTTAATGGGGCAAAGTGACACTGTGGCATGCCAAAACGTGTGGGTGCCAAGTGCTGTGGGTGCTGTATGGTGCTGTGTTAAGTTCTTAAGGTGCATTGTGGGTGCAGAGGAAGGGATAAAAATAAGAAATTAACATTTTTTCAATAACATTTTTATTAAATATAAGAATAGTTGACTATAATATTAAAAAGTTTGTTTAAGTATAAATGCAACTAGTTATATACATATATTTGGGATCCACCTCAAGCTTTTCAAAAGGCTGGAAATGTTTAATATTTTAATGTTTTTTTGTGGTCAGAAAATATTACTTTGCTGAGAGGGTGGTGAGTGCATGGAATAGTCTTCCAGCATAAGTGGTAGAGGAGGAGTTTAAGCATTAATGAGATAGGTATAAGGTTATCCTAGATATAAGATAAGGCCAGGGACTAATGAGAGTATTACTTAACTGAGAGGGTAGTGGATGTATAGAACAGTCTTCCAGTAGAAGTGGTAAATGTTAATATATGAAGGCGTTTAAGCCTGCGTGGTATATGAATATGGCTATCCTTGATATAAGATAAGGCCAGGGACTAATGAAAGTATTACTTTACTGAGAGGGTAGTGGATGTATGGAATAGTCTTCCAGTAGAAGTGGTAGAGGTTAATATAGTGAAGGAGTTTAAGCATGCATGGGATAGGTATAAGGCTAGATATAAGATAAGGCCAGGCAGTATTACTTTACTGATAGGGGAGTGGATACGTGGAATGGCCTTCCAACAGAAGTGGTAGGTTTATACTAATGTATGTTTTGTTGTGTAGACACAGCTCTCTGACTGAAGCACATCTGCACAAGGTTTTACTATATTTCATGTAATGCACCTGCCTGATGTAGATGTTGTGCTGTGAATGTATCTGTTGTATACCAAGGATGCATGGTAATGTTGGTGTGAACTTGGTGATATAATCTACACTGTGACAAGTAGGTGGAGTTACATTATGCTAATCAAATCGAGTGTCGGGGCTTTTTAAAGGAGGTGTGGTCAATTGGAAGATAAACTGCAAAGTGTCCCTGGAAATTTTTTTCAAATGTTGGCAACTATGCAGATGCTTCATTAATAACACATTTATCATATTTTAACAAATTTTTATGGGAATGAACAAAAACATATTTGATTTTATGTGGACCGTAGTGAGGCCCCTTTTGTCCTTTACAAATCTAAATTATGTATATTTTCTTTTCATATGTGAAATCCTATAGTATAGAAAGCCTAATATTACATGTTACTTATCGTTAGAAGAGAGAGTCAAGTAGAAAACAAAATTGATGTACATTATGCTCCATAACTATTTAGATACGACTTTAGGAAAACTAAGTGCTGAGCATCCTACACTAACCAGTGCTGTATTTACCGCAAGGCATCCTAGGCGGATGCCTAGGGCGGCACATTTTGGGGGGCGGCAGCGCCCCCCAGCACTGGAAAAAAATAAATTTTAAAAAACAAAACGCGGCCCTTTAAAAAAAAAAAAAAGACCGCACTTCCAGGCAGAGAGGGAGGTGAGAGGGGATCGGAGGATCCCCCCTCACCATCGCTCTGCATGCCAGGCTGCACGGGGAGCCGAACAGGCAGCACAGAGAAACCTCCGTGCTGCCTGTTGGGCTCCCCGTGCAGTGTGCCGACACGGAAGTGCCGACAGTCACGTGACGGGCGAGCTGACGTCATACGCGCGCCCGGTCACGGGTCCTGTAGGCACAATCGCCGGGAAGCCAAACAGGCAGGATGGAGGGACCATGCTGCCTGCCACTAGCCAGCAAGGAAAGGTAAGTGCTGATGGGAGACTGTGTGTGTGTGTGTGTGTGTGTGTGTGTGTGTGATGGGAGTCAGTGTGTGTGACTGAGTGTGATGGGAGTCAGAGTGTGTGTGATGGGAGACAGTGTGTGTGACTGAGTGTGATGGGAGTCAGAGTGTGTGATGGGAGACAGTGTGTGTGACTGTGTGTGATGGGATACAGTGTGTGTGACTGAGTGTGATGGGAGTCAGAGTATGTGTGATGGGAGACTGAGTGTGATGGGAGTCAGAGTGTGTGTGATGGGAGACAGTGTGTGTGACTAAATGTGATGGGAGACAGTGTGTGTGACTGAGTGTGATGGGAGTCAGAGTGTGTGTGATGGGAGACAGTGTGTGTGACTGAGTGTGATGGGAGTCGGAGTGTGTGTGATGGGAGTAGGAGTGTGTGACTGAGTGTGATGGGAGTAGGAGTGTGTGACTGAGTGTGATGGGAGTGTGAGCTTGATGTGAGTCTGAATGATGGGGCATGTCTTAGGTGTGTAACGTGGGTGTGCAGCTTGGGTAGGGGGGTGCCCGGATTTTGTCTGCCTAGGGCAGCACAAAATCAAGATACACCACTGACACTAACCTGAACTGTTCTAACAGATCCATTTTATCAATACACACCTTCAGAATTACACCAGTGACTATCTCACTCCTTCAAACGTTCCCATATTTGGGCAGCAAATGACAGGAAACAAAGCATCCTGCTGGAAGTTGTGTAAACCTTTTGGTAAACTGGTATATAAATAGCCATTTATTTATTTTTTTCATGTTGCTTACAAAAAGTTACATTTTTATTATTTATTTTTTAATCTTTCCTTTCTGCCATGTTATTTCTCTTTTTTTTTTTTTGTATGACTTGGGGGTACGGACTATTTATTAAAAAGTGAACTGCAAGTGGATTACTAAAAGAGTTGAAAATATTCTCCAACTTGCTTCTATTTCCAACTTCGCTATCTATGCCTGACTGCTGCACTTCACTTGTCAGTTCACTTTTAGCATATAGCCCAGTAGATTTTTAGATAATTCTTTATTTTGTGGTATTTAAAAAGAACCTATTAACGCATCATTTCTCTTAGAGACATAAGACGCTGGATGGTAGGCGTATCAGATTGTTATAGCAGATGTGCTCTCTATCTATATAAAAATATTCACAAAGGGGAAAAAAGGAACAAACAAAGGGTTATTTGAAGCCAAGTCTGGGGCAAAGCTTTAAAAGTAGAACTATTAGCAGGGAAATCCCATTCTTTTCCAGGTTGATTTCTACACTTTTAGACGTTTGTTTCAGAATTATAAATAACCTGAACAGGTTAGGATGAATGGGCAAGAGGCTGAACTAAGTGCGGTGTGGGGAGGTATATGTGAGTCAAATAAATGCTTAACCAAGACTCAAGGAATATTTGGAGGAATATATTTATGTGGTAATTAAAGGGCCACTACATCATTAAAAAAAAAAGTTTCTTAAAGCATTTCAAACTAAATTATAAAATTAATAATAGATTAAAAATACATTTCTGAAATACTTTCCTCTAAAATTTGTACTTTCAGCATCACTTCTGGAAATGTGTAACGTTATACTGTATTATAACATAGAATAAATAAATGCATTCTTCTCTACCATATACATAAAAAATTAAATGGAGTGGTCCTCTAAGTGTCATTATACTAGAGTACTGGTGGCAAACCTATGGCACTTGAGCAGAGGCGTCGCTAGGGGTGGGCTACTGGGGCAATAGCCCCGAGTCCCCCCTTCATAGCCCCGAATGGAGACTCTGGGGCTAAAGTATTCTTTAGGGGCTATAAATATAAAAAAAAAAAAAAAAAAATCCCCCGGTGAGCTTTCCTCCGTCTGGGACATAGTCCCAGAATCGGAGGATTAACCTCACGCGGGGGTGAGGGCCGATCGGGAGGAGAGGCTGCTATAGGGAGCTCGCTCCCTAACCTCTCCTCCTGGCCATAGAGATCACAGCGCGACGGGGGCAAGCTCCGCCCCCGTCGCGCTGTGTCAGCTGCTTGCCGGATGTCAGGTGGACGGACATCCGGAAGAAGGTTCTGGATGACGGACCAAGTGTAAGGTAAGTAAAAAAAAAAAAGTGTGATTGTGTATGGGTGTCTAGGTGTGTGTGGGTATTACTGGGTTCTGAGTGGCACAATATTCTTGGGCTATGATTGGCACAATATTACTGGGTTCTGAGTGGCACAATATTCTTGGGCTATGATTGGCACAATATTACTGGGTTCTGAGTGGCACAATATTCTTGGGCTATGATTGGCACAATATTACTGGGTTCTGAGTGGCACAATATTACTGGGCTCTGAGTGACACAATATTACTGGGCTCTGAATGGCACAATATTACTGGGTTCTGAGTGGCACAATATTCTTGGGCTATGATTGGCACAATATTACTGGGTTCTGAGTGGCACAATATTCTTGGGCTATGATTGGCACAATATTACTGGGTTCTGAGTGGCACAATATTCTTGGGCTATGATTGGCACAATATTACTGGGCTATGATTGCCACAATATTACTGGGTTCTGAGTGGCACAATATTACTGGGCTCTGAATGGTACAATATTCCTGGGCTCTGAGTGGCACAATATTACTGGGTTCTGAGTGGCACAATATTACTGGGCTATGATTGGCACAATATTCCTGGGTTCTGAGTGGCACAATATTCCTGGGTTCTGAGTGGCACAATATTACTGGGCTATGATTGGCACAATATTACTGGGCACCTGATTGGCACAATATTACTGGGCTCTGAGTGGCACAATATTCCTGGGCTCTGAGTGGCACAATATTCCTGGGCTCTGAGTGGCACAATATTACTGGGTTCTGAGTGGCACAATATTACTGGGTTCTGACTGGCACACTATTACTGGGCTCTGACTAGCAAAATATTACAGGCATCTGACTGGCACACTATTACTGGGCTCTGAATGACACAATATTCCTGGTATCTGACTGGCACAATATTACTGGGCTCTGAGTGGCACAATATTACTGGTATCTTACTGGCACAATATTACTGGGCTCTGAATGGCACACTATTCCTGGTATCTGACTGGCACAATATTACTGGTATCTGAAAGGCACAATATTACTGGTATCTGACTGGCACAATATTACTGGGTTCTGAGTGGCACAATATTCCTGGTATCTATAATTGTACAATTTTCAAACACTGAAAAATTTGTGGGTGTTTTCTTACATTTTTATTATGGGGTGGGGGGGGGGGGGGGTGCAACACTCAGGGTCCGCCCCGGGTGCCAAATGCTCTAGGTACGCCCCTGTGTGTGACTGAGCTCATCTGGGCTCTAGCCCCAGATCATCCGAAGACCTAGCAACGCCCATGCACTTGAGTCTTCTGAGGTGGCACTCCGTGTGCTACAGTATCACAAACAATTATGGAGTACCCAGTAAATGTTATGATGCAAGACTAACATTTGAGGATAATATGCACTTCAGTGCACAGTTTTTACTTGAACTCATTGATGCCAGAGAAATTATAAGAAGGGAAGGACAGCAAGAAGGAGTAGGGTGGAGGGTATTATTTTGCAGAAAAATGCCTGAAATGAGAGGACACTTTGAGAGCTTCATCTTGGCTTCCTGCAGAAAACTGGGCACTCAAGTTCAAAAATGTTTGAAGTATGCCTCCATAGATGTGAAATCGGTCCTGGTGAGCAATTTAGAATTCACCTGAGTCAAAGTAGGAAAGCAGAAGCTGAGGTTATAAGAATGTTGTTTATTTTCTCTGGTACATAATGTATAGTATATAAGGAGTACGCTAAGGACTGAACTTCATTGCACAATCTATCTAATACTGCAAGATAAAGCTGAACTTTAGTACTAATGAAACATGAAGGTAAAACAAGTGCCTGCAGAGCAAATTCTCAGCAAGAATTATGCAGCACTATTTAAATAACACAATGGAGACTAATAGAGCTTATCTTCAAGATAAAGAGCAGATAAGCTACAGGTTCTAAACAAACCCAAGTTATTCTTGTATAATTAATATTTATTTTCTGCAAACACAACTAGCTGGTGAACTCCCTGGAGGTGTTGCATCATTAGCAGATCCAAAGAGACATTGAACCTGAACTGCAACAAAAGGGCATTTTGTAAGCCGTTATTTCACTAAATTCAGGCATGCACACAGGTGAATTTCCTGGCCTCAATTCTGAGATAATTATTTGGGCAGCTCCATAGCAGGATTTCTGCTGTATCATCAGATCTCCCTCTCTTATGGGTCTATTCACTAAAACTCGACCTTGGAGGTCGACTTTCATTCTGAGACTAAGTCAAATTCGGCTTTGATCATTTTGCCTCCCATTACTTTCAAAGGGGAAGATTTGAACCTGGATAACTAATTTCACCATGTCTCAATATAAAATTCAACCTCCAAAGATGAATTTTAGCGAATAGAACCATTAATCTTAACATTAAAGCCACATGGGTGGCGGGCGACCCCGAGGTTTTGGCACCAGCACAGAGATTATTCATCTGGAGGTATGGCCAACCTGGGTGGGCAGTAGCTGCGGGCGTGATCTGCATGGGCTCATCCCTGGGTGAGTGCAAACAGGAACGCCAGTAGCCGAAAGTCCTGGATGTACGCCTGCGCCAGATCCTCGGGGTCCTTATCCTAAGTAACTCTGTTTATTAAGTATTGTTTATATGTATTATTATATAAACATGTTTTGGTTGGTATATGTTATTATACCTGATAATTATTATTATTATTATAATTACCTGTATTGGTATATTAGTAGTACCTGTTATGTTTGGTACAGCTATATTTAGCTGTCAATTTATGTTGCAGAAATTTTGAAATACATAAATACTGCAACCTTTTCTAGCCACTCAGTAGTCTGTGTAAGTTGCCTGGTGGGGGGATGTATCATCGGGCATACCTTGGTCATGGGTTTTTTTTTTTGCAAATTATCCTTTTTTTTTTTCCAAAAAACAAAATACAATAACAAGAATAAAATATTAAAGGTGGGGAGAGGGGAGGGGGGAGAGAGGGGAGGCGGGAGATAGGGGAGGGGTGACATCGCTAGGTTCACAGAAAATAAAATATTGTGTTAGTGATTGGAAGGGAATGAGCAACGGGCAGGGAGGGTGTATAGGGAATTCTTCTGCATAACACATTATCACATACAGTGCCGGCCTTAAGTGTCCCAGCGCCCTGTGCAGGCTTCCCCCGTGGTGCCCCCCGTCTCCCCCCCCCCTGTGTATGTGTCCCTTCCCTCTTCCTTGCCACGTCTGTCTCGCTCTTACTCCCCCATACCTGTTTTCTCTCTCTCCCTCTGTTCTGTCTCTCTCCCCCCCTCCCCTGTTCTGTCTTTCCCCCCAGACCCCCGTGTTCTGTCTCTCTCCCCCCTCCCCCCGTTCTGTCTCTCCTCCCCCTGTTCTGTCCCCCCCCCATTGTCTCTCCCCCCCAGACACCCGTGTTCTGTCTCTCTCCCCCCAGACACCCGTGTTCTGTCTCTCTCCCCCCCCCCGTTCTGTCTCTCTCCCCCGGTTCTGTCTCTCTCCCCCCCCTGTTCTGTCTGTCTCTCTCTCCCCTTGTTCTGTCTGTCTCTCTCTCCCCTTGTTCTGTCTGTCTCTCTCTCCCCTTGTTCTGTCTGTCTCTCTCTCCCCTTGTTCTGTCTGTCTCTCTCTCCCCCTGTTCTGTCCGTCTCTCTCTCCCCTTGTTCTGTCTGTCTCTCTCTCTCCCCCTGTTCTGTCTCTCACTCCCCCCATTCTGTCTCTCTCTCCCCCCCCTGTTCTGTCTCTCTCTCTCCCCCTCCCCTTGTTCTGTCTGACTCTCTCTCTCCTTGTTCTGTCTGTCTCTCTCTCCCCCTCCCCCTGTTCTGTCTGTCTCTCTCTCCCCCTCCCCCTGTTCTGTCTGTCTCTCTCTCCCCTTGTTCTGTCTGTCTCTCTCTCCCCCTGTTCTGTCTCTCACTCCCCCCCATTTTGTCTCTCTCTCCCCCCATTCTGTCTCTCTCTTTCTCTCTCCCCCCCTGTTCTGTCTCTCTCTCTCTCCCCCTCCCCTTGTTCTGTCTGACTCTCTCTCTCCTTGTTCTGTCTCTCTCTCCCCCTCCCCCTGTTCTGTCTGCCTCTCTCTCCCCTTGTTCAGTCTGCCTCTTCCCCCCCCCCCTCCCCTGCAAGTGTTGATCAGGGGGGGCGGAGCTAACCGGCTGAGCGGTGTAGCTCCGCCCCCACCCTGTGAAGCAGAGAAGCTCCTGCTTCACGGGGAGCTGTGGGCAGCAAAAGAAAGTGCTGCTCGGCTCCCCATGCTTAATGCAGGCTCCATGCTTAATGCAGGCTCCATGCTTAATGCAGGCATGGGGAGCCGAGCAGCACTTTCTTTTGCTGCCTGCAGCTCCCTGTGAAGCAGGAGCTTCTCTGCTTCACAGGGTGGGGGTGGAGATACACCGCTCAGCCGGTTAGCTCCGCCCCCTCCCCGACACAGCAGAGCATGCCGAGCAGAGGGCTGGTGAGGGGAGATCTTTTGATCTCCCCCCAGCCAGTGCCTCTACCGGCTTTTCTTTTTTTTTTTGTAAACTTTTTTTTAATTTTTTTAGCTGGTGGGCGGCGCCCCCTGGGGTCGCACACCCCTAAGGCTGGCCCTGATCACATACAACCCGATATCATCTATGAGATCCAGAGTTAGAAAACCCCAACTATAATTCCATTAGAATTCTGTTACCTAGCACTAACAATAAAAGCATACAGTGTGTGCATTTCTATTACACTAAATTCCAACCTCAGCCTATACCTATCATTACTAGTTAAATACCTTGGTCATGTTTTACATTTCCTTTGTAATGCTGTTCACCAGGAAGTTATCCTGTTGAAGAAGCCTTCCAGAAATAAAGGACTATGGAGTGGCTAAAGACACACAGGCAGGTCAGGCGACCTTTAGACTCCTGTTTAGACTGTCATAACTAAAGAACCTATTAAAACTGAGCAATGGGGCAAATCCAGGCGATACCTAAGGGATGACAAAATCTTGTTGCAGTGGAAGCCCTAAAGCAGGGAGCATAGATCATGATGAACATTTAATGGACATTGTGAGTATAATCTGATGATGTTCTATGGACATTCATATACCTTGCCATTGACACTGATGTCCTTGTACGAACACTTTGCCAGGAGAAAACAAGAGCCGATTGTGCCAAACCAAACCCACTGATCCGACTATCCAGCGAATGCAGCCAAAATAAAATAGTAGTAGTAAATAGTCTCTTGACATCACCCTACTGATCACATGCCAAGTATTGTTGGACACATGAACCATTTTTCTGTTTTCGAAACCCAAGTTGCCGCTGAACAAGACAGTCAGTATTTATTTTTTCATAAAAGTTTTTATTCTCTTCTCCTACTCCTGCTTGAAAAAGAAGAAGACAACTCTGGCAAGGTCCCATTTCAAAGAAAAGCACATGAAGTCACCAATAGTGCCTGGTTTAGTTCCAAATTTTTTGCCAGGGCACGTGTGCCAGCAGAAGATGGCATTATCTGGAATGGTTATTCCAGAACACACATCGTTTTCGTGGTTACCTCCCTGTAGATCCTTAACAGTATGCATCTGTATGGTAATAAGAAGATTAAAATGCAGTCTTGATACATAAATTAACGTATTCTTTATTATTTTTATTAAACATGAGTTGCTTTTAAACTTTTTTTATAGAGTTATGCTTTTTCTGTCCTCTGTAAACCAATACAATATTACTCCAAGCCCCAGCTGAGAAGTGGATCCTTCCAAAAGCTTTGGGCAGCTATGACACTGCATCAGTTTGCAAATGTCTGCACTGTTGGAAACAGTGTAGGCCACACAACTTGTAAAACGTCTTGCCTTTCAAATAAAACTTACATTTAGAATATGATATTCATGGGTTTTTTAAGCAAATAAATGCAATTAAGAAATAAGTTGCTTGCTGTATGGCTAAAAAAAACACCTACGTATAAACTGATTAAGGTTTATGTGTCACAAAAGAATTTGATGGCATTTTCAATTCAAATGTAGAAAAAACATGCTAGGAATTGTGAACTGTTTAAAAAAAAAATGTATGGGATTTTTAGATGCTGATTGCAGCTAGACTAGAGATCCGAATTCCTACTCAGTCAGTGACAAGGTAGGTCCAGCAAGAACACTCTAACAACCACTATTATTAAAAGCGGAACCGACAGACTCTTTTTAGCTAGCTGTACTACTCCTAAAAATTATTATTGTTTCGGTGCCACATTTTTGAATCTAGTTTATTCTATTTTCCCTCAGAGAGATTTCAAAGAACTTAAGAATTTTGTGAAAGTATTGACATCTATCGATACTTCTATATGTTCATCAAGTCACATCAATTGTAGAGACTTTTTACTTTTTTCTTATCTTACATGCATTATTAATAATAATAATAATAATAATAATAATAATAAATAATAATAATTTTATCATTTTTTGTCATTTTTAGAGGGCCTGCTCAAAGAACTCTATAAATATGTATTTAAACATCAAATCTCAAATGTTGAGATTCTGTAATTATTAATATTATTAGTTTTATTATTATTATTATTTGACTTTGCTTCTGTCCTAAATAGTTTGATTTGATTGACATTTTAAATGTAAGTTGATCTATATTCAAGCAAATGTTGCTTATAAGTTACATAAAATTTATAATGTCAGTGATGTAAGACATGCTTTGTCAATGTGCCCTGTGTTTAAGCCAAGTTGGCTCCTTAATAACCTCTAGCCTTTAGTAGATTCAGTTAACACCACATATAATGGTTCTTGATTTTATTCCCCCCCTTTAGTTTGTGTTTGTAATGAAACCAGTTAGCAGCTTGTTCTTTTCATAAAGCAAGTCCAAGAAACTATTAACACTCTACAGCTATCTGATCAAGTTCAGATTGTCAAAAGATGAACACCATATGTAGACAGGATCAAAATTACTACAAGGCACGTTGGAATTTACCGTAAAACAGATCTTTCTGGCCATCATATGAAAATTGCAAGTGATTTTCATTCATAAAAATTAAAGTATAAGGAATAATGTTGACAAAAATATGAAGTACAGAAAAATACACTAATATTTGATGCATGATTATTTAATGCAAAATAATTTATATATATTTTTGTAAATTTATGATAATAAATCTAACAGGATGATGAGGTATGCATTGTTCAGTTGTTTAAGTTGTATTATTATATAAATTAGCAACCATCTCAATATGTCAGTATTTAACCATTTAATATGCCAGTATTTAGCCATTCAATATGCCAGTATTTTGCCACTCAAGATGCCAGTATTTAGCCACTCAGTATGCCAGTATTTTGCCACTCAATATGCCAGTATTTAGCCACTCAGTATGCCTGTATTTAGCCATTTAATATGCCAGTATTTATCCATTCAATATGCCAGCATTTAGCCATTCAGTATGCCAGTATTTAGCCCCTCAGTATGCCCCTATTTTGCCACTCAATATGCCAGTATTTAGCCACTCAGTATGGCAGTATTTTGTCATTCAATATTCCAGTATTTTGCCACTCAATTTGCCAGTATTTTGCTACTCAATAAGCCACTATTTTGTCACTCAGTATGCAAGTATTTTGCTCATTATATGCCACCCTCCTCCCCTCGTTTCCCAGTACTTACCTCCTTGCTGCTCCGTGTCCCTGGTGGTCTCCTCTGTGCAGTCTTCCCTCCTGCACGGAGGAGGGAAACACAGCCTCAGGATATGATATAATTTTTTTTTTTTAAAGCCACACTTCATAAAGTAACCGGGTGGAGGGGAGCGCAGAACACTTCCTTCACAGCACACGGCCCAGCTGAACAGAGGCCACGGCCCAAGATACTGTTTCTCCAAAGCCACTCCCATTTGGAATGGCAGGAGGGTTCTGTCTGGGATCTGCTTCCACGATGGCATGCCAGTACCCGCAATGCCCACCTCAGGAGTAGGTCAACCAGGGATACTGATTAGGATCATGGGGAGCCCCTTCCACATTTCCCACAATCACATGTACTGGGATATGACAGTAACTATTAAGGAAAGTACCATTTTAGGACATTCTAACATGTACTGGAGAAGTATTATTTTACAGAGACGGTGCTGGGTGCATAAATTAGCCTGCCAACAGGCCTTTCCAGACTGAACAATTTTAAAACCGTAATAGGAATATTTTGGTGTCTTTACATTTTTTTGCCATTTCTCTCCTCCTTTACATTTTTTTCCCACTCAGGTAATTTGTTCCTCGGTGCCTTTCATAATCCTAAACTAATGATCGGGACTTCCTTGATATATGGATGCCATTTTGTTTGAAACCACAGAGATTTTATACAGTTGCTCCAGTGATTTAAATACTAGTTCCCTGGACTCCTTAATGCCGGGCGTTACAAGCCCAAAACAAAGTGATTCTCACAGAGTGACGGTAGAGAAATCGTCTCATGATAAGTGCCAGACAGCACAAAGGTGTAAGGCGTATTGACGGTTGATGTAAACTGTACCCGCAAACCTACTTTCACATTAAAAGCACCTTGAACTAATCCAGTTTCTGAATTGGTGTCTCCAGTGAGATAAGTTTTTTTTCTTTTGATAACCCTCTTTAGGCAAAGGCCTATAGTGCCTATTGGATAAGGTTAAATATTCAGGCGGAAACTCATGATTTCATTAATGAGAAGCCAAGAGTAAAAATGAAGAATTCAAAACTAGCTTGGGAAGTACCAAGTGCCACATCTCACCACCTGGATATCCCTCAGCGTTTAATGGCTACAGGCAAATATCAGTGAGTGATAGATTACTGTCTATCCATGAATACATCATTCACTAGTTCACACACCACATTGCACCACTATTCACTTATTGTTTTCCACTATGTTGTCCACATTATTGGTATTATATGTTCTATAGTGAGTGCTACTGTCGTATCCTGTTACTGTGCATGCCTGGGGACTGATATGCTAGACATTAGTCAGCATGTACAGAAGTGTAGATCCCTCCTTACTTAATCTCATTTTAATAACTTCCTCGTTTTGATCTGAACCTGGGACATTCAGTGGGAATGATCTCCATGATTCGGCATCTTAGAAGCTAGTAACTCAGACACCCAGTCCAAAATGAGCAGATGTATACAAGGCTTACTCATTCCTTTCACAGTGCAAAAATCAATGCACTTACAAAAATGTTGTATGCCCAAACATGTTTGGGGGAAGGTGACTCTTGGCTTTTCGGAATTTCTCCAAGAATTTTATTATTCCACCTTCTTTGTTTCAGACTTTTAACGAGTCTCAGAATTAAGTGTGATTCATGCTTGCAGAACATTTACTCACTAATCACATGAAATGCAACCTCAGAGAATGTGAACTAAGACAAAGTGGAATGGAATGTAAATGTATATAATGTCTAAAACATGCAACATTTCACATGACAGTTACGGTCATTGAGACCACTGCATCCTTTTTTAAACCAAATTTAAATCCTAAACATACAAGTGGAATAATATTTTTGTAATTTAATTTATTTTGCTTGAATCTTAAATCAAATATTTACATCAATATAATGTGTTTCAAATAGATTATCATCATTGTGTTTTGCTTATTGTGTGCTCACCTTGGTGAGGTCTATGAGCTCATATGGTTTTATCAAACAGCAAGTAGATTTTATCTAGGTACGATGTGCTGCCATTTTTAATAGCTTTTCCAAAAACTATACGTTCTTGTTGGAGGAAATCACCTGGTATAATGAAAATGGTGAATAAACAGTAATATATATAGACAGTGACAAAAAAAAGTATTATTGGTATTAACACCCCTTGGCTTGGAATAGGTTGACTAATTTCATGGCGGTAGGAGAAACTCCATATTGTACAGAACAGAAATTACGTATAACGTGTTCTCGCTGCTCATACTGATCCTCCCAGCTTCAAGGTGGTCCCATTATCATCTCCACTCATTTCCTTTCTGGGCTCCACTTCCAGGGATATGCCCATTGTGTTGCATTTAGGAGACACTGAAATTCTAAGGGGGCTCAGAAATATACAGTAGTTCCTTCTAAACATAATATACCACATTGTGAACTAATAAGGTAAGAATACTCTGTGATATCTGTTTTGAGTTTATGGATCTTACAAGCTGCAATCTTTCTGTATGGATCAGGATGGAACAATTAAAAAAAATTCCAGATGTTTTGTATGAACCAGATCATAGATTGGTGAGATTAAGCATTTAGTCCAATTAACAAGAGCGTAATCAACCGCCCCTTATCTTGACAAATTCAGAACTACATACTCTAAATTGTTCTCTGAATCACATTGTAGTTTATTGTTTGTATTTCGTTTGTCTATTTTGAATGCAAGTGTTAGAAGGGGAATACTTTCCCTTAACATGGATGGACAGGATCAAAGCTTATATCTTTCTTTGATGCCAAAGACAGGAAATGTTTGGGCTGTATTAAAACCCATTTTTGTGTATTTTGGCATTTAAAAGTGAATCTGTTGTGTAGTAATTGTCTAGAGTGCTGTTCACTACAAAGGAATTGGCAATTAATTAAACTGTGGTTAAATTACAACTGCATCCTTAGCATATTTTAAATAAGCATAGGCAATATCTTTGGAAAGCTCCATTTTGGTAAAGTTAATTTAAAATAAAAAATATTTTTTGTACATTTAAATGTGTTACTTTGAAGAAGAATATCATTTGTAAAAACATTTTCATATTTCTTTTTAATTTAGCTTTATATTGTTTTTAATTTGTTTGCCCAATCTTGTCTTGTCACCGAACAATCACAGAAAAATGTACATTCTGGAACTAAAATAAATATATATCACTAAAGTAATATATATTGGGTATCACTGTTTTTTAATCTATACTGAACAAAATTATTAACGCAACACTTTTGTTTTTGCCCCCATTTTTCATGAGCTGAACTCAAAGATCTAAGACTTTTTCTATGTACACAAACGACCTATTTCTCTCAAATATTGTTCACAAATCAGTCTTAATCTGTGTTAGTGAGCACTTCTCCTTTGCCGAGATAATCCATCCACCTCACAGGTGTGGCATATCAAGATGCTGATTAGACATCATGATTATTGCAAAAGTGTGCCATTGGCTGGCCACAATAAAAGGCCACTCTAAAATGTGCAGTTTTATCACACAGATGTCGCAGGTTTTGAGGGAGTGTGCAATTGGTATGCTGACTGCAGGCATGTCCACCAGAGCTGTTGAGTGTGAATTTAATGTTCATTTGGCAGTACATCCAACCTGCCTCACAACGGCAGATTTAACACAGATTTAGACACATTTGTGAAAAATATTTGTATAACAGTATACACATTTTTGTATACTTTTCGTGCTTGTCGAATTGGCAACAGAGTGAGTAACTCTTCGAATTTGTAGCTGGCGTCTCCTTTCGGATGTAACTTCGGATGTTCTCAGCACACAAACCCCCAGAAACACGAGACGTCGTGCCTGAGAGTGACAGTGGGCTGGCAGCACGCCTGTCACTCAGTGGCACTATACGCCCCTGGTATCTATCTGTCTGCTATTTAACAACACCTATCAGTCTATCTATCATTTTGGCTGACTTTCCATCTATTTTTGCTAAGAAGTTAACTTGAAGAAAGATTTTGTGAAAGTTAATAAATAGCAAAACTTGCATTGCCAAGATACCTGAAGACTGAACTGATCAAGCACAGTCCATAAATCTTTACTTACTTTACTTAAAGACACAGAGTTTGTCTGAGAACCTGAGGGTGACATAAATTACCAGCAGAAAAAAAACTAAAATGCCTATTCCCATGGGAAGAGTCTGCTGGGCTAATAATAAATCATGTGTTGGTATTGATGACACTTTGTCTCTCTGGTAAAACAGCAACTAATACATGTTTCCACTGCTTGAGCAGGATATATGGTGTCATGGTCCAATAGCTAGAACAAATTGTCATGTTAATTACATGGTGAGTAAACACTGACAAGTCCATGTTTCTAATGTTCATGCAGACTTTAAATTTGGATTTGTTAATATAAAATAGAAGAATAGACAGTGAATGCTTGGAGAGTGTAGTATGAAATAAATAACATGAGGTTAACCTATATGGGATTTCAAAAACATGCGCTGTCTCCACTCTATGACATCACCTGTAGCTTAATATGCAAATTAAACAGTTCCCATTGCCTTAAAGTGCAGACATCTGAAGTACCTTATTGAGCTCTCCATATATCAGAGCACAGACATCTTCGGTCAGATCTGGATTAATCTGACCCAAGATCCTAAACAACATGTCTGCCCCCTGATAAAGCGATGAAAGCAAATAGGGCTCAATAGGTACTTTATTTGTATTCTTTAAGCAATGCTTTTCTTTTCTACACTTGATGCAATCTTTCAATTAAACAGAACTTTGTTTTACAATAATTCTCCTTTAAAAAAAAACTCATCTGAGGTAACACAAAAATATGAATTTAATTTCAGAAGGCATCTGTGGAGTTTTCAATCGACCATACCAAAAATAATTCCCTGCCAGGCTGCCAAATCTGACTAAAACACTCAATTTGCACTCTTTGTAATATTCTATTTCTCTAAAATAGTTTCAATATCATCAATGATTTCCCAAGCCATGGACCCCTTTAAGAAAAATGACACGAAAAGAAAACAAACACTTGTAAACATTCATTTAAGTATTAAAAAGCATAATAACTAAAGATAGCAAATTGGATTTAGATTCTCGGATCTCTGGTCCTCCTGTGAGAAACTGATAGGTTGATATTATAGATGTGACTAGAATGAAAATATGTGCCAAGCTGGAATTGTGTCCATGTGCTAAAAAAAATGACTGATCAATATAACATTAGGTGACACAAATAAGGGGGAAAAATTATATTTATTTTAAAAAATAACAAGGTAGTTTTATTTCAGTAAACAAGCTTGTTGAGTTATGCAGAAAACAATAACAATGTAGAGCTGTTAAATCTAATTCCAATTAAAGAAATAGAATTTAGGGTTGTAAATAGAAGTACAATACTGGTAAACCTCATGTGACTTTCCCTGAGTGTACTTTCATAGACAACTGTTTGAATGTGTTTATTGACAATAGACTCAGCAGTGCAGACATATAACATGATACAATATTAAAATGTGTGGTTTTTGGTGCCTTTGTCAGGTCTTATGTGGTAAAAAAAAAAAAGGGGGGGGGGGGATGATATAACGTTTCCAGCTAGAAGAAATGTTTGACAGATGACATATTGGTTTAGGAGTCAAGAAAAAATGGGATTATTTAAAAGTTACATTATTGAAGGCAACAGAAATTTGGATCAGGCTTGCCAGTAAGAGCAACAAATTTAAGAAACTACTGTGGTACTCCACAGAAGTGGCCAAAATAGTTTAAAAAAATAAAGTTAGCATTTAGAAATTGTAAAAAAAAAATCCAGAGTGAAGAAAATAGGCAGATCTATAAGATAAGGCAGAAAGAAGCATAGAAAGTTACGAGAACTTACAAAGCACACGCAGAAGGAAAAATAGCCTGTTAGTTAAAAAAAGGGGTAAATAATTTTTTTAGATACATAAATGAAAAAGGTAAGTACAACAAGGATTAGTTAGATTAAAAGCAAAAGAAGGAAAGTATGTAGAAGAGGATAATAGTCTAGCTGACTGCCACAATGAATATTTTTGTTGGGTTTTTACAGATGACAATGAAGGAAGGAAAGGAAAAGAAGACTAATGAGTGATTTAATACATCTGAGTTTACAGAGGAAGAGGTTCTACCTTAGCTATCTATGGTAAAAACAAATAAGGTGTTGGTGCATGATGGAATACATGGGTTACTGGGAGAAGAAGCTCAAACATACACTGCTGGAGAATCCATTAAAAATTGATGCTTAATTGTAATCCAAATATGGTAAAAATAGCACTTCTTATACACAGAATAGTGAAAAGCGTAAGACGACAAGATAGAGGGCTAATGTAACTGTTTAAATAGAGGAAACATGTCATGAAACACTCCTCCATGTTGCAGGTGAAATCACTACTCAAAAGTAGAACACACTCAAGGAGGTATAAACTAAACAGTGGATAGCAAGACACATTTAAAATGACACACAATTGTACGAAAAATACATATAATATACATATTAATATCACAGATAAATGAAATCATTAAACCTACTAATATATGCTGTTTAGATCTTAATATTAAATCTTAGTGCCTTGTCTGTTTTACTGTTAAATCTTAAAATCATATAAACCTCGTAATCTTGTCTTTCTTTTAATCACATACAGGTATTTCCATAAAGATATATATCTATGGTTGTCACTGTATACATACCCTATACCTGAAGCTTTTTGTTGGAAAAATGGTATCATATTAATCTTAAATGAAATACAGAAAAACATATTTAAAATGTACAAAATCACAAGGAATGTGAAGGAACGTGAACGTGTGCATATATATATTTCTTTAGGTGTATGTAAATGGTTGGTGTGGGTATTATTGTTAGTGGCTTCTATTTGAAGTAGCCCATATTGAAAGCAAGCAAGTAGTTTCATATTAAAGACAAAGGGGCAGAAAAACTAACAAACCTTTACTATACATAGTGTGAGACATCTAATTCAGCATTAGTAAAGGTATATTAGTTTTTCTACCCCTTTGTCTTAAATATGAAACTACTTGCTTCACCAAACGATTCACGTTCCTTCACATTTCTTGAGATGTTGTATATTTTAAATATGTTTTTGTGTATTTCATTTAAGATTAATATGATACCGTTTTTCCAACAAAAAGCTTCAGGTATAGGGTATGTATACAGTGACAACCATAGATATATATCTTTATGTGAATACCGTTATGTGATTAAAAGAAAGACAAGATTATGAGGTTTCTATGATTTTAAGATTTAATACCAAGATCTACACAGTATATAAAAGTAGGTTTGATGATTTCATTTATCTGTGATATTAATATGTATATTATGCATAAATGCATATAAATGCATGGGCATTTAGCCCTCTATCTTGTCGCCTTACCTTTTGCACTATTCTGTGTATTAGAAGTGCTATTTCTACCATATTTGGATTACAATAAAGTATGAATTTTTAACGGATTCTCCTGCGGTGTATGTTTGAGCTTCTTCTCCGGGGAACCCATGCGCCAAGACTTTAACTTGTAGAAGCACCAACACTCACAGAGAAGATCCAGAGAAGCAGTGCTTTATCCCTATATGCTTTCCATTGTGTAGTGTGGACTCCTTCGTTGAATTTGAGCATGATGGAATACACCCAAAGTTATTAAAAGAGCTAAGTGGTGTACTACCAAAACAGTTAATGGATTTATTTTACCAATCATTGTTAACAAGAGTAGTCAAAGTAGATTATATATTAGCAAATGTTTTGCCTATTCACAGGAAACGTTAGTAGGGAGGAGTCGGGCAACTATAAGCCAGTAAGTCTTACATCAGTAGGTGGGAAATTAATGGAAAACATGTTAATGGATAAGACTGTTGAACATCTAAAAGCACATGGATTTCAAGATTAGCAACAGCTTGGGTTTACTTCAGGGTGATCATGCCAAACTAATTTTAATGATTTTTTATTATTGAGTACCTCAAATAATAGATCAAGGGGGTGCATAAAACATTGCTTACCTAGATTTCAGTAAGGCTTTTGACACTGTCGCATGTAGAAGATGTTTCAATAAACTGCAGTCTTTAGATTGCAATAGACTGTTGTGATCAATATATATTCAGATAAAGGTCTTGCTACCAGTGAAGTACCTTAGGGATCTTTTTAATATTATTATTAGTGATATTGCAGAAGGTCTTCTTGGTGAGGTTTGTCTCTTTGCTTATCATACAAAGATTTGAAGCAGGGTTGGTGTTCCTGGAGGGTTAAACCAAATGGCAAATGCTTAGGGTAAACTAGAAACATGTTCAGAGCTGTGGCAACCGACATTTAAAGTACAAGATAATGCACATTGGGTGTAAAAACCCAAACGCATAATATAGAATATTTGATACAACGCTAACCTCAAAATCTAAGGAAAGTGATTTAGGGATAATAATTCCAAAAGGTAGTTAGACAATATAATAGAGCAACAGGAAATGCTAGAAGAATGATTGGTTATATCGGGAGATTTATTAGTAGTAGAAAAAGGGAAGTGCTCATGCCACTGTACAGAGCACTGGTGAGACCTCACTTAGAATATTGTATGCAGTACTGAAGACCGTATCTCTAGAAGAATGTAGAATTCAGAGAAGAGCTACTAAACTGGTACATGGATTGCAGGATAAAACTTACCAGGAAATGTTAAAGCATCTTAACATGTATAGTTTGGAAGAAAGACAAGGCATGGGGAATATCATAGAAACATTTAAATATACCACACACAAGCGCCCCATAATTATACACACATGGTACCGCCATTAATTATGCTACACACAGGAGCCCCACAAGGTGACAATTGTACAATTATAGATACCAGTAATATTGTGCCAGTCAGATACCAGTAATATTGTGCCATTCAGATACCAGTAGTATTGTCCCACTCAGAGCCCATTAATATTGTTCCAGTCAGATACCAGTAATATAGTGCCATTCAGAGCCCAGTAATATAGTGCCACTCAGAGCCCAGTAATATTGTGCCACTCAGAGCCCAGTAATAGTGTGCCAGTCAGATACCAGGAATATTGTGCCATTCAGAGCCCAGTAGTATTGTCCCACTCAGAGCCCAGTAATATTGTGCCAGTCAGATACCAGGAATATTGTGCCAGTCAGAGCCCAGTAATATTGTGCCAGTCAGATGCCAGTAATATTGTGCCAGTCAGAGCCCAAAAATATTTTGCCACACAGAGCCCAGTCATTTTTTGCCAGTCAGATACCAGGAATATTGTGTCATTCAGATACCAGTAATATTGTGCCACTCAGAGCCCAGTAATACTGTGCCAGTAAGATACCAGGAATATTGTGTCATTCAGAGCCCAGTAATATTGTGCCACTCAGATACCAGTAATATTGTGCCAGTCAGAGCCCAGTAATATTGTGCCACTCAGAGCCCAGTAACATTATGCCAGTCAGAGCTCAGGAACATTGTGCCAGTCAGAGCACAGTAATATTGTGCCAGTCAGAGCCCAGTTATATAGTGCCAGTCAGAGCCCAGTAATATAGTGCCAGTCAGATACCAGGAATATTGTGCCAGTCAGATACCAGTAATATTGTGCCAGTCAGAGCCCAGTAATATTGTGCCAGTCAGATACCAGTAATATTGTGCCAGTCAGAGCCCAGTAATATTGTGCCAGTCAGACCCCAGTAATAAAGTGCCAGTCAGAGCCCAGTAATATTGTGCCAGTCAGAGCCCAGTAATATTATGCCATTCAGAGCCCAGTAATATAGTGCCATTCAGAGCCCAGTAATATAGTGCCACTCAGAGCCCAGTAATATTGTGCCAGTCAGAGCCCAGTAATAGTGTGCCAGTCAGAGCCCAGTTATAGTGTGCCATTCAGATACCAGGAATATTGTGCCAGTCAGAGGACAGTAATAGTGTGCCAGTCAGATGCCTGTAATATTGTGCCAGTCAGAGCCCAGTAATAGTGTGCCAGTCAGAACCCAGTAATATTGTGCCAGTCAGAGCCCAGTAATATTGTGCCAGTCAGAGCCCAGTAATATAGTGCCAGTCAGATACCAAGAATATTGTGCCAGTCAGAGCCCAGTAATATTGTGCCAGTCAGAGCCCAGTAATATAGTGACAGTCAGAGCCCAATAATATTGTGCCAGTCAGATACCAGGAATATAGTGCCAGTCAGAGCCCATTAATATTGTGCCAGTCAGAGCCCAGTAATATTATGCCATTCAGATACCAGTAATATTGTGCCAGTCAGATACCACTAATATAGTGCCACTCAGAGCCCAGTAATAGTGTGCCAGTCAGAGCCCAGTAATATTATGCCAGTCAGAGCCCAGTAATATATTGCCAGTCAGAGCCCATTAATATAGTGCCAGCCAGATTCCAGGAATATAGTGCCAGTCAGAGCCCAGGAATATTATGCCAGTCAGATACCAGTAATATAGTGACAGTCAGAGCCCAATAATATTGTGCCAGTCAGATACCAGGAATATAGTGCCAGTCTGAGCCCAGTAATATTGTGCCAGTCAGAGCCCAGTAATATTATGCCATTCAGATACCAGTAGTATTGTGCCAGTCAGATACCAGTAATATAGTGCCACTCAGAGCCCAGTAATAGTGTGCCAGTCAGAGCGCAGTAATATTATGCCAGTCAGAGCTCAGTAATATATTGCCAGTCAGAGCCCATTAATATAGTGCCAGTCAGATACCAGGAATATAGTGCCAGTCAGAGCCCAGGAATATAGTGCCAGTCAGAGCCCAGTAATATTGTGCCAGTCAGAGCCCAGTAATATTGTGCCAGTCAGAGCCCAGTAATATTGTGCCTGTCAGATACCAGGAATATAGTGCCAGTCAGAGCCCAGGAATATCATGCCAGTCAGAGCCCAGTAATATTGTGCCAGTCAGAGCCCAGTAATATTGTGCCTGTCAGATACAAGGAATATAGTGCCAGTCAGAGCCCAGTAATATTGTGCCAGTCAGAGCCCAGTAATATTGAGCCTGTCAGATACCAGGAATATAGTGCCAGTCAGAGCCCAGTAATATAGTGCCAGTCAGAGCCCAGTAATATTATGCCAGTCAGAGCCCAGTATTATAGTGCCAGTCAGAGCCCAGGAATAAAGTGCTCGTTTTAAACCACCCTCCTCCCCCCCTTCCCCATTACTTACCGAGTAGCTGCTGCTCCGTGTCCCCGGTCGGACCTCTCCGTGCAGTCTTCCTTTTTTTTTTTTTTTTTTTCGGGCAGCCGCATCTAGCGGATGCGGCTGCCAGAAAAAAAAAAAAGGAAGACTGCACGGAGAGGTCCCCCCCCCCCCCCACTTCTTGTTTTTTTTGTGTCTATTAGTATAAAGTGCTCGTTTTAAACCACCCTCCTCCCCCCCTTCCCCATTACTTACCGAGTAGCTGCTGCTCCGTGTCCCCGGTCGGAACTCTCCGTGCAGTCTTCCTTTTTTTTTTTTTTTTTTTCGGGCAGCCGCATCTAGCGGATGCGGCTGCCAGAAAAAAAAAAAAAAAAGGATGACTGCACGGAGAGGTCCCCCCCCCCCCCCCCCCCACTTCTTGTTTTTTTTGTGTCTATTAGTATACAAAAGTTCTGTTTGATATGGGTAAGACATATATCCAATTTATAAAATTCAATGTTGGTTTGATGTCTGGAAAAAGTTTTCAGCTATTGTAGTAACATTGGTATGTTGTCCTTCAATGTTCATAATTATGCATGTAACTATGCAAATTAATATTAACTGTGTTCTCATGAGGCATTTTGTCATATAGATTTTCTGTTCCACCAGAAATAAAGACCAAGTGCAACTTGGAGAAAAATAAATACATGTGTGACTTTCTTCCGTCATTTTAATACTTACCTTCTTTTGCAGACTGTCTCCTGGGGAATGATGCTCCCACAATGAAGTTACTGGCAATAATTTGATATTGACAACCCTATCATCTCACAGGAGCCAATCAGAGGGATCCCTTATAGAGCAATAGGAATGCCCAAAGCACATGTCTGTAACATCAATGAAGAGGCATGGTATTTCATGCATACCATCATCATCACACATGCTCAGTGGTTCCCCCAACTTTAAATGCAAATCTTTACAAGATTTGGAGCAAGTACTTTATCTCACACTGTCAGATTTGCAGAAATGTTGCATATTGAAGCAGTAAAAAGTGTGCATGTTTTTTTTCAGCATGTGTACATGCTACTTATACTGTATACAAAATAATATATATGCACAGTAAACCTTTACAGATGGCAGTATTCTCATTAAAATGTCAAACTACAATGAACTAATTACTTAACAAATGATATAAGATATAGTGGCCTAGATTCACTGCTAATTGTTAGGTCTTTTTAAAGACTAAGTCTATTTAGTGCATGTGATTCAGTTTCGGATTCAATGAACATAACACAGTGATCTAATTTGCATTAAAGCACTAGAACTATCTTTTAAAAAGTCGTTATTCCCAAAACACTTACATTTTACACTAGGGGACTGTGGGTTTAATAGTCACCCTCAATTCCCTAGCACATGATTCCCTTGGCCACCTTCTAATGCATTGTGCCGGGACGGGGCAAAGTGCCATAAGACCCCCTTACTACTGGGGCCAGGGACTAGACAACGGCCCCTTGCCTCTTCTTTGACTTATGGGGCTGTGAGACTGCACCAAGGGCCTACTTAAATATTTTGTGGATGCGGCTGCCCAAAGTGGCTCCAGTACCCCTTAGTAGCCTCACAGACAGAGATGTCAGTCTGCTGAAGATGGATGATATTTCGAGGCATCGGTTTTTTTTTGGGGGGGGGGGTTGTTTTGCAGTGCTTTTTCTTTAGGTGGATTACTTTTTATTTTTGGATGGCCCCTTGCCCTGTGCTGAAGATGAGGACTCAAGGCAATCGAAAATCTTCGTGGGACATTTTTTAAAGGTTGGGAGCTATTTTTACAGGTTTGAACTCTTCCACCCCCTACCTGGGCAACTTAGAGGTATGGGGGATTGGTAGGTTATTCAAAAAAATATATATTTTATTTGCCACAATTGCTTGAATATAAGAAGCCCCTGATTATAAGAACTTTGGATCTTAGTTTATTAAAAAAATTTAAAAGCTGAAGTATAAGGCAACCCTATAGGAAAAAAACATTTTTACTAGCATATATTCATTACATACAAACAATTTTAAATGTTTAGTAAAAATATTATTGAAAAATGCATTTCTTGTTTTAATTTCCTTCTTTAAGTTTCCCTTTATTCCCATTCTTCTGTTGAAGCCCCATCCACACACAGCCTTGCAAATGCACACTCAGCCTTGCCATTGCACCCCACAACTTGCAAATACACCCCCACAACTTGCAAATGCACCCTCTAGGACTTCCATTGTAATCCCTGGTGTCTAGTGGGGCATCTGTAGGATGTCTGTGCACTGCTCAGTGCGCACAGATATCCTCCAATGCTGCCTGCCACTTCTGCTGGGTCTTCTAAGATGGCCCCTTCATTCTGTCTCACAAGACCCGGTGGAAGTGTCAAGGACTTGTGCACAGCACCCAGAAATCTAGCGGCTGCCTGGTAGGATGATCAAGGTCTCATTATATGACAACCTCGAATATAAGATAAGAGATCTTTTTGGGAGCATATACTCTAAAAAAAATGAATCTTATATTCAAGCAAATACGGTATTTAGGGGAGCAGCGGGCCTTGCAGACACCATTTATTTAAGGTTGCCTGGAGGCACTTGGAGCAGCCCCCAACCTAATTGATTAAAAGAGGACCCAGGGGCAGCTCCCAGCACCATAGCTTATGTAGGGGATTGGGGACCCCTGCTTAGTCCCCGGCCCTATTACTAAGCGGGGATGGGTCACTTTTCCCAGTCCTCAACTACATGTATGAATAAGGGGCCATGGGCAACATGACCAGGGTGATGTAATGTGATGTGTTATTAGTGGTAATTGAATTGCAAATGCCCATTAATTCATGCATTTTCTATGTTGAACGCCCATGTCAATGTTTTTTTTTTTTGTCTGAAATGAGAAATTCTGTTGTGGATCTATCATATTTTATTTTCATGGAGATCATGTCACTCTAATGTCAAATGTCAGTATAACTTTTTGATGTAAAAATGGTGTTTGTGCATGAACCGATCTCATTCACCATTAAATTAATTAAATGACCCATGGATCCGATGTGAGAAAGACACTTGGCATCATTGCAGAGCCATTTTACTAACGAATCCTATTTGTGCCTTTGAAATCTATGCACAGAGCTGTAGAAGGCTAAACAATATATTCAAAAACTTAAAAGGGTCTGAAAAAAAAACATCCATTTAATTTTCTTTACCAGTGATATATTCAGTAATATAGATTGTAAGTTTATATTTAGCTGGCATTTAAGAATCAGCTATTGGCTACAAAGAATAACACAAATGACAGAGCATTTACAAACAAGTAGAAAGTAGCTCAGTTCTCCCCATTACTCTGTCATCAAACACATCAACTACAGGTTATGTTGAGCGCATTAGTCCATGTATTCTGATATGAGTTCATAAGGCTGGAATTTCAAACACTAGCCAGCTGTGGGAACCAAGGAAAACGCTTGTCACATTAAATGCCATACAAATATGCTTCTATCTAATATGCTTCAATATAAAATGTGGAATGACCATATCAGTACTGCTAAAGACGCTTGCCTCAACACATAAATATTTAGGCCTCACAATTTTTCTGATTTGGTTTGGTTTCTACTTTAGTTGATTTATTTATTTTTATTTATTTTTTTTTTTTGTTTGGTTTTAATCAGCTGACAATGAATAACAAGACATGGCAAATATTTAATGTGTGCAAGCACTGGCAAGTTTTTCCGAACACATAAAAAATGTAATCCATGCAGGTGTAAAGCATACCAGCCAACTTTCTGTACTTTGTGTTTGGGAGACTCCCTTGTGATTTGATGAAAAATGTACAATGTGTTTACATCCTACATCCCAAAATCATATTACTTTCAGGGTATAATGATGTTGTAGAGAAATCCTATCTCAACCACATACTGGCAAAAAATAATTTCATGCCGCTGTCATAACCTGAAATAAATTCTGTTCCAGCAAATGGTTGTGGATGAAGTAAAAGTTGGTCTGTCCTTTAAAAAAAAACACACAGAAACAAACATATTGCTTGTTATTATATTTATTATTTCATATTTTTATATCTTTTTTATATTGATAATGCAGGTTGAGTATTCCTCTATCCAAAAACCCATAATCCAAAATAATCCGTTACCCAAAATTTGGGGGGATTTTGACACAAGTTGTAAATTTCACACACACACCTGTGAGAATACAAGTGCATAACAGTTTATTCAGCATCCAGCCCCCTTATGCTGTGATATAAGTAATACAATGGCAGGCCTGATGGGGCAACAGCAATGATGCCATACATCCCAACCATGCCATACATCACAGTTACTTGCTCTATCCAGTTGATATTATTGTATTTCATGAGTGCTGAGAGTGATATAGATGATGGTCCAGTATTTTAGTAGATATTCAATGAATCTCAAAGAGCTAACTGCCATTTTATTATCTTGAGGCATACTCTAGGACAGGAGTTATAATTTTATACCTGCTAACAAGTCACATTTTGGTCTATTGTCTAAGTTGCAGCTATTTAAACCAAATAACTATAGATTTAAACAGATACAAATCAGCCCATAGAAGATGTATGAAACAGACCTTTTTTTCTTAAAATGGTTCAAACACATAAAGTATTATTCAATAATGGTAAGAATAATAATAATCAGCAAATTAACAAGAGTTTCTATCTAATCTCCTAGTTCCATAAATTAAAATACAATTTAATGAATGTGTAATTGAAAACTTAAATAACTTACTTGTACAATATTAACTGTTTTCTTTTTTTTATTATTATTACTTTTACAGGTGGTAGATATAAACCACAGACTATATTTTAATGCATAAAGTGAAGACAGTTGTATTCATTTTTCCCAAGGTTTGAATGCTTAAACATGCATAGCTTTTACCGGATTGAGCTGGTAAACAATTAGTGATCCACAACTTAATTATAACCTTTTGTAATTTTTGGAGAGTCTGAGCCTAAATTTGCACAATCAGAATGTTGCTTGTCCAGTGCTATCTATTTTAGAACGAAATGGGAGAGATGAGGATGGTTGAAAGTAAAAAAAATAACTTGATTCATGCATATTAAAACCTACCAGGAAAGGTTAAAGCATCATAACATGTATAGCTTGGAGGAAAGACGTAACAGTGGGGACATGATAGAAACATTTAAATACATAAAGGGAATCAACACAGTAAAGGAAGAGAGTATATTTAAAAGAAAAAAACTACCACAACTAGAGAACATAGTCTAAAATTAGAGGGGCAACGATTTAAAAGTAATATCTGGACGTATTACTTTTTACTGAGAGGGTAGTGGATGTATGGAATAGCCTTCTGAAGTCTTCTGACACAATAAACTAGGGGTCAGTGCTACTAAGTACAATTGTTAACACAATATTTATTATTCTGCAGTTTTATTGTAATTCTTAAATATGGATAGCTTTGCATGCATGTCTATTACTGTGTGGGAGTATAAACAGTATACAACCTGGCATGCAAAATCAACTTCTGATTCTCACCTGCTCAGCACCCTTGAAATAAACAACAACTTTTTCTTGCAAAGCGATCAATTTATTATGCGACTCAGATCTTTGTCACTGAAAAGTGTTATTATCAAAAAGTAAAGTACAATAAAGAGACAGTAATACACAGGACTTGCGTGGAGGAGCACTAAAGTTACTCAATATAATGTATAATCCAAGGCAATTAACAATAAACATTACATTGAATAGGATTCTAAAATCAATGGACTGATATGTCACATCGAAAGAAAGCAACCGATGAAATTAATGTTGGATGTATTAACCGGTGGGACATTCAACATTTCGGATCCCACAATAGAAGTATACTCACATGAACTAGAGCTACAGAGTGCTCCAGGAAGCAAGCTGCACAATAGAGATTATTGGAAGGGAATGTGAGTCACCATGGATGAAATTGAGGGGAAGATTTTTGAATATTTCTAACATCTGCAGCATAAGGCATTAAATTGCCTAAATAGTTATATTACATTAACATAGTAATGAAAAGGGTATTTCATCTGGACGTGTTGTGCACTATGCTAACACACCAAGGGCTGAATAAGTGATATCACCAGTGTCAATGGTTAATGGATGAATTTGTGCTGTAATCCATTAGTGCCAACATGAGTCATAATTATATTAGTGATTTGATACAGGCTAGAGTGCAAGCTTTCAAGCCAATTTAGAGCTCTTTTGTAATTACATTAACATAATAATGGTGTTGTTGAAACATACGCCCTAACCTAACTTGTATATAAAATAATATGTTTTACTTGCTTTGCGCTAACATGGTAATCTTAAATAGTAAAAATCTTTCCTGAAGTTAGACTTATTTACAGATTTTGCAATATTACACTAATTGCATGAAACTTTCCAAAATAATCATTAAACTATAAAATAATCTTCATGAGATTTTAAAGTATATTTGCTTTATATATGTGGAGTCTTGAGTCCTTCATATATATATTTATATACAATGTTCTAATCCCTGGACAAGTTTATTCTATTGTGTGAGTTTCCATTGAGGAAGGAGGTCTGCATCAATTTTTATTATATTGACATTCTTCAATTTATATGACATATTTGTTTTCATTTCAGAAATACTGAATCCAATTTTAGGGTGAATTTATTGGAACTGTTTTTTTAGGCCATATTTAAAGTGAGAAGGGTTTCTGATTTATGTATATAATTGTCTTATGTGTCTTTTGTATATTATAAGTAATGACAAAATTGTATTTATCTATTTATTAAACACATTTCATATACTGATAGTTTTTTGCATGGTTAATTTATTATATTTATTTGTGAACTTGTAGGTAATTGTTTTTTAAGTAATAAGCGCTGTCTACCTATTTATTTACAGATGTTCACGTATGTATTTCCTCCATTACTTATTTTTAGTCTTCAGTCTCCATATCTTGGTCTCTAGTTACAGTTCCAGAAATTTATAGGACATTTCTATATTTCTTGTGTTACTTATATTGGAGTTATAGTGAGGGTGACCTGACGTCTCTTTTATGGGACAAGTACAGTATACTTTAGTGGGGATTTTATTTATTTATTTTATTTAGAAAGTGTTTTACCAGGAAGAATACATTGAGATTTCTCTTGTTTTTAGGTATATCCTGGGGACCCAGTCCAGAATGGAGTTACACAGAGTTCTGTATCCTTATGAGGTTATAGAATTTATTTATGAGGTACAAGAGTGCATGATTATGGGGGCTCTCTGATCATCCAAGTTACAAAACGATGGAGGTTATGTATAAAAGCCAGTTATTGGTTCTAAAAGATCAAAGGAATTTTGTTGCTTCATGTTTCACTTCTAGAATTTTGTCAGAGAAATAACTTTTTCTGACAACTACAACCCCCATTGTCTTCTTGTCTGTTTTAAGGTTCTTTGACCTTTAAAAGATGGGAAGCTATCCTTCAGGAGTTCTGAGTTGACTGAACATCAACAACAGATAAAGAGTTGAATGTTGATAATTCATGATTAGAGTCACTAGCATTGTAGGGGTCAATCACTGTTACAACAAATATACACCTTATCCACTCCAACACCATTTTTCTGTATTTTGATTAATTTGTTCATAAACAAGATTTTCAGCACTGTTACATAATTGATTCTAATAATACTGCTGCTCAACATGTAATTTCTGAATATTATCCCTTAATCACCTTTCAAAAAATTCCCCAGCACAAACATCAAAGTTACAGGGGTGTAATTTCGAGGATGAGATGCTGATATCTATTTAAATTAAAGGACATATGTGTTCTCGACACCAATCTTATGGCACATTGCCAGAAAAAAGAGAATCTTTGAAGATTTACAATTGGCATAATGCAGTGCGGCAGGTAGAGTGCTCCTGACATCCACCAAGCCCAGACTCGCCCATAAGACTGCCAAACAATGAAGACTCCACAGACCACGTCTCCACTGCGCCATGCGCCTTAGCACTCGGGGATCCAGCTCTGTCCAACTCTGGCTGAGTTGCTGCTGTTCCTAAATGCTTCCACTTTCCAATAATACCACTTACAGTTCACTATGGAATATCTAGCAGGGATGACATTTCACAAACTGACGTATATATAAGGTGGCAGCTCATAGGAACGACACATTTGTTCCCACATATGTTTGTAAATGCAGATTGCATTTTTACAGAGAGAGTACTAGATAACCTATCCGCAGATTTAGTAGAGATTAACACTTATACAATACTTTATTGGCTGGAATGTACATAATACTATCTTGAAGAACAAATTAATGGGAACTTTTATTATGGTCAGATTACATCAGTAATTAGTTGGGGGGGGGGGTTTTGTCACAAGCTGTGTCTGTGATACTTATCATGCATGACAAAAAAATATATTTTAAATAGTTGCTGTCCACTCACTAACTAACTTGCCTATTTTAGTTTTCTATCCTGCCTTTCATTATTTAAGCACCTGTGTAAATTATGATTTTGAGGTGGGAGGTTTATCCCTTGGCTAGGAGAATAAATACTGCATTCACACTGAATGACTGCTGACAACCCCCTAAGTCACGCCCCTTGGCAATCTTTGTTGCCAGGGGACATGTTGGGAGGTATGAAATGTTATTTTAGATGGCTGTTTGTTAATGTTTCATATAATATGCATGCAGTCTTAATATAAAATATAAACACTACAAGATTGTATCCCTGGTATATGGATTAGTAATGTTTTTACCAGCTGAATCCTATAATGTTATATATCTGTAGCTAAATCGGAAATAGCCCCGTGTGTCCTCTCAGATTTTATATTAAATATCCAAATAATTTTAGTAGAATTATGTCGTGTTAAAGGGACAGTACCAGCTAAACATTATTTTACTGTGAATGTAGATAATAGAAAATGACTGCAAACGAGCTATGCATTGTGTTAGCAAAATTGCAAGTAAATGCCTCAATTAGGAGAAAATGTGTTTAAAATATGCCTGTATAGTCTCCTGCTTATGACGTTACTGCTTGACATGCAAATTAACTGGTTTTTAATGGGAAATGTGTAATTTGCATATCAAGCCACATGTGATGTCACAAGCAGGAGGCTCCACAGATATAAAATACATTTAAATACATCTAAAATACATTTTCTCCTCATTTAGGTATTTGCTTACAATGCTACTAGCACAATGTATAGATCATATTCAATGATTTTGTATTCTCTATATTCACAGTAAAGACAATGTTTAGATAATACAATCCCTTTAAAACGTATAATGCCTGATTTATTTTTTTCTATTTTCATTTTATTGTTTTCTTTTAACCCAATAGTCTGGGATATCTAACATATTTTTAGGATAATAAACACGCAAACAAACAAAAATGTGATGAATTAATTAACAGAATATAGATTGAACTCCACAGTATGTAATTCTTCAAAACTGCCACGCTTAAGCCGTGTAAATTACAAACATATGACAACAAACATTTCTAATATTGTTTGTAGATTAAATTAAATGAATTCTGCTCCAAAGAGGAACATGTATTGGGGCACAATTGTGGTTTGTTTGAAAAACTGTAATGTAGTTTAATTTTAGTTAAAGGGACCCTCCAACCAAAAAATGAAAATGTTTTATTTTTTTCATTTTGTATTGTTGATTTCAGATATGTCTTTTATTTTTGTTATGTGACTGTATTTAACCCCTTGACGACAAAGGATGTGCCAGGCACGTCCTGGGAGAAACTCCCTTAACGACAAAGGACGTGCCTGGCACGTCCTGCAGTGAATGAAGCGGTTTTCGCGATCAACGATCGCGAAAACAGCTTTAACAGTGCTGGTCTATTGCCTCGACATCGAGGCAATAGCCAGCACCGAAATTTCTATTTTGGGACCCCCACGATCGCCCCACGGAGCGATCGTGGGGAGCCATATTGACGGAGCATGCTGCTCCGTCAATATGGCTAAGCCCTCTGCCGGTCTGAGCTTCGGAAGTGAAAGTAACTTCACTTCCGTCGCTCTGAATATGCTACTTGACTGCCCCTAGTGGTAGTTTAGTAGCATTGCAATGGAAAATATTTAAAATACATATTTAATTAATTAAAAACAGATTATTTAGCTATATTAGCCTATAGGGTTAAAATTAAATATTTTTTAGCATAAGGGATAGGGTTAAAATTAAATTAAAGTTAAAAAATATTAATGGATATAATAAGGATTAGAGTTGGGGTTAAATTTAGTGTTAGGGTTAAATTTTGGGTTCGGGTTGGGGTCAAAAGATCAATATAGGAAAAAACAAAAAAACACTATTTTTGGTTTTTGCCCCATAACTCGCAAAAAAATACCGAAAAATGTGGAAACATGCATATTTTTGAACTCGGGAGAACATTTAGAAACTATTTAGATGGGGTCTTTTTTAATGATTTTATTTATGTAAATTATATTTTAGGTCAAAGTTAGAAAAAGTGTTTTTTTTTTAAATTTTTCATCATATTTTATGATTGTTTTTGTAGTAAATTATAAGATATGATGAACATAATGGTATCTAATGAAAGCCCTTCTTATGACGATAAAAACAACATATAATTTGTGTGGGTACTGTATGTGAGAAAGAAAAAAATTACAGCTAAACACAAACACCCTAGAAATGTCAAAACAGCCATTGTCACCAAGGGAAAGTCAAGGTGAAAATGTCTTGTCACTAAGGGGTTAATAAAATATGTAACTAAACAAGTGTGATTGAGTGCCGTCATTTTGTGAAACAGTATTTTTGGGTGCCACCCCTATTGACTTTATAGCACATATTTCACACTTTGGGGCTGGGGACACATAATGCAGTCTGTTCACAGAATGGGAGGGTAATGTAACTATTACATCACAATGGGGCTGAGTTATGATACTGTGACCAGGTTAATCTCCTCTCTTTTGTTTGTGGCAGGTAAACAAAAAAAGTTGTACCTAGTAGCCACCTAGTCCTGCCCACTACACAGGATCCAGTAAGTGATGAGGGGAGTATCTTATGATATCATCATGCAGGCTTTGGCAACAGTTGTAAAGGAAGACTGGCTGTAAGATTTTGGACGATGTTGCATCATGGGAAATAATCACAAAATGGAGACAATAGATAAACACCTATTTTTATTTTTATTTTGATATGCAACTAATTCAATCATATACGAAAAAACTTGTTGCATATGATTTATATATGTATTTGTTTAAAATGACCAGGCTATCTAGTTACATCTTATGTAAGTCCCTTTAAGTGTAAATAAAGATGAATTAGCAAACAATGGGGAATTGGATCTTTCATTGTTACGATGAATTTCCACAATTCCACAAACCAAGAATTGTTCCACAATTTCAGAGACCTTCTAACAGCATAGGCATTCTAATACAAAACATTCTAATACAACAGTTCTTAAAATGCATACATCTGTACAGCAATTAGCAAAGTCAAAATCTGTATAAAATGACTTTTTGTATAAACATATTTAAAGCTAATTTTTCGTTTTCTTGTTTGATGCTTACTGATATGTTTTCTATTACTAAGTTGCAGTTCATCTGTTCAGCATTTGCTTTGTGTACTATAAAGATCAAAGAGTATTTATTTCTTCAACATTTATTCCTGGGGATACCAAATCAGAGCAACAAAATATTACATAAACAGCCGGTGTCGAGGGTGCCCTTAGTCGAAATATTTTAACTTTGTACAACAGAAATGAGAGAAAAGGATTTTATTTTAGTGAATAGACACATTGGAATAGCTGAGAAATAGGCAAAAGCATTTTGGTTGTGTATTGACACGTTTTTAAGATGGCACCCTGTGATAAATTAGGGTTAGGGTTAGATTAGGGTACATTTTCAGTGGTTTTCCCTGTTAGAGGGAAAGGTTATTGTCCCTCCTGAGGCATGTTGGGCAGTAAACCCTGTGCCAGGTTAGTCATATAGCCAGCAGTTGCTAGGATGTTGTCTCCTGTCTCTTGTGCTGCAGGGACAACATTATATATCCGCTACCGAATTAACTCTAGGTGTACATGGGATATCCAGGACTTCAAGCACCTAAAATTAAACATCTTTTAAATTCAGGGATTTCTAACCTTTTTGAAACCATGCACACTTTCAGTATTCTACTAAGTTTCGAGATGTTGATCAGTGATCTAGGTATAATACGAATACCCACTATCAGCTGGGTTAGGTACTTCTGTCTTTTATTTCCTGCATTTAGCAACCTCTATATGTGAATCTAGTACTGGAACAAAAAAGTATATTGAATATACATGCCAACATTTTGCCTGTATTATTAGCACAGGTCTAGTTCCTGTGCTGAAGTTTGGTTAAACTTGAGATGATTTCTGCTATCTTTAAGGTGAATAAAAATACTCCAACAAGAGTTGCTGGTGCTTGTAATTCTGTAATTGTTTAGTTCTATCTGTGCCTGCACTGATAGTGTGGTACAACATGGTAAGAACAACCATCCCTGCCTAGGAACTGACCCACAAAAGATATCTATGTTAGGAAAATCTATGTTTTTGGCAGATAAAGGTTCAATTTGAGGACCATGGAGCAAAAAATCCAATACGAGACAGATATAAATTAAGTTAATTATACAAAAAAAAAATCTCTTCCTCTGGGCTTATTCTTGAAAAATGTAACTATTTAATTTATAAAGAAAGCAGAGGTGGTGGAAATACAAAGTCAGGAGTCAAAAGAGGGATATCTATGGTTAAATGTTTTCTAATTTTCCGAGGATGGATTGTGGAACAGTTGTGACCCAGGGGCCAGACAGATACAAGAAGCAACATGTTAAGATAAAAATGTATATTTCCATTCTAAGAACAAATTGCTTTTATATATTATACTGATATTTGGGCCTACTACAGTAAAGAGCTAAGAACAGACAGTAAAATTGGAACCTGTTGTTTAAAAAGCTTCTTAGATGTGCAGTTCTGTTTAATATGAGTAAATGGTCCTTTAGGAATGTTCTGGAGCTATTTAGGTTTGGGACTTTGTATGAAATCAATGTATCCATTGCAATCTGTAGGTTTGAAAAAGTGTGAGTGCCAATCTTGTTAGATTAAGACGATAACGGTAGATCCAAAAAATCGATTGTGTATTTATTGATTGTAGTGAATTTCAAATTAAATCATTAATATTAATAACCACAAAAAACTGTACCAGAGAGACCTCATTCCAACACAAAATGATTAACAACGCCAGAGGACCAGAGGACCAGGCTCGCTCACCCCAAGAAAACTGTTGGATTTGGTCTCCCAGTTAGCAACAGAAATGTTCACATAATTTGGAGGAAATCTGGACTCCAAAGCTGTACCTCATAATTGTAAGTAACATTTATTTTCAAATAAAAAATAAATATACGTGAGGGTAAAATAGATACAGTCAAGTAAGAAATCTCTTTGTTTGGCATTCAAATTCTCGTCTGAATTTAAAGCCTGATTACTTGGATACACTTATCATGGGAGATTATTATTGTATATACAGAGGTGACATCGCCAGTTGCCCAGATATAGTGCGATTTCCACTCTGCTTCAGATAATCGATAATATGCTAATAGCTCCTCCTGTAGAAGGCTCTGTGCCGATACATTGGGGGGCTATTTTGTGGGTATACATTTCTCCTGGTCTCAGCTACTTTGTAAGTTTTTTTTACCGTTTATATGCTTGTGCTCCCTATATGTGTTTAGATTTACTTTTATGTATGATTCATATTGGTCTCTAATGTTAAAACTTCATGATGGCTTGGATTGTGCCTTAAATTTGAATGTTTTTTACTCATTGTGTGTTTTAAATGATTTATTGAAAGTTACTTTTTATATCAGTCTTATCTGGTGTGCAGTCATTTTTTATGTATTCAATAGATAATATGCTCAAAAGATGTTTAATATCTCTCAAATGAGAACAGGTTTGACACACATATTTTTAAAGAAAAATATTGATTTATTCTGATATGTTAGATGTCAAAGAGCCAATCACACTTACGGTACGCCTGCCTGGAGGCCTATCAAGACTCTTGTGCATTTTAGCGAGCAGATACAAGATTGCTACCTATTATATATTGTGCAGAGCAGCAGGTAAAAGTTATATGTGTACCTCAAAACATTCAGTTTTTATAGCCAGGAGAAATTCAGAAAGTGTGATTATGAGTGAAGGGAGCTTAAGATACAAGTAGCAAAATAGTGGAAACATTTTGTTTTGTTAAATTGACCCTTTCTTTATTTAGATGCAAATAGATTGCCATGTCTATTTAAATATTACTCTGCTGGTACGTTGTACTAACAAGCCCTTTATTTTCTCCTATTAGATATTAATGTAGTAAAACTATCATCTGCCTGTCTTTGTACCATGTGGTTAGCAGAAGGCTAAGTTTATTGTGTCATCTGTAAATCATTAGTTTGGCGGCTCTTCTGAAACAGTAATAGTTACTTCCATTTGGGAAATGTTTCTGTAAATTCATTAATAGAGAAAGAAAACAAAACAACCCTTTAATTATCATATCCAATTGGGATACATTTAATGCACAAGTTTCTTAAGTTACACTTGTAATGTTCTTGTCTAACTTTTCTTTTTTTCTTTACTAGGCATTAAGTGGTATTTTAGATAATCTCTGAAGCCAGATGCATTGTTTCTTGATAAGTTACCATGTGATATAAGGAAATGTAGGTGGAACGGGATGGGAAATGTGAGCCCCAATTTATTTTTAAGATTAACTCTGGGGGTTAGAATTGAAGTCAATTTATTGGCTAAGAGTTGGCGTTTTTCCTATTAAAATACCTCTATAATGAATCCAGTGTGTGAGATATACATCGACTGTGTTATAACTGAATGGGAATACACTGCCGTTTAGTTTTACTTTTGTGCAAAATGATGAAAACATTACAGATAATAGTTAGACTGATTACTAGATCTATGCAGGCCTTGGTGTTAATTGTAATTCAACATCCCTGGTTTTACATTGCTCAAAGTTCTAAATATCAAGCATTAAACATAAAACATCCATTTGGTTCCATACCATGTTCCATGTGTCCTCTGAACAATAAGGCCTCCAATCTTTGGGGTTAGCTCCACTGGAATGTACTCACAAGCCAGACACCACTGGATACTCAAAGCCCACCACACCCTAAACTTCTACGCACTAACATGTAAAAGTCAGAAGTGGATGGACTGCCTAGGTTAATGTTAATTGGACAGCAGACTGCTGCTCTGGAAAATATGTAACATGCCAAAGTTGGCACAAAAAAATATCTGATGAGGATTCATGACAGCCTTGGCAATTGATGTATTAATAATGACTGTCAAAAGCCAGAGCTTGCAGTAGCATCAGGACCCCTTTAATCAAAAACACATTAAAATATTAAAATCAATATATTTTTGTTATCACTAATTTATGCAGTCGCTCTATCCAGCAGTGCTTTAGTACTGAACTGAACTGATCTTCTGACCCCAAAGTTATTTGTTTTTTTTTTTTAGTTAATTTACCAGTGGGTAGAAGATCTTTACCGCTAAAGAGCAGAGATTTGTGACTGAAGATCTCCAGCTTTTCTGAACTGCATTTTCTGGGATGCTCAGCTAGCCTTTGACTGGCTGAGTATAATAGGAAATATTGTCCTCAACAATTAGCATACAAAAGGTTGGCTGTCGCTGGCACAGGAGATGGCTCTCATAAGCATGAGGATGAAGTGGAGGATGCAAAAACAGGATAGGCGCTCACTTGGATTAAAATAGTAGAAACTTTATTTTTTTAGTCCAAACATAAAAATAGCAATATACAAAAATGATAATCCTCACAGATGCAGGGTAATATTGGCTCTAGTGGGCCAACTTTCTATTCTTTTTACTTCAAGTGAACTCCCGTCCTGTTTTGCATCCTTTAGAGAATATGGAGGTTTCCGTTAGGTGACATTTGCGTGGAATATGGCCGGTGTGTGCAACGGGATTTAATTATTTAATCACCCTGTGTAAAACCCTCTGTTTATATTTTTAAATTAAACTGGAGAAAAAGTCTTATAAAAAGATAACAAATAAAAAAGAAAAGTCTATGATGAATCTGGTATTTTTTTTTTTTACTAAAAAGCGAATTGACAAGAATAGTACAAACATCAGTGTCTAAAGGTACACTAAAAATTACTTTTCATTTGTTCTTCTATATTAAAGGTTAGTTGTCCCTAGTGTGAGGAAAAACTGGCGTGTACTTTTGATAGTACACGCCAGTTTATTCTCTGGCTGGCAGCTGCCATGCTTCCATAGAAACAGGCAGCCATCTGGTTGGCGACCGGCTCTCTCTGCTACTTCCTTCCTGTTAATTCCATGAAAAAATGAGGGTCTCTCTCTGCACTAGCAGCAAGAGAAGTCCGCATCATGCAGACAGAGCGAGGTGAGCCCACATGCTGATTGGCTGTGTGTGCACTGACAATGCCAGAGCATGATAGCCTGGAAGTGCTGTGTCTCAGATGTGAGACACAACAGAGAGTACACCCACGTTTATCTATTAAGATACAAATAGGGTATACTCCAGACTCTAGCACCACCTCTATTATTGCCTGTGTTTTGCAATCTATAACAGTTAATTTCTCAGTGAATGTTCAGTGATTTTGTAGGATGTGATTAGACCAGAATAGTTTGTAAAAGTTGTTAAAAAAACACTTTTATGGCTTATTTCCTATGTTTGCTGTATATGTTGTATTTTACATCTGTACACTGATGTTTTTTTTAGTGTTCATAAATGTTGGATCACAATACTTAATGTTTTTCAAGCAATTACCATTTGTTTTTCTTGTACACTTTCCGAGGATTCATGGTTGTTATCTATTCCCACTTAGCTAAATTCAGTTTACCAAACCCACATTTCACAGTTTTTTTTCCTCCATTACAATATAATCTTCCCACGATCAGATGGAGAAGCCACTCCCCTGTGCTAGCTTTCTGAAAAGACATCCAAGGCTATGCTGCATTACAAGTGCATAACTATAATTACGGAATTAAAGGATGTCGTCAAACACAGAAACATAGAATGTGTCGGCAGATAAAAACCATTCGGCCCATCTAGTCTGCCCATTTAGTTGAAAAACTGCATCATACTTTTAAAATGGAAATATTTGCTTTAATGAAAGAATACAAGTAAAGTATAATATGTTGCTTAGAATCTTCAGATCTGCCCCCTGATAGAGTCTTACAAGCAAAAAATGTTGCTGACAGTTGTCCTTTTTAAACAAAGTAATGTACATACAATTACACATGCATACAATTACACAGGCAACTCAACAAATCTAACATGGTGAACATTAGAATGTATAAACAGTGGAATGTTAAATAGTAATTACTGTATACACAATATTAGTGACTCTCTATAGCAGCTCTCTAAAACTTATTTTGGTGAAAGTGGACCTTTAAAAATATATATATGTAGACAAACAGTACATCTAGTCAATGTGCTAGTTGTCCAGATTCTATTCAAATAAATATATTATACATCCTTTAGAGTGATCAGAAACATCAGGGAGATTAGAAAACACATTAACTGGCAATTTATTTTGTTTTAGCTGAATCATTAATATTATTAATGATTCAGCTAAAACAAAAGAAATTGCCAGTTATATACATATATAAATATATACAGTTATATACATATATACAGTTATATACATATTCCTCATAGAATCTACAACATTATTAATTTAATAATGTTGTAGATTCTATGAGGAATATGTATAAACTCTACTCACATGTTAATTGCACCAAATAGTGGCACTATGTCTGTGTGCACTAGAACTAGACTCCGAAACAGCACCAGCCTAAGGATGGAAATGTACTGAAAAACCAGCAGACATCCTCTGCCAAAATAATTTTTGGCAGAGGCACAATTCCCACATATATATAACTATCAGGAAGTAAAAAAAAAAAAAAACACATGGGGAAGGGGGACAATCACCTTTATTTAAAATATTTGGGAGTTTTCCCCCTTTTTTTTAATGTCCTGACATTTTTAATCTTGTTACCTTTATACATAATGTGTTATTCTTGAGTACTCCACCTTCGGCTGTATACACTTTCCATATTATTTATGTATTTAGAAACATATAAGGGGAGAAAATCAAAAAGCTGACAGCGGTGTGTGGGGTTTTCTTCTTGAATCATTCTTTTGGATATGTCTATTTGAGAGATGTCCCAGAGATGCTGTTCTCGCAGCACCAGACTTGTTATGATTTGGTAAGATTTCCCATGCTTGTTTCCAGACTTGGACAATTCACTCCTTCCAGAGATATCCTCTGGGAAAAGGAGGAGCTCTGTTTAATTTGTGAAGTTCCTTCCTAGCTTTGACCTGTGGTCACTGGTGGGTTATTCTAACTTCAATGAGTCTGACTCACAGCTTTTAGGAAACCCCCTTCTATTTGAATATATCCATTTTTTTTTTTTACAATGACACATTTATACTAGAGCGTTAGCACATCTTCGGTGGTTTTGAAAGGCATCTGCCTTTACTTTACCTTTCTTCACCTCCACGACCAGTGTAATTTCCAAGTCTATTAGTAATATTCTGCCTGGGGAATATACTCTGAGATTGCCATACTACTCACAGAAGACCACCTGCAAACTTTGCACTTATGTTTTCATTCAGTTTTGTTACATGTTGTCCTCCCCTCCCCCCAAAAATATATATAATGCCATTTGTTACTATATAGTACCTTTTGTATAGCATTTTTGTGAGTTTGCAGGAATTTATCATAGACTGACCACACATACTTAAAAGCACTATATTAATGCTACCCCCCAGTTTTGTTCCGAATTGCCAATAATCTAAAAAAAAAGCTATTGTTAAGATGAATCTATATATGACAAAACATTTAAAATATTTATTTGAATGAGTTCTACCACAAAATCATAAAATATATTTGTCAACTACTTGTTATTTTCTCTGTATTAAGTGAGTTTAATAGGTACACCCTTAAACAAGACGTGCACTCTCCCAAATGGAAAGAATCCAGGCTCATCCCCGCTGGCAAGGTAAGTTCTTGATATCCCCGAAGGATCCCAGGTGCTCAGAAATAAGAACAGCCGACCAAGCTGCAAATCCACTGACGAATCTAAAAAAAAATACACCGGCACTCTTGAATCCAGTACAAGATGAGAGTTTATTAATGATGGAGGTATAAAGTGCACACGCATATACAACAAACAATTTTATAGCAGGTAGCATGGTGTCTGTTATTCTGTTTGGGAAATAAGCTGATGGGTCACAACCTGGGGTGCTGGGGTAAGTCCTGGCTGTGCAGTGTGGGTGATCGAGCATGTATTGGGGTGCTGAGGTAAATCCTGGATGTGCAGTGTTAGGTACAACAAAAACTTAAAACCATTACTCCATAATCACAGAGACAAGTAGGCCTGGTGCCATACAAAGGCATCACAGGCAGCTAGAAAAATATATAAGGTGTTTTATCTATATGGTATGCCAGATTGGTATCTGTCTGGCAGTCTATGGTCTAAACAGATAAAATTTAGATCAGTGTTGACCAGCAGACATTTATTTTGGTTTCAGGCATTATTAATTGTACGGGTAATAAAATAGAACCTATAGGCTTTGTAGGCACACTAAACACACTAAACACTGCACAAATTATTGTACTTAGATAACACAGTAAAATTGGTTGTGGACAGCTCAGGGAGTGGTCTACCCTGACAGCACTGATCTCATTGGAGGAGTGGGGCATGACCCCACAATTAACCTTTACCAGCATTCTTTTACCCAATGAACTGAACTCATCATATATAGGAATTAGACAGCGCTTACATAATGAAAACCAGGAGACCAACATACAATTATATAAATGTTTTTAAAAAATAGTAAATCTTATTTAAAAATATTTTGCACAGAGAAGAAATATACATACATTAAATGAATAGTTGACACACAGCACATGTTCTTGCAGTACGAGCAGGAATAGTATATGTCAAATTCCACCATGACCAATGTTTGTTATCTACACTATATTAAGAGCAGGCGTGCAGGTTTGATAGTTCACCTGTAATAGTTAATGTTTTGTTTCTTTTGATGCAAAGATAATCAGTTTTGTCTTAATTCTAGTCACTCTTCTAGTCCAGTCTAGCAAACCTTTTATTTATTTTTTTATTTATGTACTGTATTTCTTTATTTTTTTAGGGCACCTAATATTCTGTTGCCATGGGGCATCTAGGATGTAAATCGTATTTCTGGTCATATTTGCTTACTGGTTATTTGACATCTATTTATTGATGGAAGTCTGTACACACTCACATAAAACACAGCTTTCTTCTAATTAACATATTAATAAATGCAACTGGTAAAACATATTATGGACCATTATGTATTTGAAGCACAGCTCAATTCAAATTTGTAAAATTAAGTCTTGGTACACTTAAATGCTGCTTTAATCTGCTTGCGTGTACCAATTAGTGATATTGTGTAATTATAAATCATTTCCCCTTTTTGGATCATTCCCAAAGCATTATTTTCATTAATACAGTAATTGCACTTTTGAAAGGTTCAGCGGTGGAAAGTTGCCACCTGAGGTCATGTATACTGCTTTATTACCTGAAGAACAAGCTTCTCCATTATTCTCTGCTTTAGTAATATTGTATATCAATCGAGCAGTGTATAGGTCTCCCTGCAAGATATGCATAGCAATGTGTGTATGTCACTGACATTATATGAAAGTTTGACATGATAGAAGCTGGAGTACACTTGCTCGAACTAGTATAACCATATTTTATTTCTGCTATTCAGAGACACAATATGGACAGGATGAGATTACACACACAGGCACAAAATATGTATAGATAGATACACGTACACACTGATTCACATATGCACACACCATCACATACACATAAAATACATTTTATATAATATAAATTATTAGGAGCATGTAGATTTCAGATGTAATAATATATTTAGATTATACCGTATTTGCTTGAATATAAGACGACCCTGATTATAAGACGACCTCCCAAACTTTGGATATTCCTTTACGAAAAAAACTAAAGGCCTGAATATAAGACTACCCTATAAGAAAAGAGCTTTTTCATATTTAATAAAAATGATGATATAAAAAAAAAAGCATTTCTTTATTTCCTTTTATATGCCAGTGCTGCCCCCAACCCCCAGACTTGCACAATGCTCCCTCCTCCAGACTTTCCCAATGTTTCCTCTACCCCCACCCCCCCCCGCCTCCTTCAGACTTGACCAATGCTGACTATCCCACTCCCTCCATCCCTCCCCCAATGATGGCTCTATCCCTCCTAACTCCATCCCTTCCCCAATGCTGGCTCTCTTCCCCTCCCCCCTCCCTCAATGCTGTCTCTCTCCCCCCCCCCCCCTCAATTCTGGCTCTCTCCCCCCTATGTTAAAAGACATGGCCAATTGCAGAGAATGAACCACTCTTTTGCCAGACATGAGCAGTTACACACCCGGTGTTCCTATTTGGTGATGTTTGTGGGAAGGCTGCATGCAGGGCCACCATAAGAAATTGTGGAGTTCTTTACTGACCAAATGGTCTTGGCCCATCATCCCTCACTCAATTTCTCATTTTGTTATTGCCCCCACATTTCTTAAAACACACACAGGACATACCCCAGCATCACCATTGCACACCAAGATATAGAAAGTGGCAGTGCGCTTGTGTGCTATAAAGTGAATAAGGTGCAATGAGGTAATATTGCCTCTGTGCAGCTGTTACAGAGTGTGTACCCCGTAGGGCAAATGAAAGAAAAAACTTTTTACACTTACACACAGTCCCTGGTGGTATGGGACACAGTAAATGATGTACAACAAATCTTGATATAAGACCTCCAAAGAATAGAAGATGGTATTAGTACACAAAACTTCAATTTAATACAAAAAGTGCTTAAAATATCTTACACTTCAGTTTTGGAGTAGCAGCAAAATCTTGGAACATAGGTAAAGATAGCAGGATCCGGAGAGAGCTCTTGATGGGTAATAGTAGATCGTGATCAACGCGTTTCGCCTTTAAGTGGTAGGCTTCATCAGGATCCAATAGTACCCATGAGAGACAGAGCAGTTTATATACTGCAAATATCAATTAGAACAATAATTACATCATTATGAGAGCGACATGACTAACAGCGTCGCGTCATACTATGTGCGACCATATAGGACGAACAAACATCAGTTTTTCGGCTTTTTCCGCTGTTCGTAAGTGATCGTGTATTTCCGTAGTTGGATTCGGCTTTTTCCGCCATCCGCTCGTCTTCCGAGTGCTTCCGAAGGTTTTCAATGGTGTTCGTTTTCGTATTAACTACCTCTCGGGTATTCTTCGGCTTTGTGTTCGAATTAGCATTTACATAATATTATATATACATATTTTTATTATATAACTTAGTGCGAAATTTAGTAGAAAAAAGGAATTATTTAAAAAATATATTTTTACAAAACTTTAAAATATTAGAAAAAAGTATATCTAAAAAACATATGTGTAATACCAATTTCGCACACAGTTTTAAATAAAATTAATGCAGATTTTGATCTGTTTAATTTTATTTAAAACTGTGTGCGAAATTGGTATTACACATATGTTTTTTAGATATACTTTTTTCTAATATTTTAAAGTTTTGTAAAAATATATTTTTTAAATAATTCCTTTTTTCTACTAAATTTCGCACTAAGTTATATAATAAAAATATGTATATATAATATTATGTAAATGTATTCTGATTGTATTTAACTATTTTTATGTCTTACATTTCATGGATTTAATACTGAGTGAACTATATGGACTACAGTTGTTTGTTCGGGTTATAGACATTATTTAAAACCGAGCTTCCTATGTCTAAACCGAAGCCTTCGACTTCCCTCCATTCGAACTTCGAGATAATATCGTATTGGCTCCTATTCGAAAGACCAAAGAAATTAATACGAAGTCGCTAATTCGAACACAAAGCCGAAGAATACCCGAGAGGTAGTTAATACGAAAACGAACACCATTGAAAACCTTCGGAAGCACTCGGAAGACGAGCGGATGGCGGAAAAAGCCGAATCCAACTACGGAAATTAACGATCACTTACGAACAGCGGAAAAAGCCGAAAAACTGATGTTTGTTCGTCCTATATGGTCGCACATAGTATGACGCGACGCTGTTAGTCATGTCGCTCTAATAATGATGTAATTATTGTTCTAATTGATATTTGCAGTATATAAACTGCTCTGTCTCTCATGGGTACTATTGGATCCTGATGAAGCCTACCACTTAAAGGCGAAACGCGTTGATCACGATCTACTATTACCCATCAAGAGCTCTCTCCGGATCCTGCTATCTTTACCTATGTTCCAAGATTTTGCTGCTACTCCAAAACTGAAGTGTAAGATATTTTAAGCACTTTTTGTATTAAATTGAAGTTTTGTGTACTAATACCATCTTCTATTCTTTGGAGGTCTTATATCAAGATTTGTTGTACATCATTTACTGTGTCCCATACCACCAGGGACTGTATGTAAGTGTAAAAAGTTTTTTCTTTCATTTGCCCTACGGGGTACACACTCTGTAACAGCTGCACAGAGGCAATATTACCTCATTGCACCTTATTCACTTTATAGCACACAAGCGCACTGCCACTTTCTATATGTTTGTTGTTTATCTGTATTGCAGTTTGTTGGGATAACTGCTGGACTAGTTGCTGCTAGTGCTATATCCCTTAGAGCGCATTCTACCTCCCCCATTTCATTTTTTCGACATTGCACACCAAGAACCTACTCCAGCCAGCACCCACTTTGCATCCACAGGACATGCCCCATCATCCACACTACACACCCAGCACATGCCCATCACCAACATTGCACACCCAGAACTTACCCCAGTACATGTCCTATCACCCACATTGCACACCCAGGACTTACACCAGCACCCCAGCCATGCCCCATAACCCACATTGCACACCCAGGACTTATCCCAGCACATGCTCATAAACCACACTACACATCCAGGAGTTACCTCAGCAACCCCAATACATGCGCCATCACCCACACTGCACAGCCAGGAGTTACCCCAGCACCCCAGGTCGTGACCCATTACCTCATTTCCCACAGACAGACAACATGCTGCCTGCTATAAAATTGAGGGTGCGCATAAAATTAGAATAACACTTATCTTTAACAAAGTGCTGGTTAGGGGAGATCTTCTGATCTCTTTTTTTTTTTTTTAAGGGGGCTGCGTGTGTAAGAGGGAAGTTGAGAAGTCGCTCCTGATTAGCTGAGACCTCCATCGCTCAGACCTCTCATTCTCAGAGAATGCTGGGACAGAAAGTTCCATTGTGGGACTGTCCCGGGCACTCTGAGTCATGTTGTCACCCTAGCGGGAACTAGATTTATTTTCTAACTGACAGTGTTTTACATCAAATTGTTCTCTTTATCTACCTTGAAACAAAAATACATGTTACAATGTACAAAACAATAAAGAATATGAAAGCAATATTCAAGAATCTTGTATTCCTAAATTGTCACCCTTTGAACTTGAAGCGACTTCATCATCTAAGCATTGGGCTTCATTCATGACACCGGGGACTTCATGGAATTGGCAAAGTCGCCAAAGTTGCCAAGTTGGAAACAGTCTCCAATTCCCCTGAATTGTGCTGACGCTGCTACTGCACATGCGCAGACTTCTGCACAATATTCATTCTCTGGTGTCCCAAACCGGAGCATGTCACACATATTATACCGACAATAAGCTTGGTGGAACTGCCCCTTTAAAAGAGAACAATTTGAAATGTTAGGGTCTACATGCTTTTTCTTTTAACTGGAACATAAGAATGTTGAGCTCAAATCTATTTCTCCAGAAGACTGATAAATCATGTTCAGTACATACTGTGGGCTGGCAACAGTTTGACTGGGGAAAACTGATCCTTAAAGTTATAAGGAGCCCTCACACGTGCATTGTATATATAGCGGTTTGTAAAAGTATTCACCTCCTGCGAATAACATTACAGCGTGTCGATGTATAAATAAAGTACGCTCAGTATTCAAACAAATGTTTTATTAAACACCATATAGAGATTACGAGATTTTTGACTGGCCATTTCAAGAAGTGTGACTTTGATGTGTCATGATAATAATCCCGTGTAGCATTATCAGTATTTTGGGATTCTCGTTTGGGGTGGATTCTATATTCTTTGTTAAAACTGTATTAACACTTTGACTGCTAAATAATAAAAACTACCATCCAACATTTTGGGATTTATTCATGAAAGAGAGAATTGCAGTGAACTGAGAAGGGAGTTTAAGGCCAACTGAACCTAGTTGGAAAAATTGTCCCAACTCCGCAAAGCACAGGATGCATTGTGGAGTATTAATTCAAACTTCAGTCAATTAATACACAGAAAGATAACATGCTCAGCTTCAAATACTCTCTTGCACTCACATCCTCATCCAGTAAATCATCATCTAACTGATACTGCCTACTATCTCACTTTCCCAAACATTTGGATGGGTTTGCTCCTCTACCTGTAAAGTATCTCTGGATGACTCTGTCACATCTGTCTGCATTGATTCTTAAAGTCAAACACAACATGCTTTACTGGGGTTATACTGTAAGTATCCCCCACATTTTTACTCATTTAATTAAGTCTGTGTTTGTATGAAAGAGGATTAAAAAAAGAAATGAAGAGGACTGGCAGAATCCATCTGGGGCCTGCAGAAGGTTTATTTTATGAATGGTCAAGCAGGTCACCTGTTAGCTAGGGCAGTTAAATATATAAATGGTGTATAGTTTCAGTGGGAGGAAAAAGCAATGTGGGGAATTATTCACATTTATGTTGTGTGTCCTGTTCTGCCAATTTTGTCAGTGGGATGAAAGAGAGGGCTAGATTTACCACTCTGACGGTATTTTATCAGCTGACCAGCAGAGGCCAGAGTTAAACCCATGGAGGCAATAGCATGGCCGGAGGGGGCCCACAATTAAAAAAATCTTTCCAAGGGCCACAAGTGTATCTAGGCAGCTCTAATATGAATCCATGTACTGTTCTATCCATGAATTATGTCATATTTTATTTTCCTGGAAAACCATAAATTACATTGAGTTTTCATTTTTTTTCTTTTACACTTGTCCATGATCCTGTTGTAATTAAGAACAAGTTTAGTGCAGGAAGTGAATCATGAGTTACTCGTCTCAGTTTCCAAAAATGGCACCTATGAACTCTTGTGATTGGCAGGAGGACTTGGCTTGCAGCCAACCCACATAATAGCCATTATGATTCTTGAGGTTACTGAAAACCCAAATATGTAATTGATGGCAGGTGTATCGTTTATATTAAATAAGCTAAGCAATTACAAAGCGTGTGCTCTCTCTCTTTCATGGATGACAGTATGCAGCGCTATACTGAGGAAAATTAAGTTTGCAAGCAAGACCGGCCTAATTCATAGTTTGAAAATCCAATGATGAGGTTGCTGCAGAGGAATAACCTTGGTTTATATGATTAGCGAAGCTGTGAAATGTGCACAATATTTTTGGAATATTTCAGAATCTTTAAATACCTTTTATATTGGATGCACAGTATTTCGGAACCAAGCCAAAACTGTTACAAGGTTCTGCAATATTCTGTTATTTTGCCTTAAGATGGCTACTCCAAACCGCAGAAATATTACATTTACTTACAAATAAAAAAAAAATACACATGAAAACAGCACAGCTATAAGACAAGGAACATGTAGTATTTAAAACAAAGGTCCATTTGGGACTTTAAATCTGTATTGGTTAAGGCGTCCTGAGGAAGTGTTTAAGTTCACACCTAGATGTTCTTCTTATGTTTTTTTCTGAGGGTTTTGTACATTTCTTAAAATTGTTGTATTCCCCCTGGAAGAAGAGACATGCCTAACTTTACTTGTACTTGGGGCGGCCCAACCCCTCTGTCAAAACATGCCCCAACCACTAGCGGATGTGCAGCCATGACCAGGGAAGAATCATTTCTATATCTATATAGAAACCAACAATTTATTTAGTTCTTGGTACAAAGCATAAAGGGGAACTACATACTAAGTCAGACCAACAGTGACAGACTGATACAAGAGGCAGAGAGCACTGCTTGCAAGCTTACAATCTAGAGGGAGTGGAGGACATGAGACCAATGAGTGTAGTGGCCCTGCAGGGTAGTATCAGTTAATGAGGTAGGCAATGTAGGGAGGGGCTGCGGAGTGGAGGGCTTTGCAGATTAAAGTAAGATAGAATATATAATGTTATTCTAAAGCAGACGGAAAGCCAGTGGAGAGCTTTTGAATAGATTGCAGGGGAGAAAGATGAACAAGAGATAGTCCAGAGCATATTATAGTAGTCAAGACAAGAGATCAGAAGCAAGTGCACTAGGATTTTGGCAGCCTCTTCGCTGAGGAATTTGAGAATGTGTGAAATGTTTCTTAGTTGCAAATGACAGGATTTGGTCAGGGATATAATATGGGGGACAAAGGAGAGAGCCGAGTCACAGACAACCTCAAGACATCGTGCTCTCTCAGTTTTTTCGCTTAGAATTTTTGACTGTAACAGTGAAGTTAAGCACAGGGACGGAGTTCGAGAGAGGGAAGATTATCAGCTCCAATTAAGAGAGCTTTATGTATTTATCAGACATCCTGCTAGACATTGCCAACAGACAGTTCCTGGCACATGACATGGCAGAGGGCGTGAGGTCATGGGGAGGAGAAGTAGATCTGAGTGTCATCCGAATACAGGTGATAATGGAAGCAAAAAGAGTTAGAGTTCTCTTAGAGAGGAGGTGGCAGGAGGCAGTTGCAGTAAGGTGAGAGGTAAAGATGTGACGTTACACCTGATTGCATCAACTTTATTACTCTCAATACCTTCTCTCCTGCAGCTGAGAAAGAGGTTGATATTCTGCTCTCCATTTCCAGACCTACTACTTGCACACTAGACCCCATCCCGTCTCACTGTGTATTGTCCCAGGATCGGCCTGGCCCTTCCTGTGTCACCAACCAGTTAAAAAGATAATAAACAAAGGTAAGATTTTTTGACCGGAGCATAGTTTGAAGAGGAAGGATCATTGGCTCAAATACAGTATGGTCCAAAAGTATAAAACCACTATCTCCACAAGATTTTTATGATCACTTTATTAAAAAATATAGTAATATTATAATCCGTTAACACTTATTATTCAATAATATATTATTTAATCACAAATAAAATTGTTAATCTTTGTAAAATTGTTATATCCAAATGCATCACATGGCTATCCTCTTCACACAGCAAACGGTGTTCTTTCTTAATTTTTTTAACAAAATTCCTGGTAATTCTATTGCCTCCATAGAGCTAACGTGTTGCTGGCCTTCTGGTAACATACCAGCTGGGTAGCAACCCTATTGTCATACCAAGTATTGAGCATTTCTGATTTGCAGTGTATACTAACGTATTTTTCACTTTTATTAGTGAAAACTTTTGATTGAGGATTACTATAGCATTTTGTAAAACACTTTTTTTTGCAGAAATAATTAAATAGAAGCAGATTGTGGGTGTGCAATCAGACTTGTGGACTGTCCATAAACCATGCATGATGTGCTCAACAATGCTGAGCAAGCACTCGCCTCTAGATGAGAGCAGGAGGATTACAGATTAGCCAAACCAGATTTAATCCTTAATCACACTCCATTTGCTGTTACTGGAGAGATGACCCTACACTTCACCCAAAACATTACTAATATAATTTCCTGAATCCATATGCAATACTGTGTGTCTGTGTATCTCCTTTGTATTATCTTGTGAGACATTTCAGCTATGTCAAGTAAATATAATTCAGAGTATGCCTTGTGACCCAAGCAGCACAAACAACAATGTGACTTGGCAGGACTTCAATGTGTTCTAGAAAGAGAAGGCAAAATGTTGATTCCTCTACCTTCCATTACTGATTGGGTGATTCTTTGGCAAAACTTCAAAGGACAGGACACAGAATTGGTCTATGACAAGGTATTGCAAAAAAGTATAATGTGTATTACACTTTCTCTCACTGAGAATATATATACATATCCTAAATAGGAATTGGCTATGAGCACTTTATGTCATGTGGCTAAGAGATCACAAAGAAATCCCTTGAAGTGTGATATTAGAAAAGTGAAAGCACCATTAATTATGTGGAAATAATTATTATTTTAGGTTCTTTTTAAAAAGCTAAATAAAATGAGGGTCCTGCCACTAAATTGCTCTGGGTAAAATGTGCTTCCAAATAATCCATATTCTGCCATCATGCCTATCCCAGGTTTGGCAGGAAGGCCCCGATTTGATTTGATGTTCCTTTATCGCGGGATGTTTCTCTGAAGTACTGCTAAAACCATTCTACCATCCAAGCGCCAGATAAAAGACCTATGCACAGAGAGGCCTACTAAGTCATTGTCACTGTCCCAGCTGGCATGGTCAATGATCTGACCCTAGCCCCATTTATGAAAATCCCTGCACATTGAAGTGTCAGTTAGCTTTGCCTATTCATAAGAAAGAGGTTCACACACAAAAACAGCAAATAGTAACAACAACTTCATAAAACTTAATGGCTGTGATTATCATGATATCCGTAAATTCATAAAAAGGGCCATTATCAGTCGTAATAAATTCCAAAGAAGTTTGGAGAGCTCTAACTAAAACTACTGAGGAATATATCTCTCCACAATATCACTAACGATCACATTTTATTAGTGCCTCATTATAACTCCAGACAGAAATTATGTTCAATTTCATAACAATCCATTTTGCATTATGTGAAAAAGCACAGATTTGTGCTGGTTTAATTAGGAAACAGCAAGCTGGCCACTAGAAATTAGCTTATATGAGACTCTATCCTGGGATGTAAGATGTTGCTACATATCATGTGATGCAGCACTGTATTAGCATGTAATGCATATTTAGCACCTCTGCCCCTCAAAGAGTTAAAAATCGTCATGTATAAGACTGATCAGTGAAACATTTGTTTCACAATATATTTTTAAAAGTGCACAATCAGATTTGGGGCAAATTATTATTTTCTTTGTTTAATAATACTGATAAAATACATCAGAGTAAACTTTCTCTTATGTAAATAAATGTTCAGTAATGCATGCAGAGGTTTGGGGCCATGCCATGAGTAAACTAAAGGATATTTACCAGAGGTCATCCATAGTGCTTAGTCCATTAATATGGTGCTAAGAGACAATGCTAGCATTGTATCAATTTATTAAAGTATTAAGTGTCCTTTTATAAAGTTTTTATTTTTTTTACAAAAAAAATCTCATTTAACCATGAATGTATATTTACTATGGTTGAGTCATTGCCACCAAAGAAATAAATAATAATTGCGCAGAGATATAATATGTTTGCATCGATCAACATATGTTACACTGTGAGTTAAGGAAACAATGTAAGTGTTACAGAAACATTTGGGGGCATGTATAAACATGGCACAACCGCAGATTGCGACAAATACTAGTGGAATCGGCATGTGTGCAGGGCCGGCACTACTGTAAGGCAGCACAGGCGGCTGCCTTAGGGCAACACATGGGGGGGGGAATCGCCCACGCACCCAGGCCCGCCATCAGGGGGTTACTCTGGTCGCATTTTTTTTTTTAACTAACTTTATTGAAGCCTCGCACCTGGAGGGGAGCACACAATGCTTCCCTCAAAGCCGCGTACCTGCACCGGGAGACAGACAGAGCAGGAAGGGGGTAAGTACTGGGGAAGGGGGAAGGGGGGAGGTGTTGGCATATTGAGGGGCAAAATCCTGGCATAATGGATGGGCAAAATCCTGGCACATTGAGGGGCAAAATCCTGGAATATTGGAGGGGTAAAATCCTGGCATATTGAGTGGCAAAATCCTGGCACATTTGAGGGGCAAAATCCTGGCATATTGAGTTGCAAAATCCTGGCATACTGGAGGGGCAAAATTATGGTATATTGGAGGGGCAAAATCCTGGCATATTGGATGGGCAAAATCCTGGCATATTGAGGGGCAAAATCCTGGCATATTGGAGAGGTAAAATCCTGGTATATTGGGGGGCAAAATCCTGGCACATTAAATGGCATATTGAGGGGCATATTGGAGGGGGAAAATCCTGGCATATTAAATGGCATATTGAGGGGCAAAATCCTGGCATATTAAATGGCATATTGAGTGGCAAAATCCTGGCATATTGAGGGGCAAAATCTTGGCATATTAAATGGCATATTGGAGGGGCAAAATCAAGGCATTTTAAATGGCACATTGGAGGGGCAAAATCCTGGCATATTGAGGGGCAAAATCCTGGCATATTAAATGGCATATTGGAGGGGCAAAATCCTGGCATATTGAGGGGCAAAATCCTGGCATATTAAATGGCATATTGAGTGGCAAAATCCTGGCATATTAAATGGCATATTGAGGGGCAAAATACTGGCATATTGAGGGGCAAAATTTAAATGGCATATTGAGGGGGAAATACTGGCATATTAAATGGCAAAATAATAGCATATTGAGGGGCAAAATACTGGCGTATTAATTGGCATACTGAGGGGCAAAATATTGGTATTTTAGATGGCATATTTAGGGGAAAATACTGGCATATTAAATGGCAAAAGAATGACATATTGAGGGGCAAAATACTGGCATATGTAATGGCATATTGAGGGGCAAAATATTGGCATATTAAATGGCACAAGAATGGCATTTTGAGGGGCAAAATACTGGCATGTTGAGTGGCTTAATACTGACATACTGAGTGGCAAAATAGTGTGTCTCAGGTTATGTGTGTCACTGTGTGTGTGTGTGTAAGTGGTAAGGGTGTGTGTAAGTGTGTCACTTTCTGTGTAAGGGTGTGTGTGTAAGTGTGTCACTGTGTCTGTGTAAGAGTGTGTGTGTAAATGTGTCACTGTGTCTGTGTAAGGGTGTGTGTGTGTGTACGTCTGTCCCTGTGTCAGTGTAAGGGTGTGTGTGTGTGTGTGTGTGTGTGTGTGTCACTGTGTAAGGGTGTCACTGAGTCTGTGTAAGGGTGTGTGTGTAAGTGTGTCACTGTCAGTGTAAGGGTGTGTGTGTAAGTGTATTAGTGTGTCTGTGTAAGGGTGTGTGTGTAAGTGTGTCACTGTATCAGTGTAAGGGTGTGTGTGTGTAAGTATATCACTGTGTAAGGGTGTAAGTGTGTCACAGAGTCTGTGTAAGGGTGTGTGTGTGTGTGTGTGTGTGTGTGTAAGTGTGTCACTGTGTAAGGGTGTAAGTGTGTCACTGAGTATGTGTAAGGGTGTGTGTGTAAGTGTGTCACTGTGTCTGTGTAAGGGTGGTTGTGTAAGTTTGTCAGTGTGTCAGTGTGTCACTGTGTCTGTGTAAGGGTGTGTCTGTGTAAAGGGGGGGTGTCTGAAAGTGTGTCACTGTGTAAGGGTATAAGTGTGTCACTGTGTCTGTGTCAGGGTGTGTGTTAGTGTGTCACTGTGTCTGTGTAAGGGTGTGTGTGTAAGTGGTAAGTGTGTCTCTGTGTGTGACTGCAAGGGTGTATTTGTGTTTAAGGGTTTCAATGTGTGTTGGGGTGTCAGTGTGTGACAAATTTAGAGCATGCGAGTTGAATATTTAGATGTATTTATTTTCCACACTATACATTATACTTTTATATATATAAAATGTATGGAGGGCTGGTGGTGTGGGAGGCGTTGCGGGTCAGAGGAGAGGGGCACCAAAATGCACCTTCGCCTGTGTAGACCTAAATCCTTGCACCGGCCCTGCGTGTGTGCCAATGGGTAAAGGGGTTATTTACACTGAATGCTTAGGTTTAGGTTGTGTTAGTCCCTCTCTACCTCACTGCAAAGCGTTGGGAGTTATTAAAAAGTGAAATCACCATTATACATGCCAAACGGCAATTGAGCTTTTTTTTTTATAAAACTCCCAATACTTTGCAGTGCAGGAGTTTTTTTACATAACCCCCACTGTATCACATTGGCAACAGACTGATAATGAACTATACAGTTGGTGCCATTTGTACAATATTACACAGTAATTTAATCTTACATGGTGTCACTTTATTAACCCCTTAGTGACCGAACTTCTAGAACATTTTGTTTGTGTTTAGATGTAATTTCCCTCTCTTATTTACTTCACCCACACAAATTATATGTTGCTGTTTCTTCAGAATAAGAGGGGCTTTCTGTAGATACCATTATTTTGATCATATCATATAATTTACTGTAAAGAAAATATTAAAATGTACTGAAAAATGTAAAAACCCTGTTTTCTAACTTTTACATTAAAAATCTTTTACACATCTACAAACACTAATAAAAAAAGAAAACTGCTAAATACATTAGCTTATAATGAGTTTAGAACTATCCAATGTTTACATGTTGTTCTGTTGTTTTTTTGCAAGGTTTTTTCCAACCCATTCTCTCCTACAGTAACCTTTTAACTCCAACCGTAATCCCTAGCCCTAACCATAATGCTAACCCTAGATTTAAGGCTAACTTAGTCTATTTTTGCACTATAATATTTCTGGCTGCCTCTAGAGGCAGTCTAGCAATACTCCCTGAGTGACGAGAGTTATCATTGATCACTTTTGAATTGCTTGCCCACAACAGGGCAACACCATATTGAAAAAGCATGTTGGCGGAGGGATCATAATGCACCCTTGGGCCAAATTTAGGTGTTGCAATATCGAGGCATTGCAGTAACACCAACTGAACTTAGAAAGTTATCGTTGATTGCTTTCTAAGCTCTTTCTACCACATGAAGTGCCAGGTACACCAATTTGCTTTCAGTTCATCCCATTCAACAACACTAGTTAGGTCGCATGTACAGAGCCGGCCTTAGAGGTGTGCGACCTGTGTGATCACTACAGGGCGCAACACCCCAAGGGGTGCCCGCCCGGCCTGCAAAAACAAAAAGGTTTGCTGGTGGAGGGGCTGGAGCTCAACGGGTGAGAGGTGTAGCTCCGCCCCCATCCTGCTTTGCGGGGTGCCGCTGGCAGCATGAGAATGTGCTGCTCGTGCTCCCCATGATTTCCGATACCCTGCATAATCACTGTGTGTGGGGAGCTCGAGCAGCACATTCTCGTGCTGCCCGCGGCTCCCCATGATGTAGGGTGGGGGCAGAGCTACAACTCTCACTGGATAGCTCCCCCCCTCGCAGACAGAAAAGAACAAGGGGAAGGGGGAGGGAAAAAACAGGGGAGGGGGGAAACAGAACAAGGGAGGGGGAGAGACAAAACAGGGGAGGAGGAGAGACAGAACAGGGGAGGGGGGAGAAAGACAGAACAGAGGGAGAGAGACAGAACAGGGGAGGGGGAAAGAGACAGAACAGGGGAGGGGGGAGAGAGAACAGAGAAAGGGGGAGGGAGAAAAGAACAGGAGGGGAGAGAAGAGAACAGGGGAGGGGGAGTTAAGAAAACGGAGAGGGAGAGAGAGAATATATATGGGGAGGAGGGGGAGAGAGCGAACAGATATGGGGAGGAGGGGGAGAGAGAGAACAGATATGGGGAAGGAGGGGGAGAGAGAAAAGGTATGGGAAGTTGGAGAGAGACAGACATAGCAAGGAAGGGCATAGGGACAAACATGGGAAGGGAGGGACACATACATGGAGGGAGAGGAAAGAGACAGGCATGGGGGGGGCGCCACGGGGGAGGCTGGCCCTGCGTGAGACAACAACCAATATCTAAAATGTAATGAATTCGTTAAGAACTATATCATTTATCACTGTTGTTTTCTTTCCCTGAAGATGGAAAACAGCAGAGGCATTACCAAACAAGTCAAAAGCCCTGCTTTTCCAACAGAAATCACATATTAACAGTGCTAGCACCAGTGCAAAGGATTCTGGGTAGCTAAGCAACTCCAGTCAACAATGATCATTGTGTTTCCCTTTAAGCTGTTTTTGGAGATTAATATTCCATATAATGAAAATAAACTGTACATCTCCCGAACAACTTATTCACGAAACTACAAAAACTATTGTTGTTGATTGTTAATCTAAAATAAAAGTCTGAATTCCAACTAGACTCTTCCCAAACTCTGTCCATGTGGCCTGAAGAGAATCAGATCTCAATGTGCTACATGTGTATTCAGAAAATGTGCGTAAGCAGTTTGAAATGATAGCACTCTTGAGGTTTTCCAGCATACATGTTTACAGTTTCTAATGGAAACCACACTTTTTGTATTTAAATCAGGAAACATTTTTCTGACATCCAGACGTTAAGGGGAGGGACTTTCGTTCATTTCTCATCTTAACATTTTGACAATTTAATGAGCCTGGAGAATTCTTGCTGGAGCAGCTTGGATATACCTATACACAGATCCACTTGGGGTTTTGTTATTATATAAATAGCTGACGTTCTGCTTCTCTGTATGCGTGATATGTATAATAGTATATGCATGTGTATATGTGTGCATTTATATCTATCAAGATATATATATATATATATATATATATAGATATATATATATAGATATATATATAGATATAGATATATATATATTTATATACAGATATATAGATAGATAGATATATATGTTTCATGCACAATATATATATATATATATATATATATACATACATATACACACACACACATTTAATAATACAAGACCAAAGAAGTTAATGCATTCATGGGGCTTTAAGTAAAAAGAATAGTCCAACGTCATTGTGCATCAAATATATGATATGGTATGTCATATTTATATATATATATAGTGTATACACCGATCAGCCATGACATTAAGACCACTGACAGGTGGCAAACTGGTGGAGGCAGTGTGATGCTTTGGGCAATGTTCTGCTGGAAAACCTTGGGTCCTGCCCTTCATGTGGATGTCCCTTTGACACATACCACCTACCTAACCATTGTTGCAAACCATGTACACCCTTTCATGGAAACTGTATTCTGTGATGGCATTGGCTTCTTTAAGCAGGATTATGTGCCATGCCACAAAGCAAAAATGGTTCAGGAATGTTTTGAACACAACACAACAACGAGTTCAAGGTGTTGAGGTGGCCTATAAATTCCCCAGATCTCAATCGAATCGAGCATCTGTTGGATGTGCTGGACAAACATGTCCCTACCTCACAACTTACAGGACTTAAAAGATCTTCTGCTAACGTCTTGGTGCCATATACCACAGCACACCTTCAGAGGTCTACTGGAGTCCATGCCTCGACAGGTCAGGGCTGTTTTGGCATCAAAAATATTAGGCAGATGGTCATAGTGTTGTGGCTGATCAGTGTGTATATACAAACATATATATTGCATATATGTATTTTAAAGAGCCATTTAGAAGGAATTTAAGCTCTTGAAAGAATCATGATATAATTACTATACTTTTAAGAATTCTTATTCTTTGTATGTAACACCAAACAGACTTGACCGGCTCCAAACCCCAAAATCAACAAAAAATATAAAATTCAAAATACTATGTCCAGATACAAGGTACAGCAATGGGGGCGCGTTTCGCGCCCTCATATGTGAACATGTATATGATCTACTGGCAGGAGCAGTATATCTTCTGTAGCTAAAATCCTTTTAGGTCTAATATTATATTCTATGGTCGCTACATAGATGATTTACTGTTGATCTGGACAGGAGATTATAAGAAAGTTGAGTCTTTTGTTGATTATGTTAATGAGAATCCATTGAATTTGCATTTTACTTTTGAACACTATTGCATTTTTGGATTTGGAACTTAGTGGTAGTATTGTTGATGAAAATATTAGTACCACAGTTTTCCGCAAGGAGGTGGCCGATAATACGGTACTCCACGCAAATAGCTGTCATCCTCCCCATGTTATCAGGAGCGTTCCTACTGGCCAATTTACTAGACTTAAATAGAACTGCTCCTCACTATAGAATTTTGAGTTACAAGCTAAGGACTTACAGCAGAGATTTAGGAAGAGAGGATATTCAGAGCGTGATATTCAACGCTCTTACCATTTAGCTAAAGAGAGGGACCGTGAGGATTTACTTGCGGATCAGCTGCCCCCTAATGCAGAGACCGGTAGGAGCCTAAACAGGGAACGAATTAATTTTACTACTGAATTTAGTCTGGAATTTAATCAAATACGTTCTATACTTAAGAAACATTTACCAGTGCTAAAAACAGATGAGTCACTATCAAAAATTGTTGACAGAGGGATTAACTATGTCCCTAAAAAGACCTGTACTTTAGGTAACCGTCTGGTTCCCAGTACTCTTCCTAATCACATTAAGAATCCTAGAACTTGGCTTTCTGTTAAGGGGATGTACCCCTGTGGCCATAAGATTTGTAAATGCTGTACTTACATAGACAGGACGAATACCTTTGTATCCACTGTAGGAGCAAATATGTTTCATATTAATGATTCAAATGTTGTAGTGAATATGTTATATATTTGATTACATGCACTAATTGTGGTATCCAATATGTAGGTCAAACTACACGTCAATTAAAGGCCCGTATAAGAGAACATCTGTCAAGTATCGAATTAAGAGATGAACAATCCCCTATAGGGAAACATTTTCTGAATTGTAATAATGGGTGTTTGAGCTATTTTAAATTCTGTGGTATTGAAAAGGCTCATACCTCCTTCAGAGGAGGCAACTTAAATACTATCTTAAATCAACGGGAGGTCTTTTGGATCTTCCAATTGAAAACTCGCATTCCACATGGTCTCAATGCCAAATATGATGTTTCCTGCTTTACTGGTTAACTTTTAGGATACTGCTTTTATTACTCTTTCCTATTATATTTAGGACAATATGCGTACTTTTCATTTCCGTGGTATATGGCCATTTATATGGATATATATACAGATTATTATTTGCAGATTCTCTCATTCTCTGATTTGTTTATAAGTTTCTGTGTGTAAATGTCATTCTTTTCATTTATATATTTATGTTACCATTTGATTGCTTGATTACTGATTTTTCTTATTTTTTTCTATTATACCAGTGGACACCCTTTTAGTTTTGTTTTTCTATCTGCTATTTTAGAACTTCTGCAGGATTTGTTACAAGCTTGCCATATTTTTGTTAAACCTTGGTATGTGTTTGACTATTATGTGTTTTTTCTTTTTTTCTTCCTTTCTTTTTGTCTTCTCCTTTCTATCTCTGTGTCCCCTTGTCTTTCCCTTCTCCTCATCCCCCCCCACCCCCTTCTCCTCTTTACCCTTTCCTTTTTTCACCTCTCATTCTAATTTTGGTTTTATTGACCCTCTGTATTGTTAGAGAATTTCTCCCTCTTCTTTTGGCATTGCTGCATATTACTGGTCATATTTGCCTTCTGTATTTATTTTACTTTATTTATCTATTTTTGCTCTGTGTATGAGTTTTATTCGTTGGTACAGTATAATTGTCCTCTATGTTTTTCTCTGTGTTTTTTTGACACATCCGATATATGTCCCATTTGTGCTCTTGTCACTCAGTGTTTCACTCTGCGGCCGCTGCCTAAGTGAGAGGTGAGGTCCTGGTTCCTGGGGCGGGCGTCTTTCTCGGGGGGCGTGCTTAGCGATCTGGTCTTGAGGTTGGGCACACCCTGTGGGTTGGGCACGTGTCTCTGGAGCTTTGAGCGTGGCGGGCGCTCTCTCCTTACCGGCTGCAGGTATGATGCTAATTATGTTTTAATTGTGTGTCATGTGTAATTTTGTATTTAAGTGTGTTATACCATTTTACTTTAGACTGCTTTTCATAAAGCACCGGTTGGTGCGAAACGCGTCAAGCGTTTGTCGTTTTTTTGTCCGTTTCTGTCCTCCTGTCTGATGCTTTTAATCATGTTTGGATTACAAATAAATATTTTGCAAACCTACTATGGATTGATTCTACTTACCTACCGGATGATTTTAGCTGGCACATCTTTCGTTTGTTTTTCTTTGTATGTAAACCAAGTATATTAGTTTTTCATCAAAATGATCTCATTTAAAAATGTGTTATTATTTTATACACATGCATAATATTAACAAAGGAAATCAGGTACACTAAATTATCCTAAGGAATATGTGCTGTTTGGTTTTTATTTTAAGATTTTCATATTTTGGATGATTTTTTTTAATACTGATAATTTAGTCAAATAAGTCATAGTTGGATACAACTATACTAAGACTGAGCCAATAATTGCAATTCTTACAGACAGATGATAAATACAGCTAGCTCCCAGGATCTACAGTTGTGTGGTTTTTCATGAGTCAGTGCAGGCAGTAAAAATCTATAAAGGTACATATAGGTTGACAGGGTTACTTTGTCATAATTTACTTTACCTTATATGGCCAATTAAAATTTTGGAAATGAATGCTAACATTACAGCCACTAGTGCTGCTTTTCATGACCATCCACTACAACAGTAGTATCAAGGGACCTTGACCTTGCTCCTCAACAGAGAACGATACCCCTGAAGTAGAGAGAAATTAATAAAGATGGAATCAAAGAACCACCTTTAAGAGTCAGTGTAATCAAGTTGCCTTTTAAAGTTCATCGTAACCTACTTGCATCCAGAGAGGTCAAATGAATTAGCTAATACCCACCAAAACCGAGATAAGAGCACAAGGCTTAGAATTGTAATCAGAGCCTAATAAGTGATAATTGTATTAGTGGGAGATGTCAAATAGCTTTAAATCAATCATCTCCCACTGTCACAATTTGTGAGGTCTGCATTTAGAGTCACTGGTGTCTAGTTACCATTCTGATTGGCTTGGGTTTGTAAGACTACCAGCTCCATTTTGGACCAGGCTTGCATAACCATCCATCAGTTTTATCCTGACCAACTCAACTCAACTGCAGAGTCACCTTCCTATTACCGTATCTCTGAATGTCAAGAGATCATCCAAGTCCTTAGCCATACTTATCTTGAGGATCAACCAGGGGGAACAGTCACTGTGCTTATGATTCTGTGACACTCGCCACCTTGGGCATCATTGTATCCACTATTTCTACTCAACTTCTTTCGGTCTTTCACATCTTCTATCCCTATTTTCATTGTCAATGTTTCAACAATGTTTTCATATAGAGCTATGATACATTACATCAACATTTATTTATATAGCGTCAACATAGCTCAAGGTACAGAGCATAGTAGGGAACTAGATACTAAGTTAGACAAACTAGAACAAAATGATACATAAGGTAGAGAGCCCTGTTCACAATCTAGAGGGAACGGGGTACATGAGACACACAAGGGAGTGAAGAGGACAGAGGGAAGGTAGTTGTAGTAGCAGTAATGTGGATAGTTGGTACTAGGTGGGTTTGGCCAAAGATTCATTGTGTGTGTTCTAGCTGGATCAGTTGTAAAATAGATTATACTAACAGCAATTGAGGACAGCAAGAGCAAGTTGGGATTCGCTAGAGGTAAATGAACTGGTATTCTGGTGGGATGGGTAGTAAGGTTCGATAAAGAAATTAGGTTTGAGGGATTTTTTTAAGGTTTGAGAAGGAAGGAGAGAGCTGGATGTTTTGCAGAAGGGAGTTCCAGAGAGAGGGGACAGCTCAGGCATAAGAGAGAAGAGGTGATGAGATTGGAAGAGAGCTTTAGTCCCTTTGAGGAGCGCAGAGGTCGTGCAGTGAGTATCAGTTAACGAGGGAGGGGATGAGGAGTGGAGGGCTTTGTAGATTAAAGGCAGAATGAAGGTCAGTGAACGGCATGGCAGAGAGGAGCACAGATATTTAATGTGACCCTCCACGCACACTCTTATAGGGAACACATTTCCATGAATATATGTACAATGGTAATTGATCTATACTTTTTGTTAGCAAAATACCAAGCATTGATTAAGAGAAAGTGCCTGAAACATGTAAATGAGAGGGAAGTGGATGCATGGAATAGCCTTCCAGCCTTCCAGTGGAAGTGGTAGAGATTAACACAGTGAAGGCGTTTAAACATGTATTGGGATAGGTAGAAGGCTATCCTACATATAATATAAGGCCACGAACTAATGAAAGTAAAATTGGGTATACAAGATGGGCCAAATGGTTCTTATTGCCAACACAGTCTTAAACCTGTCTCTATTGTGTCCTGTTTACAACATCCACTAGTTGCGTGAAATTAAAATTGCACTTTTCCTATTGAAATAGTTGATTTGCACATGAGGCCACAAAGGGGCAGTAACATGCATTTAAAAACACAGTATTATTTTAATTTATGCATTTGCCTAAACTTCTGCTACAACAATCATTCCGTACTTATTTAATACAGACAAAAAACAAAGATTTGGGATCCCTCTCAGCGAGAACGGGCAAAGGCTGAAATAGCCGGCCCTATAGGTTGTAACCTACTCGGGAGAGGAATCACCGTTTTTTGCTCGCTTGCACCATTACAGAGGAAACCTCTCCAATAGCACATTAGACTGGTCCCACCCATAAGGGCAGTCCAGATCCAAATAGCCTGGCAGGTCTCCTCTGCACGAAGAACACAGCAACCACAGACGTACGTTTCGGCCTTCAATGGCCTCGTCAGTATGGTACGGCTGATATCCCTCTAGGTGCAGCGAGCTAGGGACCCACGTCTGGGCATACCCTGATTACTCATGGAGACAAAAAACAAAGATTTGGGATCCCTCTCAGCGAGAACGGGCAAAGGCTGAAATAGCCGGCCCTATAGGTTGTAACCTACTCGGGAGAGGAATCACCGTTTTTTGCTCGCTTGCACCATTACAGAGGAAACCTCTCCAATAGCACATTAGACTGGTCCCACCCATAAGGGCAGTCCAGATCCAAATAGCCTGGCAGGTCTCCTCTGCACGAAGAACACAGCAACCACAGACGTACGTTTCGGCCTTCAATGGCCTCATCAGTATGGTACGGCTGATATCCCTCTAGGTGCAGCGAGCTAGGGACCCACGTCTGGGCATACCCTGATTACTCATGGAGACAAAAAACAAAGATTTGGGATCCCTCTCAGCGAGAACGGGCAAAGGCTGAAATAGCCGGCCCTATAGGTTGTAACCTACTCGGGAGAGGAATCACCGTTTTTTGCTCGCTTGCACCATTACAGAGGAAACCTCTCCAATAGCACATTAGACTGGTCCCACCCATAAGTGCAGTCCAGATCCAAATAGCCTGGCAGGTCTCCTCTGCACGAAGAACACAGCAACCACAGACGTACGTTTCGGCCTTCAATGGCCTCGTCAGTATGGTACGGCTGATATCCCTCTAGGTGCAGCGAGCTAGGGACCCACGTCTGGGCATACCCTGATTACTCATGGAGACAAAAAACAAAGATTTGGGATCCCTCTCAGCGAGAACGGGCAAAGGCTGAAATAGCCGGCCCTATAGCTTGTAACCGTACTTGTTTAATACAGTAAAAACATTGCTTAGATAGTGAAGTTCATTTACATTAGTGAAACTAAAAAAAAAGAAAAATTAAGACTAGAACACAGGCAACATGGGAACAACTACACCAAGGAACATCCACTGAAAAGGAATCGGTATGTCCTGGATCTAGGCCCTTTGTATGCATTTGTTTGTGGTTTGTCAGAGAGCAAAGAGTTGTATTTGAGAAGCTTTAAGATGCCTGTCAATTATGGTGGGGACATTTATGTATTAAAGCAGTATATAAACCCTACAGTCTGTTTGACGACACACAGTATACGAAGGTAATTTTTTCATAAAAATGTGCATGACTCTGAAACTTTAACCTTCATTAACACTGATGTGGTAGGGAAGAATATAGGAAAACACAACAGTAGATTACTTAATTCGAAAACAGGCTATGTTAGCAAATGCTTTTCATAATGTATTAGATGACAAACAAAATATGCAGAAAAGTTGTAATGTTCCCAAACACCTCTAAAGACCTCCTAAAGAGGGATATTACGCTTTCTGGTACAAATCAGACATTTAGAATTTTTATTTATGTGTGATATATATTTTGGTAGAATAAAAAATAAAAAAAAAATTTTCATCTTAATCCAATTGCTCTCTAACTGGAAACAGTTGTATTTAATTGAAATTAAAATGGAATGTTTATTCGTGAGTACAATGATGTAAGAATAGAGAACACAGCCACTCAATGTGCTTAGTTGCTTGTACTCTCCGAAGGCCCAGAGCTAAGCACACACCCTCTTTAAATAGGAACTCCACCCGGAGGGTCAGGACTCTAGTAATTGGAGACCTCCCACACTCATGGCTGTGGGAAATGCATAGGAATAATGTCTATTAATTGTAAAAGAACTGAACCATTACTGAATTCATATTTTATCCACCATGAGTGTCTCATATCACAATTTACCTTTTTAATTTCACCCAAGACAAATATAGTTGTTTTTGAAATGATAATGTATTGCATTGCTTGAGTGAATAGAGGACTTCAACAACAGCACTGATTAACCCATGCTAATTACTGTATTATGTAAAAAGTGAGCACATATTGGCTGACCCTTTCCAAACAGAACAGTTGCACTGATTAATCAAACTACTTGTGCAGATCTTCTTTATACTGGTGAACTGGGAGGTCAGGGCAGAGGTCAGACTGAAGTATCTGTAATTAAAATGTCAAGACTTTTCCCAGGGAGAGTGTTAGGTGGTTTTCTGGTTATTTGGTAACATATTAATAAGATAATTAATTGATAATTAACAAAATGATCATTATATTTTGTGGTATGGACTCACTTGGTTGATAATTATTATTCCTTACTATTATTTTGTGATACATTTCAAGCAAGTCATTCCATGGAGTGGGCTCTTGAAATTATATTGAACATAATAGAAAAAATATTTTGCTGTAGTAACAGCTTCGGAACTAAAATTAATTTTGTTCATGTATACATCAATAATATATCTAAACAATATGACATAGAAAACTTTTTTTAACTGTTGAGTTTTGCCACTTTAACCCCTTGGTGACAGGGCTGTTGTGAAATGTGTGTACTCTTTGTGACAATGGGTGTTTTAACATTTCTGCAGTGTTTGTGTTTAACTGTAATTTTCTTTCTCATTTATTGTACCCACACATATTATATACTGTATTTATCGCCATAAAAAATGCTTTCTTTAGATACCATTATTTTTATCATAACCTACAATTTACTATTAAAAAAAATTATAAAGTATAATGAACAAAAATGGAAAGAAACACACTTTTTTTGAACTTTGAACTGAAAAATCTTTTATACTATTAAAAACGGTAAAAAAAACAAACCCAGTCTACATAGTTTCTAAATTTTGTCCCTAGTTTAGAATATGTGATAATAATAATAAATAAAAAGGAACCTTACCAACCCTTAATAGAGGGTAAAAGATAACCAAATACAGTAGTTTCCTATAATTCAGAGTACTGCCGGACCATGTATAGATAATACACTTTATAGGAGTAACAACTCATGATATTTAACTGCCTATGAGCGTTTTAGCGCAGGACTTACCAGGTATGTCTGTTGTCACAAAGAGACATGATTACCTGGAACGTTCAATGTCGGGAAAGGGTTAAACATATTTTGTAAATTTCACTATGGAATTTATTCATGAAAAAGAGAATTGTAGAAAATTAAGAACGGAATTTTATACTTAAGGCCAAGGCTGAATGGGAGAATGTTTCCAACTCAACTTCTTTGGCCTTAAGCTTACAATTCCCTTTTCATTTCTCTCTTTCAGGAATAAAGCACTACGAAATTAAATTGAAAGTAAGTTAACAATGTTTAAGAACTCAATCCATTCTTTTAATTTTTATGCAAAAAGGATATGTTTAAACCAGTGGTGGGGGAACCTGCGGCCCTCCAGCTGCTGATGAACTACATCTCCCATAATGGTCTTTTACCTAAGAGGCTGGCAGAGGAGTATGGGAAATGTAGTCCTGCAACATCTGGAGGGCCACAGGTTCACCCTCCCCTGGTTTAAACCATTTCCATATTGTAATGTCAACAACAAAATTCATTTTAGAACCCTGAAGCCAACAAATTGTTTCCCAGAGATGTCATCCTCACTTGCAATCTACGTAAGTGATACCTGGTTTCAAAAAGCCTTGAGGGGACCTTTGCAGTCCTATTCTCACAGTCCAGTGAAGATAAACGATCCTAAGATGTATTCTCACTTTCTCTCTGGTATGTTGTCCTACATTTCCACTGTGGGAGTTGGATGTACAGTGAGTGCAGAGACACTACCGTGGAATATGATCAAACATGTTAGATCAATACCAATTAAAGAATTAATAATAAAAATAAATAAAAGAAAGAACCCATCTAAATAGTTCTAATATTTGTTATGTGTCCTGGAACACATGAGTCTGGTAAGAATACTGACCATTTTGTACCTTACATTTTTAATAACTTTCCAAAGGGAGGCCTGTTCAGTTTATGCTTTATGGAATTAGAATGGATATCATCATCATGAAAGAGAGGTGACCAAACAATTACTACAGAGAGATTTGTTCTCGGTACATAAGTTGAAATCCTTGTATCCTTTTCATCATATACTTTCTTATTATAACTATCATAATTTTTTTTTTTTAAACACTTTCATATTTTCTTATACATCTTTTTTATTTTATCTCTAAAAAATTATACATTTATAAAATGTTATATAAATGGTATATGTATGTTTATAGCCAACATAAATGCGATTTTTTTTTTCTAAAAACATTTTTATAACTTTTTTATAACAAATATTGTTTTAAATTGAATTCTTATTTATATGACATTAAATCAGTATATAAAAGCTTCTACAGCACAACTCATCTACAATGCTGAGAAAGTGAGAAGATGAAACCATTTGCCTTTTGGTCATGTGAAGACACCATAGCTCGCTGATGTCAAAGAGGTTCCCTGGAATCTAAAAATGTAGAGTGCCATCAGACGAGTATGGTTTCTACATCAAAACACTGTTGGTTTCTTTGTACTTTGCCTCAAGGATCTTTTCAGCTATCCTAGTGTATAACTATTGTCATCCTTGTATTCTGTGCTTTATTAAGCATCCTGGATTCTATTAAGTTTGTAAGATAATTATTCACATTAGGATACCTTGATGTTCATATGCTGCTCCATGCTTATAACTGGAGCCCCGCTAGAGTGTATTTTATTTCACTAATATACTATGCTTATTTAAATATACTGCACTATTCTGGCTTTTTTCTTTTTCAGACTGAATAAAATATATTCTCTGTCCTGACATTGCAATTCATATCTCAATGCAATCGAACATTACTTAAATTGCCATTTTTAACCTTTTTCTAGTAACTGTGCACTTTATATAAGTACCATTGGGTGTCACCTTATGCAGGTTGATTTGTATGTCTATTTGCAGGAGGAAGTTACCAGGTTTGCACTATTATGTTGATGATATGAAATGGTCATTTTACCTGCAACTCACTTTTTAGTAACTAGATATCAATGACATTCTATGCTGTCTGGTCCATAATTACCCTGTGCCAGCACTTCATTTGTAACATAAGTAAGTCTACATATCCCTGATATTGCCATGTTTTAATATAGTATTAAAATAATATATATAGTGTAGGTCGCCAAAGAGTTACAGTTGTTGTATAGTGTTTTAGCTGCCACCCTAAATTCTTGGTAGTTAGTCCATGGTCTCATGCACTTCCAACATAAATAGGTCAATATTCCAACTGACCCAGATTATAATCTCTTACAGACAGAGCCCTTCTCTAATTTGCCTATCTTTATCATGTCACTAATTATGTGTATGCTGTTTCTGTCCATTGCATCAGTCTGGGAAAGAACCTTATGAATAAACTAATAAAAAATAACGTTCTGCAGCTCACATATAGAATGTAAAACCTACTGCACCTACATAAAAAGTAGATTAATTCTGCCTAGAACCCTAACCAAAAATGAGTACACAAAGCTTTTTCTACGCTTGTGTTCCCTCAAGCTTTATTTTTTAATGAAAATTATAAATACCTTCTCATGCTGCAGCAATAAAAAGTCATTTGTCTAAAAATAAGTGAAACAAGATAATTATTGCCATTCAGTTTGTTGAACCCATTATCTGGCTACAAACTAATATTGAAAAAGCACTGGAAAACAAACTGATGGTTCTTTAAATGTGTCTGACTCCAATAAATTAGCTGCCTTTAGCTCTCATCTGGTCTTAATTTAAAAACTCGGCAAGCTGATCCTTTTTTTTTTTTCTTCTTCTCTCTTTTTTTTCACTTTCTCTCTGGTGTGTTGTCCTACGCTTTCGCTGTGGGAGTTTCTCAGTTAATCATCATACACAATACGAGACAGACACTGAATCGGAGGGTGACCGGCGGCCCACACTTTACCAGCATCTCCGTTTTGGAACGGTACCCATTTTATGAGTTATGACGGAAAATTATTAACCCTCAGTTATAAGCTGTTCAGGGAAATAATTCTTCTATGCGCTTAGATTTTAAAACACCTGTTTTTCCTTTATTGTAATGCAATCTACTTCATTTTATTTTATATTATACGCCCTCATCGGGTAGAAACACAGAATATATTTGGCCTTCCGTCAATACCAGAAGAGGGTGATGGTGATTAAGATGCTGACAATTACAACATGATTCTGACATGTAACTTGTACATTAAGAGTTTATTTTGTGATTGTGATCTATGTAATTTGCTAAAATGACAAGCAAGGGAAAAAAAATTGGCAATAATGGAAACAATTTCATATGATGAAAAATGGCGGGAAAAAAATCATTGGTGGCAGTCTGCCATTCTGCATAACAAAGAAAGCAATACAGGAAATGGAAAGCACTGAAGTGCAGCGTATATGTATTTGCTTCCAACATATTTTACTGCAATAAAAGATCATAAAATGTAATCAATAAGCACTAAATATGTATTAATTAGTAATGTGTAACAGTGTATTGCAATTTAACTGAAAGCAGTGACTGCTCCACATCATCAAGGGTGACCTCATGATTCCTGGCCAGACCTCCAGCTGTAGTTTTATCTAAGTATCAGTTCATTCCCTTAGGCAGATATACTCACTACATGTGAGCACATTTCTGGGTCAAGGGAGTGCCATGTCTTCACAGCAGGAGGTATGGTATTACAAAATGCTTCTTTTGTGCAAATATTCTGGTAATGTTTTCTGACAGAAAGGGAGGGAGCGGAGAAGTGAAAGTCGTGTAGCCCATACCAAACGATTAGACAATGCTGCAAATGTTCAGTGTTTTCCAGCAAACATTTCAGGCACACGGGTTTTGAAGGCACGGTGTTAATTATTCACAGCAATTCAGGTCTGTGGTTCATTGACATCTTATCATGGGAAGGGTGCTTGGGCACGCTTCTATTCTCTGCCTTTTTTCTATTATGGAACAAGCAGACCATTTCCCTTTTTTTCTCATGTCTGTCAAAGAAATAAAAATATAGTAGTAAAGTAGAAAATGTATTTTTAAGTGTGTGCACTTTGAAGCAGCAATTACGCATGATCCTTAATGCAACTCCAGGATCTAGAATATACAGGTGGAGAATGAGATATTTTTTAAGCCGAAAGGATTACCACACAAGCTCAGTTCATATTGAATGCAGGAGAGGACTGGCAAGGGGGCAGGAGGGCAGGAGGGCAGTTGCCTGCTCTCTAATCTCTCTCAATGGGCTTGGTTTGCACCACTCTTCACCACTGAAAGTCCCAGTTGGTAACACTCCCAATCTTTCTATCCAATTGTCTTGTCAGCATATCAAGCCCTGTACATTGTCTGGTATGTCTTTGTGTGTCTATCTCTAATAATATCAGGTAGGCTGATGAAGTGGCATCAAGGTCAACTGAACTAATCCCCCCCCCCCCCCCAGCCAACAGTTTCCAGCCCTCCCCTAGCTGAATGTCCCATTCACTAGACACTTGCCTCCCCCATGGAAGGTCAATGGGGTTGATCAATGGAAGGTCAGACTCTTTCAGTCTTTAGTTACAGCCATGCTATATAAGATCATTCCCTGCTTATTTTCCATTGCGTTTTAACCAAACAAATCTTCCACTGGTGCTGCCCAAAAAGCCTATATATATATATATATATATATATAGAAGACCTATTGAGTTCTCTTTATAAATGTAGTTTTAAGACATGGGGACTTTAAAGCACCTGTAGCCTAGGTGTGTGTGGTGTCGCGTTACAAATAAGAAATAATAGCAGTTGTACTTTTTGTAAGTACGTGATCAAATTATACAAGTAGAATCAATTTATACCAGAAAAACTCTATGTTGCCAATGTATTCGCTTTGCTGGTCACATTGTGTTTGCTATTGTTAACTGTGTTTCTGTACCTTTCTCTAATTCGGGATGTTATGAAGTCACTGTCTTACATGGGATTTTTGTGAGAACAATATAAGCAAGTTGTTTAGCACAGGCATGGACACAATCTGCTCAACTAACAGAAACAGCTAGATTCCAATATGTCCATGAGCAAAACATCAGCATGTCACCATGAAGCTATTTTACAAAGGCTTATGGCATCTTTCCTTTAGCACTCAGTTTACAGTTCTTAATGAGACATTCAACTTGTTTACAGCATCAAAGGGTCGACTCCAATCTTACCATAATTTGAGCTATTTAGAAATCACCAAAGGGCTTTCATGCTGAAATCTCGGCAGCTGACCAAAATGGTAGCCTCTATCTCCCCATAGACTTCTATGGGGCGGATTTTGGCTTCCATTTTGGGTGGGCCTTGGCTATTGCAGAAATAGCAGTTAATAACCAGTAAATTGAAATGCCCAAAATGTAGCTGTATTAGTGACTATCAGGTAGTTGTTTCATTAAGTATGGCGAGTCCTATGGAATCCCCAGGCCGATTTCATGGAAATTCACGATCACAGGCCAAAAAATATTGAGTAGCCAAATTGCAGATCTCTCCACAATTTGACTACAAATCCCTATCTGGCCTTTCTCGAGTCACATCAGGGTACATTGCTCAAGTTTCTGTGATTTCTGGTCTGTACATTTTCTCTAATGGGCCCATGAATAATATGGCTGTAGAGGCAAATAGGAGATCCTTGTTAACCTTATGTGCATATGTCTACCCAAAATCTCTTGCAGTGGTGGTAGCACTGTGAGTTAAAGAGTTCTGTGGGAAAAGCAAGTCTTCTGATTTGTGTGTGTAGATTTGTATATAATAATACCTCTGCCCCTCTCCCCCATTAATTTTAAGTGGTGTGGTTTTCCCATCACGTTTAGCCCACCATAACTTATACAGAGCTAATTCACTCAGCTAAATGAAAAATTAGCCCCTACCAGTAGTTTCATAGAAAAGTGATCTCAGTAACAGATTACATCTTCAGACATCTATTTCCAAAACAGTTCCATTTCATTTAGTACAACTGGCAACCTGGGGAATACCCAACAGAGCGGTCTTAAAGTGCCACTTTATTTTTTTTCCACTTGTGCTACTATGTGGATAAACTGGCAATTACCTGGTAAGGTACTTTTTAAACTGCCTCAGGTGAGAGGCAGAGCTCAGAGAAAACCTGCGTGCATCTGCAAGATAGCGATCGAGTTTAATCCGAAGCAGTGGCACAAGGTTTTTCTTTTGTGCTTATATTAAAGCTTCTATGAAAGTTTAGTGCCACTTTCATTTAAATTAGGCATGCAGCTGAACTCATGTGGATAGTGCAGAGGAGTGGGCAACTGTAGGGCTTAAACTAATTTGCAGACTTCAATAAAGGGATTTTTGGTTTTTAGTGTGGGGGTCACTTCTTCAATGTAAAACAAAACGTTGCTGAGGAGAAATAGCATGACATATTGGAAAATAGGCAAATTGCTCACTCGTGTCACCAAAACAATCATATAACATTCTAAACAAGCCTCTCCATTTGATTTTAAGATACATGGTTGTACATTTTCTTGTGTCAAAGGAATTGCAAAAAAAAAAGCAAAAGGTTAAAATTGCTGTGACTAGAAGCTGAGAACAATGCAGATACCTCATGCTGAACATAGCCGTTTTCAGAATAAGTTCATCGCCCTGGAGTAGAATGTATATGCAAACAAAAGAAAGTTCTAACTGTCCTTTTGAAAACATATAACTTGTTTGGGTGCATTAACCCCTTTGTGATGCTAGGACATTCTATGCCGTCCTATTTTTATAGTCCCAATAGACGTTAGGACGGCAGTGTTTAACAGCTCATTGCAGCTCCCCTCAATGAGCTGTGCTTGGATTCCGCTGCAGGGACTTGGAGCAGGATCCTACCTGTCTGATGAGGTCACTTTGAGTGGCCTCAGTCTGACAGGGAAAATGGGGCCTCAGTCTGACAGGGAAAATGTAGCCGATGCTACATGATCGGGTCTTTGCCATTGTGTCCCTGGCTACGCTGGCCAGGAACAAAAGGTGGTGTTATTCTGGGACGCAAGCACCATGCATCACAAAGGAGTTAAATAATCAAGAGGAAAATTACATTTAAACAACCACATATCAAAAACAGGAAAAAAAAAAAAACTCTAGCCTTTGACACACTAAAATACCTGGTCCTTAAGGGGAATGATAAACTACCTATGAGTTTATGAGAGTATCTGTTGCCTCTCATGCTAAAAGTGCTATACAGCCACATCACACACACCGATCAGATCCCATGGACTTAAGTAAAAAAAAGTATGGTAAACTAAACGTTAGTAATAGGGTTAGGGGTTGCTTTTTAGTGTTGTGGGTTACTTTGCTAGTAGGCTTAGTATTTGTCAGCACTGTAACTGTCATTGTGAAATGGCCATGAAGAAGAGTCCTAGACAAAAGTGTAGGGGCTGCTCCTTATTGGAACATGTTCTGTGGCAGCTCAGAGAGCTGACTCTTGCCATTATTGGTGTATGGGAGCAAAGATTCAATAATTATGCTTTACAGAGCCAATAGTTGTCCACCCCTAAAAAACAGCCAGTGGTAGAGCTGGGATAAGGAGGCTTTGGATTGGTTGAATGCCTTCTTAGTTTAAAATTAAATCCCTGCTATACCATATGGCTTGAAAGAATAGAGTTCAAGCATTTTTTGCTTATTTTTTGCTGGCCTGTTTTTAGGGTTTTTTTTTTAGCATTAAGTGAATTATTTCTTATTTTGGCCTTCCCTTGGGTCAAAGATGAGGATTAAGAGCATCGGAGATGACGTGGGACATTTTTTTAAAAGAACACTTTGGGTGCCAAGGTGTGAGTAGTGATTTTTACTGCCTATCACCCAAAGGGTGGCTTTTATCAAGTCTGGGTTCTTATGCCAGCTAGGAGTTTATGCATGCATGGGATAGGTATAAGGCTATAGTAGATATAAGATAAGGCCAGGGACTAATGAAAGTATTCATTTTATTTATTTTTTTATTAGGCAGAAACTGGGCAAACTAAATGGGCAGAATGCTTCTTATCTGCCAACACAGTCTATGTTTTTAAAAAGGAAAACCCTATTACAGCTGAGACTTATATGTATTTATTTGTTGTATTTTTTTGTTTTTTTTTTAGATTCTGCAATACTTTACTTCAAAACATACCTTTTGCAAACATTGTCCTAATGATGGATCCTGCCCAGCAACATTTCTAAATCAAGTTTTTTTCTGTAAATGCTCATAAACTGATGACCCAATACATCTGCACTGATACTCTACAAAGTAAGCAAAATAAGGGCTAAATCGTGAATTTACCACTCCAGAGAAATTCCTGCATATTTTTGTATACTTAAGATAATGGCACAGTTAGTTTGATACCCGGCACACATTGCTTTCATTACATATTCCCTTTGTAATTTAGAGTAAAATAAAATAAATCTGAAACAAATTTCCACCAGTGATTTTACTTGACATTGACTAGCATTAGGCAATGACAGTGTAAACGCAAAATATAAAAGGTGTAACCAGCGCTGATATCTAAGCTCTTAGCAGCACTTAGGTAGTGTGTCCCTAAACCACACAGCAAAACAATATAAACAGACAAAAAGACAAAAAGTGCGCTTAGGAGCAAACTGTGGAAGTAATGCACCTTAAGTGAAAAATATGGTGAATCTCAATCAGAGAAAGTGAGTTCTATATCCAAAATGTCAGGGAGATGGTGTAGATCCCCCTCAAGGGGATGCACTTACAGACTCTCTGAAAAGAGAAGGCACTTCAAGTATATCCTGTGGAGATCTGACTTCAGAGTTGTAGTTCTCATAGAAATACAGCAACGGACATCAGTTAGTAACAAGGATAATACAATTTTAATAGAAAATAGTAGCTGCTTACATGAGGGATCTTTTGGTCACATGGGGTGCGCGCCACACAGCCGTATTGACGAAGATCCTTCCAGCAGGCAAATAGCAACGTTATATAAAATACACTTTAAATATAAAAATAAAGTACAATGATGCAAAGATAATGTAAAAGTAGAGCAGGTTGAGTCCAGGACGCTACGCGTTTCGCTCTTCATGAGCTACGACCAGGCGTCTGGACTCCCTGCTTCAGGATGGCACTTTTATCGTTGGTTGGTAGTTCCGGGTTTGGGCGTTACTTACGCATTCTTCTTTTGGATTTAGAACTCACTATCTCTGATTGAGATTCACCATATTTTTCACTTAAGGTGCATTACTTCCACAGTTTGCTCCTAAGTGCACTTTTTGTCTTTTTGTCTGTTTATAATGACAGTGTAAAACCTTCCCAGGGAATGTAAAATATCTCAGACTGAATTTTTATTTTGGTATCAAAAATACAAATCAAGCCAATTGATAACCAGTTGATGGCAGTTCATACATTTTAGTTCCTCTTTCCATATTGATCTACATTGAATGAAAAGCCTGTCTTTCTATAATACATTACATGAGAAATGTGGTACATGATAACCTGCAACAGCATTTTTAACCTGCACCCTCTCTGTAATCATTAGATTAAACGTTAAATTATTTTAAACAGGATGTTGACTGCAGGTAGGAATTTTTCATGTAAGGTGGACATAGTACCCTGTGAAGATAAAAAAAAACACTGATGTCATTTGAAATGGAAAAAAAAGGCTTTTCCCCAAAACAAATACATTATTATGTGGTACCATCCTAGAGCTTTATTGAAGGAGCAAATTAAATACTTGACATGTTTGGTATTCTACTAGTATTTAACGTGTTAAAAAGTTATTTTTACATTGAGCCAACTATGAAGGTAAAAATGGCATATACTTTTAAAGATACATACCATTTTCTCCCATACATGGAGCTACATATGCTCCATCCTGAAGAATACAGGTTGATCTAGTGTGCTTACACACTGCCAAAAGCACCAAAGCCTGGTTCAATGACCGTAGGATTACTGTGCTTGATTGGCCAGCAAACTCGCCTGACCTGAACCCCATAGAGAATCTATGGGGCATTGCCAAGAGAAAGATGAGAGAGATGAGACCGAACAATGCAGAAGAGCTGAAGGCCGCTATTGAAGCATCCTGGTCTTCCATAACACCTCAGCAATGCCGCAGGCTGATAGCTTCCATGCCACGCCACATTGAGCAGTAATTTCTGCAAAAGGGGCCCAATCCAAGTACTGAGTCCATCTGCATGCTTATACTTTTCAGAGTTCTAATATTGTTCTATGTACACTCCTTGTTTTATTGATTGCATGTAATATTCTAATTTACTGAAATTGTGGATTTGGGATTTTCATGTGCTGTAAGCTATAATCATCACACTTATGACAAATCACGGCTTGAACTATCTTGCTTTGCATGTAATGCGTCTATCTCATATATTAGGTTCCCCTTTTACGTTGCATTACTGAAATAAATTAACTTTTGCACAATATTCAAATTTTTCGAGTATCACCTGCATATTGTATCACTGTCCTTTGCCTAGCTCCTCCCCAATCCACCCATTCTTCATTAATACGCTCTACCCTCTATTGTGCCCCCCTGTATTAGTCAGCTCTATTCTCCAATATTTGTGGCCCTTGTCCTACATAGCTATTTTTTCTTTCCCCAACCTTAATAGATCTGCTATTACTTTGTTATTAGCTCCATTTTATTCCCTCTTTCTGTATTAGTTGCCCCCTCAGGTTTTAATACTTCAATTAACTACTACCATTCTTCCCATCTACTACCCTCCTCTATTAGGACCTCATTCAATAGCTTCTGTCCTTAAGCATTAGCCTTTTCATAGCCCACTCCTGCACCAATCCTCCATCAATCCTCCATCAATCCTCTCTACTTCTTCTATAATAATACTCACGCAGGCATCCTGGCACACTTCTTCAGAGTATTCAAATAACATTTTAAATAAATTTGAATCCAATAAAGATTTTGAGCATCAACCCTTATGTCTACAGGTGACCTAGACTTTGCGGATATTCTGGGCATCACATTACATTACCATTTATTTATATAGCGCCAATAATTTACATAGAGCTAGGTACAGAGCATAGAAGGGAACTACATACTAAGTTAAACAAACTAGAACAAACTGGTACACAAGGTAGAGAGCCCTGCTTGCAAGCTTACAATCTAGAGGGAATGGGGTACTTGAAACACATAAGGGATTGAAGAGGTCAGAGTGGTTGAAGTTGTAGTAACAGTAGTGTGGATGGGTGGCACTAGGTGGGATAGGTTAAAGATGAGTTGTGTGTGTTCCAGCTAGGTGGGATCAGCTAGAGGTAAAGTGACCGGTATTGTAGTGGGTTGGATGGGTAGTAAGTTTCTTTTAAAGAGATGAGTTTTGAGGGACTTTTTAAAGTGTGAAAAGGAGGGAGAGAGCTGGATGCTCTGCGGAAGGGAGTTCCAGAGAGAGGGGGGGGGAGCTCAGGCAAAACCTTGGAGGCGCAAGTGAGAAGTGGTGATGAGGTTGGAGGAGAGTTTTAGTCCCATTGAGGAGCGCAAAGGTCATGCAGGGAGGTATCAGTTAACAAGGTAGGCAATGTACAGAGGGGCAGAGGAGTGGAGGGCTTTGTAGGTTACAAACAGAATTTTAAATCTCATCCTTGAGCAGACGGTGGAGGGCGTTGCACATAGGAGCTGCCGGATCAGACCGAAATATATCTACTGGTCCGTGGACTCCAGGCACAATGAGGTTGATGCCCTGGAGGAATCCAGGCAGACACTGTAGAAAAAAGGAGCACTCAGGGCACTTGTCATGAAGAATCAGAGATTTATTTTACAAAGATCAAAATTTCAGTCCCACACAGGGGACTTTTATCAAGACCAAGTCTACATATGTAGTATATATACACAGCGCTGTATATAGCACAAGGCAAAAAAGGCAAATGCCTAGGGCGGCACTTGACTTGTTTGCCCCTAAGAGGGTGGCACAAAATTCTATTTTATTTTTTAAAAAGTCGCCTTTTTAATAAAAAAAAGCAGGCTGTACGTGGAGCCAAACAGGAAGAAACCGAACGGCTCACCATGCCGTATGACAGGGGATGACTGGTCACGTCAGACACGTGCCTGGTCACGTGAACTATCTATACACACCACGTGTGGAGCCGAACAGGCAACATGGTAGAACACCATGCTGCCTGCCACCAGCAACCAGGGATAAAGGAAAGGTGATGGAGCGATGTAATGGGGATGATGGGTGCATGTAATGGGGGTGATGGGTCATGTAATGGGGTGATGGAGGCATGTAATGGGGGTGATGGAGGCATATAATGTGGTGATGGGGGCATTTAATAATCATATAATAAAAATTGCATGCTTTTGGATTGGGGTAGCATTCTACCCCAGTAGACAGACACTATTTTGGGGAGATTTTTAAAAAAAAGCTGCTGGCAGCAGCCAATCATTTCCTAAACTAAGCTGAGTCCCATCATTCTACTGTGCAAAAGGAGGATATTATGCAATATTTCCCTAATGTTATTTCTGACACTGTATATTTTAAGTAATTCATGAATTTAAAAAAGCACATGGTGTGGCCATTATCCTTTTCTATGTTTACACCTATTAAAGCAGAGGGGATAAGTCCTCCTCACATTCATTCAATGTTATAAGAAGAGCATTGTAAATCAAAAGTGATTGGTAGAGGCTCTACAATTACTAATTGGTAACTTTAGAGGTATATTGTTATTATGTTAAGTTAGGAGTTCAATGTTTGCATTTTGTTTTTGGAGTTTTCTACTAGTTTATTATTTATGTTGTACCGATGCATTTTTGTTTCATATAGTAGGCGAATATTGAATTTGCATGCTTTATTTGTTCATGCAACCTTTTTACCAAATGTTATCTTTATCACCTGCCTTTGGGACACATTTTAATAAATGTAATATATTTTGTATGGTGTCTTGCATATGAACTGACACATTTATTAAAAAATGTATCAGCTTATAAAAGCTGTTACCAAATCCATCCAGGCCTGGCACTTTATCATTTATCAGCTTATCAATAGCCATTGTCCCCTTGTCTTTAGAAATATCTAAAATTATCAATATCTTTCGTAAAGTTTTCTTTGAAAAAACAAGCCAACATTTTTTACCAAAAATGTACAATTTACAAGCATTTTCCTGCTTTTACTGTCTATGATGAAACCTTAGAGGCGAAACGCGTGAGCTTCTATTTCTCATGCAATTAAGCTTTTAAATTACTATGAATAAAGTATCCTGCATTTTTACTGGACCAAGGCTTGTATTGCCTTTAAACTGGAGGATCGGATTTGCTGTAACCATTTCTTATATCTGTCATGGTAACTTAGACCATTATGGCGGTACTCCTGTCCATGCTGATGCTGGCCAATTGACACACAAGATGGTGCCATCCAGGGGACTGATCCAACAGACTTTTTTATATTAATTTTCATTGTTTCTTGGCTTCTGTTTTACTCTAGAAAAGTTTTTTTTTTCAGCCAGTTAGGATCACTGCAGAGCAAAGATACTACAAATGCAATAATTAAAACAAATTAAGAATTGTAACTTTGTAAGACGATGTGAAATCAATCTAAAACTAGACTCCTATTGTTGTTTACAATGTGCTTACATTAAATAACTTTTAGAATCTTTGAATTCTTTTTAGTCTGGACACTTTCTAAGTTAGTGTAAATAAAAACACTCCGTTTAACTGTTTAGCAGATGCACTTCAGTGACTATTAATCACAGTCATTGTATTTATGTCAAAGCAATTCTTGCTGTTTAGCTTAGTCCCCAGTGCAGCTGAAAAAACAAATACGGAAAAATATGCAAACTGTAATGTACACTCATATTTAGTGCCCAAGGATTTTACATTGTTATCCAAAATTATTTTGTACTTTCTTTGGCCTCAAAAACAGAAAGCATATTTCTCATTAAGGGTTTGGTTTGTAAAAAAAAATGTAAGGTATTTCAAAGGTTATTAGAAACAGCTGACATTTTTGCAGCAAAAGTGATTTTTTAAATATATAAAATGGCAGATAATTGTTATGTGCTTTATGCGAAAATATACTAAAAAAAATTGCAGTGTGCTTTTGGCAAATAACCATTGTCTTCAATAGCATTTCATATCCAAAGCCAAAATGGCTATTGTTTGATACAATAGTTTTAGCATTTTATGATACGTGGATTATTTGTTTATAAACTTTTTGTTTTCCTGGAGTACAATAGTTTGAGCATTTTATGATATGTGGATTGTTTATAAACATTTTGTTTCCCTGGACTTTAATAGTACAATAGAATCAAATTAAACAATAGAAACAAACCAAGTTTGTAAGCTTAAACATGACATATTTCTCCATTTAAATCATAAACATATAGGAAAAAATACTACATTTTTAATTTGATAGCGCTAGTGCTTCTGGGTAGAATGTCAAGTCTCTGCAGTGTTTTCATCTATAGTGTTAACACAAGAATCTTCAAAGATACAGTGATTGCAGTTGGGAAAAAAAGACAACATTGTTTAGCTGTAGGAAGTCAGAGCTGCTTCATATTCAGGCCTTTAATTACCTATGTAGCCTTTCACATATAATGGGGGTTATGTACAGGGGCGGGCTGGGCCGGGGGGCAGGGTGGCAATTGCCCCCCAGGCCGCCCTAAGGTTTTTAAAACACGGCCGCCCTAAGGTTTTTAAAACACGGCCGCTGGGCCAGTGTTATTAAAAAAAAAAAAAAAAGAAGCGCGCTTGCAGGCAGAGACGGAGGTGAGAAGGGATCGGAAGATCCCCTCTCACCTCCGCTCTGCCTGCAAAGCTGCACGGGGAGCCGAACAGGCAGCACAGAGAAACCTCCGTGCTGCCTGTTCGGCTCCCCGTGCAGTGTGCCGACACGGAAGTGCCGACAGTCACGTGATCGGCGCTCTGACGTCAGAAGCGCGCCGATCACGTGACCTGTCGGCACAACCGCCGGGAGGCCGAACAGGCAGCGTGGGGGACCATGCTGCCTGCCACCAGGGAAATCCTCCTGCCACTAGCCACCAGGGAAGTCCTGCCACTAGCCACCAGGGAAAAAGGTAAAGGGGGGGGGGCAAAAAACACTGGCATATTATTGGGCAAATTGGCCAGGGCATATTACATGGCAAATAAGACTGGCATATTATTGGGCAAATTGGCTGGGGAATATAACATGGCAAATAAGACTGGCATATTATTGGGCAAATTGGCTGGGGCATATTACATGGCAAATAAGACTGGCATATTATTGGGCAAATTGGCTGGGGCATATTACATGGCAAATAAGACTGGCATATTATTGGGCAAATTGGCTGGGGCATATTACATGGCAAATAACACTGGCATATTATTGGGCAAATTGGCTGGGGAATATTACATGGCAAATAACACTGGCATATTATTGGGCAAATTGGCTGGGGAATATTACATGGCAAATAAGACTGGCATATTATTGGGCAAAATGGCTGGGGAATATTAAATGGCAATGAACTCTTGCATATTGGGCAAATTAGCAGGGGCATATTAAATTGCAGATAACCTTGGAATATTATTGGGCAAATTTACTGAGTCATATTAAATTGCAGAATAACACTGGCATATTATGGGACAAATTGGCTGGGGAATATTAATGGCAAATAATCTTGGAAATGTGTATGTAATGGGGTGATGGATGCATGTAAATGTGGTGATGGGGCATGTCCTGGTGTGCAACGTGTGTTATGGGTCATGTCGTAGGTGTGCAACGTGGGTAGGGGGGGGGTGCTCAAATTTGGGGATATTGGGTGTCTAAATCCTGGCATGTTGAGGGGCATAATCCTGGCATATTGAGGGGAAAATCCTGGCATATTGAGGGGGCATCATCTTGGCATATTGAGGGGAAAATCCTGGCATATTGGGTGTCTAAATCCTGGCATATTGAGGGGCATAATCCTGGCATATTGAGGGGCATAATCCTGGCATATTGAGGGGCATAATCCTGGCATATTTAGGGGAAAATCCTGGCATATTGAGGGGGCATCATCTTGGCATATTGAGGAGAAAATCCTGGCATATTGGGTGTCTAAATCCTGGCATATTGAGGGGCATAATCCTGGCATACTGAGGGGCATAATCCTGGCATTTTGTAAGGGAAAATTCTAGCATATTAAATGGCAAATCCTGGCATATTGTGGGGGAAAATCCTGGCAATATTTGTTATAAAACAAGGAAAAGATGGCCGTGGATAGGGAGGCGATTCGATGGTGCGATGGGCCACTTGACTGGATTTGCCCCCCAGGCCTAAGGCTGCCAGCCCTCCCCTGGTTATGTATAAAAACTAGTTTGCTATGTAAAGTGATTGCACTTTTTTTTTTACATGGAACACAAACAAACAGTGCAACTGACTCAGGCATCCTAATAGGATCCAAGGTATAGTGCTTCCCCCCATTTGTTGCGTTGAGTCAACGGCTTACTCACAGCCACTTAGCACAGTAGACAGATGGAGATATGCCAGCCCAAACCTCCAGTTGAAAGGAATGCACCTTCAAATTTTAGTAAGATAGACTATTTTATTCAAGTCCATGAAAAATAAGCACATAATGGAGATAAAGATCCAAACTCAACGCATTTCGAACCATAAAAAGATGTTTTCTCAAGAAAACGTTTTCCTTTCAACCGGAGGTTTTGGCCGGCGTTACTCCATGTCTCTGCTTTGTAAATGCATGCAGTGCGCTGGCACTAAATGCGTCAGAAGTGTAGAATAAGCACACATAGCACAAACTCCAGAAGTTAGCGTGATACATTAGCAGACATGGCGAGAAGGCTACAATTCGGATGTATTACCACGTGCACTGGTTTTATACACTACCTCTCTCACGCAGCAATCTGTGACAATACTTTAATTTCAGAAGCCTAGCTTGTCAACATGGCACTCCAGTCAATGTGCAGTCTTCCAAAATATGGGGTGAGGGCAATAGGAGAATTGTTATGTAGATGAAATCTTCTTTTATAGAACCCCACCTCTAATTTGCTCCAGCTACAACATATATGTTATTTTTCAGCTGGATCTAATACTGTGTATATGTGATAGTCTGAATTGTTTTAAAGATGATTGTGTTATAACAAACCTTTAGGGTCCCAAGGACATATGAAGCCCCTTATAGAGCACATCCGGCCTACAGGACTCCATCTGTGGACAGCCAGTCAGAATATTCACTACTTTCATGTTGTATGAAGAAGCCTGTGGAGTAAATTCAGTGCACATCTGAGAATGACCAGAATATTATGCTAGCAAAACATATGGAGTAATGAACTAAACATAAGAAACATTTTCTTTTAACATTTCCTCATGTGGTGAAAGAAAACAACAGTGCTCTGAATAAAACTAAACAGACATAATCTTCTGTAAATATCTAAATTAGATTCTCCTATGAACAAATATGCCTTATTGCATTTGAATTTTTGGTTTGTTTGTATTGCTTTTTTTTTTTTTTTTTGTATGCAGAGCTTGTGTTCTTTTGCATAATAGAATTTGCTATGTGTCTATCACCCTTCAAGCCCTGATAAGGTTAAGTGTGAGTAATTACGGCTTACTGGGCAGCAAGATTTGTAACTTGTGGCATAGAGTAATATCGAAAAAGATACTAATCATTGTAAACACTGTGTGAACCACTTCTTCCACAGACTGTAATTATAATGAGGCGGAATTAAATACGGACATTTGTTAAAGGAAAACTAACCAAGTTTAACCTACAATTATAGTGCTGATTACATAAAGCAAAAGTATGCATGGTCAATTAGGAAAATTGTGCCAGTTAAACAGTTTTTTTTTTAATATATAAGCTTCCGCTAGCAATTTATAGGATCAAGCTAAATAACTTTGGTATGATTTGTTAGTAATTAGGGTGAAGAAAGGAATAAATGTATTAGGTTATATATATTCCTAAATTACATTCCTAGTAATTATGCTTTGTTAGGGACAGATTTTAAAGATAAATCAAACACTGAAAATAAAGTAACATGTATCGTACACAGTAATGATTGAAAAACAAATATACTAGACTACGGCAAAAGTATAACTCAGAAGCAGAGCTTGTTTTATGTTGCTTTCTGATCTGAGCACAACTCTTCGTATTAAAGGACATTATACAAATAGAAGAAGAATAAGACCCCATAGTAAATAAATACTATATTAGAGGTAATGTTGCTCCACAGGCTACAATGTTTTTTTAAATAAGCTAAACCCAAGATGTAGGCCAGCTGGTGAATTCCAAAACCTCAAAAAAAGGTTCCTTTGCATATACTCAATGTAGTAGTCCATCTATACAGTTCAATTATAGAATGTCACACAAATTAAGGTCACTAACAAATAGGAAGAAGTTTCTTATTAAGTAGGGGTCAAGGCTATATCATTTGTAAATACTGTGTTCCTCAACCATATTAAAGAGGAAATAAGATGTCGGTGAATACGTAGGAAAAAGGTAATCTGATATCTGAGATTTAAGTGTATGTGTAAGGTCAGAGGTAGATTTATAGAATACCATTAAAGTCTGGGTAAAGAAAGTGTCATATTAAAATATGTATGTGTACTCCAGCAAATAGCTTCAAAGGCCTGTAACAGGGCAGGTGTAAGATGTTTTATAGATATGAATGGAACTGTTACAATGAGGATTGATTACTAACAAAAGGATTGTAAAAGATGAGTTATACAGTATCCAAAGAGATCAAAAGGGATAACAGTGGAGGAAGCTACCTTGAGAATTAGCTTCCTGGAAGTCATTAGCTACTGTTTCAGTTCAATGAAAACCAGACTGCAGGAGCTCTGTAAAAGCATGGAAATTGGCCGTGCAGGAGAAGACCAGACGTTTAAGAAGCTGAGAAAGAAATGTGAAGCTAGCAAATTGAGCAGGTCAATAACATTCCAATAAATTGGTTAGACAACTGCATGCATGAGGGAAGAGGGGAAACGTGTCAGAGAAAATAACATTTCTTGGTTATAGCAGTGAGTTTAATTGTAATTGGTATTATAATTGGTATTCTAACCAATGGGCCATTTAACAAAGTGTGGTGGGAAGGGCTGAAATGTACACAATAAAATTGTCATCTCCTCCATGCATCTTCCCTCCTGCACGGAGAAAGGAAACTCTGGTCGCGTTTTTTTTTTTGTTTTTTTTTTACATTTATTGATGCTGCGCGACTTCAATAAAGTAAAAAAAAAAAAAAAACCTGACCGGAGTTTCCTTCCTCTGTGCAGGAGGGAAGATGCGCGGAGGAAACAACCGGAGAGCAGCAACAAGGAGGTAAGTACTGGAGAATGGGGGGGAGGAGGGGGAGGGGGGCAAAAAAAATTAGCTCATCCTGGCATATTGAGTGACAAAACCTGGCATATTGAGTAACAAAACCTGGCATTGAGTGGCAAAATCCTGGCAAATTGAGGGGCAAAATCTTGGCATATTGAGGGGCTAAATCCTGGCATAGAGTGGCAAAACCTGGCATAGAGTGGTAAAATCCTGGCATATTTAGTGGCAAAATCCTGGCGTATTGGGTGGCTAAATCCTGGCATATTGAGGGGCAAAATCCTGGCATGTTGAGGGGCTAAATTATGGCATATTGAGGGGCTAAATCCTGGCATATTGAGGGGCAAAATCCTGGTATAGTGTTACAAAACCTGGCATAGAGTGGCAAAATCCTGGCATATTGAGGGGCAAAATCCTGGCATATTGGGTGGCTAAATCCTGGCATATTCAGGGGTTAAATCCTGGCATATTAAATGGCTCAATCCTGGCATATTGAGGGGTTAAATCCTGGCATTTTATATGGCTAAATCCTGGAATATTAAATGGCTAAATCCTGGCATATTAAGGGGCTAAATCCTGGCATATTAAGGGGCTAAATCCTGGCATATTGAATGGCTAAATCCTGGCATATTGAGAGGTTAAATCCTGGCATATTAAATGGCTAAATCCTGACATACTGAGGGGTTCAATCCTGGCATATTAAATGGCTAAATCAGGGCATATTGAATGGCTAAATCCTGGCATATAATGACAGTAAAAATATGCTAATGCTAATTTAGTTTTCATTTGCAAAAGCAGTCCTCCGATGTAACTATGAGGGAAACGAGTTATTCTATTAAACACAAAATACATCTTGTTTAAAGATAATTAATTGCCACTTAAGTTGTAGGTGTAATTTCTCTCCAACTAATCATTAATTTATGTCAACTTTTATTGGGGTAGTACATTAATAACCATTTCAATTACCTGTTGGAAGGCCTGTTAGGGATTAACACAGATGTGACAGCCAATTCATCTCAATAATATTATTCTTTTCCATTAGAAAGTTGGACACCCCTGTGCTATGTACTGTTTTTTTTTATCAGAGGCATCCACACAATCACTTTAAAGTATTATGGACTGATAATGAATATGTAGAATGTCTTCTAGAAGCAGACCTAAGAAAACTCCATGCACTACATAAGCTAAGTTAATGTATGCTTTTTTTATGATTTGCACTCAAAAGGGGGCTGATATACTCACATTTTAAATGTGCAGATCCACCAAACTTAATTTCTGTACGTTATACAGATGTAAAATGTATTTCCTTTATTTTACAGTCCTCCTTTAGATTTATACTGAAAGTGCCCTTTTTAGCTATGACTTTGAAATGAATCTCTCTCGGGGTAGTTTTAAATAGTATTGTAATAGTTATGTAACACAAAAAGTAGAGTTTAAAGAGATGGCCAGGACTGTTGCTATAGTAACAGCAGTGACTCTTTTAAACTATTTCTATATATATATATATATATATATATATATATATATATATATATATAGTTGGTAAGAATTAGAATTTAAAAACTACTTTAATCAATAGAACAGGGACAGTTTATAAAAAGTTTTTAAAACAGTTTAGCATTAATCCCTCTTAAAGGTCTTTTTTTTCTCTCCAGGAGAATCAGCAACTTAAAGCAGTCACTGTCAGGGATGGTCCATAGGTATGTAAGGCTCCAGTGGCGTCTCGAGGGGGGTGCGGACCGCACCGGGTGACACCCCCAGCGGGGTTGACATCCGTGCTGCCGGCATACCCTCGTACCGCATCACGCTGCTTTACTTTTTTTTTCTGGCAGCCGCATCTGCAGGATTCGGCCGCCGAAAAAAATGTAATAATTCACTGCAACAGGATATGACGTTATGTCACATCAGGTGACTGTGTTTTTCTCTTCCGTGGAGGAGGGGACACTGCACAGAGACGTACGGCCGGGGACACGGAGCAGCAGCCTGGCGGTAAGTACTGGGGAAGGAGGGAGGAATAACGAGCATGGGTACTACAGACATCCTAATGGGAAAATTGGCTGGGGCATCTGAATGGCACAATATTACTGGGGTCTGAATGGCACAATATTCCTGGTATCTGACTGGCACAATATTCCTGGGCTCTGAATGGCACAATATTACTGGTATCTGACTGGCACAATATTACTAGGCTCTGAATGGCACAATATTACTGGTATCTGAATCGCACAATATCACTGGGCTCTGATTGGCACAATATTAGTGGGCTCTGAATGGCACAATATTACTGGGCTCTGAATGGCACAATACTACTGGCATCTGACTGGCACAATATTACTAGGCTCTGAATGGCACAATATTACTGGTATCTGAATCGCACAATATCACTGGGCTCTGATTGGCAGAATATTAGTGGGCTCTGAATGGCACAATATTACTGGGCTCTGAATGGCACAATACTACTGGCATCAGAATGGCATAAACATTATGGCATCTGAATGGCACAATATTACTGGTATTTAAATGGCACAATTTTACTGGTATTTAAATGGCACAATATTACTTACATCTGAATGGCACAATATTCCTGGCATCTGAATGGCACAATATTCCTGGTAACTGAATGGCACAATATTCCTGGTATTTGAATGGCACAATATTCCTGGTATCTGAATGGCATAATATTCCTGGTATCTGAATGGCACAATATTCCTGGTATCTGAATGGCACAATATTCCTGGTATCTGAATGGCACAATATTACTGGTATTTGAATGGCACAATGTTACTGGTATCTGAATTGCACAATATTACTGGCATATTAATGGCACAATAATACTGGCATATTAATGGCACAATGGTATTGGCATCTGGCACAATAATACTGGAATATTAATGGGCAAATTGGCTGTGGCTTATTAATGACAAAATGATACTGGCATATAATTGGGCATATTGGCTGTTATAGAGAGAGAGATGTCTGTATGTATAGATATGTATTGTTTTAGAATTGTACAATTGTCCCCTCGTGGGGCTCCTGTATGTTGCATAATTAATGGTGGTCCCATGTGTGCATAATTATGGGGCGCTTGTGTGTGGCATATTTATTGGGCCCCATGTGTAGCATAATTAAGGGACTCTTTTGTGTGGCATAATTAAGGGACTCTTTTGTGTGGCATAATTATGGGGCACCTGTGTGTGTGTGTGTGGCATAATTATGGGGCACCTGTGTGTGTGGCATAATTATGGGGCACCTGTGTGTGTGGCATAATTAATTGGGCAGAGGTGAGGCATAAATAGTGGGGCTCTGGTGTGGTATAATTTATGGGGCTCTGGTGTGGCATAATTTATGGGGCTCTGGTGTGGCACAATTTATGGGGCTCCTGTGTGTGTCATCGTTATGGGGCTCCTATGTGTGGCATAGTTATGGGGCTCCTGTGTGTGGCATAGTTAATAGGCCATCTAACTGGCATTACTAAGGAATCTGTTTGGCATTGTATTGGAGGAAATCCAGGGGGGTGACACCATGAGTTTCCGCACCGGGTGACACCAACCCTAGTGACGCCCTTGTAAGGCTCTTATACTCGTGTGTTGGACCAAAACCTATGAAAACAGTGACGTAAAGTAACAAAAATTATGACGTTTGCACCAGATCCATTGAAGGGGCTCTGAGAGGCACATCCAGCAAGTGAACTGCTATTAAAAATTGTACCTGCTATAGTTTATGGTTACTCCATTTAGTTAGGAAGAGGTTAATACTAAACTGTTCCACATTGTATATACGAGACTCAAGATATAAAACGGCTGGTAATGGGGAAATAACAAGTGTATGTTCTGTACCGTTAAACATTACTGTTAACATTAAACATTTTTACTGTCACAATAGCAGATTTCCACAAAGCTAATGTTCTGCAATCCGATGGGACACCTTATAAAAGACTTCTTACCCAGCAGGCACAGTACAAACAATGTTTAAGCGACATAGTCACTTAAAAGGGTATTGCACCAAATAAAACTCAAACCCAGTTGTAATTAATGCCCTTCTCTTAAAAAAAAAAATGTATGAATTATGGTAAACATGTTGGAGTGAGCTGTGTATTTCAAATAATCGTAAAAATTATTTTAAAAAGTCCTAATGATGGTTGTTTTTTTTATTTTCATTGATATCCATAATTATTACCGTTCTGCCCCCTGCCTAGTGGTGGGCTGACCTACTCAGTGATTTTTTTTTTACCTCCTTTGCCCCCAAAGGGTTAAACGTTAGAGCCTCGGATTAAAATTCACAGACATTGAGTTAGGAAAAGCTGTTTCTCCTTTGTTTTCCTCTGAGATTCTGCCAGCTCTGAAACATTAGAAAGTTTGGGTGATATGTTCATGAGCCCACTTATAAAACTGTCAAGTAAGCCCGGGTTCCCATGGCAACCTGAAAAAAAAAAGAAGCACTGCTTGTGTAAGAGCACATGTTCACAGACAAAGGAATTTACTATTTAGTGCAAAGGTGCCACCAAGCTGTTTTATTTCATTAGCGTTCACCTCATGCCATGAGGTTAAGAGCTGTAAAATAACTATATGAATGGTGCAGAGAGGGCATGGATCAGGGTGTTGTGGGTGTTAGTTTCTCCATGGATCAGATAGATGCCATAAAATGTATCTTGTTTTAAAACAAAATGTGGTTAAGACGATTCAGTCAAGATATCCACCCTACAAACCAAATTTTGTTCTGGGTGGCTCAGTTAGAAAAAAAACATACTACAATGGAAACACCCATTAATTTATTTTACTGCCATTTCTAATATTTTCCAGTATTTCTTTCTTTCTTTTTTCTTTGTAAGTGAATATATCAATATTTGCCAAGAAAATGATGTATTTGTTCCAATCCAAAGAGTAAGAATGCTTTTAAAACGTGTTTTCTTTCACTTTCTGCGAGCATATTGTTTATTTGGACAGAAACCAAAGCAAACGTTTTGCACAATAAAAAGGTATTAATTAGAATGTTAGCCCTGTTCCTTTTTGACAATAATATCGATTGGAGTTTTAATACAAACAACCTTCTACTGAGGCTTATTTGATTCCTCTTTACATTCCAGACCCATTTCTGTCATTAGCTGGGCCATACAGTAGATCGTTATGCTCATTTTTCCCCTAATCAAAACATATGCTAGCTCAGAAAATTAGAATAGAGGTTCTATATCGGGGGTGTCAACTGCAGTCCTGCAGCTACTGATGGCCTACATTTCCTATAATACTCTGGTACCTACATGGCTGGGAGGAGAGTGTGGGAGATGTAGGCCTTCAACAGCTGGACGGCTGCAGCTTAACACCTCTAGCTAGACGTTTGGCAGGTAAGTATGGGACATGTAGCCAGATGTGGTTGTCAAGGTTTTTTTTTTTAATGGTTCCTTTAGTTGAAAAGCTCATTGGTTCTATGGTATTACCTAATGAAATAATAATGGCTGGCCCCTGATGTAAGCCATCCACACAAAAACAGCAGGCTGAAAAAAACAGGAATACCATTGATACTATGGGGTTTATTCACTAAACAGTGAATTGTGACAAACTGACCAAATGAGACCATGAAAACAGAGTAACAAAATGTCTCCAACTCAGCTATTTTTTCCATCACAGCTATGGTTGTCTAAGGTCATTTCACTGAAATTCACTGTTTAGTGGAGCATTCTGTATTTACTAATTCTACAGCTAACGCATCAGGACATTTGACGGTCGATTTTCACCTCCAAAATAATGCCCTCGGAGTCCAGACTTATTCACATTGGTGGCACGACAAATTCACGAATATCAAGCCACTCTGGTAGCTAAAATGTGCCTCCGCATAGATCCGCAATTCGGACATCATAGCCGATTCCACACCGATATCTCCCGACACCCACATCAGTCAAAATGCACCCAAAAAAATTGGTAGGTTTGGACCTTACCATAGACTTCTACGGGTAGGACTTTGGCTTATTCCAGGGCCATTTTGGGAGGACTTCGGCTATTACAAATATAGATGACTTCCTCCGATAGAAGTCAATGGGAGGTCTTTGGCTATAATCAAAATGGTCAATATGTACTAAAGTAAAAATCATTAAAAATAAAAAATACATTTTTTTATGATACATTCATTAAATACATTAATAAAAAGTAATGAACAAATTTCATATATGTTTCATGAATTCAGAGCGTGTTCGGGGTGATCGGTGCATACTGGGTAGCCCCAAATCTATGGTTTTCATAGTGAGATTGTCCTGATCATAATGCTTCAGTTCTGAATGGCCTGAGCGGCCGGTACGGACTTGAATTCAAGGATACAGAGAAGCCGGTTTTTGGCAATTTCTGAAATTCGGCTAACTTACCTAATCCAAATTTATTTCAGGCCGGATCAGTCTATATTGCATAGACTCTATAGTTTCATACAGACTTCAAAACATCCTTTTTTTTATTTGGTAGTTGTCAATCTTCTCTATTTTTGAGTGGATCATATAATTTTGTGATATGCAATAAAAGTATAATGTAGAAAGAACTCTTTGTTATGACTGCGGTGCTTAAAAATGCAATGTTTATGTTTAATGTTCACATTGTTTATTCTGTTCCGTGTGCCATTTGTGCTGTGTATAAATGTTCTATTTGCAGTTATATTTTAGCTTTACAATTGGCAATAATTCTTGAATCATATATGTAGGTTAAGGAATGCAGTGTAAGTCCTTTTTAATGTGCCAGGAAAGGAGACCAAACATTAGTAATATTGTAAAACATTGTTGTTTTCCAGTTCTTTGCACAGAGAAAAAAAGTTGTGGAAAAGAAGTAACGTTGACAGAATGGCAATACATAAACATTGTGCTGAGTAGACAAAGGGGGGAAAGTACAGTAAAAATTGACCATCATTAAAATAAAATAAAAAATAGTGGATTACAAATGCCTTGAAAAATCTGTAGCCATTCTTCACACTGTTCTTATACTGCATTTTTTTTTTCCTATTAATCTCAACACACTGGTGTTTAAACCTTTCACAGGATTAAACAAGGTCAGGGTTGATACTGTAGGATGGGAATCGCCTATCCCCAATGGCCTTATTCTGCAGTAATATTGCCGCTGCTGAACTACTAATCCCATAATCCTCCACCCGCCTGTCCGCATTACAGGGAATCTTGGTAGTTGTAGTTCAGAAACAGCTGTAAGGCCATTTATGGACACCTAGGCATCTACTCATTTCCATATATATACATTGCCCCGTCCTAAAGACTGTGAATGGGAGAAGGTAGGGATTACTATACTGCCAATCCTTATATTCCACTCTATGATCAATTCCATATTATGTTCTAAACATGTTGTTTTTTTAGTTCAAAAGTAACTCTTTCCCTGATAAATTGTATCAACCTGTTGCATAAAGCTTACACTCTGGTGTAATTGGTACATTCCATATTTTACTGCTGTTTTCAGAACTATAAACACACTGGTGTTTAAACCTTTCACAGGATTAAACAAGGTCAGGGTTGATACTGTAGGATGGGAATCGCCTATCCCCAATGGCCTTATTCTGCAGTAATATTGCCGCTGCTGAACTACTAATCCCATAATCCTCCACCCGCCTGTCCGCATTACAGGGAATCTTGGTAGTTGTAGTTCAGAAACAGCTGTAAGGCCATTTATGGACACCTAGGCATCTACTCATTTCCATATATATACATTGCCCCGTCCTAAAGACTGTGAATGGGAGAAGGTAGGGATTACTATACTGCCAATCCTTATATTCCACTCTATGATCAATTCCATATTATGTTCTAAACATGTTGTTTTTTTAGTTCAAAAGTAACTCTTTCCCTGATAAATTGTATCAACCTGTTGCATAAAGCTTACACTCTGGTGTAATTGGTACATTCCATATTTTACTGCTGTTTTCAGAACTATAAACACACTGGTGTTTAAACCTTTCACAGGATTAAACAAGGTCAGGGTTGATACTGTAGGATGGGAATCGCCTATCCCCAATGGCCTTATTCTGCAGTAATATTGCCGCTGCTGAACTACTAATCCCATAATCCTCCACCCGCCTGTCCGCATTACAGGGAATCTTGGTAGTTGTAGTTCAGAAACAGCTGTAAGGCCATTTATGGACACCTAGGCATCTACTCATTTCCATATATATACATTGCCCCGTCCTAAAGACTGTGAATGGGAGAAGGTAGGGATTACTATACTGCCAATCCTTATATTCCACTCTATGATCAATTCCATATTATGTTCTAAACATGTTGTTTTTTTAGTTCAAAAGTAACTCTTTCCCTGATAAATTGTATCAACCTGTTGCATAAAGCTTACACTCTGGTGTAATTGGTACATTCCATATTTTACTGCTGTTTTCAGAACTATAATTTTTTGGGGGGTGTCTAAAACTAATGAGTACAAGTCGGCTCTACTCCCATGACAGAGGCCAGAAACAGGTGCTCCACACGCGGATCAAGCGTGAATGTAGATAATTGAGTAAAAGCATAAAACGTGTGCACTCCGTAAAGGCTGGATCAATCTTCAAAAAAATGTGCTCGTTTATTAAATAAAGTAACAGACAGTGGGAATAATACGGACAAGGTGGCAAATAAAAAGGGGAAACGACCTAACGCGTTTCGCGTGATAAACACGCTTAATCACCTATTTAATAAACGAGCACATTTTTTTGAATATTGATCCAGCCTTTACGGAGTGCACACGTTTTTTGCTTTTACTCAAGTGTCTAAAACTAACCAGAAAAATATTCACCTTTAAAGTCACTTAAATAAACAAACCATTTAATTTTGTAACGGATATGCTGGTTTATAAAGGAATAAACACTATGGGTGTTATGTATATAAACTCCCCACATCAAAGTGCGCAATCACCATTTCTCATGGATCACAATGTTTCTTTCTACACACCAACACTTTCTCGTGTGGGACATTGAGCCTCAACACTATTAAGGCGCCTCAATCTTTATACACGGGCTGTGCAGCACTTAGATTGTCTTATCATAGCAGAAACTCCAGGAATTTATTTTATACATTAGCACACAGTGACAGGTGATTAGGCACTATCTTAGAGTGACCGTCTCCAATACATTCCCTTTTATTCGGAAGCGCTGCAAAAAAATGAAATGTATACAAATCCTTTATTGCATTAGTATAATTAGGCACCTTCTGCCACACTCGGCACTTTCCTGCTAATAGTATTAACCCTTAACTTCAAAGCAAAGGAAAGGTCAGGCCTGCATATTATATTCCATGGGAAGAAGGCGAATATTCCAGTCCGCTATGGCTGTCACTCACACAGGTAAAATAACACTCATTAAGGTAATATGCACTGAAGAAGACTTTCTCCATCCATGTTTTATATACAAACAAAAAGCTGACCCCTTTTTGTAATGTGTGGAAAGTAATTACCAGAAGAATGTAAACTAAAGTAATCCAGTAATCCCGGGCATGTCAAGTCAAACTCCAGCACCTTTTTTTTTTCTAACTGCATTTATGGGGGATTGTCGCTAATTAGGTCCCTTAAGAATGCCTAACGTTTTTGATGGATTCTGTGGAAGTTCCTGGAATGAATATCTATTTCGGAAATTGACTTATGAAATGGTACTGCAAGAAGCAGTTACAAAACATCATTGCTTTAAAGATATATACGCAGTCGATGTCACAACTGGGGTTTGTTGACAGCTTGCATCTATATTTCACTGATTAATGGGAAGAACACTAGAAAAGTGTGTTTTCATCCAACACTTGTAACACTGCAGAACAGCAATTGTCCAATGTAAATACTCCGGCCACATGCTCCCACTGTAACTACTCCGGCCACATGCTCCCACTGTAACTACTCCGGCCACATGCTCCCAATGTAACTACTCCGGCCACATGCTCCCAATGTAACTACTCCGGCCACATGCTCCCAATGTAACTACTCCGGCCACATGCTCCCAATGTAACTACTCCGGCCACATGCTCCCAATGTAACTACTCCGGCCACATGCTCCCAATGTAACTACTCCGGCCACATGCTCCCATCAGCGATAACCACATGACACCCAGTGAAAAAGGCTTGACAAAAATCTATTAGGTAGAAACGTTGCCATTTGATGGATTAAACTTCACTTCACTTGATTAGTGCTGAGCCGCCTGTGGCATTTGACCAGACCCTGGGGGCTATATTAGTATATCTGGGGCCAGGGCAAGTAGACCTGCTGCATAAAGCTTACACCCTGGTGTAATTCCATGTTTTATTTCTTTGATATGCTAGAATATCTTACCTCAAAGCTTTCCATACTATTATATGGATACCAGCCAGAGCCTGTGTAGGTTGGCTTCCCAGCCTACAAACTTCTAGCTGAGTACATTTAGAAAGGAAAACTAGTGTGACGCTGTGCTAATTGGGCCCCCTGCTCTTCTTGCCACCCCTTCACCAGCCCTGATTTTTTTTAGCAAAATTATTTCACCAAACAGTTCTATGCCAAAAGCGTATGGGTCTGGGATAAAAGCCTTCATGTACATAATAAACACATTCCAAAAGTGCAACCAGTTAGGGACAGCAATTATTTTGTCAATTAATCCTTTTTTGTTCTTTTTTTATGGAGCTTTTAAAATACAATAAATGTAAATTCTTGCTCAGATAACAATCAAAGTGATTTTGTGTCAGTCTAACCACCAAGCAGCTCATTCCAGAATGACATCAGCAGAGATTAGAGAGCTTGTCTCCACTTTCCCCAAATGCACCTGCCACATCAAAATGTCCATTTCATGCCTGTCACCGTTTCTGTGGGTGCCAGAGACCTTTTAAGAAGTAACACAAAACAGCACATCCTCAGAGCAATCTAAAAGCATTCAGCAGTCATTACGCGCACTGTGACATACCTCCTGAGTCCCGCTCTCTGTGGCCCATGACTAAATGCCAGGCCCATAACAATCAATAATAGAATCTCGAGCTCCTGTACTGCACGCCTGGCCATAGAGAGGAATCACCTGGCTGGTTATCCCCAATGGCTATTTATATTGGGCTTATAGCGGGATGATAATGGCACACTTTTTAATAAGATTATAAATGGAAAGGCAGAGCCCTGGCAGCTGCCTCGCTCGACAAGCGTAAAGAGCCGAACAATGGCATTAAAGAACATGAATAGCAAAGAGGTATTATTCCTCCCTTTAGATATTTATGAATGATTGGATTAGAGAACTTGCTCGAAAATGAATTGAACTTTATCTTGCGCCACCGGTAACTAAATAATTCCAAGTGCGAATCTGTTTGTGATAATGCCAAATAATGCATTTAGAAAAGAACTGCTGATTATCGTATTAGACATATATCACAGTGGTTTCATACATCTCGTACTGGGATCTTTGTTTAAGATCTAAGGAAATAAAGGATGCTTGCTACTGTTAAATCTGTGGGTGAATGTGTCAGTGGAGAGGTTTAAAAGCTGTTTTATATGATCAGGCATTTTAATTACTGATGACTATAACTCTCCCAAATCTCAGCCAGCACATGGCTCTTCAACTGTTGTCGAACTGTCAAGCTGCTTCTTTCTAGTTAAGGTTGAAGAAAGTTGTAAACCAAAATAAGATGGAGGGCCACAGGTTGTCCATTGATATAAAATATTGTATATTTATAAAGCTACTACATATTCCACAGCTATATGTAGGGTTACACTTTCAATGACATACCGGGTTCGCTAATGCCTCCACACACATAACATTTGCCACAAGCCAATTTTTTACCTGGTAAAATAGCAGCTGGGTAGACCCTAGCGCTATATAATAGGAAACCTCTATAAACCATCATTACAGGCAGAGCTAGATGACTGGGACATCCCAAGATGATGCCTCTTTGGTGCCCACTATAATTATTACAATCTTGGCGTGCTCTAGGGCTGCATCTGAACACAGTAAACAACAGGTCTGCTTGTCCGCTATGGCTGGATTACAGTACTACAGGGAAATGTGATGGTGACCATGAAGTGGACATTACATTAGCAGCACACCACAACCTTGATCATTAAATTAAAAAATTCACAGATGTTAAACTATTTCCAATCATTAAAATAGCAAGCAGAGTATATGCAGATTATGGTTATTTGTGGTTGAGGTATGTGTCAAAGAATTAAGCCAGACGTACACGCCATGTACAGGTCAAATCGAGGTGAGATTATGAGACTGGGATCCAGGTCCCCCGCAGAGCTGCAGGGGACCTGAACCCCCCTCACTAACAGTCGGTGGATGTCTGCGCAATGCGTGCAGACATCCTCCGCTGCTGCCCGGCACGTCCGTCGGGACTTCTATGATGAAGCCGAGACCTTCCGGCTTCATTATAAAAGTCCCGGCGGACGTGCCGGGCAGCAGCGGAGGATGTTGGCGCATTTCGTGCAGACATCCTCCGCTGCCTCCACTAGCCACCAGGAGATTTGGGCAGCCGTGAGAGGTCTGCATGATAGTTCAGACATCCTCCATGCTGCCCGACACTTCCATCTATTATGACGGACAGAAGTGTCGGGCAGCTGACCCCACTAACCACCAGTGAATGGGGACACATAGACAACAGGGGGAGGGAGCGGGAGAGACAGACACAACATGGGGGGGGAGTGACAGGCACAACGTTGGGGGGAGGGAAGGGTAGAGACGGGCACAACATTTAGGGGAGGAAGGGGGAGAGAGTGACAGACAAAATGATGGGGGGAGGGAAGGGGAGAGAGTGACAGACACAATGTTGTGGGGAGGGAGGGGGAGAGAGTGACAGACAAAACGTGAGGGGGAGAAGAGACAGACAACACTGGGGGGAGGGGAAGAGAGAGACAGATAACAAGGGACTGGGAGAGAGACAGAGACAACGTTGGAGGGAGGGGGAGTATTAGGCAAGTCTGGGGGGTAGAGGCAGCATTGGCACATAAAAGGAAATAAAAACAAGAAATGTATTTTTTTATATAATAATTTTTTATTAAATATGAAAAAGCAATGTACATATATACACGTTAAACTTTTTTTCCTATAGGGTAGTCTTATATTCAGGCTTTTAGATTTTTTTCCTAAAGGAATATACAAAGTTTGGGGGTCCTCTTATAATCAGGGTCTTCTTATATTCTAGCAAATACGGTATGTCAACTACAATCTGCACTGATTCTTTTCACAGGAATGGAAGACTCCTACGTTTTTTTTAGATTTTTATCCGTTTGTACTTTTGCCTGATTTCAAAAATGATTAAAGTGCAACTGTTGCAAAAAAAAATGAAGTTATGTTTAATTGAAGGATTGCATCAAGTGTAGGCTTTTTATATATAAAGTTTTAATGAAAGACTACAATTAAAGTACCTTATTAAACCCTCTTTGCTCCAAATAGCTCTACCAGGAGGCAGAAATTTTGTTTAGAATCGTTAGTCAGATGGGTCATATCTTCATTCATCTGAACAAAGGCGAGTGAAGATTTGACCCAAGATTCTAAACAACATGTCCGCCCCCTGAGAAAACGATATGAAGTAAAGAAGGTTCAATAAGGTGCTTTATTTGTGTTCTTTCATTCGTGAATTTCTTAATAAATCATCTACACTTGATACAATCTTTCAGTTAAACCTAAGTACATTATTTGCTACAGTTGTCCTTTAATGAATTTAAGGGGTTGTATCAGCACAGTATGATATAAATAGAATTATGAGCAATGGTCCAGTGCCAGTTTGTGTAAGACACCACAAAACAACATGCAGCCCACCCCCTGGAAGTTCACGGATTAAAAACAGCCACACACATGATGTAGTAGTACATTCTGTTTCTTATAAGCACCAGTTAACATACTATTCCTTGTCTAACACCATTGATTTATTTTCCATGTGGCTGGGGATCCAATTTTCATCTCTGGAGAACACACCCATGTACATAGCTGTATTTTCACCGTTAAAAACATTTTCTAAATAAATACATTAATAGCTGGCTACATCAGCACATTAATTAACTAATAGTGCGAACAAGGCAACATTGTATTGACTAATATAACTGACTCTGAGGCCTCATAATAATGCAAAATAGTCAAAAATGAAAACGAAAAAAATATATATTTTTTTTTTCTTTGAAGAATGTTAAGACTGCAAGGAGATTTGAAAATGTGTCAGAAGCTGTGTTCTTTTCCTTCTTGGCAAAACACAATTAGACTGTGGTAACTGTCAGCATAAAACATACTTAGGAAAGTTACCAGGAGAGAGGACCACCAGAGAGGAAAATATGCCTAACCTGTCGAAAATGGTATTTAGATGTTCATAAATGGGAGAAATTTTACACGGAAGCAAGAGGCTACATAAGACATGCAAAAAGCCAGCCGCATCGGAACTATTCCCAACTTTATATGTGGGTTCCTTTAAGAGATACATCAATCAGTTCCTAGATCTCAGAGGAGTTATTACTAGAAATGGCTGGAACCAATTTGCATGCTTTCAAGTTACGTCTAGACTTTAATAAGTGCTTTAAGCACCAGGCAGTTTGATGCCAGTATCTAAGCAAATCCAGTTGAGAATGAAAAAGAGTACAACTAAAATGTTCTAGTCATATGTTATGCCCATTATTAGGTGCCATGTTCTAAGACGTTTTTTAAGGAGGGCTTGCTTATAGGAACATTTGTACAGAGACTTGCTTCCAAGCTATTGTAGGGGCATACAAGATTTTTTTTTTTTAACAGGATACTAAAAGTTTAAAAAATGTAAATTATTATTTAAATTGGCTTTATTTTTCATAAGTCGCTTTTATGTTCTTGCACTAAGTTTCTGAAGAAAGCTAAGAGACTGTCTAAAAGTTCTAGCATTCTGTAGTTTAAGTTGTAGGTTTGTAAAAGATTTGCAAATAACTGTTTTGATTAACAGGGGTGATATTCCTGGAGGGATAAGCCAAATGGCCAATGATTTAGGTGAACTAGAAAAATGGTCAGTTCTGCGGCAACTGACATTGAATGTGGATAAGTGCAAGATAGTGCACCTTGTGCGTAAAAAACAAAGAGCAGAAAATAGAATATTTGATATAGTCCTAACCTCAACATCTGAGGAAAGAGATTTAAGAGTAATTATTTAAGTAAGGTCTTAAAGGTAGACAATGAGCAGCAGGAAATGCAAAATGTTTGGTTGTAGAGGGAGAGGAATTAACAGTTTTAAGAGAGAGCTTATGCTATTAAACAGAGCTGCAGAAGGGTATAAATACTTTGGAGACAGTTCAGAGAAGGGCTACTAAATGGGTTTGTGGACTGCATGATTAAACTTACCAAGAAAGGTTAAAGGAGAATAAGAAAACAAGAAAAATTACAACAACAAGAGGACATAGTCTTAAATTAGAGGGGGTAAGGTTTAAAAGTAATATCAGGAAGTATTACTTTTCTGAGAGGGTAGTGGATGCATGGAATAGCCTTCCAGTGTATGTTTCCAAACGAGATCACATGGGTGTCTAGTAACTTAGCAGGGAGCTGTGGTGAATTCTAAAAATTCAGACCAAAACAGTCGGAATAACAGGCAAGTTGATTTTGCCATTTTCTTTACAGTTTTCATTACACATGGTTTTCAGTTCTGCCATTTTGTTTCTTGGACACAAATACCTTTCACCTGCTTCCCTGAAGTATGTAGAATTCATGCGTTTTCAGAGGGAACTCATTAATTAATCAATGCAAGGATCCATAGAACCACCTAGATTTAATTACCTGACTGGCATCTGAACCGATTTCAATTCTATATACTGCAAGGCAGCATGTACAAGTTACATTCACTATGTGCCAGAAAGAAATGGTTCACTTTTCTGATTCTAAAAACCCAGTTTGGCAGTACTCATGCCAAAAGTGACACAGGACCATTTAATTACATTGTGAGGTAGTGAGAGTCACACACAAGGCCACACAATCTAATCGGAAATCTTTTGTAATTGTGGAGCTTGGACCCACAAATAAACATTATTTCATGATAAAAGAGAAAATAAAAATGCATTATTTAAAATGAATTCTTAAAGGATTATGTTTATTGATTTATAATAATGAATCAATATAAGCTGAATTTGAACTATGCATTTAATCGAATAGCACTGTAGTCAGTGTCACTTTTATATTAAGCAATCAATATCCAGTTCCATGTTGTCAGTAGAAATTAAATTAACTAAGGGGGCTTGTGGGAAAAGAGCATGCATCAGGGCTCTCTTAAAGGGTTTGTAGATTGTGTACATCCGTATTTGTTTATATCATGTGGGAAAATCTAAATGAATCAAGGGCTACTGGACTAACTCAACATTAATGCCGGACGTGTAAACAACCTGAATGGTTCTTGCACCTGACACAATTAGGTGTACCTGCCACCTGGCCAACACATTGTCTTAAAGACTAAGAAGTGGTTACAACTCATTGTATGTTTATTGGTGCTCAGATATTGCCCCATCTTTTCATCTAGCATGGGGGTCCATTAATTTGTGACAAACTATTTTCTTCCTGATTCTGAAAATATAATTGTTTGCAAGTTTCCTGTTTTAGGGAATAAGTTCATTGACACAAGGCAATTAATATCTTTGCAGGGCTGTTAAAGGGACATGACACAGGAGATTAGAAGCGACCTTTGGGATGACCTGTTAGGAAAACTCCCCTTGCTGAGATCAAGTAACACACATCACAGAGTTAATATTCTTTCACTCATGTGAATCCCACCTGTATTCTCTCTCACACATTGAATAATACATTGGGTTTTATAATCCTTGCAAATCTGTATGAGTTGCACTTTAGGTTCATAGCTGAAATATTAAATTGACACAGTTTAGATAAATGATTGTTGTTCAGCTCAATACAATATGTTTTATGGAGGGTGGAAGTGGTCACTTTTCATCATCTTGCATCAGTATTCTGGTATAAATGGCAGTAGTATGGGCATTACTATAAAATTCCCTCAAAGAAAAGTGTTGAGAAGTGATAAAAAAAAAGTGTAAGATGTAATTTATAAAAGTGATTGCACCATTTGTATAAATCCCCATACTTTATTGGATGTTAATTGCAACTTTTTAGGCACATTTCAGGGCTTGATTTTTTTAATATGTATACATGGCTGCGATGGCTCCAATGCAATCAAGATGTGTGTATTGGCGCACTTAGACCAAACTCCTAGCAGTTAGCGCTATACACTGGCTATTACATTGCACTATTTCCATGTCCTGTCTGTTATATACATAACCCCTGTGTGTTTTGTTATATTTGTCCCCTCCCTAAGATCAAAAAATAAGAAAGACTTGGGAGCTCCATCTCAGTGCTAAAATAGCTAGCCCTATAAGATGTCACCTACTTGGGAGGGGAATCACCATTTTTTGCTCACTTGCACCATTACAGAGGTAATCTCATCATTAGCATATCAGACTGGTCCAACCCATAACCGCAGTTCCAGTCGCAAATGCCTGGAAAGCCTCATCCGCACTAGAGACACGGCAACCACAGACATACATTTCAGCATCCTTTCAGTGTAGTACGGCTAGTGTCCTTTTAGGTGCAGTGGACAGAACCCACATCTGGGCATATGCTCATAACTCATAGCCAACCTATTGAGTAGGGGCATCGCTGTATTTTTTGCTCACTTGCACCATCACAGAGAAGACCTCTCCATGAGTATATCAGATTGGTCCCACCTGTTAAGGGCAGTTTAGACCCAAAATGTCTGTCAATTATTTAAAACAGCAAAAGAAGAAAGCACAGGCTGCAAAAGATTATCAGGACATTTTATGTAAGCATATTTCGAAACTGTCTGGGGATAATCCCAAGACTCAGCAGTTTTACCACAAATTCCATAACTTTGCCCAAATTATCATATTTTCAAGATCCTATACAAGAAAGTTTGAGTGCTGTGATAGGAGCTATAAGGAAAGTATACAGTGGATATAAAAAGTCTACACACCCCTGTTAAAATGTCAGGTTTCTGTGCTGTAAAAAAAATGAGACAAAGATAAATCATTTCAGGACTTTTCCCACCTTTAATGTGACCTATAAACTGTACAACTCAATAAAAAAAAAAAATACTTAAATCTTTTAGGTAGAGGGAAGAAAAAATATAAAAATAAAATAATGTGGTTGCATAAGTGTGCACACCCTTAAACTAATACTTTGTTGAAGCACCTTTTGATTTTATTACAGCGCTCAGTCTTTTTGGGTATGAGTCTATCAGCATGGCACATTTTGATTTGGCAAGATTTGCCCACTCTTCTTTGCAAAAACACTCCAAATCTGTCAGATTGCGTGGGCATCTCCTGTGCACAGCCCTCTTCAGATCACCCCACAGATTTTCAATCGGATTCAGGTCTGGGCTCTGGCTGGGCCATTCCAAAACTTTAATCTTCTTCTGGTGAAGCCATTCCTTTGTTGATTTGGATGTATGCTTTGGGTCGTTGTCATGCTGAAAGATGAAGTTCCTCTTCATGTTCAGCTTTCAAGCAGAAGCCTGAAGGTTTTGTGCCAATATTGACTGGTATTTGGAACTGTTCATAATTCTCTCTATCTTAACTAAGGCCCCAGTTGCAGCTGAAGAAAAACAGCCCCAAAGCATGATGCTGCCACCACCATGCTTCACTGTGGGTATGGTGTTCTTTTGGTGATGTGCAGTGTTGTTTTTGCGCCAAACATATCTTTTGGAATTATGGCCAAAAAGTTCAACCTTGGTTTCATCAGACCATAACACCTTTTCCCACATGCTTTTGGGAGACTTCAGGTGTGTTTTTGCAAAATGTAGCCTGGCTTGGATGTTTTTCTTCGTAAGAAAAGGCTTTCGTCTTGCCACTCTACCCCATAGCCCAGACATATGAAGAATACGGGAGATTGTTGTCACATGTACCACATAGCCAGTACTTGCCAGATATTCCTGCAGCTCCTTTAATGTTGCTGTAGGCCTCTTGGTAGCCTCCCAGACCAGTTTTCTTCTCGTCTTTTCATCAATTTTGGGGGGAGCGCTAGTTCATGGTAATGTCACTGTTGTGCCATATTTTCTCCAATTGATGAGGACTGTCTTCATTGTGTTGCATGGTATCTGATACCTTGGAAGCTCTGTGTGGGCCATGGCTTTTGCTGTGGGATGCGACTAAGAAAATTTCAGGAAAGACCAACTAGAGCAGCTAAACTTTATTTGGGCTTAATCAGGGGCACTTTAAATGATGGCAGGTGTATGCTGACTCCTATTTAACATGATTTGGAATGTGATTGCTTCATTCCCAGTTTTAAGAGGGTATGCACACTTATGCAACCACATTATTTTATTTTTATATTTTTCTTCCCTCTATCTAAAAGATTTCAGTTTGTTTTTCAATTGATTTGTACAGTTTATAGGTCACATTAAAGGTGGAAAAAGTTCTGAAATTATTTTTTTTTGTCTCATTTTTTTACAGCACAGAAACCTGACATTTTAACAGGGGTGTGTAGACTTTTTATATCCACTGTATACCAGTAACTTAAGTCACTTTATAAGTGTGCTATGGAGGGTATAATAAAAAATATAGGGTGTAGAGGTGAAAAAAGCTGCGTGCCATTGACCTGGATTCTTAAAAGGGAAGATGTTCTACTGTCTGCCCATATAACCGATGTGTCACCTAGGTTTTTTTATTATTACTTCATGAAATTTACAATGTCTAGCTCCTAAAAGATGGTCCTCCTTGATTTGCAATTCATTTACAAAAGGTTAAGATACACAAAAACACTCCAGATCAAATTTTTTTTAACTTATCTTGAAGATATCAAATCCCACTTGTAAAGCATTGTCAATATTCTCCTAAAGGATAGAGGTGGTGATAATCCTTCTTAAATCCAGAAGGCATCCATATTAATCTCTGGATCAACATACCATTAATACAATACTTTGAAGAATTCTTACAGTTCATTGGGTTAAAAGATAAATATCTTTTAGCAGTCTATTTATGTATATGCTAATCGTGGGGCATATTTTAAAAAGTTAAATATGGATGTCCTGGATCAACGCTTATTGCAGTGTTACAACATGTTACAAAATAATATAAAAAATACACAATACCATGATAAACTTAGTAAGTAACTCAGCAGAAATAAGGAGAACAGTCCATTAGGTCACATGATGATTGATTATATATTTTTCAACTCTGTTCCAGAATTGCTCAAATACTGTTTCTTTAATACACTTTTTACTTTTTAAAGTTGTGGGCCCCAAACTATGCAAAGGTTTAGGTTGGTGGTCCAGACATTATTATTGTATGAGGTAACACAATTGAATATATGGGCTTTTTAGCCAGGATAGTGACACACAAATAGAAATCCTGAAGGGGCATATTTGACGTATTAGACACCAACTGGACTTGGACATCACGCACTGATATAAAAGATTAAAAGTCAAAACGATTTTTTCTCAATGAGTCAAAACAGTTACATCTGTCAATTTTCAGAACTCAAATGAAGTTGGGAAAAAAAGCATTTTTCAATGTGTGCTAACAAAAAAAAATCTTTTTCATGTGCTTAAATGAGATAATGCCCTGCAAGAGTTCTTAGTAGTGAAAGGGGGAGGGAGTGGGAAGCAAGAATCATAGTTGAGGCCTCTCTAGTTTACTTCACAGATTCCATTGAGTATTTGCAGGCTTATTTAGCTAACCTTGGGTCAAGCTGGTGTGGGAATCAGGAGACACATTAACTTGCTTGCTCATTATGGATACACAGGTCAGAGTTTGGCGACTCATTATTAGGTACTTCATTGCAACCATGGCTGTTGCAAAATGAGAGGTCCATTGAAAACGTGACAAAACTGGCCACATGTGAAACCTTCCTACTTATGTCAAGGTAATAATGCACCTGTGCTGGTATCTACAAGGTGATCACCAGGAGGTCTCCCTTGTGTTTGCTAAGTGCATTGTAACCATTCAGAGTTAGCCAATAAACACATTTAAAACAAAAAATACGCTCAGATCATTAAACACCTCAGCTCATCCACCTGCAGCCCAGTGTGAAAAACGAATTTGCTAAAGCTCTTTCATGACATGGACAGGAGGTGAGAAGAGGCAACTCACTGTACTTTGGGAAATAAAGATAAGATTATAAATGTTACATCTACATTTTCAAACTCGTAAAAAGTTAAAACAATAGGTTTATCATGCATATACGTACATACACTAAATGGACCAATATATTGGAACACCAGACCACCAACAGGGGCTTTTAGTTGGTCCCTCTTTGCTATAATAGCTTCCAGCTATTTGTGGGAATTTTTGCCCATTCATCCAGTAAGGAATTTGTGAGGTCACGAACTGATGCTAAGCGCAAAGGCCTGGTTCGCGATCTCCCTTTCTGTTTCTCCCAAACATGTTTGATGGGTTGAGGTCAGGGTTCATCCAACCATGTCTTTATGGACCTTGGTTTGTTCACTGGGGTACAGTTATGCTTGAATCAAAAATGTCCTTTCCCAAACTGTTTCCACAAAGTTGGAAGCATAGCTTTGTCCAAAATGTTTTGATATGCTGAAGAGTTAAGATATCCCTTCACTTGAAGTAAGGGGCCTAGCCCAACCTCTGAAAAGCAGTTCCATACAAATATCCCCACCAAACTTTACAGTTGGCACAATGCATTTTGGCAGTTAACGTTCTCTTGGCATCCAGCAAACCCAGACTCATTAGACTGCCAAACAGTAAAGAGTGATTCATCACTACACAGTACACATTTGCACTGCTCCAGAGTCCAGTGGCGGTGTGCTTCACACCACTCGATCCGACGCTTGGCATTGTACTTGGAGATGTGAGGATTGCATGCAGCTGCTCGGCCATGGAAAACCATGCCATAAAGCTCCTGATGCACCATTTTTATGATGATATTAATGCCAGTGGAAGTTTGGAACACTTCAGCTATGGAATTAGCAGAGCATTGGCTACTGTTGTGTTTCAGCACTTGGTGACATCGCGTTGTGACTTTATGTGGTCTACTACTTCGTGGTTGAGTTGCTGCTGTTGCAAAATGCTTCCATTTTCCAATAACACTACAGAGTTGGCCGTGGAATATCTAGCAGGGATGACATTTCATGAACTACCTTATTGCAAAGGTGGAATCCTATCACAATTTGAATTCACTGAGCTCTTCAGAACAACCCATTTTTGTTAACAAATGATTGTAAATGCAGACTGCATGGCTAGGTGTTTGATTTAATGCACCTTTGGCAATGAGTCTGATTGAAACACCTGATCTCAATAATTAAGAGGTGTTTCCCAATACTCCAGTCCATATATTGTATGAATGGATGGACAGATTGACATATGTAGATAAACAGACAAAAATGTCTAGTCAAGAAATAAAGCCCTCCTTTGTGTCCAGGCTAGAACTTTATGATATGCAGCTTCCAGATTCCTGGAGTACGGAGACTGTTGTGGGCGCAACTCTGAGAAGAAAACAATCAAGAGTAGGGTAACTTCCAGATTCCTAACGAGCAAGACAGACAGCTTCAGTACGTGGAGCCCGTGCATATTGAATGAACATGGGGTGGGTGTGCAGGAAAGAGAATCGAGGCTCCGACAGCGGCACAATAGAAGTAGGAACCAAAAAAAAGTCAGGCTCCTCAGGTAAAACCATTATAAATCTCTATTGTATATACATGGAGAGTAATCCAAAGTTAGTAGATGTACAGGTATAAATAGTCACAGAAAAAACAGCTAACGCTTTTTGTATTATCTGTACAATCTTTTCAGTCTTCAGGGTTGCAGCTTCAGTTACTGGCAGGGCTGACTCAGCCTTTCATTTTTCTGAGGTATTTAAAAGGAGTACCATTAAACTGGGCATCCCCTGAATGTTTGACAAAAGTAACATACCCAGGATAGACTGGTTAAACACTTTGTTACTATTATAATAACACTAAAACACAAACATAGACTTTTTCCCGGGTCATAAATGTTAGATTTTAAGGTTTTTTCTTTGAAATTTGACATATCAACTTTTATTTTAACAAGTTTTTTTCTACTCTATAAAAAAGTAGATTAAACAATAGATCCATGTATAAAGCTGGGAGCACACAAAGTGTTATGTTGGAATCAAAAATACTATTCTTTAAAGTCACATTGATGTCTTTATTGGGTACAAATGATGTTGCTTGTTCCTTACTGGAACACATAGGAATGTTCTAATTATGCTTATACAATACAAATATGGTGCAATTCTTTCTTTCTCCTTTACTATGATTACATTTCATAATAGCATCGTCCTACGTCGCATGTTACATGGTAAGTATATTTAGAAGAAAAAATACTTTGATCTTTCATGGAATTACATTTGTATCATTTATTTTTTTGGTAAAACAAGGTAGGCTAAAAAACCACAGAAATCTAGATACTTGCAAGAAAGATCCACAGTCTATTTTGTTTCTTGCCCAATTATGCCTTACAATAAATCAGGTCTGTTGCTTTGTGACAGGTTCACTGTTATCCTTAATGCTCAGGCAAACAGCTTGTCTGTCAGGCCCTATTGAATTTGCTGCCAGAGATGCAAGACAGTCAGCCTGAAACACTAGTAAATCAATTAGAAAAGCAAGCATGAAGTCAATATTCATTGCAGCAGGCCAGGATTGTGCCAACAATGAAACAATAATGAGACGGTTCACAAAAGGCGGCACGTTTAATGATATGTTTTTAAAAGAGCTACTACGATTCTACGTGTGTTTGTGGATGTGACTGGCAAACAGGCATAGGGCATATGGGGCTTCTGCCTATGGGATTTGGCCTCCTGCCTTACCATCTGTGTAAGAGGCAAACAGCAAACCAAGGGAATCTCATGTCTTCTATCAATCCCATGTAAAAGCAATCAGGATAACTTCATTGCAATTTACTAGAGCGCTATGAATTTATTAACACACATGGGTAATAATGGCTATTTAAATGTATGTCATAGTAGTGACATGCCTACTAAAAATGACCATGGAGGTCCATGGATACGTCAATCTGTGCTACAATCTGTGCTATAAACAGACTTCTGTGTTTTCACTTATGGCATGCAGACATTGCTGATCTGGCTACCATTATCACTGTAAAGGCAACCTTCATCCAAGCTCAGTATATCTGACTCCTATTATCTCAGCCATTGTGTCAACCAAAGCTGAGCTGTGCCTGGCAGAAGCTGCATAACACTCCCCAAATATTAACCCACAGAGTGCCAAAAAGGGAGCATTCATCTTCTACTCAATGTGTAAAAGGGCCTGTTTACTAAGCAAATGTGTTGTTTACATGGCATGGTTACAATGGTTTCTTTTCTATGCTACCAAATGTCATAGTATAGTTTTATTCCATGCACGACTATTCCAGTATTAGCCCAATATATCCATGCATACAATATACCAGTGAACATGCACGTGCAATAGCTGGAAAGCCACATGGGTGCAATGCAAAGGATGCTTTGCTCACTTGTGTCATTGCAGAGGAAGCCTATTCATTAGCCTATCAGATGGGTCTGATGCTCTGTTCGTCTCATGGCACTTGGTGGTGTATGCTAGGTCATTAACATTTTCATTATACTATTATACCATTATCCACTTATTTATAACTATTTTCCACCTCACCTGATTAATCACTTAGTGCACATAGATAAATAATACATAAAGGCGACTACAGATTTTTCTTTTTTCGATTTTCATTTATGGATGACTAAGTATACACTACAGGGTATTTAGTATTACTGTATAAGATGTATTCTTTTTTATTTAGAGAAAGATCAGTGGTTTTGTGTGCTCTGCCTGCAAGTTCACCATGTGTATGTGCATGAAGGATATTGCGGTGTGACTTTGTGGAATGCTTTCTGGGAACAATATCTCAGTAAACTTGTTAGTTTTTCTGATAGCAGGAATGTTTGTCCAACTCCTATGCAACAATACAGTGTGTTGTAGGAATGGAAGCCAGATAATGATATGATCAGCATGTATTGATAGAACTGCCTGACCACAAACTAACTGAAAATTGATTACAGCCATTTACCGGTAGGCCAAACAAAGGATATTGTACGGTAGTAGTCAGTGTAATACAAACCTTAACTTGCATCCTATTAAAAGAGGTGTCACATCTGCTCATGCATTCTTCAGGAGTCATTCAAAGACAAGGGTTGTGGTGATTACACTGAAATATACAGATTCAATTACATTACCTACCTGGAGGGGATCTTGTCACCCTTTATAACAGGTTAACCGATGCAGGGTTACCATGATACCTGAAATGTGAGAATACAGTAAACTTGACATGTATAGATTTAAGAAATAATACCAAACAGCAAGGTATACATAGATTGTCCTTACATGTGTCCCTTTGAAGGATATGCTCAGATTTGCACGCAATAATCTCTTAGTGACAGAGTATGTTTCACTTCTGTGGTTTTTGTGTTTAACTATAATTTCTATATTTTTCATTAAATATACCCACACATATTAAATACTGTTCTTAAGAAGGGATCTCTTAAGATATCCTTATTTTCATCATTACTATAAAATAAAAATCATGAAATATAGAAAGAAAAAAAAACTCTTTCTAATTATGAACTGAAAAATCCTTTACACAGTTACAAAAGGTAAAAAAGACAAATGTCTAAATAGTCTCTAAATTTTGTCCGGAGTTTTTAAATATCACATGTTTATATTTGTTTTTTTTTGTTTTTTTTTTAAAGTTATAGAGTAATAAGCTAAAGTAGCATTTTCTTCCCTAACAATTTTGCACTACAGTGACCCTTTGACCCTAATCCTGATGATCAGTTCAACCTTAATCCTAATTCTAGCCATTACTTGAACCCTAACCCTTACTGGAAACCTACCTCTTACTGCAACCTTAGATCTCAACCATAACTTTTTTTTTTAGTTGTAATATTGCAGACTGCTGCTAGGAGCTAGGAGTGATGGAAGCTGTGATTTATCACTTCTAAAGTTCTTGCCCATTACATTTCTGGTAACCTTTTCTAATATGGCGCTGCTCTTCTGGTATGGCAGATACTTTCGCTCCTAGAAGCAACTGTATGTGTGTCAGAGGGGAATTTTCATCTTTTTATTGGTGATTTATACATTTTCTAGCAATGTTGCCAGCACAATGTTTAGATGATTCTTTATTCTCTATAGTCAAAATATAAGGAATGCTCAGGTTGACAAAGTGCCTTTAACATTGGTTCCAAGCTAATGGAGTTGTAGCAGGTGCAATGCACTTGGGTCTTATGCCTCTAAGTAGGCGAGGCGGCATGAATGACATTCTGCCCAGTACATGACATTTAGTCATGTTGGCCTAGTGTGGGATCAAGGAAATTGTTTCTGCAACAGGGCCTTTAACAGTCTAGTTCCACCACTGCCGAGTTCTAATCCAAACCAAAACAATACAGGGTTTGTGCCCAGTCTACTTTCCAGTCCCACACTCACCAATTAGCCTTAGAGGAAACAACTTAATGGGAAGTATGAGCCATGCCAAGCCTGTGATAAGCAGGTAAAATGGCCACTCTGAGTGACACACAGATAAAGTGGATTTCCAATACATATGCACTGATTATTTTAAACCATAGACACCCTTCCATTGGTTCATTAAGTATACTGAACTGGTAAATGTAGGATTTAGGAAAGTGACAGGTGTACTTTAACGAGACATTTCAGCTAATGGAAAATAAACTAGATTTCATTCTCTCCCTCTTATCTCTCTTCTGCTGGAGATTAACACCATTTATTTTGGGTTTACTGGTGGGAAAAAAATGTTCAAGGCATACACTTGTAGGCAATTCATCTTCATATGACAAGATTGGGATATCTCCACTACATGGCTTAAAAATTCATTGTTACAGGTTACAATTTGATTTATACATGTTTATTTGTATTTCTTTTTTTTTTTAAAGAAATTAAAAAAAAAAGAAAATGGCCCATGTAAACATTTTGTTCTCATTATAAGCATTCCAGAGGCTACAAATTTGCAATAACATACTAGTTACTTTTTGGCCACACCAGCATTTCTAATGACCTTTTCCCTAACCAAATGAGTGCAAAGCCTGTCAGTTTTATTAAAGTGTGCAACACATTTCTATGCCATACTCCATTAGGTTCTTAACGAGTCCCTTGTGAGACCTGAGGTGACATTGGCAAATTCCATTGCCTTGTTTACTTTTACTTTCAACATAGCAAAGCTGTTCACTATACATGTCATACATCCATTTTACATGAAGCACATTCCTTGTACCGAAACTTTAAAGTGCCAAATAGTTCTGGAGTCACCCCATGAAACAAGAGGAGCCTACATATTAGAAAAAAAAGGGAGAGAAACATAGTGTGATATTACTGGTATTATATTATAGTATTCATACTTAACGAGACAAGAGATTAATTCTACGTTTAATATAAAGTTTCAGAATGATGTTTTTAAGCTTTGGTTGAGTATGATGAGAATGTGGCAGACAGGGGTAACAAATCTAGTAAAGATTAATTATTTATACAGTTAAGTAAAATGTCTCTCAGCAAAAGCACTCACAAACAAAACTGTATTTAATAACATTAAAAACAAACTTTTCTGTGAGTGATAAAAAAAATCTCAAATGTATATTGGGAACTAGAAGAAAGTCGATTCTAAGCCTAAGTTCTAAAGAGTGGAGGAATCACCATGGAAAGCAATGGATAAGAATGAGACCATCTGGGTATATTTATACATTTTCTGTCCAAATGTTGGGGTTTGGTGGTGGAGTTAAATCACTCTTTTTCTTATATTTTTATTAATATAGATTAATAAACATTCCCTCTGTCCTCTTCAACCCCTTATGTGTCTTATGGACCCCATTCCCTCTAGATTGTAAGCTTGTGAGCAGGGCTCTCTACCTCATGTCCCAGTCTGTTCTAGTTTGTCTAACTTAGTATCTATTTCCCTTCTATGCTCTGTACCTAGCGCTACATAAATTGTTGGCGCTATATAAATAAAGGGTTATGTAATGTAATGTAATATAGATAATTTATTGTAACACTTACATTATGGAAACCAATTGGTTGTTTCTGTTGTTTAGACCACTTTTAGATCTTAACCCAGAAGTGTTTTATAAACAACCCCTTATGTGTCTCTTAAAAAGTTAATTTTACTTTAGCTTCTCCAACTCTTCATTTAATTTTAATTTTTTTTTATTTTTTTTTTTAGAAATTTCACTTAATTAAAACATTGCAGAGCACACAATGTTTCCACTTAATTATATAAGCTGTCCTCTTAAGAAAATAAACTAAGCTATACAAAAACAATGTTATCCAATTGCAGAAAAAAAAATTGTTATGTCCAGTGAACAGCTGTGCAAACAGTTTACCTGACAGCAACAAGTATGCAAATAGTCCACGGAAAAAGTAATAAATGTATACAATGATCACTTTGCTTTGCATGTTGGACCACTGAGAATTGTGAAATGAAAGCTAGAACAATAACAAACTTCTCTTACATTCCAGTTCTCATGGGTATATTTTATCCTCAACTACCATATTTACCAGAATATAAGATGACACTTAGTTGGGCATCACAACATTGTATACAAACATACCATTAAAAGGTAAACAGCATCTATCTGATACACTAGGAAAATGTGTTTTTTTCGTGGTTTTAATAATTACACATTTGACTGTTTAAACACCAAGACACATTTTATCATGCAGCAAACATATCTATATATAGGGGAAGCAATTTATCTTCGCACTTGATCTAATGAGTATTTTCTGAGCCATCGAAGCTTAAGAATGCAATTTAATTCAAGAGGAAGTGCAAAGGGGAAATTGCTTCCCTCAACCTTCTTAAATATTTTTCTTATTTTAATTATTTTCTTATGGTATGGAAAATATATTTTTTGTACATGACAAAAACATTTTAAACATGGACTTCATTTGTAACTTTCCTGTAATAAACAAACGAACATTGATAAAAAATAAAAAATAAAAAAATATTTAACCTTGTATTCAAATAAATTGTTTTTTTTGTTTGTTTTTTTGGGGGGCTGGTTGCTGACAGTTTTCTGGTATCAAAATTGTGGTCCCTTTGAAGGATTCCTGTTCAGTGTCACTTTAGCTACCTTGTCTGTAAGGCCACCAAGGTCAAGGAACTATCAGGAGTAAGGTTTCTTAAGTGCAATGTGTGAGACACCAGCTGACACCGTTTACAGATAGGGCCAGCCTTTTATTGACCAAAGGATGTTGAGTTAAAAGCATATTTTTTTTTTTTGCTAGTTCAAAAATGTTAACCTTTAAGGTGATGCATTTACTGGCTTCAAACAGGCCCCAAAGGTTTAGTCTGGAACTAACGTAATAGGTTACATTGCACATTATCAGGAAAATGGAACATTCACTGTGACCAGTTTCATTGTTTTCATTTTTTTTATTGTAACCCTAAAAGTTTTTTTTTTTTTTTTTAAATCTTTTTATTTTGTGATATTAGTTCAGCTGACAAAATACAGCTGATGTATTCTAATGTAATTGTGTGTCTTTAAAGCAGTCAGTTGCATAACATGTTGGCTGTTTTAAAGATCAATCACAGAAGGGCAGTGTATGTTGGATAAGGTCCCAAACAATTAAGCACTTGCCAACATAAAGCAAAAAAAAAAAAAAAGTGTGGACAGTATTGCCAAGAAGCTTGTTCATTCTTTGGCAATCGTACCCTAACATTCATGGATTAATAAATCATATAAAATGAATACAAATGGACAAACGTGCATATATTGGGTGGAATATGTTTGTTGAAGTATCTTGGTGTCTAATAAACAATTATATTTTAATTCACATTCCTATTACTAAATAACTGCATATGTTTTATCTAAGGGAGGGCCGCACAACCCCACAAAAATGCAGTTGCACAAATGAGGATGGGGATGGGATGGTGAATACAATTGGCAAACCTTTGCCAGTTTTTTAGATATTGAATGATACAATGATGGTAATTATTAAGATTCACTAGTGTCATTACATATACACAAGAAAAGGTTTTCCATCAGACCGGCCCCACCATTAAGGGCTACTTGCGCCCAAGATGCCATGCAAGTATCCACTGCACAAGGGATCCGATAGCCTCCATGCATTATCAGTGACTATTGGTACAGCGAACAATGGACCAATACACTGGAATACCCAATTTAACGTATAGCAAGAATAAATAGGTTAGTGCATAGGAAACCATCTACGCTCTAGTCAAACCTTCTTTCATACAACCCTAGATAAAGGAAGCTCTGACCAAAGATGCTAAACATGTCAGCCCCCCAACAGAACTGGAATGAGGGCTCAGTAAGGTCCTTTGCGTGGGATAGACACAAGGCTATCCTAGCTATACGACAGGGAACGGGGGACTAATAAAAGTATTCAGAAAAATTGGGCAGACTAGATGGACCGAATGGTTCTTATCTGCCAACACATTCTATGTTTCTATGTTTAATTGTATTCTTTCAATAAAACATCCCTTAAAGAAAATGCATTATGAATTAGTTAAACAGAATTTATTTTTTTGTAGACTGTAGTCCTGTAATGCACCAGTAATTATTTAGTTCTTTTAGATCTCATAATCACAAGAGAATGAAGCAAGGCAGTGGGTGCATCTGTACAATATATTTTCCAAATACAATTATAACATTTATTAGCATTGTTATTAAACCACATGCCCATTAAGTATTACAAAATACATTTGGTTATCAATTTGTACATTTACTAAGCCTAATAAAGCGTATAACACAAACATGTTGTTAAATCAGGTGATAGACCTCTTGAGCTACAGCAGCTGCCCAGAAAATGTGTAACAAAGTATTATTTCATTAATATCATCTCAGCGTTTCAAATGATTAAAAATAAACATAATGAATAACTCTAAAGGTTTGCTTTGAGCTCTGGTGTTAGGCTGTGATACCTTCAGCTGAATCATAACAGGATGTTTGTGTAATTGTAATATGCATTACAATCAATGATAAAGAAATAAATTGAAAGGAAATAAATAAGACAAAAAGATATCAGAAGTCTGTATAATAATAAAAACAAAGACAGACAAGTGACACTCACAGAAATGGCGCCTGAATTTAATTTCTGAGTGCACTCATGTTTAATACTCACTCCCAACACAAGTTGTGTGTTTGAGCTGTCTGCAACAGTCCTGCGCAGACCAATTCATGAAGGAAAGAAAAAAGGTGGACTACGACTGACATTGTGCTGTTTTTTCCCTTTTTTTGTTTACAACGCATCACATTTATTTAAGGGTTTAGTTTATTTTAAAAGTTTGTACTGTCCTGCTTCCACAGGCCGAGGGCTAAAGGCCATTAGAGGGTATGTAGGATAATAGTATGTATTACATTTATTTTTTGGGAGGTATTTTTAGTTAATAAAATTTGGTAGAAGGTCGTCTACTTCCTAATCTAATTTAGGGTTAAGATAGGAATGGGTTAGCTTTATAACAATGGAGGGATAAGAGCTGAACAGTGGAGTATAGTTGTTTTTATTTAGATGTTACATTAGATTACTGATATTAGTAAAGCACCTACAATTTAAGCAGCACACTTTGTACAGAGAATACATGGTAGAAAAAAAAATCTTGTTTGGATAAACCGAACAATACATACTGTAGGGAAAAGAAAAATGTTGGTGCACTAAGCTAGTCACAGGCTAAAATAATCTAAATGTATAACATGTGGCTTGCCAAACAGGTGTGAGCATTCTGCAAATACGGTGCGATTGGCTGGACAATGCATACAAAAAACAAAAACTGTCTGCGCTTCTCACCCTAATAAAGTTGGCAACAAATATATAAACATTATATAAATGAGAGTTTTTGGTTATATGAATTGGCCAAAGCATAATTAAGCTCACCGCCACGTCAAGACACACTCTTAATAGGGTGAGAACCTAATCTCACCTCTAGTGGGCACACAAAGCAGTTTACACTGCTACCAAAAACTTTTTAATGGGTTGGAAGAGGTGAAATTGAACCTCCTCCCAATTAATCCCTTGACAGCAAGTCACAACCAGACAATGAGGAGCCAACAACCTCAACTATGTGCAAGCAGGGAAAAGAAAAATGACAGTGCGCTAAGCTAGTCACAGGCTCAAATAATCTAAAGGTATGAAAAGAAGCTTAGCAAACAGGTGTGAGCATGCTGCAAATACAGTGTGACTGGCTGTACAATGTATACAAAAAAACAAAAACTGTACAAACAGAAAAGAGCCATGTTCCGAAATGTAACATTTAGAGCAAGTGTTAGAAGAAACATAAGATCACCAGTATACTGTATCACACAATACTCTCCACCCACGACTTGGTATTTAGAATAGGGTGGTATTTTGGGGGTCTTGACTAGTCAGTAATGGAAAAAAAACTGCTACTGGCAGATTTAATATGCTCATATTTATCTACAGATGTCAGTGAAATAGTATATGCTCCAGGGACAGAATGGTAATGAAAAAAGAATAAAGGGTGGGTCACAGACCGTGTAACAAAGTGAGAATAAAAAGTCATAATTGTAAAACCTTTTAGTTTTGCCCCCTTTTTGCATTCTGTGATCACCTTAAGGCCATAGGGAGCTGACCTTTGACATTTTTGACACAAATAGTGTCTGTAATCATTTAAATAAAAATTGGAATTGACCTCAGAAATAGTCCAGCCTTGTGAATGGTGTTTGTTTACGTCTTTGTTTTGTCTACAACAGGTTTTTTTTTCATCCAGACGTGAGACTGATTGAACCCACGTGTATACAAGGGCAATACACTGTCTTTAGCAAATACAAGAAGAATCCATATAGATATTTGCAGTTTGTAGACAGTTACACATGGGGTGCTGTCACAGCACTTTTTGCATGTTTACACCTGTGATCAAGCATTACAAAAGGTAAGTCGTTTTGAAACCTGTACCAAGCTTAGCACCTCCAGATTTTTCTTTGCCTGCTTGCGCATGGTTAAGGATCTGCAAGTGGCTACTACTTAGAAAGTGGGCACTACAGTCAGTGCAGACATGTTTAGACAGCGCTTTTTGGACTGGGGTTTGTTTGTCCATCTTGGGGCACAATGTTTGTTTTCCACATCTAAGCAGATTCTATTCTTGTAGTCAATGCATACCATACCATGCTCTCTAACCTCCTGTCCCTGTGCATTCCCCTTTCCTTTTGAGAATTACCTATTTAAATGATGGTTTGGTGGCGAATCCATCGCCTGGAGACTGTATTGTTCCCAATGCAGTACATAAAATTTTGTGGTCCCATAAGAGGTCTAAAAGTGAGTTATTTTCATTGTATCCAATCATGTACAGCATATTGATATATATATATATATATATATATATATATATATATATATATATATATATATATATATATATTTATCTGTTTTCTTTGTTACATATTATGAGGTGCGGATTTGGAAATAGACCACTGTTAAATTTATAGGGACATTGTTTTTACTGTGCACGTGAAGAATAAAAAATTATTGAAAATTATCTATACATTGTATTAGCAAATAGGGTTGCCACCTTTTCTACAAAACAATACCGGTCATGCTATTGCCTCCATAGACTTAACATTGGCCACAAGCCAATTTTTTTTAAATTAGGAGAAAATTGTGTTTTAAATGTGTCTGTGGAGTCTCCTGTTTATGACATCACCTGTGGCATTGTATGGAAATGAACTGCTTCTCCATGAGAAATGTTTAATTTGCATACCATACCACAGGTGATGTCATAAGCAGGAGACTTCACAGACAAATTTAAAACACATTTTTCTCCTAATTTAGGCAAATGTTTCTCCTAATTTAGGCACACATTCTTCTGGTAAATGGTCGGGCCTGTTTGTCCTCATAAACCACAGTGATATCAGTTCATCGATTATTTGTTATCACCCTGTATTAGCTAAGTCTATGTGAACTCCAGTTAAACATATTCATTACATTGTTATCTCTTAATATCTTATAATGAATCACAATATGACATTTTTGGGTTTAAATTGTGCATTATTTTCTCATTAATTACATTTTCTTTGAAATACATCACATGATTGTTGGAAATGGAGCAAAAATGATGTTTTGGTAAGGAAAACACATGATTAAATGTACAATTCATGCACAAAGAATTAACCTAAATTAATACAAACTGACAAACAAATTCTTACTATTATACTCCAGTTTAGAACAGTGGACCTTTTACCTAACCAGATTCTTACCTAGTTTATCTTGACCTTGGTAAAAATGTATAGGTTATGGTATGAAATGTAAAAAAAATCCAGTGCCGCAAGTAAAATAACCACACACAAAAATTAGCAAATAAATGAATAAAATAATAACAAAATAAATGAATAATTATAACAGTAAATAAGTTTAACTAAAGGAGTCCAGGTGACATGGGACCGAGAGCACCCGAATTCAGTCGCATTGCAGATAGGAGACACTGGGCCTTGTGCAGGGAAACCCCACTTCCCTGAAAACTTAAGACCCCAGGTTTCTGTGACCACATACCAGGGCCCTGAGGTAGCAGCTGATGTATCCAGTAAAGGCAAGAAAGGAACTGCAGACACCCAGGAGCAGGCATGTAACATAACAACTCTGACAGGATAAACAGCAGATGGAGACAGACAGGCTAAGAAGAGCATTAGCGAATAAGGACAGATCCGAAAAAGAATAACAAAATACAGAATACAGGGCTAAGGAAAGACTATGGCGTAAAAGCAGAACTGAAACAGACACAAGAATGGCAAGGCAGAAACCAAACTGAGAATAAGAAATAAAGGGTACAGGGCTCAAGGCAAACACATAAATACAGAGCAGAGACAAACAAAGAACAGACAAACAAGAGTAGCCTAAAACTACAATATGGTAAAAAGTGAGGGTTTAGATACACCAAATGGCCATGAGATTAAAGCTTGCCACCAGTGGCAATGTACCTCAGCAAATTCCTAGCACTATCCCTGCCTACACCGATAACTAATAACTATGCTAAAACAAGAAAACAGGCATAAAAATCGAAGAAATACCTGTACAAATATTTTTTTTATTCTCTATATATAACTTTGTATAAACAAAGTTGAAGTGGCAGAGTCCCTTTAATACAGACATATAAAGTGACATAACAATCTTAACGGTGATAATAAATCCACATTATAACTCAAGAATAGTATACATTTAAATTAATAACAAAGTTCCCAGCCAGACAGAGCAGAATGAATAGGTCTTGTCCAATTAAACTCTGCGCTAGCAGCCACAGAATGTTAATAAAAATAATAGTATTATAACCTTTATTATTAATTGTAATGCAGACATCCTATTCTTTAATTAGTACATATTTTCTGAAGAGTGGGGTAACCTTTTGTAGGTTGCAAAGCATTCTACTGTAAGACTCAGTGGGACCTTTTCATTTTGTGAAACAAAAGTGACCCCAGTCAGCGCCTACAGTCATGGTAGGCGCTGGCCCAGGCCAAAGATCTGCTGGATCGCACTGCCCAGCTATATTTTCTATCACTACAGTGAGCGAAAACAATCAGAAGTCTCAAAATGGTCGACATACACTAAGCAACAAGGCTTTTTTCCTGTAAGGCAAATGTGTCGGCCATTCAGATTTACCAAGTGTAAATTGCTACATTGAAGCAGACACACTCCTGTCATGAAATGAACTCCTTCAACTAAGTGGATGTAACAATAACCTCTAGAATACCTGGCAAGATAAGGCTGATGATCTTGTTAGACCCTTGTTAGATGGGTATATCTAGACATATAAAGGGTATACTATCATTAAAGGGACTGTCTGGTGCCCAAAATGCATCTTCAAATGTTAATGTATAGTAATGGCATTTCAAAGAACTTTAAAATGCATGTTTTAAATTTTGCATTGCTTAAAATATTTAATACTTACAGTTAAATTAAATTGTGAAATTACAGCAGTTTGCAAGAAACTGTGACTGCCTACACTAGGTGAGTAAAAGTCAATTTCCTTTTTTTTTTTGCTACAGGAATCAATGAGAATAATTTCATTCAAATAATTTCCATGTCTCTCTAGTGATGTCATCAGACAATGTGTGGTACTGTTAAGAGGTCCTACTGCATATAGGAGCACATTTATTACAGTCTACGCAATGTATTCTATTTCAGCAGCACAGGAAGTAACTAAATGAAACAAAACTTTATATCCTCAGTGTCTACACAATTAGGCCTGCCGCACTTGTAGTAAATATGCAGAGTAATCACTGGGGAGTGCTTGAGTCAAATATTAAAAATGTGATTTATGTGGAATGCCTGCATCAAATACACTGGAAAAAAAGCCTGTGCACAATACAAGCAGTAATCTTCACTTGCAAAGTTAGTTTTGGGACTAGACTGTCCCTTTAAACATGTTAACTATAAGTTCTCCTTAAATGCTTTCCACCAGCACTGTAAATAAAGTATGCTGCAAACAATAAAACTGACAGCCAGGTTTTTTCATTACAAAATTTTTAATGAGTATTCACCAATTTCTTCATTAAATCACAAGGTGTGTATTGATTTCTCACATTTATTCACCAGGTTACCTTGCAATAGCTGTCTTTGATCAAAATACGCTATAAAATGGTTTGTTTGTAGACCGCCATTATCATATTCCTGCACCCTAGATGCCTATATTATATGCCATTAAGAACTTTATGTGCATATGGACTTTGCATTAACTTTTCTAACAATGTGATGAGTATGTGTCTGTTTTTATAATAGAGTCACTTTTAAATTAGGATACGCCTCTGTCATTATATTTGTTTTAAATACAGTTTAAAGTGTATGTACTGTGTATAGTGTGTGTGTGTGTGTGTGTGTATACTGTGTATGCACTGTGTATAGTTTGTGTATGTAGGTGTACTGTGTATAGTGTGGGTACAGTTTGGGGACAGTGGTGGCAATGACAAGCTGTTTCAGGATAGAAATGGCACTGTTCTTACATTTCAAAATGGGGGGCATGCCAATCATAGGATCCACTTCCGGTCCCAGGGGCAGGGCCAAAGGGGAGGCAACATGAGCTTTTGTCTAGGGTGGCAAAAATCCTAGCACCAGTCCTGACCACAGCATGTTTTCTTGCCTGTGATAAATTTGCATTCATTTGTCAGAAAGGGGTCCTACCGCACCTGGCACTCAAATGGTTAAATATTTATGGACACTTTTTTTAAATTATTTTTTTACAAAATACAAAGGAAAAGGTATAAATAACATTACCCGCTAGTGTAAACAAAAAACAAAACAAAAAAAAGAAGTGCAGGAAGTTGTATATAGCTTGGTATAAACTAAATTTATAAAAAAAAAATGAAATAATACTATGATTGTGCATAGTCCCATGTTTGTGGCTGGCTGGCTAAATGTCTAATAGATGCATTAGATACACAAAGTCATTTTATGAATTTAGTCATCAAACCTCTTATGGAATGGAAAGGCCCTCTAAACTCATTGATTTCTTTCCAACAATCTTTGAGCTCCGCCACTTGAAGACTTTATTGTTGTTTTAAGATTTGGCCCCCTCTTGAATCCAACTAATAATAACGATGTCCAGATCTAAGCATGGGAACATTTTGGAATAATGTGCAGACCGTATTCAGTATGATTTATTACTTAGATATTATCAGTAAAAGAGGCAAGGCCTGGTGGAAAAAAAATCCTTATTATATTCTTAATGCCTGACCAGAAATCCTGTGATTATTAAACTGACTGATATTTAAACAGCATTGTACTATTACAATCACCAAGTGCCCGAGAAAATCTGAAGTGGTGTTAACACAAGAAACAAAAGGAGGTAAAACAAATTGCTTGGATGTGAATCATTATAATAGAGTACTAAAAGCCATGTGCTCTGTGGTCCTCCGTTTATTTAATGTTTGCCTCGGGAAAATGTGACGTTTAAACATTTTCTTTAAGAATTTTCCAGAATAATTAAGTCCAACAAATTAAAATAATTGTGTAAGTGTCAAATGTAAGGTAAGTACTGATAAAACCCGTTATAATCCAGTTCCAGTTATAGCGCTGTGTGCCAGTGGCTCCCATGGGGCTATTGAGGCATTGTATCTCCCCAACTCCTCTGGATTAAAGTTTAGTGAGATCTCGGGACCCACATTGCGGTCACGCTTGTTTCATGTATCCGAAGCCCAGTGTTGCTTAATTGTTTATGTTTACAGAAGTTTGAAAAATTAGCGAAAATTGTGGTATTTTTAACCCCTTCCTGCTTGTAGGACGTTCTATGCTGCCCTACTTTTTAGTTCCTAGAGGCTTGTAGGATGGCATAGTACGTAAGGTATTTAACAGATCATTGTGCCCCCCCCTGAGATGTGCTGTGTGCAGATCCTGCTGCAGGGACTTGCAGCGGGATCCCCAGTGTCAGATGAGGCCACTTTCAGTGGCCTCAGTCTGACATAGGAAATGTAGCAAATGCTGAAACTGAGCGTTCTCTACACCTCTGGCATAACTGCATGCCCGAAACTTCAGTGACGTCACAAAGTATTGCAGGATTTCGGCAGGGACCGACAGGGTCTATAGAGACACTGATCAGGTCCCTGCTTGTGTGTTCCTATCACCGACCACTTCATATGTGGAATTTGTTTCAAAACAAGTTGCAATATCACATTGTAAAATGATTTGATTGGGACAAATGATGGTGGGGGCAATGTGAGAGGGAAACAGGTTCCAACTCACCAAGCAGTCCATGACGGAGAACCTGAAATGTGTTAGGTGTCCATTTTAACTCAAACTTTGGCCAGAATCAAAAGGATTTATTGAGTGATCCTGCAGATTAGTAATGGTTTTGTTTGTTTTTGTTATTTTTATTTTTTTATTGCCAGTTAGGTGGCAGGGACATTGCTGAAGGTGTAGCACAGATCTTCCTCAAAAAAGCTTTAAACTCATCTAGATTTAAGCATAAACTATTTGGACAGTGTGCTGCTGTCATTATATTCATTGTTCGACTGCCCACTCTACTTTAATCTTCTTGAGAAGCAAAGAAAAATGAGGTGGAACTGTTGGAAATGGTGACAGCTGTCACACTCTGTGTGGAATTTGAAGACGTTTTTTAAAAAAACAACTAGTCTCAGAAAAGAGCTTAAGTTGATTAATTCATTGCAAGTAAACATTTTGCACCCAAGAACCTAGAGAAATTAGGTTTTGGACATTTTAACAGAAAAATGACATATGTCACAAAGAAACAACTAGTCTCAGAAAAGAGCTTAAGTTGATTAATTCATTGCAAGTAAACATTTTGCACCCAAGAACCTAGAGAAATTAGGTTTTGGACATTTTAACAGAAAAATGACATATGTCACAAAGAAACAAAAAAGTATTAATCTGCCACACAAAGCTATACAAAGTATACAGTGAATCACATTATTAATTTGAAAAAGGGAAACCATGATACCTTCATGAGAAACATCCTTGTATGTCTGTGTGTTTCAAGACTGTATAAACACATAAATAACAACAAAAAAGACCTGATGAACCTTCCGGAAAAGTACAAAACCTAAAAAAAAACTTCAAACAATATATTAAAACAAAATCTCTGAAAATAATGGGTTTCTTTTCCTAGACACCAGTGCAAAATAAAAGAAGAAAAGATAATCATGATTATACACAGAGGACTAGTTCTTTTGAAAGTAGGAGAATGTCAATAGTATTCTGTAGTTTTACAATATCTGAGTACGTAGACTCATCATCAGTTAAGTTACAGAGTACAAGGTTGCTATTTGCCTCCTATGTGTCTAGTAATTAGGTTAGATAAGAGCCATTAGTGTTTCAGTTACTACAAAGTGAAGGAAATGACAAAGTACAGGTAGCATTTAACCTTGTTCTTAGAGGTCATTTCGAATTCTGCTGCTGAAAAAAAAAAAATCATTTTTGGTTTTCATGTTTTTTTCCCCCCAGTTCAAGACACCAACAGTTTAAAAATTAATTACTTATTGGAGGGACACAAGCAGGCTCTGTGTTTAAAAATAATTTCCACTATCTTGTGTAACCTGATAATGTTTTTGTTTGTATATTGATAAATGAAAATAAATCATATATTTTTAAAAAAATGAACACGGAAAAAAAAAGACAGGAAAGGCTTAATTGTAATAAAAGAATATATTGTGAATAGCACTGTGTCAGAAATCCGACTCTCGGCAAAAAAAAAAAAAGTGTATTCCTTAAAACCTAAATTTATTGCTTTTTTTTGTTTGTTCCTGGACTAAAGAAAAGGGTATAATTGTCATAATGAAAGAAAAAGGGGGCCCTAAACTTGCAGAATAGGGGCTATAAAATGAAATGTCTCTATTTTCTATAAATTGGATTGATCTGGAATCCATGCACTGTGTTCTATGTCATACACCTCCGTTATCCTGTCTTCTTCAACGTTCCAGTTATTAAAAGGCAATGCTTCCTGGTCAACTGAGCCTATGGCTAATCTCTGACAACTAAAAATCAACACAAAAGCAACAGTGGAAAATAACACAAACTGATAACCTCCATTTCCCTCTGCAAAATTTGCTAATGGTGAGCCATGGCTCCAAAAAAAGGAATATATATTGTGTACACATCACATAGCCCCCATTTATTTACAGACCTTTTCTGCTGTAGGGGGATCACATTTTCGGAGACCCCAATGCAGCAAAGCTGACCTCGGTGCACCCTTGGCAGTGGTACATGACTACAAATAACATGATGTAACCAAGTCCATTCTTTCATTGTCGGACCACAATGGAGCACTGGCAAAGTTCTGTGTCTGCACAGGTGTTTTAGAAAGCCTCATGAGACCTTGGGTCCCCCTGTTCTGCCACTGAAACGCTACACATCCCAGTTCAAATTATTGACAAATCATTCTTCTTATTATTTTTACCTACAGTTAAAGTGAGATGTACTAATGGAGGCTGGCTCTGTAATTCATCTACAGGGGCATCTTCACTCCAGTAATAGAGAGTTATTATCGCTGGATTGTATATGAATTGGGCAATAATTGTCGGAGATTGTCACACTGTGTGATTTATGGCTCTGTTTAAGGTAAACCTTTAACTTCAATTCATTGAATAGCAAACTATTTGTATTCACATTGTGCACAGGCTTAAGGAAAGCACAGTTGTAACCTTCAGATTTTTTCTTAACCTTAATTTCTGTAGTAGCTTCTTGGGCTTTGTAATGGGGTTTGGTTTATAACACATCCATTGGGTAATCAAAGGAGTGGGCGAATTGTTAAACCATCACCCATCACGCTCCTACACTCACACTACAAGGCAACACTATTTAAGTTTGAATAAGAACAAAGTAAATATATAATTTTGTTATTTTAATCTTAAAAATCAACCAACCAAAGAACGAATGCAATGTTGCAATTTGACCTATGGTAAACATTGGGTATATCATGGTTTAGTTATTTTTCTGGTGATTAGGGTTTTGTAAAAACAATGCGCGAGGCTGCATATTAAAGAACACGGATAATAATGCAAATAACTCGGGTTTAAAAACATTAGGCAGTCAATTTATCATAATGTTATTCTCGTTTGGCATGTGGTCAGAGTACGGCAATACATGCTCGTGCAAAATGGCTAATTATTCACAAGGAAAGGAATTGCACTCCACAAGTGAAACACTTTGTGCAGTCAAGCGAACTGCGAAAAGATTTTGCGGCACTCTTAACTTCAGAAAGCATAAGCTATGCTTAGGAGCATTTCTGCAACGATTGATTTCAGTGCAGTTCACTTGTTAGTTCCCCAAAGACTAATTTTTAGTAACCAGATCCCAATGAGATAAAGAAGGATTGATCTCTATTTCACAATCCATAAAAGAATAAGAAATAAAAAAAAAAAAAAAAAACATTTAATAGATGCAATCGAAATATAGAGGACAGCAGATAAAATTGGTATTTCAACCATGTAAAAATGAATTAACTGAAATGAATAGGACTTGTTTAAATTAAATAACACATTACTTGGACTAGTTATGTTACTACTACTAGTAATGTTATCCATGTCTCATCTAATGAATTCTAAAAAATAATAGTGGTTACATCAAACCTGACGCATTTTATCTGGACAGGATTACATAGAAGTAAGCGTAGTAGATAAGTGTGATAATAACGGGTCACTATGTCTAGAAAATGTTCGCCATTCTGTCAGTTTGTTTCTACATTTATGTGCGTTTACACCATTTGTGATTTTCTTTGAATGTTTCCTACTAAGAGGAGGGAATGAACATTTTGATGTTTAGTAGTATTTGTTTTTTTTTTGTTGTTGTTCATTGGCCTTCCAGGATACTTTGTCATGGAGGTAAGATTCAGGGAAGGCTGCAGAAAATAAAATCTCTTCATTCATGGTCATGAGGCATTAATACAAAGTACCAAAATACTGTCCTGTATTTGTTACAATTTCATTAAAATGCTACTGCAATTATTTACATTATGTAATGAAATGTGAAGCACCACTGCATGAACTTCTATTTTTTTTTTATCCTATTAAGCAGGACGTTAGTTATTTTGATGGGGTGGGGTGGAGGGGTTTAGGACAAGTCTAAATTACAAAAAAAAATTAAAAATAAAAAAGTCTCTTCTTTTGAAAACATGTTAATTGCAATTTTGAGTGTACTCAAACGCATTTTTTGATAGTGCACACTGTTATTATCTTTAGAATACTCTCTGTGTTGTAGATACCATAAAGTAAAGGTTTGGTCATCCTGCTCACAAAGTGTACAGTTTATATACATTGTGCTAGTCAATCTCCTATCAAATGCAAATTATTTGTTTTAATTAAGTTTGGAATGTTTGTCGCTATTCCTTCAGTACAGACGTAGAATCTACCTCAGTCGGGGCACATGTGTGAATATCTTATCCAGCAGTTATCCTAGTAGAGTCCTCCAGGTACGTATTTCTCCAGGAACTGTAAAAAGATTAAATGTTATAACCTACTTGCAGGTTGATAAAAACAACTGTTATAAAATGCCGACTCTAAAAGTGTACCAGCATTGCATGTGCAGCATTCCAATCTTTTTTGTCCATTTAGAGATGCCCTTTCGGTACACTTTTAATCAGACAGACAGCCAAGAAGGTTCTGTGATGTAATGCTCAGAAACAAATCATATTTACTCTGTAAGTCAAACGGAGACTTCCAGGCTGCCTGGTAACAGAGCAGGTTCTCCATGATTGGTCTATTAATGCACGCACACACCGATGGCTGAGCAGCAGGTGGTTACTGGACCATTTCACACTTCTGCCACAGAGGTCTGCTCAGCCAATCAGAGTGGCTGTTTATATGTCTCTGGGGCCTCTCACAAAGAGATCCTTGTTTTTACACATAATGGAGGTCTGCGCTATTGAATATGAAATGTAGTTTTTCCCACCTTTTGGGTGAAATTTGGGGCACAGATCAGTCTGCATGCTTCACAGTAAATCATGGAGCTGACATTTATCATTACACTAGTACCACTGCATTTCACTTGTCCTTCTATAAACAAGCCAGAATAAATACTGGCTCTTTAACGTATATACTGATTATTGTCAGAACTATTTATTTCAGCCTCATATTCTTTTCTATCTATAGAATGTTGTGAGCAAAATCTAATCTGTTCTGACCAGGGTTACTACTGATGCAACTTTCCATTCCATGATGTTGTGTAACAGAGCTTGTCTATCTGAACCTTATCACTTAACCGAACAGAAGATAAACCTGTTCATTGTTCGTGAAATACCTGTTAAATACTAATATAGTCCACATTTTATTAACTTGGTGGTAACCTCGTTCAATCAGTTTTAGTTGTGCAATAGTAACAGAAATGGTGTTAAAGGACACAGTAACTAAGCAAGATCAAAACATCCCTGTATGTCTTAACCTTTTTTGTGAAATGGTTTAGAATGGATAAAAATATTTATGTAGTATGTATATATAATATGGATAATAACTAAAGTATATAATTATGTTGTACGACATACTATTTGTCTTCATCCAGCTGACCTTATTTTCCATGTTTGTAAATCTCTTTGACATTTTTTCTTTAAAATTCGATGGAGAAAACAAGAAACAGAAAGTGGTTTAAAAGATTCAGTGGTTTTCCATGATTGTGTAACTTAATCAAGTTCCCACTGACATGGGTGAGCAGCTACCGTGGCACCAGTAAAGGAACCATAGTTGAATTGACATTCAGTTTTCATGATGCTGCTCTGGTTAGTTTAGAATATACTTGCTACTGTACTCACAATTCACCCGAGATGTACTAACCACTGTGACAGTATTTCAATGCTTTACATAAATTATGATTATTGTGATGCACTGTGACCAAATTGTCATTTAGTGCATTTTCTTTCTTACATGGACATCTTGCAGGAGTTCACTGACTATCCTGAAATGAATATACTTTTTTCCGTGATTATCCCCATTTAGAGATTGATTATCTGTCAATTCTGGTATATAATCAATGTATATCACACATTCAGAAGCGGACTACCATAGTTTGCAACGCATAATCTGTAATTGCAATCACTTTTGAAACACTGGTATTGATCAGGAGTGTATGGATTACCTACATTATCCTATTGGGACAATTGATTAACTACTGTATATCCAGCCTGGTTGATTTAAATGGGGTCTATCCATTCAAAATAAATTGAAAACCAATTTGCAAAACAGACACCCCCTTTTATTCTTTTTTTTTTTTTTAAATTAAGGGCACTTATAGGAACTGCATCATAGTGAATAGTCTAAGTCTAGAAAATAATGAATGCTTTAGCATTCATTATTTTTATTAGCAAATTGTAATGCTAATGTTTGTGTGTATTTTTTACATAATAAATTCCGTAATAAGTCACATTGTAGAAATAAAATACACAAGTCCTATAATACTTTAAATGAGTTTGGTGATATTATCAGATAATTATATGACCAGTTTGTGTTTGTCCAATAATGCTACATTAAACGCATTTGGTATGAAAGACTGGAGAGACAGAACACAGCTACAGCTTTCACAAAATAGAGAGCAAGGTGTTTAAAGTATAAAATGAATACATTTATAATTGGATTTATTACTAAACTGAGAACGGCATATAAAATTGTAAGTTTGAATGGAATTCCAACACTAATACCTCTTGACTGAGAGTTATCCGTTATTTAACTCATGAATCCGACAATTATTATCTTGCTAGGAAAATCAACATCCATTACACACCTGTATTTTGTTATATAAATTATCAATGTTTTATGTGGACTGTGTCCTATTTAGTTAGCTCTAGGGCACATATTTCATGTGCAAGTGCCTGGTTTCATGGAAGTTGGAGAAATACGAGAACATGATTCAATAGTCAATTTTACTGTCCTAAAGAACGAGGTATATTGTTAACCAGGAAGTTAAACCAATTTCAAGCGGTTCTTTATTAACTGGCTATACATTCCATTTGACAGTATGTTTTTGTACTGATACAAATAATCTGTGACATAAGGTACATTTGAAAAATATTGGAATGTTAGCTCATTGCATATTTGGTCCCATCTGAGATAAACACTGCAAAAAAAAAAAAGATAGAGGTAATAGTTCATCCATTTTATTGTTCAAACACTTCTATAGTCTTGCCCATGGCAAGGTCTGTGAAGGTCCACAGAGGCCTACACAACACAGGGTCAGCATCATTACATCCGCTAATATCAACAGTCCCTTACTGAGCATAAATTATAAGTTCATGCGAAAAACAAGAAGTAAAAAAACAATGTCCTATAAATACATAGAAATGCGTTCTTAGCACTATAGAGTTCAACATGTTAATAACAGTGAATGTTTCTGTGGTGTCATGTCTGAGGGTTGAAATTAGAGTGCGCTGGGCTGCCTCAGGCACTCTGTTTTGTAGCCAGCTAGTGCTTGTTATAATTACCATGCTGAGCAAAGCATTAATTATCTCCACTGCAATTTTGTCCATCTGTCTGTAATCATATTAATAAGTTAATAACATCAAAATAAAGAATGAGGAAGTTCACTGTGTGGAACAGAGAAGACAGACACGTAGACAGAAGTTCGGAGGACAAAAATGTATTTTCTGATAGAGCAGCTCTTATAAATCCAATGGAGCATGTTTGAATACCTTTTGAGTTTTACCATTAATCTGAATCCCACAAAAATCATGCAAAAATGATATTAATGATATATTAGGAAGTATGCCACGCAGGTAAGGGTACAACTTGAATCAAGGTCACAATTAGTGAAAGCTCCTTTCCAAAAACCTATGACTTTATTCTAATTTCCAACTTTTTTGTAGACAGTAGAGTTAGCAACAAAATAGTATTGTGAAGAATATGTTGGCGCAATATTGTACATGCTCTATTGGTTTTGTGTGTAGCCATCAAACATTCACACATAGATATTATGGCTAGAGCCCATTGATATTTATTTGAGGGCTTCCACTAATTCTCATTTTGGATACATAATGACGAGATGAAAAAATTCTCCACATTGCAAAAACTAGGCATTGATAACAGTTCTGTTCTAGCAACACTGGTTGTATTTATTGTGAATTGAGCACTTCCATTTTCCGTGCGTATCTCACAATAATCGCTGCAAGGAGAAAATGTTAGTTCCTGCCCATCTAGTCCCAACAAGCCAAATGCACCAAGAACTACAAATACAAGGCCTGGATGTGTGAGAGCTTAAAGTTCATGTGTGGTAAGTATGAGGTTTATAAATGCCAAGCACTGTGCCATAACCTGAGGCCTATTTTGCAAATGCCCAACTAAGAAATTGGGTTCATGTCTAGAAAGTGCACTTACATGTCTAAGTCATCTATGCAGAGTAAAAAATGTATATTCACTTTGCTATGAATATGTATGTGTTTACAATATGACTACAGTCATATTTAGTATATTATTCTAGTGGTCTAGATATACTGTATTTGCTCGATTATAAGTCTGCACGACTTCATCATAAAAGTCCCGGCAGAAGGCACTAGTGGCTGCCCCCACTAGCCACCAGGGATATCTGGGCAGCCAGGGGATGTCTGCACGATACGCACAGACATCCTCTGCTGCTGCCTGGCACTTCCGTCTATTATGACAGACCGGCTGTCCGTCATAATGGACGGAAGTGTCGGGCAGCAAGGAGGATGTCTGCATGTATCGTGCAGACATCCCCCGGCTGCCCCCACTAGCCACCAGGGAAGGAGAAACAAGGTGAGGGGGAGAGAAAGACAAGGGGAGGGGGGAGAGAAAGACAAGGGGAGGGAGGGGGAGAGAAAGACAAGGGGAGGAGGGGGAGAGAAAGACAAGGGGAGGGAAGGGGAGAGAAAGACAAGGGGAGGGAGGGGGGAGAGAAAGACAAGAGGAGGGGGGAGAGAAAGACAAGGGGAGGGAGGGCGGAGAGAAAGACAAGGGGAGGGAGGGGAGAGAAAGACAAGAGGAGGGGGAGAGAAAGACAAGGGGAGGGAGGGCGGAGAGAAAGACAAGGGGAGGGGAGGGTGGGGGGAGAGAAAGACAAGGGGAGGGAGGGGGTGAGAAACAAGGGGAGAGAAAGACAAGGGGAGGGAGGGGGAGAGAAAAAAGGAGAGGGGGAGAGAAAGACAAGGGGAGGGGGAGAGAGAGAAAAGTTTGGGAGGGGGAGAGAGGCACCATTGGCACATAAAAGGAAAAATAAACAATAAATGCATTTGTTTAATATCATAATTTTTTATTAAATATTAAAAAGCAATTTCCATGTGAATATATACAAGAAAAAACTTTTTTCCTATAGGGTAGTCTTATTTTCAGGCTTTTAGTTTTTTCCTAAAGGAATATCCAAAGTTTGGGGGGTCATCTTATAATCAGGGTCGTCTTACATTCGAGCAAATACGGTACATACATATATCAGGGGTATAATTGAGTAGCTGGCACCAAACTTGTCTTTTTCCACTTTAGTTTGAATATTATGTTTTTTTGTATCACTGCAACTTTATTAATTCAATAGAGATTTTCTGAAATGTGTATTTTCCACCATAAAAGATTTTATATACATTTGTTTTGGTGAACTAGAACTGAACAATGTCCTTCCCTCATGTACAAATGAAGCGCATCCAACATCAAATGTAATAATGCTTGAAGCATTATCTACTCCATACTCCATAATACGATCTCTTTAGCAGCCATTCTTCTTGGAATTAGTAGAGTAAAAGTAAATGTAGTCCTGTACTATGGAGGAATTAGAAAAGCAACTAAAAACAGGTTACATTCTACATTTCTGTTATGATGAGCACTATGGGGCCTTATCCTGTCTTCCCCATAAACATGAAAGACACCACAGGACTAGTAGATTCATTAAATTAAACCGTTTCTTGTGTGATGCTCTGAATTTTGCTCTCAGATACCAGGGTACATTACTAATAACTTCATTTGCTTTGGATGTGTGCCAAAGGCAACAGAGAACGGAGAGAGAAAAAAAGAATTTCTGTGTTTTTTAAGCTTGACCCCAAACATTTTTTTGTCCAGAAGTTAAAATTCCCACGAGTGATGAGTAAAATTCCTCTGATAAAAGCAATCATATTTTGGAAGCAGGGGCAAGCAGGCTACAGCACTTACCGTAATAGTCTTATTCCTTTAAACAAGTGCTGCCAAGAAGAAACTATGCAATAAGGATATATATATACGGTTTGCCAGGGAAACTATGCAAAGTATGGTTTATATGATACAAGTCTGAACCAATGGTTAGGGATTGAGATAAGGTTTTAGGATCACTGCCCCTCAAACATCAAACTTAATAAGCAGACTTAAAAACCAGAGTAATTTCAGATGCATGCTACTCCCATTAGCCTCAAGCCTGTGAACATATTACACAACTTCATTGTCCCTAGGATGGAGCAATTACAGGTTCCGCCAGATGGATCTAGGACAGTACCTCGCAGTGGTTCTACCGTGGCAGTTACAGCACTGACTGTTCAGCGTAGCCATATCAGCACTGAACTGTCAGCGACAACTGATACTAATTCTAGTTACTCTCCATCCCTAAAACGAAACCCTAACCCCAATATGAACTGTAAAACTAATCCCTAATACTAACTGTAAAACTATCTCCTAATACTAACTATAAAACAATCCCCTAAATCTAATACTAACTGCAAAACTAACCCTAATACGAACCCTATTAATAACACTTAATAATAACCCTAAAGCTAACTCCTAACCTGTCAGGATCTTCCCCGCAGCAACTCTCCTGAGTACACCCCCTTGTATTGCAGCCAGGATCCGTCTCACGCGCTTGCTAGCGCGTTCACACCGCTAGTCTATCCTTCTACACAGAGGCGCGCGTCTGATGACGTCACGCCCGTCGCATACCCGCGAGGCGCGGGAGGATTTAAAAGGCAGAATCACCAGACAAGCAGTGCTTGGTGATTCTCGTGTTTTCTGAAGCCTAGCGTTTATTATTCCTGATTATCGTTGCTGACCCTTGGATTTTCCTGACTACTCTCTGTTTGCCTGTGCCCCTGATTCTGGACTGTCTACCGTTTTGCTGATTCTCTGGTTCTGACCCTGGCTTGTTTATCGTTACGCTGTCTCTCTATTGCCCCTGATCCCGGACTGTTTATCGTGCTGAAGATTGTCTATTTTCCTTTGACCATCGCTATCCTCATTATTCTCCAAATCACCCCTGCAGTGTGGATTACAAGTGTGCATCTTCCTCCAGACAACCTTGCCACTGTGGATTACAAGTGATATAGTTATTCATTACGTTTATTCCTATATATATATATTGTTGCCCTGCATATTGGTCTCCATCCTGTTCCATATCATCACATAATCACCAAGCACCTCCTCATGGAGACCGCAGGACTTACGGAAGCTATTGCTGCTCTCACTCAGCAATTGGTTACACTGAATCAGTCAGTGCAAGACCTACAAACAGGCCAAGCCCACCTGCAACAACAGGTACAACATTTACAGACCCATCCAGGTAATGCCCCCGAACCTGCAGTAGGGGTTCATGCACCTCCTCCGGCTCCCATGTTACTAGAAGGAGCTACCACTCTCGAACCACAAGTGGTATTACCTGAGAAATTCACTGGAGATAGAAAGAAATACCGTACCTTCATCACTTCGTGTCAAATTCTATTTAATCTCCGTCCACGAACCTACGCATCTGACTACGTGAAGATACATACCGTGATTTCTCTTCTCACAGAGGAACCCCAATTATGGGCTCACCACCTCCTTCACACCAATAGTTCAGTCCTCGACACCTGGGGGTCCTTCCGACAAGCTCTGGACTCCTTATATGAGGATCCTTTTAGAGTTACCTCGGCCACAAGCGCAATTCGCTCTCTTAGACAAGGCCATAGACCAGTAGACGAGTATATTACCGAATTCCGCAGGATCGCTTTGGAAACGACTTGGAATGAATCAGCACTACTGGATCAGTTCCGTTTAGGACTTTCTGGTGGTCTTAAAGACGAATTGGCACGAGTTGGTATACCCTCCCCCTTGGATGATCTTACTCGTATCGTCACTCAGATAGACCGCAGACTACGGGAACGAAAAGCGGAACGAACCTACAATACTCCATCTACAGGAGCTGCTTACAGTCCCTACCATTACGAAACCAGAACCCCTACACCCCAAGGCACCGATGAACCCATGCAGATCGGATTAGTTCGAGGTCCCCTCTCTGCCGAGGAAAAGGCCAGACGTAGGAATCAAAATCTCTGCCTGTACTGCGGTAAATCAGGTCATATGTACAAAGAATGCCGTGCCCGTAGACGATCTACTAATGGTAAGATCACCTTTTCTCCCACCGCAAGAAACACAGTAACGTCTCCCGATAAGACTCCTCATCTTTCCATCCCTCTCTCCCTACAGTGGACTAAAGGCCCTATTTCCCTGATGGCGATGGTGGATTCCGGAGCCAGTGGATGTTTTATCGACACCGATCTCGCCAAAGCCATCGCAATTCCTACCCATCGTAAGAAGTCGCCAATGCATATCCAGCTCGTAGACGGTAGCCCGTTGAAGACAGGTCCGGTCACTCACGAAACCATCCCCTTAGTCATGACTATCGGCGAAGGACATCAAGAGCTCATCCAGTTTGATATTGTACCAACACCTATCTTCTCCCTCATTCTAGGGCTTCCATGGCTCCGGTTACATAATCCCGTTATAAATTGGGGAACAGGTACCTTGACGTTTACTTCTGAACACTGTACCGACACATGTCTGGACAAAGGTACTTTATGTTTTATTGCAGAACCAGATTCCTCCTCTACGTTACCCTCAGTTTACACACAGTACCACGACGTATTTGAGAAGAAAAAGGCAGATGTACTCCCTCCTCACAGGGATTATGATTGTCCCATCGATCTTCTCCCCGGAGCACCCATTCCTTTTGGAAGAATTTACCCCCTCGCCGAACCTGAACTCACCTCATTAAAAGACTACATAGAAGAAAATCTAGCCAAGGGTTTTATACAACCATCCACTTCACCTGCTGGGGCTGGCATTTTCTTCGTCAAGAAGAAAGACGGTGGATTACGACCATGTATTGACTATCGGGAACTCAATAATATTACCACAAAAAATCGTTATCCTCTACCTCTTATTTCAGAACTCTTGGACCACCTCCGTTCAGCTCAAGTCTTCACAAAGATTGATCTTCGAGGTGCATATAACTTGGTACGAATTAGAGAGGGAGACGAATGGAAAACCGCCTTCCGATCACGTTATGGACACTTTGAATATAAAGTAATGCCATTTGGACTGTGTAACGCACCAGCCACCTTCCAACATTTCGTTAATGATATTTTCCGTGACATCCTGGACCGTTTCGTTGTCATCTACCTTGATGATATACTCATTTACTCCTCATCACTGGAGAAACACAGAGAACATGTCCGCACTGTCCTTGCACGTCTGAGACAACACCAACTATATGCAAAATTGGAGAAATGCAAATTTGAGACAAGATCAGTTGAGTTTTTGGGTTTTATTTTATCACCAAACAACATTCAGATGGATCCAAAAAAGATCAATGCTATTCAGGAATGGCCCACACCCACTAATAGGAAAAGTGTACAGAGATTCGTGGGCTTTGCAAATTTCTATAGGAAATTTATCAGGAACTTTTCTAAGGTCATACAACCCATTACTGCCTTAACTTCTAAAAACAGATCATTCTTTTGGAATGATACAGCGCAAGAGGCTTTCAATTCCTTGAAGGTTCGATTTACCACAGCTCCAATTTTAATTCTCCCGGATCCGACAAGAGCCTTCACACTGGAAGTAGACGCTTCTGATACTGCAGTGGGGGCAATTCTTTCCCAACGTCATAAAGAAGATGAACAATTGCATCCCGTCGCCTTTTTCTCCAGAACACTATCACCTGCTGAGAGAAATTACAATGTCGGTGAGAGAGAATTACTAGCGATCAAACTCGCGTTGGAGGAGTGGCGACATTTGCTAGAGGGTGCGCTTTTCCCGATAACCGTCTTTACAGATCATAAAAATCTCGAATATTTGCGTACTGCTAAGAGATTACAACCGAGACAGGCGAGATGGGCACTCTTCTTCACGCGTTTCCAACTACATATCACATACCGTCCAGGTTCCCGCAATCTCAAGGCGAATGCTCTATCACGTATGTCCAATTCCGAAGATATTCATGAAGAGAGATCAAGTACTATACTCCAGTCGGAACATTTCTTAAATGCCACACAATCTATTTGGGATACCATTCGTACCCATTCTTCAAGTCCCGATGTACCCAATCCTGAACGATTGACACACCAACAAGGATTATTCTTTTATCAAGATAAAGTGTATGTACCCCCCGAAGCTCGTCTACAGATTTTGCAGTTCTTCCACGACTCCCCAACAGCAGGGCACGGTGGCATTCGTCAAACCAAAGATCTCATTTCACGAACATTTTGGTGGCCTACACTACGAGACGAGGTACGAAGGTTTGTTTCAAGTTGCGACACCTGCGCCCGTGCTAAAGAAAGCCATCACAAACCTTCGGGTCTTCTCCAACCTTTGTCCATACCTACAAGACCTTGGAGCGAAGTGTCCATGGATTTCATTACGGATTTACCCCTGTCTCAACAATACAACACGTTGATGGTGGTTGTGGACCGTTTTACCAAAATGGCACACTTTATACCCTACACTTATCTACCTTCGGCTACGGAGACCGCTGATCTCTTTTTACGTGAAGTTTTTAAATTGCATGCTCTACCTGAGAACATAGTTTCCGACCGGGGGACCCAATTTACAACTCATTTTTGGAAAGCCTTCTGTGCCGAATTACATATTCACCGTTCTCTCTCTACAGCATTTCACCCCCAAAGTAACGGTCAGACGGAACGAACCAACCAGACCCTAGAGCAATACTTGAGGTGTTTCACCACACACCTCCAGGATGATTGGAGTACTTATTTACCTCTGGCTGAGTTTGCTTATAATAACCACATCCACAGCTCTACTAGGAGATCACCGTTCTTTGTGAACTATGGCTTTCACCCCTCCATGCTTCCTGGAGCACCCATCTCCAGCACCGTTCCCTCTGTCTCCATACACGTTCGTAATATCACCCACACGTATACTCTACTATGTAATACCCTTCTCCAATCCCAACAAAGGTACAAGAACTTTGCTGACCGTCACCGATCCGACGCTCCGTTATACAAACCTGGTGACAAAGTATGGTTGTCCACTAAACACCTGAAACTCTCTTGTCCCACGAAGAAATTGGGCCCTAGATTCATTGGTCCATTCCCCATCACTAAGATCATCTCTCCTTTGGCCATCTCTGCTCAAACCTTGGGTAGACAATTCCTTCCCGGAAAGAACGGTGTCCCCTCCTGCTCCTGTTCTGGTAGATGGGGTCGAAGAATACGAGGTTGAGGAGGTGTTGGATTCTTGTCTTTATCGTGGCCGGCTTCAGTACCTCGTCCATTGGAAAGGCTATGGCTCAGCCGACAGATCTTGGGAACCGGCCAACTTAGTTCACGCCGACGAATTGGTTCAAGCTTTTCATGCCCGTCATCCTGATCGCCCTGGCCGGTGGCGAGCCCGGGGGTCTTGCCTTGGGAGGGGGAACTGTCAGGATCTTCCCTGCAGCAACTCTCCTGAGTACACCCCCTTGTATTGCAGCCAGGATCCGTCTCACGCGCTTGCTAGCGCGTTCACACCGCTAGTCTATCCTTCTACACAGAGGCGCGCGCCTGATGACGTCACGCCCGTCGCATACCCGCGAGGCGCGGGAGGATTTAAAAGGCAGAATCACCAGACAAGCAGTGCTTGGTGATTCTCGTGTTTTCTGAAGCCTAGCGTTTATTATTCCTGATTATCGTTGCTGACCCTTGGATTTTCCTGACTACTCTCTGTTTGCCTGTGCCGCTGATTCTGGACTGTCTACCGTTTTGCTGATTCTCTGGTTCTGAACCTGGCTTGTTTATCGTTACGCTGTCTCTCTATTGCCCCTGATCCCGGACTGTTTATCTTGCTGAAGATTGTCTATTTTCCTTTGACCATCGCTATCCTCATTATTCTCCAAATCACCCCTGCAGTGTGGATTACAAGTGTGCATCTTCCTCCAGACAACCTTGCCACTGTGGATTACAAGTGATATAGTTATTCATTACGTTTATTCCTATATATATATATTGTTGCCCTGCATATTGGTCTCCATCCTGTTCCATATAATCACATAACCAGAAAACTAAACTTTAACACTAACACTAACTGTAAAACTAACCCCTAACCGTAATACTAACTATTAATCTTACCCTAATACTAGCCCTAGTAAAACACCCTAATAATAAGCCTACAACTAACTCCTAACCATAAAACTCAAACCTAATCATAATGCTAACTGTGAAACTAACCCCTAATACCAATATTAACTCTAAAACTAACTCCCAACCATTAAACTACCCCCTAATCATAATGCTAACTGTGAAACTAACCCTTAATACGAGCTATTAATCTAACCCTAATACTAGCCCTAGTAATACACCCTAATAATAACCATAAAACTAACTCCTAATCATAAAACTAACCCCTAACCCTAATACTAACCCTGGTAACCCCTAAAAATGCCCCTAAAACGAACCCCTAATAATAAAACTAGCCCCTAACCCTAATACTAACTCTGAAACAACCCCCTAACCTTAATACTAGCTCTAAAACGAACCCTAATACTAACCCAAGTAACCACTAATAATAACAACCCTAAAACTAACTCCTAAACATAAAACTAACCCCTAACTCTAATACTAACTGTAAAACTAACCCCTAATACTAACTCTAAAACAAACCTGTATATTGACCCTAGTAATAAACCCTAATAATAACTCTAAAACTAACTCCTAACCATGAAACTAACCCCTAGCCCTCATACTCTAATACTAACCCTAAATAAACTCTAAAACCAACCTGTGCCCCACAAAAAATAACCTGCGCCTTGAAGATTCGATGATTCCCAGGCCTGTCAGGAGCTGTAAGTGCTGCAATGAACTAGCCGCTGTGAATTAGCCAAGTAAAATAGTCTCATTCTGCGGCTAGCCTGCTCCCATCATTCTCAGTCTGTCAACATGATGATGCAATTGATATGACACAGGATGGGCAACTCCAGTTGTTAGTGGACTTCAAACCTGCCTGAGAGTGAGAGCAGTTGCAGTACAATAGAAGTTGCTCTACCCTGCTTCATATCAGCGTGATTGCTATACGCAAAGTAATTACATTTAAAGCTGACAGTGTACATTATACAGGTGCATTAATTTATGCTGCCAAGAGCAGGGCAAAAAGGAAGTTTGCAAAAATATCAGCAACTTAATATGGTCTAATTTAAATATAAATGAAAGATAATAAAAAAGAGTAAATTAAGTTATTACACTAATATGATTTTGTAACCATTAGCGCCATATCGCGAGCTGCTTTGTACCAATTTTATTTCTTTTATATTGAAAGAGATGTACACTCACAAACGCTCCATGTTTTCTGAATAGTATTAGTATATTTTCCTTGTATTAGTGCATGGCTAGAGAGGTAATATGAATCACTGTTATATGGCTTAATCCTGCCATTTAATGACATTATTTTTACATAGACCAGGTACCGATGGGAAGCAGCAGACATTTTAGTCTAGTGAGAAATGTACCATTTATTTAGCAAACTTATATAAAAAGAAGTAAGAAGCAAGTGCTAGAGGATGAATGATAAGTGGTTTACCTGATGACTGCTTCATATATTAGATTATCACCAAATAATTGTTTCTTATAACTCACACCATGTGTATTTTCAGAATATTATTGCAGTTTCAATATTTACAAACAGATAAATTATTATTTTATTTTTTAAATAGTGCTTCTTCCATTACTTGAAGAAGCAGGGTTTAGCAGTAAAAATCACAGCCAAAATGTCCTGTGACAGGGTCTAGGACACTTCCGCGCCGCATCTTCATCGCTGACAGTTCAGCGCGGCAGTTAGAACGCTGAACTGTCAGCAGTGAAGAATAACGCGGCCGTTTCATCGCGGCTGCAGCTATGTAAGAGCTGAAAGTTCAGCGCTGAACTGTCAGCTCTTACAAATCTAAAAGTAAAATGAAAATACCCCCCTCTAATAAATGATTCCCAAACCCCAATACTAACACTAAAATGAACCCCCTAAACCTTAATACTAACCCCCAACCCCTAATACTAAAATTAACCCCCTAAACCCTAATTCTAACCCCCTAAACCCTAATTCTAACCAAACTAAAATAGGTAAAATACTTACCTTTAGCGATGAAATGTCCCGCGATGAAATCTCCAGCAACAATCTGTCTTGCTGTGCAGAGTCAGCGGTGAAGCGGCTGCGCGGAAGCAGCCGCGATGAAGAGTCCCATCCCCCCTGTGACACTCCTATTTTGACATTCAAACTTGCCCACTTTTAAATCACAACACCATATGCAAAGGTGGTCTTTTCCGGAAAAAAATATAGGACATTGATGTCCAGCTGGCAAACCCCCACCCCCCCCCTCCCTCACCCCTCTGTATATGGCTCTCAGCGAGTTAATAATGTTCATATCCCAAGTTTTCATAGGGTATTAGAAACTCCACATTAAAAAATATTGGACAAGAGTATACAGTATTACCTGAGTTCCCTAAAATATTGTCTGGTGTGAGAGGTGCATCTTGTGTACAAAATCCAAATACTTGGAAACCAGATGCTTTGATTCTTAAAAGGAATGGAAGAGAGTGTCATGATGAGTTTCTAAATCAATGAGACAGCAATTCTTCAAATAAGGTTAAATATTTGAAACATAATACATGGCCCGGATGTAGTGGACATATTATGGCTGGTGCCTGTTCTTACATTAACAAAGTATTAAAAATCACAGATTTTCTACAGTAGAGGGGTTGACATTGATTTACTGTTATCTGCACATGTTTATTGTCAGCGACCAAAAACCCAATGAAACAATAGTTTTGGTTTCCATTGTATCATTTTGCTCCCTATTTTCCATCTTTACAACACAGGACTATTCACAGCAGTAAAAGTCATTTACATATGCATATACAGTGATCAGCCATATCATTATGACCAGGCAGAGACAGTGTGATGCTTTGGGCAGTGTTCTGCTGGGAAACCTTGGGTCCATGTGGATGTTAGTTTACACCAGTGCTGTATTTACCGCGAGGCATCCTAGGCGGATGCCTATGGCGGCAAATTTTGGGGGGCGGCAGCACTGGAAAATAAAAAATAAAAAAAATAAAAAATCCGGCCCTTTAAAAAAAAAACACCGCACTTGCAGGCAGAGACGGAGGTGAGAGGGGGTCGGAAGATCCCCCCTCACCATCGCTCTGTCTGCCAGGCTGCACGGGGAGCCGAACTGGCAGCACAGAGAAACCTCTGTGCTGCCTGTTCAACTCCCCTTGCAGTCTGACACGGAAGTGCCGACAGTCACGTGACGGGCGGGCCGACGTCATACGCGCCCGGTCACGTGACCTGTCGGCACAATCGCCGGGAAGCCGAACAGGCAGCAGAGTGTGTGTGATGGAAGTCAGAGTGTGTGTGATAGGAGACAGTGTGTGTGACTGAGTGTGTTGGGAGTCAGAGTGTGTGTGATGGGAGACAGTGTGTGTGATTGAGTGTGATGGGAGTCAGAGTGTGTGTGATAGGAGACAGTGTGTGTGACTGAGTGTGATGGGAGTCAGAGTGTGTGTGATGGGAGACAGTGTGTGTGACTGAGTGTGATGGGAGTCAGAGTGTGCGTGATGGGAGTAGGAGTGTGTGACTGAGTGTGATGGGAGTGTGAGCGTGAGCTTGATGTGAGTCTGAATGATGGGGCATGTCTTAGGTGTGTAACGTGGGTGTGCAGGTTGGGTAGGGGGGTGCCCGGATTTTGTCTGCCTAGGGCAGCACAAAATCAAGATACACCACTGGTTTACACGTACCACCTACCTAAGCATTGTAGCACACCATGTACACCCTTTCATAGAAATGAATTCCCTGATGACATTGGCCTCTTTAATCCGGATAATCCGGATAATGCAAAGAAGCCATCAAAACCTGTAGAAATTTTACTTAAAAAACAAATTGTTCATATAGGTTATTCACAAACATAAAGTATATTCTCAATTTAGCTATAATAAGTGCCTTACAGTTCACAACACCGCTCTCTGGTAGACCCCCCCACCCCCGACAAAAATCTATGTATGTATGTATATATATATATATATATATATATATATATATATATGTGTGTGTGTGTGTGTGTTTCATTTTTTATTTGTATCTAAATCAGGCAAGTTCAAGAAATTAATTGAGTTCATGTATCCCGCAGTGTTCAAAGTACTGGTTTCCAGCAAAAGGGGTGAAAATTGAAAACCAATGGCTATATTAAAGTAAATCTATCTGGGGGCCACCTAGCAATCAAGGAAGGGTGCGTATGCTTCATTATAAGCAGGGCTTTAGAAGACAATATATAAGTAAGAGGTGACATATAGATATGTGACAAGATTTTATTTAATTTCTACATTATGCAAGCTTTTTTATACAATACCTTTGGCACGGTCCCAATGTTAATCATTAGTTACTTTATATAGTCCAGTATAATCCCTGGACAAACACAACCAATTTATAAAACTGAGGGACAACCAGACAAGACTTTGAAATATATATATTTTTCTCATTTTGAAGATAAAGGGCATTTGAAGAAACGATGTGATTTATGGCAATCCTTATCTTTGGTATTTGACCTTTTTTTAGTACTACATTATTTGATTTACTCCCACGGTTAAACTTTTAAGAAAGGAAGTTTGAATGGTGCTAAGTTAAGAATTTAGGCTAGGACAAGTTAGACCTCCTACTTAACCATCCCAAAGGAATGTGTACTTGTAGTGCCAATGTGTCACACCAAAGCCTACAAGTACATTTAGCAAAAGTAGAAATAATGTTTGTGTGACTAAAATATTTTACAATATTCTGTAGGTTTTTATAAAGCAGCAGGACAAGTCTTAGTGAAGGAGCAGGTAAAAGGCCTACTCAATCCAAAAGCCTTGCTCCAAGTTGGAATAATATGGAGGGCACAGACCAAGCAAAACATTTTCCCACTGTTTTATTACCAGTACCCAACACAGCTATTTCTCTCAATCACACTTTCTGAATTGCTAGTTCTCTTGATATTAATCCACATTTGCATTAAGTGTTCTTGAGAAAAATGGCTGCTTAGGGTACTAGTAATAAAATATGAACTTTTTTTTTCTTGGAGAGGGCATTTAATAATGGCAGATGTTAAAATAGATCCTCCCTATGCACTGACGTTACTGATAGTTGCATCAGATACACTACCGTTCAAAAGTTTGGGGTCACTAAGAACTGTTCTTGTTTTGAGAGAAAAGCTGGTTTTCATCATATGGATCAGAAATACACTGTAGACTTGATTAATGTTGCAATTGGCTAATATAGCTGAAAACGGCAGATTTTTTTATGGAATATCTACATAAGCATAGCAACCATCACTACTGTGTTCCAGTGGCACGATTTGTTAGTTTATTATTTTAAAAGGTTAATTAATAATGAGAAAACCCTTTAGTTATTATGTTGGCACAGCTGAAAACTGTTGTGCTGATTAAAGAACCAATAAACCAGCCCTTCTTTAGACTAGTTTAATATCTGGAGCATTAGCGTGTGTGGTTTTAATTACGGGCTCAGAATGGCCGGAAACAAAGAACTATCATCTGATACTCATCAGTCTATTCTTGTTCTGAGAAATTAACACTATTCCATTAAAAAAATTGCCAAGAAGATCTCGTACAACACTCTGTACAACTCTCTTCACAGAACAGTGCAAACTGTCTCTAACCAGAATGGAAAGAGAAGTGGGAAGCCCCAGTGAACAAGAGGACAAGTACAGTAGAGTGTATAGTTGAGCAACAGATGCCTCGCAGGTTCTCAGCTGGCAGCTTCATTAAATAGCACTCGCAAAACACACACCAGTCTCAGCATAAAAAGTTAAGAGGTGACTCTGGGATGCTGAGTTCTAGGTAGAGTTGTAAAAAAAAAAAAAAAATGCCATATTGCAGACTGGCCAATATAAAGAAAAGATTAAGATGGCAAAGATATGGAAAAAGTGGACAGACAAATCTAAGTTTGAGATGTTCAGATCACAAAGAACATTCATGAGAGACAGACCAAATGAAAAGTGGAATTGTGATCTGGGGTTGCTTTTGTGGTGGTAAAGTGGGAGATTTGTACAGGGTGAAAGGGATCTTGAAGAAGCAAGGCTATCACTCCATTTTGCAACACCATGCCATTCTCTGTGGATGGAGCCAATTTCCTCCTACAACAGGACATTGATCCAAAGCACAGCTTCAAACTATGCAATAACTATTTAAAGAAGAAGCAGTTAGCTGGTATTCTTTATATAATGGAGTGACCAGCACAGTCAACTTGTAGGAGCAACTTAACTGTATGGTACATAAGAATTGCTCATTAATCCAATCCAACTTGTGGGAGGTACTTCAAAAAGTATGGTGTGACATCTCTTCAGATTACGTAAAAAGAAATTACAAGTAGAATGCCAAAGGTCTGCAAAGCTGTAATTGATGCAAATGGAGACTTCTTTGACAAAAGCAAAGTTTCAATGAAACAGTTATTATTTCAATTAAAAATCATTAATTATAACCTTCTTGACGTCTTAACTGTATTTCCTATTTATTTGATGTATGTTGTTCGTTAAATCATTAATCAGTGGATATTAGTAACATGCATCACATCCTTCTGTACTGTGGGTTATTTTATAGGTTTTTATTTCAGTGCTGCTGAGAAATGTTATCAATGCATTAATTATAAATAACACTATAACTGGATATGCCAGGTCCCATATATTGGAAATGATGTTTCTAAACCATGGAAAGAAATGCTGGGTTTCAGTACACCTCCTCTTGAGAAAGGTAACGTTGGAAGCAAGAATGAACCAGTGGAAAAGAACAGACATTAATGACAGTGTGTCCTTGTAAGCTCCAAAGAGTGGGCCGCAGCCACTAATAATAGTAGGAGTTTTACATGTTTTTCTTGTGTTTGTGATTAATTCATCTTGTGTTTTGCTACTTGTGTAAAGCATTCTTTCTGTGGTGTAGTCAAATCTTAAGCCTGCATGTGACCACATGTAAATGTGTACTTTTATGGTCCTGTAATCTCAGTGTTTTTAAACCGTATCGCTGGAAGGCATTGAGTGATCTGAAGCGGAAAAGCTTGGTCAACTTCTGATCGTTTAGAGGTAGTTTATTTGCGATTTCTTCAGGAACTCAGTGCCTGTGGAGAGTCTCTGCCTTTAAAGTCCAGTGCTCTCCATAACATCTTTTCAGCTAATTAACCCTTCAGGGCCTGCGAACAGAGCTCATTAAAAAATTGCCTAACATATTGTGATTTAAGTGCCTTATTTTACTCTTCTGTATCTTATTTCAAAATAACAACAAAAAAGGATTTTTTGATTACATTTCTAATTTTCTTAAAATGTTTGTGTACATTTTAAAAAGCCTATCCTAGCCAGTTATCTTCTTGATTTGCTTCTGACCTTGAAATGCAGTCTTGGTGGCATTTTAAGAGAGGTGGCGAACTGCCACTCTTGCAGCCTTTCCTGACCTGCTGGGGGTGCAGTACCAGGGATAAAATCTGCTTTTTCCATTCACGCTCAGCACTTGCAAGAGAGTCAGAGTGCTGGGAGCTCCCCTCCCTACTATCAGAGGTAATATTTCAGGTGGGTGAGTGTGTGTTCATGAGTGTATGTGACTGTGCATGTGAATATGTGACTGTGTGTGTGAGTGACTGTGCATGTGATAATGTGACTGTGTGTGAGTGACTGTGCATGTGAATATATGTGACTGTGTGTGTGTGTGACTGTGCATGTGAATATGTGACTGTGTGTGAGTGACTGCATGTTCATGAGTGTATGTGACTGTGCATGTGATAATGTGACTGTGTGTGAGTGACTGTGCATGTGAATATATGTGACTGTGTGTGTGTGTGACTGTGCATGTGAATATGTGACTGTGTGTGAGTGACTGCATGTTCATGAGTGTATGTGACTGTGTGTGTGTGTGTGTGTGTGTGTGTGTGTGTGTGTATGTGACAGGGTATATGTGTGTGTATGAGTATGTGTGACTGTGAGTGTGTGAGAGTGCATGACTAGGCTATTCACTAAAAGGTGAGTTGCAGGTGAGATGAACAGTTCAATTCACTAGTTTAGCTATACATTGTGCAGGGACAAGCCTGGAGAGGTTGCTTAATGGGAGAAACTAACCAAGTCTGTACCGACACAATGTATAGTTAAAATGGTGAGATAAAATATTTACCTCATCTCAACTCACCATTTAGTGAATAGACTCCTATATGTTTGATTACATCAGTGTGATTGTGAGTGTGAACCTGCATGTATGTGTGCAGTCGGCGGAGCAGCATTTCAATGTTGATCCCAGGCAGCACAATGTCTGGGACCAGCCCTATGGAAATCAGAATAGCTGATGATCAGTAATTATTTAGGCCTATCCAGGCTAATCCATTTTCTACCTGCTCTAAAAAGAACCAACTTTCTTTTGTCCTTGCTCTTACCTTGTGTCCAGAATAGCTTCATGCTTCTCCTGTTTATACTGGAATTCCTCACTGTACGGATGTGTACCATTTCTACTGGAAGGCTGCTCAATGTGCCCATACCAATCTACTAAAGTAACATAGTATCACATCAATGTTAAGCCTCTTACACTACGATCCATGTCTTCGCATTTCTTCTCCTTTGAAATATACTTCCTTGCTTCTAGGATTGCCACCTGGCTGGTATTTCACCTGCAGGCCATTCAAAAATTGGGTTAGGGCCAATGTTAAGTCTATGTAGCTGTTTTTTTCTGAAGAAAAGATGGCAACCCTTCTTGCTCCACATTGTTGGAACCCATTATGTGTTAGAATGTTTCTATAATATACCCTTTAGTTTGTATTTGTTTCAGACTGTACATGCTGAGACCCTTCAGTCTTTCCCAATAGACTAAAGAAATTAGAGATGTACATTCCAATGCAATTCACTCCAGTTAAAGTCACATGACACAGCATGTGTTGTGTGACACAATTTTCTGCATAAAGTGGTAAAATAACATCCCACATCTGTATGTGTCAATTTACTGAATGGCTGCCAAATGGTTTTAGCTCACCGATCCATTCCTTCTTTTATCACTGGAATTAGATTACCATTTTTACTTAGAAATATAACAGCTTTAAAACAATGGCATATTCTGCCCCAATAACATGGATCTCTCATGGGGTTCAGTTTGTTTTGGGGAGGGGGAGGGGACCAGCTACATATTTCTTAATAGTAATTGCATCTGACTGCTCAAATATTTGAGGATCTGCAAATAATATACAGACTTAACTCTTTGTGTTCCTGAGAGCGTAACCACGGATTTGGACTTGTGAGAATTTGCACGCTTTTACAGTATCCGAAGGGTTAAGGTTTTGGCAGGGATAATGAACGACCAATTTGGCATGAGCAGCAAATGTCCAACTCATGTGTCTTTCCAGACACAGCTAATAAGTCTCCCGATGACAGATTTCTTTTTTAAACATTCCATTTTAAGTCTAGCATCCAACTTTTTTTTCATTTGATTTCCTTTTCAAAGTGCTACAGTTGTTTTACGTAACATGGAACCAAACAGGGAAAAGGCACACTGTATCCTAAAAGGGTTAAATGTTTAACACTATCAAAATAATTCCTATGGAATTCTTGGCCCGGAACCAGTATGTAGCAAAACAAATCTGAGTCTGGTACAGATTAGTCAACATTTAGTTTCAGCTGTCTAACATTTTAGAGCAGCATTTCCCACATTTGTCCATTTGTGAACTTGAAGGGCACAGCAGACAGTATAAATGGGCCTAAATGTTTCCCCTGGTGATCTTTCTGTCTGGCCGTTGGTAATCCAGTTGGTTCTAACCTGAGCAGCTTAGTGGACCATCTAATTATTCCCAAGATTTCTTGCAGCAGCAGTAAAATCCCATTTGTCGCAGTTTGTTTGCAGATCTGTTCCCATTTCCATACTGGTGACATTAATTAGCAAAAACCTGTGAAACGCCCTGGAGTTTAGAAGTGAAAAAAAATGCCTAGTTGATTGCAAATATACATACAAAATGAGCCATAGCAACCAAAACACTGAAGGTTGGACTTTCTCAGTTGGAGTCATTTTTCATGCTTGTAAGAGTAAGTGGAAGATAATGGGGGTCTTAGTTTCACATTAAGAAAGCTGCTCCTGTGAACTCTTTATGCAGATGGACGATCACTTTCTCAGATAATAAATCAAAGATTTCGATCAGTGTTGTGCCATCACTTGCTGGGGAGGGATGCTGGATGCAGACATGCCACTATTCAAAAGCTGCAAGACTTAACCCCACAGGAGACTTTTTTTTGTATAAATACTCTTTCACTAGAAGGGAACAGAGCTGGCTTTATAACTAGTGCTCTGATTAGTCCTTTTTGGATAAGAGCAAGAGTAAGGGAGGGGACAACACAGTCATTTAGCCTGATGAGGCCTGACACTCACAAATCATTTTCTAACATGCATGTTCTGTTCGTTTACCCTGAATAACCCACGTGCAATGTGTGGCTCTGTAAGAAGAAAGCCTGTACTGCTTGTGTGACTATACCCCCACTTACTTTAATACTGTAAGGAACTGGGAGGTCTTCTCTATGGCCAAACTGTGTGCGACACTGCTGAAACCTTTAAGAAGCATTCACAGTTGTGAGCATGGATGTAAGGCCTACACACTAGAGTGTGCCATAAGGAGACCAAATTCGACACAAAGACTGCAGGCTCTCAAGAGGTATATCTGCATAAAATCCAGACTTCAGTGATGAAATAATACAGTAGTGTCAAAATACTGTAGTACAAAAAAGCGGTGTCAGCGATAGAATCACAAACACCAAATGTGTCTAGTGAAAGCACTTTCCCATAGGCTAACTTTATATCACCAAATACTTTGAATGTTCGGTTTTCCCATTGAGCAGCATTGCAGAATGTGAAGGTACTTTATAAATAATACTTAAAGGGAGTCAGCCGTCCATAGATAGACCACCTCTATCATTCTAAACAATAACAAAAGTTAATAATGGTTCATACATATAAATGAGTCCCTTTAAAGTACACTTGGGTATGTAATACTTTAGACGTAAATAAATATGTAGGCTTGTTTTGAATAATGTTTTTTACGAAGTTATTTGGACTGCTTTTCTATTACGGCTAAATAACCAAACATTTTTCTATGGCTAGAAACCTGTTCTTCAAACTGTAAGTAAACAAATGAATGTGGCCAAGACATTAACATGGAAACACATAGAAAGAATTATGAAGAAAAGGCAGAAAATATAAGCAAACCAAAATCAGGGAATATAGTAGAAATGTATTATTTGTCAGACTAGATGAGCCGAATGGTTCTTATTTGTTGACCCATTCTATGTTTTCATGTTAGGTTCCAGATAAGAATTGACGTACAAGGAGTAGGAGTTTTACATACATGTACATTAACACAATATTTAATTAGCTCTTCCGGGGTATCGAAAGCTTGCCATTAATTGATCATTATTACATCAAAAATATCTTGTAGTCTAAAATAATCAAACAAAATGTTTTTAGGCCAGTGTATCATTGGCCCACCTATGGAAGCAATCATCCTGTACTAGCTTTTGGTGGACCACAAAGAGCAGAAGCCAAATGTAGTAATCAGATTAGTTCCTAAGGTGGTGTAGCATTTGTGCTTAGGGGCATCTGAACTGTAAATTCAACTCGAGATTTAACATTTTTGCTGTGTTTTTGTCCTTACTTGAAAGTCCTGCTCTTAAATTACCATGTTCATTCTACATCAGAATAAGGGGTTAATATACTTAATTTGCAATAGGATAAAAAAACAAAACGTATTAGACCGTTAGTTTTTTTAGCACCAACACAGTGTAAATACATTCTTTATTATGCATAATCATTCATAAAGGAAGTCTCAAAAAATAGATATAATACTTCTTTCCCATGTAAGGCTTATTAACTTCCTTTCCTACAAGACCCAGCATGACCGATCAAGGATTATTTAGGTAAATCATAAATGATTTATTTTAAGTGACAATATAGCTAGAGGACACTAATATCTTATTATTGCACTAAATGCTTGGAAAGACCTGATCAGCTATACTTATCTTGGGAAATGTTTCAGTAACACATTCTGAAATGTGTATGAAAAATACACTTTGTACCTACCGGTACTTTAGAAAAAGAAATAATTCCAGTTTTTAACATGAAAAGCACTTTCTTCACACCCAAATAATCATGTGGTGTTGAATATATTTAATTTACTGGTGTCATAATAACGGGACTCTGAAACCTAAACATTAATTATAGTGTGAATGTAGAGAATAAATAATGATTAAAAATAATCTATACCTCTATATCTGAATTTCTGTTTTGTTCACCCCCATAGTACATCGCAGTGTGATACTTTAGGGTTTTAGAAATAAAACAGGATTTATTTAAAACGACTTTATCAACCTAAAACATAGTTTTTACTGTGAATGTAGAGAATAAAAAATGATGTTTTTCTGCTTTTGTATCTGCAAGGAAAAAAATTAATGTGGAAAAAAAAAACCAGAAAATATAAGCCAATAAAATCAGTGAACATAATATGGAGTAGAACTGTATTAATAAACAAGCCTTCCCCACTGCCTTTGCAAAGAACTTACTCAATTAAAAATCACCACTGAAGGGGCAGTGGAACGTCTCTGCCTGCACTACAGTCAAAGCTTCCACTTGGATCCATTTTAGAACACAAACCTGATCGTGACTTTACATATGGTCAAATACCAAATCCAAATAGCTTTGACCGGCTCAGAACAGCCCAAATAGGGTATATAGTGAGTATAGTGGTATTTTACCTCCAGGTGCTGGAACACAAAAAGGGTCTACTCAAAGCCCAGGATTCAACAGAAAACAAACAAAAGGTGTGTCAGCAGTAATCATCCGGTAGGCAAATAAAGTAAGTCCAAATGAGGTTGCATGTAAAAAAGAATCTTCTTTTATTGTAATCCAAAATGTATAAAAGGCATCAGGCAGAGGGATAGAGGACAGGCGAAAAGACAAACGCTTAACGCGTTTCGCACCAGACGGTGCTTTGTCAAAAGCAGTCTAGACAGGATTTATTGAAAAATAATCCAAAATGTATAAAAGGCATCAGGCAGAGGGATAGAGGACAGGCGAAAAGACAAACGCTTAACGCGTTTCGCACCAGACGGTGCTTTGTCAAAACCGTCTGGTGCGAAACGCGTTAAGCGTTTGTCTTTTCGCCTGTCCTCTATCCCTCTGCCTGATGCCTTTTATACATTTTGGATTACAATAAAAGAAGATTCTTTTTTACATGCAACCTCATTTGGACTTACTTTATTTGCCTACCGGATGATTACTGCTGACACACCTTTTGTTTGTTTTCTGTTGAATCCTGGGCTTTGAGTAGACCCTTTTTGTGTTCCAGCACCTGGAGGTAAAATACCACTATACTCACTATATACCCTATTTGGGCTGTCTAGACTGCTTTTGACAAAGCACCGTCTGGTGCGAAACGCGTTAAGCGTTTGTCTTTTCGCCTGTCCTCTATCCCTCTGCCTGATGCCTTTTATACATTTTGGATTATTTTTCAATAAATCCTGTCTAGACTGCTTTTGACAAAGCACCGTCTGGTGCGAAACGCGTTAAGCGTTTGTCTTTTCGCCTGTCCTCTATCCCTCTGCCTGATGCCTTTTATACATTTTGGATTACAATAAAAGAAGATTCTTTTTTACATGCAACCTCATTTGGACTTACTTTATTTGCCTACCGGATGATTACTGCTGACACACCTTTTGTTTGTTTTCTATATGGTCAAATACCACACATTTCAAACAAATGAGAGTGGATTCTTATGAACATTTATGAAATCAGAATCTATTTCAGTATTCCGTATTATTATTAGTAGTAGTAGTATTATGGTGTAGAACATCATAACACAAAGTTTCCCTCCCCAAACACCATGATGGATCTTTGCACAGTTTTTCTGCTAGTCTGAGTTTGCCACAGGTCCATATGAGTGCGTGATGGTAATATAGATTTATACATTGGGCTGAAGTTAGGCAAATATTTCCTGTATTAACTTATACAGATATTACTACTTATTAGTTTGGGGTTTGGTATAATGAACTTGTACAACTGACTTGAACTCAATTCAATCTTGATCCTAGTGATAATATTACTAAAGGCTGATTATTTAGTATAGTTTGATCTGCCTTTATCGAACATTCATTAAGGCAAAACATTTTCGGTTCCACTATATAAAGTGATAATTGCAGGTCAGAGTAGCTAAATGTTTCCAATTGGTCTGCATTGGCCGAAAGTTTGAAATTCCCATCTCAATTCTCTCTTTATTAAGTAGACCCTTTACTAGATTATTTGATTAGCTATATAAATAATACTGGTAGACATTTGCTAAAAGTATGCTTTTTATCCTGTTTATTTATCGTTACCATCTTCTGGTTCCAGTTGGTGGCTTATGGGGAATGACTTCAATTGTGTATCTATAGGACAGCTGGACCGTTCGCTTATGCTTGTTGCATCCTTAACAAATACAACCCGTTTGAATTGTACACCACATTAAAGGATGAAAGGCATGTAGCAAAAAATGTTCTGCTATGAAATCCGCCTAATACAGTGTGAACCGTGAAGAACTTTCACACACCTCTAGTATAAAAGATTTATATGTTACAGCATGTGACAGGTAAACACGGCTTAAAGGTTTAATGATTTAATGGTAAGTTACTACAATATATTTCCCTTATTGCAAGGTGCACAGGTTATGTATATGGTCAAAGCACACGCTAAGCTTAGCAAGTTTGATACAGAGGCTTGTATCATTGCTTCTCACACCTTTTTCATGACTTTCCTTTCGAGGTAAGCAGTGTTGTCGCTCTGCTGCTAAAACAATGTTTGTATTCTACCTAGACTATGCCAACGGCCCTTGAAATATTTTTTTTATTTTTGATTTTACGAAATGTGATTTCAATCTCTAAACCAACTGGCAACTTGCAGGCCAGTTATTTGGCTAGCAAGGACTTTGGTGTGGTCCAATACTTACTAAAAATGTTCTAATGTATACGATTACCTCAATTACCGCCCCATCTAAAGTTTAGTATGTGACCCTCCGACATTAAAAGGTTTAAAACACGGCTGTAAAGAAGGTGAATTATACTAACTACCTTTCACAGACTACCTCCAATGTCTAACACCTAGGCAAACATAAAATACAAAAAATAAATCAGCAGATGTAACATCTCCAGGTGGCATGCATGTGACATTAAGGCATGACCATCGTCAATAGTGGAAGGAGATGAAACATGATGTTGTGAAGAATACAGATTAGGTCAACTCTGCAAAATAATGAGCATGGAATGACTACCGGCTTTTAGTGGTCATCAAAAGAAAGATTCATGCGTCTGATAAAATGGCTTTAACTACATACAAACTAAGAATAGATATCTGCAATAGGTGTATAAATCCCAAGTGACTCCCTCTGTAAGAAGAACAAAGTTGGCCCTGTCGAATGCATTGTTCTATCAGTGACAATACTGTAACTATTTAATACTGTACTATGCACGGGGAACTTAAATATTCTAGCAGATATATCACTGCACAATGCATAGCTGTTTATAGGGGCTAGATCCCTCTTTTACACAGATTAGTTAGTCTTCTTCTGCAATACAGTCATGGTCTAATTAATAGGTATCTAGCTCGCTTGACAAAGTTCACTAGTACTAATAATTAAAATACAATGTAATCCTGCACTCCTGACCGTGAGAAGCTATTCTTTACAGATTTTATATTAATCAATAATTGTAATAAAAACATTTCAAAACCAAAAATGACTGTCTACCTGCGGGCTCGGATACTGGGTATGAATATTTGACTTGTTCAGGTAGCAACACATCTCCACATTTTTATGTGTCTTGTAAGAATTTATATATCCATGCAACTGTGAACATGCCTGAGACTATGGTTTAATGACTAATAACTGCTATGCTAGACACTGGACACATAACTACCTACTGTCAATCACAGGGGAAAACAAAGAGAATGTTGTATTTAAAACCACTGGAATCCTCGTGGAAGCCGAAGATGACTTTACCTTGGATAACGCAGATAGACAGAAGAGCATGGTGTTTAATCATACAACGAATTAGTAGTAAGGGCTATTTTCAAGCACAAATAGATCACAGGTGTCTTTAGGACTCATACACTCTATATTTAGATTTTTACCTCGGACCAAGAAGTGAAACACATTTAAATACAAAATCTTTCAAATGAAATGTTCGATACAATAGTCTTATGCAATACAAACAATATGTAAACTGAATTTATATAATTCAATATAATGCAGGATTGCCTTTAGCATGGTTAATCTCTTTCATGTGTCAAAATGAAGTCACACGTGCTTCAACATTGGCACACAAATGCTATGGTTTTGAAGTGTTTCATGTTAGTGCCTTTAGTATAGTCTTTGTTTTGACCATGTTGATAGTGGGATGCAATTCTAGTATGAATTATTTAAGATTAAACAGTATCGGTCAAAAAAGTGTCAAAAAAAAAGAAAAAGAACATGTCAGTATATTAGATAGTCTTAAATTAATAGTCTTAAATTAGTGGGGCAACAATTTAAAAGTAATATCAGGAAGTATTACTTTACTGAGAGAGTAGTGGATGTATGGAATAGCCTTCCAGCAGAAGTGGTAGAGGTAAACACAGTCAAGGATTTTAAGCATGCGTGGGATAGACACAAGGCTATCCTAGCTATAAGACCGGGAATGGGGGACTAATAAAAGTACTCAAAAAAAATTGGGCAGACTAGATGGACCGAATGGTTCTTATCTGCCGACACATTCTATGTTTCTATGTTTCCATGTCAGAAAGATTGCATTTTTGGTGCTATACCTATGTATTGAATGGGGTGTTTCTGCCTGGACACTTCTTCTACAAAATCTATATATTTGTCTATAATTTAATCCCCAAAAAAGATATTGGATTTATAAATCCAGTAATAATATCTTACACAAAGTGGTATTTGGCCATAGGCACTATCAAATTACATTACAATGTATTTTCCACTTCATTATCCCCAAACTATAATTAATAGACTGTAACGTTTTAGCTATTTTTCCTCCTTGAAGTCTCATGTTAACTACAAATTATAATGCAAAACTGGTTAATGTTTTTTGCAATTAAATAGATTACTTTAAGAATTTAAATTGATCATTAATATCTCCAGCAGCACCATCATGTATGCAGATATTGATTCCAAATAGTTTCATGGTAATTTCAGAAACATCAAGCTTCATATTCATAAACTTTCTATTCACCTCCGTGCGTTTGCCAAATCTCACAGATGGAAAAACGGATCCAATTGAAAAAAATTAACTGTTGTGAATATTAACTACATTTAAATGTCTTATTGAGCTCTGCTGGTAGATGTACATTGACCTGTGTGACAGGAATAGAGATGAATATTTAAGCTCACATTTAAATTAATTAGATACAGAATATAAATGAAATAATAATAAATGTCTTGTAAAAGGACATTAATGGTAACAAGTATAGGTATATGTAACCATTGCTATACCTTTACATTTATGTTTCAAACTACCATGCTGTTTTTGGGATGGCACATCTCTAACACAAGATTTACAGAGTCGCAATGTAATACAGTCTTGTGCACTTTGGATGAGGTTTGCACTCAATTTTAGGAAAAAAAAAGTCCACCTGTTTTTCGGAACTAAACCAGTCAGGACACTCAGATCACAAACCCTGCACTGCTAATCCACGCTCTGCCAATTTTCTAACCTGATTCCTCAGCTCAGTCTCATTTCTGTTAAACATGACCACACAGCCTTGATCATTAACCTTACTTTACTGAGCTGTGTCTAGTGACTCAGGTCAACAACCTAGAAAAAAAAAACCTCTTCCTGCAAAGCTCTCATTATCAGATTATTGTGATGGTTTAATAACCCGGAATCCAGCTGCTACTCCTACTTGTCCACTTGTGTGCCAAATTTGGTTAGACTTTTATTTCCTTCTCCTGCCTACTGATTCCAGATGACCATCTATCTGTGTGTTTGATTTCAGCCTTCTAGTGTTGTCTTGTGTTTTGTAGGAATTTATATCCAGCTGATTGTCCAACTTGTGGGGGCTCAGCCTTTTTAGAAAGTGTGGTCATATTTTGGGTGCCCTTTCTAGAATTTTCACTATGTTTATTATATTGATAACAATTATACTTATCTACTTTGCACATCTTTACAAAAATTGCACAAAATAATTTTAAAAAGTGTACAGATCCACTCCTCATTTCCATTGCAAATGTTGACTATTCCTTTTAAAGTGGATTCTGTATGTAGAAATGGACAAATGACCAACCACCGAGAAGCTTACCAGACTTGCCAGATTTTCATCCCACTCCCTAAATGCTGCTACTTGTTTTCCTGCATGCTAAATAATATATTTTAATCTGGTGCTATCCCTAAAATGTAGCACAATGACAAGGTTCTTTTCTCTTGGTTTGTTGGCCAAATTTAAGATAATTAAAAAGGTTTGAGAGCCTTTTTTTAGTTTTCAAGTACATCTTTTATTTAAAATATTTGGTAAGTACGATTGTAAACAGTTAATCAATCTACCTAAGACCTTTCACTCGGATTTTGGAAGGACATTGACTCAGTATTTTACTTGTTACCTTAGTAGCAAAATGTTTTGTTTTTTTCCTTCGAACCTTTTTTCCATTTGATATTTTCACGACCTAAGTTTTGAATGTTTGCACTTTGTATCTTTATAGTGATAGTATTGTTAAATTATCTCAAATAAACAACTATATTATATAAATAAAAGATATCGTGGGTCTGTGTCTTACGTCTCATTCAGCTCCAAAATAAATCAAAGTGAAATGACTCTTCATCAAGCTAACACAAACGTATAAAGCCTAGCGAATAGACTACAGAAATAGATCCATTCAGAAGAGCATGCAATTCTTCCTGTTCTGCTAAGTATTAGAGTTTTACAACTAAATTTTACACTTTACCTCTAGCTGATCCCACCTAGCTGGAACACACGCAATTCCTCTTTGGTCTATCCCACCTAGTGCCACCCATCCACACTACTGTTACTACAACTTCGACCCCGCTGACCTCTTCAACCCCTTATGTTTCATGTACCCCATTCCCTCTAGATTGTAAGCTTGCGAGCAGGGTTCTCTACCTCATGTACCAGTCTGTTCTAGTTTGTCTAACTTAGTATGTAGTTCACTTTTATGCTCTGTACCTTGCTCTACATATTTGGTTGGCGCTATATAAATAAATGTTAATGTCATGTAAGGTAATGTAAGTAAATGTTTATTATAAATATCATATTAGTATTTAAAACCTAGACTCTGCACCTGAGATAGTTGCTTAATCTTGCAAAATACAAGTAGGCCACAATTCGGACACTGCACACACACGTCTAATGAAGTACAGATATTTTCTGGACCTATGTAGTAAAGATACTGAAAGGGCCTGTACAAGCCATCCATTCCAGTGTACATGCAGAGAGCATTCTATGTTCATGCTACTGTTTTGCTTATCTGGTTTGTTTTCATTACAACATTAATTATGGCCTTGGAATCTGGCTGCCCTGTTTGAAATCATCAAGTTTGTGCCTTTTGGCTTTTATTTTGCTAGCATTGCTAACAATTAACTTGCAATTGCCCAAAGGCATGTGTCCGCACCAGAGGTTCTTGCTTATTAATTAGCTTTAACTGAAAGTCTAATAAAGCAGAGGTGCTACATACTTAAAGGAGCAGTAAATGTCAAGAACAAGTGTGGCTTATATAAAAACACAGACATTCAGCTTTCCAAATGTGTTTTCTGGTCACAGCGAAAATCTTTTGATTTCTCACAATGCGATTTTAAAATAACAGGTATGGGAGGGTGGGATTGTGCTTGTGCTTCTTATTATGTGTATGTATTAACAATTTAACAGTATTTAATATATGCAAATCACACACTGATTAAAAAAAACATTTGAAAGAACAATTGCAATCCTAAAAAAAAATAACAATATAACAGTTTTATAAATTCTAAAATAAACATGTTTTTAAATTAAATTAAAATTTGTTTTCATTTCTAAACAATCAACTTATCCATCTCTAGAAGGGACGACAGTCTTCTCTTTATCCGACATATTGACGGTTTCTTAAAAATCAGTAATTGACCAATGAGTTCCTATGTACTGCAGGGTCATAATGAGGTCATCACTGGCAGATGTTGGAGGTGAGGCATAACTGGGTGGGATTTCCAAGTGCAATTCCAAAACCATCCACAGGGGGCTGTCTCTTTCTAGTAGAGAGTAATCTCTACGATCCCTCTATCAAATTTCTATGCAGTCCCATTTGGTGAAAGTCACCATAGCGTATGTTGAATAATAATAATAATCGTGTATTAACCCCTTAGTGACAAGACATTTTTACCTTGACTTTCTCTTGGTGACAATGGCAGTTTTGGCATTTCTGAGGTGTTTGTGTTTAGCTGTAATTTTCTTTTTTCTTACATACTGTACCAACACAAATTATATGTTGTTTTTATCGTCATTGTTGGAGAAGCACGTGACCGTTTGTGATTATGAGCAACTATATAAGTGGAAGTCCGGTGAAACCTCTTGTAAGCACTGATCACTGTAGCCAGTCTTCCTTTTAGTTCAAAACAGGAAATGAAGGTTTTCTTTAGAAATCAAGTGCTGCGATAAAAACATTAATTTTGTTTGCAAAGGTGAACTAAAATCCAGTAGAAAGTTCCGTGATCAAGGATGTTTTAAAAATCCCAATACATAAACCATATCCCCACTGCAGAAGTGTCTCACAATGCAATGTGGGAATTCTGGCAATCATTCTGTGCGTTCCTGTGTTTAAAGCTTGGGAAACGGGCTTATGCCAGAGAAACGATTTATAGCAGCCCTGATAATGATTAAAAATGGGAATAATTCGCACTAAAGCTCATAAGGATAAATGCTTCCATAAATTTTTTTTTACACAATACTATAAAATATGACGTGCCTTCTAGATCCTAAAAATATGCTCCCGGGGTATCTGCAGTGTAAATGTAGCCCATGGGGATTCTCTACAGCCTAAATTTCGAAAATAGTACTGCAAAAGATCTGAATGCAACCTGCAACTTAGAGGAATAAAAGATGAAACAGTATCACATATACAGTATTCATTATGTGCTATTGGTAATAAAATTATAGTACAACTTTGTACCCCCAAAAAAACTGTAACTTATTAGTTGTTTATTACTGTAATTTTGTTGTTTTTGCTTTTTTATGGTTAGGAAATCTCACCAGCAATAGTACAAATTTCTAGCATCCCTTTGATCAAGCCACGCAACAATGGTTTGAGGCCTTTCCCTAGGTACAATTCCTATATCAATGTATACAATGGACAAGTTCTTGCCTACAGAAAGTCGTCTCATTAAAAGCCTAATCTGTTCCACTACATTCTTGCCAGACAGAATGATCCAGCATTAGAGCATGCCTCAATAGTAAGCAGTAATAAGACTGATAGAAACAGCTTAAGTAATTGGATTGCTATATGGTATTGAATGTCTGACAACAAAAGATATCAATCTCTATTCTACCACTGAATCTTTGTTCCAGCAATGAATTCATTTAGTCATGCCTTGCAGTCCCTGTAGGAGAAATGACAGACTGAGAACTCAAAAGCTAGGCCATCTGATGAGCACAGAGAAAGCGACTGTACCATTCCAAGAAGTTAATTATAGTGAACAAAAGCACCAGACTCTGACGTGTTGATCATTACCATAATCACATTACTACAGTGCTCTCTTATTCCCATCATAGGATGGTCATTGGTTCTGTACCCTGTGCACTTAGAGCCAGTATTTTAGCACCTGAGGAACATGGAGTACAGTAAACATGATAGGGAAAATATTATCTGTGAACCACCAGATATACCATGAGAAACCATGTTTTTCATATTTATTTTCTTCAATAAATCTAAGCCTCAAACAACTTTAAAAAAATGTTTTCCTTGGAACCAAAAGCCCTTCTTACTTTTTTTTGACTAATGTTTAAATGTGGGAATGTGGAGTATAAAAATAAAAGCATCCATTTCAAAAAAAGTGGGTTAAAATGTATTAATGCACGTACTGTGACATCACTATGCAGCCTAATTATCAAATATATGTAAAAGTAGTGAGGAGGGCAATGGTTACCACAAGCCCCACCCATTTCCTCAAACACCAGGGGGAAGGCCTGGAATGGGGAATCGTGAGCTTGTGTGGTCTATATACACAGCTTGTGTTATATTAACACAACTGCATATACTTTAGTTGATTTATAACATTTAAACAGTTGGATACTGGTCAGTATTTTACATTACATCTATATTTTTCTTTGAATATCAAATACTAAATACTCTTCAAAAGAGTGGGCCAAACACTCAAATCTTCCATAGTTTCCAACATCGGCCATGTTTCCAGGGACACATATTTGTTCCACATGCTACAGAAAGAGCATGCAAAGCGCAGCATGGCAGTATGTAGGATGGATATACGTACAGACACATTCCAATTAATTAATCATGGTAGGTCCTATGAGATCTCCACCCTGATTAATTATTTGGATTGTGTCTATGCATATATCCATCCTACATACTGCTGGGCTGCACATTGCATGCTCTCTCTGCAGCATGTGGAACAAATATGTGTCCCTGGAAAAATGGCCGATGTTGGCAACTATGCTCTTCTAACAACTGACAAAAGCATTCAGCCAGTTCATTTGAGTTTTTGTAGGATTATTAAGGTGTGCTAATTTGGTGCCCAAGCCAACTTTATTTAAATGTTTCTTATTATTTACATTAATTGTCATGTAGTTATACCCCACACAACTGGTTCACTGTTCTATCTAGACTGAGCGTGTTTAAATCAGGGTAACATATGGCAACCCCTTCCCCACTTGCCACAAGAGTATAGATCAGACTGATTCTTAAACCTTCTATTCAGTGTGCAGTCTGTGGGAATGTTATAGTTCAGTGAGATTGTATTATGCTGCTTGTATCCTAATAAGGAGATACTTCCATTTTGAGTCAGATTTCGGAATTTAGGGTGCCTCCAAAAATAACAACATTTGCTCTAAGTAGCATTTTATAAGGCACAGCCAACCTAAAAGTTGGTATGGATAAGTGTTCTTTCTAGCCATCAAGCCTTTATTATCAATATTGGTCTGAACTGCAGTATAATTTATTTTTCCAGCAATAGGCTCACATATAGAGCTAAATATGGGTAAAGAACAGAAAAAGACTGTTCAAACAGCCACTTACTAAGTGTGAGGCCTAAGTCATTGATGAGCCAATATGGACAAAACATGGGGAGAAATGTGAAACTTTGGTAAAAAAAAAAAAAAAAAAGGAAATGAAATGGAAAGATCTGTAACACTTTAGGTATCCCAGACTATACATTGTGTGGCCCCAAATCTGACCACCATGTGGTAAATACCAGAGAAGTCAGGTGAGACCAAGAAACAAAAAAAATGGGGATGTTGGAGGGGTGGGTATATGTAACCCTCTTAGAAGATGGTCTGCAATGTATGGTTTTGCAAAGTAATGGCTTATAGAACTAAAGCTCAAAGCCAGAACCTAGACCATAAGGTTACATCCAAATAAATTAATAATACTATTTATTATAACAAGTGAAATTGTGTTTCCTTTTTACATGGCACTCTTGATTGCAATAACAGATGTCTTACCTAGATTTACAACAGCTTATATTTCAAATGATGGAATGATTTATTTTTACAATTACGCTGTAACAGACTGAATTATAAGCTCCTTGGGATTTGCTGCCGTTTTTTGTTTTTTTTAACAAACTTTTCAGCCTTTTCCACTCATTTCCCTTTTTTTTTATTTTACTACTCTGACCATAAACAAAAGTGTATTGTGTTGTGTACACTGCAGTTTGTTCCTTTTCCATTCACTACTGACCAAGTTCAATTTGAATGTTCTGTGCAGACAATGGTTATCATTTAATGCCACGGGAAAGGGACTCTTAACACTAGGACAGTAGAAAGTATCCAAAAAATGCTTCTAAATGAAATCTGTGAAAGTCTATCATCCCAGAGGAAACTTCAAGAATGAAATATAAGTTCAAATTCAGCAACCGCAGGTTTGAACAATCAGAGAGTTTTGAATGAAATAATTACTTATTAGTACTACAGCTAATACCCTATTAATGTCACCCAAGCATTATTGAGAAGGATTGCACATTATGTTTTAACCCTTTGGGAGATCTATATAATTCACAGTGTTTTGTGCCACATGTATTAATATTAATGGGTATACAGTCTGTACTTGGATTAATCAGAAATTACATTAGGAGACCGTTATACTTCGCCTGACAAATCAAGACACTGGGGGGCAGAACTTTCGAGGTCGCGAGTCAGCATTAATGGGCAAGTGCGGTGGCCCAGTCAGACATCCTGACAGCTCTACTTGGACTCTTCAGGACTGTGGAATTGTGGTCCTGAATCCCGCTGATCTCCATCTCTGTCCTGAAAAACGGCACACAGGTAGAGCTCAGCAGGACAGAACCAACAAAGTGGGACGGTTGGGGGGAATTACAACATGCCTAAATCTGATTAATTCACTTAAAAGATTGTATTTGCATTGCAATTAACTCTTGGAGTGTCAGAAGCAAAGCTTGCCAGCGTTTTATCACAGTTAGGAAATCTTTGAGGTTATGGAGTTTACACTTGATTTGCCATCCTTTATTTAGAAAAAGAAATACTGGGCATGCTATTGCCCCCATAAACTTTACATAGATTGGCCTCAAGCCAATTGTTTTTACCGGCCTGCCAGTAAAATACCACCTGGGTGATAACTCTAGTTTACAGGCAGCAGCCATGGATTGGGACCACACAATAAAAAGTCTCCATAAATCACCCAGTGGAACACAGACAAAGAATGTAAGCATGCACAGTATCCTCGATTTCAGACAAGACCAAGGCCAAGAATTGATTTACAAAAGGTAGTAAATTGTGCAAACTCCATGGCTGGACATTTTATTTTGCCATCAAAATGTATTTTGCTATGTTTAACCCCTTTTTGCGTATTTGGAAGTACTATGCCGTCCTCAGCTACATGGCCCAAACAACCATTTGCACTGCATCCCGCGTCCACCAAACGTCAGCCCTAACAAAATGCGCTATGCTAAAGATCCTACTGACGGAAACTTATTTTAGGCTGACAGGCTAAACCAATGATCATAGTGTTATATTCAGTAAAATGCCCAAACCTCTGTATTCAGGCACATTTATGATGTCACCAGTGATGTCACCATCCTTTGTTATTTTTCAGCAGAAATCTATGATCATGGTTCCAGGGTCACAAAATTGTACTTTTGGATTTTTATAAATCCTTTATGGGCCAAAAATGCCCTCAGACCTTGAGGGGTTAAGATATATCTTTATCCACAATTTTTTCAACAAAACATCTTGCAATTAATTCACTTAACACATAACACTTTGGGCAGATTTACATGAATGGCCGTTAACGAGCAATAATATATATTGCTGTTTACTTTATTAACAGCTTTTATTTTTATGGTGTGATTATATGAGAAGTCAACTACCAAAACATGTATGCAGTCAATCTAAGCCATTTTAAATGGTAATTTTTTATGGCATTGTATGAGAAGGGTTAAAGCTCTAAATTCCATAGCAGACCAGAGAAACACACATTTTAATGGGTTTATTTTATACCGTAAATGTACACAAGGAACACACATAAAATAGAACCACAGGGTGCTTCAAAAAATATTGTGTGAAGGCCTGATTCCCTGGGCCACATGTAGATTACCCTCAGGGTGTGTTGTCTAACCATTAGCTTTTAAAAAGCACTATCAAGCTGATTTATACAATATTGATGTAAGTTACTATCACAGTTAAGGGGGAAGTTATTGGTCATGTTTCCCCAGGTAGATTAATTTGCAAGTGAGATTTAATATATTTACATACAGTGTCTAGATCATCTAGACACTTTAAAAGTGTCCTGGCCCAGGGGGCTTGCAATCTAATTTGTAGTATAATGTCGTGCCACAGAGGGAATTGTTTTTTGATTTGCATGTGAATGGATCAGGCATGCTAGGGTGGATAGCACCTGAGCACCCAAGTGTTAAAAAGTACACCGTGGCTTTAAGAGGGAGAATCAAGATTTGCTATCCAGTGGTGCCACCAATGTTGCCAAGGGGCACAAGTTGGGAGATATGGTAACAGTGTCATTAGTGATACACATAGAAGACTACTTCTGCTATTTTAGTGGTAAATTCCTAAAAAAAGCTTCTACTGGGTCAGTGGCGCACACGGGAATGAGCATCTGCCATGTCAGTGGCACACATGGGAATGAGCATCTGCCATGTCAGTGGCGCTCACGGGAATGAGCATCTGCCATGTCAGTGGCGCTCACGGGAATGAGCATCTGCCATGTCAGTGGCGCACACGGGAATGAGCATCTGCCATGTCAGTGGCGCACACGGGAATGAGCATCTGCCATGTCAGTGGCGCTCACGGGAATGAGCATCTGCCATGTCAGTGGGGCTCACGAGTATGAGCATCTGCCATGTCAGTGGCGCTCACAGGAATGATCATCTGCCATGTCAGTGGCGCACACGATAATGAGCATCTGCCATGTCAGTGGCACACACGGGAATAAGCATCTGCCATGTCAGTGGCGCACACAGGGATGATCATCTGCCATGACAGTGGCGCACATGGGAATGAGCATCTGCCATGTCAGTGGCGCACACGGGAATGAGCATCTGCCATGTCAGTGGCGCACACGAGAATGAGCATCTGCCATGTCAGTGGCGCACACGGGAATGAGCATCTGCCATGTCAGTGGCGCTCACAGGAATGAGCATCTGCCATGTCAGTGGCGCACACGTGAATGAGCATCTGCCATGTCAGTGGCGCACACAGCGATGAGCATCTGCCATGTCAGTAGCACACACAGTAATGATCATCTGCCATGTCAGTGGCACACACCAGAAATAGCTTCTTTCATATTAGTGGCAAGGGTTGCCACCCTAGCCAATAGTTTACTAGCGGACAATAGAATGGCCATAATTTTTTTATTTTTTTTACAAAAGGTGGTAAGGGCACCAACAGAAATACGCTTCTGCCATGTAAGCAGTACATACAAGAAACATATATTGGCCATTTTTCCAATACACAGAGGTGAAGGGTTCAGATGTATTAGTGATACATAGGGTTGTCACCCAGCAGGTATTTTACCGGTAAAAAATTGTCTCAATGCCAATGGTAAGTCTATGGAGGCACCAGCGGGGCCGGTATTTTTTATAGAAAAGGTAGCAACCCTCGTGGTACATGGTAAAATGTGTTTCTGCCAAATTAGAGGTACATACCATTAGTAGAAAGCATATGTACCGTATTTGCTCGAATAAAAGGCAAGGTAAAGACCCCTCAGCTTATATTTGAGGTCATTTTATAATCTGACCTCAAATCGAGGTCAGATTATAAGACTGGGATCCAGGTCCCCCGCAGAGCTGCAAGGGGCCTGGATCCCCCTCGCTAACAGCAGGTGGATGTCTGCGGGTTTTGTGCAGACATCCTCCGGCTGCCTCCACTAGCCACCAGGGATATCTGGGCAGCCGGGGGATGACTGCACGATAGTGCAGACATCCTTCATGCTGCCCAACACTTCCGTCTATTATGACGGACTGGCTGTCCGTCATAATGGACAGAAGTGTCGGGCAGCATGGAGGATGTCTGCACATATCGTGCAGACATTCCCCGGCTGCCCCCACCAGCCACCAGGGAAGGAGAAACAAGGTGAGGGGGAGGGAGGGAGAGAAATATAAGGGGAGGGGGAAGAGAAAGACAAGGGGAGGGGGTGAGAGAAAGACAAGGGGAGGGAGGGTGGAGAGAAACAAGGGGAGGGAGGGGGGAAAAAGACAAAGGGAGGGACGGCGAAAAAGTTAAAGGAAGGGAGGGGGGAGTTAAAGGGAGGGGGAGTTAAAGGGAGGGGGGAGTTAAAGTGAGGGAGGGAGAGAGAAAAAGGGGAGGGGGGAGAGAAAGACAAGGGGAGGGGGAGAGAAAGACAAGGGGAGGGGGGAGAGGCAGCATTGGCACATAAAAGGAAATAAAAACAAGAAATGCATTTGTTTAATATCATCATTTTTATTAAAAATTAAAAAGCAATTTACATGTGAATGTATACAAGTTCAACTTTTTTCCTATAGGCTAGTCTTATATTCAGGCTTTTAGTTTTTTTCCTAAAGGAATATCCAAAGTTTGGGGGGTCGTCTTATATTCGAGGAAATACGGTACTAACTAAACAGCAACTCATGTTTAATTGAGCTATCATTTAACACAGAATGTATCATTCACATGGTCTACACAATTTCTTTTTTTCTTTGTGATGTGACTTGATAAGAAAACACACGCATGTCTCATTCCGCTTACCATGTCTACTGTTGTTATAACACATACAGTTTCATATAAGGAATTTTGATGGCTTATGCTATTTTTCATGCATCAGTTACTATGCAAAAAAATATTCAGCTATGTTCATTTTTGGGCCTGAAAACAATGAATCACTGCCTCTGAAACTGGTGGTCACAACACCCATGATCCCCAGACAGCCTTAGTCTTTCCCTGAACTATTCCATTGCCCAATTTACAAATACATAAGTCATTGCTACTCTTTTAGGTGCACTGCTTGCATTCTCAATAAACCCAGCCATTCAAACGAATAGGTAGCCATTTACAATGATTCACTCTGCCAGTTGAAGTTCTGTGAAACATGATGGGGTTTATTCAATAAACCATAAAGCAGTCTTAGTAGAACATTTATGTTAGGAGTCTTAATAAATCAAGGCCATGAATTTACCAAACTCCCCCCCCCCCTCTCCCGGCATCACCTTATGTTATTTTTTTAAGCTAAACTTCACAGCTTCATATCCTTCATTTTCTAACAAATAGGTTTGCTCTCGGACACCACACTAGTTTTCAACAGCTATTAGTCGCATATCCTTTTGAAGTCTGTAGATGCAATACAGAACACCTTGGAATTCTGACTTGGAAACCACTTAAAAAGATCACCTTAGGAACAAATGCATACATTGAAACAAGAGCTAACATTTTATCTGGGTGTAATTGATTTTATTCCACAGTATTTCACCCAGACCTGGGTCTTTTTAGCTTATCGGAACCAGTGTGACCAGGATCTGTAAAACAACCATAAAAACTATATATTAAGGAAATTCTCAAGGACTCTGATTGCCCTACGACCTGTTCATTGTAGCAGGTTCTCAGAAGATTTCACATGGCTTGGATTGGAATGTTCTCCACCTTGAGAGCTCAACTCCTTCAACTATTTCACACCTGCTGTTGAACAATGCAGCTAATTAAGGAAGGTAAGGACTGTGATTTTCGTACTGATTGATGTCACCAAAGATCTTTTTTTTATTCTCAAGTTTTTAATGAAGCATGAAAAACTGTTTAAAGAAGTAGTCTAAGTATGTGCATTAATACCACCCCAGTGAATGAGCTGCATCTGTTATATATGCAAACCATAGATCACTAGATTAGTCAGTACATGTGCATATTATAAAACCTCTGAAGCATTATATGTATTTGTATACACACACACACAGACATGCACATTATAATCACAAGAGAAGTGCAAAAATCATCAAGACATTGTTCTAAATCTTTAAAATTAGTGTGACCCTGGTCTAGAGCATGCATACTAAATAATTAATTACAAAATACACTATCACAATAAAGAAAAATTATATATATTTACATATACATTATATATATATATATATATATATATATATATACACACACACACACACAAATCCACAAAGAATGCACTCATCTAAACTAACATATATTATAAGGGGGTGCTGTTGAGACCAAATAGTTATACAAAATCCATTTTTTGTAATCTGTTTTGATGTGAGTGCGCTGAGCTTTGGATTTTGTATGTATGCTAGTTTAGGTGAGTGCATTCCTTTTGGATTTGTTTGTGTAGTAGAGGCTATGACCAGGCCTCTGGTTTAGCCCCCCTCCCCATCACAGGTGCTCCATAAGTGGTGTCCAGACCTATAAATTGCAGGCATGTCTCTCTATTGTACAATAAGAAGGCCTTTTTGGTCCAGCCCCCAGAGTCCCGATTTGCCGGGGGGGGGGGGGGGGAGGGAGGAGTTGTATACCATTACCTAATCAGTCACAAAAGTTAACCCAAAAGCATGTCTAACCTGGATTAAAACTCTTGTATGCAGTCTGTAGTATGACATACTATCAAGACTCACAGATGATGAGGTTTTTACTCAAATCTCAGTATCACCCAGTCTATACCTAACTGCCTTATATTCTACTCAGATTCAATGGTTGTTAAATTTCTTAGTTAGTTTCAACCTAGATTAAATACATGGTGCTTAAACCACTATTACATAGATTTGTTTACCAACGTCTGGAAGTTGGTACCTAAGATCTCCATGATGGGCTATCACAATGTTATGGGTCTGGATGTTGGTTCATGTAGAAAATTCCTGTATTTCTTGAACCTGCCCATATCAGTATGACCTCCAACGGTCCTTTGGTCATGGATGCACCCTCCACTGTCCCAGTTATTAGCGGTATATGAAGTATACATTTTTCTGTCTCTTTAACAAGTAGAAAATTACATTTTGCCTTAGCATACATGTAAAGCTGAATTGGTTAGAGTGCATGGTTATAGAAGTAATGATGTGTGTGGCTGGCACCAAAGTGGATATTATTTTTTAATTCTTTGAACAGCTCTCTTGGGAGCTCTCTGCCTCTCTGTTTGCAAGTGTCACAAACAGTTCCAGGAATAATCACATTTTCATTGTGAAATGTGATAAAATAAAGCAGACATATGGAGCAGTCTTCAAGCTTGCCAGGATTCAGTGTGATGTGTAGTGGAAGCAATAGGTAAACAGCCAAAGGAGCAGATTTACTATGAGTTAACCAGTGATACATAGTATGGTATACAAACCTAAAACACATTTACCTCACCTTCTTTGTACAAAGCAGTTAGAAACCTTGTATCAAAAATAAATAGAAATGACTGCCCTTAGTGAATATTTTAGAGAAGGTTATGTCTTTTTTTCCAGCATGCTCAATAATATATGGTTTGTACTGCAAAACAAAGAAATTCTTACCATAACCTAACAGTTGAAAATAAGAACACAGAGCTGTAAACTCAAAAACGTGACACTCATTTCCTGCCCCCTTTAAAATAAGGGTAGAAGAATTGGGGCAAAGAGACCTCGGCGACCTTCCAATGGGTGTGTGAACCTGTATCTCATTATGCTCACATGCTTTGGAGATCTCGTATGGGAGCCATCTGATTGGGTAAAGAAATCTTGGTGACCTTCCAATGGGTGTGTGAATTTGTATCTGATTATACTCACATGCTTTGGAGATCTCGTATGGGAGCCATCTGATTGGCTCTACAGAGGACGCTGGTAATGTTCAATGCATGATAAATTCAGCATAAGAATCTTGTCTTGCAGAGAATATTTCAAATAAAGACTATAGAGTCTACACAATATACTCTGAGTTGCGGGCTCAAAGTAATTGAATGAAGCCCAGAAAGATTCAGGGTACAACAGAGACATATCGCTGAATTTCGAGTTACACAATATGCCTCAATGTGACCTTGAATAGACTCGCAATTCGGCCATCATGGCTGAATACACGCCGAATGCAGATGAAATACACAAAAGGGAAAATAGCCTCCATCATTCCTATAGACGTCCATGGGATAACAGAGGCATATTTCAGGATGAATTCGGCTATTATGGTCGAATTCCTCCTGAAATTAAAAATAATTTAAAAAAATAATAATAATAATTACATTTTAAAAAAGAATTAGCCCCAGTGGGGCCCATAAAAATACATGGGAGGCCAGGATCCCCTATGAAAAATGGGTATGGGAGCCAAAAATAGCTTGCAGCCCCCTGAAATAGACTGCGGGCCCCAGGCGCCATATTAATACAAATATTTGGCCCCCGTCAGGGTCTAGGGCTGCCCACTTGCCCCAGACCCCATAAAAATAATAAATGAGGGTAGGGGACGATTCACCTGTAAATAAAATCATTGCTTTGGGCATCATGGCAGTGAAAATCACTGTGAAATAAAAAGGAGGTGGGCAGTGAATTTCAGGATCCGTTTGATTTGGCTGTCATACCTGATCCAAATCCATTTTGGAATGGATCAGGCTACACTGTGTAGACCCTTTGGGCAGGTAAGTATAGCAAATTCTATGAAATTTTTTTTTTAAGACTGTAAGTCTCAGTATGCATTAATCATCAATGTATTTATTGTGGTGTCCCTTCCATGGCTACTTGGCATCTGCCTGATTTTACACATGGGAATGGGTAGATTTTCAAAAGGCCACTTAATATAGAGTGTATTCATATCTCAGTAAAGGTTAACCAAAACCCCAATAGTGTCGTTTCTGGGGAGAGGCCCATGGTTTTATGAGCAAGAACCAAGACAGACTGTTGCCTTTTCTACCCCAAAGGCTATTAAAAGTCTAACATTTCAAATATAATAAAGATAATGGATTTCACACAGCTGAAAACCACTATTCCTGCTACCCATACTCGTATAAAGCAGGACCACTTTAAGGCATCGGTGGGCCTGGGCAATGCCTTTCAATAGCAGGCCCCCCTCCTTTCAATCCTATCAACATTTCTAAAAATATCAGTGCATCATAAAAGTAACTGTTAATACAATAAACCTAAACTATTGCTCTAATTCCCAAATCCCCTGCCCACCTCCCTCCCCAGAATCTCGTATAAATAGAACCCTGGCAGTTGCCCTGTTCATCCGACTTTGTTTCAGACTAGGGACAAGGGAACCCTGGTTCTATGTACACTTAGGTTACTTACATTGGGGGGAGACTACTTGATGTTGAGTCCCCCACACGTCCACTGGATAAGGCAGCCCGGCACCTGTTTTAGGACTGTGACCAGGAGTCTCTCCTTGGCTTTCTGTGAATTTCACTGTATAATGTGATCATTCAATTCGGCTGTCACTTTCCATTGTACAGCTCTGCAGGATATGCTTGCGCATTATCACAGAATTATCATAATATTAATCTTAATCTAATGGTGTCTCCCCTTCCTGTGGATAACCTATATTCACTTGTTGACATAACAATGGTGTAAGAAAGTATATGGAGTTTACAATTATGTGAAATTGTGCTATGAATTGTTTCGTATTCATTAATCTAGTGCTGTCAAACTCCAGCCACTGTGTCTGACTTACTCTTTGTTCATTAAAAGGAAACGCACTGTTGAAAATAAAAAGGGATGGCATTTGCATATTGTGCATTCCATTATCATCTGTTATGAGCTAAAAGTACTTCTTTACAGAGAGACTAATAAATATCTGCAATAAAGCTAAACGTTTCATAAGAAACCAAGTAAAAAAACTCACTGTAATTCGCTATGTACCGCAATGTGATTATACTACACATCACTGCGACATGTTTAAAAAACCTAAACTGGCCTAGCCTCCAGACGCACTGGTAACCCTGCTTGCTTAGCCTGTATCCACGTTGCTGGCAAGCTCCTGCTGTACCTAAACAACATGCCTACTCCAGTCCCCCGTTCATCCAACAAACTCTAGGCCTAGACTGAGGAACTTTCTAGCTATTCAACATTAGAAAAGTGAAGTGGGTGAAGGTGCGTCTGCTTCACGAGGGAGCCGCAGGCAGCATGAGCTCTTTGTGTAAAACACACACAGAGCTCAGTAAGTGCTGTCCAAGCTCCATGTGCTTAGTGATAATGCAGGGCATCAAATTTCTGATACTGCATGTGGGGTACCCAAGCAGCGCTTCCTAAAGAATGGGAAGGGGAGAAAACAGAGGAGGGGGAGAGAACAGAAATTGAGGGAGGAGGGGGGGAAGAACAGAAATTGGGGGAGGGGGGAACAGAAATTGGGGGGGGGGAGAGAACAGAGATGGGGTAGGAGGGGGAGAGAATAGAGATGGTGTAGGAGGGGGAGAGAACAGAAATGGGAGAGAACAGAGGAAGAGGGGAGAGAACAGAGATAGGGTTGGAGGGGGTAGAGAACAGAGATGGGGTAGGGGGCGGAGAGAACAGAAGAGGGGTGAGAAAACTGAGATGAGAGGAGGAGGGGGAACAGAGATAGGGGAGAGGGAAAGAGATATAGGGAGGGGAAAGACATATGGGGAGGGGAAAGAGATATGGGGAAGGAGAGATAAAAGATATGGGGAAAGGGAAAGATATATGGGGAGAGGGAGGATAGATAAGGGATATAGGGAGAGGGCGGGAGAAGGAGAGTCATGGGATTGTGGTGGGGACGGGGGAGGGGCACCAAAATGCACCTTCGCCTGTGTAGAAAAACATCCTTCCACTGGCCCTGTTAATACTAATACCTAACCCCCCCCAAAATCTTAATACCAAAATTAACCCCTATTAAACATTAATAATACCTTCAGTGATCCCGTGATGAACTGTGCTGCGATGAAAGATCTGACACTGGCCATCATGCGAGAGGGGACGGTGAAGCGGTTGCGTTCATGCAGCCGTGATGAACCATCCCATCCAGGGCCGGCCTTAAGTGTTCCGGCGCCCTGTGCGGGCTTCCCCCTTGGCGCCCCCGTCTTTCACACACCCCGTCTCTTTCACCCCCCTTTGTATGTGTCCCTTTACTCTTCCTTGCCATGTCTGTCTCTCTCTAACTCCCTCATACCTGTTTTCTCTTTCTCTCCCTCTGTTCTGTCTCTCTCCCCCCTCCCCCGTTCTGTCTCCCTCCCTCTTTTCTGTCTCTCACCCCCCTCTGTTCTGTCTCTCCCCCCTCCCCCTTTTCTGTCTCTCTCTTCCTCCTCCCGCTGTTTTGTCTCTCTCTCCCCCTCCCCCTGTACTGTCTCTCTCTCCACCTGTTCTGTCTCTCCCTCTCCCCCCTGGTCTATATCTCTCTCCCTCCTCCCCCTGTTCTGCCTCTCTTTCCATCCTCCCCCTGTTCTGCCTCTCTCTCCCCCCCTCCTTCCTTTGCCTGCAAATGTGGATCCAGGGAGGGGGCGGGGCTAACCGGCTGAGAGGTGCAGCTTCGCCCCCACCCAGAGCAGCTTCTGCTTCACGGGCAGCAAGAGAAAGTGCTGCTCGGCTTACCATGCTTAATGCAGGCATGGGGAGCCGAGCAGCACTTTCTCTTGCTGCCCATGGCTCCCCGTGAAGAAGACGCTGCTCTGCTTCACGAGGTGACGGCGGAGCTACACCTCTCAGTCGCTTAGCTCCGCCCCCTCCCCGGATCCAGCAGAGCTTGCCGAGCAGAGGGCTGGTGAGGGGGGATCTTTCAAATTTCCCCAATCCAGTGCCTCTCCCGGCTTTTTTTTTTTTTTTACTTTTTTTTTTTGAGCTGGCGGGCGGGCGCCCCCTGAGGTGTTGCACCCTGTGCGCTCGCACAGGCAGCACACCCCTAAGGCCTGCCCTTATCCCATCCTCTGTTGAAATGTGTCTTTGCATGCTCCCCAGAACAAACTTGAAGCTGAGAGGAATTGTAATATATTCTGCCTAATAAAAATAATTATTCACTAATGTGTGATAAATTGCCAATTTAGCTGCAGAATTTAGGCCAAAATAGTAATATTTTCCAAACTTGGCTACTTTGGCTTAGTTTTATTCATTACATTTGTAAAAAAAAAAAAAAAAAAGTATGTCTTTGGTGCTTCAGAATTGGAGCTCTGATGTCCGAACGCGACTCTGGACACCTTTTAGATCATGATCCAGCAAGTCCAACAATCTGCATCCAATTCTCAAAAAAGCAACAAAGCTGTGACATAAAACAAGAAAACCAAACATATAAAACAGATGAAGGATGGTGGGAAAGTACAACTGCATTGCTTACCACAAAAATGGTGGTAAACCCAGGCCCTTAGCCCATTACACACATTCTGCCTAGTGTGTAAAATAATGTTGCTGTGGTCTAGTTCATATTAAGAAAAAAAAAACCTGCTCTAGAATAGGCAGGCTAGCTGCTTTCCATAACAAGGGTGCAGCCATAGAGACAGTCTTTCAGTGAGAGGTGCAGCAGAGAGACCAGTTTAGCAGTCCAAAAGTTTTGCTGCCATGTAATATGAATAAAAATCTGTACATTTAATAAATTTACAAGAGTGATAAACAAAGGCGCTGCACGCAGTACATTTCACTCAATGATGTACAACAGGATTAGAAAATATATTGACAGACAACAAGCATCACATGAATTAAAAGTTGCTGAGCATCCTGGTTTGAAAGATTCTTTCTTAACCCGTCGTTGATGCCCAGCCACGGCTGAACAAGTTAAAGATACTTTTGTTATATTGAGCACATAAGATGTAGCATTTTTCTTAGGGGCCTTGGGCATGTGAATACCTTCTCCTCCCTCCCTTTCACATTGGTAACAAACTCACAATGCAGCCAACTAAAGATACACCACAGATTTATTACAAGCACGTGTGGATAGAACTAAAAGCCTGCCATGGTTTGGAGCACGAGGGTTCGTGCACTAAAAATGGAGAGAGGGAGGGGCTGTGATTAAATACAGTCCAGAGGTCCATCTGTTGAGTCCACACTTTCACAATACCTTTAATTGTAAAAGGCAAAGAGAAAGGGGGGGACTTAAGTTTCAGTCCCCTGAACAGGCGCAATCCTCTATACAGCTCCTGCCGGGTCAATCTCTGTAGATGATGTGAGTTTGAAAAGAACCAGGGGAGGGGAAAGAATTCTCAGATCAATAGCAGATAAAGAATGACCCACAAAAGGCTGTATTCTTTTATTCCCAAATTAGAGTAGCCTGAGAAGGACAACCAATTGGAAAGCTATTAGCTTTTAAAGGAATGAACCCAGTTGAAAATTCTGGTGCTCTGGCTATTCACACCCTCTGTATGGACAACACATCTATGTCATCAGTGAGATCAAGATAAAGAAGGGGCATTTAAATTTATTTATTTTGGGATAACAAAGTAAAAGCAAAACCTCCATAAGCCCTGAAGATCTTGAAGCAAGGTACTTAACATTGATAAAATATCCAAATAAGCACATTTTTTAAACAAAACAAGTTTCCTTTTTATGGCTTAAATAGGAAACCACAGATCCAGGAAGAATGCAGATCAAAGCCAACTCTGCAAATGATGCAGAAAAGGCATAAAAACAACAAACAATTCTGGTGGGGAAGTCAGTGTTTTGTAAGGGGATTTGCCCCTTCTGATTTTATCAGAATCAAATATGGCATTGCATGAAGTAATACAAGGATTTAAACAGTCTTGTCTGTCTACATTTATAAATAATACAAGAAAACCACATGGCAGATTTGATTAAAAAAAAAACCCGAGCAACTTGTTTCAAATTAAAGTTTACTGTTGTAATGGTAAATATGGATTGTTGAAATAACCTGGAGAAGAACTGACTTATTAGCATCACCAAAATAGAAGATAATTAACATATGTAATAATAGTTAGAAAAACTAACAGTGTTGGCTTATAATGCTAATTTCTATCAACATTTTTGATATACATGTACCAGAGGTACTTTTTAGTAAACTATAATAAGTTTATAATAAGTTACTTCCATATTAAATAAATATTAATAACGCAATTACCCTTTTATCAGAAGATAATAGTGATCAGGTCCTAGCTTCAATAATTATCCGTTTGCAAGCTCTTGCAATGCTAAAAATAACAAAATAAATAATAATACATCTACAATGTGTGCACATTTTAGATTTCCACCACAATTCCTCTCTTACTATACAAATCTAAAGCATGACATGGTAGATTTGTGTAGCCATACGTAAACTTACCCTTATGATAGACTTGTGTAGGCATGAGCAAACTTTTCCTTATGATAGACTTACAAAGCCATGAGCAAACTCATACTTATGATCGCCTTGTGTTGGAATGAGCAAACTTACCCTTATGATAGACTTGTGTAGTACTGAGCAAACTTACCCTTATGATAGACTTGTGTTGGAATGAGCAAACTTACCCTTATGGTAGACCTGTGTAGTACTGAGCAAACTTATACGTATGGTAGACTTGTGTAGTAATGAGCAAACGTATGCTTATGGTAGACCTGTGTAGTAATGAGCAAACTTACCCTTATGATAGATTTGTGTATCAATGAGCAAACTTACCCTTATGGTAGACTTGTGCAGTAATGAGCAAACGTATGCTTATGGTAGACCTGTGTAGTAATGAGCAAACTTACCCTTATGATAGATTTGTGTATCAATGAGCAAACTTACCCAGTCATTGGTCATGACCTACACAAGAAGAATTGAGTAGTCAAAGTTCTTAATAGTGTGTTTTCCATCAATATTAATACAAATAACAATGTAACACTAAAATGACCTTTAGTTTAGTGTAGTTCAGTTAGTACAGCATCACTGAAAATATATAAGATTATTCAGCAGAACTGTTTGTGGTCGTAGTCTGCACATTCTAAGCTATGCCAACATTCTGCAGAGCAGTAAGATACCATATAACATTTCTGTGTTTTACACCCTGTTTCATCATATACCTCAATCATTACATGATCCTCTTCAGAGCATCTTTATTTGAAATCAGAATGTTTTAGTTAGCAGCAGTTAGGGTTATGGGTAAGGTTTCAAGAGTTTCCCTGCTAGAAGCACCCATCAATGCCACAGACGATTATAGTGCTAGAGAGGAAAATATTCCTTCTCGACTATATGATAATTGTCATCGCTCTTCCTGCATCAAGCATCTTTGGACACTTCATCCGATATTTTCTTCCAGTCCTTCATAATTGATATCACAGTCCCCATTAGACATGTGCATTCTTTTTCGGACGAATGCATTTTCGTCCGAAAATAGCATTTTCGTCCATTCGCCTGAAAAACGAATAACGAAAATGCTAAACTAACGAAAGACGAACGAACGAATGGTTAATAAACGAAAATCATTCGTCCATTCGTGCTATTGGCATTCTATAAACCAAAACAGAGTCGGTTTATAGAATACCAATAGCATTACATATACATTCCATAAACCGACATAATGAACAACTTTCGGTTTATGGAATGCATGTAATACTATTGGCTTTCTATAAACCAAACTAGAGTTCCCATTCATAAGAATTTCTTATGAATGGGGACTCTAGTTCGGTTTATAGAAGGCCAATAGTATTACATGTATTCTATAAGCCGAAAGTCTATAAACCAAAGGTTGTTCGGTTTATAGACTTTCGGTTTATAGAATACATAGAATTACATGTAATTCTATGTATTCTATAAACCGAAAGTCTATAAACCGAACTACCTTCGGCTTATAGACTTTCGGCTTATAGAAAACGTGTAGTACTATTGCCTTTCTATGAACCGAACGAGAGCCCCATTAATAAGAATTTCTTATGAATGGGGCTCTCGTTTGGTTTATAGAAAGCCAATAGTATTACACGTATTCTATAAAACGAACGAATAAAACGAAACGAAAAAAATTAACGAATTTTCGTCTGAAACGAATGCAGTAATGACCGAAATTCGTTTTAGACAAAATAAATAACATTTTCCTCCGAATGGACGAAAACGAAACGAAAAATTTAGTTTTGCACATGTCTAGTGCCCATGGTGTGTAGACACATAGCATGAGATTAGTCCTTCTGTAGTCTGTTTTTCCACTAAACCCAATTTAACCATAGTTCTGTGTGATGTGTAACATGTTCTAAACTAAGGATTAAGTAAAGTTATTTGTGAACAACCTTCATTAAAAAAAAAAAGTAATTAGAGATAAAGACATTAACAATAGAGTGAAGATTTTATATCACTGTCCAAATCCCTCACAACCACATGAGGAATTGTGATTGAAGATAAAGTAATCTGCACTCCAATGTGCAATGAAACAAGCTTTATTAGTATGTTAAAGACAAATATGGTACAGGAAGGCAGACAGAGAGTGACAGACTTACACTTTTCGGTCTTCAGGTCAATCAAGGTGTGAAATTCTGTAGACTCTAAGCCATTGCCGGTCTTCAAAGCATACAATTAAAGATTTTTTTATTCCATGAGGAAGGCAGAGTATCATGCCCTAATACTAGCATATCACTAACCATAAGGCTGAAAAGAGTGGAGCTTTGTCTGTCTTCAATGTCTAATGAAAAACAAGCTTTATTAATATGATGTGAAGTCTTGTCATCAAATAGTACTTTTTACCTTTGGTGGTCCAATACCTTGACCCTCTACCCTAGAGAGTGTCCTGGAAAAGTGTTTCAATATTAAAACAATTCAAAAGAAAAGCCTGGTGAAATTACATTTTATGGACTACAGTTAACACAGTCTGGTAAGTTTAATATATCTTGGAGGTTTTTACAGTAGTCTATCATGAGAAATAAGTGGGTTATAATCTTTAGTATCTTCAGTGAATCAGAAAGGAATGCAGTGTAGAGATGACTCATAAAAATATGTTGATAAGACACTGGAATAAGAAATATTGAGGCAGGGATCTGAATGTTAGACAAAGTCAGAAATTTGAAATGTCCTGCAGGGCAACAAAGGAGGCAATTCACTAAAACACAGATGTCCAATGTGCAGCCCGCCAGCTAGAGAGGTGCGGCCCGCTTGAGATTGGCACTGGTAGCCGCACCTCAGCCGCTGCAACAAAGTGTGCACCTTTGGTGCACATATGGAACACTCCCCCTCTCTGTAGATAAAAGATAGCCAAGCAGGGAGGGGGAACAAACAAAATGTGTTCTTAAAAAGAAGCAAAGTGTATCTGTGTGAGTGTGTGTGTGTGTGTAAGAGTGACTCAGTGTGTGTGTGTGTAAGAGAGACTCAGTGTGTGTGTGGGGGGGGAGTGACTCAGTGTGTGTGTAAGTGTGACTTTGTGTGTGTATGTGTATGCAAGTGGGTGTATGTAAATGTGACTGTGTGTATGCATGTGTGAATGTGTGTGCATTTAATGTGAGTATTTTTTAAAGATATGAAATACACGCAAATAGTGCAATATGTACTGTAAAGTGAAATCCAGAGTATGTCAATAGGCAAAGGACTCACAAGTGCAGCTCCTAATGACCTAGGTGCTTGGAATCTGCATATGAAGTAATATAGTTGCCCCACTCTTTGGGATGACCTCCTCCGTTTTTTTGAAAGCAAAGAGGATCCTGTTTCAGGCGGGGTACAAAGACTTTATTTAGCGATCAAAAAAATGATAAACACACTAAAAGCTTTGTGGATTCAATCCAAAACAAGGGAATCCTGGTGAGATAGCAAGTCCTCTCCGACAAACAGCACTCCATGCGCCTCGGGGCTGGTCAGGACTTGCGGGTGTGACATAGCAAACACGGCTGGTACGGTGGCTTACAAGGTTCAAACTGTAGCCCAACGCGTTTCAAAGGGAAAATCTGATGAAGTCCCATTTCTGATGAAACGCGTTGGGCTAATTCAAACATAGAAGAAAAAAACTGTGGCATATGTCTTATATATGTGTGTATTTTACAGGCACAGGTTATCTAGTTACGTGTTATGTAAGTGGTAATGTCCCTTTAAATTGCTGAAAAATGTTAATCTCACCTCAACTCGCCTTTTTAGAATAGCACCCACATTGTCAAGCACAGCAGAGTGATCTGGTAGAACGATTACAGAGAAATAGATTGCCAAAAGAGAATAGAATAGGCATTTTATGAATAAATAATATAATATACAGTCTATCGATGGTCATTGCTACAATAGCCTGCCTACTCATTGAGCTAATTTGTGCCATTAATGAAGAGAGTGTTTTTTTTGTGTATACCAGTCTCTCCCCTAAAGTTGGTCTAAATCCCAAGCAAATCTACTCTGCACACATGACCCAGCTTACCCAGATGTATATCTTTCAGGCTGATGCAGAAAGGTTTGCAGGTTTTATTCTTTGTGAGTCTAATGGGATATTGAGGGTGAGACAGTTGTTATGGGTAGAGAAAATAAATATCATACTGTGGGGGATAGTTAGTATCACACAGAGCAGTTTTTAATAAAGATGTTAAAACTGTGGGATGTAAACGAGAGGGAGATAAAGAATTACAGAAAGTAGGTGCAGCACCAGTGAAGTCCTGTACATAGTGAGGGAGAAGAAGTGCTGATAGGGAAAAGAGAGGTATTAAGTCATAGGCAGGGTCTGTTACACTTATAACTGTACTTAGGGACCACAAACATAGGGCAAAACTACTAAACCGTCTATCAAAACATGATTAAATACCTAGAAAGAAATACAAATTGGTTCTGTGAGATAAAAGGGAGGTGTAGACACCTATATTATTCATGGTAGAAAGTTACTGGACTTTGTGACAGACAATTTCATGATCTTCTACTGACCTTCACAGACACTGGCATGGTCACTCATTTAGACATTTTGCCCATGTTGAGATATATAATAAAGTCAGTGATCCAAGCTCTCAGAATGGGCATTTCATAGAAACATAGAATGTGTCGGCAGAGACAATATTCTAAATACTTTTATTAGCCCCTGACCTTATCTTATATCTAGGATAACCTTATGCCTATCCCATGAATACTTAAACTCTATGGTATTTTATGTTGGAGCCTTTACATATTTGATTCTGCTGGCACTTCACCAGCAAATTAAAGCAGGTCTGTGATGAAAACTGCTCCAGTCTGGCTGAATCATGATACGGCTGGTGACAGGCTACAAGTGGATAATATTGGTTTTCACTTAAATAATTCCGTGTTTTCAATATTATGTTCTTGGGAGAACAACAACAATGAGAAAAAATAAAAAAAGAAACTATTCAGATTTTTTAAACCAAAAGCATAGGGTAGGCGCTAAAATAATTAGCATCTTCTGACAAGCATATGTTAAGTGCTTCAGGGCTTGTTATAATTTCAGTGTGCACGCAAGAGATAACAAATCAAGTAGATCCAAGTCTCAATAGCAAGGAAAATGTGCTGCTTTAACACAGCTTTCCAGGGAGGCTTTGGAGTTAAAGTTACTCTCATTAGGCACTTTTCCGAGGGAATTGCTATAATTACCATTATTTAAGTACCTTGGTGCGATAACACTTGTTAATAGTACTGGGTTGGGATAAATGGCTTCCAGCAAAAAACCCATTACAGTCACCCACATGAAAACTGATTCAAATTACAAGAAAGAAAGAAAGATCCTTTGACTGAGGGTTCAGAAGTGAGCAGAGACCTCCTCACCCTGCCATTTCATTACATACCGTCAACACTAATTGCTCTATTCAAAGTCCACACCATCTTCTGTCACTGCATTGTGTTGTGCTGCCAATTAATTCATGAAGAGAAACATCTTTATGGGTTAACCCTGGTTTACTGATACATTCCTTTAACTTTGTGACAAACCTCTGGCACTTAGACTCTTTAAAGGGGCAGTGCCACCTCATTTAAGATTTTTGTGTGTTGTACATGTGTTTCATATATGTGAAATTCCCTCATTTAAAACCTGTAGATTTTTAACAATCTACAGATCTCCTGTACAGTTACATAGTAAATAATTCCACAAGGGTCTCTAAATTCAGAGACAGCCAATACGGAGAGCTGGGAGAGAGGAGGCCGAATTGTTGCTACAGTAACAACAATAACTATTATATTTTTTAGGAGATGGGAAGGGTTGAGAAAAAAAAACTGATAAGAAAAATCTATTTCATTTTTCTTTTTCACAGTAATTTTTATATTTTTTTCAGAGACTGTAGATGGAACTTCCCCTTTAAAAGTAACGGAGAAGGGTAATACATGTTTCCTCCTCAGTCCCTATTGCTTTCAGAGAATGGACTATGTTATTTTCACTTTTTTTTTTTTCTACTTAAAAAGAAGGAAGCTAATCGAATGTGTGTTAACAGCTTTACCTATTATTTATTTTTCTTGCACCGATGGCTTTTAGGACAGACAGCGCTTTTTCCACTTTTATCACACAGGATCACTTTGTATTTTTTTCTAGGTATTTAATCATGTTTTGGTAGAAGGTTTAGGCATTTCCCCTTATGTGCCCCTGAATACGATCACAATGCACAGTGTAATTGCACTGACTATTTGTAGTCACAAATTCTAATTACAATGCATGTAACAGACTCTTGCTAGGTCTACTATATCGATTTGGCTATACTATTAACCCCCTGAGCTGGACTATTAACACCCTTTTTGCACACAAAAAAGTACAGAATATAAAACTTTATAAAGTCTTCTTTATGGGAGATTAATCCATACTGTCAGTGTGCCACACCTCGGAATATCTGTAAACCGATATTAATATCATTTGTTTCTCAGCTTTAGGAATGCTGAAAAATGGGTAGGGTCATTAGCAACTGGCCTTCAAGTAAATCTCTAAGTAAATAGATATAATGGGACATAAAATATTGCTCTAAATTAACAATGGGAATATATTTTTGAAACATGGTATCCTGGTTAACAACCTTATTCAAATATGTTATTGAAGAGTTTTCAAATAACAATGTAAACATGTATACAATAAGATATATAATAATAATAATAATAATAATAATAATAAATACAGAAAATATATAAGATAATAATAGAACAGGGGATAAACTCTATAAGTTCAATCACCAGTGAGATACAACTTATCAGTTTATATACACTATATTATTATATACAATCACTATATTATTATATACAATCAAATATATACAACATATCATTCGTCAGGAACGAACTACAAAATAAGATTATAATTGATTTCGATGTTTTCTTCCCATAAAAGGCACTCTTGTTTCGAAATGTCAGTTTTTGGTGTTGGTAAGCTAGTTCGCAACGTCTATTTTCAAAATATGTATTGTATGACCTCATTTATGTGTGGTGATATAATATCTTTCCAATGTCGGGTGATAATTGTCATTGGAGAAATTAGAATATGGCCTAGCATAATTTTATTATAATTTGGTAAATTTATGGGAATTTGCTTGAAGAGACAAAGCTCTTGTGTCAAATTATCAATTGAATTGTGGTTAGCAAGCTTAACAACCAAAATATCTATATCGTAAGCTTGCGATCAGGTCGCTCTACCTCATGTATCAGTCTGTTCCTGTTTGTCTAATTTAGTATGTAGTTCCCTTCAGGGCCGGTGCAAGGATTTTCGTCTACACAGGCGAAGGTGCATTTTGGTGCCCCCCTGCTCTGATCCGCCACGCCTCCCACACCATTAAGCCTCCTTACATTATATATATATATATATATATATATATATATATATATATATATATATATATGAATAATGTATAGTGTAGAAAATAAATACATCTAAATATTCAACTCGCATGCTCTAAATGTGTCACACATTGAAACCCTTAAACACAAAGACACCCTTGCAGTCACACACACAGACACCCTTACCACTTACACACACACACACAGTTACACCAATTCACACATAACCTGAGACACACTATTTTGCCACTCAATATGCCAGTATTTAGCCCAGGGGTCCTCAAACTTTTTAAACAGGGGGCCAGTTCACTGTCCCTCAGACCGTTGGAGGGCCGGACTATAGTAAAAACAAAAACTATGAACAAATTCCTATGCACACTGCATATATCTTATTTTGAAGTGAAGAAACAAAATGGGAACAAATACAATATTTAAAATGAAGTAAAGTTAAATCAACAAACTTACCGGTATTTCAATGGGAATATTATGCCAGTCAGAGCCCAGTAATATTATGCCAGTCAGATGCCCAGGAATATTATGCCATTCAGATGCCCAGGAATATTATGCCATTCAGATGCCCAGGAATATTATGCCAGTCAGATGCCCAGGAACATTATGCCAGTCAGAGCCCAGTAATATTATGCCAGTCAGAGCCCAGGAATAGTGTGCCATTCAGATGCCCAGGATTATTATGCCACTCGGAGCCCAGTAATATTGTGCCAGTCAGAGCCCAGTAATATTATGCCATTCAGATGCCCAGTTATATTGTGCCAGTCAAATGCCCAGGAATATTATGCCATTCAGATGCCCAGTAATATTATGCCAGTCAGATGCCCAGTAATATTATGCCATTCAGATGCCCAGTAATATTGTGCCAGTCAGATGCCCAGTAATATTATGCCATTCAGATGCCCAGGAATATTATGCCAGTCAGATGCCCAGGAATATTATGCCAGTCAGATGCCCAGGAATATTATGCCATTCAGATGCCCAGGAATATTATGCCAGTCAGATGCTCGTTATACCTCCCTCCTGCCTCCTCCCCCCTTCCCCAGACCCCAGTACTTACCTCCATGCTGCTGTTCATGTCCGTGGCTGAGAGGGAAGCGTTGTGAGCTCCCCTCAGGCCGTGCGCATTCAATAAAGTGTGTTGAAAAAAAAAGTTTCAACACACTTTATTGAATGCGCACGGCCTGAGGGGAGCGCACAGCGCTTCCCTCTCAGCCACGGCCATGAACAGCAGCATGGAGGTAAGTACTGGGGCCTGGGGGAGCGGGCGATTTTCCCGCCCCCCCCTCGGTGCGCCCTAAGGCAGCCGCCTGTGCTGCCTTACGGTAGCGCCGGCCCTGGTTCCCTTCTATGCTGAGCCTAGCGATATGTAAATTGTTTGCACTGCTGTACAAAAGGCAGCACGTGGTTTTTGAGTGACCTTCATCCTAACTAAACTTCTGCATGCTAATTGGCCCTCCACATTAAAAATTTAGACAACACTGTTCTAATGGATTTGTTCAAATATAAGATTAGGTTTTTTTCTAAAAAAAAGTCCCCTCATCCTACATTAGAGGTTCGCCTTATAATCAGACCTCACCGGGGAGAGTGTTGGGAGCAATTAGGAAGTCTGGAGGTGCATTAGCAAGTCTGGAGAAGCATTGGGAAGGCTGGGGGAATATTGAGGATGCATTGACAATTATGGTGAAGTCAGAACGTTGTATGGTGGCATATTGGCAAGTTTGGAAGCATATTGGCAAGTCTGGGGGCAGATTGGAAAGTCTGAGAACGCATTGGAAAGTCTGGGGCAGATTGGCACGTCGGAAGACACACTGGCAAGTCTTGGGGTAGACTGGCAAGTCTGAGTATGCATTTGCAAGTCTGGGGAAAGATTGGCTTGTCTGGGGGTAGATTAGCAAGTCTGAGGATGCATTGACAAGTCTGGGGACGCATTGGCAAATAAAAGGAAAAAGTAATGTATTTTACTTTTCAATCATATTTTTATTAAATAAGAAAAAGCTGTTCACATGTGAAGGAATACTTACTAGTAAAACCTTTTTCCTTTAAGGTCATCTTATATTTAGTATTTTTTTACTAAATATATATTCAAAGTTTGGGGGGTCATCCTATGGCCAAATACGCTACTTTTTGGCCTGTTTTAATACCAATGACATGCTCCCTGACAAAGCTTGTTACGATGAAACATATTGTGTGATTTACTGGACATAGGATAAGTTCACGGAGGCTATGCAGCTATGTATGGAGATTAGATTTGATATTGATGAAGTGTATGGACATCTATCAGTGTTTTGATATGTGAGAAGCATTTGTTTCTATGGGAGCAGTAAAGTCCTTTGTTTTGTTTTTTTGTCTAGGATCAGTAAGACAGGTCATGTCACGCCTCATTGCCTACTCTTTCAAACATCTGTCCAGCTTTTCACATATAAAACACTGACAGATCACTTACTTGCCCACTTCCTCATCCGTCATTGGCTCCGTGAATGAAATCGGTGATGGAGGATGACAGCAGGTGCGTGCTTCATGCCTTGGGAGCTTGCATTTAATACCAAGGCATTCTTTATGGGGCACCTTTCTGACTGCTGTCGACATGACAGCTGGAGGTGCCAATGTCATAGAAAGAGGAGATAAATCCAGCAACCATGCAAGCTTTCGAAAACAAAAAGTGACTTAGGCTTTGCTAAACATCACAATATAATTTTTTATAAATATATATATGTAAAGTTTTAGATGTCATATACTTTATTTCTGAGCTTTTAACCCATCTCATTTTATCTGCATCTAGATCCTGTGACAAAAATATGTCTTTTCTTCACAGATGTCGTCACTGGTTTCCTTGTATTGGCACATTGTCTGTTCCTGCTATCATACAATTAGCGCAGCTCTAACAAAGTGTGTCTTTTAAGCGAATACTTGATAGAGCAATGATAGAGCAACCATAAGCGTCATAGCAGCATACAACAAATGAAATAGCTTTTTTCATCATTACTAGAATATCATACAATGGCACCACAATTGTGAGGAGTGCTTGCTACGCCTTAAACCCACCTCTGAATGTGTGATACGGACCTTCCGATAGACTAGGTGTGAGAAACTCTACTGTTTCTTTATGGTGTCATTTCAACTATCCCACCCCACCATTGTGACCTCAATTCATTAAAGGCCAGAACAAGGTTTACAATGCAGTAAATGTTATTGTTTTGCGATCATTATTTCATTTGTTTTCTGAAACGTATGCATTGCTATGTCAAGTAGGATCCATTGTGAATTCAGACAATAGATAGCAATGTTTGCCCAGGCCTAGTAAGGCTTAGGAAAAATAACGAAGAGAGAAAGTGGGCAGCAATATTGGGTCACATTGTGCAATATAAGACCTCATTGTTTTATTTCCGTGAGAAAAAAAGTCTGACATTTCAGAAAAGAGCCTTAGTCTTTGTGCCCTCGGACAATTAGAATGGCATTGTGCCAGGCGAAAACATGGCTTAATCAAGAGTCAGTTCCACGTTGATTTCACTTCCATTACTGGAACGCTTTACACAAAATGTTAGAGAGGTCAACACCAGGGATAGGTAAAGTGTCCGTACAAGGACACTAGTGTCTGTGACATGGTCTGTGAAATTCCGTAGAACATCAATAGATTGTCCATCACAAAGTCCAGTACCATGAACAATGTTGGTACCTAACCCAGGTTATCACACTGTTTTTCTAAAAACCACGGAATTTACCATGCTAGAAGCTTACTCACTAAAACTGATATGACAAGTCAAAAAGTAGGCAATGAGTGCCAGAGAGGAGAACAAAGCTTTTTTGTGTCTTCTTGAAAAGAGTAATTAATAAGAGGAAAATTTATATTTGAATCTAGGTAAGATAAAGTATCCCAAGACAACCCCTAAATTTATCTTACTAAAGGGCAAATCTCTCATAGTTCAGAATGCAGGACCGGTCTGCAAGATCCTTCATTGGACAACCCTGCGATCTGATTATTTTTGCAGTTATTGCCTTTACATGATGTTAATACCATTTAGTCACCTGCGGATCCTAACAGCATCTACAACACTACTACCTTATTATAGTCTGCAGATTGGTGACAGCTATTGTGTATACACTGATGGTTAAATAAGAAAAAAAGGAACCAGCCGGCACTCCTGGATCCATAAGAATATAATGCTTTAATGTAGAAAAATAAAGGTACACATCATGCAATGTGTTATGTAAAATGTAGTAGACAATTTACGCATTTTGGGTCTAATGACGCTTATTCATAAGTGCTATACACTGCTGGTGCTTGCAAGTTTGGAAATATATTTTTTATACTGGACTTGATCTGTTTTAGTACATTCTATCTGGAGAGGAGAACAAGCCGCAAGGACATTGGATTGTTTATGAACTATTTTTTCTAGCCTTAAGCTTGCGCGCAGGTCTACCTCATGTATTAGTCTATTCTTGTTCATCTAACTTAGTATGTAGTCCCTTCTTAAGTTCTGTGTAAATTGTTGGTACCGTATAAATAAATGTTAATGTACAAATGCTTTTTTTTTTTTCTTTGTGTCTAGACGTTTACATAGTTTCCCCACTAATATACTGCTAATTATTTGTTTTGGCTGTGGTAGAGCCCAAACAAGTATGAAAGCAGAATGTGCAGAAGAAACAGCACTCACGGTGCACAAAGTGAATTTATTGGTGTACAGGTGACTTGAAAAAATCTTCACAGCAACACATGGGAAAAGGAAAAATCAAAGGTGTCTCACAGCATGACGTGTTTCGCACGCGGAGCGCTTAATCATACGCTCCACGCGCGAAACAAGCTTTTTTTTGTATAAATTTTCTTTATTTAAAGTTTTCTCTTTCTACCTTTTACGATCAACAAGTGTACAAGAAATAATAAAAAGACTTTGATTCAACAACAACATCTACAGACATATTGGAACTTCCAAAAGAGAAAGTATATCACTATCTCTTCTATATTGCCCGTTCATTATTATGGCTATCTTGTTATGAGGCAAAAGAGGTCAAGTCAACATATAGGATTATACCAACTTGAGAAGACGGCAGCATCTACAGAAATGCATGCAAAATGCAGTGGGTGAAAAAGATGAGAGATGAAAACATTCTGGTTCACAAATACACACAACAAAGTGCCAAACACAATTAAGAAATAGACTGTAGCTGGTACAATAGCGCAGTGGGATAATGCACCTTATGTAGATTTTGATTAACCAGCAGGGTTTCAGATTCAATTCCCAGCATAGTTAACTATGTGAATTGTAAGTTGCTGATGCTGTGAGTAAGAACTGGCGTGTACTTTTGATAGTACACGCCAGTTTATCTTCTGACCGACGGCTATCATGCTTCCATAGGAAGCAGGCAGCCGTCTGGTCGGCCACCGGCGCTCTCTGCTACCACAGAGAGAGACCCTAGTTTTGCATGGGATCAGCATGGGATCTTCCTTGAAGGAAGCAAGGTTTAAACAAGTTGGAACATCCCTTTAATGATTTGGAGGTAGATAAAATGGTTAAATTGCATAATAGTAACATCCCCTGGATGTTGAGAAAAAGAACATCCCCAGGATGTACTTGAAAAACCAGAGAATATGTGAATGTACCTTGTTAAACAATTTGTAAACAGCAGCTATCTGCAGTCATGTTATGGCTCTTCCATGAGCTTAGCTATCTCTGTCTCCAGAGTTATGCACAATGCACATACCTAGGTCTTTAATGAAGAGTTGAAGGGAATTTCAAACTTATGGCCAAAGTAGTTACATAGTAGTTACGGTTGAAAAAAGTACTTGCGTCCATCAAGTTCAACCCTTTTCCTTATTCCATGTTTATCGGTGTTGATCCAAAAGAAGGCAAATAAAGACCCCTTTCTGCAATTTTAAATTCTGCTTTCAGTGGGGGAAAAATCCTTCTTGACAATCAGATTACTCCTTGGATCAACAAGCACTAAATTATTATTAATGCCTATACTAACATGCATAGCCCTATATGCTCCGGTTCATTAATAAAGTATCCAGGCCGCTTTTAAAGGTCGTCTGGAAAAATGATCCAATCCGGCTGAATGGGGATATGTTTCAAACATGACTGCTTTGGCCTTAAGCTTGAAATTTCCTTCTCAATTCCCTCATAAAGTCCCTAGTTTCCCACTTTGTCTATCAGAGACGGCCAGTTCTGGTGAGTATCAAATAATTCTCTAAAAGAGTTCAGTCCCCCAAGCTGCAGTATGGTATTATTTTTCAAACGGGATTAAGCTCCATCATTAGCATACCATTGGATTTTCTATATAAACGAGCAGGCATATCAGGGACGAGGGACTGTTCTTTGTCAAGAGTCTTTTATTTATTTATTTTTCACTGTGTCTCATCACAGACACAATAAAGATAACCAGCAAAAGGAAAGATAAGCAGGGTCTGGCTATATCAACTCTGATAAAAAAAAAAAGGAATGGCAACAGGAAATCAAAACCCTATCAAATCTCCACCTTCAGTATTTACAAAGACAAATTAAAAAACAAATGTCAAGTTATAGTGCCATTTCTCCGTGTTCTTTACTTCCTAGAAAGATCAGAAGTTTGGTGTCTATGAGTGTATTACAGAGAAATAAAACTCACAGTGATCGTTGTTCAAACTGCAGTTACTGTGTGCGTGTACAGTTTGTTCTTGTCCTAAATTTACTTACTTACTTAGCTATATTAATGGTTACTAACAGCCACTCCAAGCAAAAAACCTTTTTCTACTTTTCTGTTACGTGTATGAGTCCCACCTTCTGAATTGCTACCTTTTTCCTGCTATTAACCTAAGTAGCTCTTCCCTTAATGCTTCCCATTTCGGATTCCATGCATAAATATATATGTCCACCCATTTCTTTGAGGGACATGTATAACCTTTTAATGTATAAATTATTCGCATTCGAAGGTAATCAAGTATTGAATCAAGGCAGTTCCTAGAGGATCCAATACTTGATTATACATCCCTTTAACATATATGGTGCTTACTTATGTCCTAAAAGACGGAAGCACCAAAACTCTGTTATTATTTCCTGGCCCTGATCACAAAGTGGCCTTAACAGACCCTGTGGGTCCCCTGCCGATGACTTGCTAGACTTATCAACGTCCCTAGTGATGTCACGGAGGCGTGTCCGAACTGAGATGTTAGGGCATAGCTCATTTTAATAAAATGTAGCCGCCACCTGCTTTGAGCGTCAGTTACATTTTTCCTGTGAGACTGAGGCCACTCAAAGTGGCAGGAGGCATTCCGCTGCAGGTCCCTGTTAAGTTATGGATGTTATTTGCCATCATACCGTCGTTTGGACATTGTAAATATGGATGGCATAGAGCACTCTACCGTCAGGAAGTGGTAAAGTGGTTATCTCTGGAAACACTTGCAATGGGAGGGTCAGCAGAAGATGCAAACCTGGTATTTGTGAGTAAATTAAACATATTTAGAATACAGATATTAAAACTTTTAAAGACTACATAGATTTTTGGAATTATTTAACCCCAATATGTATGAAAACGGGTAGGTCATTTTCAGAGTTCCATTAATAGGTCATCATGAAGTTATCCCAAAAACACTGCCATCAAACTCCACTGTCAGACACATCCTCTAACACTAAAGTGCCCCAACTTTGCTTAAACTAGAGTCAACTCAAGTGTAAGTCACTGAATTCCAGCAGGGACTATTGTAGAGTAATGAAAGTATTCCTAAATTTATGGATGCAAGAGAACAGAATGTTGCAGAATCTTCCAATATCTCTTTCTATTGGACCAACAGTATTTTATATAGTCTGTAACAGCTGGTGTTCCAAATATGTGAATTGATCTATTAGGATGACATCCCGGGGGCCTTATAATAACCTAATAAGGTCACATTTGTCCCTCTAGGAAGCTCTGTATTAGTAGGAAAAACAGGAGTTGTACTATTTGTGAGTTGTAAAGTAGCTAGTAATATAACACAGCAGCACACAAATTACAGATCAATTAAACGGTGCCAAGGTCCTGCAAATCTTTCAGAGCAAATTGCCATTACTAATCCTGCTGTCCAGCTTTAGCGCTTCTCTAAGCCCGAGGCTCCACTCCAGGAACCTTGTGTTAGTAACTTGTACTCCTTTGTCATGCAATTCTACCATCAGCAAAGGGGGTAGGGAATTTTAAAAGGACAACTAGACACTGCTTCCTTAAGGGTCATAAAATTGTGTTATCTTTCCCAAGGAATCACAACGTGTATCTCTAGATATCGATGCAGGTTTACTCTCAGCTCTGCCTCCCAGCTGGGGCAGAGCAGGTGGCGTGCCTGGCGCACACACAGCCAATCAGAGCAGGGACTTGTCCAACTCATTTGAGTGCGGCGGTCTCTCTTCTACTGTAGTGAAGAGATAGACTTAGTTTGTCATGGGATCCCATGCAAAAAAAAGGATCTCTCTAAGGTGTCACAGAGAGACAGTCACCGAACTGACCAGGCTGCCACTTCCCATGGCAGTTTGGCAGGAGCTGGTCTGAGGATAAACTGGCATGTCCTATAAAAAGTATTTACCGATTTATCCTCATTCTAGGGACACTATGCTTTTTACTTGTGCTTCTATATAAACACACCAATGAAAAGAAACGTTTAGTCAATTAAATATTGGTTTTGTATGCAGATAGTTGAGCAAATTAGTTTTTGTGGAGTATTTCTTTATTTACAAAAGTATTTTACCAGGGAGGATACATTGAGATATCTCTCATTTTCAAGTATGTCCTGGATCCACAAGCATTGCATTGTTACAATAGGGTACAATATGGATTCCCAATAGCCAGTTCAGCTCTTTTAACATGTCACAATGGTGGGTCATGTAATTATATGGTAGCACGAAGCGGCAGAATGAGCTATACAATGTAATACGTTTATGAAGGTGGGTTTGCAGAGCAGGTGCATACACTACATCTATCTGCCGTGATTCCAGCTATTTGTCCGTACAAGCTTTCATTTTCTTGTGGATGTTCAATTAATTATTGGCAGCTGAAGATTTGCATCATTATATCTCTGTGAGGACGAATAAGAAGTAGAGGTTTATTCTGTTTGGAGCATAATTGGAGTGCATACACTACATCCCCATAGTCAATGGCATTCATTGTACTGGCTCCTTACTATGGGGCTTTGGCAGGATTTGTTTCTGTCCAGGACACCTAGTTTTGGATCCTGTAGATTTCACATGGGCCTCGAAATTCAGTTATATCTGTGAGATAGGAGGCAGGCCGTCTCGCTCTGAGAAAGTGCTCATTAGCCATTACTGTGGAATCAGTGTCTCTCTGTGGAACTCAGTTTTGTCCAGTGCTTGGAATGCAGGGGTGTGTGGTTTCATCCAGCTTTGTGTGCAGTGTTTTAAAACAAAAGAAGTAGGGCTCAAGGATATAGGCTTCTAGGGCATCAACAATAATTACCGTATTTGCTCGAAGGATCTGAAAAAGTCCCCTTGTATTCAAGGTCGTCTTATAATCTGACCTCAAATCGAGGTCAGATTATAAGACTGGGATCCAGGTCCCCCGCAGAGCTCCAGGAGACCTGGATCCCCCTCGCTAACAGCAGGTTGATGTCTGCGCAATGTGCGGGTCCTTTCCGGCTTCATCATAAAAGTCCCGGCGGAAGTGCCGGGCAGCAGCGGAGGATGTCTGCGCGTATCGTGCAGACATCCTCCGGCTGCCTCCACTAGGCACCAGGGATATCTGGACAGCCGGGGGATGTCTGCACAATAGTGCAGACATCCTCCATGCTGCCTGACACTCCCGTCTATTATGACAGACCGGCTGTCCGTCATAATAGACGGAAGTGTCGGGCAACATGGAGGATGTCTGCACGTATCGTGCAGACATCCCCCGGCTGCCCCCACTAGCCACCAGGGAGCAAGAAACAAGGTGAGGGGGAGGAAGGGAGGGAGGGGGGCAGAGAGACAAGGGGAGGGAGAAAGACAAGGGGTGGAGAGAGGGGAAGAGAAAGACAAGAGGAGCGGGGAGAGAAACATGGGGAGAGAAACACAAGGAGAGGAAGGGGGAGAGAGAGAAAAGTTTGGGGGGAGGGAGAGACAACGTGGGAGGGGGAGAGAGATAACACTGGGGGAGAGAGAGGCAGCATTGGCACATAAAAGGAAATAAAAATAAGAAATGCATTTGTTTAATATCATAATTTTTATTAAATATTAAAAAGCAATTTACATGTGAATATATACAAGATAAACTTTTTTCCTATAGGATAGTCTTATATTCAGGCTTTTAGTTTTTTTCCTAAAGGAATATCCAAAGTTGGGAGGGTCGTCTTATAATCAGGGTCGTCTTTTACTCGAGCAAATACGGTAACATAGAATGTGTCGGCAGATAAGAACCATTCGGTCCATCTAGTCTGCCCAATTTTATTTTTTTTGAGTACTTTTATTAGTCCCCCGTTCCAGGTCTTATAGCTAGGATAGCCTTGTGTCTATCCCACGCATGCTTAAAATCCTTGACTGTGTTTACCTCTACCACTTCTGCTGGTAGGCTATTCCATACATCCACTACCCTCTCAGTAAAGTAATACTTCCTGATATTACTTTTAAATCGTTGCCCCTCTAATTTAAGACTATGTCCTCTAGTTGTGGTAGTTTTTCTTCTTTTAAATATACTCTCTTCCTTTACTGTGTTGATACCCTTTATGTATTTAAATGTTTCTATCATATCCCCCCTGTTACGTCTTTCCTCCAAGCTATACATGTTAAGATGCTTTAACCTTTCCTGGTAAGTTTTATCCTTCAACCCATGAACCAGTTTAGTAGCCCTTCTCTGAACTCTCTCCTAAGTATCAATATCCTTCTGGAGATACGGTCTCCAGTACTGCGTACAATACTCCAAGTGAGGTCTCACCAGTGCTCTGTACAATGGCATGAGCACTTCCCTCTTCCTACTGCTAATACCTCTCCCTATGCAACCAAGCATTCTGCTAGCATTTCCTGCTGCTCTATTGCATTGCCTACCTACCTTCAAGTCCTCTGAAATTATTACTCCTAAATCCCTTTCCTCAGATGTTGAGGTTAGGACTGTACCAAATAGTCTATATTCTGCTTTTGGGTTTTTACGCCCAAGATGCATAATCTTGCACTTGTCCACATTAAATGTCAGTTGCCACTGCTCTGACCATTTTTCTAGTTTAGCTAAATAATTTGCCATTTGGCTTATCCCTCCATGAATATCAACCCTGCTGCAAATCTTTGTATCATCAGCAAAAAGACATACTTTACCAACAAGACCTTCTGCAATACCACGAATAAAAATATTAAAGAGAATGGGTCCAAGAACAGATCCCTGAGGTACCCCACTAGTAACAAGACCTTGCATCGAATATACCCCATTGACTACAACCCTCTGTTGCCTGTCACTCAGCCATACAGAAATCCAAAATGATCTGTTATCCAAAAGTATGTTTTTGGATTTTGTCACAATTTTCAAATTCCACACACGTCTGTCAGAATGTAGGCGCGCAACAAAAACAGTGTTATTCAGTGTCCAGCCACCTTACGCTGTGATATAGCATTTCCATGCATGCTAAGATACCCACGGAGGGAAATACAATGCACATGTGCAGGCCTGATGCACAACGGAAAGAAAAATGATGACAGATCACCTTATAGGATGCATCATTGCTTACTGAAAAATATTTAGTTTGACACTGTAAGTGGCACTGCCTATATTTTGCATTTTTATATATAGGTTTGCATAGCCATGGTTATATTCAGGATAGCATTTCACGACTGTATTCATCCAGCCCTTTTTCATGTTTTTGCTATGGTCATGGTTGCCAGCTGACATTGTTTGAAGCCCCAGTGATCAGGTATTATCATCATGTGCTTACCACTCACCAAAAACGCAACTTATCAGCCTGTTTCAGCCATATATAATGCTTCTAGTCATGTATTTTAGATGGACAGAGGCCCACACAGTGCCAGAGTAATTGGTTAACCCAATAGCCCTTTCAGGGCACATTGTCAACCAAAATGGATTTTCCATTAGAAATGATGAGAGTGCCTACCGGCCTAACCAGTTTGTCATTTGAAACTCCCAAGGTATGTGTCATTTCATGTATAGCTTGGGACTTTTTTTATGATGGTAGTAGTCCATCACCCATGAAGCTTGGCCGACCCTTTCAATGACTAAGCAACATGTAGTCCCAGCTATCAGTCCTCAATGCAGTGGTCTCCGATGTGTAGCTCATAAGCTACTAGGAGCTTGTCAGATGGGTCTGAGTTGCTCACACTAACACATACCACCGACTGCCCCGATTCAGGACAGTTATCATGTGCTCCCAAGTGTCATTCCCCAGATCAAATAAGGATTTTAGATATGTGTCTCACAATGTCCATTAAGGCAAATCCCAACCGCATTTATGTCTGTGGTATCAAACGGTTAGTTTAGGTTTCAGAAATTAATCGCATGTCCCTTTTAGCATTATCTTTGTGCCATTCTCTTGTGGAAATACATTACCGTGAAGAGCTTTATGGCTTTCAAATGCAGTAAAAACCAAGAGACAAACTACAGTATCCCATATAAAACTTGGCTAAGTATCTGTAGTACGGTGTTTACACAACATCCAAACCGTCCTATGTCATATTGTGGACATTAAGTGATGCACAGCTGTTTTTAAAGAAGAAATAGAGGAAATATGAAGAAATGGATGAATAATTAGGAACATGGCACAATACAGGAATTTAGAACACAGGAGCAGAGTCAGTGCTTATAAATGTATAGAGAACATAGGAGCAGGGTCAGTGCTTATAAATGTGTACAGAACACAGGAGCAGGGTCAGTACTTATAAATGTATGAAGAACACAGGAGCAGAGTCAGTGCTTATAAATGTGTACAGAACACAGGAGCAGGGTCAGTACTTATAAATGTATGAAGAACACAGGAGCAGGGTCAGTGGTTATAAATGTATAGAGAACACAGGAGCAGGGTACGTGCTTATAAATGTATGAAGAACACAGGAGCAGGGTCAGTGCTTATAAATGTATGAAGAACACAGGAGCAGGGTCAGTACTTATAAATGTATGAAGAACACAGGAGCAGGGTCAGTGTTTATAAATGTATGAAGAACACAGGAGCAGGGTCAGTGCTTATAAATGTATGAAGAACATAGGGGCAGTGTCAGTGCTTATAAATGTATAGAGAACACAGGTGCAGGGTCAGTACGTATAAATGTATAGAGAACAAAGGAGCAGGGTCAGTGGTTATAAATGTATGGAGAACACAGGAGCAGGGTCAGTACTTATAAATGTATAGAGAACATAGGAACAGGTTCAGTACTTATACATGTTTAGAGAACACAGGAGCAGGGTCAGTACGTATAAATGTATGGAGAACACAGGAGCAGGGTCAGTACGTATAAATGTATGGAGAACACAGCAGCAGGGTCAGTGGTTATAAATGTATAGAGAACACAGGAGCAGGGTCAGTGGTTATAAATGTATAGAGAAAACAGGAGCAGGGTCAGTACGTATACATGTATAGAGAACACAGTAGCAGGAGCAGTGCTTATAAATGTATAGAGAACACAGGAGCAGGGTAAGTGCTTATAAATGTGTAGAGAACACAGGAGCAGGGTCAGTGGTTATAAATGTATGGAGAACACAGGAGCAGGGTCAGTACTTATAAATGTATAGAGAACACAGGAGCAGGGTCAGTACTTATAAATGTATAGAGAACACAGGAGCAGGGTAAGTGCTTATAAATGTGTAGAGAACACAGGAGCAGGGTAAGTGCTCATAAATGTATAGATAACACAGGAGCAGGGTCAGTACTTATAAATGTATAGAGAACACAGGAGCAGGGTCAGTGCTTATAAATGTATAGAGAATACAGGAGCAGGGTCAGTACGTATAAATGTATGGAGAACACAGGAGCAGGGTCAGTGGTTATAAATGTATGGAGAACACAGGAGCAGGGTCAGTACTTATAAATGTATAGAGAACACAGGAGCAGGAGCAGTGCTTATAAATGTATAGAGAACTTAGGAGAAGGGTCAGTGGTTATAAATGTATAGAAAACACAGGAGCAGGGTAAGTGCTCATAAATGTATAGAGAACACAGGAGCAGGGCCAGTGCTTATAAATGTATAGAGAATACAGGAGCAGGGTAAGTGCTTATGAATGTATAGAGAACACAGGAGCAGGGTAAGTGCTTATAAATGTGTAGAGAACACAGGAGCAGGGTCAGTGCTTATAAATGTATAGAGAATACAGGAGCAGGGTCAGTACGTATAAATGTATGGAGAACACAGGAGCAGGGTCAGTGGTTATAAATGTATAGAGAACACAGGCGCAGGGTCAGTACTTATAAATGTATAGAGAACACAGGAGCAGGGTAAGTGCTTATAAATGTATAGAGAACACAGGAGCAGGGTAAGTGCTTATAAATGTATAGAGAACACAGGAGCAGGGTCAGTGGTTATAAATGTATAGAGAACACAGGAGCAGGGTAAGTGCTTATAAATGTATAGAGAACACAGGAGCAGGGTCAGTGGTTATAAATGTATGGAGAACACAGGAGCAGGGTAAGTGCTTATAAATGTGTAGAGAACACAGGAGCAGGGTCAGTGCTTATAAATGTATAGAGAACACAGGAGCAGGGTAAGTGCTTATAAATGTATAGAGAACACAGGAGCAGGGTCAGTGGTTATAAATGTATAGAGAACACAGGAGCAGGGTAAGTGCTTATAAATGTATAGAGAACACAGGAGCAGGGTAAGTGCTTATAAATGTATAGAGAACACAGGAGCAGGGTCAGTGGTTATAAATGTATGGAGAACACAGGAGCAGGGTAAGTGCTTATAAATGTGTAGAGAACACAGGAGCAGGGTCAGTGCTTATAAATGTATAGAGAACACAGGAGCAGGGTAAGTGCTTATAAATGTGTAGAGAACACAGGAGCAGGGTCAGTGCTTATAAATGTATAGAGAACACAGGAGCAGGGTAAGTGCTTATAAATGTATAGAGAACTTAGGAGAAGGGTCAGTGGTTATAAATGTATAGAAAACACAGGAGCAGGGTAAGTGCTTATAAATGTATGGAGAACACAGGAGCAGGGTAAGTGCTTATAAATGTGTAAAGACGCATCTGCTCATCTGAGTGGAAGCATGTCTGTTTGAGAACAAGGCCCGTGACAAGCAGTGTTCAGGACACCAGAGAATGAAAACTGTGCATGCGCAGAGGTCTGAGTAGTAGCACTGACACAGACATTAACGCATTCAGGACCAGAGGGGTTTTTGGAATGTTTTGATACATGTGTTTACACTAAATGACAATAAGAGAAATTACAGTTACATACAAACTACAAATTAGGGTCTACTCAATAAAGAGAGGGAGAATTACAGGCCATTGAGACGACAATTTAAAACAAAGTAGCTGGAAAGTTGGAAGATTCTCCCATTCAGCTGCATTGCTGAAGTTTTCCAGCTCCACTACTTTGGCCTGAAATTCCCATCTCAGTCCCTGCAATTCTCTCTTTATGGAGTATACCCTATTGCTCTTATAGGTTTCTTTATATGTCATATTTATCCTTATAAATCAGAACTTATGATTGTTTTGAAAAAAAGGTTGCCTCCTGCACTTCATAAAAATACCGGCCATTCTGTCAACACCATAGACTTCACTTTGGCCAATTTTTTACTGTGCTTGTTGTTGTTCTGTTGTGTCTTACATGTATTTTAACTGTTTAATTTTTTCCATTATAGGATTTTTAATTTACAAATCTGGAAAGTTGACTCTTTGTGGGTCTATTTGAAGGTGCTGTTTGGATGTGGGCTCCCACCCTCTTTTGCTGAACCAGTGGACTAAGCAACCAAGTACCTGAAGTGTGCATGATCCTCCATGATGTTATCCTAATAAATATATATGCATATATAATCCTGCACCCTTCAATGTAGTGCATGCAGCCATGCATAATGTTCCCTTAAATACATTCTTTTTTTTTTTTTAAATGCTTTGGATTTTTTAAATATAGCCAATATAGCAAGTAGTGATGCTCTTTTTGACTTACTGCACTGATATCCGCAGGGTTAGATACGTGCAGTTATAAGCCTTACTGAAAGCAGGAGGTTACAATTTATTGTCTCACCAAGCAAATGTCACTAGACTTTGCTGCATTAGGAAGCCTTTTCCATAAGTAAAAAGCAGCAGCAACTTGTATAGGAATAATGAAGTGTGCTATTCAGCTAAAAGAGCTCATAGCTTTTCAGCTGCAGTGCAGTTCCAGCCCCCCTCCCTTTGTTCCAATGAAATGAATAGAAAGCCTCTTTTTAAATGTACCTGCTGCTTAGGAGATAATATCAAATTCCAGTCCAAGCTATTTGTACTGTTACGTATCCGCCCCTGTCCAGATCATAGATATAAAGCAAACACACACATATTGATGTACTGTTATAAATGGAAAAGCAAACGGCAGAATTAAACAGCATGTATGTAAGGTACCACTCCCAGGAAAGGAAGAAAGAAAAAAAAAAAGCCCACACTCCAAATTATCATCATTCATAACCTTTCCTGGTTCTCCCCGCCCCAGGCTGAGGTGACAGAAGGAGGGTGTGTGTCAGAAAGGCTATCATGAAGCATAATATCTCTTGGGAGTTAGATGGGCGGATTGCTCATTCGGGGATATATGGTATACAGCAGGAAAAGCCTATTGAATTTTAAAAGACTATTTATTTTTTATTGTATGTGACTTTATAAATTATACATGTGTGACTTTAAATTATATATACACATATTATTATTATTGTTATTACATATTGGCAAGGACAGTGATCTTTGCCAGAGAACAAGTAACAAATATAAAGGGTCACAGTCCTATAAGGTTCGAGAGTCCCAAAACATATTTATATTTTGGATCAGTTGATTGCAAAATGTGTTGAGTTATATGATTTAAATTTGCTGGAATGAAAGGGTAAGCAAAGCCAAGTAAAAAGAAAAAGGATCCCCCCTGCACACCTTGTAGAACTGACATCGATTAAGAACATCAATGTTTAACACAAAATAAAAACAGGGAGACAGGAGGCTATGCGAGATGTTTTTGTGGTTCCAAAATAATGGCTACATCTTTCATCTCACATTCCATTAGCAATACCATGTCCCCTGGGCCTACAAATCCCTTGGAATTGTCTGCTCTGGTGATGACCTCAGTTCTTCATTAGCTTTATAACATGCTTCAGGCTGCAAACACCAGATAAAGCAGTGACAATCTGATTCGTTCCTCGTGTGACAACAGTAAAGTGTCAGAAGTACCATACAACTATCTGGCTGATGTCTGATTAGTATATAGCAAAAGCCCCTTGGCTTAAAATAATGCAACTATCTAAATCTGTGGATGATTATGGGGGTCATGCACTAAACAAGTTTTGTTTTCCCTGATTTGCGCCTCTTCCGTCTATTTTTATTTAGCATGCATTTTTTCGGTTGCGCTAATAATTTGCAATTAAATTTGCGCATGCTAAAGAGCTTTGCGAATATTTTGTGTAAAGTAATTCTTATTTGCGTGTGAGAATTACACCAGCTTTTAGCAAGTGCTATCAAAAGAGGTAGAACAAAATATTCGCAAAATTGCCTGTTTTTATTCGCAGTTATGCCCGTTTTTATTCACAATTTGCTCGTATGTACTATTTAAGTGTTAAATGTTTAGTACATTGCAATAGGAGCAAAGCGCAAAAATAGTTTCGCACATGAAATATATTTGCGTTTTTCTAGTACATGGCCCTCTGTGTGTGCAAAGCTATGTAGCAGTAATAATATCAACATAGGCAGATGTAAAACAAAAAAGCAGCCAATTCTCAGACTACTCGTTAGCACTATGTGATCATTTACATGTCTGCAGTGCAGTTTTGAGCAGTGGCTAGCTACAGTGGCTAGCTACAAGGATATCCATTTTTTTTAAACACGTAAACCAGGCCTCTCCTTCTTTGTTGTTTCTTGCTCAGCTTCAAAGACTTGATTATGCCTTCTTTCTTTCCAAAGAACAATAGCTGTAAAATCAAAAGCCACCCGCCCCCTCAAAGGAGTACTAGTCTCCAGGTCTAAATTCTGGGACCCTCTACTCTACCCAAACAATAAAAAAAAAAACCATCTAGGAAGGTTTGGAGTTACTGAGGATATCAAAAAATTATGATTGCCAAAGGCAAATCTAGACAGTTTACATGACCACGGCACGGTAGGTGTGGCTTCGTATACTGTACTAATAGTGTGATAGTCTCTGTGGTATTTTAGACAAGTTTCTTTCAGTGTACCCTTAGTTTGCTGAAGTGCAATCCAACACTTTAAATGATCTTCGTTACTTCGACATTACTATTGTCCAACCTTGAGCAAAGGTTATTAGATCTCTGTGACATTGTATTTCCACCTCTGTAAGTACAAAAGTAGAAAGATGGGTGTGGCTTATTATATTTCACAATTGTACAAAAGTAAAAAAAAAAAAAAAAAAAAAGTCAATTATGTAATACATTCCCTATAAGTCCAAATAACCACATGTGAGAGTTGGTGTCTATGCAAGGGAATAATAAACGCATTTTTTTTACTTGTTATTCTAATAGAAAAATTCAGTGTCCTTAGTAGGATGGTCAAAACTGGCATGCACTTTACACAGTTTAGCCTCTGTCCGGCAGGTGCAATGGTTTCTGGGAAGCAGGCAGTCCGATCAGGTTGGAAATTGTCTTTCTCTGTAGTGGAGAGAAATCTCTGATCCATTCAGACCCCAATCAGATGAGCAGGGTGAGCCCCCGCTCTTATTGGCTACGTGCACACTGACAGTGTGTCAGATGTGTCAGCATGCGCCAGCCTCCTGACCAGCGCTACCTCAGCACGTATATCTGTATACTATACATACAGGTTAGGTATATTTGTAGGAAGGGGACACAATTTTTTTTACTTTAAGGAAGTTTTAAAAAAAAAGTTTGCATTTTAGCAGGTGTATGTTGTACTGCTAAACAACTGTGCCTGGTACATAACAGAAGTAGGGATGGCAGACTATCCAATGTACAATTTGATGAGAGCCAATGCAGTAGAAGAGTTAACATGTGCGTTACAGCTGACATTGGATAATTAGACAAAGAAGGGACTCAAATTATTTCTGTAATCATTAAAAAGGATTATGCTTGTTGCATGAAAATACTTGTACATTTGTGTCACAGATTCTGTAACAAACGGATTATTTATTTTCCCTCCACATCAGAGTAAAGTATGTTGTAGCAAGAGAAAAGTGCAACCACTGGAGGTCTTGGCACAAAAAAAGTTTTTATATTCATCAGGATAAGCCACAGCATACAAATAACATCATATTATGTCATCTAAACATCAAATATAGTGTGATTGTAGAGAATAAAAAAGTTATGTATATATATCTATATGGTAAGTAATGTTTTAAACGTGTTTGTGACCTCACCATGTGGCTTGTTATGTAAACTACACATTTGCATATCATACCACAAGGCAATGTCATAAACAGGATAAATAGCAGACATGTTTGAAACACAGTTTGCAATTTAAAATTTCGAACTCCATATAAAGATCACGCTCAGTCTCCATATAATGTTCAGGTGATCCCTTTATTGTCTCATAATCAAAATGCCACCTGGCTTATTTTCTGGATGTTGTACGTGTCTTGTATGTGAAATGCTCTTATTTTTGACTTAAAAACAAAGTGCAGATCTCCTATAGTTTGACACTGACAGTTTCACAGGGGCTTCGAAATTCAGTGCCATCCAATATGGAGGGCTGGGTAAAATAGGCAGGACAGTTGCTATAGCAACAAAAATGCATACATTTTATTTGCAGTTATCAGGAGATAGGGGGGGAAAAATTATATTTTACTGAGCAGACACCTGGATGTTTCGGGTTCGGCCGAACTTCAGAAAAAAGTCCGGGTTCAGGGTCGAACTTCAAGAAGTCAATGGGGACCCAAACTTTTGGCCACTAAAATGCCTATAAAAAAGTCCTGGAAAGGGCTAGAGGGCTGCAAAATGAAGTAAAATGTGGGTGAGTGTCCCCATTCATACAAATAGGTCAATTGACCTATTCGTATGAATGGGGACTCTATTTCGGTTTATAGAAAGCCAATTGCCATGTAATGCTATTGGCTTTCTATAAACCGAAATAGAGTCCCCATTATTAAGAATAGGTCAACTGACCTATTCTTAATAATGACATTCGGTTTATAGACTTTTCGGTCTATAAACCGAATGTCTTAATAAATGACATTCGGTTTATAGACTTTCGTTTTATAGAATACATGTAATGCTATTGCTATTCTATAAACAGAAAGTCTATAAACAGAATGTCTTTCGGTTTATGACTTTCGGCTTATGGAATACATGTAATACTATTGGCTTTCTATAAACCGAACTAGAGTCCCCATTCATAAGAATTTCTTATGAATGGGGACTCTATTTAAGTTTATAGAAAGCCAATAGCATTACATACAATGTAATCGCCGAACCCCGAACTCCAACACGGACATACAGTGAAAAGGTCTGTGTTCGGGTCCGGGGTCCAAAAACCGTAAAGTTCAGTACGAACCCGAACAGTGCGGTTCGGGTTCGCTCAACACTATATTTTACATGATATAGTACTTATATCATATTTTTAGGGACACTATGGGTAGAACTGCCCCTTAAAGTACAAACACTGTGAAATACACCACAAGCAATATGTTGCACATCCGTATGTCAATGACATGAAACTGTCTGTCACAGCCATATTAGTAACAACATGTCCAAAAGGACCATAACTTTAAAACAGACGATGAGGAGCAAGGTTCATTTAAAGATAGTCAGCAGAAGCCCTCCAGCATGAGAAAGATTTAAAAGGTTAACATTGTAGGTGCTAGTGTTTCACAAAAGAATCAAGCAGTTACGATTTTAGACAGGGGTTATTTAAGATCTAGTCACACACAGTAATTTGCTGTGGGCTACATACACGGCGGTGGAGTATCCTTGCATTTTTCCTGTGAGAACATTTCTCACAACAAGCAGCAATCATGCAACCTGTAACTATGTCTACTTCCTTACTAGATATCATTGCAGGTTTTTTTTTAAAGTGTTTATTGGGAATAATACACAATAGAAGTATGTTTGCATTAAGATAACATATGTGTGACTGATAATGGACCGGTGAGGTTGTATGGGGGGGGGGGGGGGGGGGTAAGAACATTGTATCACCAACATTGGAGGGTTATGCTTTATTATTCTCAAATCACTATTAAAATAAACAATATTCATGTCATCATTAAACAATACACAACTTAATACTTACTGCGAGGGTACAGGTGCGTGGAAGCATCATTTTAAGGACCAAATATGTGAATCGGTGATTCTGTTTAAACCGTGGGGGAGGGGGTCTCAGAGAAACTGGGGTGTAAACTAAAAACCTGTATACATGGCTACTCTGTGGAGGGGTCTACACATATTATGTGTGGGAGGGTGTTAACGTGGGGGGGCTGTATGCATTCGTAAAGGGGAAATAGCTGAAGGAGGAGGTTCTACGAGTTAGGGAGGGGGAGTCTGTGTCCGTTCCAGATAGCGGAACCAGGTGTCTCAGGACTTTGTTACCTGTTTGCGGGATTTCAGTAGGAAGTCTTCCATCTTACAGAGGTCAGTGACTCTGTCCAGACAGGCCGTAATGGAGAGTGTAACGGTCTCCCTCCAGAATGCTGGTATAACTGCTTTCGCTGCATTAATCAAGAACAGCGTTAGTGAATTTTTATAGATATTAGTTGGGATAGCATTGTGATGGAGTAGCCTGTGTTCTGAAGTGAGAGGCATAACAGTCCCTGTGATTTGGGTGATCATGATAGCAGATGTGGTCCAATAGGGTTGTGTTAGGTTGCAATGCCACCATAGATGGAGAATCTCCCAACAGTGGCATAATGGCGTGTCATTTGTCTGGGGTCCGGTACCAATGAATTAATAATTTGTAGGACATTACTTAGTATTTACTGGTTATACATTCTTTGTGTATAAGGAGTAAAATGTGTTGCCATTGACCGTGATTGGTTTCCCATTGAGCGGTTTATGTGGGGAGTGAAAGGTCATCTGCATTTGGTATAGGGTGGCGGTCAAGTGAGCGTCAATGGTGGTTTTGGAACATATCTGCTTAGAGAGGGTTCAGGTCACCTATACATTGCAGTGATGAGATGTAACAGTTGAGTTGGTAATGTTAAGGAGAGTTCCTAAAGGAGGGAGTTGTTCTGATGCAGAATGCTGTGAGGGTGAGTACTGCTGTGTAAAGTCTGCCTTATTATGGGGTTGGAAGAGCTGGATATGGTTGGAACAAGCTGGTTTGATGGCCAGTCCGTCATAAGGGATTTTTTTTTAATATTCATGTCTTAGAGCGTGAGCGGGATGATGGAGAGAGTATAGGGAGAAATAGAGGGACATGGTCCTACCATGTTTTTTGTCCCTATATGGGTCTGTGATACTAAACTGAGAGTATAGGTGAGCATGAAATAGTAGTCAAGTCTGGAATAGGTCTTATGTGAGTTGGAGTAGAAGGTAAAGTCGTATCTAGTGGGGTGTAGGGTTCTCCATACATCAAATATCGATATGGTAGTCAGGATCTTCTTGATGTGTCGCAGAGTTGACCTTGGTAGGAAGGAGTGGCCAGCGGATGTATCTATGCGCGGTTCCATGGTAACGTTTAGGTCACCTCCCAGAATCAGGGGTAAAGATATCATTATCAATGTTACCTTTACCATAAACATATCGGCCCAAGGGAATCAGCGACAGTGTCTGTATGAGAGAATGATGTGTTGTTAGCAAGATTTACCTAAGGAGTGTCAACTAACGACAAGCTGTGAGTGTGTATCTGGAGATATCCTGCAGGATAATAATTTTGCATTCCTTAAGCAAGTCAGCCCTTTTCCTTGCCTGTTTGCATTATTTCTTTCCTTAATTGAAATGTAATGAATTCATCGTATGATGTCCCTGGGGGTCTTCGTTGCAAGGTTTCTGGGCCATAAGAGTGTCTAGAGTTTGTAGACCATCATGAACATCTTCCGAACGGTCTTGCTCAGGTATGCCCCTGATGCGCAAGTTATTTAGCCTGCCACGATTTTCTAGATCTTCCATGTGTGACTTAATGCTTGATATTTCCACTGTTTGTTGCTGGACTTGGTCTTCAAGTGCCATGAGGGGACAGCTCGTGGAGTCTTGCATCTGCTTGACCTGGGTGAGCCTGACATCCATTTTTGCACAATTTCGCACAATAGCGGCATGGCTGTCCGATATATCTTTTCTTGTTGGTATATTCATCATGGATTTCTTTATGTCCTCTAGGTCAGTATTGTGCAGTGGAGTGCATTGAGGAGAGTGTGGGAAAGTGTACACCTTTTGTAGAGGGTCCAGGGGTAGCAGCAGTAGGTGAGTTGTATTTTTACTTGTTTCTTCCCACAGTTAGTGGAGTTTGTGCTGGATGTACCGGTGGGAACAAAACTCTTTAAGTTTGCATTCCCTTGATTCGGTGGTTAGACACTGCCCCCCCCCTCCCATTGCTGGTTTTTACACGTTTATGCCTTGTGTAAGAAAGGCGTGAAATTACATGAAAAGGATGTAAGACCTTTAGATCATCTTTGGGAATTTTGTAAGTGAGCTGACCTTTGAACATTTCTCTTTTGCTGGAGTAATTATTATCTGCTCACTGAGAGGGGCTCAGTCCTACACACCAATTCTCTCAGAACACAAACCTACCACTGTCTTTCTAGCGGTCTTGCATTAATTGAACAAACCCAGTGACGAAGAAGGAGATCAGGACACTGGACAACAGTGCATTAGGAGTGTGCATTAATGTGCTTCCAATGTCTCCCATTTAGCATCAAGGCTCAGCACACTATACCTGCTGGATCATATCCATACTGATAGTTGCGGTGCCCGTCTTAAATAGGTGAGAAGCCAGGGAATATATAGCACAGAGATCGTGAATATTTTATATGCCCAATCTTCTCCAACAAAACCACATTGCAAACCTCAACGTGCCCTTATCAACTACCCCATCTCCCACTTATGTTTTACATTATTCCCGACCTCAGTGAGAGTTACTATACCACCTTCTATATCAGATCTCTTCACTGCCATCCCCAACTTCATTTAACCTTCTGCTCTATCTAATTGAGCTCACTCATCCTCCATTTCAGTTAACTTTTTGCTTTCTCTCTATATCAGTAAAATTTAGAAGCACAAGTGAACAAGCAGTTGCCCTTAGTCTGAGGCTAAATTGCCATGCAAGTTTAAAGTACAAGCAAGTTTATCTCTGACCGCAAGGGTTAAAAAAAAAAAAAAAAAAAACATTTAATTGTCCTTTAACAGCTCATTGATTATCCCACCTGTCTTAATGGAAACTCAAACATGATGAGGATTAGTTACCTCCAACTGTTCAAGCACAGCCTTCAGTTACTACACAGCAGTAATCACAGAAGCAGTGGCTTAGGGCCAATATTATGAAATTAGTTTGCAAACAAACATTAAAAAAATGTCAAGATTGTGGAACTCTGAGAACTGGACCATCTATCCAAGACTTTGCATCTAACATCCATTTCTAAGAGAATTTCACAGAACATTATTGCATTAGTAAGAGATAACACACATGCTGATATTTAAGGGACAACATCCTGTTGTGGGGTCACATTTTACTCTGGAAAGGCCGCAAAGTCAGGTTTCAGAGAAATACTTTGCACATTGCATAGGCATATACAGGGTTGACTGCTTTGTTGCATATTAAAAGACAGAATATTCTGGCAAGGCTATACCCAGGGCTTCCTCTTTGCAGGATTATCAGTCTGTGAATACTCTGCATCTCAAGCTTTCATGGTTGTCTGGATTTTAGTGCTCATTTTCATATTGTTGACCCTTCCAGAACACACAAGAGAATTCTGGGATTTACCACCCAGAGGTCACATACTGGAACCACAAAAGTAGATTGTGTAGTATACATGGCTTGTGCGGGACGGTCACCACCAGATGTACAGCTATACTAAATAGCTCAAAATATCTGCTAGTAAGCTACATAAACCAGCATCACTATACTTGGACGCTATATATATATAATATATATTAAGTGACCAAGAGACGCTTAAATATAATAAAACTTGGATGGTTCATTATAAGTCTCTCTATATAAAATATTAAGCTTAAATAGTACAAAGAGAAATGGCACTTGCAGAAAGAAACTTGTCAATCCAGTTCTCTTTGAAACGGTAGATCGTAGAGGTATTTTCAAACATATTCCCTGTATTCGTTGAAGGGTTCCAAGTAGAACACAATAGTAAGTCAGGACTTAGTGAACATTTGCCATCCACCCCTGGGAGTGTGATTGAAATCTTGAGCTCAAACTCTGACATTATAAAGTTATTTATGAAGTTAATATTGAAAAGATTAGGGGTAATTAAACAGGTTTTTATTCTATGATCTCCTGTGATTTTTATTTGGTTCTGCAGCGTTCTCCTGCAAAATATTATCTAAGTTGCGGCCTACAAACATATAAGGGTATGTTGATGTGCTGGCTGTGCTATTAACAACCAATAAGCAGATCTAAATGGGTAATGCTTGCTACAACATATGCATTGTAAACAGAGTACAGTGGGCTATTAAAGTACAACTCTACGTTTGTTTAACCCCTACTTCCTTAAATGAAGGAAGGGTTGAAAAATTCTATCCCTTTTTTACATTGGCATGTAATATCAAAAATACATACCAGTCTATGCTCATAGTAGGGGCACTAAGCTTTTCCACTTGCAGAGGCAGACTTCACCAGGACAGCAGGGTTCAGGTCCCGCTGTTCAGGACGCATTTCCCAGTGTCTGGGACACAAGAGTGCCGTAGCGCCGATAGCTTCAGTGACAGTGCTACCACGGCTACGCGGTATCGCTGACACACTGACCTCCCAAACTCAGGAGAAATGATGGTGCTACCGCGCATGCATGGTAGCTCTGACATTCCACGCCCCAAGTTAAACCCGCGGCATCCTTATTTGCAGGAGATAAATATTGGGGAGGTATGCACTTGTGCCTCTGTATTAGAAGCACAAGAAAAAAAATTGTCCTTTAAGGGCCACATTTAGAAAGGCAAACGAGCAATTTTTGAGAAAATTACCATAGATAACAATACAGTACTGCTGTTATTCTTTCCATATTCGGGATTTATATTCACAATTGTTTTTTTCCCGTGATAAATAAGGCCCTAAATTCCTCTACTTCCTGGTTTATGACCTCTACTGGTGCCGAGACAGCAGCTGCTGAAACCAAGACTATAGTATGTTCATAAATGAGGGGCTGGTGTTACCGTGTCATTGTTTGCACAGTCAGTAACAAGTCAGCAAGGTGTAGAGAGAAAGGAAAATACCCAGGTACTGCCACAATGGGAAACCCTATCAGTCCTTCAACAAAGTAAGCAGGTTAAGCATTTGCCTTCCTGCTGCTTTAGTCTTCAGCTCACTGGGCATAATTGGAATTGAAGTGGAAGAGGATGTTTAGGTCGGTTCCTACTACTCATCCATAACAACCCTATAGGAATGCTATATCAACAGTCAACAATATTACCATTTATTTATATAGTGCCAACAATTTACACAGCACTTGGTAAAGAGCATGCAATGGAATTATAGACCACAACAGACAGACCTCATTACATGAGGTATAGAGCCCCTGCGTACAGTCTAAAACCAGACTTCAGATGTAAAAATATATGTAATACATCATAGCAGTTTTTAAACTCACAGAAATTCCTGCAGTAATTAAAGAATCTGACCACCTTGGTTTTGCTTTTTCAGTTTGTCAGAAACCTCTTTCTAATCCTGTCTGGTCTGCTCACACCAGTTCACAATAATCAGGACATCACGGACTGAATGATTATCAGGGAATGGTATTGGTCCTGCGAATCTTTCTGTAATTTGTCTCCTAGATATAAAGAGTCAAATCACAACTTTAAGGGACTAAAACCTACTTACAGGAGAAAAGTGAAACATGCACAAATAATTTACACATTGCACATCCATTTTAAATGTGCATTGTCTCCTGTTTATGACATATTCCTTTTGATAGTATGCCAACCAGTCTCCATTTTGTACTTTATTTGAACATGGTGCCCTAAAGGTTCTATTTACAAGTATGAGAGAAAATGGTAGTTGTGTAAAATATGAAACAATAGGTAGTTGTGTAAAAGAGGTAATTCTGGGAGAAAGTTCTAAAATTTGGAGTCATTGCCATGGAAACCGGTGGAACGTTATTGCTGACTGCACCTTTAAAAATATTTCCCAGGATCCCTCCTTATACATCTGGGCTATTTCTCTCTTAATATAAATTTACCAACACAAGTATAAATCATTTGTATGCTGTAGATTTACAGGGCAAACACTGTTTAGGTGACAGAGTCCTTCTCACATATCATGGCACAAGTCTGCACTAGCTTCAGGAAAGCATGTTATCTTCCTTTCTTGTTGTGACTGGCACCTGGATTGTCTACTGCCAGCTAATCCCAACTTCCTACCTGTCTCATACACCTTCATACAGCGTTTCCTTGCTGTCAGTCTTCCAACCCCCAAGTCTATTAGGCTAGGGGTGTATCCAACACCATATGACCATCCTGCTTCATGAATATTAAAAAGCGCCCATGCCTCTGATTTCTCCCCTCCTCTCTGCTTTTTTTTCTTTTTTTTGTTGCTCCTCCTGCAAGCTCTGGATAGATTGAGCAGTCAGTCACTCTCCTCACAGACTGGCTTTTAGATCTTGCCTCTTATTGTCTGTCTGATCGAACGCTTGCAGCTGATTTGCAAAGAAGAAAAGGAGTAGAATCAATATTAAAAAACTAAAGAATCTTCTTATAAAGGAAGGCTGGCTGTTTGGCATTCAGGATCTACATGCAATAGACAAGCGTGTTGTTTTCCACTCGTGCATGCTCAAATCGGCAGAGTATATCAGAGCTGTGGATCGGTCACAGCCTTCATTGGTGTCTGAGCAGCACTTGCAGGAAGGAGGCAATGCTTTTACGAAGAAGACCCCTGTTAACTGAGATTGCCTTCAAGCTTATCATTGCCTTGCTATGCTTAAGGGTAAAGGTATGTTCAATTTTAATCTGGATCATGAAAAAACTACCTTTGCTCCTTCATGCCAGGATGGGCTGATGATATATATTTATATATATATATATATATATATATATTTTTTTTTTTTTTTTTTTTAAAAGTTGCTGTTTTTTTTAACTACCCCAACCAGCAATTGGATTAGTACCTTGTGATAGTTTCCCCCCCATTTGTCGTGCATTTTAATGCTGATGAAGTAATTTTGCATTGCATTTCTTTTATAGTTTTTTGTTCTTCAACCTATGTACTGGAAGATATTATTTTTAATTCTGTTTTGCAATATGTGCATTGAAACCTAATGCATACTGCTTGTAATAGTTCGTTTTTTTTTTTTTTTTTTTTTAACAATGCATTTTTTTAAAGGTAGTTGATGCATTATTGCTCAAGGTGTTATGATTTTTTTTTTTTTTTTGATTTTTGTAACAGGTGTCTGTAGCATCAGGGCAGTTCGAGTTGGAAATCTTATCTATGCAGAATCCCAATGGAGAGGTGCAGAACGGGAATTGCTGCGACGGAATCCGCAACCCAGCAGACAGAAAGTGCACCAAGGATGAGTGTGACACTTACTTTAAAGTTTGCTTAAAGGAATATCAATCTAGGGTGTCTGCGGGAGGGCCCTGCAGCTTCGGATCCGGATCTACCCCTGTCATAGGGGGGAATTCCTTTAACCTAAAATACAACCGGAATAATGAAAAGAACAGGATCGTGCTCCCTTTCAGTTTTGCTTGGCCGGTGAGTAAGACTGGATTATTGTGATCTCGGCATTTGTATTTTCCATCCGTGGCTCGTGGTGTTTGTGCATAATTAAATATTGTATTGATCTCCCCCCCACTTTGTGAGTTTTGCGATGGATAATCTGCATGGCTCTTTAACCCTTGACCTCCCCAAATGGGCCTGCAACAGGTATTCCTGTCTATGCAAAAAGGTTATAAACGCATGGGCTAAGACTTTACTGCAAGAACTCTTCAAAGATTTTGGGCAGGGTTTTCATTTTTTTTTTTTTATTGTATTGGTATATGCAATATTTAGGGTCATTCCTTGGTTAAAATGCACAATGCAGTATATAAAATCTCGTAATGTGTTCTGCAACGTTGTCTAATGGAAAACCATACATGGTGCGTGTTTGTAGCCCTAGAACAATTGCGGGATTAATGCGGTGCAGTGATAGCTAAACTTGATCACCCTTAGCAGTTGTGGACTACATTTCTCATAATGCTCACAGAGCCACAACAGCAGAAGAGGCTCTAGTTTGCTTGTACTGAAGTAGTGCAGATTTTGCAGTGACTAAGAATGGATTGGAAGTTCCAGAAGTGGACCCAGGAGAGAGGGAGGAGTGCCTGGGAACGCTTGACTACATGCTCATTTTACATGCTGTGAGCTATAGGTTAGACACCGTCTTACCTAGTAAGTGGCATATAACGCATAAGATTGGGAAAGACAAAGGCCATGGGATGGCATGTATGCTTTCCTTTTTAAAATGTTGTATTGCTCTCCCTCTGAATGTATTAAGAGGTCACAAGTTCGTTGTATATTGGCCCGGTAGAAACGACAAGCTGGAAGTGGATTAATCTCATCTAAACCTCTCTAGCAGTGTCCGGTTGGGCTGAGTTTTCCAATTCCCTCCTCCCACTTCTGAGTTTTAATGTGTTTTTTTGTATCCTGCTGTGTAAGTGCTGTTTTTGTGGTGTGGGGGGGTAAATTAGAACACTGAAGTCCACGTGCTGAATGCAACCCCCCCCCCCCCCCCTCAATTAGGAAACCCACATTAACCCCAACCTATGTTTCTGAATGGCATGGGGTCTTTAATATTAAAAACCAGGAACAAGGCTAGACAAAATATGGATCTAGGTATTTGGCCTCTGCATGTCCCCAGGCTTCCAACACAAATAGTATGTTTTTTTTTTTTTTTGGGGGGGGGGATAGGGTTGTGGAACCCACCACTATACTAAATGCTGTTTGATGGACTGTAATTATGCAGAGGGCTTTATAAACATTTGTGAAATAGGGTGTCAATCCTCTCATTTTGTAACGTGAATCTAATTGTCCAGTCTCCCATATTAAAAGATCTGTAGCGGCCAACGACTTCAGGTTTTTTTTTTTCTTCTTTAAATTTATAAACCTGGTTAACCCGAGGGCAACCTGCTTATCCTGTAGTTCAAAACACTGAAGCTAAGCCTACATGGGTGGTAATATTTCTCTGCTACCCATGTGGTGTGCCTGTGGCTATTGTTGCATCTGTATGTTTGCCATTTCTCTGCATGCTTTTAAAGAGAACCCTGGCACATATCCAATAGGGATAGAATTTATACAGTATCATCATACCTACGGGATCTCTGTCTGTGTGCCCTCCCTGTTCCAGTGGTGGCCCTGCCCTTCCCCTCCAGCTGTGTCCTCCGATCCCAGCCAGGTGTTACAGAGGTGGGTGTGCTGACTGTGGTTCAAGGAGTGGCATTTCTATTAATCATTTTTGTTTTTTGCTCTGGTGCTGTGGAGATATTAACCCCAAGTAAGGGACGTGGTGGGGGGAAGAACAATTGTCTGATAGCAGTGGACTGCCACATTTTAACCGGTTATGCCAATTGCACAATCATATCGAGGTTGATTTTGTTTTTACACATTAGATCACACGTGTTACTGTAAATGGCTCAATCTGGGTTACGCAGCTTTTATGGCTGATCAGTGAGTGCATTTACTATTTCTTATCTGTTTGCATGAAATGATGATTATCTACTTAGTGGATCAATATGTGGTGTCTGTTACAGACACTTGGAAATATAAATTCTACATTCCCTTTTCAAAGGGCCTGTTCTTGGACAGCTGTAACCATTTTATGCTACTTCAACACATTTTGCTGTGGATTGTCACTGGCCTTCCAAATTAAGTAAAAACCATTAATTGGGTTATATTTACCTTCTGGAACAAGAAAGGTATATTAACCCTTCCAAGTGTCAGGGAACATGGCATGCAACTCCGTCTTAAAACATATATTTCCCCCCCCCCCCCCCCCCCCCCAATGGTCATACATTGATAAAGATTTGTTTTTAATACCCATCCCCCTTATCACTTAAAATTGACTGCATAGCTTCCCTCCCTGTGTGGGCATCCCATGCTTAACCTTGAGGGAGTGTAATTGGCTTGAAGGCCAGCTCTCATTTCTCCTGTAGTGGTGCATTTGGTTGGACTTTCAACCTTGCTGTTGCCCAAAGGGATGACAACTTTCCACCCCCCCCCCCCCCCCTTTGTGTGTTTTAAAGTAATGAGGCCACCCTTGTTGTAATTCAGACAGGCACATAATTAGTTGTGTATCCCAGGCCTGCTTACACAGTCAGTACCTTTTTTAGAAGTTTGATCCAACAATCCATTTAACAAGTGTATCATTTTCAATCCATAAAAAGAATGCAAGGTGGGGGTGTGGATTGTTCTTCTTCTTCTTCTTCTTCTTCTTCTTTTTTTTTCTTTAGTACAGATTATGCTTCATGTTCTCCACTGCTTTGTCAAGTTTGGTTTCCTGCACTCCAGACCTGGCAAGAAAGCTTCATTTTGGAAGATACTGGCACAATAGTTTGGTTCACACAAGTACCCTCTGTTGGGAGAACAAGAGCCAGGTTTTGCTCATAGTGAGATAAAACTGTTATCAAATATACCATCAAAGGGATAAAAGGTTTTATAAAAATCTGTGGTATTTGAAGTACAGCCAACCAATGCAGTGCTCCCATTGTTGTGGCATTTGACTTTCTGTCTTTTGAAGGACAGACCCATTCGGATGTTTGCCTTCTAACTTGAGGAAATAGACTCAGGTGTTTGATCCTGAACACACTTATATTCAGTGTTTAGGATTTATGAAGAGGTTTTTTTTTTCTCTCTCTCTCTTTCCTCCCATCTGCCCCTTGCAAAAATGCCAAGGGAATAGTGCATTAGTCCCTGATTTGAGATTACAAACTACTTTTCATAATGTGCAATGCCTTGTCTTCACCCTTCTATAATGCTATTGCACTTTTATGTTCCTTTGTTAGATGTACAAACTGCTTGTCTGTCCGTCCTTTTTTTTTTTTTCCTTCTTTCTTTCATTAGCTGCACATGTGTTTTAAGAAACAAGATCTTGCCAACTTCTATTGTGTAGCCTTAGTCAGGACTTGGTGTTAAAACTTTTTTTTTTTTTTTTGTATGTCTTGCTTTGTCTCACAATCCTTAATTCATGTATGGAATAACAGAGTTCTCTGTTGTATAGGTTTGAGTAATGGGTCTGGAGATGGGGGCCTATAAATAAATGGAAGTCACCGGTTTAAAAAAAGTTGCTAGGAGACAGGCTTGTAGGCCCATGTGTGGCACACAGAGTGCACCTGCAAAAGAAAGCAAGCTTGTTGTTCTGCTTCTCTGTAATAGACAAGTTGTTGTCCCTTTTCTAAGAGATGCCAACATTTTTTTTTTTTCTATAAGAAATGTTAACCATATATAAGTGTGTCTATGTTGCTTTATATCATAGATATCCCTGACTTGTTGTTTTTTTTTTATTTATTTATTTTTTTTTTTTTACTAGATTTAATATTTTATTTTGATTTCTTTTGCTATGATTTTACCATCCAAAATGTTTTTGGTTTTTTTGCTCTGTGTTGTATTGGGAAAATACCCAAATTACAAAATACAGCAAGTATGCCAAGTTTCCAATACAAGTTCATGATGTACATGTCATTGGTTCGAAAGGTAAATGTTACTTTAGCAAGTAACTTCTTGTATAGTTTTAAATCTATTAATATATTTTTTTATTAGCTGTTCTTATTAGATTTTGGAATTATAACAGTATTTCTTCCTCTTGTATGCAGTGTAAACAGACTTTACGCTAGTTGAATTGTGCAAGGTTTCATTAATATGTTGTACTACAGAGATCATTTGGTTGTCTACATGGATATGGTCTGTGTCAGCTGTTCTGAGTAGTTTAGGAGTAATAATTTAGGTCAGACATACAATGCTACAAATATCTACATTTTGGTTGGTCTATGCAAAGCTATATGGTGTATTTTTTATTTTTTAGAATCCTTGTAAGGAATAATAGTTTACTGATACCCTATCAGCTGAGAAAGTGACTTTGATGTTGGTGGGGTATTTTTTGTTGTTACTCTTCAAGGAATATGTTATCATGAGATAATCACCACATTTAGGCTGAATCTTCATGTTTTCATCTTGTGCAGATTGTTGCTTCTTTGGTTAGAAGATGCCTGCAGTGTGGGGCGCTTGTCATTTTACTATAGAATATAAGATTATGTTATATGCTGCTGCACTTGTACAATTGGGATTACTGTTTTTTTTTTGTTTTGTTTTTTTTAGTTTTTTTTTTAAATTTATCGTGAATATCTTCTTTAATGTAGCGACATCTCTAAAATGTTCCTCCTAATAGTGGGGCTTAGAACATTTGTTGTTTTCCCAGTGATACAAGTATGAGTACACATTATTATGTAATAGCAGTGCTGTCCAAGTGTTCAATGTGGAGGGCCACATGCCATGCAGATGTTTGGATTAGGGCTCCAGACATTGAAATGTTCTGCGATATTAACTTCTGAGCTTTCAGCTAAGACAAGGGCTTTACCAAACCCATCTAGTGCCATACTGACCCCCAGTTGGACATGAATGGTCCATCAAATAGGGATATTTACTACATTTTATTATTTATTTTTTTAGACATATAAAAAATTTGTCTTGACACAGTGATATGAAACAATCAGTACATACTGATTATTTGCTTTTATAACTTCATTAAACTTATCTTAACTGCAGATAAATGGTATATTTGATTTTTTAAACAAATTAAAATGCTTAACTTTCACTGTGTGTGTAATGAACATTTTCCTTTTAACTAGTGCCAAGTAGTTTAGTGTAGAGAACACCTATTTTCATCTGATAATTCAATGTTAACAGTTCAGCTGTGTTTTTACAGAGTTAAGTTGGACTTAATACATCACTTATAAAAACCATTTGACAAAATAAATTGACATTCCTTCACCCCCTAGAGTTTAGAATGGGAACTAATTGAAAAAAAAAATGGAACAATAAGCAAAATAAAGGCTTTGTGAGCAATTATAAAGGAGTGCTGGATGTATTCAGTAGGCTTTGTCTTTACTTTTAATGATTTCAATATTTTACTAAACTCCAGTGGGATTTAAATGCATTTTATATACAAAAATTCACTAATGGCTATGAAGAACCATCTTATCTGAACTTTTCCTTTGGGTTATTTAAAGCGGTTAAATTCTGATGTTATTGGTGTGCAATTTAGATTAGGCAGCTAAATTCACAGACAGCATGAGTGATTTTATTCAGTGCCAATTAAGAGGCCACATTTATTTATTTATTTCCGTACTACTATTTGTGACTTGCGTGTATTATTCCGATCGTACAGTAGTCAAGGGATCTGTTGGATGGTAATTGTCAAGCATTCAAAGTTTCCCCCCCCCCCCTCCCTACTTTTTTTCTTTCTTTCTTTCTTTCTTTTTTTTTTTTTTTTTTTTTTTTTAACCAGCTCAACCCAGTTTTATGTACTTTTGAGGTAAATCGGTAGAAAGGCCTCTTGTTCATGCTTGCTGTGTGTGAACCTGACTGTTGTGCTTGGCTGGGTATGTGGTATTCTATCTATTAACCTTGCCACCCTTCTAACTAGTGCATTTAATTATCAGTAGGAGTCTTGAGGAAGGTAGGTTAATGTCAAATTGTGGGTAAGTCATTGATATTGTGGCCCAAAAAAAGTGCACTTTGAATTTTTTTTTTAACGTTGGACTGAGCACACATTATTCATGTTTTGGGGATATTTTTTTTTTTTTTTCCTATTATCCCTATTAAAAATTAGCTATATTATTGATATGGTTTTGTTACTCATTAAATTCTTTTCTTATTCATTGGTTTTGATACATGCTAGGTTTGTGATTACAATACATTGTAGTCTGGCCACCCAGACAGGGCAGTGACTGCTAATATTAACCAAGAACAATAGTGTGGCCATTCTGACTGCACTGAGGATTACAGAACATAATGGGGCCCATCCAAAAATAATGCGAATACAGGACAAGCAACAGGAAGCTGCAGTAGACTCAGCAGAGCTCGGCTCCCAGACAAACCATGGACTTAATTCACACAATGGCAACTTTAGCACATTATGTATTCAGAGGATGCTCATTATTCCAGCAGGCTTGCCAGATCAGAGATCAGCCTGCTTTATTGGATGAAGTGCACACAAAGTATGGATAGTGACAATTATTTTTCACTTCCATCCATCATTTTGGTAAGAACTGGTCAGCTATATTATAAAATGACTCACAAATTCAGATAATGGCTTGTAGTTTTGACCACATGGATTTTTTTTTTTTTTTTTTTTTTTTTTTTTTTTTTTAAGGATACGTTTTTGATGTGGTTGTGACAATAATTAATGGTTCTTTGCCACGATTTGACTAGTGTCCTCTGGGTCTGGACACATATGTCTTTCATTACATGGAGCCACATTTTGATGGTGTGGATGTCCACGTATTAGCACTTGAGTAAGCAGCTTTATTTGCTGCCCCCATCAGTAAAGAAGGTATTGCTCATCACTTCTTGTTTTGTTTGTGTTTCTCTAGGAATTATGTGAAAGCTTGCTTTCTGTCACATCAGCAATTTACTTACAAGGCCCTACTGCAGCTTTGTTACCTATTTGAAAAATCACGTGCAAATGCAGCCTCTCCAGCACACAAACGGTTAGGTTGCCTTTTATCTAAACTAACTGTTTTTAACCCTTTCGTACACTGTTGTGTAACAATGTGCTATTAATCCAATCCAAATGCTGAAATCGGTATGGCCCACCCCCTTTTTTTTTTACTGTTTTATTGTTGCTTTGACCCTGTGTCTGTCTGTCTGTACTAGCCTGCTTTTTATTTCTTCATTTCTTGTCACATGTACTTGTGTGACTTTTTAGGCAAGTTACTAAGATAGTCCTGCAAGCTGTCATGGGCTGAGTGGTTGGTTCTGCTCTCTTCTACTTAATGGCTATATCTGGAAGCACTGAAGCTTTAATTTAATATTGATTTGTATTATTATTGGGGATGTGCTTTACTGCTCCGCTTTTCGGAGATATGGGTACGCTGGTAGGCAACTTCCCTGCTTGCTTTGTTTGACATCTGACACTAGCTAAATGCTGGGTCACCTACAAAAGCAGGTTGTGTTGAGTATTGGATATTGGTCTGGATGAACCAGCTCCCAACATAATAGTGTACAGCAGCAGAGGTCATCACTGCAAACTATCACCATGTTAATAGCATCTAAGCCTATTAGGCACTGCAGCCAATGTACTAAAACAGGTTGGTGCCATGGTTATAGCTGGCTTTTTCTCCCCTGAGAACTACTCTTTTTAAATTAATAGCGTGATCTGATTTAATTTGTTAGTCCACTGCACGAGAAGGGAGGGGTGACTGCTCCTTCTAAGAGAAATCCACTTTTAATTCCTGCAGCTGTACCAGTTCCAGTCATTGTATAAACTACTTAAACTTTTTGCTAATGTTCCAATGTGTAGTCGACACCACATCACTTCTTCCTTTATACTTTGTGTCTGCTTATCCCTGGAGGGGCATATCTTTTGGCTCAGGGTCAGGCCTCTAGTGGCTAATTAAGTGTGACATTATCAGTACACAGCTGATCTTTGACTCCGCATATATCTCTCATTTGAATACGTTGACTGTGCTTTTATTATTTTGGTTGAATGTATATTTAAAGATGATCTAGAGGTCATCTCTGGTCATGGGAACATTAAAACCTGCTGGCTGCCTTCATTCCATAGATGTTCAGTAAACCTGAATACTGAAGAGGGGATGTGGTTGGTCATTCACCCGTTATTAACAGAGCAGTTGCCATTCTATTGGTGAATGAGCTTCCCTTGTTATCTGACATTATTTAGCAGCTAAATTCGTGCTCCTATCACAGCAGATATAATAATTACAGAATTGGATTCATGGCAGCATCAGACTACAGTACAGTGCTCGCTAGTGACCTTCATTAAATACCCATTTAAATGAAATCATGAAGAGGTGTATGTGTATATATATGCACACATACACTAAACAATTTGTCCTTTTTATTTATTTTTTTCATTCTATCTTTTGGATATTAAAAAAAAATCCTCTGGCGCATAATTTACTTGCAATAACAGTCCCTATGGAAAAAAAACCCCTCTATGCTTTTTAATTATGACGCAGAAATAGCATTTGTATATATTTGCATGAAAAAAAAGTCATGTTCCACACACTGGACTTTTATTTTTATTTTTTTAAATGTACACCTGTATGCTCAGATTTGTGCATGCCCAGCTCTACTCTCCTTGCAAAATGACATCATGCTCCAATGTGTACCTGATCCGTGCATGCCACAGCACCCATATTTGCACTGTGTCCCCTTTACTCTCTATAAAAATGCATAGAGGTTTGCAGAGTGAATGCGTATAGTGTTGACATGACACACGGAGTAATCTTATGCATGTCTACCTACCAGTATATGCTGGGGAAGCCTATTTTCTCCAGCAGAAGAGAGCTTGCAGGGGGGGGGAACCCCACATGAATTATCTTGACCAATAAACAGTCATTCCGAATAACCATCATGGAAAGAGACACGGTGGAACTCTGTAGAATAAGCCACATCTGTCACCGAGAAAATAAAAGCTTTAGTTTAATTAGTAAAACATAAACTACATGTTCTATACTTTCTCCAATCCTTTTGCTGGGAATATGCTGACTAACCATTATGGGATTTTAACTTTTTAGAATCTGGAAAGCTACCTGCCTTGTTAACTGCAGTATAGAAAGAGTTGTTTTTGTTTCACTTCAAATAATGTTGATAGATAAATTTGTCTTTTTATAGAGAAATCTGATTTTTTTTTTTTTAAAGAAACCCAGCATATGTCTGAAACACTGTCTATAAACTTTTTTTAATTTCTTTTAAAATATATATTAAAATTTAAATTGGGTTTTATTTATTCATTTGACCACACAAGTACATAACAGGGTGAATCATTAGATACTTGAATATCATTGGATGCTTCCAAGCTAAATTTAAATATTAGGAATTCTAACTCCTATAAAAAATTTTTTAACTCAAAAATTGCTCTTAACTCGCTTGCTGTGTGTTTTTGATCATTTTAGCACCACTCCCTGCATATTACTTGTTCTTCCCCTGGATTTAGCCTCTAAATCAACAATGTTCTAATAATTATCTGTGCATGTTTAGGAGAGTGAAGGAGTGGTAAAAATATAAAAGGTAAATCCAAAACGTGTGAAAGTACATGGGCGATTTTTATTCCGCTCCTCTGTAATGTTTAAACCAATGCCCCCAAATATTTTTTTCTCTCTATGAGAATGTTTTCCTACAAAGTAGGGTAGTTGAGCTGTGACCCTTTAGCTGCTAACATTTGCTGACCGGATTGTAGGTATGTCAGTCGGACACCCTGGCTTCATATACACTACTCCTTTTTGGGTGTATATTATGTACCCTACTAAAGTAGGTGAAGGCCATTTTGTATTAGAGGCTTCCAGAAATGTCTGGGCTTGGCCATATTTTCCCACAGTTTTCTCTGAACAAAATGGAATTCTGTATATTTTGAATTTGAAACCTATCTCGGCTTTATTCCCAGGCAGAGTGTCTCACTCTCAGAATGACTTTCCTTCAAAGGCTGCATGCTCTGTCAAGTTACTAGTGGTAGGTTTTCTGCTGACTTTTGAAGTTCACTTGATGCCTACACCTTCGAGTTGTTTACCTTTCGTCATAAATGCTATATGCTAGCCATGAATGCTCTCTATAATTATCTCTTACCAGTTCTTGGGAAAAAATGCCTGGTGCCTTATGTCTCAGCTGGGCATGACTGTGTGGACAATACAGGCGGAGGTCACCTTTTTGTAATGCCACAGAAGTGCGCTGCTCACCTCTCTGACCCTTAAATGGTTAAGCAGATATTGTAAAGTGGACCCGTTGTGACTTGTACTCCGCCAGGCTGTAAAAAGTGAGCAGGGAGGTTTGGCTTCTTCTGTCTTGCAGTAGGGAAGCAGAGATAAAAGGGTGGCTAGATACAATAGCTGGCATCCATCCAGCTTGAAGGAGTAGTTTAAGCAGTAGATGCTTATGATTATTACTGGAATGTTAGCGATCTCATGGGCAGATTAGTGTACCTATAAATGTGACACATCGCTGTGCCCTAAGGTTTTGAATGCTTAGGACCTAAAGCTTTGTATTAAAGAGCCTTTTCCTCCCTCCGACTGCACTAAAATTCATCAGTTCTCTTCTTCGTTACCTGATACTTGTGGGAGCAGTGATGGTCTATTGCAGACAAAGCTTTCAAAGAGGTGCTGAAAAGCTGGAAGTCTCATGAGACTTTACTTCAGATGCTCAGTGAATTACTGTTTGCAAAGACCAAGTGTATTTAAATTAAATAAATGTTCTCCTATGCAGGCATCCGGTTTGTGTTTATTTGTATTGTGTATTTATTTATTTGGTGTGTTTGTTTGTTTTTTTTGGGTTTTTTTTATGTTTTTGTTTTCTTTTGTATTTTGACCCTCTCCTACATTATACTCTGAATCAAATGCACAAATTTTAAAGTGATCAGATCTATAAAATTAAATAGACACAAACCCCTATAAAGCATGGAAGGGTGGATGGCACTTGGGATAAATACATGAGGTTCATTAGTGTTGACAAAGATAAGCAATTTAAGGTGAAAGGTCTGCACTGAATCAGCCTGGATAAGGTAGCTTAGAGAGGGGGGAAAAAAGAGGATCATGTTTGATTCAAGTGTAATCTGTTGCTGATTTTAGAATTCGCAAACACTGATTTTTAGTTTTATTAGGCAGGTATTTTGTAATATGTGATACTATTATCTGTGTTCTAATTTCAAATAATTTGTAAATGATTCTCTAACATTTCTCCCCATCTGCTTCCAGAGATCTTACACTTTGGTTGTTGAAGTCTGGGATTACAACAATAACACTAATGGTAAGTAATCACGCTGTACAACTTCATGCAGGTGATCTTAAACCAGCGTATAGGTAAGCTGCAAGGGTGCCACTGAGCCCATGTAGGGTTATGATCTGACTTGGCCAATCGTGGGATTCTGCCAGCTATTGGAGATCTACTTACCCTCCTCATCCAGTCTAACAGTAGCTTATGGGTCACTTGTTACCCTGTTGTGTCGGTCTTATGGTTTCTCACATAATCTAACTGGTATAATGTAAGTTTTCCATCAAACTAAGCTGGAAATACACCGGCTAAGAGACTGTCCTTAAAATATATCCATGTATTTTTAGCCAGTGTGGTAAAGGATAGTGGTCATTTTTCTGCAGGAATACAGCACCACTATCTCTAAATAGTCGATGCCTTATTTATTTATTTTATTAATTTCTTTGTAGAAAACAACTAAAATATTTGTAAAATAGCCCCCAATGTAATGTAAAATACGCAGCGCTACTTAAAGATGGTGTGTGTGGTTAATATTCCATGTCAGAATGTTTTATGTATGGTCCTCAATACATGTACAATGTATCTTTGCCCCAATGGAAATAAGTAAAGGAATAGTTACCCTTAGTGTCCAAAAATCGTTTTGGATAAGTCCTGCTTCATGTAAAGTAAACAAAAAGAACCTGTTATGAGTTTTCTTTCCCTCCCCCCCCCCCATCTCTTTCTACAGATATATGAATTGCTGATATACCATCCTTACCATTCCTCCAAGCCTTCCTTATTGGATGTCACTAAATTTAGAGTTCCCTGTATTAAAATCTTTCAATTTAAAACTACAGAACTGTAAATGGTTTTAAAGTAAAAATAAGTTCATTTCATGAATATGGGTAACTTGAGGGAAAATTCGATGGAATTTAGACTGCTACATTTTTTTTCATCCTACTTTCTATGTTTGCTATTCAAAATAATATGCACTTGTGTGGTTTTGACATGTACAAAGTTAATTTCAATGTTTTTTTTATGCTCATTTTTCACTTTGCAGTCAGTAGAGCTTACGGCAGGTCATAAGACTGTGTCAGATCGTTTAAGTCTTAACCCTCCCTGACTTCAGAGTGAAATACCACAGATGTGTACAATATTCCGGCCTACTGTGAAATATTATTATTATTTCAGGATATAACTTTAAACAAACCCTTTTTTTTTTTTTTAAATGGGACAAGTAGTTTACCTTGGTTCTGGCTTGCTAAAAAAAAAAAAAATGAAATACTCCTTTTGTAAGTTTATTTTATAAAATGTATTTTAATAAAAATAATTTTGTACAAATCTAAATTTATCTTGTCTTATCAAGAGGATGCGAAGACTTACATTGTATTAACAGCCACTGCACTTTGTTGGCCTCTAATTACTGGAAAGTTATACTGTATAGCCGTTTTTTATACTCTGTTATCGGTCTGTTTTGTGTTTTCTTTCCCTGATGAAGTAAAACTAAGCGCCGTTATTTGTTTGTACAGACGCTGATGATATCATAGAAAAAGCTCTTCATTCCGGTATGATAAACCCGAGTCGACAATGGCAAACCTTAAAGCAAAATGCCGCCATGACCCATTTTGAATACCAAATTCGGGTCATTTGTGACGAGCATTACTATGGTTTTGGCTGCAACAAATTTTGCCGGCCGAGGGATGACTTCTTTGGACACTATACATGTGATCAGAATGGCAACAAAACCTGTCTGGAAGGCTGGATGGGACCTGAATGTAACAAAGGTACTCCTTCCCCATTTGGGGGAAATTCACATTTATTTTTGTTTTCTGTTTAATGGAAAGAAGGCACTGTATCAATGGGATGTGTTGCTGTTCAAAGCCAAGTGGTTATAATCAGGTTAATATTGGTCATGTTTTTTGCGGGTAGTGGAGGTTGGAATAAGTACTATATGCATGATATATATATATATATATATAATTATTGTGTGTGTAAATGATCATCAGATTAATCATTCTCCTTCGGCTGCCATATATTTTTTACACATTAAATTAGGATAACCTTTTATTATCAGGTGGGGGGAAAAAGCTTTAGCATACACCAATAGGACATTCATTTTGCATTAGTTAAATGAGAAAAGAAAAAAAAAATCTGTATTAATGTATATATTTTTTCCAACTCTTTTCCTAGCAATATGTCGTCAAGGCTGCAGCCCAAGACACGGTACTTGCAAGACGCCGGGAGATTGCAAGTAATTTACCACTGACTTAATTTGAAGATTTTGAGTAATTAGGGCAGTGTGATATGATGCCATGTTCCCTGGTACTTGCTTTAAAAGCTGCATTGTTTGGGATCTAACCATGTAAAACCTCCTTTGCATTTCTTACTCCCCCCCCCCCCCCCCCCCCCCCTAAATATATGCTCAACACTGTCCCTGCCTTCATAGTGTTCTTCTGGGTCCTCTGGCACGGCAAAGCTGACAAATTTCACTGCCCATCCCCCACTGCAAGTCCATCAATAGGCAAAAAAAAAATGAGGCATTCTTTAGAATGGGATTAGTAGAATCTCAGGGTTTCTTTGCTCTTGTGAGCCAGCATTTGAGTGCTGAGTGGTTAATAGCTGGGATGGAATCTTGTCAGTAGACACTGTTTGTTGCTGTGCTTTGAAGTTGACTGTGTCCTGGCTAAGATACAATGGAAAGCAGGTTTTTAGACATACCCGAACAATTTAATAACTAAAATATTGGGACGACTTAGAATAAGTCTTCTTTTATCTAACCATTTTAGCGTGGTCCTGTGCCAGGCTTTCTGTATGCTTGGGAACCAGGTACATTTAATATTTTACTTGTGTACATTTAATATTTGTACGTTGGATACATGGGCCGCTGTTTAATAAGAAATCAGACTATTATTGCATCCATGCAAGGGGACAGTGAATTTCTTATCTTATCTATATATATTTAAGGATTTGAGTGGTAATGACATGCAAATACTAGCCAACTTGTTAACCTTCTATCTAAAGACATTGATGTTCAGTAAATATAGAGCGTCATCTCCAGTTGTCATAAGCCTCTTCCACTAAGCCCAGATCATGAGATGAGTGGCAGTTTTGAGATGGCTAATGATTTGTGTTCTTGTCACCAAAATAAACATGCCTTTGCTGTGTCCCTGCAAGAACAACAGGCTTTGTCTCCAGATTTTTAGGCCTTTCCCTTTCTACATTTCACCTCCCACTCAATGCCCAGACATGCACTACTGCTCAATATTTACTTAAGGTACAACTTTCCCACACTTAATTTGCATATTAAAAAAAAGAGCATGTTGTCTTCTAGGGGGGAGAAAGACAACTGATTGGCTGCAAAGTGCATTTTTGCAAATTACATTGTTTATCATTGTAAAATGGCTTCACCACACGATGCCTAACAAGACAGACGCCTTGGACTTTTAAAATCTTACATGTGTCATTTTTAGAAGGGAAGGGTCAGGTTTTGGAGTTGGCCAACATTCGACAGCAAGCAAGAAGTCTCTTTTTTTTCTTTTTTTCAAATGACTTAAAATTACATTATAAATATACATATTCAATGTGTAGAAAGAAACACAACAGGGGGAGACCAGCAGGACATCCCTCTGCCCATCAGGATGTGCTTTGCATATGTCCTGACATGCCTGGCTGTATTACCAGTTTAAAACTCACATTTTATTTAATACCTGTTGCTGTTGTACACATAGTAAAATGCATATGAGAAATGTATTTGCTGCCTAATATTTCTTTTTAAAAACTTTTTGTCATTTATTTTATTTCTTTATCTTAGTTTGTAGTAATGGCAACACTTCCTGTTTTTTTTTTTTCTTTGTTTTTAAACAAAAATAAGACCTGCTGTTTTAGATATAGATATATAAACACACAATCTTCTTCTTTTTTTTTTTTTTTTTTTTAATAACTTTTTTTTTAATAACTTTTTTTGGCTGCATGGGCTTTAGAAAAAGAGTTATACACTATTGTTTTGTAGAAAAATGTAGGCTCTTCTGATAACTTAAGGAGGCACGCTATAGCTAAAGAATTTTGTCAGTTTCCTTTTCTTTTCTTTTTTTTTTTTTTACTTCTGTTCCAGGCTATAACTTTCCCACAATACAGATTTTGCTCATTTAAATGAATGCCTTTGTTTTAAAGTCTTTGACCCCTGTCTAATAGTTTATTTGTATAATTTAAAGCTAGCTCTCGATTAGTTTTAGTCTTGGGCATTGCTAATGTGTTTAGCATTGGAATCCATCCTGTCCGTGGCACTGTAATATGGCAGATCCTGCTATCCATTAAAGAGTTAGTCAGTGTGTCTGACTAATGTCTTCATGGATCATGTCACGGATGTGGGGGGCAGAGTATGCATCCAAATTCCCTTGTGTATCCTGAATGAACAATACCAATCAGAGCTAGTGTGATCAATAGAGGAAGGGGAATGCTCTCTAGAGCTTCATTTTTCTCTTAATCCTCTTGGTAATTTAAAAAAAAGAGGATTTTGGCTTTCCCCCACCTAGACACAACCACTGTAATTTTCATTCAGCCATCTTGTTATCATCCCCCTTCATGTGTGTTCTTATTAGAAGTTTTTATTTGTATTATTTTTGGCAGTACTGGAGTTTCAGTATCTTCATTTATTGAAGCCTAAAGTTGTGTGTTTTTTTTTGTTTGTTCTTTTACACAGGAAAGCTGAGTTTTTATTGTGTTCCACGATTTTTCCTTTTACATGCAGTTGATTGTCCATTCTGCCATAGTGTAGAGATTGATTTGTAGTGTACACCCACCCTCCCTGTCTCATTTGAATGACCTGAGAATAGAGTTTTATTGTGTTCAATGGCACCATGCTTGGTCTCCCGGAACAGTTATTCTTTTGTGAGAAATATTGGCTAGGAGACCTTGGAAAAACCGCTAGTAGGTTTGTTTACAAAAAAAAAAACCCTACCAAACCCACCCGCTCATAAATGTAATGAAATTGTATGAATAGAAAGATTTTATCGGTTTTTTTTTTGTTTGTTTTTTACTCAAACTTGATGTATATTTTTTTATATGTTTGCTTCTAGATGCCAGTATGGATGGCAGGGCCAGTATTGTGACAAGTGTATTCCCCACCCGGGATGTGTCCATGGCACATGCATTGAGCCGTGGCAGTGTCTGTGCGACACTAACTGGGGTGGCCAACTCTGCGACAAAGGTATGCTAACCACACCACCAATCTTAAACTTTCAGATGGAAATCCTCCATTTGTGCTGTGAGGTTTTTATTGACGTCTCAGCAGTAAATTAGCAATCGTCGCCTGACTGTAAACTAAATAATGAATATTGGTTTTCTCCGTATGATGCAGGCGTCACTGCAGTGAAGCATACTTAGCTGCATTGGGAAAGCTGCTGGCTTTACCTGTTTAAGAATCATTTCCAAACCCCCTGCCTGTCTTCAGGTGGCGGGCGTATGTAGATCTGCTTAAGTCCTTAGGTTAAAAAGTTATTGAGATTAGTGAATGACACATGCAGGTTTCAGTCTTCCTCCTTTTTTTGAAATTTTTTTTTAGATTTAATGCAACTGACCTTTTTGGTGTCTTATTGGTTTTGACAGATCTAAACTACTGTGGGACATATCAACCTTGTCTAAATGGAGGCACATGCAGTAATACCGGGCCAGACAAATATCAGTGTTCCTGCCCTGAGGGTTATTCTGGTCCAAACTGTGAAATTGGTTAGTATATATCTATATTTATTTATTTTTATTTTTTATTTTATTTATTTCACTTCTCTCTTTTTCTGTTCAGTAGCATATTACTAGAATCTTTATTTCTTTAAGAGTATACTATAGCTGCACGTAGCATCCAAGAAGTTAATGTGTCTTCGTTTGGTGTAGGTATTTTTTTTGGGGGGGGGGGGTGTGGAGGGTGCTATGTTCTCTAGAGGCTATGGGAATCCGTGTTAGTCCTGGCTCAGACTCAAGCTGATATAAGCTATGGCACATTGATCAGGTCAGCTTAGCATGAAAGATTATTTCCTCCTTGTTTGAAGTTCTGTTAAACCAAGCACTGTTAATGAGAATAATATATAGAGGTATTAGCACTAGTCACATCTTGGAGAGCAAGGTGGTCTTCTTTTTTTTTTATTTTTTTTTTTACAGAGCTGAAGCCGTGAAAGTTCTCCCCAATCTCTCCCCGCCACCACTGCCTCCCCCTCCCCACATCTTGCCTGCGACATTCCTGACCGCTGAATAATTAAGGTTATTTGTTTTTGTCTAATTCAGCTGAACATGCGTGCCTTTCTGATCCCTGCCACAATGGAGGAAGTTGCTTGGAGACATCTATGGGATTTGAATGTCAGTGTGCCCCAGGCTGGACTGGTCCAACATGCACCCTTAGTATGTATTGCTTTATTTGCACTATTGTAAATGGTTGATTATTTGTTATACGGGTCACGTGCTATAACTTAAATCTCTCTTAAATTCTAGATATTGACGATTGCTCTCCAAATCCATGTGGACATGGTGGAACCTGCCAGGATTTGGTGGATGGCTTTAAATGTGTCTGTCCTTCTCAATGGACTGGCAAAACATGTCAAATAGGTAACTTAAATTTTTTTTTATGAATCTGCCTTTTACATTAAATTGCTCTTTATGGTTTTTACTAAATGTGGCTTTCTATTGTACTTAATGACTTCCCAATATAGTGAGACTGTGCAGCTCTGTGACATATCTTGTCATCTGACAAATAATTATAATGGGAGATATTCACAAAGAGTGAGTTAAAATATAAATGTCATCTCACTGTCTTATCTATACATTGTGCAGAGACAAACCTGGAACTAATCAGCTGGCCCTGTATAATGCATTCTCAAAGCTTTGAGTTAGATGAACATTTCTTCTATATTTAAAGTGAATATCCCCCAATATGTTTGATTTATTTTCAGGATGTTAGACTTGTCTCTCTGCGCTCCTCCTCCTTCCATCCCGCTTCTACATTTTAGGCTTCCTTTTGTGTTCATTTTTCAAGACTTTATAATGCTAGTGAGGTGGTGATGCAGAGGGGTTTTTAAAAAAAAAAATACTAATATATAGTTTTTAAATGACTGATGTAAGTAATGGAGTAAACATATTTGGGGGAGATTGTTGTAAGGCGGTGTGATAAGGTGGAATGTCTTGCGCCTGAGGGAGAGAGGTTGCAATAGTGTTATTGTGCGTCAGTCTGTAGATGCTGATGCTGGTGTTGTTTTTTGGGAAGGAATGTGTTTCAACATAAACGGTGTGCTGAGTCTCCTATCTTTTCTTTTAACATAAAAAACATATTAATTCCAAGGAAAAATGGTTTGAAGTAAATATAAATTTCCGAATCAAATGAGTGACCGAAGTAATATTCCAGTTGTACTTTTTATCGGCCAGGATTCTTGATACATATAACCTTTTTGTTTTAACATAATTGTGTGTGCGCACTGGATCTAGCAGCTTTTTTTTTTTTTTTCCACATTGAGCTGGCAGTGAAAAGGATTGGATTAACTGTTAACCAAAAGCAAAGTCTTGTACGTGAAACACTTAAACTAAGTAGTATTCTCTGGAAGGAGCATTCTACCATGAGCCCATGTTCTCCTCTCCCCTGTTTTGGTCCTGTGGGAAAGTAGCTGTATCTTTTCAGCCGTGTCAACTCCCACAGACCAGGGAGTTTACAGCTGGGTTCCAAAATGTGGATGATCTCATGAAGAATGAGCTGTCTGCATTCTTTATGAAACTCTCTAATCTGGCTGACAATAGTGAAGGAAGTTCTACTGTGCTATGGTCAATTGCCTCTAACCTGCTTAATGAACAATCGACCATATGCCATTAATACAAGGCAGGCATTTAACACAGGCAGTGCTGAACTGTGTATTACATGCCTGCCATTATAGTCCAGGCCCAGTAGCAGATCTGTGCATTGTAGTATTTGTTAATGTGCTGACCTATTCGGCAGCCCTGTGCCATTCACTAGTAATGCTGCAAGTTTAGACACACTGGAACAATGAGAAAGGAACGTAAGTCCTTAATGACAGAAAGGTATGAGTTTGCTATGGTAGTGATGCTGGAAGGGAGCGGTGGTATTTGATATCATTCCATACGGCACAGAATTAAACAATGACTCTATTTAGACAATTGGACACTGTTTGCAAGGTTCATCATGCTTTTATTGAATGTACATGTGCTTAATAAACTGCACAGGACCACCTGACTCCGTGATGACTAATGTGGACTTCAGTTCCCATAATGCTCAGACAGACGAGATGGAACCGAATGCTAAACAATCATTGCTTTTTTTTCTTTCTTTGTAAAGATGCCAACGAATGCGAAGCTAAACCTTGCATGAATGCAAACTCTTGCAGAAATCTAATCGGCAGCTACTATTGTGATTGTATTCCTGGCTGGACTGGTCAGAATTGTGACTCAAGTAAGCAGATTTTTATTTATTTTCTTTTTTTAAACCAAAAATTTTTTTTCTCATAACCCTCTGGACTGCTTTTCCTATTTGACCTTAAAAGAAAAAAGGGAGTTGTCAGTCTGGAAAGAAAATACACAATTTTATCAAACTTATTAGTCTGTAGCATGGTCTTATTCTGATAAAGTGGCTCAAACAATGATGTGAAGTGAACCTAGCCTGGTATAAAGTGCTCCTTAAGGTCCCCACCCATTATAATACTTCTTATCTAAAGGGAAGCTTGCAGGAAGTGTGACAACAGTTATATCTAGCCAGCGCCATACAGATTTGCATTCTTTATTGTAGGGCAAATTGTGCTTTATGGTCCTATAGCTTAACTCTTTCAGTGCAAGAAATGCATTGTGCACACCACGCTAAAGGGGTTAATTCTGTAGCCGCATGTGAATTTGAAAAAAAGTAAATATGGAATTAAAGGCAAAAAATATCTAGAAACTTGTAAATGTGTTCTTTAAACCTGTTTTGTTTTTTGTGTTTTTATATATACATGTAACTTATTTTTTCCCCGCTCCAGATATTAACGATTGCATTGACCAGTGTCAAAATGGAGGAACATGCAGGGTATGTGTTGTGTTTTCTCTTTTTGACTTTAAGATTTGTGTGCTTCCTGTGGGGAAAATGGTGGTCATACTGCTTGTAATGCACTCCTTTTTAATAAATCTGCTTTTTTTTTTTTCTTTTTTTTTAATGTTAAGTGCTAAACTAAATTGCGCCCCCTCCCCGAATCCCTGCTTTGTCATCACAGGACCTGGTTAACGGGTTTCGCTGTATATGTCCAGCCGGCTATGCAGGAGATCGCTGTGAGAAAGACGTCAATGAATGTGCTAGCAACCCTTGTCTGAATGGGGGTCACTGCCAGGATGCAATCAATGGATTTCAATGTTTGTGTCTTGCTGGTTTCTCAGGAAACCTCTGTCAGGTGAGCACCAGTGAAATGCAAACCCTAGATAACACAGTTCCGACTCCCCCAACCCTCCCCCTCTTTCTACCTTCTTTGTAATGATTTGTACACTAAATACCTAATGCTCAGTGAGGCTTGCTATAAAGTTATACTCCTAACAGCTGTCTGCCAATAAATTGTTGGTAGGAGGGATGTGGGGAGAGAAGGGGGTGCGAGTGGAAGAAATCGGATCCATTCAGTTAAATAGATCCCAAATGTTTGCATGTTTAAAAAAAAAAAAAAAAAATCACTATTGACCTTTAGTGGCTGTTTTTTAACCTTAATCTGTCCGCTCAGATCTCGGCAAGCTACACTTGTACATTCTGCTTTAAGTAAAATTAATGGAGGCAGTTAGATGAAAAGGTCAGATTCCAGAGTGTCTGCTCTCTTTAGCATTGAATGGAATAATAATAAAACCTTTGTTTCCTTCTGCTTCCCGTTCAACATTTTACAGTTGGACATAGATTATTGTGCGCCCAACTCTTGCCAGAATGGAGCCCAGTGCTTTAATCTAGCCACAGATTATTTCTGTAACTGCTCCGAAGACTACGAGGGGAAGAATTGTTCACACCTAAAAGATCACTGTCGCACTACTCCCTGTGAAGGTAGGTGTAGCCTGTTCTGGCTTAAGTTGCGAACGCGAACTTGGTTGCCCCCCATTATGCTCTCACTTAAGAGTGCGGTAACCATTTAAGTGATTATGAACCACACACTGTGCTAATAAAACCCAGCTGTGCCTGTATCCTCCACTCTTCTCGTTCCGCAAGCTTGGCTCAGCCTCCCTTGAGTTATAGAGCTCCAGTCCAAGCAAAGTCTAAATAGTGGCATGCTTGGGAATAGAGTTTAACCCTTTGGGTGTTGAATGCGGAACAGGGATGTTTATTCGAAGGCACCTTGTGTTTGCAGATTTGCTTCAGAGGAGTATTCAAATCCAGATCGTTTTTTTTTTTTGTTTTTTTTTCTCTCACTCCTTTTTTTGAGTCTCATTCCCAGTCTTCACTTATAGTGTAATGAGTGAGTTAGTTTTAGTGTCCAGTTTTATACAGGGCAGATCCAAGGAGGCTTAGAGCCATGGATTCTGACACCCTTTGCCACCCAGGTGATTTTTTTGAAGCATGTCATTAGCTGGAACAGGGATTTTTGAAGCCGCCATAACAGTCATAAAACATTTCAAAGCTGTAAAACAAATAAGAGTGAAATCAAAAGGCCTATGAAGCCAGGTTACCCTTCCAATACTAAGTGAATCAGAGCTTCTCAAATGGTCTTACTGTTGGGATTATTTTACGTTTACATTATAGTTTTCATTGTATTATCTGTTTTCTAGTGATTGACAGTTGTACCGTGGCAGTGGCTTCGAATAGCACTCCAGAAGGGGTGCGCTACATTTCCTCCAACGTGTGTGGACCCCATGGAAAATGTAAGAGCCAGTCTGGAGGCAAATTCACCTGTGACTGCAACAAGGGCTTCACAGGAACCTACTGCCATGAGAGTAAGTGTGCTTCTTCATAGTGCAACAAGTGTCCTTTTTCTAGTGTTGACTTTCATAATCTAGAACATAAACTTTTAGCATCTGTATAGTTTAAAGCATTATTATTTTTTACATTCTTTCTTGTCAGTTGTGTTAATCAAATGTGCTTGTAGGGTGTTTTTTTGTTGTTGTTTTTTTAAAATTTATTTTACTTTTTAATATAAAGGATCAGTTAAGAGAATGACTTGGGTTTGATTTTTATATAAAACCTTTTTGACTTTTTTTTAGTTTGCAAATCTGCAACCCTTTAATTGTCAGGCTGTAGTTCCTTTCAGTCAGTGCCCGGTAGGCTGAGTGTGATGAGTATTGTAGTCCAAATAAGACCTGGAAAGCTGCAGGAAATCCTACCTCTGAAAACTGATTATATGGGTGTAAAGTGGTGGTCTGTAACGGCAATGCTCTTTTGTTCCAATAGATATAAATGATTGCGAAAGCAACCCTTGTCTGAACAGCGGCACATGCATTGATGGCGTGAACTCCTATAAATGTATCTGTAGTGACGGATGGGAAGGCACATACTGCGAAACAAGTAAGTACTGCACTTTTTTCTAAACGTCTGATTGCATGCGTTGCCATGTTTCATTGTGACACCCTCGTAGTGAACATTTGGGGAACCTAAATGATCCTGTGTTGGTAGTTGGCCAATTAAAAAATAAGAAACTTAACTGCAGCTCTAGGAAAATGGTATTTGAAACCAGCAGAAGGCTGGAACTCCTCACTGCTGAGTTTGCCGGAACTCCTCACTGCTGAGTTTGCCGGAACTTCTATGGCTTCCATATGAAAAGTCAATATTCAGATTTATTTTTAGGGGTTGTATAAGGATTTGTGAGATGATGGTTAGATTTTTTGCAGGCCGTGGCAGGGCGTAACCTTATGTCATGTTGATACATTTTTATATTCAATACTGCAACAATCCAATCTGGGAACACACATCTTATGAATCGGGCTGGACAAACTGAATGAATACGGACAATGTAAATATGTATAGCTAACAATCTTGTGTGTTTTATTGTTTTAGACATCAATAACTGCAGTAAGAATTCTTGCCACAATGGAGGCACTTGTCGGGACTTGGTTAATGATTTCTACTGTGAATGCAAGAATGGGTGGAAAGGAAAAACCTGCCACTCCCGTAAGTGTGTGTTTTCTTATACGGCTTTAACTTATGAGATTAAAGAGTGTGTGATGTATAAACAGCCACCTTTTTTTTTCCCTTACAGAAGACAGCCAGTGTGACGAAACCACGTGCAACAATGGTGGGACATGCTATGATGGAGGAGATACATTCAAATGCATGTGCTCTGCTGGATGGGAGGGAACAACTTGTAACATAGGTAGGAAGAAATTATCCCAGTGTTTTACAATTTGATTTTTATTTTTTTCTCCAACTTATCGTAGTAAATAGCTTGTGGTTTTGTGTGTGTGTGTGGGTTGTTTTTTTTAAAGTTGATTTTATGTACTCCTTTTGCATTGCAACTCTGGTTTACCATACAAGTCTGCCTACACCAGCAGTATTGTTCAGAGAATAAATAAAAACAAGAAAAACATCCTGCTTGCTTTCATTACTTGTCTGTTCCCTGCTCAGCTTTCATGCTTACTTTGCAATGTTTTCCTCGCAGCAAGAAACAGCAGCTGTTTGCCAAATCCCTGCTTCAACGGTGGAACTTGCATAGTCCGTGGGGACTCCTTCACTTGTGTTTGCAAAGAAGGCTGGGAAGGTCCAACATGCTCTCAAAGTAAGTTTGCATTAAGCTCTTTGCTGACAGGGGGGTTATCCAATGAGACAATTGGCTTATCCTACAACCAAATGATACCTTCAATTGAAACCAGAAGGCAAGATCCTTTGATGTCTGCTACGGCATCACCTGAATTTTGTGCTTTTTTTTTTTTTTTTAAACATTAAGTAACAGAGGTTTGACCTGGGCATGAGAAAGTTGCAAATGAGATAAGTAGAGACAGATGTGCTGTGTTTTTACACATTCTTTTTAGCCAAAAGCTTGTCTGCTTCCACTCACTTTTTTTTTTTTTTTTTTAATATATGGATCTCTTCCTGTGTTCACATGTTTTTAAATACATATAATTATAGCATGTACACAGCTTTGTTTCTATGCAGTGAGAGTTCACCATCCTCATACAATGTTTAATGTGTATTTTCTTTTTTTTTGTTCTAGATACGAACGACTGCAATCCACATCCCTGGTAAGTAAAATTCTATTGGGAAAACACCCATATGCCAACAGCCTTCCTTAAGTACAGAAAACCATCAGTGAATGTACTTTTATTTATATTTTGTTTTCTATATCTGTGTGGTTTTAGTAAACCACTAGCATGATTTCCATTGCTTTTTGCTGTTTTATTTTAGAATATAATTTTTACTCATTTGTAGGCTCTATGCACTTTAGCCCTAGGGTGAGAAGGAGTTTAAACCTTTGTATAAAATTTGCTGAATCCTTTACTAAACGGTGATCTGTGATGCAAAAGTCAGGCATTAATTGGAGAGTTGGAATAATTCTCCAACTTCTCTCTCTGACTGCTATTATGCTTGTGGTTTTGTTTTTAAATTGGAGTTGCTTTGTCTGTTCACTTTAGTAATTAGGACCCAGTGTTTTTGTGTTTTATATATTATAACTTTATTTCTTGGATACCTGGTTCTTCACTTTACATGTGCCAGATTATGGTGTGACCTAGTTCAAGTATTTAATAAGCAACGGGTAACATGCTTTGCTTATTTATGTAACTTTGTAACCTTTTTGTAATAAGTTAGTTTGTGTTTTAATGAAGATGTACAAAATGTGTATGTGTACTTTATGTACTGACTTCTTCTTGTAGCTACAACAGTGGAACATGTGTGGATGGAGACAACTGGTACCGCTGTGAATGTGCTCCTGGGTTTGCTGGACCAGACTGCAGGATTAGTAAGTATTAAATCTTTCCCACGGATGAGCTTTTCAGTATGCTAAAATTAAATCCTATAAACAACCGTTTCATATGCCCCAATTAAGGGTGAGAGCATGTACCCGCAATATACACTTATGCTGGATTGAACAAATGCTGATTCCAAGCCCCCCTACCCCTTCCCCGGTTTTGACTAATGAAGGGTAATAATCACATATTTGTCATTTATTACCATGCATAACCTAACTGGATCGAATATACACACTAAAAGTGCCATCTTGGGAAGATCTAATCCTGCCATCATAAGATTTGTGCACTTTTTTTTTTTGCTGTTGTGTTTTTTAAGGTTTTCTATTGTATTTTGAGAGTGCGCACATTTTGCAGATTTGTGCATAATTTACCTCTATAGACCAGCTATAATCCAGGAGCTCCCTTTAAGCTTTTCACAAGTTTTCCTTGTGTGGTTTTCTTACAGTGTTGAGTGTAATATTCAATGTGGATCTAATATTGATGTGCATGTTGCTTTAAAGACATTTTTTTTTTTTCTTTTTCGTTCAAGATATCAATGAATGTCAGTCTTCACCCTGTGCTTTTGGAGCTACTTGTGTTGATGAAATCAATTCTTTCCGCTGCATCTGCCCGCCAGGTCGAGTTGGTCCGAGATGCCAAGAAGGTTTGTGTTTTATATTCCTTCCTTAACATTATTAGCAGTTACATTGTATTGGGAGAACCAGCCAATGTTGGGCATAGTCTTATTCTGGCTGAAAGTGACTGCTCCAGCTGTACCTGTGCAGCCGGTTATCCTTGACTTAATGCTGGCTTAAATAAAGATCATATACCCATACTTTTTGGTTGTGCAGTTACAGGAAGGCCTTGTCTCACCACTGGTCATATGATGCCAGACGGAGCAAAATGGGATGATGACTGCAATTCTTGCCAATGTCTGAATGGAAAAGTTACATGTTCAAAGGTATGTGTTTTAGTGTTGGCAAGTAGCATTAACATGTAAGATGCCTCTTCTCCATGATGGTAGTAGATGCATTTATTACTGTATTTAGCAGGGTACAATTTCTTGGATGTGTTGGAATCACAATAAAATACTGAATGTTCTCTGACAGATTATATAAAGTGAGTCTTTTTCTGTTAAAATGCAAACTGGCCCAAAATGTGTTTATTGCAATTTTCCTCATTGGTTTGTAGGTGTGGTGTGGCCCTCAACGGTGTGAAAGGCATGGTAAAGGTGGCAATGAGTGTCCTGCGGGTCAGACTTGTGTTCCCATTAAAGACAACCATTGTTTTATTCCACCCTGCACTGGAGCGGGTGAATGTTGGCCATCTAATCAGCCACCACTGAAGACAAAGTGTAATGCGAACACCAACTATCAGGACAGCAGCTGTGCCAACATCACTTTTACCTTCAACAAAGAAATGATGTCACCGGTAAGTGACTGGGGGAAATATTGACATAACCTTTGGTTGAGAGGGTTTGCTGTTGGCAGAAATGCAGCGGATGGATACAATGCAAACAGCAGATGGGAAAAAAACACCCTAAAATTACCTTTTTAAAAATGCATCCCCAGATGTTGGACATTTTAGGTTGTTTCCCATGTCCGCTAAAATTTGTCTGGCGACAACTTTTTAATGTAGGCGTCTTTAAAGCAACATGAGGCAACTAACAAACTTCCAAAGAGACCAAATAGCCCTTGCCTGAATATCAGGTGAATTTGTTACAGAAACAGATTAAATCATAACCTTATATTCCAAACATGGCCGAACTGCGTCAGCGATGAGGAACATGGTTGCAAGTTGAAGATCACCGACTGGTAAAGACTGACAATTGGATAGTTGCTAAATGCTCCAAAAGTACAGCCAAAAATTGAACATGCAACTGAATCGGCAACTCTGGCACAGACTTTAAAAAGCCTATAAGTCGTGACCTTCACAAAAATGGAATTTATGGCCAAGCTGCCAATGGGAAGCTGCATGAATTTTTTTTTCCATTATTTTGTCCATCTCCTGTACATACAGTCATTATGATTTATCCGGACCATTTGCAAATCATATTTGATTTGTGGCCACTTTTGAGTAGCTAAACGCCAAGGATAGTACATTTCTACAGGTTCAAATCACATTTGTTTTTGCTGCATCCAATGTTCTACAGAAAAGGACACATTGAGATGTCATTTTCAAACCTTGAATGTGCTAAATTCTTCCACCAAAGCAGTTGGTGTGTTTTTTTTTTTTCTCTTCTCCTTTAACCACTTTGTGTATATATAAGAACATTCTGTGCCGTCCTAAAGTAAATTACCCAAATAACAGATCCCGCTGCATCAGGTTCCCCTCTGTCAGATGAGGCCACTTGGAGTGGCTGTACTCTGACAGGGTAAATGTAGCTGACTCTCAAAGTGAGCTCCAGGGTGCACCCAATGCATCCTCTATGGCAGCAAGGGTTCAGCACTGACACCCTACAGCTTACCCATCCTCGTAATCCACAGGACCACATGGAAATACAAAATATAGAAGACTAGGAGTGTTTCTCACAGTTGCCAGAAGAACGGCTAAAAACCTTTTTTATAACTGGACAAAAACACCATACTTTAAAGAAAAAGTATTTTAAAGTTTATATATTATATAGAAAAAGGTTTTCATATATTATTTTTTTTGTGGCACAAATTCTTTGTGAATTGGTGACTGATTTACGGGTAATAAGAAGCTGTATTTGACAGCTAACCTTCTGATTTGCTTGTTTGTTTTAAATCTTTGTTTGCTGTGTTTGTTCTGTTAGGGCCTAACTACTGAGAGCATCTGCAATGAACTGAGGAATCTTCACGTTTTGAAGAATGTTTCCGCTGAATATTCCATCTACATTACTTGCGAACCATCTCCTTTGGCAAACAATGAAATCCATGTGGCTATAGTGAGTATCATTTTGTGTGGATGTATAGAACATGGACATAGTATGATGATAGCAAGTTCTCAGTAGCAGACTGGTTTGGCTGCAGAGTTTAACTGACTCCCCACAAACTACCACAGTCTACATCCCCTTGCATGGAAAGGTGTGGGAGCATAGAAGGTTCAAATTACAAACTCTAATGGTGGTGTGTGTAGGCCTCTAATCGCCACACAATAAATAGGATCCGAAGAGTAACACGGGCCTTACCTACGATGGCTAATTCGGAAAAACTAAATATGCATCTTTAAAATAGTCTCAAGTTGTTTATCCAAACTTGAAATGTGGTAATCCGTGTTGGTTATTCTCAATGCAATTTGATTTACTTCCAGTCTGCTGAAGAAAGCCGGGATGGTAGAACTCCTGTAAAAGATATCACTGAGAGAATCATCGAGCTGGTTAGTAGGAGAGATGCCAACAACACTTTCATTGCATCCGTAGCAGAAGTCAGAGTGCAAAAACGACCTACAAAAAACAAAACCGGTGAGGAATTAAGTCCCAGTTGCTGTCAGATAGCACAATAGCTCCCTAAATATTTGACTATTATCTCCTGTGTTTGTGTCTTTGTTTGTTTTTCAGATAAAATTGACTTTGCTTATTATATGAAATTAATAATTAAACCAAAATATGGTTTATTTTTGATGGCAGTAATAGTGCTCCTGAACCTCTTGCTGTAGTCTTCCAGAAAAGCAAGATGGCTCCTGCCAGCAATCCTACTGTGCTTGTTACAGAGTGCTTAGCAAACATTCCAAACATATTGGTTTTGTACGAGGAAATATTTTGTCATGTAAAACTATTGGTGGAGGGGAGAGGTTTGGTGCTGTGTATACCCCACACATAAAACCATTATTTTTAAGAATCTTGGGTGTAGCCTAATTATATATTTTTTTTTATAAATCCTTTCACACCAAGCCATTTTATTTGACTAGATTTCTGTAAATAAAAAAATATCCAGGTTTAAAAATCTATACTCCTTATGCAGGCATCTGCACCAAATTTAATCTAGTTTTTAGCAGAAAGGAAGCAGATTTGGGTTATATAATTAGCAGACAAGAACAATATGTTTTAACAAACAGATTATGATAGTTTAATGTTGGAGTGCCACCTTCTATTCCCACACCACATTTGTGGTTATGGCTTCATGGCAGAGCTTTTTCATGTCCTTCCTCATAGCTTTCTAGTGGTCAAATACTGTGTGTGTGTGTGTGTGTGTGTGTGTGTGTGTGTGTGTGTGTAATAGATTCTGATCTCAGGTCAAATAGCGCAAACTAGAAAAGCTACGGTGTAACACATATGAGTGAAGAGAATTGCAGAAACGGCACTCGCGAGACCAGGTATTTTCACCTGTGATTTTAATGCGAGTTACTTTTAATGTTGAAATACGTGAAAATCCAAAAATACCCACAGCAGCACATGGGAGTCATACAAAACAGATCAAAGTTTAAGCTTGACGCGTTTCACGCATCTAGCGCTTGGCCTGTAACACATTACACAGCAGTCATTTATAGGCAATTCTGATTTTCATTTTCAAGGTCCTTTTGAATTGATATGCTTGTTGCCGTGCATTACACTCTGAAATGCAATATTAATTGTAATCTTTCCTCCCTAGATTTCCTTGTGCCATTGCTCAGTTCTGTTCTCACCGTGGCATGGATTTGTTGCCTGGTAACCGCTTTCTATTGGTGCATTCGGAAACGGAGAAAGCAGAGCAACCACAGCCACACAGGATCTGAAGATAACACCACCAACAACGTAAGGGAGCAGCTAAACCAAATCAAAAATCCCATTGAGAAGCATGGAGCAAACAGCGTTCCCATTAAAGACTATGAAAACAAAAACTCCAAAATTGCCAAAATAAGGACACACAATTCAGAAGTGGAAGAGGACGACATGGACAAACACCAGCAGAAGACCAGATTTGTAAAGCAGCCAGCATACACACTAGTAGACAGAGATGAAAAGGCACCAAACAGCACTCCAACAAAACAGCCAAACTGGACAAATAAACAAGACAACAGAGACTTAGAAAGTGCACAAAGCTTAAACCGAATGGAATATATTGTATAGCAGAAAGCAGCGCTGCCATGCAGAGCTTGTGGCTGCTCTAATGGGCTCGGAATTTCTAGTTCTTAAACTGTTGTGTAATATTTGAGTCTAAGGCTATTATTTACTTAGAATCCCTATGTTAATTTAAGTTTTGACAAGCTGGCTTACACTGGCAATGATAGTTGCTGTGGTTGGCTGGAATACTAAGTGCTGCATTTCACATCTATGCAAAACTAGTCAAAAGTGCCCTAATGTAAATTTCAGCCACAGCTGAAACATCATGGAGATCTTCATATGACATTGTATAGCCTTTGACACTTATTAGCTATTTTTTTTTCCTTTTTTCTTTCTTTTTTTTTTTTTTTTGCTTTGCGAATTTCAACAGGTGTCCATAACAATGCAGTCTTTAGAAAAAATACATTTTATTTATATTTATTTTTTTGTATTTTTATTTTTGTGTATATTTGTTTTTACGGTGTGACGTACAGCTAGTTTTGTATTTGGAAAGTGCCTTTTGTAGCTCAGAACCACAGCAACTATCAAAAGTTTATTTATTTTTTTTATTGTATTTTGTGTTGTTGGGGGGTGGGTGGGCGGGAGGGACTGTCAGCTGTTGCTGGTGAAATGAAGAAATGTCAAGTAGAAGTTTTTGTATAGAACTGTAAATATTTTTTTTTTTATTAATCACTGTGTATATTTGATTTATTAACTTAATAATCAAGAGCCTTAAATATCATTCCTTTTTATTTATACGTACTTGTTTAGAGTTGAAGGTATTTGATAGCTTTTGTGGCTTTTTTTTTTTTTTTTTAAATTTAATTTCTTGTTACCTGTTACCTATATGCCAAAATTTAAGGTGTTCTAAAATAGTTTATTTTTTAACAATAGGAAGGGCTCACAGGCCTCGTTGCTGGTTTTTGTACAATGTCCGATGTTAAACACTTTTTTTTATATAGTATCACTTAAAAAAAAAAAAAGAAATCCTTTTTTTTTTTTTTTTTTTTTGTAATGACCAGATTGACCATTTTCAAAGTTAGACTTTAGAACAAACTTTGCTGCTTTGGCTTTGATATAAAAAATACAAAATGGGAGTAAAAAAATTAAACGGAGTGACTGGCAGATATTCTGCTATGAGGCAGTTCAAGGGAACAAATGGAGTTATTTCTTTATGTGCAAGAAATGTGAGAAATAAAATTTAAAAACTTTAAAAAAAAAATTAGCGTGTGAAGCACAGGAATCCAGTCTTGTAATTTCCATTTTTTTTTTTTTTTGTTACTCTTTTTTTTATTTTTTTTTTTAACCATAAAAATGTATTACAGAACCACTTGTAGATAACCATTACATTATTTTTATCTGCCGTTACTAGAGTATTCTATTAAGCTAGTTGTTGAATACTTGAACAGTAGAAGTTCATGATCCCAGTCTCTTACTTTTTTGTTCCATACATATACACTGCCTGCCTTAACATTAATTTCATTAACCACTGCAGTAGTAGGGAAAGTGTGCAAAGTGTTGCAGAGCAACTGATTCCCAGCATCCCTACTACTGTAGACTGAATAGAACCATTACTATGTTAAAGTATCTAAAAAAAAACACTAAGCATAGTAACTAATCATCAGTTAGCAACTGAGATGCTGAAGATATCCTGTATTGTGACATTAGTGTTATATGAAACCTAAATACAACTTTTTTTTTATGTGCTGTTCCAGGCCAATACATTTTGAAAAGTAATATTTATTAAATTTTTTTTGTATGAAAACCTAAGATTCAGTCTTTCATGGTTTTTTTGTTTTTGTTTAATTTTCCTGTTTAATGTTCCTCCCATGTATGAAAAATTTTACACATCAAACTCAGATTTTGCTTGAGCCAATTAAAATATAGATATATTTTGGATTCTATGATTTTGACCTCCTTGTTTTTAAATGTTTGCTCAATACAACAGCTAAAGCTCAGATGAAAAATCTCCAGATTCTCAAAATCCAATTTTCTTTAGTTGGCTTTGGTCTAGCTCCTTTTTTTTAATTAATATTTTTTAAAATGGCCCCAATTAAAAATGTGAACCAATATGGTAGTAATGGTGAGTTAATTGCTGAAAGGATCCAACCCCGAGTTAAGTAGGGTTAGTTCCTAGTATGGCGTTTTTGCTGTAGACCTGCAATACTCCTTTGTGCTGCTTCTTCCATCATTGAGAATTGGAGATCTTTCCGTTACTGAGGTTTTGCCATTTCCTCTCCGTTACAGCAAACATATGAAATGTACCCACTCACGCAGGGCCCAAGGTTAAGATACCTCTTATTAATTTAGCCAGCATAAAACCTCCAACACCGACATAGATATTGAAGTCCATGTATCTGAAACGCCTGACTTACGAGAGAAAACATCATAGAGTTACATATGACTAACTGCTATTCTATTTAGAAACATAGAATGTGTCGGCAGATAAGAACCATTCGGTCCATCTAGTTGGCCCAATTTTCGAAATACTTTTATTAGTCCCCAGTTCCCTATCTTATAGCTAGGATTTGTGCCTATCTAGATCTAATAGGCAGATCTAGCATGTGCCTATCCCACGCATACCTAAACTCCTTGACTGTGTTTACCGTTACGACTTCCGCTGGAAGGTTAATCTATACATCCACTACCCTCTCAGTAAAGTAATACTTCTTGATAGTTTCCCCTCTAGTTTAAGACTGATACAAACATGAATGTAGCAGTTGACCATAATGTTTTAGTAAACGGGCCCCAGTGATTCTTCACTGAGCTCTCAGTCTGGTACTCTCCATGATTCTGGATGTAGACATTTATTTGAATACCTCTGATCAAGAGGAAGAAGAACCAGTTATTAGCAAAGTGATACATCTTACAAAGTATACCTTGCTGGAGAAACCTTACCTTGCATGGTTGATGCCATGTAAAAGTGTCCCTGCCAGATAAGCATGGGTACTTGACATAGAGGGTAGCCGAATTTGCCTACAACATATACAAATAAATGCAACATATTTCTGAGGTTTGCTTATTGGTATAACTTTTCAGTAATTAATGTGAAGAAGGGCTGCAAAAGATTCTCACAAACAAACTTTTTCCATAATGAAAACTGCCCAATTGTATTTATTTTCTTCCTTAGAGATCACACTTCAAAATCTGAGGCAGAGTAAGCAATAAGAGGCACAGCTTTCTGACATTCAAAGGAATGGCCTAGTTTTGTCTTTACGGAGAACCAGTGAACAAATTATAGTTGTAGTTTTGCTGCAGTAGCGGCATTTGTTGGGATCACCTGGAAACTTGGTATTCTGGGAAATAAAATGGCAAGAGTAAATAATGGAACGCAAGATGAGGTTCTACTTTGTTTCTGTTCTGTCAAAAATGTCTTCACTAACCCTGTCTTAAACTACTCTGTGGATAGGAATTGCTAATTTCTGGTGGTTTGCAATGCTGTAGACTAGACTCTTAACCACTGTTGCACCATGCAGCGTGGAGATATTGTGGTGGCAAGTCAGGTAATGCAAAACCTCTAAACACCAATAATACTGGAATACGAATTAGAATGGTATAACGGCAATATAATATCACTAAATAATTACGTAGCCATTTCCAAATCCAAGAAATAGATATTATGGCTTCTTTATTATATAAAGCTGTGTATTTCTTTTTGTATATTATGTTATAACTTGGGTGGCCCTGTGTATTGTTTTTGATGCTCTGTCCCACTGAGATGCTAAAAGATTAGATCCCACATTAAATAAGAAGAATGATTTTCTTCTAAAGGGAGCTGAGGAGCTGGTAAGAACAAAAAATGTAAGGATTTGACTCTCCATTTTATTGGCTTTGGGATAATTGTAGAGTTCAAAGTGTCAAGAAGGATGAAAGAGGAAGTGGACGATGGGAAGTGTCCCACTGCTGGTGTGTGTTTATGCTCCGCTGTACATGATTCATCAAACTACAACAGAAATAGACTTGCTTTCCTATTAAAAAGGGGATCAGCATTTCACTTAATAATAGCTGCAATAAAAGCGTTTATTAAGATATATCTATTTTGATAGCTTTACAATGATAGAGGGGGTAGTGTGGGAATGTTGCAGACTATATATGTTGCTTATTAGATTTTCAGAGTAAATTACACAATGTGGGAACTCACAAAAATGAGACTTCCTGTTCTCTGTAACGAGAGTGAGACCTGCCCTTCCAAACAATTCTGCACCGTCTGTATTTCGGAGCTTTTTTTTTAATTTATTTTTGTACTTCATGTGCCAATTTTCACATATCTGTGCCGGTTCAAGATTTAAGTAGTACATGACCACTGGTGGTTGGTTTACTTGAAAGCTTGCTCAGTGCAGATGACCAATTTACTATAAAGGAGACAGCATCAGGTTCTGTCTACCATGGTGTGGCCAGTACAGTCACGGGTGCTCAACCCTACTGTGCTGTTGTGCAAGCAGTTTGACGTTATGGTATGTAAGATGAGCACATCAATCCAATCCAACTTGTGGGAGGAGCTTCAGGAAGCAGGGGGTGAAATCTGTGCAGATGACCTCAACAAATTGACAACTAGAATGCCAAAGGTCTGCAATGCTGTAACTGCTGCCAAACTGCAAAATTTGGATATTATTTAAATTAAACATTATTTCTAATCTTGTCAATGTCTTGACTGTATTCCCTATTAATTTTGCAACTCATTTGATGTATGTTTTCATGGAAAGCAAGGACATTTCTAAGTGACCCCACAGTAGTGTTGAGCGAACCCGAACCGCACTGTTCGGGTTCGTACCGAACATTATGGTATTCGGACCCTGAACGCGAACACGGGCATTCCACTGTATGTTCGTGTTGGAGTTCGGGGGTTCGGCTATACAGGGAGTGCAGAATTATTAGGCAAATGACTATTTTGACCACATCATCCTCTTTATGCATGTTGTCTTACTCCAAGCTGTATAGGCTCGAAAGCCTACTACCAATTAAGCATATTAGGTGATGTGCATCTCTGTAATGAGAAGGGGTGTGGTCTAATGACATCAACACCCTATATCAGGTGTGCATAATTATTAGGCAACTTCCTTTCCTTTGGCAAAATGGGTCAAAAGAAGGACTTGACAGGCTCAGAAAAGTCAAAAATAGTGAGATATCTTGCAGAGGGATGCAGCACTCTTAAAATTGCAAAGCTTCTGAAGCGTGATCATCGAACAATCAAGCGTTTCATTCAAAATAGTCAACAGGGTCGCAAGAAGCGTGTGGAAAAACCAAGGCGCAAAATAACTGCCCATGAACTGAGAAAAGTCAAGCGTGCAGCTGCCACGATGTCACTTGCCACCAGTTTGGCCATATTTCAGAGCTGCAACATCACTGGAGTGCCCAAAAGCACAAGGTGTGCAATACTCAGAGACATGGCCAAGGTAAGAAAGGCTGAAAGACGACCACCACTGAACAAGACACACAAGCTGAAACGTCAAGAGTGGGCCAAGAAATATCTCAAGACTGATTTTTCTAAGGTTTTATGGACTGATGAAATGAGAGTGAGTCTTGATGGGCCAGATGGATGGGCCCGTGGCTGGATTGGTAAAGGGCAGAGAGCTCCAGTCCGACTCAGATGCCAGCAAGGTGGAGGTGGAGTACTGGTTTGGGCTGGTATCATCAAAGATGAGCTTGTGGGGCCTTTTCGGGTTGAGGATGGAGTCAAGCTCAACTCCCAGTCCTACTGCCAGTTCCTGGAAGACACCTTCTTCAAGCAGTGGTACAGGAAGAAGTCTGCATCCTTCAAGAAAAACATGATTTTCATGCAGGACAATGCTCCATCACACGCGTCCAAGTACTCCACAGCGTGGCTGGCAAGAAAGGGTATAAAAGAAGAAAATCTAATGACATGGTCTCCTTGTTCACCTGATCTGAACCCCATTGAGAACATGTGGTCCATCATCAAATGTGAGATTTACAAGGAGGGAAAACAGTACACCTCTCTGAACAGTGTCTGGGAGGCTGTGGTTGCTGCTGCACGCAATGTTGATGGTGAACAGATCAAAACACTGACAGAATCCATGGATGGCAGGCTTTTGAGTGTCCTTGCAAAGAAAGGTGGCTATGTTGGTCACTGATTTGTTTTTGTTTTGTTTTTGAATGTCAGAAATGTATATTTGTGAATGTTGAGATGTTATATTGGTTTCACTGGTAAAAATAAATAATTGAAATGGGTATATATTTGTTTTTTGTTAAGTTGCCTAATAATTATGCACAGTAATAGTCACCTGCACACACAGATATCCCCCTAAAATAGCTAAAACTAAAAACAAACTAAAAACTACTTCCAAAAATATTCAGCTTTGATATTAATGAGTTTTTTGGGTTCATTGAGAACATGGTTGTTGTTCAATAATAAAATTAATCCTCAAAAATACAACCTGCCTAATAATTCTGCACTCCCTGTAAACTGAAAGTCTATAAACCGAAAGACTTTCGGTTTATGGAATAGCAATAGCATTACATGTATTCCATAAACTGAAAGTCTATAAACCGAATGTCTTTCAGTTTACAGACTTTCGGTTTATGGAATACATGTAATGCTATTGCTATTCTGTAAACCGAAAGAGAGTCCCCATTCATACGTATAGGTCAATTGACCTATTCGTATGAATGGAGACTCTATTTCGGTTTATAGAATAGCAATAGCATTACATGTATTACATCTGAGAATCAAATAGAACCGTCAAATACTGTGCTTACAGTATTAGGTCAATTGACCTATCCTTATGAATGGGGACTCTATTTCGGTTTATAGAATAGCAATAGCATTACATGTATTACATCTGAGAGTCAAATAGAACCGTCAAATACTGTGCTTACAGCGTACTTTGAAAAATTCTAATAGTTTTGGGTGGTAAATAGTACATTTGCGTCTTGCGGTGCACTGCATATCTGAGAGTCAAATAGAACCGTCAAATACTGTGCTTACAGCGCACTTTGAAAAATTCTAATAGTTTTGGGTGGTAAATAGTACATTTGCGTCTTGCGGTGCACTTCATATCTGAGAGTCAAATAGAACCGTCAAATACTGTCCTTACAGCGCACTTTGAAAAATTCTAATAGTTTTGGTGGTAAATAGTACATTTGCGTCTTGCGGTGCACTTCATATCTAAGAGTCAAATAGAACCGTCAAATACGGTGCTTACAGCGCACTTTGAAAAATTCTGGCTACCTCCTCCTCCAGCGCCGCTTCCACCTACACCGCCACGGTCACCGCCTCCTCAACCTATGGGTCACTTAGTATAAACTGAAAGAGAATACCCTGCACTCCAACCCTCTCTCAAATTGATAATTCTGTTGATCCTCCTGGCAGCCATGCTTTAGATTTAGATTTATGTTCTTCCAAAGCTAAAATCAAAGATTCCATCGAGTGCTATTTTATGGCTCAGCTGTATTTTTAATTTGTATGTATTTTATGTTATTTGAAGTTAATTCCCTATCCATATTTTTTTGCAGGGCATTTGTCCTACTCTTACCCACATTTTAATTCCTTTTGCAGCCCTCTAGCCCTTTCCAGGACTTTTTTAGAGGCATTTTAGTGCCCAAAAGTTTGTGTCCCCATTGACTTCAATGGGGTTCGGGTTCGGGGTCAAGTTCGAGCCCGAACCCGGACTTTTTTCCGATGTTCGGCCGAACCCGAACATCCAGGTGTCCGCTCAACTCTACCCCACAGTTTTGAATGATATTGTATATCTATATATTAAAAGGATACATACCCATTTTGGAGATAGTATTGATGGTAGGAGCTTTCTGGAGAAGCATCATGGAGCTGTTTTTTTACAACCCCAATCCAAGCCTACTAATGAGGCCACAGATTATCTAAACAAAACATTACCATTATTTTACTACAGTGAAGAAATAAAAACACTGCTAACTACTGTTAGCCCCATCTTGGGGGCTAAAAACCTATCCCCTCAAAAAAGTCCTGTTTATATATCTCTCTATTCCTCTGAGAAAACGCATTAGGTTTTTAATCTTTTACCACATGGCGTTTCAATACTCCTAACACCGACGCACATGAGAGGACTATTATTATTACTGTATAGATTTGATCAACTTTTTATCTTTTAGATATATTTGATTAAACTATATTGTATTGTATTTCTTAGTTCCTAATTATCTTATCCGTTGTAGTGCTCCCACCACTACTTTATCTAGAGGAAAAGGGTGTTTTAAGTGTGTATTTAGTCTCCTGTTTATGACATCAGCTTGATATGCAAATTAACTGCTTTTCAAAGTGAAATGTGTAATTTGCATATTAAGCCACAGATGATACCATGAACTAGACTCCTTACAGACACATTTAAAACACATTTTTCTCCTAATTTAGGGATTTGATTGCACTTTTGCTAACACAATGTATATATCATTTGCAATAGTTTTTTATTCCCAACATTCACATTAATTTTTTTGGTGATACATTTCCTTTAAAGGGACACTCCCACCAAAAAATGAAAAGGGTTTATTTTTTTTTGCATTGTTGATTTCAGATATGTATTTTGTTTTTGTTATGCAAGCTAATTTTAGGAAATATTTTACTAAAAAAGTTTGACCAAGCCACCCCCCAGTGACTTTACAGCACTAATATCTCACTTTGGGGCTGGACACAGAATGCAGTCTAGTAGTCTTAAATTGAATGGGAGGGTAATGCAACTATTACATCACAAGGGGGCAGAGTTATGATCATGACCACCTAGTCCTGCCCACTATGATACACAGGAGCCAGTAAGAGAGCAGGGGTGTATTTTATGTAGGCTTTGGCCATAGTTATAAGGTGAGACTTGCTGGATGATTTTGGAGAGTGTTGCATCATGGGAAAAATTCTCAAAATGGATGCTAGCGATAGACAATTTTATTTTGACTTTTATATGCAATTAATTCAAACAAAAAAAAAACATTGGCATATGTCTTATATATGTGTTTGTTTTAAATGCACATGTAATCTAGTTATATCTTATGTAAGTGGTAGTGTCCCTTTAAGCAATTAAATACATCTTTCTTTAAGGATGTTTGATTCAGGAGTTACATGGTGAGTAGCTCTGCAGCTGTCCCACTTGGCTCATTATAATTCACCAAGTAAGGTAGGGTTGAAGAAACCTTACCGAAAGAGGGCCTATTAAAGTGGCACACACGAGACATAAAGAAGGGAGCTGCTACTGTTTAGCAAAATAGAAAGTATCAATTTATTAGGAACCTATAAGGCACACAAGTTCATAAAACATCTATAATGCATAATAAATAACACCCAAAAAATACACCAAAAACACACAATAGATACATAAATAGAAGAACCTAGATCTGCATGAAAAAATACACTAAGGTATACACTAAGGAGACACCAAATTCAATTAAGAAAAGAAGGGAAGAGGAGGAGAAAGGAAAAAACAACCGGATCACTGACTCGGATGAAGCATGTGGCGAAACGATCTTTGGTTTTCTTTTCTCACTGAATTTCTCATTGTAACCCATATTTTGCAAGTATAACGCATGGCATTATTACGTTTGGCTATCGCTGTGTAATAACAGTATTTCCTCTTCCATGTGTGCTCCACCCAGCGACGATTGGTTTAACCCAGCTTTTGGTGGTACCATTCAGCGGAGGAGGACGGGGGGGGTGATTGGGGGGTGATTGGCTTTCACTTGTCTACCTCAGACACCCTCTGCCCACTGTATTCTGGGGGAGGGAAGCTTGGAGGGAGAAGGGTTAAGGACAACTATTTAATTAATTTAGTGGCAACAGAAATAGGGTCACATAATTTTTTATGTAATATACATACATACACGTGTGTTTATGTTTTTAACCAACCTTTTAACCAACCTCAAACTTATCACTCGGTCCCTCAACAGATCTTATCTATTAATACTAGATTTCATGATTGACATAATTTACTTTTAAAAGGTGCACTGCCTCCTATAAAATATTATAGATGTGCTGCTACGTGTTATGCAATGAATTTGAAGCTAATCATTCATTTTATTTCTTGAAGTTGCATAATCACATAAAAATAATTAAATAAAACAGAGCTCCTGCTGTTAATGTAGCATCCACATTGTAACTGTCCTATTCATGAAATGCCAAACAATTCAAAATTGTCCGAAATTGTAGCTGCTGACTCCAGCCGGGACTCCAGCGGGGACTTGGCACAGGAACTGAACTCAAGTGATTCTCACTGAGTCCATGTTGTACAAAACCTTAATGTAACACTGCAGACGGGAAAGGAAGCTGGATTTAACAACACCCTAGGAAAAATCAGAACAGAGTACATTTCCAGTTTGTTTTAATGGATTCTGTGCTAAACAGTAATAAGAATGGCTATAAGACAGAACAGCAGTAGATAAATATAGATAATTACACTAATAAAAATTCATAGAAACAGGATGCAGTGGCAGGTAAAAAAAGCATTCTGCCCATCTGTAACAAAAAGACACTAGTGTAGACATATAAAGACTCATTTATAAAGATCTTTGACATTTTACAAATTCATGTTTTAGATAAAAAAAAATGGATGTTCACTCAATTGTTTATTATGTATTATCTGGATCTTAAATAATGACGATCGGTTTACTGTCTAATTAAACTAAATTACAACACAAACTGTTGCTATACCTTACAAAGCATTTCTACTGGGTTTACATTTTAAAATACCTGAAATATTTAATATTCCTGCAAGCTTGTAATCTAATGTAGATCAGTTTATTACATGTGCATGCATACTTATATATTCCAGTTATTGCAGGAAGACAATTGCATCCAGTCACTGTTTATATAGATCAAATTATTCTCACCAGTGTGTGAACAGCAATATTATAGTTCTAACTTGAGCATGGCGAAATGTATAGGGCTCTTCTTTCATTCTTCCATTCATTTTTTTTAAAAAATCTATAACTTGACACTACTAGTGGAGATCTGATTTTGATAACTAACATGACTGGGTCCTGCAAAAAATGTTTTATATTGTTTGCTATTTCTGAAAAATATTCTGTATTTAATGACACAGGTATGCTCACATTTGCAAAAATAGAAAAGAGCTCGAAGAGAGATGGAAAGATGGAACTACTGCGGTTTGTTCTTCTAGTTTAGTTCACTTCTTATGTGGGGACCTTTAAAAGAGATCTTTGAAACCCTGAGGAAATCATTTCCTAATCTACATCCCTCTCACACAAAATACCAAGACACTGCAGCATTCAAAGACTCATTCATTGTGAGTGCATGTTCTCTCATGTAACACAGCAACTGCGTAGGCAGGACACATAGAAACCAGAAGTGATGAACTATTAGTATAATAAGGTCTCACTGTAAAGAAGAACATAAAATATTAGAATGAATCTTCGGATCGTACAAAGAGGCTGCAATGTGTGAGATTTACATTCATTGGCTTTGTTTTCCTCCTTTTGTCATTAACCTTTTTTTACATGGATTCTGCACAATGACTTTATTATATATTTATATTACTATTTATTTATTAAGCCCCGTCATAGTCTGCAGCACAGAATAACAGGCAAAAAAAACATACATTTAGACATACTGAAAAAGGGTGAGAAGAATTTGGCAAAAATATATAACATACATACATTTTTTCAAATACAGGGTTTTTTTTACTTATATTCGTCTATGTGTAATATGTCTCTAATTTGATTGTCCTAAAGAATACATCATTCTTTAGGACAAAGAATGATGTCATAGCAAATTATTCTTTAAAGGGACTGTCTCACCTAAACATTGTTTAACAGTTAATGTAGAGAATAAAAGAATATTGCAAATTATCTATACATTGTGTTAGCCAAATTGCAAGTAAATGGCGAACTTAAAGGGGCAGTCTAGTCCCCAAACTCACTTTGGTGCAATTGGAAGACTATTGATTGAATAGTGCCCAGGCTTTTTCCAGTGTAATTTGATGCAGGCATTCTGCATAAATCACATTTTTAATATTCTACTCAAGCCCTCCCCTGCGTCCTATCGTACAGGTACTGCCACACTGATTTTGTGTAGGCACTAAGCATGTATCAGTTTTGTTACTATTAGTCACTTCCTGTCCTGCTCTGCTGGTGGAATAAAATGCACTGTGTGGAACCTAAGTGACCTTGCTCGTGTAAACATAGGATTAGAGTTGAGCGTACACCTGGATGTTCGTGTTCGACCGAACTTTGGAAAAAAGTCCGGGTCCGTGCTCGAACTTGACCCCGAACCCCATTGAAGTCAATGGGGACACAAACTTTTGGCCAGTAAAATGCCTCTAAAAAAGTCCTGGAAAGGGCTAGAGGGCTGCCAAAGGAATTAAAATGTAAGAGTAGGACAAGTGCCCTGCAAACAAATATGGATAGGGAAATAACTTCAAAAAACATAAAATACATACAAATTAAAAATACTGTACTATTTAGCACCCAAAACTATTATAATTTTTCAAAGTGCGCTGTAAGCACAGTATTTGACGGTTCTATTTGACTCTCAGATATGAAGTGCACCGCAAGACGCAAACGTACTATTTACCACCCAAAACTATTAGAATTTTTCAAAGTACGCTGTAAGCACAGTATTTGACGGTTCTATTTGACTCTCAGATGTAATACATGTAATGCTATTGCTATTCTATAAACCGAAATAGAGTCCCCATTCATAAGGATAGGTCAATTGACCTATTCTTATGAATGGGGACTCTATTTCGGTTTATAGAATAGCAATAGCATTACATGTATTCCATAAACCGAAAGTTCCATAAACTGAACGTGTGGTTTTAGGAGGGAGGTATGAAAAACGGGATGAAGACGGAGTGAAGAGGGTAAGGTGAGTTTGACTGCATTTGCGTTAATGATTTTCTCGATTAGGAAAGGTCACATGTATAATTGGTCCAATTTCTTGGAAGGTCGAGAAGTACGAATATTCTTAGTAGAGAGAAGTACAGCATCACCAATCTGATATGAAGGACTTGGTTGTCTTCTAAGATCATAAAATTTTTTATGGCTTTGGAGAGAATTGTTGAGGTTAGTTTTCAGTTATCGAATAACTTTTCCATTTCTGAAATTTGGTGTGTAACGGTAGGGTTTCTTTGTAGTGACGGAATGGATGGGAAGGAAGAAGGATGGAACCCGTAATTGGAGTAGAAGGGGGTCATCTTTGTGCTGGAATGGAGAGTATTATTATTATACGAAAATTCAGCAAGGGCCCGGAAGGAAGACCAGTCATCCTGAAGATGAGAACAGTAGCACCGTAGGAACTGTTCTAAACATTGATTGACACGCTCAGTTTGTCCATTTGACTGAGGGTGATATGCTGAGGAGAATTTGGGTGATATCTGAAGAGTTGAGCAGAGTTCTCTCCTCTGTCAGAGATAATTTCGGTAGGTAATCCGTGTAATTTGAAGATGTTATTAATAAATAGTGAGGATAATTCTTTGGAAGAGGGTAGTTTATTTGTCGGAATGAAATCAGCCATTTTTGTAAATCTATCTACAACAACCAGGATAGTGGTAAATTTATCGGAAGGAGGTAGTTCGACTATGAAGTCCATGGATATGGAACTCCATGGAGTATTGGGTGTAGGTAGATTTATTAATAACCCAAAGGGTTGTTGGTGACTTGGTTTATTCTTTTGGCATGTCGGACAGGAAGATACATAATCCTTGATGGTTTTTCCTTGTTGAGGCCACCAAAATTGTCTTTTTAATAACTCATTTGTTTTCTTTACTCCAGGATGTCCTGCTGTAGGAGAATCATAGAACATATGGAGAATGTCTACTCGTAAAGAAGGAGGTATATAAAGTTTGGTATCTTTGAAATAAAGTCCTTCTTCCTGTTGTAAATCAGATAGGTCATCCTTGGTTGCTTCATTTTTTGTGAAGGTTTTGAGTTGATTGATGAAGGTGGAAGAAAGGACACCAATAAATCGTGAGGGCGGTAGAATGTCTGAAGAGGTAAGATTTTCTGGTTTGACTCCTGGGATTCGGGATAAGGAATCAGCCTTTTTATTACGAGATCCAGGTCGATATACAATCTGGAAATTGAACCTATCGAAGAATAGACTCCAACGAACCTGTCTGGCGGTGAGTGTTCTATTCTTGTGAAGGAATTCGAGATTTCTATGATCAGTGTAGACAACGATAGGTACCTCTGTTCCTTCCAATAAATGTCTCCAATTTTCAAAAGATGACTTTATAGCGAGTAACTCTTTTTCCCCTATAAGATAGTTGACTTCCGCAGAGGTCAATGTACGGGAGAAAAAGGCGACAGGATGAAGGACTGATTGGGGAGTGTTCTGTTGAGATAGAACAGCACCAAGAGTGAAATCAGAGGCATCAACTTCGAGAACGTAGGGCAGAGAAGGATTGGGCATCTTGAGGATGGGAGAGGAAGTGAACTTTGTTTTTAAAACTTCAAAAGCCTCTTAAGCTTGGGGGTTCCAGACGAAATAAGTATTTTTCTTGGTGAGCAGAGTAAGAGGTTGGACTATAGAAGAAATTTTTTTAATAAACTTTCTATAAAAATTGGCAAATCCAGGAAAACTTTGAACTTCTTTCACATTTGAAGGTATGGGCCAATTGAGTATACATTGAATCTTGGAATCGTCCATATGTACTTGTTGGGGGGTAATGACGGATCCGAGAAAAGAGATTTTTGTCACCTCGAAAATACATTTTTCTGGTTTGGCATACAAACTATGAGTCCGTAACCTTGACAACACCCATCGTACATGTTTCCGATGTTCTTCTAGATTGTCTGAATAGATTAAAATGTCGTCAAGGTATATAATGACACACACATCTTGAAGATCCCGGAATATGTCATTTATGAAGTGCTGGAATGTAGCAGGGCCGTTGCACAATCCGAATGGCATAACTAAATATTCAAATAACCCGTATCGGGTGCGAAAAGCAGTTTTCCATTCGTAATCTTTCTTTATCCTTATAAGATTGTATGCTCCTCTAAGATCAGTCTTGGTGTAGATGGTTGCGGTACGTAATCGTTTAAGAAGTTCAGGGATTAGCGGTAGAGGATAACTATTTTTTACAGTGATTTTATTAAGTTGTCTGTAGTCAATAATGGGTCTGATGGTTTTGTCTTTATTTGTGACAAAAAACATCCCAGAGGCTGCAGGAGAGGTTGACGGACGGATAAATCCTTTGCGTAGATTTTCATCCAAATACTCCTTGAGGGTGACTAATTCTTTATCAGACAGGGGATAGATATGCCCGAATGGAATGGGAGCCCCAGGAATCAGATAGGCAATCAGATAGGGCAATCATATATCCTGTGTGGTGGTAAAGTTTCGGCTTCTTTATTACAGAAGACTTCCTTAAAATCAGAATCGCATGGAGGAATGAGTTGTTCTTCTGTAATTTGTAGAAGTGGAGTATGGAGGAAACAGGTCTTTTGACAGTAATGGGAATTGAGCTTTATTTCAAGATTTTCCCAGTTGATAGTAGGGTTATGTAGATGCAACCAATTCATTCCAAGGATTACAGGGTATAACGGTGAAGAGATGACATCAAATTTGATGTATTCTATGTGATGATGATCTACTGTCATCTTTAGAGGAATCGTTTCGAAGGTAGTGGGTCCTGAGGATAACATGGATCCATCAACAAGTCGGATAGATACAGGGGAAATCTTCTTTATTAGAGGTATATTCTTTTCCTTCACGAGGTCTTGATCTATGAAGAGACCAGCAGCCCCGGAGTCCAGAATGGCCTCAGTATGTATCCTTTCTTTGTCCCACTGTAAGAGGAGAGAAAGGGAAAGATGAGGAAGAGATTTCTGGGGTATGTAGAGAAGGTTTCTGTAAGAGAGATGCTTACCACTCTTGTTTCTGGAGAGAATAGGACAATTTTCCACAGAATGTTCAGGGGAAGCACAGTACATGCAGAGGTTTAATGTTCTCCTCCTTATCTTTTCATCCTGTGAAAGGGGACCACGGATAACTCCCAGCTCCATAGGTTCAGGCGGGGAAGTCTTGTCGGTTTGTTTCACGGGGGTTATAGCTCTCTTCCAAGGATTGTTAGTAGAGGACCGTTCGGCTTTCCTCTCTCTAATACGTCTGTTGATGTTGATGGACAATTGCATTGTGGCGTCTAGAGTAGGAGGAAGAACAGTCCTGGCTAATTCATACTTGACAGCTTCAGATAGTCCGAGACGGAATTGATTCCTTAAGGAAATATCGTTCCATTCAGTGTCTACGGCCCATCTCTTAAACTCAGCAATATAATCCTCAACAGGACGTTTCCCTTGAGACAAGGAGCGGATGGTCATATCTGCTGTGGCCTGTTTGTTTTGATCCTCATATAAAAGAGACATTTCGGTGAGGAACCGGTCTAATGAATCGATGATAGGGTCATCTCTTTCCAAAAAAGTATGAGCCCAGGACATGGGTTCACCTCTTAAAAATGAGATAATTGTACACACCTTTATCCTGTGTGTTGGATAAGATCTGGGTTTCAGGGAAAATAGAAGGGTGCAGCAATTTATGATCTCTCTGTATTTGGATCTGTCTCAGAGAATTTTTCAGGGGTACACACAGAAGGTTCTGGATATTCCCTTGGGGGAACAGAGAGGGGAGTGGTGTAAGGGCTGAGTATTTTGTCAGTGTAGCTGTGACTTTAAGAATATTTGGAAACTCAACTGCAGAAATAAATGACAATCCACACAAGGTATAACGTTTAAGCAATTCTTGTATTAAAGTTTAGCAGCAAAAAGAAGAAAAAACTGACTGATATTGATTGCAGAGAAAAAATAAATGGTTTGACGTAATATGGAAAAATATATGTAACTTGATTGAAGTATAAAGTAAAAAATATGATGGAACACTTGATTGAAGATATAGAAGGTACTTGCGATTAGGTGATAGAGAAAAATGCAGGATAACAGGGACGGTCCGTATTCAGAGGATTGGAGAAGTACACAATTCGATTCAGGAAGACAAAGGTCAGGATTGGAGAAATCAGAATGGTCGAGGATATCGGGGTCAGCAACAGGTAATCAAAAATGAAAGTAGCAAGATACTCTAAGGTAGCTTGGAGCTAAGGAGTCAGGAACAACAGCTGCTAAAGACAATACTCAGCGATTTGTGTCTGTTGCAGACTGTTATTTATAGTCACAGGAAGATTGCGTCATTGAAGGGAGCGTGGCCTAATGAAGGGAGCGTGGCCTAATGCGAGAAAAAAAAAAACTAAAGTAAAAATGAAAGCCTGACAGTTTAGGACGCAAGCACCATGCGTCACGAAGTGGTTAAGGTAATTTCAGTTTAGTTGATTTGATTTAGTTTTAATATTTACTTAATATGTATATGTGGCTTGGGTTATATAAGCACATATGTTTGTTGTATTTGTTATTTGAACTACAAAAGGGATGTAATAAAAAAAAGAGAAGTATCTACATTTATCAAGGTGCCAGTAATTTTGGTAATTAAAAAAAAAATAATAATAATTTAAGGGGTATTGGAACCAAGCGCCACCAGTACACTTTCGAGGCAGTAACATGTAGACTGTTTCCTGTACTTAAGAAAGATAATATTTTTAAAGTTTTTATTTTTTTTACAATGTTGTTTAATTTATTACGTCCAGCCCCCAAACTGTCTCTTGCATCATTATAATTACTCCAGCCAACATCTAGATGATGCAGATGTTTGGGAAATATATATCCCATAAAGCAGTGTTTGACAAATGCTGGAAGACATTGAGCCCTTCTGCTGGCTCCTAATGGTTTTTCATTGTGTTACATTAAACTCTAAAAACAATAAGACTGGCTCCTGAATTGATCTGTCTTGCTCAGAAATGTGTCAAGGCCTGCCATAAAGCATCATGTAATGTGAATAGTTGGCAACAGTCCTGTTTTGTGAGGTCTTGTCCTGTCAAATTCAAGTCTGTCCTGGCTTAGCGTCAGGAAAATGCACAGTGCCTTGCACAGGCAGTATTGCATTTGAACTGTGTATGTCTGAGAGAGATCATGTACTGGGTAGGGTTTTCGTTCAATCACGTTGACTAGTACCTCACCCCCACTAGGCTTTGTCCAACCACACCTCGGGACTGAGCATCATATAGTTGTAGTATGTAGTTCCCAAATATCTGTAGTGCCAAGGTTAGCCATCACTGATCCAGACTTTTCTACATCAATTCTTTTCTATAGCCTCGATTTAACCATAATTAAAAAAAAGGAAATCGTTCTTGTAAGGCTAAAGGAACATATGTATCAGATAAAAATATATCCAGAATAGCTATCGGGCAAGGGAAAAAAACATTGTGGATTAAGGCAAAGAAGGTACATTTTCATTTGCCTTCAATATTTTAATTCAGTTGCTAAGTGTAAGAAATGTTTGCACTCATGAGAGTAAGAACATGACTTCATCCTTACTGGTCATATGACAGTCTCTGCCAAAAGCTCCATATGAGCGCGTCTGACAATATGTTGTTAGCACCTGGAATCACGCACAGCGTCAGCAAAGAAATGATGGCAAGTTGCCTGTGACAGCTAACACCTCCAGGGGATTTCTAAGGAAACCTGGCATTACTTTGCTGAGGTTAAAGAAAAAAAATGTTTGCAAGAATTGTTGTGTCTTATTATGGGATTTACCTGTACAGGAAACGCTTGATAAAGATGATGTCAGTAATGTAGCCTCACACGTTGCTGAGCCTGATGGAATAGGCTTTACCCCATTTTGGATGGAGGATCACCTGTCAAAGTAACAGGGCAGGCAGTGATGCTCTATGCAATGGACATTTGCCAAGTCCAGGTGCCCCCAAATAGGATATTAAGGATGGAATATTAATACTCATGTTCTTTAGATCCTCAAATTAGGGTATGAAGAATGGAGAAAATTTGTATTATATGGATTAGTAAGAGAACTAGGCACTGGGGAAAGAATATTTTGGAAGAGGTTTATTTTTAGACTTATATGGTTCAGTAATGGTTTGAGGAACATAACAACGAGTTCAAGGTGTTGACTTGGCCTCTAAATTCCCCAGATCTCAGTCCAATTGAGCATCTTTGGGATGTGCTGGACAAACGAGTCCGATCCATGGAGGCCTCACCTGGTAACTTACCCAATCTGCTGCTAACGTCTTGAGCCAGATACCACAGAACACCATCAGAGGTCTAGTGGAGTTCATGCCTCGATGAATCAGGGCTTTTTTGGCTTCAAAAGAGACCTACACAATATTAGGCAGGAGGTCATAATGTTATGCCTAAACATATGGTGTATATATACAGTATCTCACAAAAGTGAGTACACCTCTCACATTTTTGTAAATATTTTATTATATGTTTTCATGTGACAACACTGAAGAAATGATACTCTGCTGATATATGTGCTCAGTTCTTTTACTTATTGAAGAATCACTAAATAATTTATTAACATTAATCAATAGATAATAAAAAAAATACCTTTTTTTAAGCTGTACCTCATGAGACCTTTCATAGTTACACTGCTGTAGCTAAAGTAAATTGTGTTAAGAAATAAATCAATACAAATCTTTTTTTACTCAACAGTTCCACATTAAACAGTATTTAGGTCTCAACTTCCTAAACTGGAAATAGAAAGGGTTTATGTCCGTAAACAATGCCCCATGATCCACATTGCACCCCCATTACATGCCCCATCACCCAGGACATGCCTCATCACCCCCATTGCATGCCCATTAAATGCTCCATCGCCCACATTACACACCCCACCATTCCAGCACATGCCCCATCACCCACATTGCACAGCCATTACATGCCCCATCACCCCAGGACATACCTCATCACTCACATTGCACACCCATTACGTGCCCCATCACCAGCATTGCACAATATTTACATGCCCCATCACCCAGGGCATGCCTCATCACCCATACTGCACATCCATTACATTCCCCAGCGTCCCAGGACATGCCCCATTACCCACATTGCATACCCACCACATGTCCCATTACCCCAGGACATGCCCATAACACATATTGCAGACCCAGGACTTATCCCTGCTAGCACCCACAGCTCCTGGGTGTCTAGTGGTAGGCAGCATGGTGTCTGTGTGCTGCCCAAGCTCCAGAGCGTTCTGAAGGCTGAGTGCCAGCAGGTCACGTGACCCCGGCGCTCGGGGATGCAAGAGGCAGCAGCATAGTAGGTTGTCTAGACACCATGCCGCCCTGGGTACTTGCCTTGTGCTAAATACAGCACTGAGATACATGCTGTGGATGTCCATGCACCTGATTATTGTTTGTAATGCAAAAATAATCTTTATGTTATTGTAAGCAAAAGCATAGATTATAAAATACAAAGATAGGGGAAAAAAGCACTACCCGTGTGCTGCAAACCCTAAACAGTGTCAATCCCCACATGCTGCAAAATAATATATAAAAAGTGAAAAGATAAGATGAGCAACTAGTCTAATTCACTAAAAAGTGAAAGCAATATTTTATATAATACTTATGCTTTCTATTGGTTATAAAGATTCTTATGTATTTATATGTGATTCAGCAATATACAAGTAAAGATATAAAAAGAGGATAAACTAGTGGACGTGCATGGTAGGAGCTCCTCACGGACCTACTGCATAGTCTTTCGAGAACTTTGCTCTGAATTGCCTAACAACATGGGGCGGAAGACTAAAAAGGTGGAGAGACAGGATTTGGGATTAAAGTCTGATATAGCAAACTTTTTGATATGGCCGACTAGGCCTCAACCGCCCTCAGCGGCAGTCATGCAGAGCCCATAGAGGGTGGGTCCGGACTCCTCTTCGGAGGAATCTGAGCAAAAGAGCAGTTCTCCGGCCAGACGGCATTGCAGACGATTTGCCATCCACAAAAGCAGATATCCAAATGCTGTTTCGAGAATTCCACGCAATGTGGAAGGCAGACCTGTCAGTCATCTGGGAGGATCTAATGGGCATCCAAACAAGGGTTGACTCCTTAGAGACCTCACGAGCGGCGGCACAATAGCTACAGGACAAATACTCCACTGTTACATAATCCCTTATCCAAAAGGTAACTGACTTGCATAAACAAGTCACACTGCTGGAGGAAACGCTACTTCGCAGAAACATATGACTAAGAGGAGTACCGGAGGCAGTGGGGCCTGCTGCTCTCCGGCCATACATACAGCAGTTTCTCACATCACTACTACCTGGCACTGGCTCAGACGAAAGCATGTTTGTCGACTGTTTTCGGTTGAGAAAGGGTCTAAGGGCACCACCGGATACCTCTCAGGACGTTGTTATAACACTACTTACACTGAATGACAAAACGACTCTCCTATCACTAAGTCACACTCAGGAAAAATGTGCCTATGACAATTGTTTGATACAGATCTTTAACGACTTGCCATTGTTTATAGTGGCATGGAGAAAATCCCTGGCTCCACTGACTAAACACCTCTAATCAGTGGAAATAAGATATAGGTGGGCCTTACGGCAGTGTCTCTCAGTAACTAGAGAGGGTAAAGTCCTTAGGATTGATCACCCAACTGATATTGCGAATTGGACTTACCTCCACTTGGTCCCAACAATGATCCACCTCAGGTCTCCACCGACCGCCAGTAACAGCCTGAGACTTTTAATACAGCTGCGAAACCACCAGCTCCAAATGCTGTAACACCAAGAAGGCGCCCTAAACAGACACTAAAGCCTGCACACAAGCACAGCAGGATTCCCGAGCACTAATGTGATCAGAACGCAGAAAACCCAAACAATACCGTCGGGACAAGGATGGGTTTGACCCCTTACACTTCAGTGATATTTTACAGAACATCATGTGGTCCTTTCTGTGAAGACCTATACCTACTATATTACGCTTAGATTCCATGTCTCAATAGAAAATTTACCCCCCCAGGGGCATCAAGTGCACCTGTTCCCCATTTTATCACCTAGTATCTTACCTCTACGTGATGTGACCTGCTCTTGGGTCTATGATTTCTCCTCACTTTTTGTTGTCCTCTCTCATTTCTTCTTTGTTCTCATTCTTTTTCTATTCTCCTCTTTTCTTTTATTCTTCCTTTCCTGTGCCCTCAATCTAATTCTGCAGCTACTCTTTTCTTTAGTCTGTATTACATCATCAAGATTTTTAACTCAATTTTCTTTATACAAGGTGAAACAATTACAGATATATTTAAGTTGATCTCCAGGAGAAAGTGGATACAGAGAAAAACAAGAAATACACTGCGCCAAAATGTGATAGTAATAGCAGCAACTAAATCAACCAGTGTTTCACTCCTGGTTCGGTACAATAAATAACAAAAATAGTGATAAAGTGCGCTTAAACCAACACTTAATATACAACAAAAAAGGGGATTACCCTTAATATGGTAGCAATCCTCTTGGTAAATACATGGAGGGAAAAACAAAAAAATAATGATAATATAGTGTAGTATTTCAGTGCAAAACCAGGGAATGTGAAAAAGTGAAAATACACTCACATATCCCTGAGCAGTATACTGCTCAGTATATCAAGCCTCATGGGAGCCCACGTAGGGTAGATGATCCACACGTATCCCAGAAGATGTGAGAGCAGAGGAGAGACGTTAGTAGGGGTATAAAATTTATTGTAGAAAAAGTGTAAAAGATCTTACATTAAAAGTAAATAGGATCCAACAGGAATATGTAGAATACAATCAGTCCCAATGTCCTCAGATAGTCCCAGCAAGTCTCCTCCTCTCCACAACGCGTTTCGCCCAGTAAAAATGGGCTTTCACTTGAAAAAGCCCATTTTTACTGGGCGAAACGCGTTGTGGAGAGGAGGAGACTTGCTGGGACTATCTGAGGACATTGGGACTGATTGTATTCTACATATTCCTGTTGGATCCTATTTACTTTTAATGTAAGATCTTTTACACTTTTTCTACAATAAATTTTATACCCCTACTAACGTCTCTCCTCTGCTCTCTCATCTTCTGGGATACGTGTGGATCATCTACCCTACGTGGGCTCCCATGAGGCTTGATATACTGAGCAGTATACTGCTCAGGGATATGTGAGTGTATTTTCACTTTTTCACATTCCCTGGTTTTGCACTGAAATACTACACTATATTATCATTATTTTTTTGTTTTTCCCTCCATGTATTTACCAAGAGGATTGCTACCATATTAAGGGTAATCCCCTTTTTTGTTGTATATTAAGTGTTGGTTTAAGCGCACTTTATCACTATTTTTGTTACTCCAGGAGAAAGTGTTTTAAAATGGTGTTGGCCAATACTCGTGTTGCACCACAATTTTATTTCCCTTCATCAAGTTTAGAAGGTGAATCTTCTATGTTCAATCGTTTTTTTCCAGCATGCTTCCATAGAAATATTATACAATGTTATTCTACCCATATGAGATTAGTTCTATGATAGTGGTTCAGTTGGGGAGATAACCGGCATGTGCCCTAATTATCTATCTCGTTTTTTTATCTGTTAATGTTGGTTGATTATTCTTTTAATGAAGGCCACGACTTCAAAGAGGATTGTAGCGTTTACATACATGCACATGTTTACTCTATATGATTGCACCCTTGAAACGGATTCCCATTTTTATTTTCTTTATTGACTAATGGGCGTTCATTGTCAAATATGTTTACATACAAAATCAATAAACAAAGTTAAAAAAAAAAAAAAGGATAAACATAGTGTGATCTGTATGGTATAATATAGATTCTCAGACCTTGAGAGCATATGCTCTCTCTATGTATGTATATATATATAGAGAGAGAGAGAGAGAGCAACAGCATGCTCATATAATAAGCCCATGGATAGTTAAATAGAACCCAATTGATCCCACCCAATTTAACATTTATACCTTTCTCTGCACTTATGCGCTGTCTTGTTATTTGTTTATTTTACCCTATGGACATATAATAAAAGTTAAGTTTTAATTTATCAGAGACTTCAAATATTCTCTTCTTTTGTCCTTGCTGATATATGGGTTATCCACAATTTTGAAGTCTCAACCCACAGTGTTACCATTGTAGAGACGCCTATATAATTTTTCAGGATAATATCTAGCATTTCTGAGAACAAGATAAATAGCTCATGGCTTCTCTCCTTTCTGTAACACATGCATCGCAGGCCATCCATCTGACTTTCACATCATTGGTCAGGTTATCACATCGGTTCAGTGTCATCTGTTCTGCCATAGAGAAAGTTTTGGGAGTGTTTTCGTGTACACTATCGTGTATGTGTGCTACTCTATTCTCCTCCTTCATTTGTTTGACCTAGGAGGTAGATGTGGTTGTAATGCTTCACACATCTCTAAAATGCTGCTTATCTTATTTAAATGCCACACAAATATAATGTTGACTTCTCTTTAAAACTTTTGCGACAGGTGTATTAGTGGCGAGAGTCACTATTTTGGAATTTGGTTTAGAGCTAGGTGGGGCAATACATTTCGGGTTGGGGCAGTAGAGTCTTGGGTTCAAGTTTGGATTTAGGGTTGGTGTGATGTTAGAGGTATTAGCATTAGGAATCATCTACTAACCTGCCGTGCATGTTGGATTGAAGTCCGTACTTTCTAATGTCGGAATGTTGACTTGTGCGTAGCCAAACACGCTGAAATAATTAGTCAACTTTTTGATCACATGGTAATAATCACACAATAGTTTGAGGCACAGAATATCGATGGTAAAGCAAAATGCCGTGGCAAGAGGAAGCTTAGAGTGTGGTTCACTGATCTTAAAAAAAAAAAATAGTGTTTTGTAACGCTTTAATTAAAGCATTAAAATGAAACTAAGCAAATATAAACATTTATTTGGCAGCCTATAATCTAACTTGAATGTGAATCCATTTCCAGTGTTGGACTAATGAACCCGATTTTAAGTGCATCCCTCCTTATCCAATATATGAGCCAGTGAAAATGATTCTAATCGACGCACCACTGAGCTCACATTGAAATAATCATAAAATTACAGCGTGCCAGTAACCCTCAAGACTGTCACTATTATTAAAACATGTTTGTTTGCATTGGGATCTGACTATTAATGGGTAACTGCGTAAATTCTGGAGAAGGAATTCATTAATCCTGCCTGTGTTAAAAACAACAGAGGCCTGCATTTCTAAAGAAAACAGATGTACGAACAATCATACACAGATCTCTGAATGCTCAACAAAATACAAAACAAAATGCTAAACTGTGAATATTATTTACCAAATAATTCCTGAAGTGTTTCAATACATATTCCCCCCCTGACATATTGATACATGTATTAGTATGTTGTATTAATTACCACTGATTTTATTCTGACAGATTATAGTATTTACGTGTTTATCTTTATAAATTGTGACAGTTAGGGATGTGACCTTATTATATTAACCCTTTAAGGACCAGGGATTTTCCTGGGCCAAGGACCAGAGCGTTTTTCAATTTTTAATAAGCGGTTTTTGAAACATAATTTTCCTCTCTCTCATTTATCGTACCCATACAAGTTATATGTTGTTTTTTTAAAGAACAGTTAGAGCTTTCTTTTGATACCCTATACATAAAAATGATTTACATTTTAGTATTAAAAAATACATATAAAAGAGGAAATTTTTGAGGAAAAAAAAGTTTTTCCCCATTATTTTCCCAATAATAAGCTACATAACTAGTGCAACACAAACCCACTTATCCCCCCTAATTAACTAACTAATAAAAAGGAAAAATATTGGTTCCCAAACCCCCCATAACAAAAAAGACAGAAAAAAACTCTGAAGAGTGCGATGTCAGATCAGTAAAAATCATGCAACAGGCATGCAGGGGTTAAATTTTATTAAATAAATATATTAAAATTACCTTTATTTATTAAAAAAATCTTTATAAATTGTAAAAATAAAAAAATCTGTTAAAAAAAAAACTAAATGAGGGCCATAAAGTGGAAGGAAACTGATCACAGTTAAAAACTGTGATCAGCAATGAAAGGGTTAATTTGTTTTTTTTTTTTTTTTACCTCTGTGTATGTAATTAATTTATTTTTACTTACAGGTCACTCTCTGTGCTTCACTATAAGAATGTGAAGCACAGAGAGTGAATTAGAGGCAAAGTCAGTGTGTGAACACACTGACTTTGCCATCTAATTTGCATGTTATCGCGGTGATCACGTTATCACCGCGATCCCATGCCTGGAAATGCACCGATTGGGTCCAGGAGCTTTGCCTCGGGTGCGAGGCTTAGTCCTGGACCCGTTGCAGACTGGCTGGCGGTGCCCACGGAGCGCACCGCCGGCTAGACTGCATGACGAGTTAACTCGTCATAAGGTCGCTAATGGTGCGGCTCTTATGACGAGTTAACTCATCATAAGGTCGGGAAGGGGTTAAGATATTTCCATTGAAGGTGGACTGATGTAACAATGAGATCATGATCCTCCTGAAATTTAACTTTATAAAATGCATATTTGCTGCCCTTTTACAAATGCAGCCTTTGTTACAATGAATAGGCCTCTATTTCCCTATAGAGAAATATTCAAACTAACACGTGCAATATATAATGCTAGGGATTGAGTGCTTGGCTGGCTGGACATTCACCCACTGTGGATGTCTGGCTAGTAGAATGTTATACATGGGGTGTGAAAGAATATAATAATATGTCTTGGAGGGAATGGTAGTGGGGAAATATGGATAGGAAATAAAAGATAATAAAGGGGTGACATGTTTGAAAATGAATAAGGAATCGGTGAGGAAAATAAGGTGGACGTTGATTAACCTTTATATAATGAAATAAGTATGCAGAGTTCAGCACTCGATATAAGGTGAAGGTTCTTGGAGCCCTAGCACCGAGCACAATCTAGTGCGGATTGAAAACTATTTTTTTGTTGATTAACCTTTGGCACCAGAACTTTTCAGAGCATCATGGATGATGTAGTTTACAGCAACTGCGGTGAAAAAATGGTCTAAAGTTCCCACAATGCTCACAAACTTACCAACATCCTGGGACTGGTTCACAAAATGCAGCAGGCATAGCCAAAAAGGGGTGGGGTTATGTGACATTATATCATAATGCCCTGGAAATGCTAGCAATTATATAGTTTAAAAACTTGGTGGAGGTAGTTGCCTTCTACCTCCACCAAGATGGCCACCGGAATGGATGTGCGCCCATCCACCCCCCAAATGATGACATAGACATCCTATATTGCCTACATTGCTGGTAGCATGCTAAACATTGTAAGATGATGATATCATCAGTTGAAGATCGGTAGATGCTCATTCATCCAATGAATTTTTAAAAGCTCTGTGTATATAAATAATACAATCTATACATTTGAAATTCTACCACAGTTTATGGAATCTTTGTTTAATTTCTTATACACTGTTACCATGTTGTGTTTACACAACAGGTGCGCTCTAAGTTGCAACAAATAGGCATGTAATTATTGTAAAAAAAAAATACACTATTTGTACACATAGTAAAATGTAAACTTCTACAACTGAGAGTTAACAAAGTTATAATAATTATAAAGCAGTCCATAAGTGAACTTCCTTATACAATCTCCTAACAACACCCTTCCTTTTACAAGTTTTTCTATTTAAATTTTTATGTAAACACATCAAATGCAGCTGCACTAGATCACTTAGTAAAGAGGACATCTGTACATGGCTTATGCCAAAAAAGAGAGGAACATCTTAACCCAAACCATACAAGTAGATATCCATCTGGTTGCTACAGTAGCTTCGATTTGAAACGTAAGGCTAGTTATGAAAAAATGCATTACACTCCCCAAAATTTTTCAATCTACCACTGTATTTATGTGTTTAAAATACCATTTTCTTTTCATAAGGACAGGTTTATAAAAAATGGAGTAACAGCAACTAATTTATAAAATAAATAGGCCTTGTTTAGCTAACTGAATCATTTTTTATCTATCTTTCTATCATTTTTCCTTTAGAGAGACCAAGCACTAGTATACTTCCTTAGAAAGGAAGAAATCAAGCCCTAATTGGTTTATCAAATATCTCTGGTTTTCAGAAATCGGGCCATTCAGGAATCATTGGCGGCCGAGCTCACCTGAAGTTCTGCTAGCTAAAATGGTAGCCTCAAACACTCCCATAGAAGTCTATGAGAGAATATCAGCTACTGCGGAAATAACTAAATTACTCCCGTATTTTCCCCTAATGGCCCAGAAGTAAAAAAAAAAAATGTAAAAATATATGTATTAATGCTCATTATAATATATATATATATATATATATATATATATATATATATATATATATATATATATATATATATATATATACACACACACACACACACATATATATATATATATATATATATATATATATATATATATATATATATATATACACACACACACACATATATATTATATATATATAATAAAATTCTAAAATATGCAATAAAATTGTAATAATATAAAAACATAAATAATATAAATAGAGTATATAAAATACTAATGACATATGAATAAAACATGAAAGCAGTAATTATAAGATAGGGAACTGGGGACTAATAAAAGTATTTAGAAAATTGGGCAGGCTAGATGGACCGAATCGTTTTTATCTGCCAACACATTCTATGTTTCTATGAATACTTAAATAAAAACATATATCACATATAATACGTAATACAAGTATTTATCATTTAACAAAGAATGTAAATGAAAACTAACTCACTTATCCCATACGACACTTAGTAACCCCAATAAAAGTTAGGGAATGGCCATGTATATGTATATATACATGTATAATATTTAAACTAAATAAATACATACATGAACATAAAATATCTGTTAAATACATTGAATGTAACCAGCCTGTGTGATTTCAAACTGGGGAATTTAATCCCATGTACCTTTGATTACTTATTTTATTATCATGCACAAAGCAGCCAGATAATGATTTTTCCCATCCAGACATTCTGATCTTGAACAGCTTAAGTCTCACAGCTACATTGAGCGTTTTGTAAAAAGAGATATAAATCTATCAAACATCAAATAAGTATAGTAGAGAAGCAGTACACTGCCCTCAAACACTTATATGTATATTATTTATTTATAAAGCAGCACCAGAGGAAAACAAAACATAATCCCAGTAGGTAACATAACAAGTTTAGATATATTGGGACTAGAAGTGAGAACAGCCCTGCTCCAGTGAGCTCACAATCTTACAGGAAGTGAGGTTATATTAACACAAGTTTTAAATTGTAGGAGGCAGAAGTATTCCATTATTTGAGAAATTAGGCCCAGAGTATGTCCATCTCTGTGCGTAGGTTAGTTACCGGCATATGGTAGACATGTTTGGAGAGCTTGCAGAGCTGTATGAGCATCAATAGGGATGATAAATGTCACAAGGTTGAGCATGGATATGCTAGAAGAGAGAAAGTCGGGAACAAATCAAGTAAGAGAGTAGATGTTATGTTAAATTATTTATGTTAATGTATGTACATATATTATTTGGGTTACTAAGTGGCATATGGGATAAGTGTGCATTTTATTACATGATAGGTTGACTGAAGTGGTAATTGCGACAACAATGCCCAAATCGCATATTTCTGTATCAAATATAATATTAGGGCATACATGTAACGATTTCCATTTGAAATAACCACTTGGAAAGATTTTACTGTACTTTTTTGGCCCTTTGAAGTTCAATTCTCAACAAGATAGCTTCAGAACTGAAACGTCAGAATTTTTTTCAGAATTGGGCCCTAGTTTGCATGTGATTGGCACTTTTAGAATCTTATAATTAAAACAGCAAAGTTCCCCCGATCTGAATGTGGCCAATTTGTGATCTGACCAACCTTAGCCATATTAAATAGCTGAAGGATGGAATTTTCCAAAATGTAGCTGTATTCTCGGAACTGGCCTAATAACAGACCAGATCACAGCATATTTATTCAACATCGATTAGACATCCTTCCTTCATAGAAAGGAAGCAACCAAGCACTAGGAACCCTGACTTCCTGTGGAGGTGGGCCCAGATTGGTCTATTATATATAAACCTGGCAAGGATCTGTTCACTAACCTCAGCGTATAAGTGGTTGGCTATTAGATCAAACGTGTGACAGTCCATTGGTGGGCTTTGTTAGTTGCGGACACCTCACCCACAAGCAAAGATTGAGGTTTGCTAATTTCCTACTGCTAGGTTTTTCTACTAATTAATCAGCGATCCCGTCAGACCAAACATGATTAAGACAATAACTCAGGATGAATTTGTTGTTCGTTTTAAGATCTTGGCATCACTCTCTTTCATGTAACGGAGAGCTTTGAAATATTCAGCTGGCGATCCTAATATCCAGGCTAATAGTGTAAGTTCATCTCTGTGGATAAGAGGGGGGAGTGCAGAAAGCTATACGGTTTGGGTATTTGTGTGTCACAAAATAGCCTGTAGATTGAGGAGAACGAAATGCCATGAGACAGCACTCTGGTGTGATGTTTACATTAAGACGTGGCAGAAACCTCTCACTAAAGACAAAATATATCCCTACAATTAGAAATTCCAAGATAGTAAATCCTGGAAAAAAACATAATACTGACACATAGCTGCTATAACACTTTACACTATCATACATTAATTGGTACATGTCAAAATCAGGGTGATTAATTACCGGCAAGGCATTTATGGAAAGTGTGAACACTAAAATGGGCTAAATAGAAACATACATGAACATAAAATATCTGTTAAATACATTGAATGTAACCAGCCTGTGTGATTTCAAACTGGGGAATTTAATCCCATGTACCTTTGATTACTTATTTTATTATCATGCACAAAGCAGCCAGATAATCATTTTTCCCATCCAGACATTCTGATCTTGAAAAGTCAAAGTTTTTCAGCTACATTGAGAATTTTGTAAAAAGAGATCTAAATCTATCAAACATCAAATAAATATAGTAGAGAAGCAGTACACTGCCCTCAAACACTTATATGTATATTATATATTTATAAAGCAGCACCAGAGGAAAACAAAACATAATCCCAGTAGGTAACATAACAAGTTTAGATATATTGGGACTAGAAGTGAGAACAGCCCTGCTCCAGTGAGCTCACAATCTTACAGGAAGTGAGGTTACATTAACACAAGAGTTAGATTGCAGTAGGCCAGAGGCGTCCTGCTCCGGTAGCCGCACCTCGAACTGCACACCACACGAGAAGCTGTGTCTGGGAACGAAGTTCCCTACACGCTCTATGTAGGGAACTTAGTTCCCGATACAGCTTCCCGTGCGGTGTGCAGTGCACAAATCCCCTCCTCTACCCTGCGCGTGAGGTCATGTGCAAGGGTCAGAGGGAGGGAAGAAGCGCACCGGGAGTCCACAGCCACGTGTGTGGGGTAAGTGTATGTATGTATGTGAGTGTGTGTATCAATGTGTGTGTGGGTTAAGTGTATGTATGTATGTGTGTGTGTGTGTATAAATGTGTATTAGTGTGTGGGGTAAGTGTATGTGAGTGTGTGTGTGGGGTCAGTGTATGTGTGTGTGTGGGGTAACTGTATGTATGTGAGTGTTTTAGTATAAATGTGTATGTGTGTGAGTGGGGTAAGTGTATGTATGTGAGTGTGTGTATAAATGTGGATGTGGGTGGGGGTTAAGTGTATGTATGTTTGTGAGTGTCTGTATAAATGTGTATGTGTGTGAGTGGGGTAAGTGTATGTATGTGAGTGTGTGTATAAATGTGGATGTGTGTGGGGGTTAAGTGTATGTATGTTTGTGAGTGTCTGTATAAATGTGTATGTGTGTGGGGGTAAGTGTATGTATGTTTGTGAGTGTCTGTATAAATGTGTATGTGGGTTAAGTGTATGTATGTATGTGAGTGTGTGTATGTGTATTAGTGTGTGGGGTAAGTGTATGTGAGTGTGTGTGTGGGGTAAGTGTATGTGAGTGTGTGTGTGGGGTAAGTGCATGTATGTGAGTGTGTGGGGTAACTGTATGTATGTATGTATGTGAGTGTGTGTATAAATGTGTATGTGTGTGAGTGGGGTAAGTGTATGTATGCGAGTATGTGTATAAATGTGTATCTATGTGAGTGCATATTAAGTGGGTGTGGGGTAAGTGTATGTATGTATGTGAGTGTGTGTGTATAAATGTGTATGTGTGTTGTGTAAGTGTATGTATGTGAGTATGTGTGTATAAATGTGTATGTGTGTGTGGGGTAATTGTGACTGTGTGTGTGGGAAGGGGGGGGGGGTAAGTGTGACTGTGTATGCATGTGTGTGTTTGTAGTTAATGTGACCACTACACATTAGTGTAATATATATATATTTACATACACACACATGTATATAATTATATATATTATTCTCTGAATGAATGAAAAATGAATGCGGCCCACGCACGCATACATTTCTAGCGAAGTGGCCCGTTGCAGAATAAACTTGGACACCCCTGCAGTAGGCAGAAGTATTCCATTATTTGAGAAATTAGGCCCAGAGTATGTCCATCTCTGTGCGTAGGTTAGTTACCGGCATATAGTAGACATGTTTGGAGAGCTTGCAGAGCTGGTATGAGCATCAATAGGGATGATAAGGTTGAGCTTTGATATGCTAGAAGAGAGAAAGTGGTGAAGTCAGGAACAAATCAAGTAAGAGAGTAATAGGACCGGGAGGACAGTAGATGACAGCAATACATACACATAGATAGCATGCACTAATAACAAATAAGCAGAAAGGGTGTAAAGAAGTGCAGAGGATTGATTGATAGATGGTTTCTTAATAAAAAAAAAAAAAAGACTACTAGATCTGAAGCCCACCAAAACGTAGAGGAAGCAGCATCTGGGGGGAATGGGCCAGATTTTAGTTTTAAACCAAAAGATTTCGTAAGTTAGTAAAGAAATTCCCATCTGGATTTTTTAAGAAATTAGGACAACTTGAAATGAAGCTTGAATTTTGATGTTCCAATTAACAGACACCCCTCATACGTCATGTAACTGAAGTGGCCATGCTCGTTGGAGCTACTCTGCTCAACTACACAGTCTGTCTGAGGATCACTGACCGAGAAAATGACTAGAACCTGCACTGGACTGCACTGGACTTGAAAAACCAGGAGAAAAGCATTCCATCTCGCAATGTTGATCAAATAGGAAAGACACCTTTTATAACATGCAAATGTCACGTGACACGTGAAAGATACTGGTCTTATTATTACAGCAATGAAAATCTGGCATTAGAATGAAGGAATGGATTAACAATGTTTATCTACAGGTTGAAAGACATTTAATATTGCCAGACCATCCCTTTGGGTACCACCCCATGTTAACAAAATATTTATCAGGAACATGTGGTTCTTCAATTCTTTTTAATGATACAGACTATTCTCAGCATCAAAACTCAATCAATTATATTTATATTATATTATTAAAGAGCCCACATCTCTTAAACACGACTGTGAATGTAGAGCAAGGTTAATTTATACATTTATTAGCAACAGGGCTACGACAATAGAATACATTATTTTTTTATGCTTGACATCATCGCTGTGAATACTGTTTAATCGACAGAGCCCTGTTGGCTGGTAGAGTATGATAACATGATAACAGTGAGCTGATGTGATCTTTCACACAGTCATTCTATGTGAAGAAAGTGGAAATGCTTTATGTGAGTTTGTACTGTAACACTATTCACATTGTCATCAAGATTTATACATTAAGAGGGCCTTTTGTTTTAATGGATTAGCAGTTTTTCGGTGAATTTCCTCCCCCCCCCTATTTTGCAGAGGTATTTAGAGCATATATTTAATTAACCCGTCACCACACTCTTGCTTTTCTTATCGGTGGTATAGGAAGTCAATGTGATGTAAAATATACACATTTTATTATAGAATTATAATTTCCATCGGACTCCCCACGCATACAATCACAGCAAATGTGATCGTATGCGTTCAAACACACAAAGGCAGTGAAAGCCTGCCTATGTGTTAAAGGTGTTGCACGATGCCTCGAGAAGTGAAAAGAAAAAAAAAAAACTCTTCCATTGCTTTGAATCTGTTGCTTGACTGCCCCTAGTGGCAGTCAGCAACATTACAGTTAGAAGAATAAATAAATAAAGGAAAAAGCTAACCCTGGATCTAGGGTTAGAGTTACAATAATGGTTATAATTAGGGTTACAGGTGGGTTAGGGTTAGAATTAGGGTTACAGGTGGGTTAGGGTTAGAATTAGGGTTAGTACATAGGTTAGATTAAGGGGTGGGGGTAGATTTAGGGTTAGGGTTAGGGTTAAGGTTGGGGTCAAAAGGTCACTGTAGGAGAAAATGGTTAGGAAACAAAAAAAACCCACTAGTATTTGTTATTGCCCTATAAGTTGAAAATAAAAAAACAGGGAAACATTGGTATTTCTAAACTCAGGACAAATATTAGAAACTATATAGACGGGGTCTTTTTTACAGTTTGTAATTGTGTAAAAAAAAAATCAGGTCAAAGTAAGAAAAAGGTTTTTGGGCATATTTTCATCATATTTTATATATTTTTTAATAGTTAATTATATCATATGATGAAAATAATAGTATCAAAAGAAAGCCCCATCTATCCTTTAAAAAAATGGTATATCATTTGTGTGGGTGGACTGAACACAAAGAAAGAAATCACAGTTCCGCAAACGTATGACATTTCCCTGCAGGCTTTGGTCATGGCAGGTTGAATGGAAGGTCGGGATGATAATATGTTCTACATTAAATAGTAACTGGCTATAAGATGAAGGATATTACAGGAAAAATAACTGGATGTCACCAAACACAGAGATATCAGAGTCTATAAAACTCCCATGCAGGGAAAGATAAAAGATACAGCTAGCATGGGCTTAAATGCTGTATCTCAGAAATAACTGCTTTATTTTGCACCTTTCCTACATATCAGTTTACATTAAAGGTCTGTCCTCCACAGGAAGCTTCTATTTGTTTACAAAGTTAAACAACAGCAACATCCACCTTTGAAACCAAAGTATATGTCCAGACATCCTGTTCTAAAAAAGCATACATCGTTGGCCCTTTCTTGGACATAAGAGGATTTCCTGTCTAGTTCTGACCATTTCTTTGACAGATCAATGTACCACAAAAGATGAAACACTTTTTTAAGACTTGGTCAATAATTCCAAGGCAGGGAGTTTTGTTTTTTTCAATTTTAACATTACATTTATTTTTATAGTGTCAACAATTTATGTCCTCAGGTACAAAGCATAGAGGAGAACAACATACTATGTTAGACATACAAGAACCAATTGAATCGTGAGGTAGAGAACCCTGCTCGAGACCTTGTATGTGACAATATTCATTCTTTATTTAAAAAAAAAATGCTCATGAACATCTCTCCAATGAAATTGATAGAACTAGATCTTTTAATTGGCAAAATACAGGTTCAGATTCCACATGTATAGACATACGTAACACTGATTGAAGGAGGGAATCTGAGTATATATTATTTGAAATAAAGCATCGGCCCACTGTGCAGTTTAATAATAACTGGTTCTATAGAGCATTTTTCTTCCCAGCATAAATATTAACTACAAAGCATATAGTTTTTGTCCATGTGACAATCTTCCTGGATTTGACTCAAAATCTGTGGTCAGAGTTAGACTCTGCAAACATGAGAAGCACAGAAAGATAAATGACAACAGAAAAATAATTACGCATTCTAGTAAGCCAACCTTAATTAAACGACCCACATGTAAAACGCTATGCTGTATTTTTCTTTATTCATTAAAAATTCACATTGCGGATGTTCCGTTGTATTGACAGGCCACACTTCTGAATGTTAAATCCCTGAGCTAGGGTTGCCACCAAGCCAGATGCTAAAAAAATTGGCTTGAAGCCAACGTTAAGTCCATGGAAGTAGTTGCAAAGTCAGTATTTTTTGGGAGGAAAAGGTGGCATAGCTTGAGATTACTTTTTTTTTAAAGGTGTGAATGGGACGATGCACCATACTGAATGAATAACATGTGATGACGGTACGGTAACTGCCTCCAGCTGCTGTAGAACATCTTGAGAAACAGTAGCCGTTTGGGGTATGTTACAGTTTGAGCTTTAATATAGTTATCTGTGGGGTTTATGTACATATACTCCCCTTAAACTAAGGGGTCAGGAAGTAAGTAAAAGGCACAGTTGGAATTTGTTATTTTTGGTAGTTTCATATTTCTTGACACTAGCGGCAATAGAAGAGAATCCACTTTGTAAGTCTATTTTGTTGCTCGGTGGCAATAAACTACTTAGAAAAATTCTTATAGAAGAGTGCATGCACTGAGGAGCTCCATGGATTGGAAGCTACTTACTACATTTGTGTATTGAACTCTGGTGTATATTGGAATCTGTCCCTATCCATTGAGCCACCAGGAGTCTCTGTTCTGAGTTTGTAGATTACCTGGCCTGGCTCTGCAGGAGACTCCTCTTCTCCACAGTTGTTCCAAGTGATTCCCCTGTCATAGATCACATGATTCACTAGCAGCACTATATTAACCTTTTGCTGCAATGCAGTGCTGCAACATTATTTTAGCCTAATAATCTGGTATCCTGCTCCAGTGGCGTCACAAGGGGGGGGCGGGGCGGGCTGCACCGGGTGACACCGCCAGCGGGGGTGACACCCGTGCTGCCGGCACCCCCTGCATTAAAAAACAAAAAAACTTACCTCGTTGCTGCTGTCTCCCGGTGCAGGTCCGTGGCTGTGAGTGAAGCGTTGTTCGCTCCCCTCCAGCCGCGCGGATCAATAAAGTTTGTTCAAACTTTTTTTTTAAACAAACTTTACTGATCCGCGCGGATGGAGGGGAGCGCACAACACTTCCCTCACAGCCACGGACCTGCACCGGGAGACAGCAGCAAGGAGGTAAGTACTGGGGTCTGGGGAAGGGTGGAGGTGGCATAACGAGCATTCTGGCATATTAAGTGGCAATATCCTGGCATATTAAGTGGCAATATCCTGACATATTAATTGGCTATACCCTGGCATAATTATTGACAATACCCTTGCATATTAATTGGCAATACCCTGGCATATTAATTGACAATATCCTGGCGTATTAAATGGCTCTTAAATGGCATATTGGGGGCAAAATCCTGGCATTTTGAGAGCAAAATCCTGGCATATTAAATGGCAGATTGGGGGGGGGGCAAAATCCTGGCATATTAAATGGCATATTGGGGGCAAAATCCTGGCATATTAAATGGCATATTGGGGGTCAAAATCCTGGCATATTAAATGGCATATTGAGGGCAAAATCCTGGCATATTAATTGGCGCTATCCTGGCATATTAAATGGCATATTGGGGGGCAAAATCCTGGCATATTAAATGGCATATTGGGGGGCAAAATCCTGGCATATTAAATAGCAGATTGGGGGGGCAAAATCCTGGCATATTAAATGGCATATTGGGAGCAAAATCCTGGCATATTAAATGGCATATTGGGGGTCAAAATCCTGGCATATTAAATGGCATATTGAGGGCAAAATCCTGGCATATTAATTGGCTCTATCCTGGCATATTAAATGGCAGATTGGGGGGGGCAAAATCCTGGCATATTAAATGGCATATTGGGAGCAAAATCCTGGCATATTAAATGGCATATTGGGGGTCAAAATCCTGGCATATTAAATGGCATATTGAGGGCAAAATCCTGGCATATTAATTGGCGCTATCCTGGCATATTAAATGGCATATTGGGGGGCAAAATCCTGGCATATTAAATGGCATATTGGGGGGCAAATACTGGCATATTTAATGGCATATTGGGGGGCAAAATCCTGGCATATAAAATGGCATATTGGGGGTCAAAATCCTGGCATATGGAGAGCAAAATCCTGGCATATTAAATGGCATATTGGGGGTCAAAATCCTGGCATATTGAGGGGCAAAATCCTGGCATATTGGAGCACAAAATCCAGGCATATTAAACGGCATATTGGGGGGCAAAATCCTGGCATATTAAATGGCATATTGGGGGCAAAATCCTGGCATATTGGGGGTCAAAATCCTGGCATATTGAGAGCAAAATCCTGGCATATTAAATGGCATATTGGGGGTCAAAATCCTGGCATAATAAATGGCATTTTGGGGGTCAAAATCCTGGAATATTAAATGGCATATTGGGGGGCAAAATCCTGACATATTAAATGGCATATTGGGGGCAAAATCCTGGAATATTAAATGGCATATTGGGGGGCAAAATCCTTGCACATTAAATTGCATATTGGGGGTCAAAATCCTGGCATATTAAATGGCATATTGGGGGTCAAAATCCTGGCATATTGAGGGGCAAAATCCTGGCATATTGGAGGGCAAAATCCTGGCATATTAAATGGCATATTGGGGGCAAAATCCTGGCATATTGAGAGCAAAATCCTGGCATATTAAATGGCATATTGTGGGGCACAATCCTGGCATATTAAATGCCATATTGGGGGGCACAATCCTGGCATATTGAATGGCTAAATCCTGGCATATTGAATGGCTAAATCCTGGCATATTGAGTGGCAAAATAATACTGGCACATTGAATGGCTAAATCCTGGCATATCGAGGGGTTAAATACTGGCATATTTTAATTGGCACAGTGATGCTATGGCATGGTCTGTGGGGCAAAATAACATGTACTATGTGGAAAGTGACACTGGCTAGTTCTGTGGGGCAATATAGGTGCATGGCAAGTTCTGTGGGTACTGTATGGTGCTGTGTTAAGTCCTTTAGGTGCAATGTGGGTGCAGAGGAAGGGAATAAAAAAAAAGGAATGCAAATTTTCAATAACATTTTTATTAAATAGAATATTAAATAATTCAAATAAGTATAAATGCAACTAGTTATAGAGAGATGTCTGCGTTTATAGATATGTATTGTTTTAGAATTGTACAATTGTCACCTCGTGGGGCTCCTGTGTGTCGCATAATTAATGGCAGTCCCATGTGTGGCATATTTATTGGGCCCCATGTGTGGCATAATTAAGGGGCTCTTTTGTGTGGCATAATTATGGGGCACTTGTGTGTGGCATAATTAATTGGGCTCCAAGGTGAGGCATAATTTACGGGGCTTTGGTGTGGCATAATTTATGGGGCTCTTGTGTGTCATAGTTATGGGGCTCCTGCGTGTGACATAATTTGTGGGGCTCCTGTATGTGGCATATTTAATGGGCCATCTGATTGGCATTACTAAGGAATCTGTTTGGCATGGTATTGGAGGAAATCCAGGGGGATGACACCATGAGTTACCGCACCGGGTGACACCAACCTTAGTGACGCCTCTGTACTGATCATAGCTTGTTCTCAGTCAGTATCCTCTCCAGTTGCTGATTCTATGTTTCCTGGGATGCTTGGCACTTTGTTTCCCCTTGTATTGTCACTGGACCCTGACCTTGGCTTGTTACTCGTTTGCTGCTGTGCCTGTGACCCTGACCACAGCATGTGCTGCCTCTTGTGGGTATCCTGTGTGTGCCTTCTGACCTGGATTGTTCATTTCTTTGTGCAGTGAATACTAAAACATGTCACCTTCCAAAACAGATATGGGTTCTGCACATGGCCGCTCAAAGCCAGAGGCTCAGCAGCCTGCAAAATAGTGTGTGGCAGAGGTTCTCTAACACTAATTAGGAGCTGAAAACTGCTTGTATATACAGGTGTTTTAGAAGTGTCCGTGTTGTCTTGTGCTTATGACATCACCTTGTGGCCCGATATGCAAATGAACTACTTTAAATGGGAAAGGTGTACGTATTTGCTCGGTTATAAGACAAGGTTTTTTTCAGAAAAAAAAATCTGAAAACTACCCCTCGTCTTATAATCGAGGTCTTCTTATAATCTGACCTCAAATTGAGGTCAGATTATAAGACATGGATCCAGGTCCCCAGCATCACAGAGAGACAGGGGGAGGGGGACAGAGAGACAGGGGGGAGGGAGGGGGGCAGAGACAGAGTCAAGGGGAGGGAGGGGGTTAAGAGACAGAGACAAGGGGAGGGAAGGGGTTAAGAGAAAGAGACAAGGGGAGTGAGGGGGTTAAGAGACAGAGACAAGGAGAGGGAAGGGGTTAAGAGACAGAGACAAGGGGAGTGAGGGGGTTAAGAGACAGAGACAAGGGGAGGGAAGGGGTTAAGAGACAGAGACAAGGGGAGTGAGGGGGTTAAGAGACAGAGACAAGGGGAGGGAAGGGGTTAAGAGACAGAGACAAGGGGAGTGAGGGGGTTAAGAGACAGACAAGGGGAGGGGGGAGAGAGAGAAAAATGGGGGCAAGGGAAAGAGAAAGGCAGCATTGGCACATAAAAAGAAATAAAAACTAGAAATACATTTTTTGATATTATAATTTTTTATTAAAAAAGCAATTTACATGTGAATATATACAAGTTGAACTTTTTTCCTATAGGGTAGTCTTATATTCAGGCTTTTAGTTTTTTTCCTAATGGAATATCCAAAGTTTGGGGGGTCGTCTTATAATCAGGGTCGTCTTATAATCGAGCAAATACGGTAATTTACAAGGTGATGTCATAAACAGGAAACTTGAAGGAAGCAAGGGTTAAACAAAACATGTCCCAGGACATTTAAGTAAACCCTACATGTATGATAATAGATACAGGTGGGTTTACTAACAGCTGTGTCTCACATGCGACACAGCAGTTCCTGGTTGTCGTGGGCTCACCCCACTCTGACAGCCGAATGCGAGGGTCTCTTACTGCTAGCACAGAGAGAGATCCTCGTTTTTGCATGGAAACAGCAGGGGGGGACCTAGTTAAGGTCCCCCCCTGCTGATCCCATGCAAAAACAAGGGGCTCTCTTTGCGCTAGCATAGAGAGCCGGTCGCAGACCAGATGGCTGCTTGCTTCCTATGGAAGCATGTCAGGTGTCGGTCAGAGGATAAACTGACGTGTACTATCAAAAGTACATACCAGTTTTCCTCATATTAGGGACAACTAAAATTCCACTTGTGCTCCTATATTAGAAGCACAAGTGAAAAAAAAGGTTTAGTATCACTTTAAGACTATTTATATTACTTCATGGAACTGCTTGCAATTCTGTATCATTATTGTGTTCTCTACTTTTACAGCCTAAACAACAGTGTCCCTCTAACAAGCATAGTTCTGATAGTCCACATCCATTAAAAACCTAGTCTGATATAGCAGGTGTACCTTTAGACAAGTAGGGATTTGGTTACCACTAGTAAAGCAATAGAGGTTATAGCAGTTCTGTTGCCCCCAGACCCAAAATCCATATACACAGTATAGATGTAAAAACACATGTATGTTCACCTTTATAAATCACAGATTTAACAAACTTTCTTTTTTAAACTCTAATGTTAATAGTCTTTATTTCACCCTCTTCATTTTGCTGTGGTTTGAATGCAGACATATATATTTAACATCATTTCTGTGGGGTTCTTAATGTTTGTAAGAAAAACCACAGACTTCATGTTTTTGGGAAACCAGAAGTAAGAAACAAGTGGACAATTAACAGTATAAGTATATTCCTCCCCTGGGGCATTTTCTAGGTTCTTAGTATCATGAGGACATTTAATGGAGTCATTTAAAACTTCTTTATTATGTTTAAACTGAAAGCAAACACACGGACACAGCCTGTTATATATACACACTCACTTGCTTCCCTTTGTACACTGTGCAAATAATGCTATGAATACACAGAGGAATGTCCAGATAAAAGTCGTTTATTAGAAAAGATATTATGAAAAAACACCAAGAACAAACAAGTGCATTGTATAGAAGTGCGTTTCTCCCTTTCTATACATAGTGTACGTATGGAAGTTAATCTAAGGCAAGTGATGGAATGTTTAAACAATATCTAAAGATAACATTAAACTGGATATCTAACCAGTAATATATATATATTTTTTTAACAACTGGTAGTTTATTCATCGCTATGTGGTAGCAAAAGACAAATGTTTTAAAATAAATATTCAACCATTTTGTATTGTTTCACAGGGATAGTCCATCTTGAACCTGATGCAAAAATAAAGTCTCATAATATTGTACAATTATTAATCACTGTGATGCCAGCTAACTTATTGTCTTGTGGTAGGCCACCTACCACACTGAATTTCACACCGGAGGCATCATTTGCAGAGATACCATGTAGTGCGGACTACAACCCTCAACCACTTTTAGATGCTAGGGAGCGAATGGAATGGTTGGATATTGCAGCCACCAGAGCTAGGCATTGTCTATCACTGTTCAATGATTAATATATCTTTGCAAATGAATAATTTGTGAGGCCAAGAAGCTGCAGGAAAGGCAACTGAAACATGTGTGGGAACTTCCACATGAAACAGGAGAGGTCCTGCCCTGTAACTGGACTAAAAGTGTTAGGCCACGAAGTCTGCTGTAATCTGTCAGGAACCAAGGCTGAATGGAAATGTATATGTAGAACAGGTAAGTCCATACTGGGAATATATTTTACTAAATATGGGAATAAAAAAACCCAACCCAATATCTGATAGGATATTTTCATTTAATGAAGTCCATACAAGTAATCACTTCACACAGACACATTACTTGGACTCTCACTAATTCACAAGGAAGTGGCTTGTGAAAGTAAATGTCTTAGAGGTGCTAACTCTCCTAACCCATATATTAACGTTCTCCTGCTCAGGTGGGCAGCAGCTCCATTGGAGAGGTTGAAGATAATGGCTACTAATGGCAAATCTATGGGGTTTGCAGAAGATGCAGTTCCAGCAATCTCAATTGTAGTGAAGAGAGAGTGAGGAGATAAATGCCATAGAGATCTCTCTTCTATCACTTCTCTACCAGCTGGTGCAACCACTGAAAGCATGAGAATTGTATGGATTGGTGCAGGAGAAGTGAAATCTCACCACTAGTCCCTAGCCCACCACTGTGTTACCTAAATACCCACCAATGAAGGTGGGGATTGGAGTAAGGAAGCACATGTCACGAATTATTACGGTACTTAAGTTAGGCATTTCATGGTTTGTATGAAACGGTTACTAGGCCTCACTCATCTATTCAAATCAGAATGGCACAAAGTAACCTATGGATGTGTGTGACAATAAGCAACCTGAAGTCATGAAGCTCTAGCGGTAATTTAAAGCAGTTTCATAACCTAAAAAAAAAAATTATGCTGTGAATGAAGAGAATAAACCAATAAAAACAATGATTGATATATTGTGCTAGCAAAACTGCAAGAAAATGAATAAATTATGAGAAAAACAGGATTTGAATGGAGTCTGTGGTGTCTCCTGTTTATGACATCACCTTGTGGTCTCATATGCAAAGTACATCTCTCATTTTCTCCCGTTTGCATAGCAAACCACATGATGATGTTAAAAGCAGGAGACAGCTCAAGTACATTATAACACACACCTTGTTCTCTCATCTTTATATCTAATATTCTCTGCCTTTACAAAATATACAATTTTTAGGTGACCGAGTCCTCTGCAAGTAAGAAAAATAAACACCTTTAATGAGATGGTAAACTGCGATAGTGACTAAAATAGACCACAGTATAAACTGATGAGAGCTATATTCTAACGACAGCTGGAGAATTGCAGACTGCCTCCCTATATTCCAAAATACGGACTTTGTTCCTGATTAATAGCCCTTTTTAGACCTCTGTAGTTTAAGCTTTTTTGTGTGGCTTTCTGCAGACTTTCTGTTATCTTCACTGATATTCTTTTCTAATGGGATATTTGAGACGCTTGACATGGCATATGGCTGGCTGTGTTCACTGCTACAATGAGCTGATAGCTGATCATTCGCAGTCTGCTCTAGTAGTTCGTTGGTCCCAGTCATCTTTTCACCTGATATAGTAGTCAAAGAGCCACCTGTACCTGCTGAAATCTTTTGAAAAGAACAGATTCTTGACCTTAAAGGAATATCCTCTATGGCCTGTTCTGGTTCACGGTTACTGTTATTGACTTGCACATTGTGATAAATAAATGTATCATCTCTTAAATCTGCTCTTTTACACTCCTGTGTTCTCCCGTCTGAGCTATGCCTTCTCCTCTTCTGTTGCATACCGTTGGTTCCGAGATTTGTTCTTTGCTCTGGTACTGCTGAATCACAGAACCAGGAGAGAGCTTTGGTGACGTCCTGTGCCTTTAACCACGCTGCAGATGTGGTGTTTTGCTGACTGCTGGCTACACATGGCTGTCTGTGATTAACATGATTTTCCACTCCTGGAAGTGGAAGCTCCAAGCTGTTCTCAGTAGTATCTGTGCAATACTTTGGTTGTTCCGCACTCCTACATTTCGCTTCGGATTGCGTACTGGACAGAGTTTGCTCTTTGTTGCTGCCGCCGACCTTTTTGTCAGTCTCTGCTTGACTGGGGCAAGGAAACACCTTCTTGCCTGTGTCAGTCTCAGCTTCATTATTGTTTGTAGACTTTGTCTTCTTTACTCTGCAGTTGCGAAAAGTAAAAGATCACGGCACAAATCATTTCCCTTGTTGCTAATGCAGTTCATTACAACTTTAATAAACTCACAAAACTGTCATAACATTGCAGCTAAACTGCCAAGAATATATCATGCTAGCAGGAAATACAGAGAGTGCCACATTGTTTGTTAAGCAGTTTCTGGTGTATCTCTATAGAGATATTTATATCTGCATGCGCATAGTAACTCCACTATGGGGAGTTCAGATTATACGCGCTAAATTTGTTGCAGATGTTCGGGTCAATATCACACACTAGTATCGTGTTTCACTCGGGCCTGAATAAAATATTACAGCACACATACATTTTTTTTAAAGAAGGTATCCCAAGGCAGTAAATGAGATTAGTCACTGAGTGCTAGGAGTCTTGCAGTGTATGTAAGAATGAAAAATAAATCACTAGAGGCCTTGCCATGGACAATAAGACATGTTTACCACCAAGTAATGTAAAATACAACATTTAAACCAATTCTAGAACCTGAATTATGCAAATAGCCAGGATCTCTGCCAATATGTGATCTTTAAAGAGACTCACTTGCCATTATTTGCACAGTGACTAGGAAATGAATACAGATCCATACATTATGCTAGTGGAATAGCAAGCAAATGCATATATTAAGAGAAAATAGTGTTTTAAATATGGATGTGGTATCTAGGGTTGCCACCTTTTCTACAAAAAACTACCAACCATGCTACTGCCTTCACACACTTAACGTTAGCCTCATGACAATTTTTTTACCGGCCTGCCGATAAAATACCGGCCAGGTGGCAACCCTAGTGGTATCGCCTGTCTATGACATCATCTTGCAATTAAACTACTCATGATGGGAACTTTGCATAGCAAACCATGGTGATGTTCTGAACAGGAGACACAATGGATTCCACTGTAAAGGAAACGTATTGTGCAGCAAATGTTAATGCTGATCTTAGATTATGGAGATGTTGTGCATGATTCTGCCCCGCAGACCTATCTCGGTAAACTCGACACTATGTACAATACATTGAGTCGTTTTGCACTACAGTGCACGCACCACTGTAAAATGTTAAAAGAGTTAAACTGGCTGACGCTTTCCTCCAGGCGCACTCTTCACCTAGCTTGCTTAGTGCATAACCACTTCTCTGGAACGCTCCCCCCCTACCTGAGCCGCATGCTTGCTCTTACTCCCTGCACTTTCTACAATCTCAGATATTGCACCAACCCTTCACTAGCGATTCCCCACTTCAAAAAGAAAGCGGGCCGAGATACGTTCTCTTTCAGAGCTCCTCATATGTGGAATAACCTTCCTGTTTCAGTCAAATCATCCTCTAGTCTAAAATCCCTGAAAATAAGTGTCTCCCAAATCCTCAAAACAGATTGTACCTGTTATTAGTTTACAAATTCCTTCATATACTGTACATATTGTTCCTTTTTTGTATAAATAATGATTTACCCTGTATGTTATCCTTCCAACTTGTTTAATATATGTATGTATGTATCTATTTTTAATATAGTGTTAAATGTGTAACTGTGCAATTCCATTCTGGACTGGGTCCCCAGGACATACTTGAAAACGAGAGAAATCTCTATGTATTCTTCCTGGTAAAACACTTTATAAATAAATAAGTAATACAATTAAACACAGCTTTCTCTTAAAGGATCGATCCAGTCGGGAAAAAGCCTATTAAAGCTAAAAATAGACATGTATCCATTTGTTCCAGTTTTTGTAATAAGTCATTTAAAAATATACATTTTTCAGGCTCTCATGAGAACAGATCCAGCCCACCAGTGGCTCATACAAAACATCAGTATCCAGTATGTCCTGGGAATCAATGTGCAATTCTCCAAAGAAATTCATGACAATACACACAGCACATGTTAAGTGGCATCACACAATTGTTCTGCCAGACCAATCATAGCTGTCCCAAAAAATAATTGGGAAGGCATGTCATTACCAGCTTCTGAATTAAGTTGTTACTGCCCATGCTCTTGTCCTAATGACCCAGAGCACTTGCACTCAACGTCTTGCAAGCGATAAAAAGCAGAGGGAGGGTTAGAACACTAACCTTTGCAAAATAAATGCTTGCATGACTTTATATGCAAAAATAAAACTGTCCAATGTAAAACTCACAGATGAACCAAAGTTCATTTAATGCCCGGGGTGTCCCTTTATTCTATGCATTTGCTGACACAAAGTATAAGTATTTTTTTTATCCACAATTTGAAAGAAAATGTACATTTGTTTTTTGTTTTTTTAAGAAAATTACACACTGCAGGTTAATAAAATGTCTACTTTGGAAACCAATGTTAAAATGCAGATATTACAATCACCTAATGTTATTGTCACTAGAATGATGAACTTACATATTTTTTAGTACAGCTTGCTTCTTTGGGGTAGCACATGGTATGTTGGTTATTTCAATTCCTTTGCGTTCAGCAAAATACTCTGACGTTCCGCTGGAACAATTCTCCCTCTATAAAAACAACAAAAAAAAAAACAAAGAAAATAAAAAAATAGTAATAAAACAAGACATTGTGTTGGAAACTGACCCAGGAAACTCTGTATTATCAAGATGACCATTCAGTCCAAAATGTACAGATGTTCCATTTTATTGCCTTAAAGGAAAAGATCAAGAACAACATACCCTTGAACACGACTAGCAGTGTTGAATCTGTTTGTATAGTCCGTTATTTTATTGACCCCTTTCCACATGCTGTGTTGGAATTGTATTTTATATATTGTAACAGGGGAAATGCATGCAGTGAAATCAGATTACATTTCTATCTGTGGCAAAACATTTCATAAAAAATGACACACAAAAAAAACATATGTTATAGTAAAGAACTCACACATTTTAAATATCCTCATTGGAAAAGTGAGATATGCAGGACAGGGTGGAGCAAAAAGTCATGTGACGCCACATATTCCATGACCCTGGGAGATTAAGCTCCCGCCTCCCCGCTCTAACGCTCAATTCTGCTACTTTAAACTGTGTATATGCGTCGCATAGATATAAAAAGTCTAAAAACAATGCTGCCTGTGTACAGTACTAAGCACTGTGCACAGGCAGTATTAAAGAAGAGACAGGCCTGAATTTGACCGGACAGGACTGTTCTGGCAAATTCAGGACTCTTGGCAACGATAACATTTTTACATTAGCTGTTTTTTTTGTTTGTAGTTCAAATATATTGACTTCTACTATACTAATTATTGTGCTGGGTTCTATTTCCATATAACACTTTATTAGGGTTGCCACCTGGCTGGTATTTTACCGGCAGGCCAGTAAAAAATTGGCATCGGGCCAATGTTAAGTCTATGGAGACAGTACTAAGGCCGGTATTTTTTTTGAAGAAAAGGTGGCAAAAAGGTGGCACTATATACATAATACAGGGCTTGACAAATCACAGGAGCCAGGAAGCCATGGATCCATAAATCAGTGCAGGGTATGAACTTTTTTTTGATTGTTTTAAACAGAACTTTTACACAGTACCATTTCCCTGGCTCCTAAAAATAACAGTTCTGGCTCCTGAATATATGAAACAAAATGCCACCTTTTTAGAGGAGGTGTAAAGGGCTTTAATGGACTTTAGAAGCAAGCTTATTTAGGCTTAATGTGTATTACTTAAAAAAAAAATGCTTACTTCAAGGAAAGCAGTAGAGGCAAAATAAATGAATTAATAATAAATAAGATGAATCTAAGGAAAAATGTATGATAGCTTTATGGAGTTTGGAAAAAATAGGCCTACCGATTCCTATCCAAAAGATTTACATCACAAACTATATCAACTCTGGATTAATTAAATAATGACTTTATCGTTATTTCAAAAAACAAATTGAATTAAAATGATACCATTTATTGGCTAACAGAGTTTGCTTGAAAGCTTCCAAAACAAGTTGACACATCCCTTCTCCAGGCATTAATGAGGCTAAAACAAAATTCCTAATAAAAAAAAAACATAGTTAACAGCTTTAATAAAAGAATAATAATAAACATTTTGTGTTAGCCTTGCTAATGCCTGAGGAAAAGAAAAGGGACCTTTTGGTCATGAAAGCTTGTTATCAAACTCTCAGTTAGTTAATAAATACTATCATTTTAATTCTACTTGTTTCCTCTTTTTCCACGGCTTACACGATACTACTCTTTTAATTTATTCACATCAGTAATCCAGTGTTGTGATGTAGACGCTTTGGTTATTATGGATAAGAATCCGCAGGCCCATTGTGCAGAGTCTTTATAACAATGAGATAGAACGATTCTCATGGCTTCTAGCATGTGTTCCTGGTGATCGTGGAGTTAAATCTTTTCCGGGTAACATTTTGATGATCATGGTTTGTGGTTTTTGGCTATCCTCTCTACGTGGACCACAGGAGATTTTTATTGTGTCCATAGTAAGAACAAGAATTACTGGAGAGCGTTTGTTTAACATGAGCTCAACTTAAAAAAAAATCAAAAAAAAATCTATTCTCTGTCTCATTTCTTCATCAGGGAAACAATCCCTGGCTAAATGCAAAGATTTTAATGTCGTAATGGTTTTATTAGCTTCTTCCACAAAGCTGTTTACATTACAGAAATTAAATAATCTTCAGGGTTGCTGGAGTAGTTACAAAATGACCGGTAATAGTAATACTAGCCAATTATAATTGCGAGTGCCACATCGGATGGTCACATGGTCATCCTCTTTGGTTCATTCCTAATTTTCACTACATTATTAACATCTGGTCTCTATGACATTTTGGGAGACTATCATTTGCTGTAGTTGTATAGTGTTTACAAGCTCGCAGAGATTCATTTTGTGGGATAAGTGATTTGGACTCCTATTTGTGGTTTATTTAGGATTGGCAGAACTAAGGCATTCCTATTTATCTTGCCAGGTATTTCAGCTTTGAAGTGCATATGGTCCGTGAGATTGCGTTTCTTGGTTTTTCAGAACACATAGGAATAATCTATGATGGGGACCACCAATCCGTATACTTTTCCATGTACAGTTTAGATTAATTTTTTATATGCACAATAATAAAATGAACAGTAACATTTCTGTGCACAATAATGACCTGCACACAGATACATACAAATATACAATAGAAAATACATAACACACGTGACGTATTATATGGAAAACTCTACAAATACACAAAATACCTAATACTACTGTAATGAAACAGAGTTACTAGGTGTCAGCACATTCTGGAGCTAAATCATCAGGTTATGTGAAATCACAGAAATGGATATATTGTGCCTCTTTTTCCATAACACATCTAACCTTGGCACTGCAGATGACTTGGAACTACAAATCCCATGATGCTCAGTCACTCACAAGGCTTACTGATCAATGCCTACAACCTCCACTAAAAGTTAAATGTTTCTTTTGTCATTTTGCAAAACTATTACAGCGGATTTTAAACATAGTATGACTGAAGATATAGACATAGGACTGCAAACAGGAACTGTTCATGAAATAGTCAATACACATACCCCAAATCACTGGGGGATATGGGATTCCATGAGAGTAGCATTACAATTCCGACATTAGTCAGTGGATTTAATGTAGAGGCCACATTCCTTTCCAATAATGGGGGTGGGGAGTGACAGACATTTAAATCGGTGATGTTATGTATTAGAACTCTCGTTAGGGGAGGTAATATAATACATCCAGCTTGTAGCAAGGCAGTTGGAGATTAATACAACACATTCATTTTAAAGAGAAGAACCATGTTATAATACCATGGACCTATAAAAGAAACCAATCATTCATTTAATGTAACTCCCAATAATAAAACTCCATCCAGTGCCAGATGAATTCTAGTGATAGGACACTAATCTTGCTGCGTCAGAAAATACTCAACATCTGAAACTTTTTCAGAGAATGTCTGGGAATGGAGCTGGTGTGCAACTCCTATAAATCCTAGTCTGCAATACTGGTGGAGGATCCTTGGACTCAAAATGGTATTGTAATGTCACAAAAGAGAATGGAAAGTATAGGTTTTATTTTAGTCATTCCCTCTGGACATCAGGCCACAGAGGGTCTAAAAAGGTACAAGGAGCTAGACGCGCCACAACACGGGTGAAGATGACCGTACAAGTTTACGCAAACATGCAAGGTGGCTCTTCGACTTTAAGATGCTTTCTGACTCTCTCTCTTTTATAAGTGGAACAAAACATGATTTATGTGTGAAACATTTCAGAACATGCCCTATAAGTACAGTAGACTTTCCTCCATGGGCCACACCCTCAAAAGTGCTGTATTTTGAGAGCTAAACAATTAACACAGACCATGAGTCAGTCTTTGAACGACTCTGTGGGAACCAGCGAGTCTTCTGCTATGCAGCGTGATGTAAACTCCCTAAGGCTTGCAAAGCCTACAACAGAATTCAGAAACAGACATAAATAAAAACAGTGAGCGCTGCATCCAGTTATACTGCCCCAGCTCCTTCCAATGGATGATGCCTTCATCGACACTCGTCTGGTATACCTGGCTAAATAAAGTCTTTTACATGTGCTTCACACAGCTATCTGCGGCTTCCTTATAACCTGTGTTATAAAGTAGATGGGGCTACACTTTTAACGCGTTCTATGCCGATGGGGCGACAGATATTGCCCCCCTCTGGCGGTAAAAGGGTTAAACAGCAACACTGCAAAGGAAAGACAAAAAATATGCAACCCATTTTAAGGGTTGTCTCACCCTCCTTGCAAATGAAAAGCACATTTCTTGGCGTATATACACTTGCGTAAAGGCTGGGTGGGCATTGTAGATTAGCATGCTTTTCCAGCCCTTGAACTGTCAAGTCTCATTAGACAATCCGAGTTCACACCAACGTAAGGTTATTTCACGTTTCTCACTCCAAAAATGTGCTCTTGGGAAGGGTTATGGCCCTGACATCCCTTAGGGAAAGGAGATTAAGAGAGAAGAGAATGTTTCACTGATACCAAGGCATTTGTGAGTGGTGTAAAAAGCCTGTGAGCAGCTCTTATAAATTGTCTTCTGACAGCTCAACATACATTATAGCTTTTACTAAATTATCATGCACTTATACAAAACACAAAGTAATGCACGCTTTGCTTGCAGTGCGAACGATCCGATTAAGTCTGCATATAATTGCATATTATTATGGATGGGAAAATAGTTTATGGTAAGGCTGACATCACAGGTTTATGCGCTGATTAAAATATTTTTGCTACACTAAGTATTAAATGTAGCAGTGTAAGAGCTAGACTATGAATAGAGACCCAGTGCGCAGAGCCATACACAATGTTTATTCTTTCCAGACACTATTCCTTTCATTCTAATCTTATCACAGGATATTATAGAATCTGTAAATTAGCAAAATAAACAAGAGGAGTTCACTGTAATATTACGAGGATCCAACACTATAGTGAACATTTACAGCACTTTGTGACATCCATGATATTGTACAGATCCAGGGGAGGGCTGACAAGGGGGGCAGAGGGGCAATTGCTAGTTTAATGGGCTGTGGCTGCACTGCTTTTCACTTAAAAATGCCTTAGTGCCTAAGTGTCCAACTGCAGCAGAACTACAAACCCCATAATTCCTCACCAGCTTTCTACAAAGGCAGGGAATTATAAAGTTGAAATACAGTAACAGCTGGAGGGTCACAATTGAATGCCTAGGTCCCTGTGTGTACCTCTTTCCATGTAATTAGTTTGTCTATTGTCTATTAATCTCTGTACCTTACCTTCAGTATATTTCTGTAATCACAACTTTAGCAGCACTTAGGCAGTGTGTCCCTAATAGTAGTATATTTGTCATGTCTTCCTTTTTCTGTATCTGTCCATTAGTCTCTATACCTTATCTGTCAATATATTTGTTGTGCCTGTCAATCTGTGTCTATCTCCCTTTCTGTCTTTCAATGGCTGTACCTTTTTTGTCAGTAGATCTGTCCTGTCTGTTTATTTGTGTCTGTCTCTGATGATAATGGGTGGATTGACGAAAATGCTAAATGGGCCACTAAATTGGTTTTTCCCCTTTCCATGTGCCAAAAGTTGCCAGACCTCCCCTGTATCGATCACAGACATTGGGGTCTTTGTACAAATACTTGTACAAAGACCTCAAGATCAGAATTTTACTCGTAATGTGAGATTGTATTGATAAAAGCTGGCAGAAAATTGCTTTAAAAGCAGTGTTTCCATTGATAAGTATACAATAAATAAAATATTTATTACCATACGGCATATATCCTTCAGCAGGTGACAAAGCAGGATGACTACACCAAAAGCATGAGAATTTTCTGATTTAAATGTTTAATATGATCTTGAGAACCAAGCAGAAGTTGGCCATATGATGCTTATGGTCACCTAATGTGCAAGTGTGGGGAATCCGAGGCACATGCATTGGATGTCCTGGCAGTACATGCACTGGGCGTGTCTAGCAGATAGGCAGGGGTGGAGTTTGAGTAAGTATGTAAAACATGTTTTGGGAGTCTTTCATGGGCTCTTGAAGTTAGGCAAAAAGAACTGTGAAATTACTGCTGATTTAGACCATGTTGATTTTATTAAAGATTCAGCATTTAGGGGAGCCACTAACGATACTTTACAATATATGTACAGCACAGTAAAATAAAGGAACATAACATAACATAATAATAAAGCAATAAGCAATGCTGGATAATATCAGTGAATAAAATATGGCTAGTTTTAGTGTTTATTTTCTGCATAATAAGTAAATATTTTATCATAATATTCACAGATCAACCAGCTGCTGAAATGTAATAAATCATATATTTTTATTTATTTATTTATTTTACAAAATGTACTTAAATTTACAACAACAAAAAAACTCCAACATGTACTATTTAAAACAGAAAGTGTTTATTTCCCTGACTGGATCTTTTATATGTCAAGATATATTATTATTAGTGAAGATCTTAAACAAGTTTTAATCCACTTCTGCCTGATAATAATGGTGTTTTAGTGCAGAGTTTGATAAGCTATTTGAATTTTTTGGCAGTTTAATTGCTAAAGGAGCAATACTGTGTTAGCCATGGAAAAACAGGAAGCAAGTAGGGTTAAAATCATATCATCTAAGTAAGACTTCCATGCTGCCATGTCCAAGAGCACAGCTGGGAGGAATGACTGACATACCCACACACTAGGGCACCCCTTTCCCCTCCTTGCCTCCTCCCCATTACCTACCTTTGTTGGTTCAGGAGAGGGGTCTCTCAGTAAAAGGCAAATGTTAGTTACCTATTAACCCCTTAGTGACCGAGTGCTATGCTGCATTTGCTGTACCTTGAAGACCAGAATTCCATTATTTTTGTCATACGTTTGCTGAACTGTGATTTCTTTCTTCGTGTTCAGTCCACCCACACAAATTATATATCATTTTTTTTAAAGGACGCATATGGCTTTCATTTAATACTATTATTTTCATCATATGATATAACTTACTATTAAAAAAATATATAAAATATGATGAAAATATGCCATAAAAAACACGTTTTCTAAATTTGACCTGATTTTCGTTTTAAACAATTACAAATGGTAAAAAATACCCCATCTATATATTTCTAATATTTGTCCTTAGTTTAGAAATACCAATGTTTCCATGTTTGTCTACGTTTTATTTGAAGTAATAGGGCAATAATCAATATTAGTGTGTTTTTGTTTCCTAACCATTTTCTTCTACAGTGACCTTTTGACCCCAACCCTAAATTTACCCTAAATCTACCTCCACCCCTTAATCTAACCCTTGTACTAATACGAACAACCCTGTAACCCTAATTATAACCCTAACCCTAGATCTGGGGTTAGCTTTTTCCTTTTATTTATTGATTTATTTTCTAACTGTAATGTTGCAACAGTTTCAGAGCGGTTTTTCTCACTTCCGTCGCTCTCTGCTGGCCACGCTGTATTGGAGGAGCATGCTCCTCCAATACAGCACCCGCGATCGGGGGCAGAGAATGTTTTGCATGATGGCTCGATCGAGGCATCATTGCAACACTTTTCACACATAGGTAGTGAAAGCTGATAACTGCCTATGTGTGTTTAAAATGCATACAATCACATTCGCGGTGATCATATGCGCGCGGGAGGGTGGGGGGGCCGGGTGGTTTTCACGAAGGCACTCTCAGAAGCTGCTTCAGATCCGAAGCAGCCTCTGAGAGTAACTGCACGCATGTGGCGTTGACTCAAGTCATATATATACGTCTTCATGGTCCCCCTGCTCACCTCTATTGTGTAGTGTGGCTCAGTGATGCACAGCAAACTTTCTGAGGAATAAAAACAAAAACAATAAGGTAGTCCAAGAATAGGTAAAAGGACATAAAGTCCAACATAGAACACTTAATGTAACTATACAGCAGTGGTTAGCCTTGAGCAACCCAGCTGTTGCAATTATAACCATTTCATATTCCTTGTTTACCACTGTTAATCCAAATGAAGGCCCCCAAAAAACTTATTTCACTAATTTCTTCCTCCCTTGTTGCGCCAGTGAGCCTGTTTAAATTTCCAAGGGGGGGAGTGCCCTCCCTTGCCCCTTCCCTCTGGTCGCCCATGTCCAAACACCAATGACTGAGAGGGCGGGTTGTTTCACCAGCTCTCTGAACTAAAATGGGACATAGCTCTGTAACATGACAAGGTTGAATATCTTCTGAATGGGAGGATCATTCAAAAGTCAGTTTCATTCAGACAGAATTGTTCATCTGTCTGATTAATGATGTATACCTTAGTGTCTATTCCCTCTTTAACCAAATATCCTTTTATCTTGTAAATATTTGTAGTCATTTTTCGTCTACCCAACAACTTTAAGAACAACAATGTAGTATGAGGTATATTTAAAAAGTGCCATAATGTTTTACTGCAGTTAAAGGGACAGCACAGAGGCTATAATTATTAGCATTATTTGTAAAGTTCCAAAAGCTTCTATTGCACTGACAACAGGAGGAAAACATTATTTGTACTGAAGCAGATGGAGACAGATGGTGTGGAAAGCCTGCTTATTATTTTGAACAAGGCAGGATGGTTTAACTGGCTTGAACGTTCCTGCTATAAGAATGGTACTCAATCATGTTAGAGAATTGCTGACTAAAATCAACCATCTTGACACATTCCTTGGCGATGTCATCCTCAATCCAGAGCACTGAACGGGCATATGGGGCAGCTAAGATAGCTACTTGAACTGCCAAAAACGAAGGAATAATCTGGAACTGTGTGAAACTCTCTGCAGTCTCTTTAAGGGACTCCTACATGTTCTTTACACTGTCACTATAGAGAATAAAAAGTATATATTCATTGTTTTGGCAGAACTCTATGCAAAGGCATACATTAAGATAAATGTGCGTTTTAATTGTGTCTGTGATGTCTGCTGCTTATGATATCATCTCTGGCTTGATACACAAACAATTTTCATTGGGAAAAGTGTATTCTGCATATCAAGACACAAGGTTATGTTGTAAATAGGGAACACATTTAAAACAATTTACCCGCAACATTGTTTTAAATAACTCTTTAAACTCTGTAACGTATGCTTTCAATTTATCAGGAAAGCAATGCTATATTTCTAGTGACTTTACCTATTGGCAGCACTTGTGCAAATGCTGAAATCATCTCCCTTGACTTTGGTCAGATCACCGACACTCCGACTCTTGGTCTCTGAAGTGTCACTTCACAAGTAGTCCCGTGTTTGATATCATGTGATATTGCGCTGTCAAAAACAAGATTGAGCATCGTGTAGTTTGTATTCTTGTAACAGGGCTGAAGGGAGAGATCTTTACCTTGCAGCCTCGTTACGGGGGAGGCAGCACTTGAGGAAGCTTGGGTCGGAGTGTTAGTGATCCGACCAAAGTTAAGGGAGAAGATGGCAGTGTTAACTAAATAACTAAACAATATTATGGGGGGCTTGACAGTTGTCCGTTAATTTACTGATTTGCTTGCAATACTGCTACGACAATGAATAGATCATTGATGATCATTTTGTCTTCTCTATATTCACAGTATAAACCTAAACCATATTTATGTGATGCTTTAAGTGTCTATTCACTGCCCATACATGAAACCATGGGGATACGTAGGACCTTTTCCTTCTCACATGTCACAGAGGGGCGGGGTTAATGTTACAAAGGAGTGGGGATACCTCCTCTTTCCATCCAGAATCACAAAAGCATCTCTTTTCCCAGCTCCTCAGAACCCTCTTACTCTCCTTCTATGAACACAGGGGGTCCTCCCCCACTGTATTACAAGCCCCTATCCTCCAGAATTACAAGACAACAGCATTAACAAGACATCTTCCTTTGTCTGTAACAATACTGGATATTCCCTCGTTTCAAGTTAGTAAAACAAGATACTCTCCTTTAATTCCTCACCATCACAGAACCCACTCCTCCAGCGTCATAGGATCCCCTCTTCTTTACCACATCATCACAGTATCAGAGGATCCTCTCCATTTTTCCTTAGATCCTCTCCATTTTTCCCTTAGAACCATCCAAAAGTGGTTAGCCTATTACACTCTTGTTGCTGTGAACTACAATTCCTATAGTGTTACGCCAGTGATCTGCAGCAAGATCACCACCATGACATGTAATGTAATGCCAGATAAATGAATTGGTTCATGTGTTGTATGTGTATATATATCATTTATATCATATATAGCCATCTGGCAGCCCTATATAGAACCATAATCTACAACACCAAGATGGATATAGACAGACAGACTATATATATATATATATATATATATATATATATATATATACATACCGATCAGCCTTAACATTATGACTAGCTGCCTAATATTGTGTAGGTCCCCTTATGATGCCAAAACAGCCCTGACCCGTCGAGGCATGGACCTCTGAAGGTGTGAGGTGCTATCTGGCATCAAGACGTTAGCAGCAGATTGGTTAAGTCCTGTAAGTTGTGAGGTGGGGCCTCCATGGATCGGACTTTTTTGACCAGCACATCCCACAGACTCAACTGGATTGAGATCTGGGGAATTTAGAGGCCAAGTCAACATCATTGTTGTGTTCCTCAAACCATTCCTGAACCATTTTTTATGTAGGAGGGCACATTACCCTGCTTAAAGAGGCCAATGACATCAGGGAATACCATTCCCATGAAATGGTGTACATGGTCTGCTAGAATGCTTAGGTATGTGGTACGTGTCAAAAAACAATGACCCCCCACAAAAAATTAGGCTGGCTAAAGCTAAAAAAAACCATGCCCCCCCATTAAAAACAGGGCTGGGAGCCACTAAAATAGCTCCCAGCAGGTAGCCCTGACCAATTGGGGCTGAAAGAAGAGGCAGTAGGTGAAAAGCCAGCTAGTACTAGTGGGAGGGCAATCAGACCTATGAAGAACTATTTTGCTAGACTCCCTTGCTGATGTGGACTACAGGTCCCATGATGCTCAGCCAGCCCTCTGAACACATCATGTCATCTACAACAGCACAATTTGTAAAGCCACAGATCTTTCAACCCTTTAATTACTTGTTTGTCCTGGCTGCTGGCTAAATGAGGAGAATTCACCGAGCAGCAAAAAGGTTTCATGCATGTAACATCCCTAAACATCTACCATGCAGTCTCTGTTAGAATATTCTCCTGTGTATAGTATATATATGTAATATAGGTTCAACAAGGCAACATTTGATATTTCTGCTTCTGGTTTGGACTTCACTGATGTCAGAGTGTGAACTTCCTACTGCGTCACCAGCGAATTCAAAATATTCTTTCAGGCCAATAACTAAGCTACATTCAGATATTTCTGATTTTCAAGTATGTCCTGGGGATGTTACTTTTCCCAACGTCCAGGTAATGTTACTAATACTCAGTTTAATGCACTCCACCTCAAAAAGATGAAGGGCTGATTCAAATCCAAAGGGAATTGAACCCGCAACCCTGAGGATTGAACCGATTCTACTGCCATCTGTGTACATATTACTCACCCACTCTCCAAATGACCAAGATTTGTGAAGCTTTACTTGATCTTTTAAACACTAAAGTAGCAATTCAATGTAAATATAAAATACTGTAATATTTTGTTACACAAATCTCCTTAATAAAATCTATATTTTTCTTTCATCTGTAGTTATTGTGTTTACCTTACTTCTCACAACAACTGCACTCTCATTTTCTTGATCATTTGGCAATAGACGTGTCTCTTGGGCAAACAGAATGTATCCCTTTGCCATTGCTGTCAGATTCAGAGTAAGCTTTTGGGTGGTCATGCTTACAGCTTATCCTCCCTCTCTTCCGGGCGTACTTCATTTTCCCCTGTGAGTTCCACCTAGTGAAACTGGGAAGATGAGTGAGATCTAAGGTCTGGGCCTGACTGCAGCATGCAAACAAAGCAAATTAAAAATTCTCAGCCTCCCCGGGGTCTACATCCACCCACAGCCAAGGATTTCTGCTGTAATTCCGCACCGCTATTGTTTCAGTTACTTTCCGTGGCGTTCGGCCATTTATGCGTTATGCAGTGCTCATGGAATCCCACAAGGACTGATATGGTTACATATATTCAAGGAAACTAACTGCATGTGTTCCAAAAGCAAATAAATCTGTGGAATTATGTTGGTTTTATGCACACAGTACAGACTATAAATAAAGGTGATGACAAAAACAACGTAAAATTCAGATGGTCTATAGAGAAAAATATTTGTTTAACGGTCCCTATTCCCAATCATGCTGCAAGCAGGAAAGTAACACAGCGGCCATTTTGAAAGTAAATATTTGCATATTACAAGCTCTATGTTAAATCTCTAGGTTGTGGTGAACCACAAATCCCAGAATCATCAATCAGCTAGACTTTGTCTGATTCCTGAGTCTGCAAAGTGAAAAGTTATAACACACGCACACAGGTACTTGATGGTGGTACAGTATAGGGTTTAGCAAGTCTGAATAATGGCTCATAAAAAGTATCTTAGTCTTGTCATTAGCATTATGAAGATGAGTTGCAAAACAAGGAGATCATTTATGGTTGTAGATAGTTTTTAATTGATAAAATATAATTCCCTTCCACAATTTCCCCTCCAAATGAACTACATGGAGTGTGAGCAGCCATGTTATTCTCCCTCTAGTTCGATCAAGACTCATCATGCACACAGAATGTGTAATTGCTATGACAAAATTAATTAAATTCAATTAATTAATTTATTTAATGAATATCATACCACCCCTCGGTTTTGGGGGCCTCTACCTCTGTCCCCCTTTTCGGAATAGAGGTCAGTGGGAAAGCAGGATTCTGGAACACCAGAGAAGGCATACAATGAATTTGCAGCAGTGTGTGTAGTAGTGCCGTGCATGCATGGTGGCCGTGTCACTTTAAGTACCAGCAATACCGCGCATGTGCGGTAGCACCAATACTCATTCCAATTTACTGAAGACAGAAGCTGGGAGGTATGGAATATGTGTATTTTTATTTAGTTTGTAAAACAGGACAACAATTGTCCTTTAAATACCATGTGCTTTAGGGCCTATGTTTGATGATTATACAACATATTATCTGTTTTGCATTTTAATTCCTAAACATTAAACATACTTGTTGCCTCAAGCTGTTTGTAGGACATTGTCAAGTGTTACAATATTTTGAAAGCAATTTTTTATGGCCTGCATTAGCTTTTATTTGACACATGTTTTCACACTCCTTGGCAGATTTACAAATACTGGGAGTTATAAATCACTATCAAAGTACTAAGTAGATCTACATTTCCAACACTCTAGTCTTTCGTTTTCTTCAAATAAAATACGACAAAATGCAATCCAATGGGAAAACTTCACAATTGCTTAGTACATGCATGTAGCCCATGGTTTAATAAATAAGAATATCTGGCTGATTATATCTAAACTAGATAAGTAATGAATCTGTAGTTGCAGTATTACAACAGTATCAGTGATTTGATCATTTATCATAGCGATGCACTAGATACGTGTACGTGAGATTGAAAGTACCGTTTCATTTATTGGAATGCAGACAGGTTTCTTCTGCACCTGCATATTTTTATTTTGTACTCTATGCTAAGACATCAGGAACAAACAGGTAATATAAAGTCCAAATGTGCAGACTGTAAACTGATGGAGCAGGTTACAAGGGTCATGAAAGCAGGTTTGTAAGATTATTAACTTGGTATTCATTTATCTGTCCTCATATGGAAGTAACTGAACTCAAATAATCCAGATCTATAACAATGCAGGAGGACAATGCCCATGAGGGAACACTGGAAGTCTCCTAGTGCTTGGTTTCATTCCAACCTAAATCAGTGATATAGTGTAAAACAAAACATGATAGAAACAAAATGTAAATGGAGCATGTGCTGGGCTAGCGAAACAGGGCTGATTTAGTGCTAATTTCAAACTTTGCCATTTAACTCATAACACCTGCAAAGTGGTTTATTAAAAAAAAAGTAGAGTCGAAATAACTTGAATTTGGGCTACTCAGATAGCACCGAAGTGCTCTCGAACTGCCATCAAAATCAGCCATTGTTGTTGATTTACGGGCAGAATTTTTAGAATCTGAACTCCTGCTTAGTTCAGATCACTGAAATAGTAGCCTCTACCCGCCCCATAGAATTCTGCTTCCAGCCTCTTTATTATATAGACAATTAATGGAGCTGGTCAAATGGCTCCCAGCCCCAAATAAAATACATTACCTCTATAATGAACAGAGCTGGGAGCCGCCAAAATGGCTCCCAGACCCTTGTTGATGACATGGGGGACCAAGGCAAGTAACTCTGTCCCCCTATATAATTAAATATCAACCAGGGTCCGGAGGCTGGTCAAGTGCCTAAGGAAGCAGCCCCCCCATATAAAATAGTTACCTGCCTGGAGTCTGGCCAAACGGCCCCGTAACCCCCATATAAATAAATATCCACAGCATCCAGAGGCTCAAAATGGCTCAAAAGTAGATGATTTTGTACTGAAATAAACTATATCGAGTGGCTGAATTTTGGAAAACTCAAATATAAAAACATACAATGTGTCGGCAGATAAGAACCATTCGGTCCATCTAGTCTGCCCAATTTTCTAAATACTTTTATTAGTCCCCAGTTCCCTATGTTATATCTAGGATAGCCTTGTACCTATCCCACGCATGCTTAAAATCCTTGACTGTGTTTACCTCTACCACTTCCGCTGGAAGGCTATTCCACACATCCACTACCCTCTCAGTAAAGTAATACTTTTAAATCGTTGCCCCTCTAATTTTAGACTATGTTCTCTAGTTGTGTTAGTTTTTCTTCTTTTAAATATACTATCTTCCTTTACTGTGTTGATTCTGGCTACTTTGACCGATCTGGTCCATATTGGTCTCAGCAAGTAAAATAAAAACCTACATTGGTTTAGTCTGGAACAAGTATTATTCTACATGTTAATGTCCTACCTGCTTCAGATTTTACCCTGGCTTAATAACATATATGAATACAAAACAAATCACAGCAGTACTAGCTTTACAATGTAAGTATGTAGTAAATAGGATCCAGGAAGACTGACACTCACTGTGTTAGCTGGTCTGTTGCAGTCTTGTATCTGTGCATTGGTATCGGTCTCAAGTTGACTTGCAAACACCACAAACCTGTCTGGAAATACATGCAGCTCTGCACAAAAAAACAGACACAAATTATTTACTATCATTGGGATTAATTACATGTAAATCAAGATAGTAAATACCGGCCAAATGTGACCCACAGCCTTTACACAGCTTAATATCTGGCCGGCTACAGTGGACACAATACAAGTTTTTATATTGATTGTAGAGTTTACATTACTATAGGTATCTTTATTGCACTAGAACCAGGCAAAAAAACACATTTGATCAGTTTTGTTTTTTCGCTTCTTTGTTTATTGTTTATTGAGGTTGAGTTTTGTTACTCATGCAATTTCTGCATTGTTAAAGATCATTTTGTCATTACAAAAACTGCTTTTATTTTTGAATTGTGGTTTAATGAATTCCTTTGCTACTTAGGAAATAGAAACATAAGCAACTAAAATCATAGTGTCAAATGTTACAAAATTATAAAGACAACTTGTTAGCTATAATGCCAAAATATCCATTAATACCAAGAACCCTTTTGGACTTCACCTGTATCATAAATGACTGTTTTTTTTTGTCTTGGATTAAATATCTGCATTGTAAGGTCGAAGTATTACATCAGTAGACTTTCTCATTGCCTTGTTCAATGTTGGCACATTATGTCTATTGACCCATCTACCCAAAAAACAAGGCTTTTTAAAAGCACGGAGCACCTATTATGACTATTAATTAGTAACTGCAATTGATGTAAATACATAAGTCCTTTTCCTTTAAATATAGCTTACAGAGTAAATAAAAGTAGAGACTTCAAGGATAGTTTGGAAGAAAGATGAGACAGAGGGGATATGAAACATTTAAATACATAAAGGGAATCAGCATGGTGAATGAGGAGAGTATATTTAAAAGAAGAAAAACTACCACAGCAAGTTGGCATAATCTAAAATTATAGTGGTTTAAAAAGGTTTAAAAGTAATATCAGAAAGTATTACTTTTTTGAGAGAGCAGTGGATGTATGGAATAGCCTTCTGGCAAAAGTGCAAAGAACGCTGAAGTCGGCTCTACCTGCTGTAAATTTGGAGATAGGTGCTCCACCACGTTGATCAGACGAGCACAGCACAGGAATGATTAATGATTAATGCTATGATTAAGCGTGGAATACGCGAAACGCGTTAGGTGGGGTCCGTTGACCACCCTTTTCCTTGTCTGCACTGTTTGGTTGGACTGATTTTTATTTGCAATAAAGCACAATACTTTTTTCAAACATCGGTTTGTTTTGGAGTATGATGTGCACACCGAATCTTCTTTCCTGTTCTGGCAAAAGTGGTTGAGGTTAATATAGTGAAGGAGTTTAAGCATGTATTGGATAGAGATAAGGTTATCCTAGATATATTAAAGGCCAGGGACAAATTAAAGTATTTAGAATATTGGGTACATTACATTGGACATATTCATGGACTTATGGGACTGAACTTTAAACCAGTATAAAATGCACTCTCCTCCTATTGTCCCATCACATATCTCCACCAGATAGCCATACCTATTGCATACCCTTTTGTAAACTTATTAGGAAAGAGGAGTGCTAATGCCTACAATATATACATTGCTCCTACAATAATGCCAATAACAAACTAGTAATAACCACCGGTACCGTCATTAGTAAGTGCTGTATTGTTAGAGTGGCATCACACTGCAAGAAATTCCACAGGGTTAGTCTGACAGAAGAGAAAAAATTCCCTTTGATAATATAACCCAAAGGGTGGTCTCGAGTTACACCTGTGTACAAGGTAATAATGACAACAATGTGACTCTTATTACACAGACTCAGCGACTAGGCAGAAGAGAGAATAGTGCTCCCCAGCTGATGTCCCGAAGGGTGAAAGTAATCTCAGGCGAAACTTGATTTACAATATATCTCTCTCTATGAAGGAAGGACCCTCTATTCTAAAGAATGTTGGTCTTACATCGGCACGGTGATATGGAGCCTGTCAAGGAAGGTTCTCAGCCCGTCACTTTTTGAATCTGTCTTCGAACATTGTATAAGGAATGAAAAATAATGTATCATTTTTAGTACACAGTTTTGTGAAAAGACTGTATTACCTTTAGGGGAAAGGCTACGTTATTGTATGAGAAGAGAATGTATACATAACTTGCACGAGCTGTGATAAAAATACAGTGTGAAAAAAACATAAATAACTTTGTTCTTCCCTGTATCTTTGAGAAAATATGTATGAAGAGAGTGCAATGTGTGTGAACTCTCACTTTATAAAGATGATAGGTCATATAAGGTTTTTAGCAGGAAAAATATACACCTATGTGTCACAAATAGTTCCCTCAGGGGAATGAAATAAAACAAATGTAATGGTGGAAGAACATTTAGAATATAGCATACCACGGTACTGCTGCTTCACAATGCATCGAAGGTTGATCCATCTCTTAATGAAGTAAGCTGCAATACGTATGCTGCTGCCTACGAAAGAGGAACATCAATTATAAAAAGAAACAAATGGACATTATTGAATAACCCCTTCAAAAAGTATTATAAATTGCATGTGTGCAGGCTTGTGGCGCTTACACAATACTTTTACAATACCTTATTACTTTTCCATAACAATTTAATTTAATATACAGTACTGTGCAAAAGTTTTAGGCAGGTGTGGAAAAAATGGTATAAAGTAAGAATACTTTCAAAATAGACATCTATTTAGAAATGAATAGTTTATTTTTTATAAATTAACAAAATGCAAAGTGAGTGAGCAGAAGAAAATTTAAATCAAATGATCCTTCACAAGAGCATCAGGTGTTCTAAGTTCACGTGCACAAAGTCAAGGATTTTGTAGGCAGTCAGGTGTATGATTAAACAATTATAGCAGGGCTCTCTACCTCAAGTATCAGTTTGTTCTAGTTCCCTACTATGCTCTGTACATAGCAATATGTAAATTGTTGGTGCTATTTAAATACATGTTAATGCAATTTTAGCAAACAGGTGAACATCAATTTAATATGTAAAACACAATCATTAACTGAATACACATATAGCTGTGTAGGAGGAATAAAACTGGGTGAGGAACAGTCAAACTCAGCTAACAGGATGAGTTTGAGGAAGACAGTCTAATGTCAAAAGTCATACAGCAGAGCAACACTGAGCACAACAACAAGAAAAAAGGTAGTTATACTGCATCAGGTAGGTCTCTGAACCAAGGCAGAACGGGGTTTTCCAGATGTGCTGTCTAAGCTCTTTTGAAGATGCACAAAGGAATGGGCAATGTTGAAGACTGCAGTCACAGTGACTGGCAGATGAAATACACATCATGCTTACTTTCCTTCGCAATTGGAATAGTGCAATTCCTATTACCTTTTGTAATAGGAATTGCACTATTATTAAGTGTTTTTCACAACCAATCCAAGACGATATCAGCTAATAGAAAAAACAGACACGATGCTCAGCACTTGCGTGAGGTGGAGTTTTAATCCAACACGCATGGCAACGTTTCGACCCCCTGGGTCTGTGTCAAAGACTGGTTGTGTAGCCCTGGCTCGTGCATTTTGGGAGTGCTGTTTTCCAATTGTCTCTGGATATCATCTGATAGTCTAGATTATGGGGGGAGAAAAGGACGGCGCACAAAAATCCTTTAAAAGATACACTGATAGAATACTAATAAGCTTGGTACATCCACAAATACATTTCACACCACAGATTTTTCTACTCCACTTGAACCTCCCCAGGGGAACAACTCCTTAAAAATGCTAGCTATCAATATACTTATGGCTATTAAAATAAGCTTAGCAAAATATTAGAAGTCAAAGGATATTCCCACTTTTCCATAAATTTCTTTTATGGAAAAGGCTATATTTGTTAATTTAGATAATGTCAAGCTGTATAATGAAATATAATAATATATCCTCTATTTAGGACCATTTTTAGGCTCTGCCCTCCCACGAACCCTTCATATCGGAACAGGAATGAATGGTAGTATGATTGGTTGCATGATATTTCCTGTTTACACGAATTAAAAAAAAAAAAAGATACTAGCACTTTAAATTATTTTTGTCTATCAATATATTTAATATAAACACTTAATAAAAATACACCAAAATGTAATCACATTAACTCGCTTTAATACATGAAAGGTACTATTTCAAACTGTTATGTAAAAAAAAAAAAACTAGCATAACTAGCTGTGGCCTTGTGTAGAGCTATGAAGATTTGCTCTTCCCCTGTTCTTTACTCATGTCCTTATCCTGCACTTTGATCCATGATGAATGCTTGTCTTAGTCTCATGCACTCTCTTCCTGTCATGATGTCCACATTGCCGGTTATTAAAGAAGGACTAAGCCTGAAAATGATATTTTTATATTAAAAGGACATTTTTGCCTGTATAAAATGTATTTTGACTGACATTTCTATGATCTACCGTTCAAAAGATATCCCATAGTCTTTGTTCAAAAAACAAAACCTTGTGAGAAATCATCTCGTGAAGCTGCTGCTGCTTCCTTTATCTGGCTGTGAGCAGTGGTTTATCTTGGTTTTGTGCTGCCCTAGGCAGACAAATTTTGGGCACCCCCCCTACCCACGATGCACACCCACGACATGACCCATAACCCACGTTGCACACCAAGGACATGCCCCATCACATACACATTGCCAATATTATTTGCCCATAATATTTCCCAGCTAATTTGCCCAAAAATATGCCAGTATCATTTGCCATTAATATGCCCCAGCCAATTTGCCCAATAATATGCAAGTATTATTTGCCATTAATAAGTCACAGCCAATTTCCCAAATAATATGCCAGTATTTGCCATTTAATCAGCCCCTGCCAATTTGCCCAATATTATGCCAGTATAATTTGCCATTAATATTCCCCAGCCAATTTATCCAATAATATGCCAGTGTTATTCTGCCATTTACCGGTAGTATGCCCCAGCCAATTTGCCCAATATTAAGCCAGTATTATTTGCCATTTAATTTTCCCCTGCCAATTTGCCCAATAATGTGTTAGTGTTATTTGCCATTAATAAGCCCCAGCCAATTTGCCAGTGTTATTTGCCATTTAATATGCCCCTGCTAATTTGCCCAATAATATGCCAGTGTTATTTGTCATGTTATATCCCGCAGCCAATTTGCCCAATAATATGCCCCTGCCAATTTGCCCAATAATATGCCAGTGTTATTTGCCATGTAATGTGCCCCTGCCAATTTTCCCAATAATATGCCAGTGTTATTTGCCATTTAATGTGCCCCTGCTAATTTGCCCAATAATATGCCAGTGTTATTTGCCATTTAATGTGCCCCTGCCAATTTGCCCAATTATATGCCAGTGTTATTTTCCATGTAATGTGCCCCTGCTAATTTGCCCAATAATATGCCATTGTTATTTGCCATTTAATATGGCCCTGCCAATTTGCCCAATTATATGCCATTGTTATTTGCCATTTAATATGCCAGCCAATTGGCCCAATTTATGCCATTGTTATTTGCCATTTAATATGCCAGCCAATTTGCCCAATTTATGCCATTGTTATTTGCCATTTAATATGCCAGCCAATTTGCCCAATTTATGCCATTATTTGCCATTTAATATGCCAGCCAATTTGCCCAATTTATGCCATTATTTGCCATTTAATATGCAAGCCAATTTGCCCAATTTATGCCAGTGTTATTTGCCATTTATTAAGCCACAGCTAATTTCCCCAAATCCCCCCATCTGCCCAGCACTTACCTTTTTCCCTGTGGCTAGTGCCTGTTCGGCTCCCAGGCGATTGTGCCGACAGGTCACGTGACCCGGCGCGCGTATGACGTCAGCGCGCCCGTCACATGACTGTCGGCACTTCCGTGTCGGCACACTGCACGGGGAGCCGAACAGGCAGCACGGAGGTTTCTCTGTGCTGCCTGTTCGGCTCCCCGTGCAGCCTGGCAGGCAGAGCGATGGTGAGGGGGGATCTTCTGATCCCTTCTCGGCTCCCTCTCTGCCTGCAAGCGTGGTCTTTTTTTTTTTTTTTTTGTAAAGGGCCGGGTTTTTTTTTTTTTTATTTAGTGCGAAAAATTTGCCGCCCTAGGCATCCGCCTAGGATGCCTCGCGGTAAATACAGCACTGGCTGTGAGAGCTGATTGTGTGTCAGCATTTCAAACATTTAAGTAAGGAGGATGAAAGTTTTTGTGAATAGGAATGAGAATTGTAAGGAGTATGGTAAGTATGGGAGTATTAGGTAATCCATGTTTGATTCTCTCTTACCTTAACCTTGCACGAGTTTTCTTATTCATGCACTTTACCCCATTCACCTTTGTTTTGAGTCTAATACCAGTGTTTGCTTGCTATCACACTTCCTCTACATTTCTCTCATCTACTTCTCTTAATCCTGCTTACCTTTATAGGAAAGACTTGTTGAGTAAAATCTTCTTTGTTTTAAATCATAAATAAAGTCATCGCATTGTTCAAGGTACAATGATCGAAACTATAAGTATAGATAAGTATAAAACTATTAAGTATAGTGTTACCAGTTTGATTATGCGAGTTATGTATGCTTAATACACTTTTCCTTTAAATCTGATAATGACACAAATCTTGTGCTTAGTATGATGGTAAAATGGGATAAAAAAAATTCTGAATTATTTATTCATATTTTTATCTTTCTATCTTTTCCATGCATTGTAGAAATCGAAATATACCCACATTACTGAAAGGAAGTTTTACAAGAACAGTAAAGTGTTCTATGCCAAAAAGCAAAAACAAGTTGCAAACATTATAATATTTATCTGGTTCAATATCCAGAGATTTTTTTTTCGAACGGATATATTTTTCTCACATTAATAATTTATCTTAAAACTAGCAAATCACAATTGTATGACTTGTGAAATCCATACCAATATAAAACATTTTATTGTATGTTAGGTCCCGCTTGAAGATAAGGTCTACCGTATATTGCTTACTAGGGAAAGAGGGACATCAACAAAAGTATTGTGAATAAAGCTGGTGACGCAGGAAGAATGCAATGTTCATTCACGTCTACACATGCAGTAGACAAATATACTATTAACTCATTGGAAGCTATTCACTAAATGTGACATGCAAATGAGTTCAGGTGAGAGTAACGTTTCATGACTATGTGTTATTGAGAGCATTTCCGTCATGAAGAACAGAAATGACCTTACTGAATTAGTAGTTATACCTCCTAGCTGGAGAACTTCCTTTATAAAGCCCACGACGACCACCAGCTGAATACTGCGAAATGTTGTATTGATCTGTATTGATTCTATGTCCCTTTGCCTGGCTAGGCAGTGGTAAGAAGTTTTTCTGCCCACTATTCTACTCTGATGCAAGTAGCTTGGTGTGCCTTTCCAGTAAATTCTCCTCTATTGTGATGACAAACTGAATACAGTTCATCTTTAATATGCCTGTCCGGAGGGGTGTCATTTATATTAACTGGCAAAAAAAAAAAAAAGGTACATAGCGCTATTATTTATAAACTAATCACCAAACAAGTATCTTTATAATATATACATTTTAATATGTACAGAAATAATAATACAATAAAAAGCAAAAATATATTATTAAATACAGACTTCACCTGTTTTACATACATGGGCGTCTGGGCGGTCAGAGGGGACGGCAAAATATCACAGCGTGTGGAAATCAGCAATTTATTGAAGAAAATTGGGGAGACAAATCCATGGAATCAATCAAAGTCAAAGTGATATCGCGAGGAGGCAGAACTCAACTTATAACAGCTCGACGCATTTCACGCTATTAGAGAAATATATCCCCTAATACCACCTACCTCCTCCCCATTGTTTACCTTTGTTGGCTCAGGAGAGGGGTTTCCTCTTGGGAGGCAAATGTAACAAAAGTTACCCATTTATAGGATAATTATATAACCATAGTAATAGTAGCTAACAGACCAGCATATATCTGAGCATCATGGGAAGTTTACAATAGCTAGAATGGTAACGATGGGCAACTATTACCCCAGTCTACAATCTCAATGGTATTCAGCCAGTAATGGGCTGGCTGTATGTCATGGGTGTTGCGGTCAGCAACAAAAAAGTTAGTGTACAGTGTAACAAACCCAGTCTGTAACTACAAATCCATTAAAGTTAAGCTGGCAATATGGCTGCTTGAATATTATTGTAGATTCAGTCAACAAAAGTGAGTGTTTGTACTGTAAACTTACTGTAACCCTATTGTCCCATACACCTCCGCCCCCTCGCACAGCCACAGTTAGCAACTAACAATGTTACTTTCTTAACATCATGGGAATTGCAGTCAACAAAAGTTAATGTTATGTTGTGTAGTGCAGCTCTGTGATGCACAGCAAACATTGGGAAGTACCGTATTTGCTCGAATATAAGACAAGGTTTTTTTCAGAGCAAATGCTCTGAAAAAGACCCCTCGTCTTATATTCGAGGTCATCTTATAATCTGACCTCAAATCGAGGTCAGATTATAAGACTGGGATCCAGGTCCCCCACAGAGACATCCCCCGCTCAGACATCCTCTGCTGCCGCCCGGTATGACCGCCGGGACTTCTATGATGAAGCCGGGTCCTTCCAGAGGCAGCATTGGCACATAAAAAGAAATAAAAACAAGAAATGCATATTTTTATATCATATTTTTTATTAAATATTAAAAAGCAATTTAATGTGAATATATACAAGTTAAACTTTTTTCCTATAGGGTAGTCTTATATTCAGGCTTTTCATTTTTTTCCTAAAGGAATATCCAAAGTTTGGGGGGTCGTCTTATAATCAGGGTCGTCTTATATTCGAGCAAATATGGTATTACAATGGGCATTTAGAGGCAATAAACACACTGGCTGAGAGTCATGGGAAATGTAGTCTTAACAGCTGGAGTATTAACTCAATTTTTATTTTACCCCTCTTGTGGGTAGAGCATCAGAAGTGAAAAAACGTCACTTCGGTCGCTCTGAGGCTGTTGCTAGACTGCCCCTAGAGGCAGTCAGAAACATTGCAATGTAAAAGAAAAAAACTTAATTAGCTAGAAATGTAGGGTTAGGGTCAGAATTAATTTAGATTTAGCATAAGGGTAAGGGTTAAATTTAGGGTTTGGGTTGAGGTCAAAAGGCCACTATAGTTGAAAAAAAAAAACCCTAATTTTAGTTATTGCCCTATAAATCACAAAAAAATGCAGAAAAACATGAAAACAAGTATATTTCTAAATTTGGGACAAAATTTAGAAACTATTAAGATGGGGTGTTTTTTTAATGATTGTATTTGTGTAAATTATTTTTTAGGTCAAAGTTGTTTTTTTCCATCATATTTTCTGATTTTTGTTGTAGTAAATTATAACATATGATGAATATAATGGTATCTAACAAAAGCTCTTCTTATGGCCATAAAAAAAACAATATATAATTTGTGTGGGTACAGTACGTGAGAAAGAAAATGACAGCTAAACACAAACACCCCAGAAATGTCACCAATGGAAGACAAGATCAAATGGTCATGTCACTAAGGGGTTAAAAGATTTTTCAGGTCAAAGTTTGAAAAAGTGTGTTTTTAAAAAAAATACTGGTATCTTACAAAAGCAGTTCTTATGGCGATATAAGCATATGGATACATTAAATTAAATTTTTTTTTTAAATTACAGTAAAAGGGACTAAATCACCTAAAAATAGTTTTTACAGTGCATGTAGAGCATAGAAAAGAATTGAACATGATCTACACGTTGTGATGGCAAAATTGCAAGCAAATGCCTAAATGATGAGAAAATGGGTTTTAAATATGTATGTGGCATCTCCTTCTTATGACATCACCTGTTCATGGTATGCAAATGAACTACTTTTCAATGGGAAATGTGTAATTCGCATACCGTGCCACAGGTGATGTCATAAGCAGGACACTCCACATACATATTTAAAACACATTTTTCTACAAATTCAGGCATTTGCTTGCAAGTTTGCTAATACAATGTATAGATCATTTTAAATATTTTTTTATGCTCTACATGCACAGTAAAAACAATGTTCAGGTGATATAGTGCCTTTAAACACAAAAACTGCAGAAGTGAAAAAACAACCGCTGTGGATAAAAATTCTTGGTTTCTTAACAATGCACTAATTAGGTTTGCCCCTGCACTATTCATATTTAAGTCAGAGACTTAAGCTCCCCATTCTAGTGAAAAGACACACCTGAGGCAACCTAGAGCAGGGAACAATAGACAACATAGGCAACCTTCGGCACTCAAGATGCTGTGGACTTCATTTCCCTTGATGCTTTGCAGCCTTATGGCTGTAAGAGTATTATGGGAGTGCACTCCAGATGTAGTCCACAACGTCTAACGTGCCAAAGGTTGCCTACCCCTAGCCTAGAGCCTAGTTGCCTACCATAATGCCCTGTCTTTGTAGAAAGCTGGTGGGTAATTATGGGGTTTGTAGTTCTGCAGCAGCTGAAGGGTTGCAGGTGGAGACCTAGGACCTAGAGTTTTCTTCTGAAATGTTAGATACCTTGAATGTTTTATGATTCATGCAGCCATATATTTAAAATAATTCAGGCTTGACTATTACTTTTGTAGATTTATAGTAGTTTCAATGAAGGATTCTTCAGGAACCATTTTCTTGGTGATGACAAGTAATATTTATAACTATTTTTATAACTTGCGAGAAAAACTGAATTGAAATCAAAGATGACTTTATAAAGTTACACATTTGTCATATAGCTATTAATACAAAGATACTTCAGAAAAATATACAGATACAGTCAGCAATTTATCACAGTCTTTGATTTGCACAGGAAGTCTTTCAAACTAGTTTACATAAAAGTGATTCACTGTCTGTGTATTCAAGTGGAACAAAGGCATTAAACTAATACAACAGACGTGGTCTTTTAGGCAAAGCATGTCACGATGCAGGGGAATCCAGATTGGGAGACAAAATGTCATTACCATACTGTGATGTTTGGGATTTCCCACCATCAAACTGAACATGAATGCAATGGATAAATAATTCAGCCTGGTCATTAATTGTTTTATCAAAAAAAATTCCTGGTATTTTCACAACAATGAACTAACTTTAGATATATAAATCTGTAACTTGGAATTGGACCACTAAAAAAGAATTCTATGAATTTCAAAAATGACACAAATAATATATAGGCCTTAAATTAGATTGAGGATATGCTAATACAATCTATTACATGGTTTTCAACCTTTGGTATACTGCTGATAAGCACATTGCATTTCACACAGAAATTGGAAGATAGTTTGTCATTTAGTTGTAGATTTTCCTGTGATAATCTGAGATGGGTCACATAGTTTGTAATATAAGATTTCTGGCTTCTCCGTACAGATGTTATGTATTCAATTGTGGCTTTATTTTATAACCTAGATCTATATTCAAAACAGATTCAAACAGTGAAAAATAGTTAATAATTAACTGTACTATTAAAGAAAGCGATCTTAAAAAGAGTTTTTTTTTTTTTTTAATTGTACAGCACACTCTTCATTATTCCATCAGTTTCTATACAATATCTTTTTTTCATGTATGTTAGTAAAATACCAAAGGGAAGACTTATAAAATCAGCCATTTATAAATTAAATATATAATAAAATCTAGAACACAAACATTACAATTATATTTACTTTTGGATATAGTTTCAAATTCAGTAGTGTCTTAGCATTAATGTACACCACAGTAAATCTCTTTGAAATTTATATAGTCTATATGGGAGCATGATCTATACAATGTTAAGTAATATGACAGTGAATCCCTACAAAAAATTATGGTGAGCTAAAGTATAATTTACAATGATATGTGTTATAATACTAGATTACACAAGACATCATATTTAAAATTAACCCTCATATGCAGACTCTTACCTAATTCTGTTATTACACCAAAGAACATTGTTCCCTTATGACCACTTGCTTAGACTAATGTAGCCCTCTCCTGGTTGGCCTTGCTCTGACTCAACTCTCTCACCATCAAAAATGATGCTGCCAGTTTCATCTTTCTCAATTGCCATTCCTCATCTGCTGCCTGCTTTGTAAAACACACCAATGGGTTTTCTATTCCATCTAGGATAAAGTGCAAAACGTCTCTAATATAGAAAGGCCTTCACATTTGGAAGCCCAATACTATGCTCTGTGTATCTGGAATTCACAGCCACACAATCTTCAGTCCTATCCCTTCCTTTCAATCTTTAAAGATGAACGAAAGTTTTTTTTTAACCTTTGCTTGATAATGTCACATTCTCCCAAGTACACCAGATACATACCTTTAGAGAAACACATGGGTCATCTTGCGGCTCTGCCTCAGTCAGAAGTCTGGGGCTCCTCTGATAGGACTCTGCATGGAGCAGGGTCTCTCCCTGTTACTGCAGAGAGAGAACCTAACTATGGTCCCCTTTTCTGATCCCATGTAAAAACAAGGGTCTCTCTCTCTGTACTAGCAATTGCCCGCAGGACTGGGCTGCTTGCTTCCCAAGGCACCATGGGAGCTGCAGGTCAGAAGATTAACGGGCACTAATAGTACATGCCCTCCTCGCACTAGGGTCACTACATTTTTCACTTTTTTCATCAATGTTAGAAGCACAGGTGAAAAAGACTGTTTAGTTGTCCTTTAAAATGTCACTCAAAACTCACCTTATCACAGATCCAGCTAGAAGACCATTTAAGAAGCCACTGACCTATTCAGCTGACACTGTCCTCTTCCAATATCATGTGTCTCCTGTTCCGCATTCTAAATTGTAAGCCTGTGGTCAGAGTTCCTCCTGACCCCTTATGCCGATGTACGTATAAATGGGTGTATACTCACAGTTAAGTTCTGTACCAAGTGTGATCCAAATGATGTAAAGAAACGTTAATGAACTGCAAGCAATCCATTAATAAGTCATGCAGAGTGGTAATTTACTAGGTTTGACATTACACAAGCTACTTAGTTGACTAGAACATACACTGGACTTTATTGTACTGGACATGCCATGCAAAAAAACATCTTCATACTAGGTAATTGGTAAGTGGACTGCTAAGGCGTTACAAAACCATTAAAGCTGTTTGGAAAACATCATCAGCACAGCAGGTTACAAGCATGTTCTATAACCAAAATTAATTTACACCACGGTTCTACAAATATGATGTAAAATAGTTTGTTGGTTTACTCTCACATTTGGACAGGTTTCAAACAGAAATATAAAGCGTTTAATTCCAACTCAAACAGCCTAATACTCTAAGGACAGTTAGCTAAGAGAATACTAACACCATAACCCTGTTTATGAAAATGCCGTGACTGCCAAAACGAAAACTATTTGGGTGGGCAAGTTTGCTAATTGAACAAGTGGCTGTAAAATCATTCTCAGATGCTCTGTATCACAATGATTTCTGTATTTCATGACTCAGCCAGTCAGAATTGCTTCTGCAGGTTCTGTTACCTTTTGGTGGAAAAACCTTTTTTCATGTATAGTTTTGATGCTAGAGTGGAAAACCAGGGAAACCTTATGGTATTTGAGTGTTGCACACAGAGCTAATTTATAATCCTGTAATCTTTCCGGGTACGAGGTTGATTTACCAACTAGGTGTAAGTAGGAACTTCCTGTCCAATTTTGGAATGTCTCCAGGCAGATCTTGGGTTTTACTTATCAAACCTTTGTAGAAAGTTGGATTGAAGTAAATGTGAGATATATGTGAGTTACAGCTCAGGTGCAGAGGTGCCACTGTCTCTCCAGTAGGCAGAGGTTAGTGAGGACTAATATGGACATTTGAGCACTAAACGGGGCTGACCCTAAGGTCACGGATGCATGGGTGCAGGATTTTTTGGGGTGCCCTCACGTGGGCTTGGCTATGTTAACTCCTCGTATTAAAAATAGAAATTGAAATACCAAAACTTTATTAAAAAAAAAGATTTAAAAAACAACAAAAGTAGTGAAAAACAGTGGAACCCCGTGTGAACCCTGTGCCAAGCACACAGATTGCACTCACAGAAATTACCACTGCACCAAGTTGACACCCTGGACCTCCACCAGTACCCATGATTTACCTTCCCACATATATAAAATTCACAGTAATGTGCAGTGTGTGAATGTATCACAGACTCCATAGCAATTAAAACTCACACTCACACATTACTGTATCACAATACACAGCAGTCACACAAGCACATTGTACACAGCCACACAGTCACAAATACACTCAGTCACACGTACACACACTAGAAAAATGCAAGAAAAGAAGAATAGCGCAAGAAAAAAAAGAAAATTAGTGCTTCAAATCCGAAACAGCATTTATTCACCGTATTACTGAGCAGCAAATATAGAACATAAAGATTAGAGTGAGCAAAATAAGATAATTAAGAAATATATATATATATGAAGAATAAAATAATATAAAGAATAATAAACAAAAATAGATATTAATGATAACAGTGGGATATGTAAAAATAAGGTAAAATTGTACACTTATCATAAAACTGAAAATAAAAAATACTTATTGTATTTAGAAAATTAGTCTGATAATACCAAAAATCCCCCCAGGGATAACATAGTGTTTTAATAGAAAAAAAGTTGACCAGTTACTCATGCAACTTACTCAATACTGAACATTTTTACATATCCCACTACTGTCATTAATATCTATGTTCCTTTGTTATTCTTTATATTTTTTATTATTTTATTTTGCTCACCCTAATATATATGTTTATACATTTACACACAAAGTCACACTTAGACAAACATGCTTACAGACACACAGATTATAAAAAAGTGATGGCGTTTGCCCCTTCGCTGCTCATTTATGTTTAGGGAGGGGGTGGCTCAAATAGTGGGAGCCTCAGATTCCTGCAGCCCTGACACCCGTTGCTAGGACAGTATCTGAGAATGCATCCCTCGCCTACCTGGCACAAGCAAATCGCGTGCTGCTTTTAATCTTTTTGGCAGCAGTGCCTGCTCTGCTTGCAAGTGCCGAATGGTCGCCCACTTCTGCCTCTTCATAGCACCTGGGTGCAGTGCACCCTGTGCACCAGCCCAGGATCGGCCCTGGCTCTAAGTCTTAAGAGCTACCTGCTGTCTATTCTCAATTAATTTAATTATTTTTCAAGACCTTCTGGCACTTAAGAGCATCACACTTACCCTTATAGTTTACAACCTACAGCATCCTCTAAAGTCCCTCTTTAAGGGACTCCATCACCTAAGCAGACCTCACAACTGTTCCGATACGTATAAGCGGAAGCACTGACCCTCGACCTCCCAAGCTCCGCCCCTGGTGTTCTGAATCACCTGGGACAGAAGTTAGGTGGTATGCCTAAGCTGTTTATACTCTGAGTGTACAGAATAAAAAGAATATAAATAATTATCAATACATTAAGATATGCATAATTTAAGAAAAAATATGTTTACAACTGGCTGTGGTGTCTCCTGTTTATGACATTGTCTTGTTTCTTGATATGCAAATTGCCAAATTCCCATTGAACGTAGCCTCAGGGCATTTTCAGGTTTTTATTCTATTAAAATTTAAATAATTTGATCAATATTTAGTTAAGGAATCCCTTGCTAATCTTTATTGTGTTGATTGCAAGGTTTTTGCAGGTATCTGCTACTCTTTCTTAAAAATAAATAAAATAAACAAAGGATTGTTGATCAAACGTCTTGATGCCAGCTACCACAGGACACCTTCAGAGGTCTAATGGACTCTATGCCTTGACGGGTCAGGGCTGATTTGACATCAAAAGTTTGTGATTTTTCTGCAAGTTGCAAATTCCACAGACACCTGTCAGAATGCAAGTGCACAACAGTTTCCAGTGTCTGTTTATCTTTTCCTCCCCCCATGTTTGTCTGTCTTTTCCTCTTCTCCTCTTCTGTAGCACTCATCTCCCTTCCCATGTCCACCTGTCGCTCTCCTCTCCCTTTCCATGTCTATCGCTCTTTTCTCTTCCATCCCATGTCTGTCTCTTTCTCCTCTTCCGTATTTCCAATGATTTGAATCTTCACAATACGTGAAGAGTGCTAGGCAGCACTGATTGAGCTCTGTGTGTTTTTAACACACATGGCCGATGCTGCCTGCGCATCCCCGCTTAGAATCTGCACAGCTCAACAGGATGGGGGCAGACCTTCACCTCGTACCTGGTGGGGTTTGCCTCCCCATCCCGGGGGGGAGGAGAGGGGGAAGTGTCCCAATGCCCCCTCCCTGGATCAGTCACTGACCCACAAATGGTAATACAATGGACTTATTACCATGGCTCACCATGTGATGTCACACCAGTGACAGGTTCCTGATGCCTCACATCACAGTAAAAGTAACTTATTTATTCTACACAGTATTTGCACTGATATTACTGTATTTCATGAGCGCCAAGACTCTTTAATACATCTTATTGATGAAAATGATCAGTTATCTGAAACAAACCCTTATCCAAAATACTTCTGGTCCCATGCATTTTGGATATGAGATGCTCAACCTGGTAACTAATTTAATCGAAAAGCTTAAGCTTCATATAAGCAGATATATTTAGTGTTAAGACCCATCAATATTGGAGTTATATGCACACACATTATATATATTATATATACACACGCACATATATATATATATATGACATAATAGACTTTAGTCATTTATTTATCTGCAAAGTGATCACCATCTTTTTCTTATCTAAGAACAATATTTCCTGACCTACTGATTACTTTCAACTACCTGTAATAATAACATATTATTTAATCCTCTATTTCCCCAGGTCCAGACATTAAATGGCAGATGATATAATGGGATGGCGAGAGATCGTGCATTTTATTAGAGCAAGCCTGCATTTAAAACGCTGAATGTTTTGGATGAGTAATAGTTTAAAGGGAGTGGTAATTTACCCTGGTTGTTATAATTCATAGTCCCAGGACAGTAAGAGGAAATATCAGACACTGAGGTTTAACTGTAAAACTATCCAGCAACACTTGTTTTCCAGGGGAGTCACAGCCAAGTTGACTCGATATTCCACATGGCTGCCAAAAAGAGTCTGTGGTACAGTGTATAACAGTGGAAAGCCGTCTCCCACGGCTATTAGTGACCATTCATTTGGGAGCCTGGGAAAATGCCGCTGAGCTGCAAAGTTATCTGGAGCTGCCTGGCAGGTGTTTGCTTCTCAGAAAAATCTGGCACCTGCTTAACTCTGCTGTAGCATCCAGAAAAGTCCTCTTCAAAACCAATGCACTGATCTAAGGTATACAGTAAAAGACATATCTATATACAGTGTGACATCCTAAGATTGATGTGTTGCAGTTGAATGCCTTTTTAATCATAGAAGCTGGCATATATGCGACTTATTACCATGGCTCGCCGTGTGATGTCACAGGTAATGGGAGAGAGACGATAAAGGTGACCAAGACAAAATTCATAAACGGGAAACTAAAGAGAGACATGGTTTGATGGATTTATATTGCAGATGTGACAAATATATATATTGTGTAGCTTAATTTAATCAAAGGTTGCAAGATTCAAATGATATGAGTGCAGCTGAATGTATTAGGCTTTAGATATGAAAGTAATGTGGGTGTGGTTATCGTGATGAAAATGATGTGGGTGTGGCTTGATGTATTAGTAGACCAAAATTATATGGAATGTAAGTGTGGCTTGGTGCTTCAGGTTATGTATATCAAAATGATGTGGCATGTATGGGATTGTAAGGATTGGTTTGTGTTATTAGAGTGCATGGATACAATGATGCGGGAGTGGTTTGTGTTATTAGAGTGCATGGATACAATGATGCGGGAGTGGTTTGTGTTATTAGAGTGCATGGATACAATGATGCAGGAGTGGTTTGTGTTATTAGAGTGCATGGATACAATGATGCGGGATTGGTTTGTGTTATTAGAGTGCATGGATACAATGATGCCCGAGTGGTTTGTGTTATTAGAGTGCATGGATACAATGATGCCCGAGTGGTTTGTGTTATTAGACTGCATGGATACAATGATGCCCGAGTGGTTTGTGTTATTAGACTGCATGGATACAATGATGCGGGATTGGTTTGTGTTATTAGAGTGCATGGATACAATGATGCGGGAGTGGTTCGTGTTATTAGAGTGCATGGATACAATGATGCGGGAGTGGTTTGTGTTATTAGAGTGCATGGATACAATGATGCGGGAGTGGTTTGTGTTATTAGAGTGCATGGATACAATGATGCGGGAGTGGTTTGTGTTATTAGAGTGCATGGATACAATGATGCGGGAGTGGTTTGTGTTATTAGAGTGCATGGATACAATGATGCAGGAGTGGTTTGTGTTATTAGAGTGCATGGATACAATGATGCGGGAGTGGTTTGTGTTAGTAGAGTGCATGGATACAATGATGCGGGAGTGGTTTGTGTTATTAGAGTGCATGGATACAATGATGCGGGAGTGGTTTGTGTTATAAGAGTGCATGGATAGAATGATGCGGGAATGGTTTGTGTTATTAGAGTGCATGGATACAATGATGCGGGAGTGGTTTGTGTTATTAGAGTGCATGGATACAATGATGCCCGAGTGGTTTGTGTTATTAGAGTGCATGGATACAATGATGCGGGAGTGGTTTGTGTTATTAGAGTGCATGGATACAATGATGCGGGAGTGGTTTGTGTTATTAGACTGCATGGATACAATGATGCGGGAGTGGTTTGTGTTATTAGAGTGCATGGATACAATGATGCAGGAGTGGTTTGTGTTATTAGAGTGCATGGATACAATGATGCGGGAGTGGTTTGTGTTATTAGAGTGCATGGATACAATGATGCGGGAGTGGTTTGTGTTATTAGACTGCATGGATACAATGATGCGGGAGTGGTTTGTGTTATTAGAGTGCATGGATACAATGATGCGGGAGTGGTTTGTGTTATTAGAGTGCATGGATACAATGATGCGGGAGTGGTTTGTGTTATAAGAGTGCATGGATACAATGATGCGGGAGTGGTTTGTGTTATTAGAGTGCATGGATACAATGATGCGGGAGTGGTTTGTGTTATTAGAGTGCATGGATACAATGATGCGGGAGTGGTTTGTGTTATTAGAGTGCATGGATACAATGATGCAGGAGTGGTTTGTGTTATTAGACTGCATGGATACAATGATGCCCGAGTGGTTCGTGTTATTAGAGTGCATGGATACAATGATGCGGGAGTGGTTTGTGTTATTAGAGTGCATGGATACAATGATGCGGGAGTGGTTTGTGTTATTAGAGTGCATGGATACAATGATGCGGGAGTGGTTTGTGTTATTAGAGTGCATGGATACAATGATGCGGGAGTGGTTTGTGTTATTAGAGTGCATGGATACAATGATGCGGGAGTGGTTTGTGTTATTAGACTGCATGGATACAATGATGCGGGAGTGGTTTGTGTTATTAGAGTGCATGGATACAATGATGCCCGAGTGGTTTGTGTTATTAGAGTGCATGGATACAATGATGCGGGAGTGGTTTGTGTTATTAGAGTGCATGGATACAATGATGCGGGAGTGGTTTGTGTTATTAGACTGCATGGATACAATGATGCGGGAGTGGTTTGTGTTATTAGAGTGCATGGATACAATGATGCAGGAGTGGTTTGTGTTATTAGAGTGCATGGATACAATGATGCGGGAGTGGTTTGTGTTATTAGAGTGCATGGATACAATGATGCCCGAGTGGTTTGTGTTATTAGACTGCATGGATACAATGATGCCCGAGTGGTTTGTGTTATTAGAGTGCATGGATACAATGATGCGGGAGTGGTTTGTGTTATTAGAGTGCATGGATACAATGATGCGGGAGTGGTTTGTGTTATTAGAGTGCATGGATACAATGATGCGGGAGTGGTTTGTGTTATTAGAGTGCATGGATACAATGATGCGGGAGTGGTTTGTGTTATTAGACTGCATGGATACAATGATGCCCGAGTGGTTTGTGTTATTAGACTGCATGGATACAATGATGGGGTTGTGGTTTGTTATTGGTTGCAGAGATGAAACGGAAATTGATGTCACTGGAGGCATTAGAAGGTTGGATGGATATAAATGATTTAAGTGTTGCTTTATGCATGTGAGTATATAGATGAACAGGATGTGGTTGATATTTGCTGGTTGTAAATATGAAAATGATGTGGCGTAATTGATTTGAAGGTTGCAGATATAAAACAGACGTGGGTGTGGCTTAATGCTTATATTACAGAGACGCGCATGATGTGGGTGTTTATTATATAAGTATGCAGTTGTGGCTTGATGTATTAAAAGATGAGAGGAACTCTATTTGGGTGCATTTTGATATTTTAGAAAGTGTTACTGGTGCAAAAATGTTATTTACAAGCTTGCGAGCAGGGCTCTCTACCTCATGTATCAGTCTGTTCTAGTTTGTCAAACTTAGTATGTAGTTCCATTCTATGCTCTGTATCTAGCGCTACGTAAATTGTTGGCGCTATATAAATAAATGTTGATGTAATTTACTTTATTATGCTATTATATCACATCTACAGATAGTTGCTCAATTCTTTTAATTGTGCAAAAAAAAAATAAATAAGGCAAAGGGGCTTCAAATTAGCATTACAAATTTACAATTTTATTTATACACCTGCACAATATTTGTTTAACAGCTCTCTAATTACATATAAAGAATCAAATATAAAGTAAGGTTCAGCTGCAACAATGAAATCCTAATAATGGTTACTGCAGAGCACCATTGCCGTTGAGGAAGTTATATCACTACTGCATTTAGAATATTGTAGTCTCAGGGGTGCTATATGTATTGAAATTGTTAAAGGCTGTTGGTAAAGCTTACAGTACTATGAATCACAAGTCATTGTTATGGACAACATTTGGCTTGTTAAACCTTTTTTTTCCTCTGCAATGCAAATCATTAGGTAATGTTAGATTTATTTTGCTCTTTGATGGAGTTAAAGGACACTCCCATCATTCACATTCATTTTTCTAACAAAATTCATTTTTTTTAAATTATGTGTTGTTTCTAATGATGGATGGAACAAGAAAACAGAAATACAAGAAGATGAATATTAATATTAACCACGTCCAATACTTGCAGGATCAATCTAGAAGCTATCTGATATTTGTCTGTCTTCTTCTCTGCTTACACACATATGTGAGTAATACTTATGCCAGTAATAGTTATTGTTCTGAATTAATTGTCCATTAATTAAATGTAGCTCATCTCCAGGTATACACTAATTTGAACTAGGATACAAATCTGTTTGGGAAGTGGAAAGCTCTTTGCAGACTTAAAAATGTATGCATCTTAACCGAGAATGCTGACACAAAAAGAGGGTGTAACTTTGTGACAGGCTAGCGTTACATCGTCAACCTTCTTTTTCCATACAGGCTAGCCTGATGAGAGAGGTCAACAATTTAAAACGGCCTTTTTCATGTGTCTGTATTCATGGCTGAGATACATATACTTTAAGTAATTCTGCAAAGAGTGTATCTCTCAAATTATTTATATGTATGTACATATTTATAAAATATTGCTCTCACCCTCCTATGGATGGTATGCGTCTTCCTCAACCTTGGATCCTCTACCAGAGGTCCCTAGCACTGCGCTCTTTTGGACAGAGTGCTCTGATGTGGTTCCTGGAATCTGTTGGAGCCACTCTCCCAGCTTAGGTGTCACAGCCCTTAATGCTTCTATCCTTACTGGGACCATTTTACCCCTCACTTTCTACATCTTCTCTAGTTCCTCTTCCAGGCCCTGGTATTTATCCAGCTTCTCATTCTCCTTTTTCCTGATGTTGTAGTCACTTGGCACTGCTATTTCTATCCCCATTGCTGTCTTCAGGTCCTTGTCTACTTCCTCAAACATGATTGATTTGCCAGAAAATGTCTGTCCATTTGGATTCCGAAGTCCCACAGGATCTTGGCCTTGATCAGCCTACCAGAGAGCATTGCTGGCTGCATCCTGCTGGGCTCAGAATGCCTAGGCACATCTGGAAAAGGTACAATGACTACCACATTCTCAGGAAATGTATGTTGTCCTGTGTGGCCATCCTAGACTTATACCAGCACATCGATTTGGAGCCTCTGACTGGAAGGAACCATTCAGTATCTGGGCTGGGGAGATACGTAGTAGTACTGCATCATCTAGGCCCCTGTAACACATTTCTCAACAGGTATGCTCACTGATAGAGCTGCTCATGTCATCTGTGTAAATGAGTGTGATGTGAATAGTTCAGTGATAATGACATACACACTAAGGATAATGCGAATCAAATAACATTTTTATTGGGAGATCGGTAATCTTTGAACATCAAATGAGAATGACAAAATAAGCAAACATCTATTTGTGTCTGTATCCTAATTAACTACTTATCAAAGGCAATCCTATTGGGATGGGTCTACTGGACGGGTCAGTGTCACAACTAACACAGCTAAATCCCGACAAATTGTATGGATCTCTTGCAAGATGTGGTTATGATACAGGTTTTGGAGAATGATTTGCAGGTTCTGCTTCTGTGTTTGAGTGGATTATCTGCCATCACCCTGAACACGGTCAGCTCCTGATGTGCCAGGCTTATCGTCAACATCTGAATACTCCACACTCAGGAAGATTCTGTCCTCTTGTTCCACAGATGAATCTAAAAGACAAGAGATTGATTTCAATTGATGTCTACTATAACATGCAGCATGGGCATTCTACCTTCATTATTTGGCTACATTGCAATTGTAGCTTTTCTAATGAACTTTTGCACACATCTGTTCATGTAGTGTACGTACCTGCTGGTGTATTGGAATCAATGGCCTCTGTAGGTCTGCGAACAGTTGCTGGAAACAGGTGCTGAAGAAGAGCTAGCGCTCTACAACCTTGTCTCTTCATATCCGAGCATATATGCAGTATAACAGCAGAGCAGGATGTTATGAGTGTCTTAATGAACTACAGGTGTGTATGCTCCCGGTCTATGGGATTATAAAGGTATATACCATTTTCTGATTTTGGCTAGCGGTCTCAGCAATAAGGCAACTTCATTAACGCGGTCAGTTATTCTGATGCAGAGGCTTTTATGGATCTGAAGGCTGGTCTTTCTGACCCCGATAACCTGAGCATAACATTTTGAAAATTCATCAATTAAAATTGTTGTTCCTCAAAACTGAATCTGCTTTGTCTTGTCCACTTCTTGGAACACATATTTAATTTCTTCTGTCCCCACATTGGTACATCTGCAACAACAATGTGTGCAACACACATTGTTGTTGCAGATGTACCAATGTTACGATTCGCAACAATCGCAACGATTGTTAACATGTGCTGTAGTTTTTGCACTCGTTGACCTAGTTAGCGGTAAATTACATTAGGGACCAGACAAAGACAGACGGTAAAATGTAAAAAATAGCAAAATGGTAAAAATAGTCCAAAAGCAATATCCAGGAGGCAAGCCGGGGTCAGGAACCAAAACATGTAGTCAGACGAGCCGGAGTCAGGAACAAAGCCAGGAATCAAGAACCAGAAGAGAAGTCAGCCGAGCCGGGTCAGGAACACAGAAATCACAGGAAACCAGGAACTGCACTTGGAAGCTGGAAACAGTGCAAGGGCAAATGAGCTACTGAGACTAGCTGCTTAAATACCTGCTCTGAGCAGCAAAGGGGCTGGCTAATAGGAGCCAGGTGAGTTACCATGGTAACAGAAAATTAATAACGATTATAAATTAAAAGAACTGTGTTGAAAGGCTCTGCTCGTTAAGACCAGCTGGTTAACTCACTGGAGGAAAGGCTTTCTATTTATAAACAAAAAAAGCAGCAGAGAAACCCTGACACACATATAATATACAGAAAGACATTATTTTTTATTTTACTCATCCATTTATTTAACTGTTGTTTATTCATACAATAACATTTTAAAGATATATATTTGCCCATAATAATATGTAGTGGTTTGCGTAGATTGCTCACATCTATATTTGTATTTATATAAGTGCTGTCCATGTTTCATATTGATAATATACATTTTCTTTGCTTTTATTCTGCACATGATATCACTATGTGATACTATACTCCTCATAGTATAAATAGAGAACCTGATTTGCATGTACATATCTTGGAGGGGGGTGTTCTGGTTATTTTAGTTCAGAACAATGCAGTTCATTCAGTAGATTACTTTTTTGACCACCAGCAGCAATATGATTGGCTTTTTATTGGCACAGAGAAAATGGGAAATTCAGTTACTAGGAAAAGTATTAGCATGCAAATAGAATACATACTCTCTGATATTCTAAACATTAGTAAATATGGAAAAGCACTTTTACTCCACCCATTTTTTCTCTGCTGTAGAATTCCGAGAATACAGCTGTATTTTCTTAGAAGGGTATGGTCTGTGTTTTATATAAATATGTATGTGCATACCTATATTGTTGGGTATATGTTCATGTCACCCGCCTAATTTTCTTTATTGGAGACATCTGACAGATACAAAAGAGGAGGCTGATGTGGCTTGGAGGATGAGAAGTCAAGGTGGAGGTTCTGTGTCAAAGAATTTTTTTTTTTTTTTTACACGGTTTACTATAAACTAATTCATTTTATGGTTTAGTCCAAAGTGGTCCCAACAATACAAATCTGCCATGTGGCGGAATTGATTTTGTCAAGATGTGATGATGGGAAGTAAGGTTTTGTTAGCGTTAAAATGAGCATGCAATCTATGTCAACAAACAGCTAACACGGACTCAAGGCCAAAAAAAGTAACACACTCTCTCTCTCATTGTGAGAAAATAAAGTGTTTACAAGCTAGAAATGACTGACTGTTCCAGCTTAGTAATATTAGATCTAAAGATCTCTACAGCTTGACTAGAAAGACATTCATTTTAAACACAATACATTTTTTAAAATGAGATATTATTAGGCTCAAATATTCACTTCACATTTCATTGACTAATACAGAATATAAATATGGACTTATTTCCTGCATTTTGGAGGAGAGAGAAAAACAGATCTTGACATAGCTCTCATTAGAAATGCTGTGCAATGTAGGTGACATGGAGGTGTTATAGGAACTCAGCTCCACCAGAACTCGTTTTTTTCACTTACTTATTTAAACTATTTGGTCTTCTGGGTATACAACTGCAATACTTCTATTCCATATGTGGAAAACAATAGTTCAGAGAAAAATAACTCATGGAATGTGCCTGTTTCTTCCAAAATGTATACAAAGAGACATTGCACTGTATGCCAGCAAAGCAGTCAGCAATAAATTCTGAGGCAGAGTTCAGATTCCAAATCTCTCTATGAATTTAACACGCTGCACTCTTGCGACCAAACATGTCAAGATCTGAGATCAAATGTTTTTTTAAAAGAACAAATACAATGGGGTTTGTTCACTTAACTTTGAATTGCTGCTGAGTGACAAGTTGGCCAAAATAACGGAACTTAAAAAATAAACAGGACTGAAAATGTTGCAACTTCGGCCTATGCCTCTTACTCTATTCACAGTTTCCAATAACAACAACAACACGATTGTGGTGAATGCCTAAATCACATAACCAGATAGTAACCAATGAAGGACTATTTTTGTGGGTAGACAATACCCATTACCTATGTGTGAAATTAGTGCATGTAAGGTATATTAATACCCAAATGAGAGAAGAATCAAGCATTCGCATAAAAGGACAATGGCTCCCACAGATATCGTAAGAATATCCAAGTTATTTGGCTATTTGAAGCATGTATGACGTAGGGCTTCCACAATGAGAACATTCTTGAGTGAAAAATACAGTATGTTATAAATCTATTCAAGAACCACATTTAAAGCAGTGCATCCCGGCAACGCATCTTTTTAGTTAGCATCTCCAGTCCTGGCTTAAATTAGTGTTAATTGTTGAATTGTTGTCTATTTAGATTTTACCGACGAATGTAATATGGGTCTACTTTACTAACTAAACAGTACGTAAGTAGTAAGGGAAACTACATTGACTTTGACACGAGACAAGTTGAAGTATAAAGTACAGTGTGTAGTATTTAACCGGAATAATATAGCTAATTTTGGTATCTTTGCAGTCAGTGCTCCCAATTTGCCACCTTTAAAGATTCTGCTCTCTCCCTCAAATGGAGATGCTACCAGATTGCTTACCTGCCCGTTTCCTCACACTTCACAGGTTCATTGAATTAACAATCTGATGGAGGTGGAGGGCAGGGCAATATGTACACATATGTGTATTGCGAATACTCCCAAAGCATTCTTTATGGCCACAGTCTTAAGCATGGTTTCCTTGGCATTGAAGCAGGTTAGGGTGTAGTGCTAAAGTCATAGAAGAGGGTAGTGGAAAGGCGGGGACTGGTTGGCATTTTTCATGCCAGACAGTGATTAATATGTCCATTGAAAAAGAAAAAAAGTCAGGGTTGACTGCTGCAAAAACCAATGAAACAAATTTTTGGACACATTTATTCTAACAGCTACTAAACCGGTAGTCTATTATATTACCTAAGGTTGACTGTTGCTTTGGAGCTGGACGTAATTCTTATCTCCTTTGTCCATTTCTTTTACAGCTTTATTAATTACCATGCGGTTGGCACTGTGACTGCCTAGTGTTTATTAATGGCACAATATTGTGTAATGAACGTAGAATAGGATGTTATATTTCAATGCTGAGCAGGGCCTTGGACAATATGTGTGACTTGGCAGGTAAGTGACAGATTAGTGTATTGTTTAAGCAACTGCAAAACAAAAAATAAGCTTGAAACATACACAATAATTGTTACTATGTTAGGGACTAATTGAATAGGCGTATAAAAAGGAAAACTACAAAAAGTGCACATTGAAAATAAATTAAATTGTACATAAACAAAAAAACTCCAGGGAGCACTCAAACCATATACCGTATTTGCTCGAATACCGTATTTGCTCGATTATAAGACGACCCTGATTATAAGACGACCCCCCAAACTTTGGATATTCCTTTAGGAAAAAAACTAAAAGCCTGAATATAAGACTACCCTATAGGAAAAAAGTTAAACTTGTATATATTCACATGTAAATTGCTTTTTTAATAAAATATTATATAAAAAAAATGTATTTCTTGTGTTTATTTCCTTTTATGTGCCAATGCTGCCTCTCTTTCCCTTGCCCCCAGCTTTGTCTCACTCCCCACTCGCCTGTCTCTTTCCCCCCCACATGTTTCTCTCTGCCCCCTCCCTCCCTTTGTTGCTCTGTCCCCCCTTCCTCTGTCTCGTCCCCCCTTCCTGCTCTGTCCCTCGTCTCTCTGCCCCCTCCCTCCCTCCCCCTGTCTCTCTGCCACCCTCCCTCCCTCCCCCTGTCTCTCTGCCACCCTCCCTCCCTCCCCCTGTCTCTCTGCCACCCTCCCTTCCCCTTACCTCGATCACTGGTGGGTAGTGGGGGCAGCCGGGGGATGTCTGCACGATACTTGCAGACATCCTCCATGCTGCCCGACACGGCAGTCTATTATGACGGACAGCTGGTCCGTCATAATAGTCTGCCGTGTCAGGCAGCATGGAGGATGTCTGCACGTATCGTGCAGACATCCCCCAGCTGACGATTTACCCTGGGGCTAGCGGGGCAGCAGAGGAAGTCTGCGCGATGAGCGCAGACCTCCCCTGCTGCCGCCCGGCACGCTCGCCGGGACTTCTGTGACGAAAGCGGAAGTACCCGGCGGTCGTGCTGGGGACCTGGATCCATGTCTTATAATCTCAGATTATAAGACGACCTTCAGAGAATTTGCTCTGAAAAAAACCTCGTCTTATAATCGAGCAAATACGGTATAAGACGACCCTGATAATAAGACGACCCCCCAAACTTTGGATATTCCTTTAGGTAAAAAAAAACTAAAAGCCTGAATATAAGACTACCCTATAAGAAAAAAGTTCAACTTGTATATATTCACATGTAAATTGCTTTTTTATATTTAATAAAAATGATGATATAAAAAAATGCATTTCTCGGTTTTTTTCCTTTTATGTTCCAATGCACATGGTGGAGACATCCAACGGCTGTTAGCGAGGGGGATCCAGGTCCCCTGCAGCTCTGCGGGGGACCTGGATCCCTGTCTCATAGTCTGACCTCGATTTGAGGTCAGATTATAAGACGACCTTAAAAAAACCTTGTCTTATATTCGAGCAAATACGATAAGTGTCTGGTTTGATGCATTTAAAAAAAATCAACACTTAGGCCACAAACAGCATTTTTATAGATTGCATTAAGATGACTGTCCATTGAGCAGGTTTTGCGTAAAGGTGATTAAAGTGCCACTAAACTTTTTTTTTCCATGTGTGCTTCTAAGATAGAAGCACAAATGAAAAAATGAGTAGCACTAGTATGAGTATGAGACCCGCTGCTGTCACCAACTGCCTCACACTGCTAGAACAGAGAATGCCATCAAAAGACGGGACCTAGATAACTGTGGGTTTCGTCTCAACTGGATTCGGGTGCACCCTGACACTGTAAGAGTGCACTCAACCAATCCGCTAAGGGCTTGCCCAGCACTGTCTGATCTGGGTTTTTGTAGCTCACTATCGATTTCTACTAGTGCCGAGAGAGTGAGATTAGTTTTTTGTATGCCACCAACAGAGGGAACCTGTGGGCCTCAATAGCGCAAAGTTTAAAAAAATGTTTAGTTGTCCTTTAAAGCTTTATTGAATACCATAGCATGCAAACATCTACTCACCTAATGAACATTTTAACACATTTCTTTGCTTTCTGGCATCTATAATGATCTCTGCTAAGTGGTCCCCCCACTTTCAAATTAAATATATCATGATTCATTTATTTAGAGTATTATTGATTTATTTACAAAATGCTATCATGTCAAAACGTACCAATGGCCAATGCATTATTAGATACAAGTTCACAAATCTGCTCTGCCTTGATTAGGAAATACTTTTAATGATCAGGTAATGCTCGAAGGGGTGTGACAGTGTAATGTGATCTGCAGATACCAGTGTGGGGTCCAGGAACATCTGAGTCACAAGGAAATCAGTATTAATAACATATAAACTAGAGAACATATATTTGGCCACATGTATTTTTCTGTGACAGTTTTTATTGTCACTTTATTACATTTATATTATTTGCTATATTAAAATAGCCTTTTTATTGCCCACTGATGGTTCTCTGGGACGGACTGATATTTTATTTCTTGTGATTTGCCTTTTATAATGAAAATCTCCACCCTTCCAAAGCAGCCTGCAACATAATTCATTGTTATATTTATTTTATTTTCAGGATTCATTAGGGTTGTGTATTTACGCATGATGAATGGAAAATAAGTGGGTGGTTAAAAAGAAGGATAATTCAGCATATATATGTGCAGCAGAAGTACTTGTTTTGGTACATGTATTGATTCCAGTTTTTGTTTGTTTCAGTTATTGCAATACTAACATGAAAATATTTTTAATGATGCTTCATCCAGCCCACTATGAAATAAGTAGCCCAAGCAAAATTGGTTCTCATGGGAACCAATCAGTGGGCTCCTGTAGAGATGCATGGGGATGTTCACTGCACCGATGCAATGACATCACACAACTGCTATACTCCTCCAAACACTGCTGTAAAAAATTAAATAAAAATAGAGAGGTAGTTAATAGCTTCTGAATGAAGCTACTGACCCAGAGAATCTGCACCGATTCTCTTTCAAGTAAACAAGAGCAGAGGTAGGGCTTAAGGAATATCTAAATGAACGAAAACAATGTACAGTTTAAACATTAACAGATAAACCAAAATTAGTTTGGTGTCTGCAGTGCCGCTTTAGGGTTATAATATACTGGAGCACTAGTTCTCACATTGTATCTGTATATTATCCGCTATACTATTATTAAAATACAGACTAATGAAACTGATTCATGTAAAAATGGTTACATATCTGAATGATTGTAAAACAGATACCAAAACAGGGACAGCTTTTGTGAAAATGTCAAAGAAATGTGAAATGTAATATTCCTGGGTAGGATAATGTATGCAGTTTTTTTTTTTTTTTTTTTTTTTTAGATCTAACACCTTACAACACGAACACCAAGATCTATATGAAACTTACAATGATGTAAAACGATATGAAAATCCTTCAGTGAATGTATATATTATTTTCTCACACTTTAGTGGAGACCAACACAATGCGTGTAGGAAACTATGCTGTTACAAGGTCGCAACATTTCCCTTCCAGGTCACGCTTCTGGCTGCAATTATGTAAATTTAATTTTTTTTAAAAACTGTCAGGCTACTTATAATTTCCACTTTGAGCCGGTCTTCAAAAACACTGCAGCTATTGTGAGTTTGCTTTTTCTAAACAGTGCAAAGAAATATAATCTGAAGAAAGAAAAAAAAAAAAGGTCTACAATTAATACCAAAGAATGTGTTTCTCGCTGACAATAATGGCTTCTGCTAAAGTCTGTGGAAATGAAGATGGGAAAGCCAGTCTGACACAATATTTTGCAGTGTTTTACATCAACAACTTTCACTTATTTTATTTTAATGCCCTGATGACTATGACAAGCTCCCATGCTTGGCTTCCTCTGCTAGTTCTTCAAGTCAAAATGTTCTGCGTGAGAGCCAACATCCACTTCCAATTTTTTTTTTTTTTTTTTTTATGAGAAATGTTTAACCCAGATTTATGCATGTTACAGCATGTGTAAGGAGAAAAGGCCTTTGTTTTCTAGCTTTTTTTTTTTTTTTTTTATCCACCGAACAGAGATTTTCATATGAAGTAAAGATTTGTTTAAATCTCTCTGTATTTAATTGTCTTCTTTGATAGTCTGAAGCTCGGGAGAAATGAATCATTTTATTCACATTGGATGAACCTGAAACCCTGGATTGTGTGTACTTAAGTTTTTAGTGTTCCCTGATTGGAAACTGCTAGTAATGATTTTAAATGGAGGGAAGAAGAAAAAGCAAACTTAAAAGGACAGTATACCCACATTGGAAGGATATCTTCACACATTTTTCTGGGTCTCAAGTGTAGACAGTTCTAATTTTTCTTGATGGCTGCATAAACTATAACAAGAGTTTGATTCCTACCAATCCATGCCAGGGTATCACCTGGCATTTCTGAGAAGTGCTATATAGCCACCGATTATGATATAGGCACCCAAGCCTCTGATTCTGTTGCCACTAGTGTTGGAAAAAGCACTGGATGTTCATGCAAACCTCCCAGGATTTTAAATCACCAAATAAATCGTTTTCAAGTGCACCTTCCTTAAAATTTGCACCACACCACATTTGTGAGTTTCTGAATCTATGCCTGTATTTCCCAGCACAGACAATGTCAAGATGTTCAGGACAATGGAGGGTACCCTTTAGAGAGTGTTTGTATATATGGATTCTAGCAATCTGAGCTTGCTTGTGGTCAACATTTTTAAGGACCTTCATTGCCTTGTATAAATCTCCTTCCATTACTAGATCTTCCAAAAACTTCACTGAGAGAGAATGCCAAAACTTTCAAACAAGATACTGACAAACAGTATCAATAACAATTGATTAAATTTAAAATAAAAACTTTTCTGTGGAGGTATGCATAAACATGTTGATGTTGTGACAAATAGAGACTGTGAAAGATCCCTCTAGGTTCATGGAACAAATACAAGCATAATAAGGCTGACACTATAAATGTATTTGTTAAACTTTGTCTTTTTAGCTTTTATAATACTTTGAAAATTGCCATTTCTGCAGGCTTTTTCCTGCTGATTGGAACTCCTTCGCTGTGCAAAAAGTGGGCAAGCCCAGCATTTCCTGGGATCAGTGGCGATGCCTAATGAATGTGTGTGTGACGTCCAGTCCCAGGACGGTCCAGCCCCCTTCACTGCTGTAAAAAAATTTAAAAAGTGAGGTAGTGGCTAGCATTTGAATTAGATTGGTCTCTGCACTTGCTCAGTGCAAGAGAAGAGTTTCCACTCAACAGGTCATTTTGCAATATCAACACGCAACGGGAGGGCCAGAACAGGAAACTTTGAAAAGGAATCCCAAAAATGTATTTTCTCCATTCTCAAGCAAAAAAAAACCAATAATTGAATTCAGCACTGGCGTATCAATGGTGATGCACTCCCCGAATTGATAGTGGTGTGTTCATGGTCTGAGATGTGTCTCCCATTTCTTTCACTTCTAGAATCTTGCCTCATTATTGCTCTTTATGCATAATAACCTTAATATTTACTTGCATCAACTACCCTAAGTGTTAGTTGGTGTTATTCCTTTTACAAAACATGGTGCGATTAACTACACCAACTACAGCAAGTAGTCTATTATCCCTCTGCCGCATCCAAAACTAGCTAAAAAAACATCATCACATATATTAACTCATTAAAAAAGTATTACTTATAAAATATAATCCAATTAACACCGATATCAAAAAAGGATTGTGCTAGTCTACTTAAGGATGTGTTTAAACAAAAATGATTACATAAAAATGATGATGATAGATTCTCATTAAGAACTATTGGCTCACTATTTACGAGGGAAAAGCCTGTGTTGGTATAATTAATTTGCCCGTGGCAGCGTCACAAACCATCAAAAATAAATAAACTGTTTTAGAAGCTGCTTCTGGCAAAACTGCACAGATCTGAGTCACACTGTATTTTTCATGCAGTTCCCACTGAGCTAAACTGTCCTTGATCCAGCAATTTCCTTCCTTTTCTGTCTCATCTTTTTGCTCCGTGCCCAGCCAGTTGCATTCACACCAGCTAATAAACTCCGTGGAAAGCATGAGACAGGATTTTCATTGAGTGCTTGATACAGCTTGAAGGATGGTTACAGAAAGAAAGGTATTGAATCACAAAGTTATCAAATTCCTCAAGGCAAATTCCTATTAAACAAAAAAAAAAAACAGGAGGAAAAAAAAGGAATAATTAAATTCTTTTTACTAGATATTTAAATGTTCCGTAAGTGTCGTGTTTTCACAGTATTGTGTTTCGATTCCCCTCCGAGCAACGATACAGTCTTTTAGCAGTCAGTGTATCACAAGTGCCTATGGATTGTTCTCACAGTTGAAGAGCTCCACAGCTGACTCAGCACTCCTCTAACATCTAACACTCACAAGTGTTGAGTGAACGGAGATTGGAGCTGTTGGATATGTGTCTGAATTACACATACTAAAGGGCTAGTGCGTTGCTTCATGTCCTGAAGAAGGAAACCCCTCCCCTCTGCATTCTTCAGTTCAAATTTAGACTCTTCCTAAAGGGACTCCATTATTTAAACAGTATTTGGAGCACAGAAAAATATTCATGCGTTGTATTACCAATTTGGTTAATCAAATGCATAGATTAAGAGAAAAATGGTGTTTTAAAGGGGTCTGTGCTGCTCTTGTGTATATCACCTTGTGGCAACACAAGCAAATACTTTACAGAAACAAATGTTAAATGAGTGCTTAATAAAATCGGCATATATAACTTTTATAATACTCAAAGCACAAGGAGCCTAAGCCCTTATGAGATCCTGCTCTAAATGGCTTAAAACAACAAGCCACAAATTAAAGATAAAATGGTGTGTGAGCATAGTGCTTATGTGTCTGTGGATAGCCGGCTCCATTCTCAAATGGACTAAACCCAATCTTTTTTAAATCTGGCTTTCTGCCTCATTAAAACTTCAAATTGCACACTACAGAAAACATAATTACCCCTAGTCTGGGACATCCACTTCACGGAGCAGTGCTCTGTGGCAGCAGAGATGGTCCAATGACAGTCTCAATCCATAATTGTGTTTGTGCGTCAATCGTGCTGCACAGGCCACTGGAGATGATTATCGCTTAGCGTGCTGGAGGTGTGTTGGGCATCACAGATGTTAATCACCAATCAGTGCTGTCATGTCACAGAGAATGACTTTTAAAACAAACTGATAGAAAGTGTGACAAAATGTGCATTTAGCCATACCCTGCTTTAATGACCTTCACTTGAAACAAACTTGTGAATAAGGACATTGTTACAGTGCAACCATTCCCGTTGATTGACCCTCGCATTTCTATTTAATTTTTTTATATTTGTTTTCTCTTTTTCAATAAATACAGAAGACGACATAATAATAATACATGATTCACAAATTGTTAACATAGTAAAAAACAGGAACAGAGAGAGCTTCTCGCTCTCTCATGAACCAAAAGACATAGAACAAAGTATAGAAACACAACCCACACTAATTACGTGTGAGTTCCTGGGAGAAAAGCAAAGGCCACCACTTCTAAAAATACTCAGATATTACCAAGAAAAATGTAAGGAAAATGTTCTCAAAAGGTCCAAATTACTGCTAATTTTGTGACCCACTTCTTGTATAAATCACAATTAGCTGAGTTTGTCCTCCACATATAATTTCTACGTGATTCTATTTTTTAGTTGACAGATGACCTGGATCTTTATTGAATCTCACATTGGGGAAAAACTTGTCTTCCAATTCTTAGCGAATAGCAATAGTGCAGCCAGAAATATGTATAATTGTATTTTCTCATTTTTTAAATACAGCCAATTAATATGAAACTGTGAAGTATGAAAGGAAGATTGTAATTCTATGCCATGATTCTCCCCTACTCTGTTTTGCTTCAGCCACAGCAAGTGACGCAAGCTTCATGTCAAGAACATTCCATCTCACTAAGAATAGTTTGGGGTTCTGAGTATTAATCAAGCAAATAAATATATTAATATCTCTCAACATTGGGGATTCCCAAACCTCCCTTCTTAACTTTCCTCGATAATGTCTCCAAACCAAATTAGGCATGTATTTGCAAGAATAATGTCATCCGCATGTAGGCTCCTTTTTAATTCCAAATTTTCTCTGATCTCATGCACAAGTGGTTCGATCATCAAAATATAAAGTAAAGGAGATAGACGGCAACCCTGCCTGGTGCCGTTGTGGATCTTAAACCACTTTGTAACTATGCCTTGTCCTACCATTCTTGCTTTTTAGAATTGGACCTTCAAATCCATGAACTGTGAGTGAACCCAAGAACCCTCATCTGATGTAAATACTTAATACAAAAACATACACAGACTAACGTACGTCTGCCATAAACATATACACCAATAGTTCCCCCTAACTACTATGTATTAAACTGTATGATAGAGGAAAGCATGGTAATACATCAATATATTTCTTCTAATTACAAAATTCAAAAAAAGAAAATAAAAATTGTATTATTTTCCGCTATATTCCAATCCACCTATAGCTCTTCTAGTGCAAAGTACAGTTATACACAGGCAACCTTTGCCAGAGGCTCAAGGAAGCAAGGTGAATGGTTAGAGTTAGGACCCACCTAGGGGGGTCTGCCTTGACGTTGGCAGGTGGGCTCATCCTCTCATGGCCATTGGAGGTAACTAAAAAACCTCTATTTGTTTTAAAAATACATAGGGATAAAGGAGAGAGTGCAAGTAACTTGTTTTTCTTTGGTTTTTACTATATATTGGGGCTGATGTGTACTGTAGTCGTTGTAGCCGCCCAGTGATGGGAGTGAGCGCAGGACTTTTCTTTCTGCATTTGTAACCTTTTATTAGTTTAAGAAGTGCTTACAACTCTAAGGCAAAAAAATACTATTTTTAAAATCATATAATTAATAATAAGTTCTCTCCTATATTTTCATATACATATAACTTAGTACAAAAAAACATTGAAAAAAAACAGCCCTTTAACAATTCAAAATGTGCTTATAAGTGAATTAAAAAAATGATTCCCACCGTATATTTTTCATCGAAATATAACTTCTTAGAGCAGAATATGATAATAAACATTCAACATATTATATGACCTCTAAACAAAAAATATATATACATATCCATATATATTGCTCACACCATTTTTCATCTACATTTATACAATAGTAAATAATCAACATTCTACATTTTTGTGTATAGGTTTGTCTAAATACAACCCCAGTAATCCCATAAGGATATACTTTCTATTTACATATACACACACACACACACACACATATATATATATATATATATATATATATATATATATATATATAATCCCCCCATATATAACATATCTCATATAAGACCATCATAAACTTTCCACCTCGCTATTCGTTATATAGACCCCCTGGATCAAATTAATGCTCACAGCAAGAAAAAAAAATATTAATAATTATACTCCTTCAGGCAGTCTATTCTTAATCCAGACTAAGTTTCTCCAGGGTCTCAGACACAATTAATTTCCTCCCGCATCAGAACTCCCAACTATATTTTATATTATGGGATTTTAGAGTAGGAGAGGAAGGTACTAATGACCTCTTTTTCTTTATGGTGTAAAACAAGGTATCTGTATGGATCTCCGTTTTCCTATACATGGTTGGGTCTAAGCTACTACTTTCGGCTTTGAGATTATGTGGCATGTTTTGGAGAAAATCCACTTTTATGGTTCAATAGTAGTCCCACCTAATATTCAGAAATATAGTCAACTAGATGGTCCTGAATTACGTGTTCTGCTATATTTTTGATCCACAAGTTGTTTTTGCGGGACCTATCCTCTAAATCCTAGAGCTCCACCCATTTCTGTATAATCTTTGTTTCTTAAGGGTTTGTAAAGGGACCTGCACTTTTGAATGTTGTTTAAGCTGCTATGTATTTTATATTGTATATTGAAATATTAGCGCCTGAAGACTTTCTCTTTCTTTTTAACAGTAATTAACAGTGAAGGCCGCACTGAACACCAATGGCACCAGAAATACAAGTAAAATTAAAGAATGGGGCAGGTGCCTTTAACAACCAGTAAAACAGTTATAAACAAATTGTAAAAAGAATAAAGTGACTTTTTAATACTGCATAATAAAAACATAAATAACATATAAAGACATACAACAGAGATAAAATAGAATAGTATGTTCACTTTATACTTTTATGTTGAGTAAGTATTTTCAATCGTTCACCCTGCAATAAGGTGATTTTTGGTAAACGAATACTTTTTTTTTTTAATACTGGAAGTTGTTCCAAAATTTTTATAAAGAAAAAAAATCATTCATGGTGAAGGGAATTTTGTTTGTCAGGCTTAATATCTCAGGATCTAAACTGCGGCAGTAATGTGGACAAATGGGAGTGATATACTGTACTGTGACTTTTTGGGAAATTAAGGACAGTGTATGTTCTCAGCGGATTTTGAAGAATTGTTAGTTAATATCCTTTTAAGGGGATTGGTGACAATATAGAGTCAAGGAACTGAATAAACAGATAGTCTCAGCATACTCATAAATGAATGCCTTGAATTGCAGCTAGCTTCTATTCCCAGCAATTGCAGGTAGATGGGCGACAGGGTTCCAGCTGTTAAGTACAGAAGCCAATGTATCGACACATATGTACAGTGGACTGTATAATATAAGTGAAAAAAGTAGGGCATTTTTTTGTTTTATGTACATGCTCTGGACCCATTATGCATGTTAATGTGGGGTATACATGTACATCCTGAGCTTCTGGCAGATAATGAACATTGCGAAAAAGTCATATGAAACCTCAGTGTGAGAAATGTCATAGTTGGGATCTTGGGGCAATTGTTCTATTTCTGCATAGCAGACAGGGACATTAAACAGTCTGCAATGAAATGTTCTTTGAACATGAATTGATGCTGCCATTGTCTTACTACGAAAAAAGGCTTTGAAGGTCTGGGCAATGTAATAATTGCCCAAGTCTCAAAGGTAAGTCTATATTACAGACCACAACAGATCCACTTAGTATGACTGAATGACTCAAAAATCTAATGTTAGGTCATCTGAATGTGTAATGAGCTGGGTGCCCAGGGCAATAACACTGAACAAATGTATCAAATGTTCCAAAGCCTTCCTTGCACAGTTTACCAACAACACTGGGTAATTCCCCTGGGTTAAATATTATATCAAAAGTTTCCATTTCAGTAGGAAGGAATCTTATTCTCATGGCTCTCAAGTCCTGGCCAAAGAAAAGAACTGAGTGTCTTTTGAAGGTAAAGTTTAATATTTCCAAGGCAAGACTAATATAGATACCGACAGGCAAGGTCACTATAGAGATCATTAGAACACTGGCATGTTTAATAATAAACTTGTTCTCCAGGATTCCAGAAATTGTAGAATAAAACTATATTGTCACACAAGGAGAAGCCCGAAGGCTATTGTAAAGTATCTGTAATATATCACTTATGTTCAGTCGAGCGTGATCTATGTTTTTAACCTGTAGTGTATGGGTTTATGGGATACAGTGTAGAAATAGTTTTTAATCATATAATTCTTAAAAAGCTTAAAGAACAACTATCATGATGATTTAGATATCAAAGGAAAATGTTTATTTTGATGGTGTAAACTACCGTATTTGCTCGATTATAAGACGACCCTGATTATAAGACGACCCCCCAAACTTTGGATATTTCTTAAGGAAAAAAACTAAAAGCCTGAATATAAGACTACCCTATAGGAAAAAAGTTAAACTTGTATATATTCACATGTAAATTGCTTTTTTAATAAAAATTATGATATCAAAAAATGTATTTCTAGTTTTTATTTCTTTTTATGTGCCAATGCTGCCTTTCTCTTTCCCTTGCCCCCATTTTTCTCCTCTCCCCCCTCCCCTTGCCTGTCTCTTAACCCCCTCACTCCCCTTGTCTCTGTCTCTTAACCCCTTCCCTCCCCTTGTCTCTGTCTCTTAACCCCTTCCCTCCCCTTGTCTCTGTCTCTTAACCCCTTCCCTCCCCTTGTCTCTGTCTCTTAACCCCTTCCCTCCCCTTGTCTCTGTCTCTTAACCCCTTCCCTCCCCTTGTCTCTGTCTCTTAACCCCCTCCCTCCCCTTGACTCTGTCTCTGCCCCCCTCCCTCCCCCCTGTCTCTCTGTCCCCCTCCCTCCCCCTGTCCCCCTCCCTCCCTCCCCCTGTCTCCCTCCCTCCCTCCCCCTGTCTCTCTGTCCCCCTCCCTCCCTCCCCCTGTCTCTCTGCCCCCCTCCCTCTGTCTCTCTGCCCCCCCTCCCTCCCCCCCCCTGTCTCTCTGCCCCCCCTCCCTCCCTTCCCCTTACCTTGATCCCTGGTGGCTAGTGGGGGCAGCCGGGGGATGTCTGCACGATACTTGCAGACATCCTCCATGCTGCCCGACACGGCAGTCTATTATGACGGACAGCTGTCCGTCATAATAGTCTGCCGTGTCGGGAAGCATGGAGGATATCTGCACGTATCGTGCAGACATCCCCCAGCTGCCCGATTGTCCCTGGTGCCTAGTGGGGCAGCAGAGGAAGTCTGCACGATGAGCGCAGACCTCCCCTGCTGCCGCCCGGCACGCTCGCCGGGACTTCTGTGACGAAAGCGGAAGTATCCGGCTTCTTCACAGAAGCCCCGGCGGTCGTGCCGGGCGGAAGCAGGGGAGTCTGCGCTCGTTGCGCTGACTTCCCCTGCTACTAGAGAGGGGGATCCAGGTCCCCTGCAGCTCTGCTGGGGACCTGGATCCATGTCTTATAATCTGACCTCAATTTGAGGTCAGATTATAAGAGACCTCGATTATAAGACGAGGGGGATTTTTCAGAGCATTTGCTCTGAAAAAAACCTTGTCTTATAATCGAGCAAATACGGTAATTAGTGCCAGCCGTACCATACTGAAGGCCAATAAAAGCCGAAAACGTATGTGTGTGGTTGCTGTGTCCCTTGTGCAGAGGAGACTTGCCAGGTATTTCAGGTCTGGACTACCTTTATTGGTGGGACTAGACTGGTATGCTAATGGAGAAGTCGCCTCTGTAATGGTGCAGGGGATGCCTCCTTTCACCCAGAAACAGCGATGCCCCCTTTCCCCAAGTAGGTTATATCCTATAGGGCTAAAATGTCGGTCACTTACTGCTACTACAGACCTCAGTCAGATATGAACAGCGGGATGGATGACTGCTTCAATTGGTTGAGATAGTGTTAGCATTTATATCAGCCCTGCTTCAACGCAAACCCACATACATCGGAAAAGATAAATGACAGTTTAGAAAAGGAGATATAAACTACATTTATTGTCCCTTTAACCTCAATTGGATCATGTCTGTTCCAATTGAGAAAGAATACATTTTTGTTTAGGAAGAGATATAAAATCTAGATGTCCTCAAGTACTTGGAGACTGATCCATATAATATCTCATTCCACATGCATGCTTTCCAGACCAAATGAATAGTCTTCTATAAATATGAATTGTGTCCCTGCCCCCTACCATATAAACACATACAAGCCAGGGACGTGGGGAAGGTTACTTTCTTTTCTAACAAAGTGAGCCCGCTGAAGGGAAGGAAAGTTCACTCCCATGTGATAAAGCTCAGTTGACAGAACAATGTCAGCAAATGAAAGCTGACACTGTTGAGGAAGCTGCAACTAAAACATGGGGAGTCTTAATGCATTGGACAATGTCTTCAATTTAACTCCCTCCCCAAGAAAGTATATTCAGAGATTACAACTTTTCTTTTTAGTCCTCTTCCCCAAGACCCCCCGCTGCTGTAAGAATTTCTGCATTTAGCAAATGTCAATCCTTACTTAGCTCTTGAACCAAATAGGATGAATTCTACAAAGTCACCAAACCGAATTTAAAGATAACTGATTGGTTTATTAAACTGTCTTTAGGTTTAGTTTCAGTCTCTATAGTACTGGTTTTATTATTATGTTTTGCACTCTAAATTATACATAGCTTCTGTAAATATTGTGCATACAGGCATATTGTCAGAATTGTGCATTCCCAGTGCATAGAAAAATGGGGCAAGCAATGGGCATGTGTGACGGTGATGTCATACAGAGGAGTGATAGGCACACTGTGCTGTGCCAAGAGATACATAAGGACTCCAGTATAATATACTGTATAATTTCACTCACAACCACTTATCAGTGGGAGATCTCTGATAGGCTCCAAAAATGTGTCGGACAAAGCCCTTTCAGGAGATATTATTGTGATCAACCATTGGCAAAAAGCCTGTTACAAATAAATAAAAAAATTTTGGTGTAAAATGTACACTATTATGTACACTTCTTTATTCATCTTTTTATTAACTTGCAATGGTGATTCAACTCTAATTTCTGAAATTTAAAATGCAAGACAGAAAAATCACATTATACAATTCAGTATATTGTGCAGCAATTAGTATGATTGAGTGACTCCTAAATCACAATAATGCCAAAATCTCAAAAATAATTCTGGTGCTTGGCAATTGTACATAAATCATGTACGAATTATGAAAATGCACAGATAAATACTTAAGGAAGGGGCCTAGTAATTTGGTCTTGACAGCTTGCAATCATACTCTCAATTAGCCAATAAATGGGATCATTTTAATACTCTGTTAGTTGTTTCATACATTGCACACATGCAAGCTCTCCTGTAATAAGCATTGAGAGAAACAGTTCTGCTTACCTTTCAAAAACAACGGGCTAGACTGGGTGTATTCTTTGGATTTTAACTGACCCTGCTGTTTGCGGGATTCAATGTGCTGCCTCACTCTGGAATCAATTGTATCTCTGAGTAACATGCAGACTTCCTGAGGGGCAACATAAATCATAACATTTGTATAAATCAGAAAATAGACATACAGAACTTTCAGCTAAATTCAATGAGTCACGTTTCATTAGGTAATGGAGTGATTCACACGGAATAACTGCAAAGCTACAAACATAATACCAACTTACTCCAGAATAGAGGTGGAGGTGAAATTAGTAATTACAACTTGTAGCAGCTCCAGGAAACCTCATCTCTGTCTATGGATAAATGGAGATGCAGTCATGGATACAGAGGGAGCTAGAGTCCTGGTGTAAGAGATGCAGGTGCTGTTAACATTAGTGTTGTCAAGCCCAGAGGAGTCGAAATATGGCACATCTGACAGCAGAGTGCGTCCCAAGTGCCCATATTGTCATCTGTTCTAGAAATGTGTAGTTTTGTTTGAATAAAGCTGATTTAGAAAAAGGTCTTTGGACTGTTTTCGTATTAAGAAATAACCAAACTTGTTTTATAGCTTACAATCTTCATCATTAATGTAAATTATAATTTCTGATCATGTGGTCAACTTCAGAAAAAAACTTGGACAGCACCAGTCTTTCCACTAACCTAACATGCAATAGGAAATACAAAGTGTCCGGGATTGACTTAGGGATGGAATAGATGTGCTGTAAGAACATATTATAGGGCTGTGTAAGCTATTCTTATATTGTATTTATTAAAACAGTTGGATTGTGTTTGGGTAGTGACATTTGACAAGTTGGAAAATTAGCATGCCCCATCCTGGATGCCAGACACATTTTAATGTGACATTATAGTTCGAACTGAGTTTAGATAATCGACATATGGATATAAAATATCTATGATGTGACTGTAGAAGCAAAACAGAACAATTTAGGAGCCAGACCCATTTTTAAGAGCCAGGAGTTGTGTACAACAATCCAAAATGGCCATCATTGAGGATTTTATGAGCCATGGGTTCCTGCCTTCTGGGATTTCTCAAGTCTTGATGGACGCATCAAAAACTGGACACCAGTGATCTAGCAAGTACCTCCTTACAACATATATTTAAAGGGCAACAAAAGCTTTTTTTTTTTTTTTTACCTTGCTTCCTGTAAGGAAGGAAAATTATTGTAAGGAAGTAAGGGTTAAAAAAATAGTGTGCATGTCCCCCTGTCCGGATTGACCTACCCAACGTTCCAGATGTGGTTTTACTTTTATATCTGAGCCCAAAATCCTTTTCAGAGGACTGTAGATCACTACCTCTTGGTCACCTACTATCTGGAGACATGTTTATTTTTTTGTTCCTATGTTTGTTATCTTCTCAATGTCAGGGTTTTTCTCATTGTACTTCATACGTTTAAGGGCTCACTAATAGCGTGTTTTTCCCCGCTAGTCTCTGATGTGATCCCTTCCTGTACCATCTTCATGCATTTGTTCTTAAAGCCGTATTTTCTGTCATTATTACATGTTAACTCCCTATGTGTACTTGCTACTTATAAACTTATGAAACCCTAAATAAAACTTTTTGAGAAAACAAAAATTGCGTGCCATTGTCCTAAAATTGTGCGGGTACTCCTTCATTCAAAGGAGATCAACAAATGGAACCCATTTAAAATTATATTATAATATATATTATATTCTAATATTGTATAAGATAATATTCAAATCAGTCATATGCATCTGCAAGCTAATCTACCAGAAATCCGACTCTGGTCACTAAACAGTAAACTTGGAAAGGACAACCAAGTTGCAAAAAAATCAAGCAAAAGTTCCAAATTGCCTATTTATCCAATGGAGTTATTTTAGCCTGATGTTTGCAATGTTTTTGTTCCATTTACCAAGTTTACTGTTTAGTAAATTGACCTCACTGCCAGCTATACCACACCAGTGACCAGTGCCACCCCGTAACAATCACACCAAGATTAAATCATTATTGTTTTAGGAATGATTAACTTTGTGACAGACAATTGTGACAGACTTCTTCTGCGTACACAATAAAATGGGAATATAAAAAACAATCCATTTTCCATCCATAGACTAATATGTGTTAATAAAATCAATTATAAAATAATGAATATATTAAATTATAGTACAATAATTTATTATTAATAAAATACATAAAAGACAACACGAATAACAAAAGCAGCAAGGACGTCCTTACGATTGTGTCACTATTATGCTTACAAGACACATCCTACTGCTCAGATATGGAAGAAAACATAATAATAATAATAGATCTATGAGGAAGACAGGGATAAAAAGAGTCATTAACTGAAGGAAAACAGAACACAAGCCTCATGCTCCCTTAGGAGCAGTTAAAGGTTGGATATAATTCACAGTAGTCTCAGCATAACAATGAAAATAAGATCTGAGCAAATCAGGGCAGTCCAATGTCTTCCCTGCAGCTAGATGCTTTTGATGTTGAAATGGTTTTTGTTGTACCTCCTTCTCTTGGTCAGAAAACCAGCTGGTGTCTTTACTGGTGCCTTGAGGCAAAACATGAAGATCCACCAGAACAGCAAAGTTCCCACACTGCAAGACAAAAGATGAAACCTTTAGGATGTTGTAAGGCACATGTACAGCAGACAAAAAGAGGAAGCCTCCATCCACAATCATTCTAAGCTGCAAACTCAAAAGAAACACATCAAATTACATGATTACTTGACCCACTGCTGGAGGCAGCAGACCATTTGTTTTGCATCCATTCAAATGCACCATGGAACTTTTCAATTTAGCTCGTAAAATTAAGGCTAATAAGACGAAGATAAACGGACGAGGAGGGAACTAAATGTACCTCGTCAGAGTTAAACAAACAACTAGAGTCACAGTGGAAAAACAAACAAACTGCATTTGGAATAAACAGCACAATTATATCTGCATGAATGTGGAAACGTTTATATTCATGTTCTCAGAACCTCTCCACATTTCCTGTCTTTTGAGTGAGAATTTAGTGGTACCTTTAATAAAAAAATTAAAAAACATTTAATATACCTATGTACTTTAAGTGCCAAAGACCCATTTGGAGCCAGGCTAGTTATTTTTGTAGGAGCCATGGTAATAATACTTCTATCTACGTAGAACTATCAAAAAAAGTTAGGGTAGTAGAGGTCGATGGGTCCTGAGGTTTGTTAAATCCTACTATATAAAACTGTTAAAAGGTAACTGCATACATGGCAGGTGTTGTAGACTATGGCTGAGGATGTTGGGAGCTGTATTTCGATACTGTTGGATGGAGATGCATAATGTGAACACATTTACAAGTTTATTCCAGGTTTGTGTATGCCTTTGTTGTATTCTTAATAGAAATGCGTCAACAGAACTCATGTGTAAAGCAAATATTGAAACGAGAGAACGAATGGATGTATCTGATAGGCACAGTGCTTCAGCTTATCGGCAAAGAACGCAAACTCCACTTGGATCTGTGCGGACATCAGATATACAGACTATGCATATATTTGGGGTTTGGTATCCAAAGCATTGTCAAACCCCGAACTGCACTACACACAGAATTATTTAAACACTAACTGAAATTGACCAAGATGAGGCCCATGTGCCGTGAAGGAGTTGTGCCCAAGAACTGAAATCTAAATGCTTGCTCCTCACAGTAGACCCTTAGTTTAGGAGGTCCTGCTCGTCGGTCAAGAACATCAGGCTAGTGATTAAGATAGATTATAGTAGATAGATTATAGCTTTGACTATTCAATATAAATCAACATCAAATTACAAAAATGCTCACATTGTCTGAAATTCTAAGATAAAATATTGTGGGTCTCTTCAACCAGAATAAGACCACAATATCACATCGGCATGCATTTATATACCTATATTCACACCAACGTGATACTGTCATCCAGCTCAACACACATGGGCTTAGAAGGGGATGGGAAATTATATATGGCTATATCATCACACACTACCATGATTTTGTCTGACGACACATAGAAACATAGAATGTGTCTGCAGATCAGAACCACTTGGTCCATCTAATCTGCCCCCTTTCTTGCCAAATGTCCTTGGCCTTATCTTATATCTAGGATAGCCTTATGCCTAACCCAGCCATGTCTAAATCTCTTCACTGTATCACTGTATTAACCTCTACCACTTCTGTACAAGTGTTTCCAACCATTTTCAGATCATGCCCCCTTCCATTTTATTTGTTATCAACGACGTACACCACGTCTGTGTCTGAGCCTGTAATTGGAACAATAAAGTATATTGAAGATATATGTTATCACTTTGCCTGGATTACTCTTGCTTGTCCTACAGTATTCACATGCGTCCAAGTTGGGAAGCCCTGCTCTAAACTAGCAGGCATTTGTATGTATCCAATTTAAGTACTGCAGAATCCTTTAGGTAGATTGTTTGCTCTTTTTATATGATAAATAAATGTTAATATGTATTTATTTATTTCCTGCAGATATAAAATATATATTTTTTCATAAATTAACGAATAACCGGATAAATCATTGTTATTTTACTTGTCTGTTTTTATTTACAATTAGAAAGACAGCAGAACAAGGGCTACAATTTTGCAAAAATGAATGTGCCTGCCATGTGGATGTATGCAGAAAATACTTCATGCAGGCAGTTAATGCCTTAGACAATAATGTGTCAGTTTTTTTGTATTGTTATAGCATAAAAAAAAAAAAAAAAAAAAGATGAACTTTTAAAACCTGTTGTAGTTTAAAAGGCCCCATGGGAGGAAAACAACTTTGGTCTATTATTGGTAACTATGCAATTACACTGGAAGAATGCCGTCTTTTTGATTGGGCAAGTTGTAGAAATGATTAATGAATGTTATTTTCTATAAGGTCCCCCGCAGACAATGTGGAGCTTCATCCAAAATCAGCTGGAACCCTTTGCAGTGTAATACACGCTATACACATTTTCAAAAAGAAAGGCAGCTAGATCTATTTTATCTATTTGTAACAGTCTATCTACTATTGACCTTCTTACTCACACATTAGATGTTCGAGAAGTATATACACTGGTGGTTATGGATAAAAACTAGCACAGGTGGTGATTAATTGTAGCACCCTCATGCAATGAAGTATCCTGGCCTTGGTGAGAGTTACCGCCATGTACACCGGTCCACACGATGTTGTGCCAACGCACTCATGTATAAACAAACACAAAACATGCACCTAATAAGTGGTGGAGGTGCACTTTACCCACACCTAAAAATATCAGCCGGTGTGAAAAAAAAGGCTCAAACATACTTATATACAAGATACTGGTGACTTTCCAACACTTATGTGTGGGCCTATTATACATAACCTCCATTGTTTCCTGCTAAATTTACAGCCTGTCAGAATGAATGGCGGCCCATCTACTTCTTTTGTAAATGTTCTAACTGCAGTATCTCATGTCATAGGTTCCTGGGAGGAGCAACTTATTCCTTCAGAGGTCAATAGAATGAGTACCATTAAGTTGGCTAATCATATTATCACTGCTTATTTCTAGCAAACATTTGTGCTTGAGTTTCCTTTGGGAGAAGTATAAACTATACAAAAATTGTAATAGTACAGATGTTTGATGAGATCATTATCATCTTGGAAGAGGAGGTTACAGTATGCAATCTGTGGGCAAAATGCAGACCATCTATGATCAAGGTGCAACTTGATCACAGAAAAAGTTGATTTAAGTTGTTTTTCGGACATCTCTTGTATTCCTGCTAAATAACCAAACATGTTTTCTATGCATAGCAAGCTATTCTTTACTATTACTGTAAATAAAGATATATAATGCTGCCCAATAAGAATATGCATGTCAAATTGGCCACTTCAGAAAAAACTGTATTACTCCACCTTAAATGAATGAGATAGAGTGCGTATGGAATCATTTGTTATGTATTTTAGTTAAGTGAACCTTATCTAAGGGAAGGCATTGGTTCTTAGCATAAACCCTGTTAGGGGATCTGTTCTTCACAGTCTGACAAGTTGTCGCATTTATACAAAAAAAAAATTAAAAAAAGAATTGTAATTAAAGATGGCTGCTTCAGTCTTCTACTACATTTGCACTCAACAGCATGGAGGAGGATAGCCAATGGGTTAAACTTGATGTTACAATTTTACTTTTGTCTCTGCATGGACCTGCCAGACTCCTAAATTCTACAAACACTTTCTTGGCATATGCTAGGGGTGTCTATGTTTTTTCTGCCACCAGAAATGTATGTGTGCGTGGACCTCATTTATTTTTCAAATACCGTATTTATCGGCGTATAACACGCGCCGGCATATAACACGCACCTTATTTTAAGAAGGAAATTTTAGGGAAAAAAACTTAAATTTCAAATAAAGAACTTTGAAGCCCAATATGCCATTTTAATATGCCAGGATATTGCCCCCAATATGCCATTTAATATGCAGGATATTGCCCCCAATATGCCATTTAATATACAGGATATTGCCCCCAATATGCCATTTTAATATGCCAGATATTGCCCCCAATATGCCATTTTAATATGCCAGGATATTGCCCCCAATATGCCATTTAATATGCCAGGATATTGCCCCCAATATGCCAGGATATTGCCCCCAATATGCCATTTTAATATGCCAGATATTGCCCCCAATATGCCATTTTAATATGCCAGATATTGCCCCCAATATGCCATTTTAATATGCCAGGATATTGCCCCCAATATGCCATTTAATATGCAGGATATTGCCCCCAATATGCCATTTAATATACAGGATATTGCCCCCAATATGCCATTTTAATATGCCAGATATTGCCCCCAATATGCCATTTTAATATGCCAGGATATTGCCCCCAATATGCCATTTAATATGCCAGGATATTGCCCCCAATATGCCAGGATATTACCCCCAATATGCCAGGATATTGCCCCCAATATGCCATTTTAATATGCCAGATATTGCCCCCAATATGCCATTTTAATATGCCAGGATATTGCCCCCAATATGCCATTTAATATGCAGGATATTGCCCCCAATATGCCATTTAATATGCAGGATATTGCCCACAATATGCCATTTTAATATGCCACATATTGCCCCCAATATGCCATTTTAATATGCCAGGATATTGCCCCCAATATGCCATTTAATATGCAGGATATTGCCCCCAATATGCCATTTAATATGCAGGATATTGCCCCCAATATGCCATTTTAATATGCCAGATATTGCCCCCAATATGCAATTTTAATATGCCAGATATTGCCCCAATATGCCATTTAATATGCCACGATATTGCCCCCAATATGCCAGGATATTGCCCCCAATATGCCATTTTAATATGCCAGATATTGCCCCCAATATGCCATTTTAATATGCCAGATATTGCCCCCAATATGCCATTTTAATATGCCAGATATTGCCCCCAATATGCCATTTAATATGCCATGATATTGCCCCCAATATGCCAGGATATTGCCCCTTAGTATGCTCGTTATGCCACCCTCCTCCCCCAGACCCCAGTACTTACCTCGTTCCTGCTCTGTCCCCCGGTGCTCTGAAGCTGCGTGGCTGTGAGGGAAGCATTGTGAGCTTCCCTCCAGCCGCGCGGTCAATAAAGTTTGTTTTAAAAAAAACACACTTTATTGACCGTGCGGCTGGAGGGAAGCTCACAACGCTTCCCTCACAGCCACGCACCTTCAGAGCACCGGGGGACAGAGCAGGAACGAGGTAAGTTTTTGATTTTTTTTTTTTTCGCCGTATAACACGCACACACCATTTTCCCCCTATTTTCAGGGAGAAAAAGTGCGTGTTATACGCCGATAAATACGGTAAATAAATAACAGTAATGTGCAGCATCTGAGTATATCAAATATTCCACAGCAATAAAAATCAAAGTAAGAAAAAAAAAAGTCACATAGAATGCACTCACATTCACACACACACACACACACACACACACACATACACAAACAAACAAACACAGTCACACTTACACACACACAGTACCTATCCAACCACACAGTGTGTTTTTTTTTTTTTTAACAGGGCTGAAAGCTTCAGATGGGATCCCTACTTCCCTTAGCTTTTTATTGCGTGATGTTCATGCTGTGACTGCACCAAGGCCTAGTCATCTGAACAGTAACATACATACCTATATTTGTATAACAAAATACTTTGTAAGACAATGTGCAGCTCATTTGTGAATGACAGGTGCACTATAGACAGAACAGTACAAGACATAACATCAGACTTGTACTTGATTTATAGCTTACTTTTAACACTTTCAATTAAAGCCTACATGGCCACACACAACGTTTGTTAATAATGTAATTTCATTGTTGTATGGCTTTTCCCCATGGTAATTAAGCTAACCTGGTAATTAACATGACATAAAAATTACTGAAAATTGGATGCACAAGCAAACTGATTTTTGCCTTTTAAATGAATTTCAGAAGAATTGTTTTTACATAGTTTGGTGACATGGCAGTGTACCTGAAACTGTAAATTCCAAATACCCAAGTGCACATCTTACATTCCAAAATAGAAAAATATTCTGCAACTCCCCTGTGGCAATAAGGGTGTTTAGCATTACTACATCTGGCAGTGCCCTAAATATTGTACAGCGCTGCTAACACACAGTATAAACAACAGGGAACAGTCAGCGTTCTTCCTATAAGTCGACATTAGCGTACGGTCACGCAGCTATAAATAATAATAATAAAAACAGTTCAATGTTCAGATGCTGTGTACAAATTCTTCAATCCCAATATCCACAGATTAGCAAGCATTTAACACACTCACAATTCTTTTCTCTGAAATTAGAACAGCCAAATTATTAGTGCACAGTATGTGTACTATATTCTCTTTAAAGTGCCACTACAACAGAAACTGAACATACAGGATGTTTATTTAATAAACTACCGCAACATGCAAAGCCATATATGGTACACAATAAAACCACGTGATTATTTATTTAACCCCATCATTTCAAAGGCATATGGCATCTTTGGAATGTTTAAATGCCTTTCAAAGCTAATGGGCATATGATCACTGCGATTGGTTATCCCAACGATCATGTCCCCCGGAGAATGTATACATCCGCATGGTGCACAAAGAAAAGATAAAAAATATTTATATATCCGTCCCCTTGCGTGAAATAAAGTATTTAACACCTTCACGACAATGACCAAACATGTACGCGCTCCCAATGCATTAGTGCCCGTATCTATGGGCTGCCAGTAAAACAGCGCAATTGCAGCATTTTTGGCATGACTAGTGCTATTTACAGCTTTCCTGGAAGCTTCACAAGTCAATGCTATCCAGGAAAGCAAAAAAATAGAAAAAATGGCTGCACGGGCGATGACTGCAGTATTAACACATGTAATTGTGAGTTTTATTGGTCTGGAGCTCTGTGATACTCATAGACACCAAACATTCTAAGCTCCTAGAATATATAGACAACAGAAGAGAAAAAGTGGGACAGAGGGATTTGGGTTCAAAAAAAGGGATTCTCTATATAGGTACGTACTGTAAAGAAGAGTAGATCTTTGCTCCTTTACAGCAGATACGAATCCTGTTAACCAGTCTGCAAGGGTAAAATCTCTGCCAGCAGCACTGTACCCATTTAATAGCTACACGCTGAGCCTGTTTGTGAAAGGCAGGATGTTCTAGTGTGATGTCATGAGGGACACTTTCGCTAACAGTCAAAGTTTCATCCAAGTGCTTTTAATAGTCTGTGAGGGAAAGATCTTTCTAAGCTCCATTGTTACCAATTAAAAGATGGTTTGTGAATGAAACATGTCACATGTCCTTTGATCCGATTTTCATTGATCCGAAAGAGGAATTAGGAACTCATGGAGGTATATATATATATATATATATATATATATATATATATTTTGGGAACTATTTATTATAAAATACTTTATTTAATACAAAACCTTAAGCTACCATGAGGCTTAACGAAGAGAAAACAAACTTCATTACTCCCTTTACTCATATGTCAGATTAAGAGCACAACATTTTATTGCCAGTGTTTTATTGCCAAGATAAAACAACCAACGTAAAATAAAAAATAGAAGTACAACGCTAATAAAATCCCCACCATGAATATAATGTGTTTAAGGTATATATTATACCAACCCTTTGGATGAAGTAATGTATAAACTTATATACTGAATATAAAAAAACAGAGTCTTATCCTTAATATTGTTGCAGACCAATTAGACACAATCACACAAAAAAAATGATTTAATAAGACAGCCTGGACACTATAAAGAGAAAGCAAAAAAATATCAGCAACAAAATCGACAGAGCTATAATAATAACTTATAATACTGTTCTTTTAGACTTCTGTTTTCGCTATCAAGTTGGGTAGCTAAGATTTGGGCAGCTAGGTTGAACTTTGAATTTGCCAAGTTGCTCAAAGCCCTTACTCCTTTTAATGAATGAACCAAGTGGCCAATAGTGTAAACGGTTTCTCCAATTTATTAAACAAATATTAAAGAACAAAAACAGAACACTTACATAAGTAGTCGCTGCCCTTAACACCTTACATGTTTCATAATGAGATGTACTTAATCGTAGGCAAGAGAGAATAAATCGTTTTTTAAATATTTGTTTAATAAACTGAAGAACCATCTTACAATACTACCCATTCCATTCACTAATTCAGAGTTCTTTGTCTGTTGGATATCTCTGCCGAGGCTTTTAGTTTTGGCTCCGGGAACCTCTTCCTGCTTGTGGATTTAAACTTATTTAGGTCATTCTTAATTATTCAAAACTATTCAAATGGCTTTGAGTCAACACATAAAATAGCACATTCAAAAAAGTGATAACACCCACAATTTAATTATTTATATATGTCACGAAGGTCATAGAGAATAACAAGGGTAAGATCCAGATGGTCAGACAGGCTCTGGCCAATCAACCTGACAATGTGGTAGTAGACAAGGACCAGAAGACAGCGATGGTGATAGATGTAGAGGTGCCAATTGACAGCACCATCAGGAAGAAGGAGTATGAGAAGCTGGTGAAGTACCAGGGCCTGAAAGAGGAGCTGGAGAGGATGTAGAAAGTGAAGAGAGGATGCAGAAAGTCAAAATGGCCCCAGCAAGGATAGAAGCATTCAGGGCTGTTACACCCAAGCTGGGTGAGAGGCCACAACAGATTCCAGGGGCAACATGAGAGCACTCTGTTCAGAAGAGCACAGTGCTAGGAACAGCTAAGATGCTGCACAGAACTCTCAAATTTCCAGGCCATTGGGAGAGGACTCAAGGACAATTGTTTTATATATAAGAATCATATATCGAGGGAAAGATCTCTCTCAGCAGCACTGTAACATCCACAAACAACTATTCAAAAGATATTTTATAGTCTTTGTAGCAATACTCCATATATGACCTGCATCATGTAAAGGTAAGATAAAAAAAAAAAAAAAACACAAAAACAGATCTAGCATTTTATTTAGTTTCATTCTCTGTCACATAAAAAAAGAATAAATAGGTATATAAAGTTCCAGAGGTGTCTAAGTAACAAAGTTCTGCTAGTCACCCAAAGCCCCTATCTGAGCCATCACTGCAAGGAGAACTCTTACAAGCTCTCCCATCTGCCATCCCATGCTAGTGAAAAAAACAAGCTCCCTATACAATGCTTTCCCAATGATGGCTAATGAGAGGGTATGGAAGAGAGAGGGACAGTGCTGCTGAGGGGAGATCAGCCTGTTTTGGGTGAGGGTGGGGGCTCAGTGCTGCTGAGGGGAGATCAGTCTGCTTTTTTGTTGAGGAATGGATCCTTTTTGGTGCATGATTTATGAGAACTTAGTTCCAGGCACCTGGTACCTGTACTGAGGAGTCTGAAGCTCAAACTTGCGTGGCTCCACCCCTCGCTGGCTGGTCTTTTTTTGAGCAAAAGGTGGCAACCCTACATGCCAGAGCAAGATAGTGGGACTTGGGACCGCAATCCCACAGCAAACATGTAATTCTCTGGTGTCTGGGACACCAGAGAATTACATAGAGAAATCCACAGAGTATGAACCTTGTGAGTTGGGGACTACAGGTCATCACAGGAAGGGAAGTCATGGCTCCCTCCACCTGCAGTTCCGATCCCCACTCTAACCCTGGATGGATCATTAGTTTTGATCATATTATGTTCTCTACAGAAAATAAACAACGATCAGGGGATGGAGTTCCTTTAATAGAAATAAGAGCTTTATAAACCCAGCTACAACTGACATGCTAGAGGAGAGTAATTAGTAACAGGGTAATATTTTCCTTGCCTGAGAACACACAATATGGAGACAATTTACAGAACTACTTGAAACTATTAAAAGGTGCCATTAACAAAAGTCATTTGGATAGTTAACAAAGTTTGTGCACGGAACAATTTAAAACATAATCAGGTAGTGAAAGTTAACGCTTAATATAAAAGCGAACTAATTAAGGCCCATTTTAGCATGTAATTCTTTATTCTAAAGACATTGCATCGAAATGGGCTATAATTATTAAAAAAAAACATATTAATAACAAAAACATATTTTCTTGACAGATGACCATTCTATGCCGTTCTAATTTACAGGTGAACCCCCCACGGCAATGAGCAGCAGATCCCACCTGCCAGATGAGGCCACTTTGAGTGGACTCTGTCCGACAGGGAAAATGTAGCTGGCTACATTATACTAAAACATGCCATTTGGGCACGTCAGCATGATGTCATGAGTGGTGTCGCAAGATCTCACAGAATTTCTGTCAGGATCCCACCCGCTCTATTAAGACTCTGATCGGTTCTCTGTCAGTGTGTGCATGGCTATCGATCACTTTCTCATCGGGACCAGGAACAAAAAACACATTTTTGGTGCTTCCGTCTTTTTTTTTTATACGATGAAATGCCTGATAAATGGGAAGAATAGTAGTGGGCTTCACCAGATGGCAATAAAAATATCCCACATGTATCAGTGATTACAGAAAAAAAGAAGTATGATCATTATGAATAAATCTTGGAATTTTATTGCTATCTGATGTGGCCTAAAAAATACTTTATTTTGATCTACACGTTGGCTCCCTGATTTGCAGTCCCATGTCGGGATGAGTGTAGATAGTGTGTGCATGTGGATTCTCCACATGCTGACAGTACTAACCTGTAACTCTGCAACCAACCCTAATCCTAAACCTCTATGACAATAATTGGATAGGATAACATCTTTACAAAATATATGTAGAGTAAGTGGGTGCTTTTTAAACCATGAATTACTTTTCCGCTCAAGGTCACATATCCTTCATATATATCACCACATTAATTTTGTGGATCATAGAGGGTGTAGGCTGATGTAGGTGTCTCAGGAACTACCAGTCAATAACTTGTCATTATGATACAATACTCTTGCCTCTCTAAGTGCTCTCCACATTACACGTACCATCTGTATCATTCATAAAGCTCCTACCATTCTTTTCTAATTCAATTAGTGGATATATCCTACACTTTAACAGAAACTCTAGGCTGGAGGAACATGCTATTGGTAAAGGACTGTTACTACCACCCCCTTCCCTTTGACCCTTATGCATCCCATGTCCCCCGTTCCTTTTAGATTGTAAGCTTGTGAGTGGGGCTCTCTACCTTATGCATCAGTCTGCTCTTACTCATCTAACTTAGTATACAGTCCCCCTCTACGCTCGTACCTAGCTCTACATAAATTGTTGGCGCTATATAAATAAATGTTAATGCAATATCCATGGTCAAGAAAACGGATCTTCAGGAGAGTATACAACCCAATCTGTGATTGGAAAACATGAGTTTTGCTACTTATCGCCACAGTGAGCCCACTCTGCCTATGCTGGTTAGTGTGAAGATGCTATGTGTACAAACGTGAGGATGAGCATAAAACTCTCTACTGCTGAGAAGAATTTGCTTATGGAGTATTCATACCTCGGGGGGAACCCAATAATGGGAGAAATGGAGAATGGAAATAAACATTGTGCACTACTTTATAGCAAAGGATTAGTATAGTACAGGGTGTCCAACATGTGGCGCGCTGGACATGGAGGTGAGGCCCGTCTGAGATGTGCAGCGGCGACCGCACCTCCAGCCGGATGTGAAGAACCACCATATGCATCCGAGCTTGTCTCTTTCCTCTTCCTCCATGTATGTGTCTCTCCCTTCCCATGTTTGCCACTTTCCTCTTCCTTGTTATCTGTCTCTCTCCCCCTCCTCCCCCCGTGAAGCGTCACGAGCAGCATGAGAAAGTGCTGCTCACACTGCCCATGCTTAGTGATAATGCAGAGTACCTTGCATTACCACTAAGCATGGGGAGCGCGAGAAGCCCTTACTCATGCTGTTCGTGGCTCCCCGTGAAGCAGATGCTGCTCTGCTTCACAGGGTGGGGGTGGAGCTACACCTCTCAGTCGGTTAGCTCTGCCCCCTCCCGGGATGGCGGTGCTGTCCGAGCAGAGGGCTGGTGAGGGGGTTCTTTTGATCTCCCCAATCCAGTGCCTCTACCGGCAAACTTTTTTTTTTCTTCTTCTTGGCAGCGGGCGGGCACCCCCGGGGTGTTGCGCCCTGTGCGCTTGCCCAAGCACACATGAATTTTTCTTGAAGTGGACCTCTGCACAAAAAACTTGGACACCCCTAGTATAGTATATACTGGAAAACCCATTGCAATAAAGTACTGAACAATGTTTATTTCCATTCTAATTTCTTCAGGTAATGTCATTGTCGGGTGGAGGTTCTCCTTTCTGTCTGCACACGCTGACTGCAGGAGGGAAGTAGGCACCGGATATCATATCTAGCTCATCATATCTGGCAGCACCGTATCGGCAGATCAGACGTAACACCACAAGTGTACAGAGGGAAAGAAATCTGCGCCGATAGATGCAGATTTCTACTCTCTTGTGATTGAGTAGTGCTTGTGGTGATAACAGATATAGGAGGGCACACCATGGCTGAGGGAACTTGAATGACAAAATATGATGAGAAATAAAAGAGGGGAATAGTTCTGCAAACTACAGAAGAAAGGCAAGTTTAAAAAAAAAGGTAATTTGACATACATTCAAGTACTAGACACTGATATAAGTACTTAAAATTTGCAAGAAAAACATATTTTTGGCACAACACATTTAACAAAGCTTCTGCATCACTCAGCAGCTAAATTGGTGTGTCAGTCTAAGCTGGGAGGAAAGCAAGTGTGTGTGAAAGTGAATGGTTAGGAAGAATTACTAGTGAAGTAGGAGGGAGTAGGCAGACACTGAGAAGAGGGTGGGAACCAGAGCCTCGGAGGAGTTACACAAGATGCCAGAGCCATAGAAGATGGAAAACAAAGCATGCACAAGGTAAGTAATTAAACAAAAACAAACATTTTTTTATTTTTAAGGTTTAGTCCCAAGTTTAAATTAGTAGAAACTATAGCTAGCCCAATAACAGACTTCCAGAATGAACTGTCTTTATGAGTGAAGGCTTGGAGAAGTGCATTCTGCAAATGTAATTTATTATATTTAATATAACAAAATATTCCTTCTACCCAAAAAAGACATCAAAATATCTTGCTAGAATAAAGGTTGAACCATAAATTTAGGAAATTCATTGGACTTTGCCAAACTGTATATAAAATGAATGGAAACAGTAGAAGAAAAACATTTACAATATTATATATTTAGACATAAATAGTAAAGTAAAAGACACAGCCTCTCGAAAAATTAAAAAAGAACTGCAACTTACATGAAAGCGCTTTACCATTTTTATGTGGTTTGCTACAAAACCACATACTTTAAGAGTTTCGTGCTGTGAGGTTTGGTAAACTACAGAATTACATAATACAATCTAATGTACACCATGTTCAAGCAAAACATTCGACCTTCAAATGGACACCATTATTGAAAGTTATGAAGCAAAATCAGCGACATGTTTTTAACATTACACACTGGACAAAAAATAAGAACATATTAATGAGAAGTGCCACTTTATACCCAGGTTTATCTGATTTGTGCCTAAAGGCATTTTGAGTCCCATCTGAGTATGAAAGTCCACGTAGCAGTGGTTTCTTTCCGGGTTGCGTGAGCTCTGCCCATACCAGGTCTAGGTCACTTCCCCGCCAATGTTCTCAGACATTTTCCAGATAGGGTTGCCACCTTTTCTACAAAAAAAATAAATAAATACCGGCGGTGCTGGTGCCTCCATAGACTTAAGATTGGCATCAAGCCAATTTTGTTACCTGCCTGCTGGTAAAATACCGGCTGGCTGGCTGGCAACCCTAGTCCCAGAGTATAATGACTTTATATTGACCACTTAATTAACAACTAATTAAGACACCTTTGTTGTTGTGGGTACAACGTTAGAAGGTCTATAAGTGTGACTGTGGTGCTTACAATTACCAGCAGCTTACACAGAGGAGGGTACTGCTATTACAAATGCATTTTCCTAAAAATGGATATATTCACACTGACATCTATGGGCTTTTTTCATTTACAGACCAAGGAAAAGCAAGACTGTGTCTCACCAAGAGGCCCCTACTTAATACATTCTTCTGCAGCAAATAAAAAAACTGGCTTTGCCATTTGATCAGTACAATGTATACAGGCACAATAATTACTAGCACGGATACACGTGAGGAAGAAAATAAACCACAACAGTGTAATACAGTAAAAGCTGAGAATGAAGTGTTACTATTGCTCTTACAAAGGGATCTGTATAAGAGAGACCATCTGTAAGTATATATGTATCTTCTTTAATTTCAGACTATATACTTATACCTACTGGGGGGTTTTTATACAGATCCTTTTGTGAGTGCAATATTAACCCTTTCCAGCTCATTCCCAAATCTTACCATATTACATTATTGTTTATCATTACTTTCTCACATTTATCTGCACTTCTTATTATTGTGCCTGTTGATATTGTGTACTAGAGTGAAGTGTGCACTTTGGCAAGCTGCAAACCAGTGGGGCAGTATTTCTGGGGCACATTATTGAAAAAACAGTGGCAACTCAAATGGAGTCACACCAATCAAGCTATAACATCTTTGGTCCTTTCCAGTTATGTTTCAGATGCCGTCACAGCACAGAAACAGTGCTAGTCCGAGTACTGAATGATCTCTCTATGGTGAGATACAAAATTATGGCATCCTAGCCCTCCTTGGTCTCTCAGCTGCATCTGACACCATTGACTATAGGATTTTAATAGATCTCTTTGAGCACATCTGTGGTCTAGGAGGCACATCACTTAACTGGTTTAAATATTTCCTCACTGGTAGATCACAGAGCGTAACCTCAGGATAAAGCTCAGAATTGGCATGCGGAGCGGATCCATCTTTGCAACTTACTTGCTATCACTGGGGGACATCATCAGATGCCTAAGATATAAATGCTACGCTAATGACACACAACTCTATTGTCAGTGCCCAGAATAAAGATAAATTCAGGTTCCTGGGCAGTCAGCCATGCTGTCCCCACATTCTGGAACTCTTTACCATAGCAATCCTTACAAACTTAAAAAAAGCTAGACACCTCTTTTATCATGCATTCAGTCAGCTCATCTGACCATCAGAAACTCTTAACTTCTATGTCTGCCTCATAGGAAGACAAGTGCTATATATTATTGTGTGCACTGACAAAAACACATTTGGATTGTGTCACATTTTGTGCATCAATACAATGTATGACAGACTTTTAATGTTGATTAGGATATACTAAATTAAAGTGTCTCTGCACAGGTAGACAGCCATAGCAAACTTTCACAAAATGGATGCCTCTGCACTTTATTAATACCAAAAACACCAATGTACTCTGATATTCACTGGAATGTATCTGACAAACATATTTAGGGTCTTCTCAAGGTTGCTGCCCCTCTTTTCTCTTCATAAACCCAGGTTTCTGAGGCACAGTTTAATTAATAGGGTTCATTTCTATGATAATATGGGACGATTAAAGGAACACAGTTAATACACTTTCATGTTTTTCTCCCTTTATTTTTGTATTATTAATATGACGCTGTGGCATTCTGTGGTTTAATTAAAACGTACACTAAAACGGATATCCCAGCTTAAAGACTGAACGGAAATGGAGGACTTGAAAACTTGTACTGATATTTCTGCAACTCAAAAGGAAAAAAAGGCATACGTTTAAAAATAAGTGATATTAACAAGCATGTGGCAAATTCCGGATGTGTTTTTTAAACCAGCATGATATTTTATTATTCCAAACATGATATAATTTAATTATTTTAGCCCTTGACTTTTGATTTGATGAACCATGGATGTGTCTGCCGCCATGATAGGCCTGGACGTGATGCTAAAATCAATGGATATAGGTCTGAATTTGAGTTGGCAGGATAATATAGCAGTTCCTATAGTTTTATTTAGCATGGAGAGCCAAAATGAAGCGAGAGAATCCTGAGAAATGAATGTTGATGATAATACCAGATAAGGAATGAAATGTGGACATATTTTTGGCTTATGAATTTTTAAAAGGATTATCCAGTATAACCACAAGATGTAAACGAACCTGAGAAGAGTTCATGGTAACGTTGCATTCTTCCACCAGCCAAACAAATTAGAACTTCATTAGCTGGTACTAACCTGGTATTAGGATTATGTAATTACAGGTCATGAAAGTTGGCAATAATATAATTATTACTAGGGAGCAATTAAATTAATATACCTCGATTAACACTAACAAGTGAAATAAGTACGAGAGATATTACTTCAAAATCAAAAGAAGAAGCAAAGTAAAATCCATAACATTAAGTGGGGAAAATACTATAGCAGTTGTGGGGGCTTCCATTTAACGGATGGGGACCATGTCAAATTGTTGTGATAATCCACTCTGTTGAATTAAAAAACACAATGTGTCTTGGTTGTAATGGGGAATTGCTTATGTAACAGTTTTTTTTTTGGGCAGGAATGATCTTTGACCTCTTGTCTTGACTTCAAGGGTCCCCCTATGTCAGTTTTGGGTCACAGGTACCACAAGCAATGTATGTCAGATCTCAGGGGATCCTTGGAATTGTAGTGGTCAGGTAATATCACTGACACACACATGTGGGAGATTATTTAAATTCGAAGGATGGTGCAACATACATTTCGTTTTATATGCTCTGTATAGTCCTTTTAATAACAATAATTGTGGATTATAATTGTCTGTTTGTCATTGGTTTGTATGATAGAGACTGTATTCTTCTAATGATATCCTAATGCTCATAACCTAATTATACTAGAGATATTCCAGATTTGACTTCAGCATCAGTTCCAGCTAAGCATGTCTGCCTCCAGTATATAGATGTCTAGTTATGGGGAAAAGAAAAATGAAAAATCAACAAATTAAAGAAACGGTTTAATTATCTATAGACATGGTCCTTCAAACCACCAAATACTACATAGCGCACATCTGATTATTTCACGGACTGCAGATGGCTGCTCTAATTCAGTTTATGTGGGAATTGAACATTTGAACACATTAAGAGGAAATTGCAATTCTCCTTACACTGTTTAGGTTTAAAAGGCCATCAAATAGCTCAGACACACAGTTAAATTGCAAAGTGCTTTATAAGCCCACTGTGTCAGGGACAGCTGATAGACCATCAGTGAAGGATAATGAAAGCTGTTCTTAATCACATATATACTGATAAGTTATAACTGTAAAGCACTTATCCTTCCTCCCAAGACGCTACATTCCCCAAGTGCCTGAAAACCACAAGTTAGGGTTAGAGAGGGCAATTAATTTGCATGCAATTCCATCCCACTGACAAAGTGGATGCAATTTTGCTTTATAGTAGTTTAAGAAGTACGTACAAACACATTTTGCAGCTGCAAAAGCTCAGATGATTTGTTTTTCTCTGTGTCATTTGATTAAAATTGCTGAAATGCCAGTGTCATATCAGATGCAACAATAAATGGCATGTCCAGAATAAAAACACAAGTGGGAACTATTCACTAAAAACATGAGCTGAGAAGTGAAATGCAAAAACTAGGCATTCAAAAGCAGGAAATATTCTAAAACTTGCCTTACTTTGCAGCTTGGCTAATGGCTTGATTCTTGCAGGTCACTTTTTGAATAAACACCATTATGTTTCTGACTAAACACATTTTAAAATAATTGCAATTGTCCAAGGAGGCCCAAATTGAAGGTGCATCAGTAACACAAACTGCAAAATTATTTAATGTATAAAACTGTAGTGTCCAATAATTACCACAGGACTAAATCAGTGCCTGTGACCAAGGCTGGGCTGCCATTCAAAAACTGCTTGGATCCAAGGTGGACTGCTGCAATTCAAGCAAGCTGACTTGAATTAAAGGGAACAATCGCACCTGGTTTCCTGTAAACTTTTCAGGCTTTTTGAAGAAATGGTGGAAGGTGGGAAAAGTACAAGGAGAATTTTACTCTGACTGAAAGGTGGACTTTGTATTTTTGACTCCATATAATTCCCCAGGAGTTTATTCCCCTGACACACAATACTGATTACAACTTTTTTTCCCTTATGGCATCTTTAATGTTTCTTTGTATATGTCAATCTGCTGTTTTCTATGAATAAATAATAAGCCTTATGAATTTTTAAAGCTAGTATTACATTCTCTTCCAGTTGTCTTAGGCCTGTTTAAGAGAACTGTAATTCAAGATTCACTGCATGATGATCGGTGTGGCCGAGAGCTCTCCTCATGTTAATATACAGAGCAGTATAGTCTGCTTAGAACCACGAGTGACTCAATTTGTGTGTTTGTTTATCTAGTGTTAAACTGTTACACTGTTTTTCTTTCCTCTTAGGGGGTACACTGACAATTTGGAGCCCCTTTGGAAGTATAATTAAGTATTATTGTACATTTGCACAGAAACATATTTTAAATTCCAACACAGACACATAATCTGGTCTAAGGGGAGCAAAACCTGGATTCCTAAGAAATGGAATCATCTTTCACCCTATCCCTATGCGGGTACTATTTAATGAAGACTTTTGAGGCATCTGTTTCTCACACTAGACACTCTACTGTACTTGTTCTCTTGCTCAGTTGTGCACCAGGGCTTCCCACCCCTCTTTCTAGGTTTTATAGGCATGTGTGCATGGTTTTGTAAAGGGGGTAGTACACAGCATTGCACAACATCTTCAGTTTCTTGGCAATTTCTCGCATTGGAATATCCTTCATTTCTCAGAACAAGAATAGACTAACGAGTTTTCGAAAAGAAAGTTATTTGTTTCTGGCAATTCCGAGCCTGTAATCAAAACCTCTAAATGCGGATGCTACAGATACCCAACTTGTCAACTAGTCTAAAGAAATCCAGTTTTATTGTAATATCTGTAATAATCGCAATAGTTTTCAGCTTTTAAAACATAATTGCAAAATGGATTTCTAATGTTCAATTATACCTTTAAAATTAGGTTAGATTTGCTAACATAATGTGCCAATGCAACAAAGGAGTGATAGTATCAAATAATGAGCCTCTGTACACCCATGAACATATTCCATTAAAAATCAGTAATTTCCAGCTACAATAGCCAAATACAAAATTAACAATGTCTACACTGTATTATTAATCCATTTGATGTTATAATGCACAACGTTTGCCCTTCTTTCAAAACCAAGGACATTTCTAAGTGACCCCAAACTTTGTTACTGTTGTAATATATATATATATTTAAAGCAAAAGCATCCATGTTTCGGTCACCTTAGGAACGATTATCAAGACCATCTTCATAATGGTTCCTAAGGGCACAGAAACGTTGATGCTTTTGATTTAAATATATCTATAAAATCCTGTGAGTGCGTGAATTTTGTTAGATCTCTGTATATTTGGCAACACAGCCAATAGGAGGATAAGAAAAAGATATATATATATATATATATATATATATATAGACACATTATTTGGCCATATTACGCTTTGCCCACAAATGTATATAAATATTTTTTTTTGCATTTATAAGTTACCTATTTCTATATATGTAGATAGTACCATTATACAGTACTTATATGTCATTTTATAGACACAAACATGTTTCACTAATTATGTATATCAGTAAGATTTGCACAAAACATAAAATAGCCAGTCACTAAGCTATAGCTCACCTTAAATTACATCTCTAAGTTGTTTAAAAACAATCTCTTTGCCAAGTCAAGTGCCAACGCAAGCAAGACTATAATCTCCAAATCACCACTCTGTTATTAACGAGTAAAAGATGACTGCGCTATGTGTGGAAATTCTATTTTTATATCTAGTCGTGGAGAAAAATCACTTAGTTCACTTATTAATACAAAGTCTATTTCTCTTAATTTCCTCGATGGGACTCTGGTCTACATCACTGACAGTTCCCAAGTGACTTTTCAACGCCCGTTATCTTTAGTCCAGTTTCCCACTGTCAAACTCTGTTTTTCTAGGAATAAAGCATCAACAGAGATGAGAAATGTTGCTTAACACCTCCCTGCACTTTAGCATTATTATCTCGGTTGTGATTTCTCTTAACACTTTAGGAGTAATCAAAATTAAAAAAAATAAAAATGAAATGATGTGTGATACAATTGGCAATAAACTGTAACGTTTTAGGGTTAAAGGAAAACCACAAACCCTTTGGTACTGTGTAAGGTGAGAGGAAAGCTATGTAAACTATTGGTAACAAAACCTGGCTATGCAAATGCTGTGCTTTCTAAGAGCTCTGCAATGTGTCAGTGGCATGAACGGCTCTTGTTCATGTATCTTAAAAAGACTATATCGTGCATAACATGACAAAGTTATATTATAATAAACTCTTACTCAGTGCTCGCCAAACCTAAGGCGCCATGGCGACCAGGAAATCAGACCTGGCGCCTGGGTAGTGTGACCACATGGTGACGTCGACGCTGGCATCTTCAAAACAAAAAACATCTTTAAGCATCGGTGCGCGAGGGAGCAGTTCACTTGTATGAAAACAAGTCAAACGTTCACTTGTATGTCTGACTGGCTGTGATTGTGTGTTTGTGCTGTTGTCTGGCTCCTAAAACTCAGTTAAGTTCGTCAAGCCCTGCTCCTACTCTCCTCTATACATGTTCTAGCCTTGTTGCTAGCAAATGAATAGTTCAGAAGTTATTTTAAAATAAAATCCAGATACCTGCTTCAAACGGGATTCAATCGTGCTGCGGCAGGGGCCACAAGGAAGTGTATGGTGTCCGGCTTTACGGGTCAGTAGAATCAGTCTCCGATCCCAAAGCAGGAATTTTATTTTAAAATGACTCCTAAATTAGCCTCGGGCTTGCAAATATATATGTGACAACAGAAGTATCAAAAACAGGACCATGTCATGCATGAATGTCCCATTAAATATCCACTTCACATAACAATAGCATTGTTTGGAGTATGGTGCATTAACAATGCTTTATTTCAAAACATTTTCAATTGTGCATGGATTTTAAATAACGGAAGAGACTAGTGAACTGAAAAAAAATAAGACCGTAATAGCAGTTGAAAAAATAGGCAAACTGAAGAAATTTTCCAACTCGGCTATTAATATCTGATTTTTCAGTTCACTTTTAGGGCAATGAAAGCTCTCTTCCTAATACACTGGATGTCCGATATGGGAGTCCTCTGATTGGCACTTACAATATACTGTGAATGCCTATACATGGAGAGAGCTGAAGACAACGTAGTGGGCGGGTCGTATCCCAAAAACAGCCGCGAAAGTAAGCTTTTTGAGGCGAATACCTCAAAACTATCGTAACAAAAATATAAAAATAAACCGTTATTCTAAAAGTCAACTTTAACATGCTTTTATTATGATTTTCGTTAAGCCAGACTGGTATGGTATTTTAAATATAGATCACCTTGTAAATTTGTTAACTTCTGATTAACTTAAATGTGCTCTCTCAGCGTAGAACAGCAATGATATTCACTTAAATAAATATAAATGTGAATATATCACTTTGAACTTAACATAGTAAAAAAAAAAAAAACATGTTTGCATATCGAGTTATCTTGAGCCATTCTAATATGCTGATAACATTAGGGTCCACAGTATTTTTTTCACTTTGGAAAGCTAGACTGTTTACATGGATAAGTGGCTGGAGACTATACTCCGTGTGTGGTCGAAACAACTCAATATCGCAACTATGAATAAAAAAAATAAAAAAAAGAGCAATATGCTACATTTGTACTGCTCCAGCAAAATCTGCACTCAACATGTGTAACAGCTCTGAATATCATACTGCCTTAAATGGGAATTTCATAATGTTATGGGGTTTTTTTTCTTCTTTTTAATAAAACTACACAATAGTAATTCAACAATGCCAAATGCAAACAGCATGCAGACTGGCAGACAACTCGTTCACTGAAAATAACTGAAGGATTGCCGTAAGTACAATTGAGTTTGTCAGCAGTATTGATGTATGGGTACGCTTGGTTAAATGCATACTGATCATATAGAGAGACTCAGTCTCAGCTGGTTTCAGAAACAGGAAAAAGTTTGTTCGTGAAAGAATGATCTAGATCAGAGAGCAATCCTTCATAACTTGCAGGATATTTTCAAAATAAAATGACCTCTAGACCCTTGAAAATATTAACCCTTAGAATACAGGGAGTGCAGAATTATTAGGCAAATGAGTATTTTGACCACATCATCCTCTTTATGCATGTTGTCTTACTCCAATCTGTATAGGCTCGAAAGCCTACTACCAATTAAGCATATTAGGTGATGTGCATCTCTGTAAAGAGAAGGGGTGTGGTCTAATGACATCAACACCCTATATCAGGTATGCATAATTATTAGGCAACTTCCTTTCCTTTGGCAAAATGGGTCAAAAGAAGGACTTGACAGGCTCAGAAAAGTCAAAAATAGTGAGATATCTTGCAGAGAGATGCAGCACTCTTAAAATTGCAAAGCTTCTGAAGCGTGATCATCGAACAATTAAGCGTTTCATTCAAAATAGTCAACAGGGTCGCAAGAAGCGTGTGGAAAAACCAAGGCGCAAAATAACTGCCCATGAACTGAGAAAAGTCAAGCGTGCAGCTGCCACGATGCCACTTGCCACCAGTTTGGCCATATTTCAGAGCTGCAACATCACTGGAGTGACCAAAAGCACAAGGTGTGCAATACTCAGAGACATGGCCAAGGTAAGAAAGGCTGAAAGACGACCACCACTGAACAAGACACACAAGCTGAAACGTCAAGACTGGGCCAAGAAATATCTCAAGACTGATTTTTCTAAGGTTTTATGGACTGATGAAATGAGAGTGAGTCTTGATGGGCCAGATGGATGGGCCCGTGGCTGGATTGGTAAAGGGCAGAGAGCTCCAGTCCGACTCAGATGCCAGCAAGGTGGAGGTGGAGTACTGGTTTGGGCTGGTATCATCAAAGATGAGCTTGTGGGGCCTTTTCGGGTTGAGGATGGAGTCAAGCTCAACTCCCAGTCCTACTGCCAGTTCCTGGAAGACACCTTCTTCAAGCAGTGGTACAGGAAGAAGTCTGCATCCTTCAAGAAAAACATGATTTTCATGCAGGACAATGCTCCATCACACGCGTCCAAGTACTCCACAGCGTGGCTGGCAAGAAAGGGTATAAAAGAAGAAAATCTAATGACATGGCCTCCTTGTTCACCTGATCTGAACCCCATTGAGAACCTATGGTCCATCATCAAATGTGAGATTTACAAGGAGGGAAAACAGTACACCTCTCTGAACAGTGTCTGGGAGGCTGTGGTTGCTGCTGCACGCAATGTTGATGGTGAACAGATCAAAACACTGACAGAATAAATGGATGGCAGGCTTTTGAGTGTCCTTGCAAAGAAAGGTGGCTATATTGGTCACTGATTTGTTTTTGAATGTCAGAAATGTATATTTGTAAATGTTGAGATGTTATATTGGTTTCACTGGTAAAAATAAATAATTGAAATGGGTATATATTTGTTTTTTGTTAAGTTGCCTAATAATTATGCACAGTAATAGTCACCTGCACACACAGATATCCTCCTAAAATAGCTAAAACTAAAAACAAACTAAAAACTACTTCCAAAAATATTCAGCTTTGATATTAATGAGTTTTTTGGGTTCATTGAGAACATGGTTGTTGTTCAATAATAAAATTAACCCTCAAAAATACAACTTGCCTAATAATTCTGCACTCCCTGTAGAGATGGCTAACCTTGTGCACTCTCTTGTGGACTACAGACTCCATGATGCCCAGTTTCACGCTGTAAAGTCATTGACAGGTGCACATTTGCAGATTCCACACTACATATTTACTAATGTGAATAAGCAGAAGGGCAGCAATAATGGATAATAAATCCATTAAATATAGAACATGTAAAAACAACATATTATGACATATAATTTAAACAATACATTATGTTTGATCCCAATTTACCAAACTGAAATTGGTATGTTTTAAACCTGTTTTCATAGATATCTCAATGTACATGGTTAGTAATAGCCAACTAAGCTGCCATTTTCTATTAGCATAGGAAGGTTTACCAACAATGAATGGCAATGTATAGATATAGCCTTCACCTGGATTCCAGGATTCTTTATAACATACTGTATTTGCTCAAATATAACACAAGGTTTTTTTTCAGAGCAAATGCTCTGAAAAAGACCCCTCGTCTTATATTCAAGGTCGTCTTATAATCTGACCTCAAATCGACTATAAGACTGGGATCCAGGTCCGCCACAGAGCTGCAGGGGACCTGGATCCCCCTCGCTAACAGCCGGTGGATGTCTGCACAATGTGTGCAGACATCCTCCGCTGCTGCCCGGCACGACCACTGGGATTTCTATGATGAAGCCGGGTCCTTCCGGCTTCATCATAAAAGTCCCTGTGGAAGTGCCGGGCAGCAGCGGAAGATGTCTGTGCATATCATGCAGACATCCTCTGGTTGGCCACCAGGGAGATTTGGGCAGCCGGGGATGTCTGCACGTATCCATGCTGCCCCCATTAGCCACCAGGGAGAGAGAGAAAAGGGGAGGGGGAGAAGGAGACAAGGGGAGGAAGCGGGGTGATAGAGAGACAAGGGGAGGGAGGGGGTGTTATAAAGACAAGGGGAAGGGGGAGAAGGAGACAGGGGGAGGGGGGAGAAGGAGACAAGGGGAGGGGGGAGAAGGAGAGGGAGGGGGGAGAAGGAGAGGGAGGGGGGAGAAGGAGAGGGAGGGGGGAGACAACGTGGGAGGGGGAGAGAGATGACACTGGGGGTGGAAAAGACAACGTGGGAGGGGGAGAGAGATAACACTGGGGGGAGAGACAGAGACAACACTAAGGGGGGGGAGAGAGAGACAACGCTGGGGGGGAGAGAGAGACAACGCTGGGGGGGAGAGAGAGACAACGCCTGGAGGGAGAGAGGGACAATGCTGGGGGGGGAAGGGTTGAGAGAGGCAGCATTGGCACATAAAAGGAAATAAAAACAAGAAATGCATTTTTTTATATATCAATTTTTATTAAATATTAAAAAGCAATTTACATGTGAATATATACAAGTTAAACTTTTTTTGCGATATGGTAGTCTTAAATTCAGGCTTTTAGTTTTTTTCCTAAAGGAATACCCAAAGTTTGGTGGGTCGTATTATAATCAGGGTCATCTTATATTCGAGCAAATACGGTATTTCTATAATGCATCTTCTAGAAAACAGAGGATGGTAAACTAATGTTGGGAGACTTTAGACATTTTTGAATTACTGCCAAAACTAATCCAACATCATTTCAATTTACACAAACCCACATAAGCAAACCCCTACCTCTTTGGTCCTTAGTTGTACTGTAACAAATGAGTTTATCTAATTCTTAAAACCCGCAAGTTTCAGTTAACCAAAGAGAATTCTGAGTCAGTTACAGCAATAGAGCCCGGGCTGGCATTGGAAATGGGGTGCGCCGATCCACAGAAGTAGACAAGCTTGGCTGGGAGTGGGCAGAGATAATACAAACTATACACAATGGGAAGAGGGAGGCTTTGCCTCAGAGACCTGATAAGTAGTTCTTACAGCCAAAGTCTTTAACAAGATTTCATGTATGGTTACATCAGTGGTAGTCAACCTTTTTCTACCTACCGCCCACTAATGCATCTTTCTTGATGGAAAAATGTCCTTACCGCCCACCAGTTTTCGCGCAAGCGCGGAATATTTTTTAGAAAGGAGGGTGTTTTAAAAAAAATAAATGTACGTACATTTATCTTTTTATTTCTTTATTTTTTTTTTTACGTTTTGATCTGCACTCCACACAGTGCTTTTTTCCCTCCTCTTTTCCCTTTTATTACTAACACCAAAAACAATGTTGTATTAGGTGCCAATTTTTATTAATGTCACCATCAAAAGAAATTCCTTTTCCTGCCTGTTTCTTTACCTTCCTTATAGTATATCACTATATTAAGGCAGGGCTTGACAAATTTAATTTGATTTTAGGAGCCAGAATTTTTTTTAGGAGCCAGACAATCACGCAAGCATAAACACAATTCATAAACACACACGCCTACTTCACATATATACAAACACACCTACTTTACATATACCCATATATCCAAACACCTCACACACACCTACTTTACATATACACATAAATCCAAACACCTCACACACACCTACTTTACATATACCCATATATCCAAACACCTCACACACACCTACTTTACACATCCACAAATATCCAAACACATCACACACACCTACTTTACATATGCACAAATATCTAAACACCTCACACACACCTACTTTACATACACACATATATACAAACACCTCACACACACCTACTTTACATACACACATATATACAAACACCTCACACACACCTACTTTACATATACACATATATCCAAACACCTCACACACACCTACTTTACATATACCCATATATCCAAACACCTCACACACACCTACTTTACATATACACATATATACAAACACCTCACACACACCTACTTTACATATACACATATATCCAAACACCTCACACACACCTACTTTACATATACCCATATATACAAACACCTCACACACACCTACTTTACATATACACATATATCCAAACACCTCACACACACCTACTTTACATATACACATATATCCAAACACCTCACACACACCTACTTTACATATACCCATATATACAAACACCTCACACACACACCTACTTTACATATACACATATATCCAAACACCTCACACACACCTACTTTACATATACCCATATATCCAAACACCTCACACACACACCTACTTTACATATACATACAAACACACACCCACCTCACACAGTCTTTTCTTGGGGGTTTCTTCTTGATGTGTCCCCCTCCCTGCTGCTTTACCTCATTGCAGGGGAGGGGGACATCCGTGCTGCTGCTGATCTCCGTTGGTCGGCGTGCTGAGTGCCAGGATGTCACGTGACGACACCCGGCACTCAGACACGCGTCGCGTGAGGGGGCGGAGCTTGCAGTCTGTGCCATCGGCTTTACCCCCTCGCGCTGCGGAAAAATCGGATGGCAGCGGCAAGGGGGCCATGAGGCCGACAGAACCCAGGCGCCAGGTCTAATTTCCTGGTCGCCATGGCGACCTGGCGCCTGGGGTTTGTCGAGCCCTGTATTAAGGATCTCTTTTTCCTATTTTTTTATTTTCTCCTTCCCTTACTTATTTTTTTATTTTCTTTTATAAGATAACAAAACTTAATTTATGAGCCAGACTAAACACTGCTTACTCTCCTCCTTTATTTTATCCCCTTTTCTCTATTTTTCTTCCTTTTTTTGTTATTTTTTTTTATCTTTTCCTTTTTATCTGCTTTCTTTTACCTTCCTGAGCGACAAAAGTAAGGCTGAGCTAGTTAGCCCACTTATTATTAGCCAACAATTCTTTTTCTCCTGCCTATAACTTTTCTTTTGAAACTGCTCTGCTCCGTTTCTGCCTGCTTCTGCCTGTCCCTGCTATCAGTTTCCACTCCTCCTCTTCCTCTTCCCACGTGTTTGCGTGCGCTCGCTCCCGCCCGTCCCCTTCTCGCACAAAAGGAGGTTGATTGATGTGTGCGCTCGTGCCCGCCTGCACCGCCCGCCCACTCTCTCAAAAGGAGGTTTTAACTTCCGAAAATCCTACTCTCATTCTCGCGCACGTTGGTTTCTTGATGTGTGCGCTCACGCGCGCGCTCGCTCCTTCAAAAGGAGGTTTTAACCTCCAAAGTCCCTACCGCCCACCTGGAATCCCAAAACGCCCACTAGTGGGCGGTAGGGACCAGGTTGACGACCCATGGGTTACATTATTATGGTTACTACAAGATGGCATTTCCCACTTAGAGGCAGGGAGTGGGTGCAAAGGGTGGGCGGGTGCACAGGATCATGGGTGGGTGCACAGGGTGCACCGCGCCCAGGCAGAGAGTGCCTGCCACAGGGAGCTCTCTCCCTAAACACTCCTAACAGGACGCTTGACGCGTTTCGTACACAAGGTGCTTACTCTTCAGCAGTCCCAGGCTTACGAGTAAGCACTTTGTGTGCGAAACGCATCAAGCGTCTTGTCTGTTACCTGTGGATCCATTTGTTCTTCCGATGATTTTAAGGACTATTAATACATTTTTCACTTTGGATTACAAAACAATTCCTTCCTGTTATTTCCGGAGCTTTGCTGGTGCATACAATTTTGTGTACTAAAATACTGTACACAATGTATTCTATCCTTAATCACTGAAAGACTAACCTTCAAAATGTATTTGTTAAACAATAAAGGCCATTTCTCCTTGACAAATTGTTTTTGACTAGTATTATAATGTTCCAATCATAAGAAATCCTATATGGAGCTATTTACAGGTGATTTGCAGGGAGATGAACATTTCATATAGTGAATCAAAAATGATCAAAAGTGATATTTGTATGTATGTATATATTGTGATAGCAGAATTACAAGTAAATGCATAAATTAAAGGAAAACTGATGTTGAAGTTATGTTTGATTAAAATATTGCAACATGTGTAGGCATTTTAATTAGAAATGCTTTGATGAACAAATAAAAATATTACATTAGATTACATTCACATTTATTTGTACAGCGCCACCAATTCTCGTAGCTCTTGGTACAGAGAATAGAAGGGAACTACATACTAAGTTAGACAAACTAGTACAGACTGGTACATGAAGTAGAGAACACTGCTCGTAAGCTTACAATCTAGAGGGAATGGGGTCCATGAGACAATTAAGGGATTGAAGAGGTCAGAGGGATGTAAGTTGTAGTAACAGTAGAGTGGATGGGAGGCACTAGGTGGGATAAGTCAAAGAGGGAGGGTGTGTTCCATCTAGGTGGGATCGGCTAGAGGCAAAGTGACTGGTAACTAGTGGGTTGGGTAGTAAGTCTCTCTAAAGAGATGAGTTTTGAAGGACTTTTTAAAGTTTGAAAAGGAGGAAGAGAGCTGGATGCTCCGGGGAAGGGAATTCCAGAGAGAGGGGGCAGCTCGGGCGAAATCTTGGAGACGTGAGTAAGAAGTGGTGATGAGATTAGAAGAGAGTGTTAACCCCTTTGAGGAGGGCAAAGGTCGTGCAGGGAGGTAACGGTTAAAAAGGGAGGAAATGTACGTAGGAGCAGAGGAGTGGAGGGCTTTGTAGGTTAAAGACAGAATTTAAAATTTTATCCTCGAGCAGACGGGAAGCCAGTGGAGGGCGTTGCAGAGAGGAGCAGCTGAATTAGACCGACATGCAAGAAAGATGAGTCTGGCAGCCGCGTTTTGGATAGACTGTAGGGGAGCCAGACGAACCAGAGGTAGTCCAGTCAGAAGACCGTTACAGTAGTCC